>JAKSZU010000014.1:42015868-43317309 GCA_026018925.1 Tupaia tana | reverse complement strand
CGTCTGTTCTCCACAGAGCTTCCCGCGTGCTCCAGCCACACGGGCCTCCATGCTGGCCCTTGAGCACTGCACACCTTCTTCCTGTCTCAGAGCCTTTTCACTGTCCATTGCCTCTCCTGGGAGAATTCTGCCCCAGCTCTTCACCAGGGAGTTCAGTTTCATCCTCTACTTCTCAGCTCACATATCACCTCCTCAGAGAGGTCTTCTAGGTAGCTTGGGTTCCTTTCAGATGCCCTGAGACAAGCATGTGACTAGCAGGAATTTCTTTTGGAGATAGAGAGTACATGAGCCAGGGAAGGCAGCCAGTAGAGGGCACCAGCTACCACGATTCCAGGGGAAGTGCTGGGAAAAGTATAAAATGCTGCCACTGGGTTACCCAAGAGAGAGGACAGGACACTTACACACCCATTCCCTTCAGCCGCTGGTTCAAGATCACAGGGAAGGGGAGAGGGCACTTCCACATTGCACCTTGTTATGCAAAAAGAGCAATGGAAGTAGTGCAAATCCTGGTGGTTAAACATTTTCAAACTTAAGTGTGCATACACACCCTGGGGGAATCCTATTAAAGTGCAGACTGGGTCAGGAGTTCTGGGACAAGGTCTGAGATTCTGCAGCTCTAAGGAGCTCCCAGATAAGGTCCTTGCTGATGTGCCAGTGACCATGTTGTGAGCAGGAAACGACTGAAGGGCATCATAAAGATATTTCAGAGGGGCAGGGGAGGCCCTGATGGGGTCCTCCCGAGGGCCTCCATAGGATCCCTCAAGGCAAAGCACAGCAGGAAGCAACTGTGTTTGCAGGTTGGGTGTCTCCTTTGTTGTTGGGCTTCCTCCTTCCCATGTAGTCTTCAGGAGAGCACCACCCATTTTTCCAAATGCCCTTTTCCCAGGGACTAGTACAGTGCCTGGTACACAGAGGAGTGCTTCCTTTGATGAGAAGAAGCTTGTTAGCTTGATGTACTCTTGTCTATTTTGCGGATTATTGCCTGTGCCTTAGAAGTCTAATTTAAGAAACACTTGTCTTCAAGAGTTTCCTCTGAGTTTTCTGCCAATATGTTTACGGTTTGGGGCTTTATAGTTACATCTTTGATCCATTTTGAATTGATTCTTATTAATGATCCAGTTTAATTTTTCTGCAGGTGGATGTCTAGTTCTTCCTGCATGATTTGCTGAAAAGACATTCTTTTCACCACTGCATTGTCTTGTATGCTTTGTCAAAGATCAATTGGTTATATGATTTGGGGTTTATTTCTGGATTCTCTATTCTGTTCCTTTGGTCTCTGTGTCTATTTTTGTGCCAGTACCATGCTGTTTTGTTTATCACTGCTTTGTTATATATTTTAAAGTTGGGTAGTGAGATAACTTGTACTCTATCTTTTTTACAAAGCATTGCCTTGTCAGTACAGGGTCTTTTATGATCCTAGAAAAATTTTATGAATTTTTTTTTCTATTTCTGTCAAGAATGTCACAGGCAATTAGATCAGAATCATATGGAATATGTAAATTAATTTGGGCAGAACCAACATTTTGATTATGTTGATTCTTCCAATTCAAGAACATAGGTTGTCTTTCCATTTTTTGGTATCATACTCAATTTCTATTTCTAGTTTTTCATAATTTTCCTTGTAGAGGTCTTTTACCTTTTTAATTAGGTTTATTCCCTGGTATCATAATTGTTTTGTGGCTAATGTAAATGGGATTGCTTTCTTCAATTCCTTCTCAGTTCATTCATTGTTGGTGTATAAAAATCCTGTAGATTTTTGTTTACCGATTTTGTATCCTGCTACTTTATTAAATTCATTTATCAGTTCTAGGAGTTTTTCTGTGGATTCGTTTGGACTTTTTTATGTATATAGTCATATTTTCTGCAAATAGGGACAGTTTATCTTCTTCTTTTCTTATCTGAATGCCTTTTATTTTGTTCTCTTGTCTGATCACATTGGGTATGACTCCCTGTACTATGTTAAAAGAAGTGGAGAAAGTGGGCAATTTCTGGAACAAGTGAAGCTTGTTCTAGTTTTTAGTGAAAAAACTTTCAGCTTTTCCCCATTCAGTATGATGTTAGCAAAGGGTCTGTTATATATGGCTTTTATTGTGTTGAGGAATGGAATGTCCCTTCTATCCCTATTTTGCTGAGACTCTGGATTATGAAAGGATGTAGTATTTTATCAGATGTTTTTCTCTGCATCTATAGATATGATCATATGGTTTTTATCTTTCTTTTAATGTGATGTATTGCATTTATTGTTTTTCATGTGTTGAACGATCCTTGGTCCCCTGGGATAAAACCGACCTGGTCATGGCATATAATCTTCTTAATGTGCTGTTGGATTTGTTTTGCTAATATCTTTTTGATAATTTTTGCATTAGTATTTTTCAGGGTTATTGGTCAGTAATTTTCTTTTTTCATGATGTCCTTGTCTGGTTTTGGTGTCAAGATGATGAAGGCTTCATAGAATGAATTTGGGAGGGTTCCTTCCTTTTGAATCTTTAGAAATAGTTTGAGGAGAATTGGGGTTAACTCTTCATTAAAATCTTTGTTTTAATAGAATTCAGAAGCAAAGCCTTCTGGACCTGGGCTTTTCTTTGTTGAGAGACTATTAATTCTGATTTAATTTCATCACTAGTCAGGTTTCCTATTTAATCTTGATTCAGCCTAGATAATTTGTACAAGTCTAGAAATTTGTCCATCTCACCTAGGTTTTCTAGTTTGTTGGTGTATAGTCACTCCTAGAAGTCTCTCATAATTTTTTGTATTTCTGATATATGGGTCGTTATAGTATCAGCTTTGTTACTGATTATCTGATTCCTTTCTCCCTTTTTCTTGTTTAGTCTGCTAATTGTTTGTCAATTTTATCTTCTCAAAAAATCAGCTTTTTATTTCATTGATTATCTTTTGTACAGTTCTTTTATTCTCCATTTCATTTATTTACAATTTCTTTTCTTCTGTTATTTTGGGGTTTTTCACTCTTTGGTATTTACCCAGAGGATAAGAAAACATTCAGAGAGACACTTACACATCCAGGTTTATTGAAGCATTATTCACAATTACCAAGACATGGAATCAACCTAAGTGTTCAAAAACGTATGACTGGGTTGAAAAACCATGGCATACATACACTATGGAATATTACTTAGCCCTAAGAAACAATGAGACCCTATCATATGATTCAAAGTGGATGAATAGAGAGGACTTACTGGTAAGCAAAGTGAGGCAGACTTTGAAAGAGACACAGTGCACCCAGTGCCTGCACTCCATGGCAGATATTGAAAGATCCAAAGGTATATGAGTAGAGAGGGTAAGTGTAGAGACAGTAAGGGAGGGGAATAGGTAGTAGAGGATGGGTGGGAGGGACAAAAGGTAGAAACATTTAACAGACAAAGGAATGTAAAGTTCCCTGTTGAAATAAAATGTTACATAATTTTTGCTTCACAAAAATAAAAATTTAAACTTAGAGAAAAAGATGTATTCCCAAGAGTTCTATAAAGCCTGTTCAGTCACTAGTCTCTAGATCCAATGATTAAAGTTTGTGTAGCTTATGTGTCATGATCTTCAAGATCACTTACCATTCTTCCTTCCCAGTTTATCTTTTTTTTTTTAAAGAATTATCTATTTAACTTGCTATTATTATTATTTAATTTGCTATAGGGCATGTGTGCTCACAGAGAGAAAGAGAGTGGGAAAGTGAGAAAGAAAGCCACCAAGTCTGGGACTCAAACCACGGTTGGTCCCATGGGAGTCCAGAGCCTTAACCACCACGCCACCTGCTGCCCCCACCAATTTATCTTTCAGTTGATTGAGACCACAAAGATTATGATTCCTGTCTTTAAAGTTAAAAAAAAAAGTTGCTTTTAATATTAATTGATCACCACGAATAAGTTACCTTATTTAATCTTAGATTTTCACCTGCAAGGTAGAGACTCTAGCTTGGAGAGTAATTTTGAATTTCAGAGCTTCTGTTTATAGTTGAAACTTGGTGAAAGGCAGCCTTTGCAGCGGCTTTCACGTGTGTGTACTTGTTATCTCCTTGATAGGGCATGTAGTTGGAATAAAGTCTTGATGTTGTTATAGATTCGATGAGATCTTTTGTACATCTGTATTTTATATGTACTTGGTCTGGCTGTCTAGTTCCATCAAAACTGTAGATACAGCCTCAAAGAAAGTACAAATTTAAAGACATGTCTTGCTTCCTTCTTAACACCTCCCCCTTTTTGGCTGAGCAAATGGGAGGAAAGATATTTCTGAAAGGATTGAATTTAACTGCAAAAACACCATGAAAACAGTGAAGTCTTTTCCCCCACTCCAGAATGATTCTTTACCAGGATTTCACTTGGCTTGCCTCTGTTTTACAGCTGAAAATTAATAAACGTTTTGGATGCAATTTTAAGCCAAGGTCGGCAGCAGTGCTGTGCAGTTGTCTGAAATGCCTATTTTTTCCCACTCATTTCTGACCCTTCTGAATCCTGTTATCAGTGCCTGCACATTTTTGGTAACTGATTGTCATTACAGTGTAAGGACGCTGCCTGGATGATTGCTCCTCAACCAGAGATGTCAGCCAGCTGAAACATACCAGGAGACAACAAAGGACATTCCTGACTTGGGGGAAAATGGAGCAAGAGAAATTTACATGTGTTTGACATTTATATTCTTTTGAGTAGCTTTTGTCTCTTTGAACATTCCCTGAACTTACTACCTCAAGCAGAAGAATGGAATCTAAATGCAAGAGCAAAGAAAGTCTGCTTTGAAGATGGAGAGTAGGATGAAGAATTAGAAATTCTTCTCTTTCTTTTATGGCTGCTTTTGGTTACAGAAAAAGAATAGAATTGTGAAATTAACAAGGTCACAAAACTTTTAGTTTCTGATTTGTTGGAGAATAATCCTAATAAAGTCATTTAAAGGCTTATTACATGACTACTTCCTAATAGCTTCTTTCTATCTCTCCTTTGCATTGAAGAGTTCTAGTACAGGTGTTTTCTGCATTATTGATCACATGTAAAGAGAATGCCTTGAAGAAATGTTATGTATGTATGGTGGGCTCTGTCTTGGAACAATGGAGGCTGATTTGCATGATGAGCTTTTGATCTCAAATAGTGGAATTTCACATCAAGACTGATAAGCCCAAGTGATTAAACCCAGAGGCAGCACTAGTACCCTTTCTCAATCATTATTTTACTTCTTAACACATGCAGAACTCATCAGTTGGTGCATGCTTTGGAAAGCAAGATGAGCAGAATCTTCTGTTCCAAAAAAAAGGTTGACAGAAGTAGTTGATCCTTTTACTAATATGTGGCACACAGCTTATAGTGCCAGGGCTACCTCAATTTATGTGGAACCAGTGCTACTTCTTCCATTCAGTACCCGAGATACCTAAGAAATGAATACCTGGATTTGTACCATTTCTTACAGTCATCCTTCAGTATCTTCAAAGCATTGATTCCAGGACATCCTGTCAGTACCAAAATTCAGAGATGGTCGAGTTCCTCATGTAAAATGGTGCAATATTTGCTTATAAGCCTATGCACATCCTCCCACATACCTGAAGTCATCTCTAGATTACTTATAAAACCTAATAAAATGCCAATACTATGCAAATAGTTGTGGTAGTATACGATTAGACTGAATAAAATGTCTGTACATGTTGAGTATAGATGCGACCTTGTATTTGTTTATTTTCTTTCTGAATATTTTCAATGCATGAATGCATCCGTAGATGTGGAGGGCCAACTGCAGTTAAAGTAGCTAGTTTCTAATTTTTTAAGTACAAAAACTCTTTTTCACTTAAGTTTTCCTTAGGAGTCCACTATATAAAAGATAATTTTTTCGAAGAGATATTCCAGTCGATGCATGATTGCATGATGGCAACAGAGTCCTGGCTTCTTGTTTTCCTCTTTACCCTGACCAAGTCTCTAAGGTATCTCAGCAGAACACAGGGGCTCTAAGGAAGCCGAGTTTGCAACAGTAGTCTTAAGAAGCTGATGAAACATTTGCACTATCTGAAGACGATTATATTGGCTAGACATGACCTCTAGAGGCCAATTTAAATAACACCATCACTGGGTTGAGCAGGCTCTTCCTGTTGTCTTTCTTTTCACAAAATTGATATTTTTCAGAAAGATTTGAGATAACCATATTTTTTATTTCTATGATTATATAGCCCAATAACGTTATGAGAGTCTAAAAGAGATGGCAAAAGATCATATGAATATTTTCTCACGAAACAGCTTAGTGCGATTTCTTTTTTTTAGCTACCAATATGCAGTTATCACTGGAGACAATAGTTGGCTTCTTGTAAATATCGCTGAATTTTAATTTGGGCTCCATGAAGTATAAAAATCTAGTTGACTAGTATGAGACCTGTATTTACAAAGTGAAATGAAACATTTTGTTTCCAGCTTATAGAATCTATAGGAATGGGTGGGTAGCTGCAGGAAAAAAATGAGAATCCTTGAAGAACTCAAAGTGGTTGCATTTCTCATAATTTAGGCTGATCATTAAATGTGAGATTTGTGCTAATCAGGATTTGTATAGTTTGAAATGACTGAAGCTGGCTTAAGCAAAATGGATTTATTCATTCATATAATGGAAGTCTGTGTGTAGGGCAATCCTGAAGACACAGTGTCGGTCTCTGTCACTCCTACTTTCCAAGCAATGTCTTTTATTTGGGCTATCCCCAGTCTGTCCTTCTTCAGAATGTATTCTTCCATTCTTCAGGTGTAGGGCAAATTATAATGCAGGGACATTGCTGCCACAGTTTCAGGCTTAAGCCAACCAATTTAGCACCCCCAAAATAAGAAGATAGTTTCTTATCATGTAAAGCAATGAATATAGTCTGTCCTCAGCTCAGTAGCCCAGAAATGGCAACACTTAGTATATGGACCCTTACTGACCCTCCCATGCTAATGGCAGACATATGCAATAATCATGCAGTTCTTTTCTGTTAACTCCAGACATGGCTCCAGAATCTTTCCAAAATAATCTTCAAGGAACTCAATATTTTTACACAAAACAAGCTTATTTAGCACCCTTAGCATCACCCTCAATTCTCTCTGCTTTATCCTTCTTTCTTGTTTTTCTCTGATATTAGAGGTACTTTGAAATTTTAAAATAAGTGAATGTAGAATTCCTAGTAGGATCTGTATGGTAAAGTCATTGGATGCTCCTCTGGTTATTTTGTCCCATTTGAAAGAATGAGACAATTGATTAATGGAAAAGACAGGATGAAGTCTTTATTATTTTCTCATTTTTCCTAAAATCTGTCCTTTCATTTCTCTTACTAGATGGCTAGCAAGTTCATATTGATGTTGAGAAATAAACAATCTACCTCACCCATTGCTTGCTGTTCACATTAGCATGACTTTACTATTATACTGTCTTCATCAATAAATTCACTCCTCCAGGAAATATTTATTGCAAATGATATTGTTTATCTTAAAGACCTATCAACTCTCCAATAGAAAATCATTTAGTGAGTTTATACCTTATGAATTGTTGGGTATTTACTCTCAACATTATCACCAAACCGTGTCCACAATCCTAAACTACTATAGTATGATTCTTACTCAGTCCTAATCAACTTCCCCACATTGAAAGACCTGCTTAAAGGTAGACTCGAAATCTCAATAATATCTCAACTTTGCCTTCTCTATTTGGGAAAATATGGAGATGGTTAAGATAGTGCTCTTCCTCCCTTGGTGAGGAGAAATTCAGCTTTGTCTCAGGTATTTGGGTGATTTTGGGGGAGTTACTATTTGACAATGCCAACAGCTATTCACCTATAAACTGAAGTCCACGTGAATATAGCCAACATGCCTTAGATAACTTCTATGCATAAAGCATTCAGTTGATGGGCTTTCCCCAAGAAGAATGGGAAATGCAAGCAAAGCAAAACCAAACAATGTGTCTGAATCATGGGAAACAATGAGTCTATCCTCAACTCAGTAACCCAGAATGGGCAACACTTAGCGTATGGACCCTAAAGGAGCTCAAAAGATGACTAAGACACAGCTCCTGTTATCAACACCCTCACAAACTAATCGGAGGATATTAGGCAAATAACTACCATAATAAACTAATTTTATCAGGCAGTTTTGAGGGAAAAGATTAATTCTAACTAGAACATCTCACAAGGCTTCTGGGAGGTTGTGGGTTTGAACTCTGCATTGATGTATGGCTAATATGGCCAAAGGGGAATGGGCTGAGGGAAAATGTTCTTGACTGAGGATATAGGGAACCAAGGGAAATGAGATAGAAAAGGTCAGTGTGTTCTAAAAACTCAAGTAGTCCTATGGGCTGGTATGAGTAGTGAGAAAAATGAAGCTGGAAATAGATACAGGTCATATACTTGGAATGTCAGAAACGAATTCCAGATCTTATTTTTTATACAGTGAACATACATGGAAGATTTTTGGTCTAACTCTACTCTCACTCTGCTTACTCGTTCCCTCTTCTATCTCTCAGGCTATCTGCTTCTCTCTCTCTCTCTCTCTCCTCTTTCTTCACCTTCCATTACCTAACACACCTCTCTCTCACCTCTTCCTTTTGGGCAATCTAATCTCTTCCTAATTACTTTCTCATACCTTGTTCTCGTCCGTCCTCTCCAGTGTGTTCTCTCTCTCTTTTCCTCTCTCATCTTCTCTTCATAGCTTGCTCTTGCTCTGACTCTTACAGCTCATCTTATTCTCTAGTTATCCCCTACCATCAAATGCCTTGCTCCCTGTTGTCCTCTGTCTTCTTGCTTTCTTGTCTGAGATCCTTGACCTGCACCATGGCCTCCTTCCTCTCTGTTGCTCTCTCAGTGTCTCAGCCTCTTCTCTTCCTTATGGTCGCCATCCTCCCCGTTCTCTACTGCAGCTAGTCTTCTCTGTGCAGTGAGTAAGGTGGCACTTTATTTCTAGCTCCCAACCCAAAGGCAAGGCCTCTTTAACTGCAGCTCCAAACTGAACAAGGCCATAGAAAGACTCTGATGGGTCAGTCTTGGCTTAAGTATCTACCCCTATATCATCCTTGGGGCCAGGAGAATGGCTTCTGTTAGCAGCAAGGCTTTGTTCCTAGGCACAGCCTGTGACTGGCAGTCCTTCTAGAACCACAGAGACTTGGAAAAGGATGACTTCCAAGACACCAAGGCTGGACAGACCAGAATCCATTGATGTTCACTTTGTGATTATTATAGTTTCATTTTACACGTGAGGAGAAAGAGACCCAGGATAGTAAATGATTCTCCTTGTTATAACTACTCCAATCTGAATTGTCCACATAACCATTTCTTAACTTCTGTACGAGGTCTCATTCTCTTACTAATTTTAAATGAACTGTCTGCAAATGTAACCTGTGACTGCAGAAAGCACTTGAATTATGGCACTGACTTGGTTGCTGTTTCTCCTTCCTTTCTTCCTCTTTCCCTCCTCCCTTCCCTGCCTTTCCTTCCTTTCATCTCTTTTCCTATATATTCCTAAAAGGATAGTTGAAAGGGAGCACAACTCTTACCTAATTCAACAGTTTACTTCTTCTTTCTACAAGCATAACATTTTCACATTTCCAATTGCTGTTTTTTTAATAATTATTTTATTTAACTTTATTTATTGATTGATTGATTTTAATTTGACCAGAGAGGGAGGGAGAGAGAGAGAGAGGGAGAGAAAAAGTGAGAATGCAAGCTGCCAGGTCTGGGACTCAACTCATGGTCAGCCAGGTGGGAGTCCAGCACTCTTAAACACTATGCCACTTGCCAGTGCCCCCCAAATGCAGGTTTATTTAAAGCTGTGGTATCCACCTGCCAGACTGCCAGAATCCAGCTGGGTAGCCTGGTAAGTGGCTAGTATAAGAGCATGATTCTCTTTAATAGAACAGGGACTGACATCATTGTGTGTTCTAATGTCTAAGTAAACAAGCAGGTATCTTCTTCTTTTTTTTTTTAAATAAAGATGAAAACTTTTAGCAGATGCAGCATGTGTCAAAATAGAAGGGAAAATATAAGTTAATGTCTCAGACAGAAAACTGCTTTTGCAAACTGTAATTTCTTTTTACATTAGAGAAGAGGTATATTGCTATTCTCCATTCTAATGTGTCTTTAATGGATTTATTTTTAAATATAAAAGGAATAAAAAGCACATTTGAAGTTTAGGACAGTGTATTACAGTACAGAGGAATAGGGGAAGAAAATGCTAAGAGTTTGAGGGTCTCTCTAGGCTTTTAAATATATCTATTAATGTTTTTACAAGATTCAAAAGTATTGCTGTTTTAATTTTGCATCATATTTTTTCAGTAAATTTTATGTATAATATAAATTGTATGACTTGTTACTGTTTTATGTCATCCATTCTCTCAGAAACTCAACATTATGTTTAGAAGAGTGCTCCTAAGTTTGGGTTATTCAACTGAGGGTCTTTTTTGGTTATCCTTATTGGTTAAAGAATTCTACTATTATTTATCCATTGTCCCTTTAATGCATAGCTAAGTTCATCAAATAATGGTCACATTTTTTATTTGCAGATTTCTCGTTTCTGGCCAATCTAAGGAGTATGCAATGCTATTTATTGTAAATATGACTTGTATTTCCTCCCTAACTGGTGTGGTAGAACATTTAGTCATATATTGATTGGTCATGATAGTCAATTACCTTTGCCTATCCTGGTTTCCCATTGGGTTGTATGTCTTTTGTTCAGAAGATCTTGTTACTAATTCTTTGTTGAAAAAATGCTTTTTGATCTCTTTCTGTTGATACCTTATCTTTTTTTTTTTTTTTTGGAGAGATATTTGCTGCAGGGCGTGTGTACTCCCCAGACAGAGAGAGAGACAGAGAGACAGAAAGCAAGAAATCACCCCCCAGGGGGGATGGCCACGCCGCAATCTCTTCTCCTCCATTCTTCTCTTGGGATCTTGGGCATGCACGCACATGTGCCTGGCGTGAATTTAAGCCACTGGGTCTGGGACTTGAACCACGATCGACTACGTGGGAGTCCAGCAACATAGCCATTAGGCTAACTGCTGGTCCCAACACCTTATCTTTTACTTTGTTTATGGTGCTGTTCATTGTATAGAAGTTTTAATTTTTTTAGAATTATTTTATTTAATGTTACTTATTATTATTATCATTATTATTTTACAGTTTGATCAGACAGCAAGAGAAAAAAGGAAAGACAGAAAGCAAGCCACCAGTCCAGGACCTGAACTGCAGTCAGCCATGTGGGAGTCCAGTACCTTTAACTATCACACCACCTGCTGGCCCCCAGAAGTTTTAATTTTTGAAGTAAATATGTAAGTCTTTACCCTTACTGTTACTATTGACTAATACATTCTTTTTTTTATCACATTTAAAAAAATATATATTCCTATGGTTTCACTAAACATTTTGTAGTTTATGGTTTCTGTTTAGACATTCTTCCATATCAAATTTACACCAGTAAATGTTCTCAGGTAGAAAGTTAATTTGATTTTTTTTTCCATATAGGTAAACATCTTCCCAATAGTATTTGTTTAAAGAATTATTTCATTTTATTCATTATTATTTTAAAATTTGCTCTAAGGCATGCACCCAAAAGAGATAGAGAGACAGAATGTGAGAAAGCAAGCTACCACATCTGGAACTCAAACCGCCGTCAGCTATGTGAGAGTCCAATGCCTCAATCACCACGCCACCTGCTGGCCCCCCCAAATATTATTTATTAAAAATGTATTTTTTTTTCTCACAAGTTTGAAATGCTACCTCTATTATCTCCAATTTTCCATACATATATAGATTTGTAACACTGATAACAGATAACACCGGTCTGTTATCTATCTCTGCTTCAATGATAACACTATTTCAATCAGCATGAGACTCATATGAAGGTGCTTTTCTTTTCTTTTTTTTCTTTTCTCCCTCTCTGTTCCTTCCTCTCATGAGTGAGAAATAAACTTTAAGAAAAAAGTTCAAATTATGTATCTGATATAAAAATGTACTTTATAGACTGCTATAGGGCTATTTATATTAAAAAAACTCTAAAATTCAAAAATAAAAAGACAAATGATTCAATTACAAAATGACTAAAGTATTTGAATAGACATTTCTCCAAACAACAGATATGAATAGTCAATAAGCACTTGAAAAGATGTTCACTATCATTATTCATTAGGAAAGTGCAAATCAAAAGCATGAGACACCACTTTATACTGACTAGGATGGCTGTAATCAAAAAGACAGAAAATAGCAAGTATCAGTGAGGATGTGGGAAAACTGGAATCCTCATACCTTTTCAGAGGGTTGTAACTAGGGTAGCTACTTTGGAAACTACATTGGTAGTTTCTCTCATATGACTTAGCAATTTTACCTTTAGTTATATATCCAAGAGAAATGAAAAAATGACGTATGTCGGGACCAGCAGATCCTGTAGTGGTTACGTTGCTGAACTCCTCCTACCTGGCCGACCGGGATTCGAGTCCCAGATCTGGTGGCTTCAAATTTACACCAGGTACATGTGCTCGTGTGCATGCCCAAGATCCCAGGAGGAGAAGGAAGGAGAAGGAATTGCGGTGTGGCCACAATAGGGGGCTGATTTCTTGCTTTCTATCTCTCTGTCTCTCTCTTTCTCTCCAATGAGCACAGTTGCCCTACAGCAAAAACCTCTATTCAGTGTTGAGATGTTTGACTCCTATGAACCTAGACCTCTCTAGTCCCTGTGTGGGTGGAGGCTGAGCAGCAAAGTGAGAATGTAAGGTGATAAATTTTTTTAGAAAATTGAATCAGGTCTGCCTCCTGGACCCTAGACTTTGACTAGGTAAGGGGCTGTTGGTGGAGAATGGCTGCTAAAGGGCCTTTCTCTCTGCTCCTATGAGGGGGAAAGATGGGGAAAAGTTAGCACAAGACAGGGACATTCTGCCTACCTTCTAACTCTAAAACTGTGGGATCAGGATAGGGGTTGATGGGGCTGAATCAGGCCTGCCTCCCAGATCCTAGACCAGACAGAGAGGGAAACTGGTTGCTAAAGGGCCTGCTTTCTTTCTACTCCTTCCTGGTTGTTGTGTTCTGCTTATGAGGCCTGCCCCCCACCCCCCAACCATTAACCACCGCCAAATCCAACCACTGCAGAGAGATCCATTAGTTGTGATTTTCAAGTTGTTGGGTCCGGGACTCAAACCATGGTTGGCCATGTGGGACTCAAGCACCTCAACCACCATGCCACATGCTGGTCCAGCTCTTCTTTGTTCTTTTCCTCCCACTCACTACATTCTTATCTTCTTCCTCCTAGGATAAATTTTATTCTTTTTGTTTTTGGAGAGGTTTTTGCTATAGGGCACGTACGTGCGCTCGCCAGACAGACAGAGAGAGACAGAGAGACAGAAAGCAAGAAATCACCCTCAGGGGGTATGGCCATGCCACAATCCCTTCTCCTCCATTCTCCTCTCGGGATCTTGGGCACGCACACACATGCGCCCAGCGTGAGTTTAAGCCACTGGGTCCGGGACTTGAACCGCGGTTGACTACATGGGAGTCCAGTGACATAGCCATTACACTAACTGCTGGTCCCAATTTTATTCTTCAATAAATTCATTATTTGGTAGTTCTTCCCCAGATATCATTTAGAGAGTTTCCCATTCTCTTAGTCTTTCTATACATACACATTTGTGTTAATTGTCTCTTGTGCTCTCTCTCTCTCTCTTACGATAGTTTAAATGTACTGGCAATTTTATATTAATATTTATTTATGTTCCACCAGCCCTTTTTAGAAAATTCAGTTTTATTTCTTCCATGACAGAGCAGAGTGAGAGATAGCACTCTCAATAGTGTCTTCAGGGACCAGCAGTTAGTGTAATGGCTATGTCGCTGAACTCACCAGCAGTTAGAGTAATGGCTATGAGGCTTAAACTTATGCCAGGCACGTGTGCATGCGTGCTCAAGATCCCGATAGGAAAATGGAGGAGAAGGGATTGTGGTGTGGCCATCCCCCGTGGGGGGTGATTTCTCACTTTTTATCACTCTGTCTCTGTCTTTCTGGCGAGCGCATGCACCCTATAGCAAAAACCTCTCAAAAAAAAAAAAAAAAATAGTGTCTTCACATCACCATCCATCCCATTGGTCTTCCCCAGAGCAACATCAGCAAAGCTCTGCATGCTTCCAGGTGACTGGTAATGAAGCTGTGTCTACTTCTCTTTCTGCCATAGGCAGGGGGCTCCTCTGTACCTGCTGTGAAGGCAGCAGTACTTGGCAGGCGTTCTCCTCTCCTCTCCTCTCTGGCCTTGGTTATACGCTGTGAGCACACTGCTCTCAACCTCTGCCTGCTCCTGGGCCCAAGAAGTCTCAAATTTTAGCTATTCATGCTTTGCAGTTTCATTCATTTCTGCTTTGTATTATGTATTCTTTTATTTTCATGTTTTCCTTTTTTTATATATATTTAATTTTGATGTAAATTCAGAACAGAATGTAGGGCCAAAGGATTTAAGTTTATTATTATCACTTGACTGAACTTTAAAGCACAGACTTTCTTCTGCAGTGGGGGATGCTGATCCTTGGGGTTAGCCTTTCTTTGCAGTTCATGATGTGACGTACCTTGGTTTCTGGATTTTTGGCCCTTATCGTAGCATGGTGTAAAATGTCTGTTACTAGTGACTTCTTTTTTTTTTTTGAGAGGTTTTTGTTATAGGGCGCATGCGCTTGCCAGACAGACAGACAGAGACAGAGAGACAGAAAGCGAGAAATCGCCCCCGAGGGGGGGATGGCCACACCGCAATCCCTTCTCCTCCATTTTCTTCTAGGGATCTTGGGCATGCATGCACATATGCCTGGCATGAGTTTAAGCTACTGAGTCTGGGACTTGAACTGTGGTCGACTACATGGGAGTCCAGCGACATAGCCATTGTGCTAACTGCTGGTCCCTGTTACTAGTGACTTCTGACTAATGTCCTCTTCCTATTACCTCAAAGATCTCTATACTCTCCCTTTTCGTTGACCTTAAAGGCAATCCCTTAATCCTCTAGTTCATTCATTATGGTCTTAGACGGTCAATTACTAAAGCCATACTTAACATCCAAAATCTGTTCTCCTTTCCTGGAGGACAGAAAAATATTCACAGTCTCCCAGTAGGTGAAAAGCAATAATTGCTTTCCATATGTCTAATTCACAGAAGAAAATGAAGATAAGCAAAGCAGTTTAACGCTCAGTCTTTTTAAACAATGAAACCAGTGACCTGCTGCACTTTTCTAAAAACTCTGTTTCCCGGCCAGAATGCTCTTTTCCTAAATCTTTGTGCATCTGACTTCTCCTTATCAAATCTCAGCTCAGATGTCACCTCCTCTGGGAAGAGTTGAATTCTGTTATTGTACTTTTCAGCTTCTGGAAATTATATTGATTTTCTGTATATTGTTGTGTTGCCTCTTTCTACAAGAGTATGAACTCCATGACAGTGGAGTGGAGTCCACTTTGTTGTTTAATGTAATCCTCAAACACAAAGAAGCATGGCCAGCTGTCAGCACTCACACCCTCTGTATGTGGCCAATGAATGAATGAACTAATCCTGTCTGTGATTCAGCACCACTCTAATGATGAATAGTTAACAGAGCACTGTGTTAAGTTGCCAGATGTGAGGGCTAATTCATCTGACACCATTTTATACATGCGAAGGAACTGAAGTTCAAAGCTTGTCACAGTCACATAATTAATGAGTGACCAACCTGGCAACGAGACTGACTTTCTTTGACCCATGCCACACCAGCAGTTTTTGGAGGAACACAAGATTTCGTAACCCCTGACACACAGTTCATGCTTAGAACATATAGATGCATTAACAGATTCCACATCTGCCTCTGCTGCTCTTATGTGTCAGCTTAGATAGTCACTCGCTCTGCAATTATTGTTCCATTTGCAAGATGAGTATAAATGTATTATTTATATTGTATTATAGGACTACCATGGTAACTAAATGAAATCATTTTAAAATTATTTGGCAATGCATGTGAAAATTTAGTTTGGCAGAGGCAATAAAAATACATTTAAAAAATTCTGCCTTGTGCCAATGGCACATACTGTTCCTATGAAGAAAGATTGAGAGCCAAGAGTAGGGGAAAGATATGATAGGAGACCCAAAATCCAAAGAAAGAGTTAATAGGGAAGGAGAAGTATATGAAGGAAGGCTGTCCTTGTAAACTTACATCAGAACTGAAAGAGTTGGATACAGATCCCTTTCTGTTTCTCTAACAAAAAGTGGTTTTGTAACCATCAGAATCATGATAGCTCTGTCAGAAGGAATTAAATCAACCATGCAAATTGTAAAATATATGTCAGAGATTTGCCTGGGATGCTGTGAAATCACCAAGTTTTCATCAAAATGAAAAATAAAAATGAAGGAGCACTGTGTGCTTAAATTTAATTTATGATTTATGGATATTTTCTTTTTCTGAGTTATGTGGAGATTGGGGGGATGCAGGGCAGGTACCTGAACAAGATAGGGTTCTGTAAGGAAATGAAGTGGGTCAACGCATGCTTGGCAGGTCATCGATAGTCTACTACAAACTGGATTCAGGACTAGAGTCAAAATGGAGAAATGGGCACTGGATTACCTTCTTATTTGACCATTAGGTGGTCAATGGTGATCTTTTTAGAAAGCAGGGTAATGTTGGAGGCAGGGGCAAAAATGAGGTTGGGTGATATTTTTAGTGTATTAACAATGAAGAAATGAACATAGACTATTATTTTAAGAATCTGGGTGGTAAATTTTCCTGAGACAGGCAGGATTGAGAAAACACTTTGGATCTATGTGTGTGTTACACGGGAGCTTTTTTATTACATTGGTAGGCAAACTGTGTCATGATCCAAGAAAGAAAAGGAAGATGTTCAAGAGAAGGAATATTCTACAAGGAAGAGAGTAAACTATACACACAATACTGAGGAAAACTAAATCAATAACTGAATTGGGATGGCTGAAGGTATCATGAACCCAGATTGTTCATGTCAAGAATTTAGCAGCATCCTTTTTGTTTGTTTGTTTGTTTGCTATAGGGCACATGTGCTTGCCAAAGAGAGACAGACAGAGAGAGAGAGAGAGAGAGAGAGAGAGAGAGAGAGAGAGAGAGAGATTGGGAAAGTGAGAAAGCACCCTCCAGGAAGATGGCCATGCCACAGTCCCTTCTCCTCCATTCCCCTCTTGGGATTTTGGGCATGGATGTACATGCACCTGGTATGTTTTTTGAGCTGCTAAGTCCCAGATTCACAATGCTCAGTCAGCTATGTGGGATCCAGCTGCCTTAACCACCATGCCACCTGCTTCGCTCTAGCAGCATTCTTTTCTTTTTTTTTTTTTAAGAGAGATTTTTGCCATAGGACACGTGCACTCACCAGAGACACACAGAGAGAAGCAGTGAGACAGAAAGTGAGAAATAATGCCAGGGGGGATGGCCACAGCACGACCCATTCTCCTCCATTCTCCTCTCAAGATTTTGGGCATGCACGCACATGCACCTGGCATAAGTTTGAAGCCTCAGGGTCTGGGTCTCTAAACACAGTTAACTATGTGGGAGTTCAGTGAAGCAAATAATATACCACCATCTGATGATCCCTTTAGCAACATTCTTTATGAGGGAATTTGGTCTTAGACACTTAAGTTCAGGTCTAGCTGACTTCCTGACCAGTGTCTTCAATGTTTGTACCTACATGCTGTGTTAAGTCTCTTTTCTGTTGAAGGTATAATTTGATTGGAAAATATTTATTATTTGGTTATTAAAGAATGGAGAATGACCTCTGTGATAACTGCCTACAGAGCTGGAGAAGGGGCTAGTTATTGAGTTGTGGGTTCCTTGGTGGGCTATCTATTACGGAGTCTTTTATGGATAGGAGGATTAGTCAGATGTTGGAGGAGAAATCATAGACTGCAATATCATGAGAAAAAGAGAGGTGGTTTGTGACTTCAGAAATCATGAAAGGGATGAATGTAAGATGTACCAGTCCTGTATCAAACCATTTTAAATGAGGAAATATGAGGTTTTACTTGAAAAAAACAAACCTGGAATGTTGAGCATGAGGGAAAACACCATACATTGAGCTCTTCTTCCCCCTTTATCTTCACCCTATTCCTCTGAGATCTGGCTGCTGGCCCAGCTGGACCCTGTGAGCCCTTCTGACGATTCTCTTATCTCATGGACCTGACCTGTGGCTGTGGTTGTTCCAGAGGTATGTCTCATACCTTTCCCACAATCAATATCACAAGACTAGAGGCACTAAACCCCAGACACTAATCCACACTGATTCTACTGATTGATAAGGTGATCTGGTATAGAAACCCCTAAACAATATATGCCTTTATTTTATTTATGCATGCTTGGTTTTTAGCGTATAAAACCTGAGCCTTTATTTGCTGATGGTGGGACCATTCTCCACCCAACCGTCAGCGGAGCTTCCCCGGTAAGTAAACTCATGTTTTTCACTGCTGGACCTCTGAGCATGTTCTTGGGAATCAATAAACATCATGGGCAGGTACCCCCAGATTTGGAAATGCACCCTGAAACAAGGCAGGAGGGAGTCATGAAAATTTGAGGAATGACAGTGAAGGCTCTTTAAGACAAGACCACATCCATTATTAATGTCACATTTTATAGGCAGATACACGATTCAAGTTGTGATTAAAGTTTTCTTTTGTTGTCTTCATGTCTCTAACAAAATGTGGAAAGGTTGGGCAATTCATGACCTGGTCCTGGCTTGAAATTCAGTAGCTAAACTCCTACAACTGTGGTGCCTAAATAGAGCTTAAATGTATAACTTGTCCTTTGACATCAAATCTGTAGTCGAACTTTGTAACGATCACAGGGACCGGAGGAAGATTTTTGAAAGTCTCATTCTTCTATGGAATGGAAGAGGTGGCAGCCTTAAACTCCCAGGTATTCTTTGTTCAGAGATTGTTTCAATTGACACATTGGTCGACTTTAAAAAATGGATTAAAAATTAAAAATTTAATCATTTTAAAGCTAAGCTTAAATATGACTTTTGTGAATCCATTTTATGAAACAATTATACTTAGTTTAAAAAAACAAGAAATAGGGGACAGCAGATGGTGTAGCAATTATGTTGCTAGATTCCTACCTGATCAACTGCGGTTTGAGTCCTGGACCCAGTGGTTTGAAACTCTCTCCAGGCCTGTGTGTGTGCATGCCCAAGATCCCCAGAGGACAATGGAGGAGAAGGAATTGAAGTGTGGCCATCCCTCTGAAGGGATGATTTCTCACTTTCCTTTTCACTGTCTCTGTCTCTCTCTCCTTCTCTCTCCCCATGAGTGCATGTGCCCTATGGCATAAACATCTAAAAACAAAAGGAAACAAAACAAGAAACAGCCATATTTTTATTATCTTAACACTATAACTTAAAATTATCCATGATCATTTTTCATCTTTCAAAATACATATTGTTCGTGTAGTGTGCAATGTACTGGCTGTTTGTATTCCTCCAAATTCACATATTGAAATACTGATCCTCAGTGTGTGATGGTATTAGGAGGTGGATCCTTTGGAGATAATTAGGAGATGAAAGTGAAACCCTTGTTAATAAGATTAATGTTTTTAAGACAGGGACCCTCAGAGAGATCTTTTACCCTCTTTCTACCACGTGAAGATTAAATGAGAAGTTTTCAGTTTGCAACCCAGAAGAGGGCTCTCATTAGAACCCAAACTTCCTGGAACCCTGATCTATTTCCAACCTCTAGAATTATGAGAAATGTTCCTGTTGTTTTAAGTTACTCATTTTAGGGGCATAGTTATAGTGGCCCACACTGACTAAGACACGACTGTAGTTAGCTTTCACACAATTCTAAGTTTTTAACTTATTTCAAATATGTGACTTTATTCTAGAGTTTCCAAAACTATTTTAATACTTAGAACATTTCATTGATTGGATGTGCCATGACTTACGTATTTATCTATTGCTCCTATTGTTGGGGGGAAAAGGCATATTTTAAAATTTATAATATATAGTAAACAATTTTGGGTCTCTAAATTTTCTTTCTTGTAGGTTATTAGTGGGACCATATATGTGTTATTAATTTTGTTTTATATAAAAAGAGCAGATATTAGTCTTTATTTTGGAAAAATTTTTATTATACAAATATTATAGACACAAAAATGATAAAAAAAATCTACAATACTACCATGCCAATAAATCAATTACATCTCTCAGCTTCTCTGGAAGTCCTGATTCAAGTGTATACATACGTTTTACAAATTTAACATAAAATCTTGCCATATTGAAATAAAATCCTCATAAATCTTTTAAAGCATGATATTCCATAAAGTTGAAATAACCATGATTAGTAATTAGCCTTCCCTTTTATTTGGTTAGGTAGTATTGCTAATTTTTCCCATCTTTAAATTCTACTGCAATTCATATCAACGTTGCGAACAACTTTTCCCTATTTAAAAATCGTTGCCTGTAAGACTTTTGAATTTTGAAAGCGAGTTTACTGGGCTAAATGGCATGAATATTTTTTATGGATCTAAAATCCTGGTTAGTTACTTTCTGCAAGAATACACTGATACTCATCATATCAGTGCCCAGGTCTGCATTCGTCTCAATACTTTTTGACAGAAAAGGTAGACAAGCTCACATAGTAGAAGGAATTATACTTCAGGTTTAAACAGCTCTGCCATTTGCTGGTAGAATTTACCCTAGGTAAGTTAATTTATTTCTTTGAGCAATTTATTTCTTTCTGTAAATGCAGATAAAATTACCTACTTTATAAGGCCCTTTTCAGAATTAAACATTCAGTATAAAACAGACTTATATGCCCTCAATACAATCATTATTAACCAATTTGGCAGGTTAAAAAAAAAACCACCCACAATTCATTGATTTAATTCTACTTTCTCTGCAGGTATATTAACCATAGTTGTTGGATCAGTTTAACCAAAATTATTTAGTAGATTCCAAGTTACACTCTTTACTATGTTAACATTTCTAAAATCAGGTCATCTCTTAAAGCCATTGTTAATATTTAATGTGGTAGCATTTGTTTGTGTTCTTTCAACAGTGCTTATTAATTTTTATGATATCTTCCTGTGTCTTAGAATGGAGAAAACAATGTACTTTTCACTTCTATGAATTATGTGCTTATTATCTCTTTTGGATTTATTGATGTCTTGATGGTTTCCTTATTCATTTGCATCAGTTTCTCAAAGTTCATAATTTGTAATCACTTTTTCTAGTTATTGCTATTATGTTATCATATTTTTAAAAGTTCTCTTATTTGTGTAGGGGGATAGAGGATGAAAGAATTTAATTGCATATGCTACAATGTACCCATTTTTCTTCTTTGAGGTTTCCTTTATCTTTCTACCGGAGATCATAGCCAGGTTGTTACTCCAGTTCTCATTATTTTGTCTTCTCTTTCATACTGTGCTGTAATTGATCCTTGTCTACCCCCGCCTCCCTAGGCGCTGGGATATTCTTTTTTTTTTTTTTTTTTTTGGAGAGGTTTTCACTATAGGGCGTGTGCACTCGCCAGACATAGAGACAGAAAGCGAGAAATCACCCCCCAGGGGGGATGGTCACGCCGCAATCCCTTCTCCATTCTCCTCTCAGGATCTTGGGCACGCACGCACACGCGCCCGGCGTGAGTTTTAAGCCACCGGGTCCGGGATGTGAACCGTGGTCGACTACATGGGAGTCCAGCAACATAGCCATTACGCTAACTGCTGGTTCCCATAGGTTCTGGGATATTCAAGAACAAGGAGAAAGTGTGTGATCTGTTTACAAGAGAATAAGCAGTCAGTAGATGCTAGATGGAAAAATGTATTTAACTTGGGTGCACTGGAGTTAAGGCATGACTATGAATTTCCCCCTCCCATCTAAAAAATATTGCTGATTAGTTTTCCTAATACTAATCAAGTCATCACTACCCTTTTCATTGGCATATAATGATATCCCAGCCATATGATTCCCTGGCCCTGCGTCCACCATCCTTATTTCATATCTGCAGTTGTTTCATTATTAAGATTGCCCATTTATAAGATGAGTGAGTACAGAGACCTCCATCTTGTTCTTGCTCTCATGTTTGGAGTATTTAAGCAGTAGAGTGAACTGATAGAAGACAAATTTTTATATTAATTTGGGTCTATTTACAGGTTTCTGGTCTGTTCAACCATTTCTGTTACAGTGCCTGGCCCTCTACTAGACTTGGGTGAGAAAGTAGTGAGGAAGTTGGGTCTGTTAAGCCCATAATTTAGGCAGGCAAGCAGAAAAATTAATAGGTTGCTTCAGTGTAACATAAACCTTGACAGGTGTAAGGATGCCCTGAAAGTACAAAGTGTTACATGATACAAGGGAATAAGACACAGAAGTTTTCCAGGAAGAGAGATGTCTGAGTGAAGTCTTAGAGGGTGAGCACAGGAGGGCTAGACAAAACAAGAAGAATGTCTCCAGGTAGGGAATAACACAAATTGATCTGTATTTCTGTTTCGGAAATGTTATTACCTTCAGTATAGCTGTTTTATAATTTTAAACAGTTTGTTAGGTTTCTGTCATTTTAAGGCCTTTTGTAAAAAAAAAAGTTATTGATATTTATTTTTTCCTGTTATATTTTTTCTGATGAGTTTTTAGAATTATTTTGCTCACTTCTCAGAAAATATCTGTGTAAATTAACTTGAAGGCAAACAGAAAATCTTTCATTCTAGTTTATATAGTTAGGAGTTGGTCTCTTCAATTTATATTTACCTTTTCAAACTAAATTTTCTTAGCATAAGTTACAGCAGACTTTTTACATTTTGACACAAATTTATAAATTTATGTATACATGCATTACATTATATATATATATATATATATATATATATATATATTATATACACACACACACACCCACATGACTATTATATCAGAAAAGGTATCTTTGGTAGCATTTTCTAAACAAAATTATTTTACTTTTGCTTAATTAACATTAGGGCAAGTCTCATAGCATAGTTAAATGCCATGCAGAGGAGGTGGGATCCTGTGGTAAGGGTTCAAGTCTTGTTCCCAGTGCTTGAAAAATATGCTATATGCCCTTGCACTTGCCCAGAATCCTGCCAGGTTGGAGAATTGGAGGAAAAAGATCATGGTGTGAACAGACTCTGTCAGTAGGTGTTTTCTCTCTTTTTCTCTCTCTTTCATGCACATACGTGTGCCCTCTAGCAGTAATTTTGTTAATTTTGGTTAATTTTTAAGTTGACATTTCATTGATGTTTTCTATTTTTCTTATCATATGGAAATATATTCTTTATTTGATGTGCATGTTTTTAGTTTATTTTTACAGTTTTAAGATTTATCAGCAGTTTTATGTGCTCTAGATTTTTGGTCAAAACTTCTTAGGATGTAAAGCTTAGAATGACATATCTTAATTTTACTGTTGGTTTCATTCTTTTGTTGACTTCTCTGAATCTTAAGTTGCATGCTTTACTTGTGTATTGATAAATTTAAGTGCTATTAAGCCAGAACACTGTTTGGCCAAATTACATAATTTGTAGCATGTGAAATTATTCTTAAGTAGTCTTTCTCAAGTCACCAACTTTTGTTTCTCAAAATACCAAGTATTCAATTTTTAATTTCCTGATATTGTATGTTAATGTAAAAGGTATCATTTATTTCTTTCAAAGAACATAGTTCAAAACTTTTTTAACTTTTTGATTTTGAGATTATATTTATTTCTTTTATATGATCATATACATACAAAACGAAATTTCTTTTTTGCTGCCATGTATAGAGGTGTGTGCGTGACTCTGTGTGTGTGTGCCTGCACATATATATGTCGATTTTTAATGCTTTGCCAATTTGTAAGTTGTTAGATACATAGTGGCTGTTTCCTCCTATGCTATGATTGTTCATTTTCTTCTTATTCTTACTTTTCAAAAGGTTAGGTTTTATTTATTTATTTTTTTTGGTATCTGTCTGCTCAGTATAGTGATTTAATAATGTACAAATCAATAAGACAGGATATTTTATCATTTTATTTGGCTAATCTGAATCAGTAAGTCTCCTTTAAAATATTGATTGCCTATTGTTCAAGTTTTATAGTTAATGCTTATAGATGAAGACTTTTTTGTTTTGTCATTTTTGCCTTGGATTAAGTATCTAATACCTTAAACTTTGCTGTCCCAAAATGCTTAATAACTTGGAAAATTTTATTCTCATAGCTTATACATACATTTGAAATTCTAATAAGAGTTATCTTGAAATACCTCACAAGTATTCTATGATTATGTTTAGTCATTTGTGCCAGGAGTTCCCAAAATCTCCTCTGTTATCTGTCCACTGATGGGTCATGAGGGTTTTTCTTGGGGGCTGTAAATTGATCAACTGCAAGGGTTCAGTGTTATTGAGTGTAGTTTGACATTCAAAAATGAAAATTAACCTGATGTATGTAATTGGAGATGTTAATTCACTTACGCTGCTCATGGGTTTTTCTAAAATTTGTTTATTCCTCTGTACTCTATTCTATATTCTCTACCCATGCATCCTGATTTTGTTGTTTTGTTTTTGTTTTGTTTTGTTTTGTTTTTCTAGGACAGAGTGAGACAGGGTTAGTAAGTGAACTCTACAATTTTGCTTTTTTTTTTTTAAGCGGTCAAGATAAAAAAATATAAAAGTTGCTGTTTACACCTATTTGCTACTTTACTTTTAAAAATTCTCTTCCTTGGAAGAAAGGAATAGAGCTCTTTCTAGCTTCTTTGTGTTTTATCTGCTTTCAAAATTTGTGTTCACAATAATGCCAAATAGTTGGATTTGACAGTAATAGTCTTTCTCACTTAGTGTTTATCTGTTTAGCTAATATTCAACTTTTTTTTCCCCAGGTCTCTTGGATGATTTCATTATCTTTTAGATTTTTTTCTTTTTGTAATTTTCCCAAGAGAGAAGGCAGGTAATAAAATTATTGCATCTTTGGAGATAAATTACATGTTGCCTGGGAATACAATTTTTATTATAGCCTGTTACCTTGAGGATTCTCTAATGTCACTTCAGTACTACTTGGAGTCAGGAGGTAAATTTAATGATATAGCTTTTCATGGAAATACAATGGGGAAGGAACACTGGGGCTGTCATTTATTTGATATATACAATCACATAAGGAAATTTTATCTATCTTATAATGTTATTTTGAAGAGAAATCTATTAATCTGACTAATTCTACATAAACTTTAAAAATGAATATAAGCACTCTAGGGTCCCAGATACATACATAAGTAGGTAGATCATAGTACAATGTAGGATTATAAAATAAACTAGGACAAATGAATGGGGAAGTCAAGAAAGAATGATAAGGGCCACAGCGAGAGAGGATGTGAGCAGGATTGTGAATGGTGATATCCTCAGGTAGGGTGGTGCTAGATGGGAGGGCCTTCTAGGCAAATGGAATAGTGTGTGCAACCAACTTGTCACTGTGGAAGGGCAGGAGAGACGAGATGCTCAAAATGAAGGATGGATAGTAGTGGGGAGATCAGAGTGGTTCTGCCATGATACTTTCCATCATAAATGATCTCTCACATGGTCCCAAGTAGGGGAACAATGTTGGGATATTCTCTGAAAAAAGATGAAAACTGATTGGACTGGGGATGGGTACTTGACTCAAAGAGGGCTTATCCATAGGCTGACTAGAAATGCTACGGTAGCCTGACTGATAAGGATCAGTTAGAATGACTTTTAAGGGCTTAGGGAAGTAGTCAACTGTAGTGAGAGGGGTCTCTTGAGGTCATCAGGTTAAGGATGGCTATCCCCTTGACCTGCTCTGAGTCTTCGGGACTCCCAAATTCCAGGCCATGTATTACCATATAATAAGCTCTCTTTTTGTAAGGCAGCCTATGTGAATCTCTTCCTGAGAGTCAAACTGTTAGGCCACCATTCAAAGAGATGTAGAAGAGAAATTAATCTAAAAATTTATTCCTGAGGTAGAGTTAATAGGAGTGATTAATTGTGAGAGAGGAATTTCCTAAAGAAGCGGACAAGGGTGCTTTCCTTCTTACCAATCATTATTTTTATTAATATATTTTACAAGACTGCAGTCGAAATAATATTAAATACAAACTTTTTATACAGAAAGTGTAATAAAGTTAAAATAGTTCCTTGTAATTCATAGCATTATTGCAATGCTTACAAAATTTTTGCATAGAGTGTGCAAGGATTGATGTTCTTCAAAACAAAACTAAAAAGCTCTTCTTACATCACACCCAAACCCAGAGAAAAACAAAACAAAAACAAAATAATCCAAAGGCTGAACTCAATTACTTTATGGGAATGGGATTCCTTTTCAAAATCTCCAAGCAGATGGGACTTCCATGATGTCATCTTTTCTGTTAAAAGCACTGGAGTCTGGCTTCTCTAGAAGTGCATTTAGCCAGTAGAATGATGTTCTCTGCCTTCCCTGTCTGAAACATGACCTCCTTAAAGAGATATGTTTCTGCTTCTTCATTGTCTCAACAAGGGAAAAACTTGGTGGGGAGGTGGTTAACATAGTCAACATCATTCCCTTTCTCATGAACATGCTGGATTAAAATTAGGATAATTTCATACACCTATATTTAGGTGGGTCAACTCTTTCTTTTGCTAGAATCTCCTGTCTTCCAGGGAGCCAGATTTTTGGCTGTGATGAGGTTAGTTCCAAGAAACTCTTTAAAGGTACCCATTCCTGGCTTGTCATTTGTACATCTACACTACTAAAAAGGAAATCCTTGACCGATTTACCCTAAAATAGTGTCTTTGATCATTTTTAGCTCATCGCTTTACCAAGATTTTATAGGAAGTTTGAGCCAGACAACACTAGCATTGGAGCTGAGTCTGGGGTGTCGTAAGGAGGGCTGTCTACTGCCTCTTGCTTCCCTCACAAGGGATCAAATATGTGCTGTGGAGAAAGCACAGGTGAGCATCATGGACCCCATCCCTTTGCTTGTGTGGCCTTCTCAGCTCTGGGAGGGGGCAGGTGACAGCAGGGCTTTAATAAGAGCACACTGGTTTATAACCCATTTGGATGGGCCCTGGATAAGCTAATTCTTTACAATGACTGTCTTTTAACTTTTGAGAATCAAACCTTGATCTCTTTGCTCAGAAGTTGAAAGTGCTCCGAAGTTACCAAGTTGTAGAATACTTCCAACTTTATTCATTTTCTCCTTTCCTGGTGAGGATGCCATCAACCTCGTTGCTGAATCTAGGATGCTAGTGTACAATGTACAGGGTCAAGGTATTTAAGTGAAAATTGGAAAGTGGCTCTCATTTCCAACTCAGATGAATTGGAAGTGATGGCCCGGAGATATACGTATGCAGAAATGCTCACTTCTTTAGTCATACTCATGGGTCACTGAGTATTAAAATCTTCTCCTAAATATGAGACTGACAACCCAGGTATTTTCTAATCTATAAAGATAAAAACCCTGACTTCACAAGAAACACATACAGAGGAAACCATTTCTTTTGTTGTTGTTCTAGTTCCGTTATTCAGATTGACTTTCTCTGTCTTCACCCTAGGTATTTATACTTTAGTATGAATGCTGTCATGATGAGAGACTACAGAAAGCAGAGAGATAAAAGTTCTGTAGCCTCATCCACCCAGGAAGATATAGTCTAAAACCTAGTAAGAGATACTTCTCAACAGCTTGAAAATAGTTTGACGTATTTGGTAACTTCATGGTATAATGCTCAGAAGTCAGACACATTCCAGCTGTGCCATTCTCTAGCTAGCGGGTTTGGACAAGTTGCTTAACTTCATGAAACCTCATTTCCACATCTGCAAGTTGAACCTATAATAGAATCCAACTAACAGGATTATTTTGAGAAGGAGATAAGTGAATGCATATAAAATGCTTAGAACAGTGCCTAGCATACAATAAGTGCTCAATGAATATACATGAATATATAATTTGAGAGTAGAATCTAACTCTTCTTGGGTCCACGAAAATCTCTTTTATGTAAAATGTTTTGTGGGTATGATTCTTTTGGGGAGATTCTTTCTGTTCAGTTCCCAACAGAATCCATGACTTTCAAAATATTTGAATCCCATGAATAAGATGAATATGGGGGCCAAAGAAATGCCAACATCTTCCTCATTGACCAATGTCATCTTCCTTCCTTCAGACAATCCTTTTATACAGTGCTACTCTGTAATCTAATAAATCAGTTTGGAGTTTCTCACTTTATGAAAACTGAGCTATCTTTGATTTCACCAAAATAACCCAAATGTGAAAGTGGGCTGTGGAGACACTGGAAGAGGGATTACCAGACAATTCTAGTAGACTGTCCAAAGTATGTAAGGTAGATTTCAGAGATGTTTCCTTCTCTAGTCTCTCAAAGAGGGAAGCCTTGTATTTGTTTTATTTAACTGATCTTAGCTAATGTTCAGAGATGAAGTAAATATCCATTTGCTTGCTAATGAGGGTATCTACATGCCTAAAGAAATGTTTGTAACACCACTCTGGCTTCCCAGTATGACAGGTAGATATGGACTCTAAACCTACTTCTTACCTATATCAACTCTTCCTTTTTCTATTTTAATTGCAAGCCTCAAAATGGATATTGATATTACCCCTAGTTGTATTGAAGTTGAAGAGGAGTTATGAGCATTGCTGTTGGTATGTATGAGGCGGTTTTTTGACAAATTTGAAAGCAGAATTAATATTGTGTTATGACATCACACTTCCTATTATATTAAGGGCTCACGACATGCTTTTTCTCAAAGGAAGATTCTAGTTTCTACTCTGTCGGTATCTAC
The DNA here is from genome assembly GCA_026018925.1 of Tupaia tana. NCBI lineage: Eukaryota > Metazoa > Chordata > Mammalia > Scandentia > Tupaiidae > Tupaia > Tupaia tana. Next base: position 43,288,642 of record JAKSZU010000014.1, on the reverse strand, counting down.
AAAAGGAAAGTAGGGAGAGAACCAAAGAAAATAGAATGTGAGAGCATGGGCCGCCCCAAAGGGGGTATTTTCTTTTACACTTGTGCTCTAACAATACTCAAAAGGAGGACCTCCTACAAATAATTATTTTCCTTTTGCCATTCAGACCTGCCTTGAGAAATTTCAAGGACTCTATTATGAAGAAAGCTTTTAAGAACCATAGAAATCACATTGCTTTTGAAAGTGCTAATGCCTGTGGTGTGCTGTGCTCGCCGAAGCAGCAGGCTTCAGGCTGCTTTATCTCTTATCAGTGGTTTGGCTTTGTGAATGAGAAATTCAGAGGCAACTGTATAATTTTAAATTCCGATTACCACAAAGAAAAAGATGCATCTGACATCCCAATGCAGTAGCTTTGACTATTTTAATGGAAATATGTTGGAACTGGGGAAACCTTCCACCAAGGAGATAGTGATGAAAGACCACAAGAGAGACATTTTATCTTTGAGATTAAAGGCCTGTTTCCTAAGGTTGTTTCTTGCAGTATAACTCCCCACCACCACCACTTGTTACAGGGGCACCGTGCAAATGTATCATTCCAGGAAGTGCTTCCTTATCCTCTTTGTACCTAAGATTTCCTGGAGGAAGGGGAAGGAGGAGAACTGGACTTATATATAACTTGCTTAAATAAGATTTTTCACCTTTCTTTAAACATTAACACATGAGGATCAGGTGCCTAAATGGGTCTGTTTACCTCTTTGGTCCAAACATCATGCTACCTTCTGCCTAAAAGAAAGAAAAGCAAGATATTCTTTATCTGGCTGCACTTGTTCAGGGCAGTGTGCACAATTTAATCCTCTTTTAGCTATATCTAGATAAATGGCTGAGAGACTCCCTTAAGTAATGTTGATTAGGGTTGGGTAAATGGTAGTCATTTTCATTAAAAAAAAAAATCCTTTCTCCTCAACATGAATACTTACATTTACAAGGACTCATTTATAACTGATGATGTTTTACCCATATCAAGTGTCAAGTCCTGGATTAGCAAAAAGGATGTTAACTGAAGGGAGAAATATCTGATAGACACTTGCCTTACCACATAGAAACAAGATAGTGGAATTCAAATATGTCCTTATTTTGCATTTCCTCTACACCGAAGAACAAAGACCCAGTGGAAACAAAATCAAGCTGGTATTCCTCTGGTTCCTCCCAGCAACAGCTTCAGAAAAAGAATTTGACTAAAGTTATTCTTTTCAGATGCTTCTTCCAATGTTTTCATTTCTTTTTCAGTCCCACCAACCCTTCAGGCCTGGTGTGGCTGCAAGAACAGGAAGTATCCTGGAGGTGTAGGTAATAACTGAGTTGATACAGGCCGAAAAAAACCTGGTAAGTAAAAATTACTCCTTAGAGGATCACAGAATGGGCATCTTTCTGGAAGATGGGAAATGAGGTGAAAAGCTCTGAGTATAGACAGCAGAAATAGTTTCTTCAGGAAAGAGATGGTAAATTGAAATCCCAGGACCTCCTGCTTCACCTCAGTGAGGCTGACCTGTGGCTTAGCTCAGCTATGCTGACCTAAACCTCCTCTATTAAAAGTCCTCAGAAAAGACTCTTGAAGGATAACAACTTTACTTTCCCACTAAGCTTCCTTCTTCTATTTTATCCTCTCTATTCCCAAGAATGCTCTGAGATTGTATTTCTCTGACATGTGGGTGATGTCGACCTGTAGTATAAAATAACTTGCCAAGTATTTTACATTCCCAAGCCCACGTGGAAACGTAGGCTTAGTTCCCTGCAATGAGGAAATTTGCTTTCTTTCTGGAAATATCCAAAATGTACCATTCGAATGACCTCTGGGTCAGGGATCAGCAAACTTCTGATATTACCAAATGGTAAATATTTTATGCTTTCTGGGCCATGCAGTTTCTGAGACAGCTACTCAACCCTGCTGCTACAGTGTGAAATCAGCCATAGGCAGTATGTAAATGAACTCCTATGGCTATGTTACAATAAAACTTTACTACAAAAACAGGGAGTGAGTCATGTTAGTCTCCAGGTTATAGTTTGCTGCCCCCTTTTCTAGGGTCAAACCTCAAGCAATCTTTGGTCTATGTTTGCTGAATATACAATGAAACATAGAGGAAAAATGACCCAAAGAAAGTTAAAAGCCAATTCAAGTTTGTAAGACTTATCTCTTGGGCATCATCATAATTAAAAAGCAACTTTCTACCAAGATAGATAGAAGCCACCACAAGGGCTTTGAAAACTCCTGTCATACTCTACTCATTCCCCAAGATGAAACTTTTATGACTTACTGAGCAGATACCAAATAGAACTAAATGCTAAACATATTTGGAGATCAACGTTTAATTTATAAAAATCTGCTGAAGAATATTAACACACTAGGAGTTCTAGTATATTGAAGATTCATTTGAACTCTTTGTTTGTTATGCCAATAACTTCTTAATATACCCAAAGGTGTGATTGTCTAGAAGAGATTATATATAAAGATGAGAAAGAATCTCATTTAAAAAAATTAGGGGTTAGCATATTTTAATACAAAAGCTGTTTTAGTTTTTCCACAATTCAGGTCAAACTGTCTCTCATGACCATGAAGAAATATTCTAGTTGGAGGTTGCCGAGAAAAAAAGTATGTTGAAGAATTTAGGATACATTTTTACTGATTTCTGACCAAAATATTTAATTTAATCCATACTAAATTTCTTACATACTACCTTCTATGTTGTGGTCATTTTGCATAAATGAAAACCAGCATTTTAAATCATGTCAGTCCCGTTTAGGTACTTGATTTATGTTTTTAATTGCTATTATTATTTTTATTCTATTTGTGATCTGGTTACCCTTAGGATTAAATTTTGCAAGTGGGATCACACTATTCTTTATTATTGGTGTAAAACTCTAGTGCTGATCTCCAACTTTCATATAGTGATTAGAAGAAAACCAGAGGAAATAAGAGGAAACAGGTTCAGGGAGCTTGTTTTTCTTGTCACTTATAGGCTGTGTACTCGAGGTGACATATGCGAAGATATTTCTATCAGCTGTAACAAACCCTGTCTTTAGGTATTTAGCCACAAAGGACCACATAACTCTTAGTGTCTAATTGAATGGTATGGGATAGGTGCTTCTAGTAGCCAAGGAGAGTTTTTACTGGCTTGAAAAAAAAAACAAAAAACTCTATGTGTGAACATGCAGATTCTGGCAGCATGATTTTACAGGATATTAATAATACTGATTCAGACTATCCTGATGTCTTTGATGGTTTTCATTTTCAGTTGATTGAGCAACCCAATTCTTTTGCACAGGATATTGAGTGAGAGTGACTGGATCATTCTCGCTGGGGTCTGAAAGTCAGCAATGTCACTGGTTAGGTTAGGACCATCTTCCCACCCTGGCCCTTTCTAGGTAACTAAGCAACACATAGCTTGCTTTTATATACCATATGTGCAAACCTCACTCTGATGCTAACATACCATCTCAAAAATACCAAATCTCTTCATCATCTCCTATTACAAACCTTCCCCCCCCATGTATGAAGTAACAAAAATTAGAACCCTGTTGAGGAAAAAAAAAAAAAAAAAAAAAAAACAAACACCATTCAGGCCTACAAATACAACTTCATTAGGATTGTGGGGCCGCTCCTTACCAAATGGCATCTAGTACTGTCTAAGCCAGTTACATCTTCGTTTTGGGCTCCTTAGAGTCCCATATGTCAACCATTTGGTTTGTCTACCAACTTTTAAGATACCCAGTCATAACTAAACCATTCCCCTCCAAAGTACCCAAAATAAACTACAGGTAACAAGATAAATAGGATGTGCTTCTCCTTGCTGAGTGCATTGACTTAAGGCATAGGCACATTTCCCCCTCTTTGAACAGAGATGGTGTAATCCCCTGTCCCAGCACAAGAGCTGGCCAGGGTGACCCTGGAGCATGATGATGAAGGTGGAGTGATGAGAGTAGCTGATGGCAGGAATTAGAGGATTGCTTTCACATATGGGGTTAGGGGAGTACAGCTGGGCCCTAGGGTGCACAGTGATTCTAAAATGACTCTTGACTTAGTTTATATTAACTTTCTGTGCACAATTTTTATGGCATGTAGTATTTTAGCTCTGTGATTCTTGGATAAAACATTACAGTGGATTTACGGATATAAAAAGTCCAGGTATAAAAAATACTTATAAGAAGATCAGATCCAGAGAGTTTATGTATACTTTTAAAAATAAAGGCATGTCTCTAAATTACCTACCAATAGCAAGGAACATATAGAAAATAATTAAGTTCCTATGCTACTATTGTTTAGATTTTATCTCAAAATGGCTTCTTTTAGAGTAGGAGTTCCACTCTTAAAGATTTTGAATGACCTGATGTTTTGGATGAAAGTCTTTCAGATAAAGTCAGAAGTGACTTATAACAGCTTTTGAGACATTTTTCCTTTGAACAGAGACATAGTGCCTATTTATTCTTTGCCTGTCAGGCTACTGAGTAGCTTCCAGCTGACTGAGGAACAGCTGTTATCCCATTTTGTGCTGATTTACAGCTCCTATTTTGACTGCAGGAGGATACGTGACTTTGAAGGAAGTAAGATAGTAGAAAGAGGGTGAGCAGTTCGAAATTTGCTAAAATCCATCCTCCTCATGCAAAGCCCCTGTGCAAAGGTAGGGCAGCCATTTTGAGTTTCTATGGCTGACTTCTATGGCACTACTCTATTCCCAAATTGGTCAGCCTTACTATAGCTGAAAAAGGAAACCAAAGGTCTAATTTCAATACAAGGTTCTCAGCATTTGAGCATGGTTTGGAGATTCCCGCCATCACTGCCTCATGATGACATTAAAGGAGAAGAGACGCTGTTACTCAAATATGTAGATGAGTATTTTCTAAGAGTCCAATATGCAGTATGAATCGCAAGGGCTTGGGGAATGTTGGTGTGGAATTAGTGTTTAGTTTTGTCATGTCGGTGGTGGAGATGGGATGGAAAATGACAGTGGATATCACAGGGTCACCCATGGTTCCTTTTGTACTGAAACCTCATTTTATACAGAGGATATATATATATTTATTTATATATATTTATATATATTTATATCCACCCATACACACAAACACACTTACACACCCACCCACGCGTACACACACACACACACACACACACAAAAGGTCTTTGATAGGCTTTCCGTGTTCTAGTAAAAATAGCTGGCAGCCAGTGTCTAAAGCCAAAAAAGGCCTTTATGCTACCAACAATGTCCACTATGGATAGTCTTTCAAAGGCAGACACTTGTGTTTATCTGACAAGTGGAACCAGTTCCTGCCTGTGACAGGAATAATCTTCCATTGGCGCAGACGCAGATCTCGAAGACCTTCTGCCTCGTTCCTGTCGGCGTGTAGGATCCATGAGGCAATCTAGGTAGTTTGATTTTCGCAGCATCTAACTTAATCTAAAGAGAGTGGATAAGAAGGAAAGAATCGGTCAGAGGCTCTTGTCCATTCTCTTGACATTTAGAAACAGTAGGTGGATATTCAACTCAACTTAAATCTCATGAGCATCTACTGTGTGAGTATTCTTGGGACCAGAGATTTAGAAATGAACAGGCCAGACAGTCCATAGTTCCTGCCCTTACAGAAGCTTATATCCTAACAAAATTATGCTGCATTGAGCTACATCAACATTTTGCAGAATTATATTGTGTAGAATCCTAGAACCAGATAATGATAGAAATGCTACATTTAACCATTTTCTTTATGCTGGGAATTCTCAGATCCTACCTACATATGTCTGTGTACAAGATGAATCTTCAAGAAGAAAACAGAGTTTGAGGTGCTTTTTAAGTTCTACATGACTAGTGAGCTTTTTTTTTTTCTTTTGCTAACAACTTACAGAGCTAATGTTCTATAGAATATATTTTGAGAAATACATGCCTATAAAAATAAGCAGTGATAGAAGATGCCATTAGATTTATGATTATAACTGATTCTTGCAGAGTTCAAATTCTGATAGCTATAAACTGCATATGTGAAGTAGTCACTATTTTTATATGAATGTGGTTTGCAGTTTGTGACTGTTCAAAGAGGCACTTGTGATAATCTAATGCTCTATCTCACGTACTCTCTCAAAACAAAATAGCAAATGCCAAACCAATCAAAAGGTGGGCTTTTACATCCACAGAGTAGATATATAGAGGCATGTGGAGACTGATAACCTCTAAGTGGATAGAAAGGTGAATTAGTTTTGCTTTAAAACACCAACAAACACAAGTTGTCTTCCCTCATTTTTATTCGTAAATGCAAAATTTCCCTTATGAACACATTGAAGCATTGAAGAAAAAGTCAAATCACATTGGGGGGGAACTTTTTAGCTCATGAAAAAAAAACATGAGCTCCACTTGAGTTCACTGATTGCATTGGGGTAAGGAAATTAGTATTTGCAGTTCTTCATCCTCCTGTTGTTTACTTAGTGTTACCCTGTTGAGTTTTGACTTATTGGCCCAGTTTCTGTGGTGCACCAGTAACAGAAGTGTCCTGCAAGGCTGGAAGCCTTATGGTGATGTAGGCTTAGATTTGAACTGTGTGGTTGACCTTGTGAGATTCAGCTGTTTTAATCAGCAGGCCATGGGCTGGCCTTCTTTACCATTTAAAAAAAAATTTTTTTTTTTAAGTTTTGACTTTCTCCAGATTGGGATAGCTGTTGGATCTGACTCTCCATTCTCAATGCAAACAGAAACATACAATGTTAAAATAATATAAAAATAACAAGTCAATTACATTCCTGTTTAGGCAGATGTATGTGAAATATGGCTTAATGATTCTGGCTAGTAAATATTATTTTAAGGTGACAAGAGAAAATTTGGAAATAGCATTCATTTTTATAGTCATGCAATTCTATACTTGCAATACCTGCCATTCTCTCAGCACTTTACGAATATCGAATCAGCTTTTATGGAATCTGGGTTTGGCTTACACTTGTGATGTTTAATTATTTTTTCAGAAAAGAAAACCTTCTGATTGGCTCCTTTGGTTGATACAGAGTAGGATCAACCTCGATGGCAAAGCAGCTTTGGGAAACGTTGGCTTGTGACGCCATATCTATTTGGACTTCTTTGCACCCCTTACCTCTCCATCTTTGGACTCCAATCTCAGTTCTGTTCTACAGGTAGCTTCCATATTGCCTGCTTCTGCATTGATTTCTACTCCTTTCGGGGCCTCCATCACCAGAGAACGGGTTGGGGACTCCAATCTGAAATATATACAAGATCATGATTAAAGATACCATTTTCCTTTTAGTAAAATTAAAAGGAAATTGCTGCTCACAGCATTGAAACAGCATTTAACGATAGGACTGGAAAATTTTTCTTATTTTTGTTTCATAAACCTGGTCTAGAGAGAACAAAATAGGTTTAGGCTTTATTTTCACTGCATTTCATAAAGGTCATAAAGAGGGTGTTCTAGGGTCTTGATTTCAATTTATCCATTCTCCACTGAATTATTGCTTTAGTATTGTAATTAAGTCATACTCTTACATAAACTCTCCCAGCCCCCTTTTTTTCCCTTTTTTTCTGGTTCTGTTTTAGAGTAAGGTAGCTCCAGGTCTAAACAGCTTCCTGAAACCGGTAGGTGTTTCTTCCATATTGTCCTACTTTCTGTGTTTTCCATAAGTTTAGATTCAGATAGAAGTTAAGAAAATATAATAGATCTAGGAGTCAGATGTGCTTGGAATCAAGCCATAGGCAAGTCTTTCTTTCTTTTCTTCCTCTTTCTTTTTCTTTATAAAGTTTCTCAAAGCCTTATTTACTCACCTGTAAAGGACTTCAAATAGCACCTGACACATTAGTAATGCAAATACATATTAAATATTATTATTATTGCTGTTACTGTTGTTGTTTATCATTAAATCATACAGTGAGTTGTGATCAGTGGTTGCTGAGGATGGGGTGAGAGAGTTGGGTTAAGGACCAAGGGACGGCATAAAATGAGAATGTTTGGGGGACAGCACTCCTGTATCTTCATTGCAATGGTACCTACGTGCCTCTATGTATTTGTGAAAGCTCACAAGAAATTTTACTGTATATAATCTATAAAATAGGAAAATGACGATGCTCTATTATGATGACAACATAGAATTAATATTACTTGGAAACGTTTTTGCCCAAGTGGCTCAATGAGAAAAAAGCAAACTTAACTAAAATTCAGCCATCTTTTAAGTATTTTAATAATATGACCTGGTAGGAATGCAAAAAGATCTTTTTCTCTGTTATAGAGAAATATCTCAACTTAGGAAGGAAGGCCCTTAACAATGACTTTCGAACTGCCCTGGTTGGAATCAATTTTCTGGACACCTTGAACATTTGAAATAGAACATCATCGTCTCTGCCCACTGCAGACACCCAGTACTGTTTGCACCATGCCTCTGGGTAGGGCAAACCCTCTTGGGCCTCAGTCAGGGGCAGAAGAGCAAGCTGATGAGTGGAATGCCCGCACCAAGCTGCCTCCAGCCACAACACACAGATGTCGAGGGAGTCCCCACACTTTTTAGGTCTGGGTGCTCCAAGGCAGCAGCTTCCTCCATTGATGGTTTTCCCCTACAATGACTCAAATTGAGTCTGAAAGAGGAGAAAATAGGGCCCATGATACCTACAAAAGGGTTGGATTGAGTTTCTCTTCAACTCATTCCTTCTTTTTGGACCTCCTCCCTTTGTGTTTGGCAAAAATGCCCCATCCCTACCTTCTTCTCGTCATAAGACCTTCACCAGGATTGTGCTGATCCAGGCATGGCTCTGCCTTTTATTATGGCTTACTTCATTTGCATATGGTTTCTCTCACTGTAATGTCAGTGCAGAAAGGAGGGAGCCTTGTTACCAGGGCAACAGGGAGTGACATCCCCATGCCTGCAGCCTTGCCAAGGATCTTAATCCAACTCAGTTGAGATCCCCTGCCCTCTTGACCCCTCTCACTTTTGAAATATGAAGATGTCTTTGTGCCATTTTCTCTTTACGTGGTTTTCTCCTATACAATGTAGTTGACTCACACAGTTTATCACACATTTTCTAGCTTATTTCCACTAACATTGATCCCTTCCTCCTTATGGTATGAGTTTTTGATTTTATAATATACCTGCTCAATTCTTATCAAAAACTCTGCTAGCCTCCACCTTCCCCAGGTAAGTCTCATCCATCTTTTCTCTTGCTCTCTTTCTTTTATTTTCTCAGTTACCTTAGCTTTTAACTCAACATCTCCCTTCCCAGTATGCCAGGGCGTCTCTAACCTGGGCCATCATAACTGCCTCTCAAGCTTTGTATCTAATATTTCCTTTTTCACAATATGCTTCACACAAAAATAAGTCTTCCCAAAGTAAGTTTTGAACAGACATGTCATCTGTCTTATTAAAACCTTCGCAAGTTCCTTAGAAAAAATTTGAATGCCTGCATTTATTTGGCCATTTACAATTTGGTCTGAACCTCTTTCATTGCTCTTATTTCTTACTGTAAACATCAGCTGTTTTATGGAGGACTTACTAGGTAATGATACTGTGCAAAGGACTTTCATTTAATCCCTAAACCCCTGCCAGTCTGGTGTTTTTGTAGTTCTGATTGAACAAATGAAAAAACTAAAGGTAAGAGACTTGCTTGGGTTATACATCTAGTAAAATGGTAGATCCAAGATTTGAACCTAATTTAGTAAACACCAAAGCCAGTATTTATTATTATTATACCATATCACTTCCAGAAACACTGTACTTTTTTTTGACCCATTATATTTTCACTCTGTTCTCTGTAATTAAATGCCATTTCTTTTTCTGTGGAATTAGCGTTTTTATTTTCAAAATTAGTCTATGTAAATAAGAGTAAGGTGATATGTCTGAATGATGCAAATTTCACAGAACACAGTATTTTTCATAATTTGCTTGAACAGTCTATATCAGTAATTCCCAATTCAAGACATGTTGATCATACCTGGCATATAACATTCAAAATGAATGTTGGAGGGAAAAGAAATAGCTTGAAATGGAAAAACAAAGTATGGAGCTGGAAAATGGTCAGATGTAGTGCTGACATTTCAGACAGGCATCAGAACTCACTTTACACTTGTCCACTGCCTACAGACTCTAAGATCAAGAGGAGGGCTCTATAGCCAGAGAAGTGGACTTGGAAATGACTTCTGCCTTTAACCTCCCCTTAGCAATGGAAGAACCAGTAGCTGAGGAAGGGAACTTTTCTGGAAGAGTCCTATTTTGAAAGGCTCTAACAAGATGGAGGTGACAATTTCCTGGAAGCAGAGACAATGAAGTCACTGGCTTTCTATTTCCCAGTTCATCTTAATGTTCTTCGATGTTCAGGAGGACTGAGTACGATTTGTTCACAGGCTACTCTCTTCACTGAGAAAAAGCTCCTGCAAGAGCCCTGTGGGAACTGCAGAGAGCAGACAAAACACTCCTGAAGTGATGTCCTTCGATTTCTGACCATAGATTAGAAACCACAATACAATCGCCTAGATGGCATGGAGCAAGGAGAACTGGAAGAAGGTTTCCCCCAACAGGTGGTAATGAGGACCTTATTGACTTTTAGAAACAAACACTATTATCAGTTGGGATGAATAGCCTCAGTGAAGAAATGAAGAAAGAAAGAAAGGCCCAGAAGGGAGGTCCAGGGGTTCAGCCATGTTTTTTTAGAATTGTCCTCAAATGCAAGCATTAGAATCTCCCCTGGGAGCTGGTGGAAGCAAGGAGAGGAGTGTCTAATTCAGCAGGTGTAGGGTGGGTCAAATATTTGCATTTGTAATGAGTTGCCAGGAGATGGCCATGCTGTTAGTTCAGGGACCACACTTTGAGAAGCATTGCTCTAGTGAAAGGGTTATAAACTCAGGTGCCCACAAAGACCAAATACAAAATGTTAATAAGTGACCTGTAAAAAAGTCATAAGTAAAGCCGTCCCAGCACAATGATATATGGCAAGAGACAATGGCCTAAATGCGAAGGTCATGGACATGCTGACTTTAGGGGGCAGCTGCTATTCTAATCTGGTCCATTGTTGCCTGGGATTCTGATGTCTTTTTATTTATTTATTTATTTGAGGTTTTTGCTATAGGGTGTGTGCTCTCGCCAGACAGACAGAGAGAGACAGAGAGACAGAAAGCGAGAAATCAGGCCCCCCCCCCGGGGAGGGATGGCCATGCTGCAATCCCTTTTCCTCCATTCTCCTCTTGGGATCTTGGGCACGCACGCACACGTGCCCGGCTTGAGTTTAAGTCATTGGGTCCAGGATTTGAACTGCGGTTGACTACATGGGAGTCCAGCGACATAGCCATCATGCCAACTGCTGGTCCCAGTTATGTCTTTTTCTTAAAGAATTTTAAATTTAACTCTGAATCACTATATTTCAGAAATAGTGATAAAAGAATATTTATAAAAATATATAGTATAAATGATGATGATGCAATGGACTTAAATATAAAAAACCCTATCATTACAGCTTGCAAAATGACTTTTTCTAGCATAAGTACACTGTATACTAGTTCAGTTAAAGATACCATCATACAAGTTATCCTCAACAAATAATTTTCTGTTTTTTGTGTCCCTTAAATGTTTTGCTTCTTTTCCCTTGTTTCCCCTCCTCTCATCCCTTCCCATTTTTCACACTGCTTCCACACTGTCTGGTATCCAGAATTGTTTTCCATGCTTTTAAATCTTCCAGTCTTTCAGTTTGTGCCATAGAGTGCAGACATTTGGTATATATTAAGTGGGGACATACAATGTTTCTCTTTCATAGACTGTCTAGCTTCACTTAGCTTTCCATGCTCATTCACTTTCTATCAAATGCCAGGGTCTCATTATTTTTTAAGGGCTGAGTAGTAGTCCAAAGTGAATAGTAGTATTCCATAGTACTGTACTCAATATCCTTAACAACTATGCCACCTGCTGGCCCTGGGAACAGGTGATTTTTAAAGGCAAGCATCTCATTTCACACCCATTTCATACTTAACAATATCAAATATTAACAAGTTGTTGAAACTGGAGCTCTCTACTAGGAGAGAAATCAACTGGAGCAATCACTTTGGGATATGGAAGGATATCTTTCCATTAAAAAAAAATAACTAGAATATCATACAGGTTTTATATTTCTTCTCAGGTTGGTTTTTTTCTTTTTATGTTATCTTTTATCTTGGCATTTTTTTCATTTCATATAAAGGTTTAATTTATTGCAAAGTTTTTCGTAATATCTTTTTTTTAAATGCCATGTGTATTTGTAGTTATGTCTTTTTTAGTTCCAAATATTTTTATTCATACCATCTTTTTCTCTTGAACAGTGCTGTCATAGGTTTATTTTAGTAGCCTTTTCAAATAGGTAGCTTTTGGTCAGTTTTATCTATTTTATGTTTATTTCTATGTCTTAAATTTTCCTTGTCTCTTTGTTCTAGATAAATTGCAATAATTTTGCAGTTGTTTTAAGTTCTAAAATGTGTTGCCTTGTTAATTTTTGCCTTTCCTAATTTTAGTATATGCACTTTAGGGTGTGCATTTTTCTTTGATCACAATTCAAAGGAGTATTTATAATATAAATGTAAATATTTTCTAATTTTGGTAAGAATTCTCCAGTGGCCTGTAAATTCTATAGAAGGGTATTCTTTAATTTCTAAATATACAAGATTTCCTAGTACAGATTTCTAGATGTTTCTAGTATATATTTTCTTCATTGTTTTTGAACTGACAAGCTTATAATAGAGAATGTTTTCTACGTAAAATCAATTCTTTGAAAACTGAGATTAGCTTTTTGGCCCAATATACATCAATCTTTATACGTAGTCCATGCCTGTCTGAAAAGAATGTGTTCTGTAATTGTTGGTATCATGTCCTCCAAATGTTTTATTAACTCTAGATATTTAATACTTCTAGATATTTTTACATCCATGAGATGTATTATTAGATATATACTAGTATATAATTGTTCTATCTTCCTTATCTTCTTTTATCAACACATGGTGATTATCTTTATTTCTTACAATGATTTTTGCCTTGAAATGTATTTGCCTATTAGTACAGTTGTTCCCACTCTGTTAGTATTTTTTATGGATACATTTTCCCATACGTTTTAGTGTCAACTAATCTATATGGTTATGTGTCTCTTATAGTTGTATTATTTTTACTTTGAATGACTTTTATTTTTATTTTTATTTTTTTTTAGTTTGGTATAGGGCATATGAACTTGCTGGACAGAAAGAGAGAGAGAGACAGAGAGAGGGAAAGTGAGAAATCACCCACCATGGGGGATGGTCACACCTAAATTCCTTCTCCATTCTTCGCTTGGGATTTTAGGCACACATACACACATGCCTGGTGTGATTTTTCAAGTCATTGGGTCCAGGGCTCAAACTGTGATCAGCCATGTGGAAATCCAGCACCTAAACCACCATACCACCTGCTGGTTACTTGTCAATATATTTTATACTTAGTACTTCTGTGTCTTCTCTAATAAACCATTGCTATCCCACAGTCACAAATATACTCTCCCATGTTTTTTTCTAGAAGCTTCATTGTTTTAGCTTTCATGTTAAATTTATGATTCATCTTGAATTAATGCCTTTTTTTTAATTTGGGGGGGTGGTGAAGAGAGAGAGAGGTGCAGATAGATATTTCTGAAAGGGTCTCTCTGAGTTACAATTCTCCTGCTCTGCCCTTCCAATTAGCTAGGATTATAGGTTCATGCAACTACAGTGTGTTTGGGTTGGGTTGGAACCAAATCCAGGCCCCACACCATGTCATTTCTAGCCTCTTAAACTGTAGCACTGTCTGTGCACTATCATGGCTAGGACCCATCTGGGATTAAGTTTTTTTTAAATTTCATTTTCTCTTATACATTCAATCACATTATTTAGCTTAGAAAGTGAATATTTCAACATGTGAACATTTCTCCCTAGTCCAGTTGATAAAACAAAATTATCTTCAACATATAATACCACATTTCTTTGTCCCATTAATGCTTTGCCTCTCTATTTTTCTTCTAAATGTCCTTCCTAAGACGCTACTCTTTCACACACACTATATCTGGTATTTATATCCATTTACTGTGTTTTTATATCCTTTAGTCAATCAGTTTCAGTCATAGAGTGCAGACACTCGGTATAAATTAAGTGGGGACATACAATGTCTCTCGTTCATAGCTTGGCTTGCTTCACTCAGCAGTAAATCTTCCATAATTTTTATAACATTGAGGTTTGTTTTTAATGTTGAGGTTTGGCTAGTTGTTTTAACACCATTTACTGAAAATGTGAATGAACAGCTCTGGTACTTTTGATTAAAATCAATTAACTCTCTATGTGTAAGATCTATTTCTGAGTTCTCAATTCCATTTACCTACTTTCCCAGCCTGGTTGTCTTGATTATTATAACAAGTTTCTTAACTTTTGTGAAAGGAAAACAGATTGGATTGGCAATTCTAGATCCTTTCCTTTTCCATATAATTTTTTTTTTTTTTTGAGAGGTTTTTGCCATAGGGTGCGTGTGCTCGCCAGACAGACGGAGACAGAGAGACAGAAAGCGAGAAATCACCCCACCCCCGGGGGGGATGGCCATGCCACAATCCCTTCTCCTCCGTTCTCCTCTCGGGATCTTGGGCATGCACGCACATGTGCCCGGCGTGAGTGTTAAGCCACCGAGTCCGGGACACGAACCGCGGTTGACTACATGGGAGTCCAGCGACATAGCCATTACACTAACTGCTGGTCCCTTTTCCATATAAATCTTGAAATTGTCAGTTTCTTTAAAAAAAAAAAAGTGCATTTGGATTTAGACTTGGATTGTGTTAAATTCACAAAAGAGTTATTTTGGAGATAGTTAATCCTAAAAATATTGAGACTGGTAGGTGGTCTGGTCTGCCAGATGGTGTGGTGGTTAAGGCATAGGACTCCTACATGGCCGACAGCAGTTCAAGTCCTGACCTGGTGGCTGGCTTTGTCACTTTCTCTCTTTCTCTGTCTCTCTTTGGTCAAATAAGAATAATAAAAATAATTAAAATTTAAAAAGAATATTGAGTCTTTAAGAAGTTTTCTGCTTAAATTTAAACATCCAAATTTATGATTTTTGATTTATGTGCCATTATATATCCTGATTCTGTGTTCTTTAATCCTACAAGATTGTTTATACAATCAATGTTTATTTATACATATACATGTCTTTACCAATTTCTTTACTTATTCCTTATCATCTTAGGCTTTCCATTTGTTACAACATCAAGAGAATCCTAGATTATTTTATTTTAGTGAAAGCTTTCTTTTCTTTTTTGTTTTGGAGAGGTTTTTGCCATAAGGCACATGGGCTTGCCAGAAAGATACAGAGAGACAGAGAAACAGAAAGCAAGAAATCACCCTCCAGAGGGGATGGCCACACCACAATCCCTTCTCCTCTATTCTCTCGAGATCTTGGGCATGCATGCACACACACCCAGCGTGAGTTTAAGTCACCGGGTCTGGGACTTGAACCGCGGTCGACTACATGGGAGTCCAGCGACATAGCCATTATGCTAACTGCTGGTCTCCAAAGCTTTCTAAGGTAATGCCTGAGTTTTATTTTCCTGAAGTAAATCTTTAATTTGTGAAAGGGATTTTATCTGGTTGCACAACTTTACATTGACAGTTATTTTTGCTCAGGAACTGAAAATATTATTCCTTTGTATTATGCTTCTCATTGTTGTGATAAAGACATCAGCTGTCAGTCTAACTTCGATTCTAGAACTTATTTGGTTCTTTGATGGTCTCCAGTGTCATTCTGATATGTCTAGATGTAGATTTCATTTTATTCACTCTGAGTTTTTATTTTTTATTCTAAATTTGTGGTTTTTTATACCTTCCATCACTGTAGATGATATTTAGGTGTCATGTCTATAAAAATTGTTTTTGTTCTGTTCTCTGTCTCTTCATTCTGTAACTTGAGTGAGATGTTCTTACTGTAGCATTCCTGTTATTCTGCTTGTTTTCTGGATGGTCCTTCAAGTATATTTTTGTGTTATTTTTCTTATCCATTTCTCTCATATCAATTGGGATTTTGTTTTTTGAGAATATATTTTTATTTCTAGAAATTGGATCATTTTCTAATCTATTATATGTTCCTTTAATTTTTAGTCTTTGAGGTCACTCTTTCATTTCTTTATATGTAGTAAACTTATTTTATATCTTCCTTTATTAATTGCCATATCTTAATCCTTTGTGGGTCTAAATTGGCTGCTTTGTATCCCTGCTTGCTCTTTCGGTCATGTGTCTCGTTTCTGAGTGTATTTTATATGTCTTGGATTTTAATCTGCAGAAACTATTTGAAAGCTGCATTTAAAGTGATTTTAGAAAGGATCTACATTTGTTTCTATCAATCACTTGTCCCAACATCATCTTGGGCCCACTGTAAACTAATTTCTTTGCTTGAGATTTTTAGGGCCATCCAGGAAATCTGAACTTACCAAAGCTTGGCTACATATAAATATAAATTTCTTTCCCTTCCATTTAGCACTGAAGTTAAAGACAAGAAATTTCCTTTGTATTTGTCTTGGTAGAAGGGTTGGCAGTGGGAAAGACTAGGCAGATTGAATTCTACTTCACCCTTACACTTAGGTTTGGCACTTTGGGGTTCCGATTTCTTCTGTAAGATCTCCTATTAGATTCCAACTTATATGTGCCCTGATACTTGTTTTAATCCTGTGGCCCAATAGGTCATGAAAACTGAAGCTGAATTTCATCAGTTTAGCAAAATTTATAAACTTGAAGCCGGCCTCAATCCTCAGATGGCTTCTCTGGGTCCTCATGCCTGTTTTAATTTTTGAACAGTGAATCTCAACTAATTCCCAACTCATCAATGCATTTAAATTCTTTCTAAAATGTATTTTACCCAGTAGTTGTTTTTAGTGAGTGGGATATTCAGGGTACTTAAATTTCCATACTGCTGCACTAGATGTCCAGGTTTCTGATTCCTCAAAAGAAGTTTGAATTTGCCCTCGTATTGATAAATCATCTCATCTACAAAGGTCAGCAATTTCTTTTCTTTTTAAATTATGGATGTGCCAACTGTTCAAGAACCCTTATCTGGCCTAAGAGCTGCAACTTTGCCTAGGCCACTCACTGGATGTTTATCAGTCAGGGCTCAATTACACAAAACCTTTGAGTGAACTATTTATATATTTATTATAGGAATGTGATTTTTTTTAAAGGAGATTTTTGCTATAGGGTGAGTCCTCGTCAGAGAGACAGAGAGACAGAAACCGAGAAATCACCTCCTCCACGGGAGATGGCAATGCCACAATCCCTTCTCCTCCATTCTCCTCTTGGGAATTTTTGGCCAAGCATGCAAATGTCAGGCATGAATTTTAGGCTGCTGGGTCCGGGACTTGAACTATGGTCAACTATGTTGGAGCCCAGCAACATAACCATTACACCATCTGCTGGTTCCAGGAATTTGATTTTATACAGTTGGAGGAATTGGTTAGATAGTCTATGAAAGGCTGTTATCTTTGTTTCTGAAGTCAGCAGGACAGGCAGTCACAAAGATGGGTGTGCATTGGGGAAGAGCGAAGAAAAGCTAGAACCCACCAGGTTAAACAGATACCCATGATGACAATGTTTTGCTATGTCTCAGTCTCTGAGTCAGTGGAGATAAAGCTGCTTCCTGTCTTCCTGAAATTAAGTATATACCTCTGCCAGGAGTTGGAGAAGCTCGAGGACGATCGAGAGGGAGCTAGAGAGCTAAAGTCCTAGCTTCTACCCCACACTAACAAGGTTACCCAGCAGATGACTGCAAGAATGCCTGGTACTTCATGTTGACTTTCCAAACCTCATCTGCCCTGCGAACTCAGGGAAGGAATTCTGGGAAGTGTAGTTGGAGCTTAGCAAAGTCGACACACTATAAATTTATCCTACCATGTCATCTGTTTTAAATGCCTGCTTTGGCTTGAACACACTCACTGGAACCAATTTTGACTTGCATTATAAAATTTGGTTAAAATAAACACCTGCAAATAGTAAGAAGAAACTTCTAAGTCTCACTGAAACTTTAGCCCCTCCTATCTGCCGCAGGTGCTTAAATTTTATGAATGAATGTAGATAGGTTCTACTTTAGGTCTAATGTTGAAAATCAAGCCCCTCCTATGTGTAATAGGTATTTAAGTTTTATGAACGAAGCTGGTGAGTTTGTGCAGATCTATCTTTAAATTCTGAATCAAAAAATCTGTACAGAATATCCTGGGGTTCTGCTCTAAAGATTTAAGATGGAGATTGGATAGTTTCACTTGAAGGTCATTTCTCTCAGAAACGCAGTGATAGTCTATCTTCTAGAGCAAAACCATTTTGAAGTTCGTCTTTACAAAAGGCAAGCCTGGGGCCAGCAGTTAGCGTAATGGCTATGTCGCTGGACTCCCATGTAGTCGACCGCGGTTCGCGTCCCGGACCCGGTGGCTTAAACTCACGCCAGGCGTGTGTGCGTGCGTGCCCAAGATCCCAAGAGGAGAATGGAGGAGAAGGAATTGTGGCGTGGCCATCTCCCCTGAGTGATTTCTCGCTTTTTGTCTCTTTGTCTCTGTCTGTCTGGCAAGTGCACGCACCATAAAGCAAAAACCTCTTCCAAACAAAAAAAAAGGCAAGCCTGACCATCACAAAACATTCTTTTTAATCAACCCTTTCCAAGTGTAGAATTTGTTGAGTTATTTAGGAAACATTATACTAGGGACCAGCAGATGGTGTAATGGTTATGTCACTGGACTCCCACGTAGTTGACTACAGTTGGAGTCTTAGACCCAGCAGATTAAAACTCACACCAGGTGCATGTGTGTGCATTCCTAAAATCCCAAGAGGAGAATGGAGGAGAAGAAACTGTGGTGTGGCCATCCTCCCTGGGGGGGTTCTGTCTCTCTCTGTCTCTCAGACAAATGACTGTGCCCTATAGCAAAAAATCTCTTCAAAAATAAAAAAAGACAAAAACATTATACTAGGCCAAAGGGGACATAGAAAAATGTTTTATATCTCAGACTAGCCAAATTTGGATTTGAATCAACTCATTCAGAATCAACTCAAAATGCTGAGGTTACAACTCTTAATGAGCCACTCCTAATTCTTGTTCAGTCGGTTTACTTTCTATTAAGGATGAGGCATGTTAAGTATCAGTTGCTTATGGGTGGTAAGCAGTCCTTGATAGAGAAGTACAGGACATTGTCTGAGCCCATAACTAGGACTGGGTAGTAGGAGGATTTGGGGTCTGGGAAAGTTTATACACAGGCAAAGGATGAAAAAAAGTTAGCCTTGTGAAGAATGAGAGTTCTAAAGAGTGGGAGTATCATGAAGAATTTTACGAGGAAAATTACTTGGGGAGTCAAAAGAAATTAAAAGGATTCAGAGGTAGAAGGTAAGAGGGGCATGACCATGCAGAATATAGTGAGACAATAGGGGATTATAAAAGGACTGATAGGTACAAGGGCAAAAAGATATGGGCAAAGATCTCTATGTTGCAAAGACTACTGTGATGATTGATTTTATGTATCAACTGGACTGAATCACCACTGTTTAAGCCTTTGGGTAAATGTTTCTCTGGGTGTGTCTTATGAGGGTGTTTTTAAATTAAGATCAACATTTAAGTCTGTAGACTGAATAAAGCAGATTGTCTTTAATGTGGGTGAGCTTCTTGCAATCAAAACAAACAAACAAACAAACAAAAAACAAGCTGAGTATAAGGTAACTTTTCCTACCTGGCTACTTGAGATATCAGTTCTGCCCTCAGACTCAAACCTATACCATCTACTCCCTTGGTTCTTAGGTTTTGGACTTGGGCTGGAACTCCATCACTAGCTCTCCTGGGTCTCCAGCTTACAAATGGTGGATCGTGGGACTTTTCAGCTTCCATAATTGCCCAGTCAATTCCTGATAATAAGTCTATTGCCAGGAATACACTTATTATCTCTAGATTCTCTAATACACAGTGGCTACAGAGTGGAGAGTGGATTAGAAGGAATATGAGTGTTGCAAGGGAAGTAACTAGGAGTCTGCTATTATTCAAGTGGGGGAATATTGTGATTTGGATTTGGTAATAAAAGGAGTCAAGGCTGATTTCCAATGTTGTGGAAATGTAACTGGTAGATGGTGGAGATCAGCCCCTGAGAAAGAGAAGAGTGTCAGCAGGGTACTTACAGAGGTGAGCAGAGAAAATTGCTAGTTTAGTTGTAGATAGGTTTGAGACATCAAGTGGAAATGTAGATATGCAGGGCTAGAGATAGTACGCTGGGAGGTCTGTTTCACTGTGGTTAGTAATGTGATGTTGAGCTAATGGTATTGTGTATATAAAACTTTAAAAGAAATATTAGAAAAATCATCAGATTCTGTGGAGTATCAGCTGACTCTTTTTGGCTGGTGAGATGGGGAAGGAGCTCTGGATACTGGTTTTCTTACCAATTCTGACCCTTCCAGGGAGGACAGCTCCTATGAAACATTCTTATTCTTATTCTATTCATTTATTTATCATAGAGAGTTTTTTTTTTTTCTATAGGGTGCATGTGCTTGTTGGAGAGACAGAGACAGACAGAGAGACAGAAAGTGAGAGACTACCTCCCCACACACCAGGGGGATGGCCATGCCATAATCTGTAATCCTCCATTCTCCCTCTGGGATTTTGGACATGAGTGTACATGTGCCCAGAGTGAGTCTTAAGCCACCGGGTCTGGGACTTGAACTGCAGTTTATCAAATGGGAGTTCAGCGACACAACTATTACACCATCTGCTGGTCTCAACATTCTCATTCTAAAGTTAAAAATGAGGTGAAGTGCTAGTCAGAGTCCCAATATGCTTAGCCTCTGGTTGTCTGTTGCCCTCTGAGATTCATAGCTCCTGTTTGTAGATGTGTACTCTTTGGTCCTAGGGACTGTGAGAAGGAGGATGCTGGCCAGGTCTTTAAAAAGATTTCAAAACTCTGATGTCATTCTCCGTCAAACCATCTTTTCCTGGTGCATTTCTGCATTCATTTGAAACCTTTCCTTCTCTGCTCAAATCCCATTTTAAGTACCTAGGAAGCGTGAGGCAGCAATTGTGTCTCTTCTTGGTTATACTCAGAAGTCTCATGAATCAAAACAACCCACAAAACTTTAAATGCTATCACAAGGTCTGTTTTTAAAACTCAGAGAATAATTTATTTGCTGTTGGCATTATCAGTTTGTTCTCTCTGTCTGAGGCTCATTTTTTGTTGAAATTGTTTTTGTCGAAACAGTGATTATTTATCCAGATTTCTCGTTTTCATTTCCTTCATCATAAGAATCTACATTAATCACTTCTAAACCTAGACAAGCTTTTAGCTCATATTTTGCTCCCATCCTCGGAGAGTGGAGACAATGGCTTTTGTTACTTTGGGAAGTAACTTTCAGAACATCATAAAAAAGGAGCAATGTATGTAGGAGCTGAACGAGAAGAGGGTTAGAGCCAGTCTTTTCTGAGAAACTGCAGGTTCACACCAACAATCACATGTAGGATTACTCTATGTTTGAGGGGAAAAAAAATCAGAGTAAGTTATGACTGAAAGAGAAAGAATTTAGAAAAAAAAATGGTGGGCAAGGTTGTAAAGTTGATGTATCTTTGGTCTACCAAAGTAGCGGCAATGGAATTGTTCTCAGATTGGCTGGGAAATTTCAGCTCTGTTAGAATCACTTGGGGGGAACCAGCAGTTAGAGTAATGGCTATGTCGCTGGACTCCCAAGTAGTCGACCGCGGTTCGCGTCTCAGACCCGGTGGCTTACAACTCACGCCGGGCGCGTGTGTGTGCGTGCCCAAGATCCCGAGAGGAGAATGGAGGAGAAGGGATTGCGGCGTGACCATCCCCCCTGGGGGGTGATTTCTCGCTTTCTGTCTCTATGTCTCTCTCTGTCTGGCGAGTGCACGCGCCCTATAGCGAAAAACCTCTCCAAAAAAAAAAAAAAAAAAAAAGAAAAGAATCACTTGGGTAGCTTTTGACGCTTGGGTCATGCCCCATACAAATAAAATCAGAATGCCGGGGCAGCTATATATTTTTACTTTCTCTATACAGAGATGGTTGAGACCCACTGACACAGCTGCCTTAGCAAATCTTTATGTATTGCAGATCTTTGAACTTTAATATGTAACCCTACCATTCCACTGACGGGAACAGGATGGCTATGACATCACTTCTGGGGGAAAAGTAACCCAAGTTGCAACCACAGTAGCTAAGTTAATATACTCCATAAAATGAAGATCTGCATTGCCAACTCTATGAACCCATTGCATTTTTGTGTTGCCAATCTGATGACACTACGCATATGTATATAAAACTTAAATCAGTGGAATTTTTTATTCAAATGGTTTTTATTTCTAAGAAAGTGACATTATTTATGGCAACTTTTAAGTCCTCAATTTCTTTATTGATCTGCAGTTCATTAGCTCTCATTGAATCTTTAAGAACGCAAAGTTTAATTTTTATTTCAATAAAAGTGCTTTAAAAAGCACTCCCACATTTTATCTGTGCTGTTTGATAAACACTAATGAACCAACAGCCATTGTAAAGGACCCGATACCTATCAATGTAATTGGTCCTTTAAAGTAATCGAGAAAGCTTCAGGCTAAACAATTTTTAGTGCGTGCTATTGGCTACCGCCATCTTAAGCTCTGTAATCCAATTAGTTTTGGGGTTGAAATTTATGACATTCTCTTTGACCTCCATTTTCTGCAACTCTTATTTATTTATTTTTTTTTATGGAGAGGTTTTTGCTATAGGGCGTGTGCGCTCGCCAGGCAGACAGAGAGAGACAGAGAGACAGAAAGCGAGAAATCACCCCCCAGGGGGGATGGTCACGCTGCAATCCCTTCTCCTCCATTCTCCTCTTGGGATCTTGGGCACGCATGCACACGTGCCCGGCGTGAGTTTTAAGCCACCGGGTCCGGGACGCGAACCGCGGTTGACTACGTGGGAGTCCAGCGACATAGCCATTACGCTAACTGCTGGTTCCCTGCAACTCTTATTTTTGAGTTAGGCTTTTTCAGAATCTGATTCAAAGGGACCTTAGAAGAATAGTTTTAAAATAAAACACCAGAGTCAAGTTGTGGTGACAAATTTAGATGCACACACTACTAGTGAACTGTATTATATACCATGCATATTGGGTACTTTTCACATAGAGTGTCCCATCTGGTAATCACTACCAGCCTCCTTTGTGAGAGAAGGCAATGGAGGTACAAAGAGGTGAAACACTGTGGCCAAGAAAGCCACATGCCTAGAACATTATAGATCAAATCCAGGCCTTCTGGTCCCTAGTTTTTATATTTTGTAACACTCCAGAGTCCCAATTATTGAAAAGTACTTCTACATATTGGGTAGAAATCTCTTCCTGTAACCTGTTATATTACCTGGAGTTTCCGTAGGCATGTGTACCAAATGTATTAAGCTACGTGTCTAGATTTTCCTGAAATTTCCTTTATTCAGGCTAAAGAGGATCTTCAATAGATCCTCCAGTGAATGGACTAGAGTGATCTTGATCGTCCTTCCCTGTAGTAGATGACAGGCAGCACTCTCTATTCTCAATCTTTGAAAGTCTCACTTAAACAGGCATCACTTTTGCTGAGGCCACTGGACACAATTTGTAACTATTTGCCTTTTATTTGTTTTAGTTTCTCTGTTTCTCCGGATGAAGTTCTGTGAGGGTGGTAACTTCACTGGATTTACATACAACCCAAAGGATATTACCTGGTATTCAATAAATATGTGTTAAATCAACATCCCCTTGGAATTTACTATCTAGCATTGAATACAATGCTGCTGTTATGTCCTGAGCAAGGTCCAGGGTGAAAAGCAGCAGTTTTTCCTCTTTATTCCTTAACTTTTGAACAATTTAAGATTATTCTTGCAGTTTAGTTACATTAGACTAAGTTGTCACACTAGTGCTATACTTAGGCCAAAAAAGATAAAATAAAATTGTGCCACTAGGTCCCCTTTTTGCCACATTACCTTTTAGATTTTTCATGAGGGGCATAATGTTTCATTCACACATTCTTATTTTAACTTTCTTCTAATATAGTAGTAGTTTCATGTTGCTTTGTGATCTTTTATTCCAACTTTCTTGGAAGGAAATGTAGGACAGTGGTTTAAAAAGCTAGAGCTCAGACTCAGGATTTTGAACCCAAGTACTTCCATCCTCAGTATGTTTGACCTTAGAAAAGTTATAAGCTGTTTTTTGTTTTGTTTTGTTTTGGTTTTGGAACAGGTTTTTGCTATAGAGTGCATGCTCTTGCCAGCCAGCCAGAGACAGAGAGACAGAAAGCGAGAAATCACCCCCCGGGGGGGGATGGCCACGCTGCAATCCCTCCTCCTCCTTTCTCCTCTCAGGATCTTGGGCACACACGCACACGCACCCGGCGTGAGTTTTAAGCTACTGGGTCCAGGACGTGAACCACGGTCAACTACATGGGAGTCCAGCAACATAGCCATTACGCTAACTGCTGGTCCCCCCTCCCTTTTTTTTTAAGGTTTTGCCTTAGGGTGTGTGTGCTTGCCTGAGAGAGACAGAGACAGTGAGAGTTAAAGTGAGAAATCACCCCCCACAAGGGACGGCCACACTGCAATCTCTTCTCCTCCATTCTCCTCCCAGGATCTTGGGCACACATGCACATGTGCCTGGTGAGATTTTCAAGCCTCTGGGTCTGGGACTTGAACCCAAGTCAGCCAAGTGGGAGTCCAGTGACACCATCTGCTGCTTTTTTTTCTTAAGTTTATTTATTTATCTCATCCATGAGTGAGAGAAACAACATCCCCAAGAAGGTTCTGATACCACCATCACCCCCAGTCAGCCCTGGATCATGAGCATGCATGTGCCCAGCATATTCGGGAGGTCTCTAGATGGGAACCCTGAACCTTTCCATGTGAGTCAGCCTTGTAGAGTATATTTTACTGCTGCACCACTATCTGTCTCATGTTGTAAACTGAAAGCTTTCTGAGGCTGTGTGATTTCTCATGTTCAATAGGGGATGACATTATCTCCCTCTCAGGACTGTTAAGAAGATGCAATGTTGATAAAGCCTTAGTCAAGTACATAAGAAATGGTCATGAGTGATCAGTGTTATTGTATTCATTAAGATAAAAATTCAGTCACATGTATTCATTTCTCCTCCTAAATGGCTTAGAATTAATTTTTTTTTTTTAGTTCCTAATTCTAATTCCCTTTTTGGCTTTTTAACATTTAATTGTCTACAAGAAACATCCTGGTTTTCATAGTTATCACATAAAAAACTTTGCAAAGAGCTTGAATGCAGAGAGTAAGAAGAAGTAATCCATCCTTCTTCCATGCTGTTTTTGACTGTTAAAAGATTTACTAAAACTTTAGTGACTTTGACAGGGAAAAAGCTTGATAGATGCTCTGTAGAATCTATGCATTACCTTTGTCAGAAGTCAAAATTGCTCACAAATACTGTGTGTTTTTAGACTAACATGGGCTTCAGAGCTGTGATTAGATGCTTGAATTTTGTAGCAAATCATGTTTCTCAGAACCTAAAGTTTCCAAGGTGACCACATGTGAAACTATAGACATTATAATTGCATTTTCCAGAGGAATTCTCTACAGTCCTCTCTGTCCTCTGCCATCCCGACCATTACATTTTCCACACTGTGATTCTTTCTAAAGTGAGATACAAACTAAATAATGAATTTGAATATCAAAGAAATGATGTACACTTTTACATCCCCAATTTTGATTAGAGTACTAATTTTCCAGTCTTCCCAATCAGACTTAATGCTCTCAGAACATTTAATGACCCATGCAACTAACCTGACTCTGTGTGTAACAGAGAGCTAGACTGTCAATTATTTTAATTAAGGATTAAAATTTAAAAGTGCAGAAATGCTATTTGAATTTCTTATTTAAATAAAATTTCTAGTTTTTATTTTTATTTTTGCCTTAGGGTGCATGTACTCACTGGAGAGAGACAGAGGGAGAGAAAGTGAGAAATACTCTCCCCCAGGGGGTATGGCCATACTACAATCTAGTCTCCTCTTGGGATTTTGGGCATCTATGCACATATTCCCAGCATGATTTTCAAGGTGCTGTGTTGGGAATGTGGGAGTTGAGTGCCTTATCCACCACGCCATCTGCTGGCCCTGAAATCTCTAGCTTTGAACCAGACTGGAAGTCAATTTGGTCCCAGGGGCTATTGTATGACAGCAGAAAGAGCACGGTACTAGGAGTTGGAGTGGAATCCTGTCACCAGGTTGCCACTAACTTGCCTTGGGGCCATAGGGACCCAACTCTCTTATATAACATAAGAGAGATGGATTAGGAATTGAGAGGGTACCTCTCTTAGTCATGAAATATATCTCACATTTCTCATTAGCATACAGATTTGGGAAGATTAATAGCAAATAAGCATACTGCCTGCTGTATCATAATACAAGAGATTGTCTGCATTGAGTCAAGTGGTGATGATGAGCCCTTTTTGAACTTCATGCTAACATTGAGGAAATGGTCTCAGGAGTCCTCTGCAGACATTTATTTATATGTTCGCATGGGAATGCCTCAATGTGTGGCCACAACAGTTAAGCTCCATAGCTCTAAAAATGCTGAACAGTGGAAATGAATGCCCTGTGTGTGAATACTTCATTCGTGTTTAATTTTGTAAAAGCCATTAAATAGAAAAAATATCATCACTTAAAATGATTGCATATTTACTATGTGCTAGGCATTATGCTAAATAAAACATTCTACAAGGAAGTTATTGTACTATTATTAATTTTACTATTATCCCCATTTTACAAATAGGGGATTTTAAAAGCCATAAGTCACATGACTAGTAATTAACTGGTTGCTTTGACCGCACCTCTAACACCAGAACTATTGGGTCACTGGAAAAAGTCATGACGACTTTTTCTATGTTATTCTATGCAAAAATGTGTCATGACTTTTCCAATGACCCAGTACTTCATGTTATCTTAAACTAAATCTATTTACCAAGAATGAACAATTGTTATAGTAATATAAGGGGTCTTCAAAAGTTAATAAAAAATGTATCTTTTGAAAAGGCTATGCAAGGATTTTAAAAACATTTTTTAACAACAAAATAAATTCATGTGTTAGTTTTACTTTTCCATGAATATTTTTAAGTTCCCTTGTAGACTAAGTTTTAGGGCTCTGGGGCAAAAGTAAATTATCATCAAATAACATTTAGGAGTATCTAATTTGTGTTGAAAGACATTTTGGTTCATGTGAATGTAACCATGTAAAATGAAAGTAAGTGGGTCTCTATTGAATATTAATTGAAAACTTCTATTTTTGGTCAAGCCATGACATAAATATAATTTGGTTAATAACTAGTCTACATGCTTTGCAATTTTGCTTTACACCTTTCAGGATTTTCTGCTGGCAAAAACGATGAGACAGGAAGTCTGAAATGTGTATGACAGTGATATGGAGAGAGTCTGGTGGTTGTGGTCTTAGAATCAGTATGGACGGGGGATTATGTGAAAGCCATTGGCTGAGCAAATCGTAGGGCGTGTTGTGAAAATGATTTGTGAACGTCTAGTAACAACGATCTCTATGCACTGAGTACCTACTGTGCTTTCAGACGTTCACATGGTTCAGGGAGTTCTCAGGGTGTCCTACACAGTATGTGGTAGAATCCCTACGGGACAGAGGAGGCTCAGTAACATGAAGTGACTTGTCCAAACACATCCAGTCACTGACTCAGAGATAAAACAGGTAACCAAGTACAGGCTTCAAAGCAG
This sequence comes from Tupaia tana, assembly GCA_026018925.1. Lineage (NCBI taxonomy): Eukaryota > Metazoa > Chordata > Mammalia > Scandentia > Tupaiidae > Tupaia > Tupaia tana. Next base: position 43,260,938 of record JAKSZU010000014.1, on the reverse strand, counting down.
GCTTCTAAAAACCTTCCACTGAATTACCACCATAGAGGATTACAATGTTCCTGTGGGGTTCTGGGGCACAGACCCAATAAAAGGATTTTTTTTTCAAGTCTCTTGTGTTTAACTTGAAAAATTTTATGAATTTGGTGTTCTACCACAGAAAATATCTTATTTAATGGAAAAATAATGATCTATTTGATTCTACCCTAAAATCATTGGACAAAATAGTCTCAAAAAGATTTGTCAGTTTTTTTCTGTGACCTTTCATCTTGTAATTCAAGAACAAAATGGCAATGAAACAGACTAAACTCAGACTCTGCAATCTGACATTCTACTCAGCAGACATTGTGATCCTGGATAAGTGTTAACCTTCTCTGAACCTCAATTTATTTGTCTGTAAGATAAAGGTAATAAGAACTCTTGATAGTCTCCATGGAGCATATGTCTATATAGTGCCTAGAACAGGTCTGGGCTATTCTGTTATGGTACAATTGTGAAAGTAAGTGGAGGAAACCTCTCAAACACAGATGGACTGTTGACAATACACAATGGAAGAAATTTAACTCACTTCTCTCTGGCTAGTATTTTGATATCTTGTTTCCGTATTAGAAGCATAATTTAATTACAATATGAGATGGATTCTGGGGGATTTTGCTCTTTGTCTCAGTTTACTGAAGAAATAAATGGAATGGCTTTAATCTGATGAGTCATTGGAAAAACAATGATGTATTCTTCTATTTTTATATGCTAAAATGTGTCATGACTTTTCTGATGGCCCAATGTATAGTAGCTCACAAAGTTGTAAAACTGAATAATTGTTGACCTGATTTTACTGCAGGGCTTTTGTTGGGGTATGGAGACAAGAGAAATTAGTTCTGTCCGTGGGTAGTGATGAGAATATTATACATTTCACCGTTTTCATGTGCTTGTTAATTCCCTGACATAACAAATGGGAATGGAGAAAAAAATGCTTGCTTTTTCTTGCTTTTACAGTGCAATTTAAATAAAAGCTCACCTTAGAATTCAGGATATTTCTCTTTAAATGATCAAGCAGCAAGACACTGATAGAGATGATGATAGTAACGGTACTATTTACTAACATTCTCTGAATACTTCCTATATTACTAGAATTTACTTAAATCCTTTGTATGTATCATTCTATTTCAAGTTTTGGTAAATTCTAAGAGATATTTTGATCATTATTTCCTTTCAGCCAAAGTGAGGGACTTCATAGCTGAGTTTTACTGCCTTTAGTGTAACCTGCTGTTAGAAACATTTCTGTTCAGATATGTGGGGGATTTTTTTTCTAGAAGGATATAAAGAAAACCAGGGACTATGGTCAACAGAAATTATGAGAATGGTAAAGGCATGTTGCCGTAAGGAGCAGGTCTTGCTCTCAAAGGAACGCTCATAGTATAATCATGTGCTATTCTTAGTCACAAGGTAAGTAAACGCTTCTCAGAAATCTCCAAGAATGATATATGGTGTATACTGTATTTTGATGTAAAGCACATTTTCTACACAGTGCAGATATCTCTGCTAACAATAATGTTTATCAAGATTATTTATTACAGGGCATTAAAATAAATCTTTTTTTCAATTACTTTCTAATGAAATGTACCAATTACCTTTTGAATGGTGACATATGGCTGTAATCTATTCCAGTGGGGATAAATCTTGCTTATACAAGGTTTCAAGGGCTCCCTCCTGAACTACATTAATTACTGATGTAAACAAAGATAAAGGATTATTATCACATTTATTGATAAATCCTCAACTTCATTGCAATATAGTTCTCTGGGTTAGACAACATTAATCATCAGGTAATTTCCTACAGTTATGGTGCAAATCTGTTATAAAAGGGATGTTTTTTGAAACCCAGCTGATTCAGTGGCATGTTTATTAATATGGTAGAATCCTGAGGAAATGGAAGAAGGCATACAGGCACAGTGAAGTTGAAAAAATAATGCTCTTGAGCAACTGTTGGGCGACTGGAATCTCTTTTGCTAAGAGACAAATAGCTATCACAGGAAAATGTCAATCACCATTTGAAAAAGACTTATTTGGGGGCTGTTGATGAAGACGAGCCAACCTCCCACGAGTGCCAAGCCTGTGCAGTGGTTCTACCTTTTGCAGTAACGTTTTCCTTAAGGGGCTATTGCATTACTAAGAACTAGGAGAACAGGAAGATGTACTATTACCATGAATGTCCCAGTTTTTGTGCAAAGGAAAATCTATTGTGCATGGTGTGTAGACTGCTTTCGTCTCCATTCTATGATACCATGTTACTGTGGGTTTCAGAACAGAGTCTGGGATTTGTCGTGGAGACATCCGTCCCATCTGCTAGATGAAGACAAGACTACTACTAACCCCACACAATTGTTGGGAGGATAAATAAAGCATTGAATAAAAGATACTTAGGATAGGGCCTAGCATATTTTTTTAATTTAAAAAAAAATTTTTTTTAGGTTTTTGCCATACGGGATGTATGCTTGTCAGAGAGAGACAGTGAGAGGGATAGTGAGAATTCACTCCCCAGGAGGGATGGCCATGCCAAAATCCCTTCTCCTCCATTCTCTTGGGATTTTGGGCACCCATTTCTGGTGTGATTTTCAAGCCACTGAGTCTGGGACTCAAACTGCTTTCGGCCATTTGGGAGACCAGTACCTTAACCACCATGGCACCTGCTGGTCCCATGCCTAGTACATTCTTTTCTTAAGAGAGTGGTTTTTTTTTGTTTATTTGTTTCTTTTCTCTTTAGAATTAATTAATTTAACTTTATTTATTTATTTTTGACCAGAGAGGAACAGAGCAAGAGCGTGCACGAGAGAAAGCAAGCCTCTAGATCTGGGACTCGAACCATGGCTGGCCATGTGTGAGTCCAGAGCCCTTAACCACCAAGCCATCTACCAGCCCTGCCTAGTACATTTTGATAGTTCAAAAATGTTATCTACTTTATTGTTTATGGAATTTATCAATTTAATGCTCATGAGATAAAGGAGAAATTTTTACTTATTCTTATCTCCTCAAACCATCTTTCATATTTACATTGGAAAGAAACTTGAAAGTTTGACCAAACTTTCAACAGACTTTGCAACCTTCTCCTAGGTCAATCCGTGTCCTTCATTATACAAGTCATTTTCAAAAAGAATCTACTCTCCAATAATAGGGTTCCTCATCCTCCATCATACACTAGGTGCTGTCTGATCATGTTAGTCTGTCTTCTGTAGGTATAACGTTAGGTCAATTCATTCAGGATTCTCCTTACTCCTGATGTTTTACCATAGTAAGTTTCTTTAACCTGATTCCCACCTTGTTCCTTAGCTATAAATTCCTACTTGCCCATGTTCTCAGTTGAACTCAATCTCTCTGCCACACTACAAAATCCGATTAGATGGTCCTGAATAAAGTCTGCCTTCATCTTTAACATCATTCTACAGATATTGAGACCTGGCTATATGCTATCATTGTGCTATGTGTGGAGAGTAGGGTAATGCACTATTTGATAGATTCTATTACTATCCCTGTTTTACATTTGAGAAAACCAAGGTACAGAAAAGTTTAGTAACTTGCCCATATTCACACAGCTAGGTAGCAGCAATACTTGGATGTGAACTCAAGCATCTTGGCTTTCAAATCAGTTGTAATTATACTGCCTTTCCTGGTCAAGTCAAACCTAAACACCATCCATTAAAATATAACAAAAAACATTTATTCTAAGAGAAGTAGAATGAAGTGGAATATTGGGGCTAGTGATGAGAGATTACCCACACTTGGGGAGGAAAACCTTAGCAAAGTTTCTCAAGGAGACAGTAATAGAAAATGAAACAACTTCTCAAGGCCAAATGCACAAAGGAGTTCATTCTTCACGGAAGGCAGGAGAGAAGTGAAGATGGTTAGAAGTGAAAGATAGGCCGAAGAGGTAAGAATAGGCCATAAGGATATCATTGGCCAAGGGAAGAAGTGTGTGGGGTTTTCCAATGAAAAACATTAAATAGGAAGTGACAGGATAGGACTGTGATTAGCAAGACCATCAGGCCTCAGGCAGAGAAAATATGACAGAGTAGTAGGCAAGACAAGAAGCAGATGAACAGGGGAGAGGCAAACGTAGAGGGAAATGACATCCAGATAAATGGCTCTATGTTGTCATTTATTAAGCTTGACAATATATGTCAAGGAGCAGGGGTGGGGAGGAGGTGGAGCTAAGAGGTTGGATTTCAAATACATCAATGTGCCTTTGTTGCTCAGGAGAGGTGAATATCTAGTGGGTGGTTGTCTTAGGACCGAGGCATACCATCTTAACAATAATTATGGAAGGTAAGTTTCTAAAAAAGAAATAAAGCTGTAACACCATGTCTAAAATATTTCAAGGGTTTTCACAATTTCAAAGTACCACCATTTCAAGACGGATTACATGAAGATAACTACTTAGACACAAGACAAGATCAAATTGTGACAAATACAATTGAAAAGTGTAAAATTCTGAAGAAATGACTAGAATTTGTTAAAAAAAAAATCTTAACATCCAGTCCTGGAAAGTGATAGTTAAATAGAAACAACTACAATAGTCAGAAAACACAAGATTAATATTAACCAAGGAGAAATATGGATGTACAAATTAATAACCATCAAGAAAATTAAGAGTGGTTGATTGTAAAGCAGAAAGCTTTTTTTTTCTTCTTCAAAGATTGGAAGATCATTAATTATATTGTGTTGCAGACACATTAGTCAATGTGTCAGGCCTGTCTATGCCTTTTCTCAGAAATACTGTTCCCACAATAGTCCTCCTGAGCAGGCAGAGGACTATGGGAAGACACCCTGGATGAGATGGTTAGAGAGGAATAGGTAGAATTCTTTCTCCAGGGAAAGAATATGGGACCAGCCAGTCTCTGTTGAATGCTAGGGCTGGTAGGGCATTTTTGTTCACCTTTAAGAGAGGCAGAAAGTACTCCCTTACAGAGAAAGAATAAGTTGTTTTGCTTACAGATGGTACCCAGTTTCTATTTTTGGAACCCACTGGGTCCATCTGCCTTTAGACTCTGTCTCACCCTCATGTTTCTTTCCACTGTATTTCACAAGCTGGTTGAAATAGACTTGTTTCATTATAACCAATTTATCTAATCCTAAGTTAGCTTTAATCAGATGCTCAAGTGGGTTTGAAACCATCTAGTAGTGAATTACAGAACCTTTGAGTAGGGAGGCTCTGGTTCAGCCTTTCTCCAATAAATGGTTCTCTGCAAATCAAACAATTTTAATTTGCAGCACTCCTTGATCGAGCTCAACACTCCCTGAGACAGTGTACATCATTCTTAAAGTCACCATTCTAGACAATTCCTTTCACCTTTGGACTCTAGTTGTTTACTGACATCTCCGTTATTATATGTTATCTTGGATATCCAAACACAACATGTCTCCAAGTATGGTCTTCTTATGGTGCTTCCTATTCTAGAGAGTGGCATTGCCACTTTTAGTAACCACCTAGAAAATTCATTCCAGCTACTGCAGAAGTCCTGCAGAGCACTATGAAAAACAGTTAATAGAAATAAGCCCTCTGTAGTATAAATCTTGACAAAGTTATATTTTACTGTGATAAGAACAAAAGACATGTCTCAAAATATCAGATTTTTTTTTTTTTAGTTTTTCTTTCTTTTCTTTTTATTTAATTTAAATTTATTTATTTAAGCTGGATGATGTTTAAGGAAAGAGTTTTTTCAGTCCTCTTGAGACCACCCTAATAGATGTGCTTGTTGATGATGATGGGATTCTGTTGAGGGTAAGATCCTGCCAGCATTCAAGTTTCATCTCTGACCTTGATCCTTTACAATGCCTTCCTTCCATCCCTCACACATGCTCTGCTTCCCCTCTACAGACTACTCATACATGCTGTATCCCTGCCAATGTCTTCTTTTGTACAACTTTTAGATCCTCACTCAGGTATCAGTTCCCCAGTGGTTGCCTTCCTAAATATTTGGACTAACTTAAGTTCCTCTTTTCTATGTTCTTATAGCATCCTGAATCCTCACCTTCTCTTTGTAACATTTGAAACTGTTACAATTTCATATATATTCCTGAGATTGAGTCATTCATTTTCCTCATTAGAATAGCAGCTGCACATAGGGAAGGCATTTTCTGTTCCAATTATTTTGTTCACTGCTATATCCCACTGGTATAATGGTGCTGGCAACTTTAGGTCCACGATAACTAGTGTTGAATGGATAAGGAATTTTCACCATTGAAACTCTAGCACCTAGCTCAAGGACTGGAGCCCATAGGTTCTGAATCAATATGTGATAGAAGTTACAGAGGAGTAGGACTGTGATTACGGTTTAGTGGGATGACGGTAAGCACCCCTCTCATTTTCCCTCTCAATCTCACTTAATAATGTTGTTCTTTTTCTTTCATTCCTTGTGGTAGTCCTGGAAGATAGATCACTTAAAAATATCATTTCAACCAGCTTTCCCATTAGATTTGATAGTATTGGGATGAAGGAAGTTTTGAATGTCATTAGACAAAGGACTATTTGGAATTCCATTTCAAGTAGGTATATTCCCTTACTGTAATGTTTAATTTACTAGCAGGCAAAATCTATGAAAAAGTTTTTACTCTGAATGTGGATATATCTGTGGTCCAGAGGATGACATGTAGGGCAAGGTGGCAGAAAGAAGGTGGCTGAGCCCCGCAAGAAGGACAAAGGTTGTGTTTGTTCTAGCGGCCCCAGAGGGTAGTCAGAGATTCAAAGGTTAGAAGTAGAAGGGAGAAGTTTCAGTGTGTTTTAATGTAAAACCTTCCCTGTGGAGAAAGATCTGCCTTGAGATGTGGAAAAGCCTACACAGATGAGGCTGTTTATAAAGTTGGAATGGCTAGTTGTCAGGGAAGATATAAAAATAATTCCAGAACTGGATGAACCATTGGCTAGGATGACCTCCAAGCTTCCTCCTCTGAATTCTCTATTTGGTGTAAAGTACTGGTTGCATTCCAAGCTTGAGAAGGGGGTAGTAAAACACAGTATTAAAGGGAATCCTGAACAGCTCTGGGAAGATTTATTGTGGTGAATTCTGAGCTTGTAGCCTAGAATACAGAGTAACCAGAGCTCGGAGTAGTGGCTGTATAGATTTTATGACAACACTGTCATCAGGGCTTTGATTATAGTTGTGACAAAAAAAATTATTAATGTGTGAATGTTCACAGCTTTCCCTCTTCCTTGTGTATGTCTGCCCAAAAATACTCTTGGCTGGGTCTGTGCAGATTGTCTTCTCTGGCCTATTCCCGACCTTTACGTACACAGATTTTTGTCTTCACTGCTGTTTTTTTTTTTTTTTTTCCCCAGAACTTTCAGAATTAGAAAACACAAGTTTAGAAAAGAAGCTAATTTGATATACTTAATATAAAACAAGGAGGATGCAGAAGGAGAGCTGACCACTGTGTGGGCTTCACTGCTGACAAGGTAGGTTTAGAATTGTAGGGTGGAATAGTGGCTGCGTGGGGTGAACTGACAGATGAGACCGTGTAATGCTGTAGACCATGAAACTGCTTCCATATCATCTTCTTTGAGACATACGAGTGAATGATAGAATTCTTTCTTCATTACCCTAGCCTGTCTAATGTGACTGTACTCTAGGAATAAACTACAAGGGACTCAAAGCTTATGAGCACTACACAGTCATTCAAGAAATAAAAATTATTGGGGCCAGCAGGTGGCGTGGTGTTTAAGGCACTGGACTCCCACATGGCCAACCCAGACCTGGCAGCTTGAAAAATCACCCTGGACATGTGTGTGTGTGCATGACCAAAATCCCAGGAAGAAAATGGAGAAGAAGGGATTGTGGTGTAACCATATCCCCTGGGTGGGGGCGGGGGGTGATTTCTCACTTTCCCATACTCTCTCTCTCTGGCAAGCATATACTCACTATGACAAAAATCTAAAAAGAAAGAAGGAAAAAAGAAAGAGAAAGAAAGAAAACAGAAAAAGAAAAAATAAATTATTTCTGTGATCACTTCTGTTCTTCAGGGGTCAAGTATTTTCTTAATCAGTTAGTCATGTATTCTAGAAGTCCAGAATGGGAAAAATTGGAATGAAAAAGAAAATGAGGACCAGTCCCATTGTGTAGTGTTTAAGGGACCTGAATCCCACACTGCTGACTATGGTTCAAATCCTGGCCCTGGTGGCTTGAAAAACATATCAGACATATATGTGCATGCCCCAAATCCTGAAGAATGGAAAAATGGAGAATAGATTATAGTGTGATTATGCTTCCACTGAGGAGTGCTTTCTTTGTCTTTCTGTGGTGAGAGCACATGCTCTCAGGCAACTAAAAAATATAGTGATTGTCTTCTGTTTGCAAATGACATTGCTTTCTATTTAACTGAGAAAAAGACAACAATCAGAAGAGGACTCCACATATCACAACCCACAACCCCCACCACTAAGCCCACCTGCCTCTGTACTCACACTAGTTCATCTTCCTTCTTTTCTCTGTGTGCTAAACTCTCCGTGCTCTCAGGGGTAAACCCTTCACTACACTCTAGATCTTCTCTATCTCACTTGAGTATGTCATCTTGCTATTCTCTCTTCCCTTACGGATCATCAATTTTCCTTCCTCTCTTGCATCATTCTCATCAACATACAGACTTGCTGCATTAGATCTCCTGATCTCTAAAATCCTTCCAGCTATTGCTTAATCGCTCTCCCTTTGATATCAAAACTCCTTTAAATAATTGATTATTTTTGCTTTCTCCATTTCCATGAAGAAGACAAACCCAATGGTCCAAATGCAGTCTCATTAATCAATCTCTCAGCAGAATTTGGCATCGTTAGTCACGTTCTCCTTCTTAAACTTACAACCCGTGGCTTCTGGAACATTCTCTGTTTAAATTCCTTTCGTATCTGACTTGAAGTGTTTTCTTAGATTTGTATACTGGTTTTTCCCCATCTCCTTGACCAGGATGATCAATACTGACTCCCTGATCAATCTCAATGCACATTTCTCAGGTGATTCTGGCCTCATTACCATTTTACACAGAAGATTCCTACGGTGACATTTGTCCTGAACTCCAGACTTGAGTAACTGTTGACCTAATTTCTCCATCTGGATATCCAATTTAAGACATCCTAAACTCACATAGAAACTCAACCCTTGACTTTGGATATCCAATCCCTATGCCTGTCTTTCTCCTGTAGCCTTCTTTAACTCTGTGGACCACAACTTTATTTTCTAGTTGCTCAAGCCACAGTCATTGAGTTCATCATGGGTTCTTTTCTATGTTTTACATCCACACAACCAATATGTCAGGAAGTCCTGTTGCCTCTGTTTTCAATGTATATTCAGCATCTAAGCACTTATCAAAACAGCTAGTGCCCTGGCCCAAGACATAATGTATCTTTCCTAGATTTTGTAAAAGCTCCTCTAACTGGTATCCTTGCTTTCTTTCCTGCCCCTCAGAGTAGCCAGAATCTTATCCAGGTGGCATAGCTGGACCAACATGAACCTTGGGCTGAGGGTCTTATGAGTGAAAGTACCTTTGAGTGAATTAAAAAATAAACAATCCTCTTTCTTCGGGAGAATGTCAGAATGCAGGTCTTGAGAAGACAGCCCTCTGCTGGGCACCTTTTGATCTTCAGCAGCCTTGATTTTACTGTGCGGCTCAAAACTCAAAGTTTTCTTTTCTTTTTCTTTTTTTATTTTTTCCTAGAAAGAGATTTTTGCTATAGGGTACATGCGTTCACCAGAGAGATAGAAAGCAAGAAATCACCCCCTTAGAGGTTATGGCCATGTCACAATACTTTCTCCTCCAGTCTCCTCTCAGGACATTGGGCATGCATGCACTCACACTCAGCAAAAACTCACAGGTTTCAAAACTCACTAATCTCAGACAGGTAAAGGCCCCAGTCTTCACATCATTGCAAATGCTTCACAGCACTTGGCCCTGTTGCTGCCTCTCTACCCTCCTTTATGAATATCCTTCCCCTTGCCTGGTCTGTCCTGGCAACATCAGGTACCTCGCTCTGCCCAGAAAACATAAAGCATGCTGCCTTGCACTCACTGTTCCACCGTTTGAAACTCATTCCTCTCCTTCCATTTGCCTGTTCAAATGTTAGGTGATTAGAAAGGTCTTCCCTGTCTACTCATTTATGATAGGATCCTCCCTTGGGGCTCACCATCCTACTTTTCTTTCTTCTCCTTCTCCTTCTCCTTCTCTTTCTCCTCTCCTCCTCCTCCTCCTTCTCCTTCTCCTCCTCCTTCTCCTCCTCTAGTGTTTACCACTAACTGACATTTGTTCATTACTGGGTTATCAGGAAAGTCATGATGCATTTTTGCAAAGAAAAACAGAAAAACACATCATGACTTTTCTGATGACCTAATATATTATCTGTTGCATCTAACTTACCACATAACTGATGCTTAATAACTATCAGTTAAATTAAGGCTCCATGACTATTCACTGAAAGGTTTAAATTGAAAGTAAAGAGTATAGTGATGGTCTTTGTTGGTTCCTCATGGACTCAAAGTTCTTCCTCTCTTCCTTGGTTATTTAAGTGAAGGGGGTGGAGCTTCTGGGACTACCAAGAACATAGGAGCCACACACGTGGAGTCTGTGGGGCTAGAGCTGAAGGAGCTGGAGGGGCCTCTCTGTAAGAAAGGCTTTCTCTCTGGGTAAGACTCTGGCAAAAAGGGTTCAAGGAGAACTGTTAAATACAGAGGTGAATAGGGATCCTTGTGATCCAGCCCTGCTTGTGAAATCCTGCAAATGGGACTGGGGATAAAAACCTACAGATAGCATTAAAGTTTCCTTCCCCGCTACCTTCTGTGCCTAGCACCTTTGCTAAAAGGGCTTTCATATGATTTCCCTCCATCTGTCCCCTCCCTTACAGATCTTCTGGTACCAGCTGTGACTTGTAGGAGTTTCAGAAACTTTGCTCTCATTGTAAGACAGCTATCGGGTCTTGGCTATCTCCTATCTCTTTGTGTGTTAATGCTAGAGTAACATCATCAATCAGACTGCACATGATGTGCTGCATTCTTCAGAGCTTGACCTATTTATTTTTTCACTCAAAACAATGATTAAGAACAAACAAGGTGCCAGATTCGATAGCTAGCACTATGAAACTGGATCCTGTTCTCACACAGGCTATAATCTGTAATAGTTAATGTTATGTGTCAACCTGGTTAGGCCATTGTGTCCAGATACTTAAACGTTATTGTAGATGTTTCTGTGAAGTTATATTTTGGATGAGATCGATGTTTTTATTAGTAGACTCCAGGTAAAGCAGATTGCTTCAGTAAGTAGGTGGGCCTCATCCAATCAGGTGAATGCCTTAATAGTAAAAGACTGATCTCTCTGGAATATGAAAGAATTCTGCTAGTAAACTGCCTTCAGGTTCAAACTTTAACTCTTCCCTGGGTCTCGAGTCTTTTGGTCCAGCCAGAAGATTTTAGGTTTGCCACATTTCTATAATCATGTAAGCCAATTTCCTAAATAAATCCCTCTTGAGTTGGCTTTGTAGCCTAGGGCTAAGGGAAATAGATCCCATATGGCTGACTATGGTTCAAATCCCAGTCCTGACAGCTTAAAAAATTTCTGGATGCATGTGCGTGTATGTCCCAAATCTTGAATGGACAGAGAGAAGGGATTGCAGTGTGACCGTGCTCAACTGTGTAGGGAGGGGTGCTCTCTCCTCTCTGTCTGTCTCTGGTGAGTGCACGTGCCCTCTGGGAACAAAAACATTTCTCCCTCTTCCCACTTCCCCTCCCTCTCTCCATTTATATACATTATCATCCTGCTGGTTCTGTTCCTTTTTCAGAACTGTCATACACAATATAATAGGGAAGACACACGTTATTCAAAAATCACACTTAGCAATGTAAATTAAAACAGTAAGAAGTACTTCCAATGATAAATGAGTGGAATTAAAGAAGTCTAAATTAGGGAGATTTTTCCCTAGTTCAAGAAACCCATGGTTTCCCTAATGAGTGTTTTCAGAACTATGTGTCAAGGGTAAGGAGAAGTCAGGAAGTAAAGGAGGGATAGAAAAGAGCATTGCAGGCAGATGAGGGAAATTGTGTAAGTTGTTACAAAATTTCCTTTTATAACAACTTGGAGGTAGATACTATTGGGTTGTTTGGAAAGTCGCGATTCCCTTTTTATGCATAGAAAAACACAGAAAAATATTCATGACTTTTCCGATGATCTAATATTATCATTCCTAGTTTATAAATGAGAAAACCAAAGCACATTTGGTGAAACAACATCTTCAAAGACACATAGTTGGCACACGGCAGAATTGGATTGGGAGACTGAATTGATTCCAGAGCCCATGCTTTTAGCCATCAAGGCGCAGTGCCCATTCATATTTGGGAGAATTAGGGAAACATTAATACTGTACTATTTTTCTGAGTCATCTGCTACTAATAGATTCAGCTTAGTAAGTTGTGTTATTTTTACTTCATTCACTTATTTCTCATGTTCTAGGCCTCATGGTAAAAGTCGGAAGTCGAGATATAAACATAGCATAGACTCCAGGAAAAGACAGCCTGGAGAAGACAGCCATGTCTGTATTACAATGCAGCTTGCATCAGCAGTAAGCATCTTTGCAAGAGGAATGAGGAAATTGTCACAGAGAAAGTGACTTTTGAGCTGAACTTTGAAGGATGCTATTTTAATTTTGCTTGGAATTTGTTTTCATCAGGTATGGTAAATCATGAAGACGAGGAAATGGCTGTCATGAAATAAGAAGCTTATATTATAGAGCCCTAGAAGCAGGAGGCACAACAGGCCCCTGGGGGCGTGGACACACATGGAAGCCCTGGGGTTAGTGAGGAAGCAAAGGCATTTAGGGGAAAATGTTGGCAAGAGCTTTTATTATGTTTTGTATGGGAGAGAATGAGCAAAGCATAATTAGCAGATTCAGGATTGGCTAGTATGAGTGCTATTCTTGGGCGAATACGTGTAAGGGTTGTCTTTAGTCGTCTGTTACCTGGTCCTGGGGCATTCGGGGCAGGGAGATAGTGGTCCAGAAACAGAGTCTGATTATGGAAGGGGCTGAGTGTTGGAGTCCTGGAAAGACTGGGCTGTGTATGAAAGAGGTACTCTTAGGCATGTCATTGTTTGCTGTCTTGAGGAATTACTAACCCTGCAAGGAACAGTTCCCGGGTAAGCAATACTTCATGATGTCAAAGCATCCAAACACAGAAAATAAAGACATAGTTAATGTGGATGCACAGGAACTTATCCAAGGCTTTGCAGGGAGGGCCATACTGTGTACAAAGCCACTGAGGCATGAAGGAACCTGGCAAGTTTTGGAGAATGACAGAGCATGACACAGTTGGAGAGCAGCATGCTTGAGGTAGGGTGGGAGCTGGAATTGAAGTAAAGCTGCTTGATGAGAAACTCAGATTTTTATCTTTAAGCAATGCGATGACACAAGGCTGCATGATTAGATGTATTGGTTAAGAGACAGTGTTTGTGTCTCTTTGAGGCATCTCATATAAAATGACCTATTTAAAACTAGCCCAGCTGGTTTTCCTAGCATTACTTTAGAAGAACTCCTTTGAACTGTTTATTTGCTCTCAACCGGATACCCAGGTAAATGCCTTAGATGTTTTCTTTTTAAAAAATATTCAGTGTATTAATTTCACACATGAGGAGAAATCATATTAAATCTCACTACATAATTAGCCAAACCACAAATACATTTTCAGAAACAAAGATGACTCATGTCATTTCCTAATTAAACCTTGAAAGGTTTAATTAAAAAGCATAATTTGGAAAAAACTGGTTTAGGAGGAATTGGGGCTTAGCTTCCTGCATGTGTACACACAGAGGTTTCCTGTCCCACCTCCGCTGCCGACGGTGGGGAGAGCAGATGTAGAAATGATATAAGCAGTCCTTTACAGCGGAGGGGGCTGTGGTTTTCTCATGCACGGCATGCTGTCTCAGAGACAAGGGGGCTGGTTAATGGTACAAAGCAGCCTTTCCAGAAAACAACACACATTCTACTCCTTCTGGGCACTAGACTCTAAGAACACAAAGGCAAACTGGCAACACAGCAATATAACTTAGCAGTGGAAGATGGATCAAGGCCTTACTGTATATCTGTACTGTGTTGACTATTCTGTACTAATACCAAAGCAATTCCTCACACCCTCACTGAAGAACATAGTATTATTCACAATTTTCAAACAGGAAAACCAAGAGCACTAAGACAAAAGGCAAGGCTGAAATGGCTTGTCTGGCTTCAGAGCTGTCTCTTTGTTACGTTCAAGTTCATTCTGTAAATTCAGGAGGAGCCAGTGAGTTCAGGAGCAAAAAAATATGCTTCTGACCTTCAGATATTTCCTAGCTGTGAGAATTCTAGCTTCAGTTCCTCATCCCCCAAAAAATGGGATAAGAAGATCTTGGAAGGGAGTGGGGAGGTTTGGCTAAAATAACACATGTGAGCCTGACTAGGGTAAGCATGCCATAGACATCAGTTAACATTTCTCCCACCAGTACTTCCATCATTGGCATCAGGCAAGATTAGTGGGGCTCAGCAAGATTTTATGTTGGGGTATTTAAGAGCCCCATGGGGTAACTGAAAGTCCAATCAGAATGGAAGAGAACAGAAATACTAGAGACTGTCTTGCATTATTTTTCTAGTTAAAAAAGATAGTGTGTTGCGGAAATTATATTTAGTACAAACATTATTTTCTTGCAGACAATATTGTCAGTGGCCTACTTAAAACTATGCAAAGGCATTCAAGAGTTAGTTTTAAAAGTCTTGGGATTTGGCCTGCTACTTCATCTTACACCACTCTTCATTAGCTAAGGACACCTAGCTAGGCACAGTGGCTCCCCTTCTGCATCTCAGATGAGTGCTCGCTCCATGCCAGGTCCCTTGCTGAGCACTGATATGTGGATTATCTCATTTAATTCTCACAATAACTTTATGAGGTGGGTACTGGTGTTATCTGTACTTCACAGTTGTGGAAACTGAGGCCCTGGCAGATAGCTAACCAGCCTAAGGCAATCTAGTTAATACATGGCCAAGCTTTACTCAAATCCAGGGGTGCTCACACTACAGTCCAACATTTAAATGTATACAACAACCCCCCACCTTCTGAGTTACCTAGCAAGTCCTAGCTGCTCCAAATGCACACTCCTTGAATGAGGGACAGATTGGTGACAAAGTAGCAACATGGATTAGCCACTCAGGATGGGGGGAAAGCCTGCATGATGAACAAGCCAAGTTTGGCCCATATATGAGGTAATTTTGCAAATCCTAAATGTACATGTGTGATGAGTCCACCTTTTTTAAGTTGTCCCCTGCATGATCTTCACTGAGTTTGAAGCTTGACTTCAGCAAGCAAATTACCCTTTGCTGATGAGCTTTTTCCACATTTTAAGACTATAATCTCCTGTCTTGTCCATTTACTCTAGAGTCAGTCAATTTATAATAATTGCATTGAATTTAATCAGTATTCATCTTATCTATTCCCTACCTCCCCCTACCCATGATTACTTCTTAATTAATTTTAGGACCAAGACAAGTGGGAAGTCATATGATGACTGCCTAGACGTATTAGAAAGAATGTAACCCGTTTTCGTGTAGCCTCAGTATGATAGAGGTTGAACAGCTATATGACAAACGTCTGTTCAATGAGCCCTTTCCTAAGCCTGTCAACATGAACTATAAGAAATACCACCTCTTTTTCTCTAGTCAATGGTAGAGCAGTGCATTCAGCCTGACATATTCATGGATATATATTTAGTTCTTGCCAACTTGACACCATTGACCTGAGATTAATTTAGACTAGTGGTAAAGAAAAAATAAAACGATGCATTGAAAAGATGCACACTTTTCCTCAAAGATTGTGTTCTTAATGGCATGTTTGGTAACACCAAAGACGCTCTTCAAGTAAAGTCCACCTGATATGATGAATAAAATCAGGTATGAGACTCTCTTGATCTAAGTCTCATTGGATTAATGCATATAGTCTATTCTCATTGCACACAATATGTAAGTTCAATCAAACCACCCTGAACAGTGGAATTGGGAATTCTGAGCCATGGCTTTTAGGGAAAGTACAAGGTTAGGTTTCTATGAACCTGATCACAACATGTTTGTCATCAAGAAATTAATATGAAACTTTGTTTTATATGTGTTGCTGTTTAAAGATACCTTATGTAATATACTTTGTTGATACATTAATACAAGTCTCATAGCAAACCCTGTATCTCATGCCTGATGAAGCTTATCTAACACATGTACACATCACATCCTTCTTGGGATTACAGTAGACAGTGCTCTAGGAATGTGGTGGAGAGGTCATTTAAAATTTCAAAGTCACCAATTAAAAGTGCAAAAGTATGGCAGTGAACAGACCACAGGGGGCTGAATGTTTATAGTATGAGAGCTTAGACAAGGGGGCAGATTGTTGCCTTGATCAGCCTCAGCTGGGATGTATGTGCCGGGTGATTTATATTTGTCAGTGCTTTGTGCATGTTCATGAATATCTATGTGAACACAGTGAGTATTGATTTGGGGGTTACAAATAAGTCTTAGCAGGGTGCAAATGCACAAATGCACAAATACACAATCTTTGAATAATGAGGATTGACTACACATATAAACCATAAACTTTCCTGTTTGACTTTCCTTTTATACAAAGGAGTCTTTAAAATTTCATGGAAATGCATATTATGAAAAAATGCAAGGATTTAAAAATCTTTTGCAGCAAAATAAACTTGCATAAACTTTTTGAAATCTCTTTGCATATGTAGGAGAGGGTAAATGATTGGAACATTTACTTGACATGACTGGGACCCCCACCATCTCTGTATGAATAACACAATTATTTCTCAGAGTTGGTGAAATAGCTGATTGTATTATTGAAAGCATTAGGATTAAAACTCCCAAAGGCAAGACCATTAGGCAATATACATCCCTTGCTTATTTGAAAAATTACTAGAAGTAGGTTAATGTAGCCAAATGGTATGGGCATTTTATAGAGTCTCTCCTCAACTATAAAAGTCAACCTTATCTGCCTAGACAACCCTAATCATAGGAGATTTCTACCAAAAATGATTGATTGGTAGGTCCCTCCCAACTGAGCCTGTATTTCTGTATTAACTCAGTCTATATGTATTAAGTGCCTACCATGTGGAAAGCATCTAAGTGGTAGGATTATAGATGTGAGCGGGCTCCTTATGAAGCTTACACTTGAGTGTGGGGGGGTAATAAGAAATATGCTAACAAATAAGAAAGCTTCCATTGTTTTAGGTGCTATGAAGGAAATGGTGAGGAGATATAGGGTAACTGAGTGAAAAACCAGTCTGTTCTGAAAAGAAGTTTGGGGAATGCATTTCAGAAGGAGGAAAAGGATCCTGCTGAAGGGTATGGCAGCCCAAGTCCTGCTTCACCACATTATTAGCCAAAGGAAGAACACAAGTAGGACAGGAGGAGAACTGGGCTTGGTGTGCTCCGTGAACACATGGGCTGGTTTTGCCCCATTGACTGAGCACTAGCAAGAGAGATGAATGGTGCCTAGACCTTGTGTTTCCTGAGAAACTAGAGGTTGGTTTTTGGATTCTCAGAGAAATCCAGAAGCTTCCAATTGTTTCTCTCTCTCTCCTCTCTCAAAACCGACTATGTTGGGGAACCAGCAGTTGGCGTAATGGCTATGTCGCTGGACTCCCACGTAGTTGACCGCGGTTCGCGTCCAGGACCCGGTGGCTTAAAAACTTACGCTGGGCGCGTGTGCGTGTGTGCCCAAGATCCCGAGAGGAGAATGGAGGAGAAGGGATTGCAGCGTGACCATCCCCCCTGGGGGGTGATTTCTCGCTTTCTGTCTCTATGTCTCTCTCTGTCTGTCTGGTGAGTGCATGCGCCCTATAGCAAAAACCTCTCAAAACAAACAAACAAACAAACAAAAAAACCGACTATGTCAATTCCTAGTATTTGCAACCCATTCTCTCTCTCTTTCTAACCCAAGTAATAGGAAAATTGATGAATACAGTTAAGTAGGAACATTACTTTAGCTGAAAATAATAAATTTTATTACATATAAATAAAATAATGACCATATTATTTGATTCCCATACCAATGACTCATCTTGAACATTTTCCAAAGATCTGCTGAGTCTGTAGCTTACCTTACCTCTTCCCAATAATAACTGGCCAGAATATTACCATCACACCTCTACAGAAAGATGTATTTATGATGTGTTTTGCTTTGGGGAGTTTCAGGAAGTCATTAAAATATAAAACTCGATAAAAAAAATCCTATGTATTAGATTAAAGTTCCCAGGGATCTAGCAGGAAGCAAAGTCAGGTCAAGCCGGGGGACAACCTTCCTCTGAAGTCACAGCAAAAAGTAAAATGCATCTATTTCTACTCCTCACAGACTGGGGCATCCTCTGGCAAAACACAACGAATTTAAAAGTACTTATGTTACTGTGGAGGGCCACCAGAGCTGCTTGCATCAATACTTTTTCCCTAACTTAGTTTTCCCTCTTATCTCTGCCTGCTCTGTAAGGAAGATATTGTGAGGTACGTTAGCAGGAACTTAATGTGAACTTGGCAGGAAGCTATCAATGCTGCGTCCACAGTAACTGCGGATGTGTATAGTGTCTACTGAAGTAGAGAGTTCTGTCTGCATGGAGCACACATTATAAATCACCCCAGAATATTGCTCTGGGTTTGAAAAGTGGAAATATTTTTTAAAGAACCTGGCACAACCAAGTGACATTGCCCCAGAACAAAAACAATTTTGTTTTCTAAGAGATGCCTATTTTGGCTTGATTTTCCAACGGTGCTGGAATTGGCATGGACAACAGATCATCCATTGAGTATTTATTGAGTGTCTGTTCTCTATCAAGCCTTGGTCTAGGTGCAAACATGTGTAGTTTTGGAATTTTTTTTTTTAAACTTCTGACTTTTGCCTTTTTGTCTATCATTCCTCTGAAGCCAGTGAGGGGGAGCTAGAGAGAGAAATCTCCATATTCCAGACATGTCCTATTCCTTAGGCATGGAATACCTCCTGTAACATTTCATGTACAAGATTGACAAGCAAATAAAAGCTTACAGAGCCAGAAAACTTTCTCAAGGTCCTACAGCTGTGATGCTAAATGAGAGCTTTACAACTGCCAAGCCTAGACACTTTCTTAGGGCTTCTCAAATTATTCCAACAAAAGTTTCTGGTGGTTGGAGATTATGAAGTTGGAGTCTAGAGATGTGGTCTGCTTTCCATGTTGATTCCCTGCTCAACTCCCCAGCATGGTGGGGAAACAATATAAATAGCATTATTATTATTATCAATCACTCCATTCTAAGTTAATTACACAGATTGCCAGGATAATAAATTTCAGCTTTATTCAAAGCCAAGTTTCTCCCTGGTTGTATTACTAATGGGTAAAACAGTGGAGATAAAAGGCAGAGAAAAATATAGTTCACTGTTTATAACAGTTGTGACTCTGGGAGAGAAAGAACCAATTCCCCAGAAATTCAAGTATACAGGATCATTTATATCATTTTCATATGACTCTGAGTTCTCTCCAGGCCTGAATTACCTCGGTCTTTGTCTTTCATACAATCTCCCTTCCCCTTGTTTCTTCCCAGATTTTCTCCCAATAAAGAGTGGGCTAGGTCTCAAGCTTTTCTGACTCTTAATTGCCACGTCCTTCATCTGCATGCAGTTCTAGGTACTACGATATTGTGCTTGGAGAGGATTCAAACAATAGAAGGGGGTGGGCGTAACCCAACCTCATTCAGACACTCTTGCTCCTTTTGGCCAAACTCAAAGGCATATTCATGGCTAGTTCACTGCTGTGCTCACAGTAGAAATATTCTGCAATTTCATGTGTTTCCTATTGTTTTTGTAACCAGATGGTCTTCCTGGCCTCTGCATATTGACCTTGAAGGGGATCAAAATATGCCATCCCAAAAATACATCACTTTGGCATCAAGATGATTTTGAGTTGAAGGCAACTCAAAATAGCAGACACAGAAAGAAGCTGCGTATTGTTCCTTTATTTGTCTAAAAGCAGAACATAAATTTCTCTTTCTAAAAATGTTTCCCCTACCTTCTTTCAGAAAGACTGTGGTCCTCTTCTACTTCATTTTTTTTTTTTTTTTTTTAATTGCCAGAGTGTTCATGCACTGGAGGGGGGGAGGGGAGGGGAAGGGAGGCGAGAGGAGAGAAGAGGAGAGGGAGAAAGAATCCACCAGTAGGCACAGTCATGTTGTAATCCTTCTGCCTCCATTTTTTCCATCATGTCAGGACTTTGGGCACATATGTACCTGGTGTGTTTCAAGCCACTGAGGCTACAGTTTGGACTGCATGTGAGTTCTGGATCTGTTTGCACAGCACTTATCTGCTGCACCACAGGACTAGTCAAAGACTTTAGACTTTCATAAGCCTAGAAATAGCATGGAGAAAAATAACCAACTTTACTAAATTTACCCTATCTTCCATTACTTTCCCCCATATATGTACCTTCTCACAACTTACTGCCAGAAAAAGCTCAAAATCCTTTTCCTTTGTCTTCTGCTCTTGCACTAATTTGTCACTTTTTGAAAAACAGTATATAAGCCTCTAGGTCTGACCACTTCTTTGGAGTTTTTCACATTGCCTCTGTGGTGTATCCCCGCTCCACCCCTTATGCATATTAAATAAACATTTTCTCTTGTTAATCTGCTTGCTGTCAATTTGATTTGCAGGGCACTGCACAGAATGTAAGGGGTTAAAGGAAAATGTTTTTTTCCTTCTCTGACATCATGAATTTAAAGGCATTCTAGATTCTATACCTACTAATAATCTGACAACTTTCCCTTCTCCAAATTAATGTATTTTTTCGTATAATTCTGCTCATTCAAATATAAGCAATATATATGTTTGAAGACTAGCACTTTAGCTTGCAAATTCATACAAATTTAACACCCATCCTTGAATACATCTATTTGTCTGTTTGTTATGCGTGTATTTAGTTGCTGAAGTCTTTAAGGTTGATGCTATAAAAGATGTGCCTTGCTTATGTCCTGATGCTTATTGTAACACTTTATAAACTGAAGTCAGAGAAATCCACTGTATATCAGTCTTTTACTTTAACCAAAACCAGAATGAAATAAAACAAAACTGTACTCTATGAACAGTCCTTATAAATCACAAATTCAATGGTATCAAAAATTTAGTCACATTCTAGTTGATTATTTATTATTTTTAAATGAATATACTTATTAAATTATTTATTTTATTATTATTATTATTATTACTATTTTAAAGTGTGCTTACCAGAGGGGAACAGAGACAGGGAAAGTGAGAAAGTAAGTCATCAGGTTGGGGACTTGAACCATGGGTAGCCATGTGGGAGTCCAGTGCCTAAACAACCATACCACCTCTGGCCCCCAAATGAATATCCTCTTAAAATTTGAAAGAAAACTTTGTTCTATTACCATAGATGGGAAATTAACATTCTTTATCCCCAAAAAGGTAGCCAAAAACATTAATGCAATAAAAATACAAGTCTTATCTAGAAGTTGTCATCTACTCAAAAGCTCTAAATTCAAGGTTTGTTTTCTTTGTTTAAAAAAAAAAAATAGAAAAAGGGCCTACTTGCAGTGGTGTGAACCAGTAAGACATGATGTTCCACTTGTTCAAACCTCCTGGTAGGCCTAGGTTCTATTCTTGGTCCAACCGAAAAGCCAGGAATGCTGGTGTGTACCCGTAACCCACCAACTCAGAGAGGCTGAGGCAGGGACACTGTGAGCTCAAGGCTGACCTGGGCGATATGGCAAGATCTTTCTCTGAACGAACAGCAGTGGTGGTGTGTGCCTATTATCCCAGCTAAAGGCTGAGGCAGAGGATCAAGATACAGAGAAAATGTCACTGTGAAAAAATTAAAAAAAAAAAAAGAGAGAGAGAAAGAAAAAAATGATAAAAGAAACACTAAGCATTTGAAAAATAGCACCAATGAAAAATTATTCTCAGCTTAATCAGGATGGTAGAGTTAAAAAAGGAATGGCTCTGTCACTTATTTATTTAATAGTCCACCTAAAATGATCTCTAACGACACAGAAGTATGCTTTTTACACTTCAGAAACACTGATATAGTCAGTGTTCTTCTGTTATTGTTGAAGAATTTAAATAGCAAAAAGGAAATTAATTACTAACGGTGAAGCCAAAGTTTTAGACCCATAACTAAACGCTTTTTTAAAGACCCAAAAGTTATCATTTGAGAAAAAAGAAAAAATAACATTTAAAGATTATTTGTAGTCTCTAGGTCTTGACTGTTTATCAGTATTGATTCAGTCTATATCATTAGAACCTTGCTCAACAATCCAGCTCAAGATTATCTTTTGCTGGGACCAGCAGATGGCACAATGGTTACATTGCTGGACTTCCATTTGTTGACCACGGTTTGAGTTCCAGACCTGGCAGCTTAAAATTCACACCGGGCATGTGTGCGTGTGTGCCTAAAATCCTGATAGGAGAATGAAGGAGATGGGATTACAGTGTGGCCATCTCTTAGTGAGGTGATTTCTCACTTTCTGTCTCTCTGTCTCTCTCTGTCTTTCCAGTGTGTGTGTGTCCTATAGCACAAATCTCTCTCTAAAAAAAATAAAAATAAAAAAATAAAATTATTGATCATCTTATTTTAATATTATCTCTAAAAATAAAGGAATAATTCACATTAATTATAAAAGGTAAATATAGACTAGTTTTTATAAACAAAGGACAAATACTTCACATTCATTTGGTTGTGTTCTTCTGAATCCTTCATTTGATTGTGTTGCTTTTGGTTGTTTCCTCCCATATTAGCTTAAAAGCCTGCTATCTGGAATCACCATGAAACTTTTCTTGGTAAAGAATAAAAGACAGGGTTTGATAATGCACTAAACTGTGTAAAATTTTAGTAACATCAAGCACTCTTTACTGAGAGTAATAATTACAATAAATGAAAAGGATGTCAGTCTGAGGAAATAATTCTATTGAATAAAATAGGCATGAAACTAGTTAATGTGTTCTGTGACATGTTGGTTGGCATAGATTCATAATATGCTTTTAAACACTGTAGTCTGCAGACAGCATAGATGGAAAGACCAATGAAAACCAAAATTAATTGTGATATTAAAATGTCTGACCTTTTAGATCAAAATATGTTCTATCTAGTGTCAGAAGTTTGCATTCTGTTCATCTATAATACACATTTTTATGTATGTATCTGATAGAATATTTGAAATTATAATTATTACACTTTTGGAAATATACTACTTCTTATTTTGCAATCCTGCCCCCATTCAGGTAACAGATACTATTCCGTATGTATTGTATTCTATGAAAACTACTTCAAGTAAGAAATGACAGATGGGGACCAGCAGTTGGCATAATGGCTATGTCACTGGACTCCCATGTAGTCAACTGTGGTTCGAGTCCAGGACCTGGTGGCTTAAACTCATGCTGGGCGCGTGTGCGTGCATGCCCAAAATCCTGAGAGGAGAAAGAAGGAGAAGGGATTGTAGCGTGGCCATCCCCCCTGGGGGGTAATTTCTTGCTTTCTGTCTCTCTTTGTCTTTCTGGCGAGTGCACGCTCCCTATAGCAAAAATCTCTGCAAAAAAAAAGAAAGAAATGACAGAGGGATAGAGCCAATAAGACAGTTACATTCTTGGCTTTTAGATTTCAGAAGGACTAGAACAGGATACCATACCAACAATGGTCCTATAGTTTGAGCGTCTTCCCCCGATGTCCATGTTGGAACTTGGTTGTATTGAGAGTGTATTAAGAGGAATGTTAATACCTTCATGATGTTTAAAGGTAGTGCCTTTGGGAAGAGATAGGATTAAGGGCATGAGGCAAGGGCACCACTGTGTTCTGGCAGATATATTATAAAGAGAGGAAATGAGACCAGAACAGAGATACCGATAAACACAGATGTTTTGCTCTGTTCTTGCCCTCCTGGTGCAATACCTTGGGACTCTGCAAGACCCCCAACAGATATGGTCCCACCACCAAGTCATGATCTGAATAAGCCTCTACCCTTTTAAATGACCAAGACTCAGGTACTTTCTGTTATTAGCAATGAGATACAGAACAAGTGAGTTCTGAAAGACCACGTGAAGAGTCAAAGTACCTGATTGAATCAACAACCTCCAGATAAAAGAAAGTTGTAAATCAGAAGGAAAGAAGAAAGTTTAGATAATAAGGAATTCCTGAGAATGAGCCCTAGTACCTATTTCCATCTCCACAGAAAAGTCCCAGTGCAGAGAGGGGTAGACCATTCAGATCTCTAGAGAAATTTGGGGGATGTGAGACCAGAGATAATATTTAGCCTTCACCCTCTTTTCCAGAAAAAGGCCAGCAGTGTCAAGATCACAAGATGAGATTACTTCCTGGAGGAGCCAGTAGATATAGGGAGGGTTTTTCAGTATATCTCTGAAAATGGAACAGAAAGAACAAAATGTTTCCCAACTTCTAAAGGCAGTAGGAATGTAAAACAGAGAATGGACAGAGTATAGTGTCTTGCAGACAGGATGAGGGGGATGCACCAATATTCTGCCATGACCAATGTCCAAAAAGCAGGGAAAATATAGGCATGCTGGCAGATACCAGTGTAGTTGCAGTAGACTTTCACTGCCCAGAAGACTTGTCATGATGTTAGTACTCCACCATTATTGAGATACATAATCAGACCAAAAGAGTAGAAGATAGTGAGTGGTATACTGAACCATGATATACTAAATGAAAGCTGTCTAGAAGAATAGATATTCTACATGAATTTTTTTAAAGCCTACTCTTTAAATTCCATCTTTACAGGTTGGCAGTTGTACCTGCTATAGCCATATTTAATTTGAGATTACATACCCAGAATATAGGTAATATATAAAGCTACTATATCCTTCTTAGAAATGGGAAAGAAAATAAGAGTTTAAATATAGCCTTCAAGTGACTTTTGCTTTAGAATTTCTTACAAAATTGAATGTGACTACACTAAGTTGAATGAAGACTTTTAGTAAATATATTTGAACCTACCATGAATAAAAACAAGATACTATAAGATAATAGTGAAGGGCAAGATGTAAGTTAAATCATTATAAAAGGACTGGCCTAGACACAAAATCAAATATCAGAGTTCTTTGAAGTAAATTAGTAAGGGACTATTCAATACCTGTGATCACAGAGTCATGACGAAGAAACTCATCTTCTTTGAGAGGTATACAATGTCTAGGCCAAATCAATGCAAGCTAGTCACACACAGTTCATTGCCAGTACTCAAAATATTGAGTTCTTCTTAATTAGTGCAGACTCTCTTTCTTAGGCCTTCATGTGGAAGGGGCTAAAATAGCTGTTTGTAGATCAAAAGGTTAATCACATTGGAGGTAATGAAATATCTTTTTAAATCTCTGGATTTGTATCAGTCAATTCAGGCCGTTATTCTGCAATAATAATGGCCTGATATTTTGGTGGCTTACAAAAACCATTGTGGACATCACGACCAAGTGCAGGAGAGAAAATGACAGAAGCTAGCAATGGCTCTGGAAGTTTCTGCTTGTTAGAGGGTGCTGTCAGTCAGGTTTCTGCTTCTTCGGTCAACCCAAATCACATGATTCTTGACATGGGTAAGAATCTCTTCTAGGTAAGGGTAAATCTCCTTGGTAATGGTAGCAAATATATTTTCAAAAATTCTATTTACCACAGAAGTCCTTATTTCTGTCATGACAAGTAGATTTCTTTCACAACCTACCACAAAATTATTGTAATAAGGAGATGCCTCGATTTATAAATTAGGACTTTAATTTGTGAGAAAAGTACCTACTTTAATTAATTATAATTTAAGGATACCTATAACAATGTCAGAAATTTTTAATAAAAGTTTGTAGATTAACTTTTCTGCATGATTATTATAAATTAAAGACCTTCAAGGAAGAGCTAAAATGTCATCCTCTTTTTGCAACCTATTTCATACTTTCATCTCAGATTTTGTTCGTTGGTTTGACATTAATAGAGAAAAAATAGCTGGGTAGGATTTTGAGATAAGTACTTCATTTTTATTTTTATTTTTAATCTAGGTAAGCTGTTGCTAGGTTTATGGTGTACCTTGAAGATGTTATCTTATATCCTATAGGACATACACATCCCACAGGTATTGTTAACTGAATTTAAAAATGATAAAATGAGAGACTATGTAAAGCTAGAATTTCACTGTATTTTAATAATGTTATGTAATTTAGATGTAATTTATTTTTATAGTTTTTTTTTTTTTTTTTTTTTTTTTTTTTTTTTTTTTTTTTTTTTTTTTTTTTGTGATGCGGCTCATACACTCACCAGAAAGAGACAGAGAAAGTCAGTACAAGGGAAAGTGAGAAATCACTCCCCAGGGGGGATGGCCATGGGGCAATCCCTTCTCCTCCATTCTCCCCTTGGGATTTTGGGCATGTAAGTACATGTGCACAGTGTGGTTTTCAAGCCACCAGGTCTGGAACTTGAATCATAGTTGACCGTGTGGGAGTTCAGTGCTTTAATACCATGACCTGCTAGCCCCTAGACTGAATTTTAAAGCAAGACAGCATGAGATTACATTTGACATCTCATCAATAATTCCTCAATTAACAGGACCAGAGCTGGTGTAATGGCTATGTCACTGGATTCCCATGTAGTCGACTGCAATTCGAGTCCTGGTCCGAGTGGCTTAAATTCATGCCAGGCACGTGTGCATGCATGCCCAAGATCCCAAGAGGAGAATGGAGGAGAAGGGATTGCGGCATGGTCATCCCCCCTGGGGAGTGATTTCTCACTTTCTGTCTGTCTGTCTCTGTTTTTTCTGGCAAACGCACATGCCCTATAGCAAAAGCGTCTCAAAAAAAAATTGCTCAGTTAAGAATTACGTTACTAATAAAATTGAGCCAACCACTATCCTATTTTACTGTATTGATTGATTTTATGAAAATTTTATATAGTTTCAATATTTGAACACTTTGAAAAAAAAAGATGGTTAGGCAGACAATAAGAGTCCTTTGTTTTTAATTGCCTATCATTCATTTCCTACTTGTCTAGGTACAGAAACCTGTATTTCTCTGAGGTTTCACCTTTTCTATAAACTCAGGCAATATGGTTTGGGTGGACCTAACTTTACCCCCAACTCCAGGAGAAGTCACGTGACTTATTGCTGGCCAATCTGAGCATTGTGGTATTTGTTCAGGAATAGGCATGAATCCATGTTAGGTCACTGTGATTTAATTAAAATATTTACAGTGAAAATGTTGTCAAGTGACTATTTCTCTTTTTTCCTGGGGTGAATTAAATGATGAGGTGGAAGATGGGTAGGCATCTTGACAGAACTATAGGAGAGCCTTCCTGAGAAGGAAACCTACAAAAGGAAAAACAGCTAGAAAGAGTAAAGTAGAATTTGATTATATCATTTGAATACCTGGGTCCAGAGTGTCTGAAGTATGTTAGTTCCTGGATGTCTCAAATGATGACAGTGAAACATTGCCCCCTTCCATCCTTTAAAAAGTGCTTGACTTATTTTACTTGCAACCAAAGTTTGTTCGTACACTTTGTCTACATGGTAGACATTGTCAATTCTTTTCTTAGCAGTATTTGGTAAAGAACAAATACAGGATGGTGGATTAAGCATGATAGGATAAGAAATGCATAAATAAATAAATAACTATTAACATATGCTAGTTTTCCTATGTAAAATCTATTTTCCCCTCTTAGGGGAAAAATGGAAGAACTAGACATTGTAGTCTCGATTCAGAGAATATTTTACTGCTTGGTTACAGTTTGTGGTTTTAAATTTGAAATTTTAATTAATAAGAAGTAAATTTTATGTTTTTTTTTCTTTTTAGAGGTTTTAGCTATAGGGTACATGCACTCCCCAGAAAGACAGAGACACAGAGACAGAAAGAGAGAAATCACCCCCCAGGGGGGATGGCCACGCTGCAATCCCTTCTCCTCCATTCTCCTCTCGGGATCTTGGGCACGCACGCACATGTGCCCGGCGTGAGTTTTAAGCCACCCGGTCCGGGATACGAACCATGGTCGACTACATGGGAGTCCAGCGACATAGCCATTACACTAACTGCTAGTCCCTGGTTTTCAATTTATATTAATGTAGGAATATTATGCTGGAAAAATAATGAGATCTTAAATTAAAAATAAAACAACATGAAATAAAATCAAAACTAGTTGTGGAGCTCTAGAGAACTTAATAAGTGAATCAATGTCTGAAAGGAAAAAACAAACAAACGATGATAGGGTGCCACATCATTACACATAGGCCAAAAGCAATACAAGGGCATGTTCTTTGGACAGCTTGCTCTCTGTGGGGCATTAATGGTAAGAGAAGCTTGTATTTATCTTGGCATAGATTTTTGTCTATTTTTATCATATATTCATTTACTCCTAAACTTCTTTAAACTTAGAGTATTCTATTTTTGTATCCTTGAAGCCCAATATTGTGCCTGGCACAAATTAAGTAGATAATAAATGTTTGAGCACAAGAATGAATGAATATCTCTTAGTGAAAATGTTGCCCAGCAAGGTACAAAAATGCGAGTAAAGATGAATCCCTTTATTTTAATCAGTTTTCACAGCATGAGCTATTGATTTCTTAAATGCATATTAAAAAGTAATGATATTCAAAAAACTTCCTCAATGCCAGCTGTTGAATGACTTAGATAAATACATGGAAAGAATGAAATTCCAGGCAGAGGAAACAGCTTGAGTAAGGTTAAAAAAAAAAAAAAAAAAAAAAAGTATAAGCAAACTCTGAGGCATATGTTTCATGTTCCAGAATCATCCACTATAGATTTGAAATCTGTGCTTTATTTTTTCTTGTCATAACATTATTTAAAAGGATGTTTTTGTATAGTTAGTAATAACTGAAGAATTTGAGATTGCACCTTGCAAGCTAACAAGGTAGCCTGTCACTATTTCATGGATGCTGGCAGTAGACATGAGACTCCTGGGTCAGAGAAAAGGGACTTTATTACTCACAGCATAGCAAGCACTATAAACAACATTGTGCCAGAACCCATTTCCATTGCCCAAACCCATAGGAGGGGTCAACACAGATGTGCTCAGCTGGATGCCTGCAGAGGCAGTGGCTTATATTAAAGAAGCAGGACTCGTACATTAGGAAATCCAGATCTTTTTTTAAATGAGCAACAGCTTGCCTGTCCTTTGCTCTGGGGGGATATATTATTTTTTATTATACTGGGCAGTAAACACAACTGAACTTTGATCTGAAAGAGACACTTTCTCTATCTTTTACAGCTGGTCACCATTTGAACATCCTTGAGAAGAGAGTTTAGAGCCAAGAGCAGATGATGCTGCACTTAAAAGACATGCAGAAGGAACACAAGAGAACCATGAGAACTGTCTCCCACCCATTGTGGGAAGCAGAAAATCTAAATTACAATATTGAAGTCTGACTTTAAAAACCTTGTTTTTTCAAGTTTCCCCTGGAATAAAACTCCTGCCATATCAGAAAGAGAAGCTGTATGAAGCACATTTGATTCTGGAGCTTGATGATAAACGAAAAGCAAATATCATATTGCTTTTTATTGAGAATAAGCTTCTAAAAAAAAGTTAGATTCTTTTGGCTTGATTTTATTAGGATGAGTTTCAAATACATTTCTCCCTGAGTGTGTTTGAAACTGGCTTAGGGAGGGAAAATGTCCACATTTTTGTTGGACCATTAACTTGATGCGCAGGTAGAATTTATGATAAAAGGGTAAAATAGTTCATGGAGAGAAGGATGTTGAGAAATAAGGAGCTGTGAAGACTGAAAATGCAGGGCTGATGCTTTAGGAGCAGAAAATTAACCCTGAGCAGAAGGCACTTTGGCACAAATAAAGAAAATATTAGTCACCCAGTAATTAAACACTGTTTTAAACAACATCTGTAGTGCTACATCAAATTTTATTACCAGTAGCACCCTGTAATACCCAATACAAATGCACATAAAGCCAGGGAAGGTTAGCAGCTTCAATTGTTGATTAAAAACTTTATCTGTATATGCTTCATTCATAAATGAAGCAAGTGGGAGGAACAGGATAATTTAAGTCAATGAGACTCAAATCACAGAAATAACCCTAATATAATTTTTTTAAGAGTCTGAATTCATTCTATGGGTTTTATGTCTCTCTGGGTAAATTTTGGGGGTTTTATCTTTTTTTTTCTTAAATATTAAGACTTGAGAGAGATTGGATCCATTCAATGCCATACTAAAAAAAGACAAAAACAAAAAACCCAGACAGTACAGATATTATAATTTTTAGCTTTCTTTGTAAGCCATAAATAACAATATTGGTTATTGCCTGTTTTCAAGTTCTCAAATTCTAAAGGGTATTGAAAATCTTGTGACTTTTCTCCCAGCTCTGAATGTATTATCAAAATAACATTTTAAAATGAAAATCTGGATAAGTCCCCTGTGGAATCTTTTCAGAGGCTTTCCATTTTGTTCAGGATCTTGCTCTAATCCCTTAAAGGTATTTATGGGCTCTTTCACCATCTAGTTTTCTGGGCACTGTTGCCTCTCTCCCCTTCTCTATTTCCAGTTTTCTCCATCCCCAATTAGATAGTTTTGAGCAAGGAAGTGATATGATCTGACTTTGACTGAAAATGGAAAATATAGTCAACTGTCAAAGGAAGACTGTTTAGAGTACAATAATCCAGGCCAAATGTGGTGACACCTTGGGGTAGTAGAGTAGTGCTGACAATGATGAGAGGTGGTCCTGATAGTGCGCATTATTTGCATGAAAGAAGCAACAGGATTTTATGATAATTAGATGTAAGGCATGATAATGAAGGATTTTTTTTTTTTTTTTGACCTGAGAAGCTGAAAAAATGAAATTGCCATTTACTAAGATAGGAAAGACTATAAAAGTTTAGTCTTGGTGGAAAAAATCAGGAGTTCAGGGGTAGCCTTTGACATATCCATTAGATATCCAATAAGAAATGGGAGTAACCAGTTAGACAAATAAATTTGGAGGTCACAGAAAAAGCCCCATGCTAGAGGTAAATAATTAAGAGTCGCCGTCACAGAGACCGTATTTAAAACACTAAAACTGGATGAGACTATCAAAGGGTGAGTATAAATAAGGTCTGAGGATTGGATCTGGAGGAATAACAATGATTAGAGGGCAGAGAGATAAGAAATAATGCCAAAGACAGGGAGAAGGAAAGGTTCACAGAAAGAAGGGAGATCTAGAGAGACCATCTGAAGCAAAGCAAATAAACTCTTTAGGAATGAGTAATGATCTACTATGTCAACTGCTGCTGAGAGATTTAGTAAGACAAAAACTGTAAAAAACTGACCATTCGATATGGCAATGCAGAAGTTAAGGGGTAGATTTAGGTTTTGTGGTGTCCAAAGCTATTGTGATTTAGAGACTCTTGAACAGAGGTAATATTAGTTGGACATAGGGACTTTAAAGGGCTTTTGAAAACAAGGGTTGCTGAAGTTTAATAGTTTCAAGGTAAAAGTACCACTGGTGGAGGTCATTGGTGAATGTGGAAACAGTGTTCTCTGGGTGGTGGAAAAGCTTAGCAAAATATGGACTTTCATCAGGCAGGAATGCTAAGGTAGGAAGAGGTCAGGGTCAATCCCAACCTCCACATTCCAACCAGATTGAACTTCTTTCTTCATGCTCTCTCTTGTTTCTGGATCCTCCTTGACTCACATGCAAAATACTTCTCCACAGTTTACTTAGTTAACTGCTATTACCTTAAATGTCTCTACCTCAAGGAAGTCTTTACTGAACTTTTGTCTAGACTGTAATAGATTTCATGGCCACTCTGATTTTCCTCTTCCATAACAGACACACCTAATAATTATTTATTCATTGCATGTCTTTCATACCTGACATCGAGTTCCCGCAAACCAGGGTACATCTTCTTTACTCATCAGTCTTGACTTTGCGACCGACACAGAGAGCATGCTTTGTGTGGTACTGTCACATGGCTTATGAATCCACAAATCCACTGTCATCAAAACCAAACTCTCTGCTTTCTCAGTTCTAGGATGCTAAGACCTAGGCCTGATAGTGGCATTTACTTGAAGTCAGAGTGAGAACAATCAAAATGCAAGTGTCTAAGGATGATCTCTCCAATTTTCAAAGACAAGTACATATAGGTTCCAATCCAGTAAGATTTAAATTTAAATTGCTAAAGATTTATTGACTACCCATAAGGTGCTAGGACCTATGCTGTGTTTTCAAATACAACCTCACTTAATTCTTCCAAAAAATGTGTTAATATGTATGAAGACCACAGAAATCCAATGTTTAAAGAAAATGGCAGAAACTTTCATGTGAGGGAGAAAATTCCACCCATTCTCTGATTAATCTTTAGGAATTTAATCGTTTCTTGAAGATAGAATAATTTGATTGCCCAAATATCTGTATTGAGACCTGCCCTTTATTTCTTCAACTCAGTGGCCACCAATCCTCAGATTGTATTACAATTCTTGTACAGGATTGAATATATGAAACCATGTACTCCAGGTATAATTTAAGAGATTTTCAAGGGTAACATAATTTTTGTTACTATAACTTGTTCTCTTAGTCCTGCTGACTTTGAAACTTTGCTTCCTTATAATTTGTTATTCCTTAAGTATAGTAACTCAATAAATTTGTGCTGAATAAAAAAAAATAAGTACTTCAGTTAGAATAGTACTTCTGTCAGAGCTACTCAACAAAAACCATTGTAGGGAAGTTATTATGTGCCATAAACTGGAGGGTACAAAGGTGGAGCTACCAGTCTCCTGGGGATAGGTGGCCAAGCAGGTGCATTACAACAGTACATGCTCCCCATGAGAATATAGAGGCCAAGATGATGGAACAAGTGCAGGAATGGGTGACATTTTCCAGATCAGTAGGAGTTATCTGGATGAAGCTAAGGTATTGCAAATAAGAGAAAATAAAAGGTTCAAAAGCGTAGAATACTGGCAATTAAAAAAAGATTTAAAAGCACAAGGTTTAGGAAAAATACAATCACTCCCTTCAATTGTTCTAGGAATTGATCATGGCCCAATTCACTGAAGACAAAAAACCTGGGTGTTCCTAAATTTCTTTCATTTAGAAAAAAAGTCTTCATATTCCTCCTGAGCTTGAAAATGTCTCCTGGAAGAATTAGACCCAGATGGGTTTTTATAGTTGAAGTCAGGAGTGTTAATAAGATTAAAATTGGTGACCAGAAAATACTGACACCTCTGGTCCTAAAAGACACCTTGAGGCTTTCACTCTTGGTTACTGAGGAGTCTGTTTTCTACCAACCTTATGTTATGACCACATGTATAAGATGTGCTTTAAATGAAGCAGGTGACTGTCTAGGTTCTCTGATCAGTACCATAAGAAACACTAAAACGTCATGGGCCCCTGAGAGTACTTAAGGCAATTTCTCAAGAGCTCTGTCCTCTCTGTCTCAGGGCTAGTTTGGAGACATAGGTACTGGGCTGTCTCATCTTTCAGGAAGTAAAAATGGGTGATTTGCCATTCTTGTGAAATCATTATAAAGCATTCCTTGTTTGGCTTACTGAACTGAGAGCTAGGCTCTAAAGTATGCCCTTCTTACTTGTAAGGCTATGTCTTGATTATAATACAAGGTAATTCAGAAAAATCAAGAACAATAGTCTTTTGTGTGAGAAGAACAAGTCAATTGCTTTTAGAGATCAGGCAGAGATTCCAATTATCACCCTGATGAGCTAGGTAATTTCAAGCTTTAGAAAAAGAAAAAAAATTAACTGAAATCACAATGGGAGTCATCAAGCCCTGCATGCAGGTACTGATAGTAAAAGAAATGGCCTTTCCTTCCAAACTAATTGATTTGTTTGATTCTGTGTTGTCTAATGGCCTTTGCTACCCTCCTGTAGTAGAAGCAGGCTTGGCAAAGCAAGTAAGCAAGGGTCAGAGAAAGGATCCTCAGGAGTTTTCACCTTCTATTGTGTCGTCTGCAAAGTCATGACACATTTTTGCATAAACAAATATGTCAAGACTTTTCTGACAACCTAATATTTCACTTCATGCTCTTAAGAAAATGGTGTAGTCTAGTACGTGCCGTGGTAAGTACTGTCTCTATACCCAGATAGTTATCAAGTCATTTCTCATGCTGCAATACATTGTCTCTTCTTAGTAACTACTAATCTATTTCCTTTTTATTTTAAAGGTTTTTCCTTAGGGTATGTGTGCTCACCAGAGAGACACAGAGACAGTGAGAGGGAAAGTGAGAAATCACCCCTCCCCAGAGGGAATGGTCACATCACAATCTTTTCTCCTCCAATCTCCTCCCAGGATCTTGGGCATGTGCACACATCCACCTAGCCTGATTTTCAAGCCACCAGGTCCGGGACTCAAACTACGGTCGACCAGGCAGGAGTCCAGTGATGTAACCCCTACGCCATCTCTTGGCCCACAGTAATTGCTAATTTCTAAATCTCTAACTGAAGTGAGTTTAGAGTTCTTCATTTCAGATTCAAGTAGTCTCAGAGAGCCATACACAGTAGAGTAGTATAGTCGTATTTGACTTAGACAATTGTGGTAGCCATAGTGCTTTCCGTTCTTGACCTTTATCTGCAAATGTTAAATTGGTCTTAGGAACTTCTAAGAACTCTTAGTTTGATTTTTAAACTACCACTTACTGGATATTTCTTACGTGTCAAGGAACATACTAAATACTTTATACATATTATCTCATTCAATCCTCATAATATAATGACTCAGATATTATTGAGCTCCCTTTTATATAAACAGAGAAATAAATTTAATGGGTTATATAACTTGTCAATAACACCCAGCTGGTCAGGAGCAGAGCCAGGACTTCAAGGCTTGCGTCTGCAGAATTGTCTACCTTAAGACCGCTCCTCTGAAATGCACTTCCCATGAGATCAACCAATAGGGAAATCAGTTGTCTCCAACAGTAATGAGTAATTGTCACTAGAGGTACACAAAGAGCAAGCTGGATACCATCTGTTCAGAATACCGTGGCAGGGGCTCCTGCGTTACTAGCAAGTTGGACCATGTGGCCTCTGAGGTGCTTTCCAACTGATTGTTACATCTGGGTAAAGGGTTGGCATAGTTTTAGACATGGGTTTGGGATACTGAGTTGGTGGCCATTTTAGACCACTGTGAGAGCTATTACGGAGGAAAAGAGAAGAGGCAGTCACCCAGAAAAATCTTCACTTTTAAAATATGGTATTTCTGCTTCTGGCCTGGTCAGAAAATGCTGGTGCTGCAAATGATTATAGTTCTCATTCTATTTGGTCATGCCCCATGAGTGATTTCCTGCCTAGAAAGTGTGGGACATCCCATTCAAGCTGCACTGATGTTTCTAAATTGTCCTGCACATACTGCCATTTTACTATTCCTGTGTTAGACTATAGCTCCCCCACCACGTTGAAAGATGTTCTTTAATTTATAAACAAGCAGGGAGAACAGCAGGACAACAGAGCTAGGTCAATTATAATACCAAATGTGGATGAGCCACTAAGCCCGGAGAAAGCCTTCATTATATACAACTAAAAAAAGAAAAAAATTATGATTCTGAAAAAATAAAAAATAAAAATGACCAGTCTGAGTAGTATGTCCTTACTGTGCTCTTTCTCCTAACTTAAGAGGGAAAAACATGCTTGTAGCTTCTATCAGCTTTTATACTTTGAAAAGGAAACCCTAAACTGTGTATTAGTAGGTAGAAAATGCATGCATGCATCCATCCTATACTGTCTTCCAGGAAATGAGAATATATTAGTGGACTTGATGAATGCGGTCTCTGCTGTCACAAAGTTGAAAACCCAGTAAGGACGCAATTATAACAGAGGATGGAACAGGAAAACCGAGCATAGGACAGAGGTTCCTAACTCCTGTTGAGCTGGTAAAGGAAAACCTTATAGAAATATCTAATGTCTAAATCATTTCCCAAAGGAGGATTTGAGATTCTCTATGACAAGTGCATAGATGTGGGATTTGGGGAAGGTGTACACTAGGGAGAATTTTATGCCATAGGAAACATGTTAGAAGGATGATGATGTAAAATATCTGGGGATCAGAATGTCTCCAAGTAATTTCCACCCACTTCCTCAGACACATAGTCAAAGGTCTCAGAGACTTGCACCATTGGAAAGAAATCTAAATCTTTTTTTAATGCCATATATAATTTACCCACTTAAAGTATATAATTTAATGACTTTTATTATATTTAGAGAACTGTGCAACCCTTACCATGATCATTTTTAGAACATTTCATCACCCTGAAAAGATACTTCAAGGCTTCTTAGTTGTCATTTCCTAAGGCAGTTTTAAAAACACAAGTGACCTTTGGATATGAAAAAGGTAGAAGTATTACTGCCTAATAGGTTTAGAAAACAAATAGCCAGACACTCAACTTCTGCAATCCTGGATGGCTTTCTGTGTCTACTGCAGTGGGGAAGCATGTGTATGTGTATATTTGTGTGTGTGTGTGTGTGTGTGTGTTAGGGGGGTAGGGAAAAGCAGAGGGTTCTAAGAGCCCCTAGAATAACATGTCAGAGTCTTTACTTTCAGCTCTAAAATAGGTTCTTGCAAGAGTTAATCTTTTGAAAGAAGGTTTTATTTCTTGCTTATTAAGCCCTAAAACATGGAATAGTATGAATAAAAGAATCTGGAAATTCTAAACATGCATATTTTCAGGAGAGTAGTTTTCCTACCCACAAAAGGCAATCAGAAGATGAACTGGAAGGGGAACATATTCAATATTTAGACATTGCCTGTGGCCCAAAGTTATAGGATATTGAACCAAGAAGGAAAGGGTCAACAACCAGAACTTTACATGAGTCTTGGGAAGTGTCCCTAGAACTTATTAACCATTGTCTAGCCTCATGATTATTACCAGAGGAATATAAAAACCTCAGTGAGGTATCCCAGGACGTTCTTGGTGTTTGAATAGCACCGACTGTGTGGTGTGATGAGGGAGATAATTCTCTATTCTGCCTCCATCTCCAGAGTCCATAAAGTCTAAGATAAAGGCCATTCTAAAATTTTCCAGGCACCAAGAAAAGGTGCTGGTATGTGGCTAAGAAGTGGCTTGAAGGGTCTCACTATTGGTCTAAAGAAGACACAAGTGTTTCACATCACTGGACTAGGTAATGATGCCTAAAACTGGTAGTTCATTTCACAGGGGACAAATATTAATGGCCTTGGCCAGACATCTACCTTCGAGAAAGGAAGATTTGATATTCTTTCCCATAACTTACTTTTCCCCAATGACTGAATCCTCTCCATTCTTGAAAAATGAACTCAACTACCATCTCTTAAAACCTAACCCTAACCCACCATAATCTGTTTTCTCTAAACTTGTAGCCCTTGTCTATACTACTCATTTCCCATCAAAAGACCATTAAAATAAGTAAAGTAATGGTCTTTTGACTCACAGATTAGTTTTCAGATGTAGCAGAATGTAGTCCACTCCAGCATCCAAACATCTTATTGATACTGGGTTAATACAATCTACTGATGGTGTGAACTTCTGACTTTGAAATCAGGATGACCTTCATTGGAGTCCTGTATTTACTGCTTGGGCATATGGTTCCCTTTCTCCAAACTCTAGTTTCCAGCTTCACAAAACAGGTACAGGAATTTACTTTGTTTTGGATGTTATAAGGATTGAATGTGAAAGATACCTACTAGTGTTTAATCTTTTTTTTCCCTCTGACTTTTCTATTCTTCCCATCAAATCCCAGGAATGTTTTGCTCACTGTCTTAGGAGAGAGAGAGTATATACTGTCTTATATTATACCAAAAGCAGAGAAAATTGGAATTTTTTGCTGTTTTATTGAGCTTGAAAAGCTTAGCTGAGGAGGAAAATGAAAAAGACTTAACAGGGGACAATTAAGAGTGAGGTTGCTTCACTTTTGGACCAGAAAAAAAAAGTTGACTGGACTTACAAAAGAATGAAAGTTAAAAGTAGGGTGGCCGTTCCTATACTATGCTCCATAGGCTGAGCCTGGAGAAGAGGAGTCAAAAGAGAGAGGGAACTTGATGGGATCTGATTTATCCCTGTGGTGGAAATATCCCAGGAGGAGCAAGATACTTGATAAGATTGGCTATCAGTGCAATAGGCATGCACAATACCATTTTTAAAGTGTTTTCGCTGCCCTTTTGAGACAGAACAACAGAAAATGACCAAGAATGGCATGCAGAAAACACAAAGCATTTTTGTGGATATGAAGGAGTCTCGCAGAAAAGAACTAGTGGTATCTCAGTGGCACATGTGAAGATTAGGGACCAGATATGACAATGATCACCTCACTGGATGTCAGAAGGGACAGAAGACATCATGTGCCACTCAGGCATGCTCTCTTCACACAAGGTAAATTCTGGGGAGATTAGAGTGGGTGTTCCAGCTGGTGTGAGGTTTGTCTGGTGGAATGAGGGCTAGGATTTAGATATTAAGCTCCTATAGAAAAATGAGACTTTATATATCTTGTATGTTTGAATTGTGGTTAAAATATGTAGACATCATATGCCATAAATTGCTTGGTTATGTGGTAAATCCTCAATATTTTATCTACCAGCCAATACTGTTGCAGTGTCTATGTGTGACAACACCTTTGGGTATAGTAGTCAACAAACTGTGGCCTATGGGCCACATATAACTTACTACTATTTTTATGAATAGTTATGTTGGAACACATCTATGACATTTATTACAGTCATGGTCTATGGTGGCTCTGGAGCAGTGATGACCACTACAGTAGTTGCAACGAAGAACATCAGCCCAAAAGATACATTATTTACTCTCCTAATTTACAGAAAATGTTTGCCAGTTCCTGGAGTAGTCTTTTTTTTTAATAATTTTTTTAGAATTATTTATTTAATTTATTCATTCATTTTATTTTTTAATTTGACCAGAAAGACACAGAGAGAGAGAGAGTGAGAGAGGGAAAGTGAGAAAGCAAGCCACCAGTTCCAAGATTCGAACCGTGGTCGGCCATGTGGGAGTCCAGCGCCCTTATCCACCACGCCACCTGCCAGTCCCCCTGGAGCAGTTTTAATTGCTACAGAATATAACACACTCATACCACACACATGTATGTGTACCCTGCATTAGGCAGGGTTCTCCAGAACCAAGAGTGTGTATGTATGTTTGCGTGTGTGTGTGTGTGTGTGTATGTGTGCATAAGTGTGTGTGCATGTAGATAGACAGAGAGAGAGCCATATATTTTAAGGATTAACTCACACAGTTTATAAACTGTCAAGTCCAAACCCTGCAGGGCAGGCCAGCAGGCTGGGGGAGAGCGCCATTCAAGTCCAAAGGCAGCGCATGGGAAGGATTCCCTTATCAGTCTTTTCCTGTTGAGGCCTTCAGCTAACTGGATGAAGCCCACCCATGCTATGGAGGCTAATCTACTTTACTCAAAGTCTACAGTTTTGAATGTCAATCTCATCTAAAATGAAACACCTGCAGCAATGTTTGGCCAAAAATTTGAGGACAATCATGCAGCCAAGTCTACATATACACTTAGCCCCTACACGACCACTGACATCTTTTTTTGGAGAGGTTTTTGCTATAGGGCACGTGCGCTCGCCAGAAACAGAGAGAGAGACAGAGAGACAGAAAGCAAGAAATCACCCCCTGGGGGGATGGCCACACTTTCCTCCATTCTCCTCTCAGGATCTTGGGCACACACACACGCACCTGGTATGAGTTTTAAGCCACTGGGTCCGGGACACCAATTGTGGTCGACTACATGGGAGTTCAGCGACATAGCCGTTACACTAACTGCTGGTCCCAGCCACCACCACTGATTTCTTTTTTTTTTTTTTTTTGGAGAGGTTTTTGCTATAGGGCGCGTGCGCTCGCTAGACAGAGAGAGACAGAGAGGCAGAAAGCGAGAAATCACCCCCCAGGGGGGATGGCCATGCCGCAATCCCTTCTCCTCCATACTCCTCTCAGGATCTTGGGCACACACGCACACGCGCCCGGCGTGAGTTTTAAGCCACCGGGTCCAGGATGCGAACCGCGGTTGACTACATGGGAGTCCAGCGACATAGCCATTACGCTAACTGCTGGTCCCGCCACCATTGACTTCTGAAATCTGGAAGAGGGCACTGCCTATCCTTTGTATTCCCTTTGAAGATTTCAGTTAACTCGTTTTGACTGGTTTTCAGTCAATAAGGAAGAGAATACACAAATCCTACATAATATTCAGTTACTCAGTGCTCTGAGAAAGAATATGTTTTGCTACAATGATTCACATTTTCTCTCTGAGAATGAAATAAAGGTAAATATTTCACATTTCGCATCTTAGTCGTTTTGGTGTAGCACCAGTGTGAAAAGGCTAAATCCAAGTGGATTTTTATTTAAATCAGCTGGCATAAAAGATGACACATTCCTTTTTTTCTCTGTGGGAAAACCAGACGGGCCTAATTAATAAAATGTATCATATCAATCTTCAATTATGTCTCAGTGGGGAGGGAGAATAATGCAGTCTGGAGGTCTTTAGGCCTTGGAGAATGATGTTTTAATTAAATAAACACATTTTTATTTTTGTTTTTAGGAAATAACTTTAATACAAAGTACCAAGATCTGGTTTTAAGGAAAAAGGTTAAAGTGTAAAACTCTTTATGTAATAATATCCTATTTTTCCTCGCTTTTGTAAAGTGGGTATAATTTTTGCTTTCTCTCTCTCACTGGGTCAGCATATAAAGCAAATGAAACTCAGAAGAGAATTTTGAAAATTACAAAGGTCCATACAAAAAGATGATAAAGCAAATGGCCAGAATAATCTAATTGGCTGTAGTTCAGATTTGAATGTAAATACCCAAGACATTAAAGACCAAAACAAAACAAGAAAAACCTTTAGTGAATACTAAGCCAAACCAAAGGCAGGAGAAATGTAATTAAACCAAATATAGGAGTCTAATCCGCTCATCTCAACTCTCAGATCCAGGAGTCAGCATTTCTTTTGAAAATTAGAGACCTGGGTGCAAAGGCTAGTCCTGCAATGAAAGCTCCTACTGGTGGAAAACTTTAATTAGACAACATATTGCAACTTTAGCCATTTGGAATGTTATACTTTACTAAATAACCATGGAACCTCTGAGACCTTGGCGTTCATAAAGTCCAGGTTGCAAAACACAAAGGTCTCCAGGGACCAGTCAGGGAAACGAAGAGTGAAATATGTCAGAAGTCATTACAAGTAAAGTGATCAATGGCAACTGACCCTAAACCTCAGTGTTAGGGATGCAATAAGGAGTGGAGAAGACTGGGGAGAATTATAGGCTGTAGATCCTTTTGGAAGGCAGTAACTCTGGAGATCTTCATTCATGCCTTATAAGAATGAGTGTCCAGAAAACACAATATCCGCCAGTTTTTAAATACTGACAGCTGATTCAAATTAGAAAACTAAAACAAATCACAGTCCACATGCTAAACCTCAACAGACTATCAAATTACAATTTCTAGTGGAGTCTACCTTCGTAATTCTACTAATGCTGAAACAAAAACAGAGAGAAGTGACTGACTAGTCCATGGTCTGCCAGTCAGGGGTCAGGATTTCTTGCTTATAAACCATTTC
Organism: Tupaia tana; assembly: GCA_026018925.1. Taxonomy (NCBI): domain Eukaryota; kingdom Metazoa; phylum Chordata; class Mammalia; order Scandentia; family Tupaiidae; genus Tupaia; species Tupaia tana. The sequence goes on along the minus strand of JAKSZU010000014.1, from coordinate 43,219,423 downwards.
CTTTTCATCACTACCCTGTGTCAAGCAGATGTATTGATGCCCTCAAGTTTTGATCATTCAATGTACATTACGTAACTGTGACCAATATTCCTGAAGTTGAGAACATTTTCTCACTGTCATTTCCATCTTCCCAACCATTTCTCAATGTCTAAATTAAACTTTAATGGAAGATTGTTAAGAAGGTTTACAGGTTAGATTATGCAGTTATTTTTCTAAAAATCTGAGGCTATAGGATGTACTGGTCTCTTTTTCTCTAGGCAGTAAGAGCATGTAATAACATTTCTTTTCCCTTTCTTATCTCCATGGTCATAAATATTAGCTCTAAACTCACTTATTCCCCTCCAGGACTTAGCTCATGTCCTTGTCAGACATATCCAAGTTTTGTGTAGCTTTTGGGCTCAGGTTTCAAAGACAACTTATATAGAGAAAGTAAAACCTATCAAACATAGATAGAATTAAGAAGTTCTATTAGATAAGAATGAAGAAGTTTAGGTTTATTGGAAGCCATGTTTCATTAAAATAGGGAACTATTGTGTTCTTTACCTCCTCTTCTGGCTGAATGACTTCAGATTCAACACTTTGCACACTTGTGTCTCAGTTTGCCTCATGATACCAATGTCTTACAGGGCTACATAGAGCCTGAAAGGAGAAACTACACTAAGCAGAGTGTCTAGCACATGGTAAGTACAAGCTGAGCCCAAGGATACAACATACTTACAAACACATGTGTTATGTCTACAAACTCATACACACAAGTAAGTATGCTAATTAGGATATCTTGCCTATAACTGAAGTTTTTTTCATTTTTTTAATCACTCATTGTTAGACTTTTGAAAATGTAAACTATCTCATTCTGATTTTACCTTAATATTTTTATTTTAATTTCAATGCATTTAATTATACAACAACACAGACAGGTTAGACTGGGTTGACACCTGATCCATAAACAGCTCATGAATGCTATGATGTCTGTGATTTGCTTCTAAATAATATGGGGTTAGGAAAGTGAAATAAAAATTGGTTATAAGTTGATAATTGTTGAAGCAGGGTGACAGGTGCATAGAGATTCCTTATAACATTCTCTACTCTGATGTATCTAAACTGTTCCATAATAAAAGGTTAAAAATAGGTTCATGTATAGTAGAGTCAGATTTTTCAAGGGATTTAAAATCAAATGCTCCTTCTTCCCTCCCCCCTCCTCCAGTATCATTCTGCCCTTGCAAGATGGCAGATAACTAGCACTTGTACCACACCTCTGTGTACTTTCACCCAGGCAGACATTAATAGCCAATCATGACACTCCTCATCTCAAGGCTTCAGGCAGCTACTGTTGATTGATGAGAGTTGTTACATGAAAATGAAGCTCTTCACTACCAATGTCTTAAAAACAAGGAAGGTTGTTACTGTACTTAACTGCATTTTCTTTCAGGACCTTGTAGAGTCCTGGGATGATCAATGTTTAGGATTATAAACACTGATTTTTCAGAAAATCAAACTTAATATTTTTTTTTTCTTTCTTTCTTTTTTTTTTTTTTTTACAGTGAACTTCTAATTTAATTTTTACATGGCATCAAATCTTGTTACCTGGTCATAAGTTGAGATTTGAGCATATATTAGTATCAACTACACATATCAAAATTTCCTTTAATTATGTATTAACAGCCTCTTTTTTAACATTCTAACAGCTCATGTAATTTTGATACATTTTTTTCTGATTTGCATATCTATTTGGCTGAAGAAAAACAGATCAAGCTCAGTGCTAATATATATGTATTTAATACTTTTATCTCACCAGCTAGTATAGCACACAGAGTTGCTCAGACATGTGCTAATTCTGTTGCTGGCATCTGCACTGTTCTAGTCTAGGGGTCAGTAAACTAAGGCCCACCATCCAAATCTGACTTGACCTCTGTTTTTGTTTATCACGCAAGAATAGGTTTTATATTTTTAAGTGGTTAAAATGGAATCAAAAGAAGACTATTTCATTACCTGTGAAAATTATGAAATTCAGGTATCACTGCCTATACATAAGTTTTATCAGCACACTGCCTATAAATAAGTTTTATGGGCACACAGTCACACCTATTGGTTTAGGTATTTTCTATGCTTTTGAGCTACAATGTTAGAGTTCAATACTTGTGTCACAGATTATGTGGCCTACTGAGCCTAGTATATTAGTACCTGACCCTTTACAATACAAGTTTCCTGATACCTATCTGAGTTCAACTCTGTGCAATAGGACTTTCTGCAATAATGGGCCTGTACTACATCTCTGTGGGTCAATATAGTAGCTTCATGCAGCTGCTGAGCCCTTGAACTGTGGTCATCATGACTGAGGAACTGAACTAGCCACATATACCTAGCACACAACACCATTTTAGTCGGTCTATAATGGCAGTTTGAGTCCTGTTTTGATCTTCAAAGACTACATATCCTGTTATCTCTTCAACCTTTTGACCTTCTAAGTCATCCTATTGTCCCCCATACAACTGACATTTAAGTTACCATATCTAGTGTACCATTCTTGATCTTTACTTTCTTTGGCAACTATTCCACATTAAGCCAATTCGTTTTTCCTGCCTGCGCTTCTGAAATTTCTTTCTACCTCTATTTACTGTATGTTCTTCCCCTTAAAAGTAGACATTTACCAATGACTTCACCATGTCTTCTATTTATAATTGTTTTCCTGTTAATAACTTGCCACTGGTGGTACTGTCACACCTATGCAGATGGCCTTCATGTCTCTAACTCCCAAGCAGTGTTCCCACATGCTCTCCTGCTTGCTGCATGGTGCTACTGAAGACATTCACTAGCCTACAAACCCAAGCTTGTCTTTTATCACTTTTTACCATTGTCTATTCCCTAGGCAATCTACTTCTCTTAAGCTTTCCAGGAAAACTTCTAGTTGCAAGCTCATACATATCCTTGGACATCTCAGTGCTGTTTTATTTTAATTACAACTTCTAACTAAATAATAATAACCAACCTTTATTAAGAACATGGACTCAGCCAGCCTGCCTGGGTTTAAATCTGAGTTCTACCTTATACTAGCTGTGTGATCTTGGAAATGTTACCTAAAACCTCTCTGATTCTTCTGTTCCTCATCTAGAGCTAATGTAGTGCTTACTTTGTAAGTGTGCACAATATAAGGATTAAATGAATAAATATTTGTAAAACATTTGGGGAAGTGCCTGGAAGACAGTTACTTTGAAGTACGTTTTAAAATAAAAATGACATATGTTTTAAACATAAAACATTACATTTAAAAAATGGCAATAGCTGTTTCATATCATAAAAGGATATTTTGGTATTTGGTAGTCTTTTACCAAAATATCACAAACTTCTTCAAGCCATGAGCCAATTTTCTTCTCTGACTTGCCATAAATAACAGCAAGTGTTTGGTGCCTCAGTTAGACAGTTTTGGCTATTTGGATGAACAGACTTGAACTGATGATGATTTTCCATGCTTAAGACACAGAACTGATTAGTTCTAATCTTGAATTCTGAATAATCTTCTCACCATATGATCAACTTCCCTGCCTCCTGCTCCTCTACTCAGAATTTTTCTTACATATCGAGTCAGAGTATCCTTTCCAAGAGGAGTCTTTCGCCAGCTGCCAACAGAGAAGAGGAAATCCCAGATTTTCAGTGTGGATGGTAGAATCTCTCATGTGTCTACTTCATATTCAAATGCAATGGAATTCCTCTCTCTATGATTCAGAGATTATGCTTTCTATTACCCTCTCCTTGGAGATCTAAGTTTCATCTGCCTTTATGATGAGCTCAGATACCGTTTTTTTTTTTTTTTTCCCATAACTCTGCTCTCACATTTCCTTGCATCCTCTGAGATTTCTGAGTGCTATACCTGTCCCTCATATTCCTTTTTGGTATGGTACTACCCTTTCTGTACCATCACCTTTGGTACAAAAGTTGAGATTTCCAAATTCTGAGGAATTTCAAAGTGCCTTGCATGAGAAGGCTGTCAATATATGTGTGTGTCACTCTGTCTCAAAGAAGGCCAACGAGGGACCAGCAGTTAGCATAATGGCTATGTCGCTGGACTCCCACATAGTCGACTGCGGTTCAAATCCCGGACCTGGTGGCTTAAACTCACGCTGGGCGTGTGTGCGTGCATGCCCAAGATCCCGAGAGGAGAATGGAGGAGAAGGGATTGCGGTGTGGCCATCCCCATGGGGGGTGATTTCTCGCTTTCTGTCTCTCTGTCTCTCTCTGTCTGTCAGCCGTGCGCACATGCCTATAGCTAAAACCCTCTCCAAAAAAAAAAAAAAAAAAAAAAGGCCAACGAGAACTATTAATCTGACATTTTTTAAACAATATTTTATATTTGGAATAATTTCAGATTTAGAGAAAAGTTATAAAAATAGTATAGAAAGTTCCTGTATATTTCTCATCCAGTTTCCTTTAATATCAACACCTTATATATCCATGGCGTATTTTCAAGACTAACTTGTTAACTACTATTAACTAATTAACCTATTAACTACTATCAGACCCTTTTTTTTGATTTTACCAGTTTTCCCTTTATAACCTTTTTCTATTCAGGATCCAACCAATGGTAGTATACCTCATTTAGCAACTTGTTTTGAGGTCAAAAAGGATATATTATAGGACTATAGTATAGAAAAGGATGTGGCATTTGGGGAGCAGAAAACCCAGGATTGGGCCGACCCTCGAGTACAGTGGTTAAGAGCTATCCATTGGAAGACAGATTTCATATGGCTATTTGTGGTTCAAATTTGGGCCTTCGTGGCCTGGACACATAATACATTCATGTGCACACATGCCCAAAATTCTGGTGGGAAGAAGAAATAAAGGAAGGGGATTGTGGCAAGACCATGCCCTATGGGGGGTACTTTTTTTTTCCTCTTTCTTGCTTTCTCTTGTAAGTATACACACCTTATTTTGGGAAAGAAAAAGAGAGAGAGAGTTGAAAAAGAAAAAAGACAACCCAAGTTTGAGTTACTTTTGAAACATCATGTCTGTAACTTTGATGAAACCAACTAAGTTCTGAGCCTCACTGTTTATTTTTTCTTTTCTTCTTCTTTTTTTTTTTTTTTTCTTCCTTTCTCAGATTTTTGTCAAAGGCATGTATGCTTACTGGAAAGAGACAGGGAAAGTGAGAAATCAGCCTCCTAGCAGGGATGTCCACACTATAATCTCTTCTCCATTCTCCTCTCAGGATACTGGGCACACAAGCACAGGCACCCAGAATGACTTTCAAGCCACCGGGTGCAGGACTCAAACACTGGTCGGTCATGTGGGAGCCTAGCACTTTACCCACCATGCCACCTTCTGGCTCCCAGCCTCACTGTTTCTATTTGTGAAGGAGATGTGGTAGATCCTGAAGGGATATTTGGTTACCTAGCATTAATTTCCCCTTCTTTACCGATTTCTTTTGAGGATTTTCTCCTTACTTTATATAGCCTAATGGAGCTGTAATCTGGGCTCACAGTCCCCTGTGCCAAAGAGTGTGGGACCTGTCCCAGACAACATGCATGCCCTGCTTGGATATGACTCTTGATCAGGACAAGGAGGTGAAAAGCAGCTGGAGTTTCTTCATCGTAATGTGAGTCCTGGCTCCCAGTATTTCTACTTGCTACCCTTCTGATGCCATCTTACTTCCTTCCTATCTCTTGACCTCCTTTTAAAGCCTCCTAATCACTTTGGAAGCTCCTGACATGCTGTTATAAGAATCTCCTTTTAGGTAATTAATCCAGAATGAATTTCTATTGTTTACTAATGAAGAACCCTAAGAGGATAGATGGAGTAGCTGCAGCTTTTGCTTATTGCAAAGATCAAATACACTGTTATCTATGAAAAACCATCATAAACAGTAACTACTGTGAATATCCTAGTTGATAAATTCAATAAAATAAAATTCATTTGGTCTCTTTTTCATCCAATGAATATTTCTTTTCTTTCTTTTTCTTTTTCTTTTCTTTTTTTTTTTAAAGTATATTGCTATAGGGCACAAGTGCTCACCAGAAAGGGAGAGAAAAAGTGAGAAAGCAAGCCACTAAGTCTAGGACTCAAACTACGGTCAGTCATGTGGGAATCCAGTGCCTTTAATCTCTATGCCACCTGCTAGTCCCCCAACAAGTACTTAAATACCCAAAATTTATAGGTATCAGCTACTATGTTAAAAATAGCAAATATGGAGCCAGCAGGTGGCGTGGTGGTTAAGGTTCTGAACTCCTATATGGCTGACAATGGTTCAAGTCCTGGATCTGGTGGCTTGAAACTCATGTAGGGTACATGTGTGTGTGTGTGCCCAAAATTCCTAGAGAAGAATGGAGAAGAAGGGGTCAAGGCATGGCCAACCCACTGGAGGGGGTGGTGATTTCTTACTTTCCCTTTCTTTGTCTCTCTGATGAGCACATGCACCCTATAGCAAAACAAACAAACAAAAAAACAAAAAGAACAACAACCAAAAAAAGGAAAAGTTTTCACAGAACTCGCAAAGGAATTCATGCCTTTGTTTTCTGTAATACTTCCTGTTCCGCAATGAGACAGTGGTGAGTGAGTGTGTGTGTGTGTGTGTGTGTGTGTGTGTATGTTAGGGATGTTGGGAACGGCTGGGGTACATGGCAGCAGAATTTCTCATGCTTTCTACAGTGGCTGAATGTCTTTCTTCTGGTCATCAATGCCGTTACAGGGCATGTCTGGAAATTAGGCCTGTAATGAATGATGGCTCTCACCCTTCCTCCCTTCGTAAGTCTGCAGTGTGGTGATCAGCTTGGGATGAGCAAGGCTGACAGTCCCTGGCACTAAGTGAATGGCATGTTTCTCTTATGCTGCAACCAAACTTGGATTCATATCAACACAAGTTGTCGGCAAATAGCGATTTATGACACGAGTTGATGCAGACGAAAAGGAGGGTCAGGGAATGCAGCTGTAATGCTTTCCTGGCCGAGGCTGCTATTTTACCAGTGCATTATCTGCTGTCTTCTTCAATGGGAGCATTGATAACAGTGACATTTTGGGCCCATTCAAAGTTGAGGAAATGGAGTCTCTGATAGCTCTTTGGTTCGGTGACGCAATGCCAACACGAGCTGTGTTTCCCACCTCCAGTAACAGTTTACCTTCCCTTTTATCTTCGTTGTTTCATGATCCTTGTTCAATGGTTTTCAGAGAGGAAGAGAAATTAAAATGGAATGAGAAAACGGGAAACAAGGGAGGATTGTTCCATTTGGATGTGTCTTTTTAATTTTGCTGATTTTTCAGATCGCCTCAATCTCAACCATCCCATAGCCCTTGAGACTCCTTCCTCCCCTTCCTGACCGTTGCTCAAATGCTCACGCCTCTTCCTGGGTGAGAGGGATGTGTCAAGATGCTGCAGTCCTTCCTGTCAAGTGGTGCTAAGGCTTGGTTTCCTGCAATTTTGTCTCCATGCTCCTCAGCTCCTGGCCTACCCTGCCTTCCCTGCCTAATCTGTCTTCTTTGTCACAGTAGCATTTTTCTATAAATCCATTATTCCTCCGTGTGCCAGTTCCCAGGAGATTGCAGCATTGTCTGGTGAGGCATGAGCATTTCTGGAGCTGCTGATTGCTGGAACAGGTACTTCTGATGGACGGTCACTGTTCAAAGAGCTGCTTGGAGCATGGAATATCTTTGAAAAATAGGACTGTCCCCAGAGGGAATCAGACACGTTAATAAATCACAGTCACAGTTGTTAAATCTTGACAGAGGCTGACAACAGCAGCAGAAATGGTCAGTTTTAAGGACTGGCCCTGTGAAGTCGTCAAAATCAAATTTCCTTGTGACTTTGGCTTTGCTCAGAGAATTTTCTGAAAGCAAAGCTAATCAGAGATTTCAAGCAGAGCCATATCTAATTACTCAAAAGAACTACCCAAATTGGTTACTTCCAAATACCTTGCTTAAATAATTGGATGATTATAAGCAAATGTAATAACCACCTGCAACTTTGTCCCCTGGATGCTTGCAAACCTGTTAGCAACTGAGCAGGCTTTTTCCCGACTACTGTGGCTATTCTATGATGAGCAAGGTTCCTGCTCAAAGATGGGGAAGACCGCTGGGCACTGGTGGTATATACCGTACTAGCCTGTCTGGAGAGTCTAGCCATCAGGGTTCTACCACCAAACAGATAGTATCTATGGTAACTACACCAGCAGCCTTGGCTACTGCCAGAATAGGAGGGCCAAAAAGACGGTATGACTGTGCCTTTGTAGACGACCACCATCCTGATATTCTCTAGTACGTGCCTATGGAGAGGCTCTGAGAGCAGTTGCCCATGGAAAGAGCAGACTTACCTGGGAGTCTAGGATTTAGACAAACTTAAATCCAAACGGCATCTGAGTCACCTACACGCAATATGACCTTGGATGAATGAATTCCTTAATCTCTTCAGGCCTTCGCATTCCCTTTATCAATGCGATGGGATAAAGACAGTATCTACCTCATAGAATTGTTCTGAAAGTTAAATGCGTGTGAAATGTTTTATACAGTGTTCAGTACGTAATAGCATCTACTCTTAGTAATTCATGAAAGAGTAAAAACTTTTCTAAAGTGTTTTTCCCTCGGAAAAAAGACCGTGAAAGTCAAGCCTGATAGCATAAAAGAACATCAGCCCAGCTTGACTTCACTTTAATAAACATTTGTTAAGTAGCTACTGCAGATACTGGTGACTGCCAAGACACTAAAGTAAATGACACTATCCCTGTTGTCTCCCCAACTGTACTAGAAACTTCTTGATGAGGCCTTGATGAAGAAAACTTAGGAAGGATTCCAAGGCAGCACTTAAGTAAGGTGAAAGTTCTGTTGATATTGACATAGCTAAATCCCTGGGAACTACAAAGCAAGGCAACATAGTATTCATCACGATGGTCGATGGCCCTTTGCACTCCTCTCCAACTCCTCTAAAACATTCTACATGGCAATCTGCCTAACTCCTTTTCCCTTCAGGAAAGGAGCAGAGGAACAGAAACGATTAGACAGAACAGTAACAGCCAATGGCTTTCTATCTTATCTCTACCTCCTTCGGATTTTTCTCTTCCGCCTTCCATCTCTCCCTTTTCATCATCTTACACAAACAGAAAGCTAACTTGTTTTGATACCAGCCGCCTTGGCTAAGTAGCCCATTTGAGTCCTTACTCTGTCATTCTCCCCTGGAATGCTGGAGCCATTGACACTACTCTACCTCCCATGTCCTTTCATCATCTGCCCTTTTCCTTTAATGGGCTTTTAAAATTCTACTTGCTGAGTTTCTGTCGAGAAACTCTTTTTTTTCCTTCTTGGCTTCCATAGCATATCCATTGTCAGCTCCATTTCGCCCTTCTATTTCCTAAATGTATATATGCCCTTTTGACCCTTTGTTCTTTTCTCTCCTTCTGGAGATGGTATCCACTCCAGGTCCTGCTCTCTTCTGTACTTGGGGCCAGTTGCTACTAGGTGTTTCCATTCATCTAGCTTTCTGTCATTTCAAAGAAAACTTAAAACTGAAATTGTCTAGTTTTAAGTCCCAACCATTTTCCCATGAACTTTCTATTTCTCTAGCACATTCCTATGATTCTTTTAGATTTGACATCTTAAAATAGTGTTATCCGTTTGGTAAATACAGACTATGATGTATTAGTAAGTGTGAATGAGGTATGGACTGTCCCTGTGTCTCTCCAATTTGCTAGAGGAAGAGGAACAATTAAGCCCAGAAATATAGTACAGACAGGTAGCTGCTATAATTGTGTTAAAGCATGACACCAGTTTGGGGGTTTACAGAAGGGTTGATGCCTAAACAGAGAACCTAAGAGTGAGGAGCAGAAGTATTCCAGGCAGAGAACTATTAAAAAAACCAAGTGGACTCCACTCTCTATGACAGAAATCGAAAGATTCAAAGACATAACGGTAGGAAAGACAAGTGCAAATATCAGATGCTATAGAGAGGGTGGGGTGGACAGCAGGGTAGGTGAGAGGGTCTTAGGGAGGAAGTACTTGACAGACATTGAAATGTAAAGTTCTCCAAAGGAAAAGATGTATATGGTAATATGCTTATTTGATGGTAATGTAATGTATGTTTTTGAGAAATCATTTTGTGTGCTATGCAAATGTAAAACAATCACATGTGAAGAAGAAATTAAAAAAAAAAAAAAAAAAAAAAACAAGGAGGAGAAAGCACTTGAAAATCTAGAAATAAATCACCATAGTTGGAGCCTTTAGTAAGAGAGGAAAACAGGGGCCAGGGCATGAAAGAATAGTTAGTCCCCTTTGAAGGCATCCACAACCATGACCTCACACTTGTCAACTGATATGTTTTCTTTCCTATCATCATGTTCTTACTTTATACTTTTCCTTACCTGGAATGCCACCATCCTTTCTAGGATTCTCTAATCCTCCATGATCTGAACTGTAGTAGACCATGAAGTACTCTAACTAGTGTGGTAATTTATAATGTCTTACCTGAAATTTTACTAATCCATTCATTCATGTATCAAATGCTTACTGAGGACCTGATATGTGCAAGTCTCTATGCTTAGTATCACATGGCAATAAAGAAAAGAAATGTCATTTCCAGCTTATAGATCTGCTAGTTTTATGTAAGAGACAATCGACTGGTAAACAAATGAGTTACAATGTGTTGTGCTGTTATTTTTCCAGTTTGGTCTCATCTTTCTGTTTAGTCTCAATGAATCGATCTTAAACTTTCCAGAACTTCCCTTGAATTAGAAAATAGCTATTTGATTACATTAGTTGTCTCTCTATGCTGATACGGTCTGTAACTCTCATAGGGGCTTTATGCGATGAATATAGCATAATTTGTCTTGTACAGAAGAAGAGCCTGAGCATCCAAGAGATTAGGAGACATGCTCAAGGTCACACAATGGATAAGCGGCAAAGCCAGGGGTTTAATGTGGGTCTACATCAGTCTAAAGTTCAGGGTACTGTGTAAATGCTTTGATAGTACTAGCTTTGTTATTCTTATTAAGTTACCAGGGAGTTGCCCCTACCCCCCCCCCCCCCCCCCCCGCCACCACACACACACCCACACTCACACACTTGCACTTGGTAAAGACATTTCAGGTGCAATTAAATATAAGAAGTTCTAAAACCAAGGAAAATATAATTTTAAAAATTTATTTATCATCATCATTATTATTCAGCTTGCCACAGGGCATGCATGCCCAGTGTCACGAGAGAGAGAGAGAGAGAGAGACAGACAGACAGACAGACAGGGGGGGGGGGGGGGTGGGAGTGAGAAAGTAAGCCACCAGGTCCAGGACTTGAACTATGATTGGCCATGTGGGAATCCAGTACCTCAACCACAATACCTCTTGCTGGCCCTGAAAAATATAATTTTGTTTACATAATCACCCATTTCCTCTCTTGGAGTTATCCATACCAGCTATCTCTGATTTATTCTCATTTCTTTACCTCTAATTCAATAAATATTTATTGACTAAATATGTATTAGGCACTGTGTTCCAAACTGGGGATAAAATAGAGAGGGGAATGTTACCCTAATGTTACAATGTTTTTGCTAATCAAGGATACAAACATGAAACACATATACCTACAGCTAAAAGCCTAATGGAAACAGATGTCAATAGGCCTGTGTCTTTTTCAAGGGCTTTCAGTGTTTATCAACTCAATAAAGTCTTACAGAATGAGTAATTACAGGCCCACATTTCCTACAACCCAGTGTAATTTCTTTGGTAGAATTAAACATTTCTGCATGTTGGACATCTGTTCCTTTAAGACTTATGATTTGCTGTTCCTCTCTCAGATACTTTAACTAATGAAACATTAAGAGAAACATTAGTGGGATCATGACTGTTCCTTTCACATTTTGTCACAGATTGTGGCAGCTTTCCTCCTTTACTGAAATGTGTCAATTGTTTAATATTGCTTGCTTTCTTGCGAACTCTAAGTTACACTTCCAACGTGAGTGTGTGCTGGAGAGGAAGATGCATGGGGATGGGAAATACTGACATCAGCTTTGTTAAATGCCCATTAATCCACGGTGTGCATGTGTACATTCTGAGTCGATGCTTTGGAGACCCCTGGTGCTGATGCTGTGCTCAGAGTCATTATTAAGTGCTCTCAAGTGTAAAACTAAGCTTCCCCCAATCCTTGACCCCTAATACCTCAAAGCCCTGGATAACCCAGCCCCTGCTGATCAAATGATGCTCTCTGTCTCTCTTCACAGTTGGGCATACAGGCTTCTTTTTCTACGTTTGCAATTATTTTTTTCTGCCTAGTACTTTAATGTACTTTGTCAATACTGCATTTTTCTTCTTTATCTTGGTCACTGTGTTAAACTCTATAGCCAGCTATTGTATAGCCTGAAGATGCAACCTTTTTGTAAGAAGCTGGGAAGAATTTTGCATTCATACACTCTGATTTGGGAGAATAGAGGTAAAGCCAAAGTCAACAAATATTTTTGGTTAATCTATTCCAGTGTAAAAGTATTTTTTTAAAGTCCATTCTTGCTACTTGCCCACATCAGAAACTATTTAATGAGTATAATTTTACCTATACCTTCCAAAATTTCATTAAAAAAAAAATCTCCAGGTGCCTGTCATATCCTACGAGGAAACATAGACTTTTATTTCTTAAAGAGAAGGAATTTAGTAACGTAATACTTTGTGTTTTATGCCATTAGAGCTATGACAATGTATCTACGTAGTTTTAATTAAATTGACATTCAGCTCAGCTACTGTGGCATAGCAGTAAAGCAAATGCCCTGCAAAGCTGGAAATCATATGGCCAACCAGGGGTTTGAATCTCCAGCACAACTTGCAAACATGACGAATGTGCACGTAGGAGAACAGGATTCTGAGGAGCTGAAGAACTGGGGGAAAGAGATTGCAACATTATGGTGACAAGACCCTGTTGAAGGTGGGTCTTTCTTCCTTTTACTCTCTCTCATGAATAGGTAGATATGCCCCATCATAAAAACAAACCCTGACATTCTATATTGTCACTTTTCCTCTTTAAATGATAAATCCTTAAGGAAGTCAGTAGCATGTCATAACTGATCCTTAGTAAGTACAATCCTGAGAAATGTACCAGACAGAAAAATGCACCTAACTTTTTGCCCTTTTTATATATATTTTAAGCGGGTTTTCATTAGATCCAGGGGCCGAGAACATGTTATTTTAGCTACAGTGAACTCCTTCATTATGCTAGCCCTCAATTAAATAGAAACCTGCTGAGATTATATTTTCACCTTCACGACAGCATTTGGATTGGCAACCTTGTTTGACGTAATCCATTTTAGATAGACACCATAGAACTACAGTGTATTTTTTGTCAGTAAAATAACCTCAAATTTAGATAAATCAGGAACACAGACACCCGGAAAAACATTTAAAAATCATCCTAATGATTAGTATAGCAGATGTTTTTCTTATATTGTGACAATGTTTGTTTTCTCTCATCATCTACAGGTTAAAATCCAAAGTTAACAGCATGACACTCAAGTCTCTTTATCATCTAGCTCTAACCTACCTTTCCAGCACTCTCTACGCTGGACACCTGTTGATGGTTTCATCACGCTCCCAACATGTCATGCATGCTCTTTCATGTGTTCATGTCATACCATATGTTGCTACCTCTCCCTACTGGAACGCTTTCACCTTCGCTTTTTTGGTGAATCCTACTCATCCTTGAAACCCAGGACACGCGTCTCCTGTTCTGCATCATCTTCTTTTAAGTAGAACTACAATAAATCTGACTTTAACACTTAATATGTGTACTCAAGGTGGTGCAATGGCTGATTCATCTTTGTATTTCTACTATCTAAGCATGTAGAAAATGCACATAATAGTTGAGTAAATGAAATATGGGACTGCAAAACATTGTCAAGCCTTCCAAAACCTGAATGTCAATTTGGATCTTCTCATTTAAAGGTGTTAGCACCCCCACTTAACTAACGAGAAAACAGAAGGTCAGAGAGGTTAAGTCCCTGGTCGTACGTAATAGGATTATTTAATCCTAATGTGAGATTCTAACAATCACAACAGGCTGGCATATGACCAGAAAATAAAGTACAGATTAAATACTATTAAAGGCAGTCTAGTCTCAGAAAATATCCAGAGGCTGGGAATCAGAAGACCCTGGTTCCAGCACTGACCACCTTATTCAGCTTCAATGACGAAGACAGGTTATTCCATTTCTCTGGACCTCGATATCCTCATTGGTCCAGAGAATACCCAAGGACCATTTGCATTTTCAATTCCTATAAATTCTCCTCCCTTAGTGGTTTCTTTTTATTTGCAGCCAACAGAATGTTTACTAGACATCAACAAACTGCCATACTGAACTCCTAATTATAGTACAAATAATTGTAACAGAATTTAAAGAAAAATTCTGAATGCTTGTCCCCAAACTTCTCCTAGAGAAGGAATTCTCTTTATTTGGGAAAGTGTTCTGATATTCCATTCACGGGAATGGTGAATCCCTAAGGCATGCATATAGGAACCTGGATAATCAAGGAGACAACTCAACTGATAATGCATTAGACCAAATCAAGAGATCTGGGGTTCTGGAGTAGAAAGTAGAGAAGAGAAGCAAGAAAGACGGAAAAGATAGAGTACTATATAACGTAGTTTAGGAGCAGTTGGAAACAAGAATATTTACTAGTGTATTTTTAGCTTGTTTTGCTTTCTTAAAATGTCTGTAAAATCTTCTTTTACACCAGACCAGCATGTGAGTAGTCTTTTTGGTGGAAATTAAATGAAAAATGCTGATTTCCAAATCCCAATTAATGTGTTATTAGGACATACTCTTTTGGGGGTAGTGTGTGTGTGTGTGTGTGTGTGTGTGTGTGGAAGGCAACACAAATCTCAGCATTATAGAATGCATTTAGAATTATTTTGCAGTATAGAGTAGCCAGTGTCTTATTCTAACAAAATCATTATGTTAGGACAATTTTCTGACAGATGGAATTTAAGTCACTTGAAAAAGGGGATGTCTTTTTAATAATTTAAACAAAAGTGATATATGATCTGGTGGTACTTGATCTTAAGCTGAATACACTGATGGAACAGAAGTTCAAAATCAGCAGTTATCCTGAAACTAAAAAGAGGTCTTCTGAAGGACATTACATTTTCCACAATCTGTCAATTAGTTTTGCATCAATCAGTTTTAGGTAGATATTGGGGGACAGGATAATCTCAGCTGACATCCAAGTAACAGAGTGACAAAATAGTACTAGGTACATGAACAGAAATTCATACAAATGCTACTTTCTCTACTGGTCTTTTCACTGTTTTCTATTATATGCACAGATTCACTTGAATTTTCATGTGAATAAAAACTAGAATAAAAATTGATGTGTCCATCACAGAGCTGGCATTCCACGGAATTATCCAGGGGTGTAATCAATGCTATAACAAGGAAATTGTGGGTTGCTCAGGTGTGGAAGACACTTCAGTGTCTTTCTCCCACCACCAATTAAAATGTGAATAGGACATAAACTGCTCACTCTGCTCATTTTCTGCATTTGGAGGATAGAGAGGGAATTCTCAATTGCATGCATACACTTCCCTTTTATTGCTTGGTTTACAAGCAATCATATCACTCCACACAAACAATAATTTCCTCTTTGTTATCTTTGCTTCCTTCAGACAAACATGATTCACTGAAGAAATAATAATGAATCATTACCTTGGATATAATGGTTGCCTGTGCTGAGATCAGGGATTAATGCACATGAAGGAAGGCAAAGAGAATTACATTTCTGGATGATAGGAACACCTTGCAGTTTGCTATTTATTTTTCCGTATAGCTACATATTTATCAAAAATTTCTGATGATCTTCTTTGGCACCATAGAATATAGAATCTTAACTATTACAAGGTCAACTATGAAGAGTGATAAAATGATAGTTATTCTAAGAACTCCAATAACCGTTCTGATTATCGGTTACTCACCTATCCTATCTCTCCACCCACCTAATTATTTAACAAAGATTTACTATGCTAGGCACTGTTTCACAGCTTGTAACGTGCAGTGTGTATGGTGACAAGAGTATCTGATAGAGCACCTGATCTTGCAGAACTCATTCTTGACCTTGGCTACAACCTGGAAGCAACAGGTGTATTCTAAACAGTACTGATGTCTGGGTCACACCTCTAAAGATTCTGATTTAATGATTCTGAGATATAGACTAGGAATTAGGATTATTTTTTAAGCTTTCCAGGCGTTCCAATATGACATAAAGGTTGAGAATGGCTGATTTAGCATATACAACCTGGTAAAGGAGATGAATGATCAAGAAATGAGCAAATGCATAATAATGACAGATACAAACAGCCATGAAGACAAGTCTTTCTTTCTGGTTAGCTTACCAGGTTTCTATTCTGAGACTAGGCCCAAAGGTTAACAAGCTGTGACTGAAAAGTAAATTTGTTAATCTACGTTTTCACACATTTTCCCATGGTGTGATTGTGTTTGGCAACAGACATTTTTCTTGTGGCAGAATATCAGTACGGCAACGGATGGAAAGCTTATCTATAAGCTTTTCCTAATATGTTCAGTTGCTTTTTATAATTATTAAGTCCAGGAGTTTTTTGTTTTTTGCTTTTGTTTTTGTTATTATTATTTTTTTTAATAAATGCAACAGATAGTATAAGAAATACAGTATGACATGGAGATCCTTTCTGTCCTCAGAGAGCAGATCCCTTTTGTATGGTGGTATGGTTTAGCAGGAAAAATAGGCTAAAGTCAAGTAAATATGATTTTTTTGTCTTTTGCTCCTTCCACATTGTTGTACAGGTCGCTGAACCTCAGTGAGTCTCTGTATCCTTGTCTGTAAAATTGGGATGATTACAGGACTTCTCTCAGAGCAGGTCTCCTGATGTGAAGAGTAACTGAGATAAAATGCACAAAGGAATCAGGCCAGTGCTAGGCACAGGATGTGCTCAGTAAATGTTGATCACTTTGCCTGGACATTCAAGGCCTCCTCAATCAAAATACAGACTCCCTGAGGGCAAGGGCTTCATTATATCCCTAGCACACAGGACTGACAAACAGCAGGTATTCAAACATTTGTAGAAGGAATGCATTCATTTGGGTTATGTCTATGTGTTTACCCAGGCAAGTCTACTAGAACCCTATTTAATTGAAATGTACAGATTCTGGCAGCAGATATATGACACACCAAAGCCTTTTGCATGGGTTAGACTCATGAAATGGCATTCTAAGTCTAATTCTCCTTGTCCTGCTTCATAGGCAGTGTCCCTAGACCTTACGGAGTTTTTTAGGTGGAACATTGACAGTATTGGTGAGCCAAAAGCTCTGCATTGCTTACTTATTTCAAGGTCCCAGGTTGAAATCTCTCCACCTTGCTTCACATGCTGCCCCCAAAAGCCCATGGAACTAGTATTGTGACCATGTGCTACCTGTCCAATAGACCCCAATTAGTACTGCTTGCTTAAGCAACAACAGCCCTTTAAGGAGAATGATCAGTTGGAAAAGCACTTACATATCAATGTTTATTGTGGCCTTATTCATGATTCCTAAGACATGGAACCAACGTAAATGTCCATGAGCAAATGAGTGGATTGAAAAAGTGTGGCACATATACTCTATGGAATACTATGCAGCCATAAAAACTAGTTAGTGGCATTTGATAGAAAGTGGCTGAATATGGAAGCTTTATTGTTGAGTGAAGCAAGTCAGGCTATGAAAGAAAGACATTGTATATCTCCACTTAATACATAATGATTGTCCGCATTCTATGGTAGAGATTGAAAGACTGGAGGACATAAAAACAGTGAAAATAATTATGGACACTGGAGACAGTGTGGAAGGAGAGTAGAAGAGGGGAACAGTACAGGAAAGGAAATCAGGGAGAAAAAATAGAAAGACAAGACATTTGTGGGACACAGAAATGGTTTATTACCTGTTGATGATAATGTGTATAGTATTCTCAACTGGACTGGTCTGAGATATATTTCATGTTGGGTAAATTCTCTTTATAAGCCAGACAATGTATAGTGATCAAATGTTTTAAAAAATACTAATAATTTAAAATAAAAAAAGAAAAATACTCCTAGTGTATTTAATGGCCATTGAAGTTCAAACTATCTGCTATTAACAAAGAGAATTCATTTTTCTGGAAACACACACACACACACACACAGAAAGCACTCTGGCAGAATTCAATGCTAGAGTTTAGTGGCAACAACCTATGTTTATGAGATAAAAATCAAACCACTCCGTGTGAAAAGTAGGTACCCATTATGACTTTCAGGATAAAGAAAACATAACCCATAAGGATACAACTTAGTGAAAGATCAAACTTTTTATAAATGCATGTAAAATTAAATTGGCAATGTCTAGAATGATACAAAGTATGCAGGACACAAAGTATTCAATTGAAAACAATTTAAATCTCATTAGAGTTTAATGTGTAATTTCATTTTTCTGTTATGGTTAGAAGAGAGCTGTTGATTCCTGGCACAGCTGGCAAAAGGAATAAAATGTACCCAGACAAGGTACCTTATTTCTTATACTTTCTTTTGGTAAGATCCTCCATGTAACTGAGTTTAAACTCCTATCTCCCTCTTACAAATGGTTGAAGAAGTCAGGGATAATGGTATTTTGGTTACTATAGCGTTAGAATTGGTAAATCTTAAAAGATTTGATATGTACATGTATTCTTTTCTTTTCTTCTTTTTTTAATGCTATCACCTTCATACCTCACTGTAATGCAAGCAAATTCAGAAAAAGTTCCTAAGTTCTTTGCAGTAAGATTGTTTATGAAACTAATATTTTCATTCACAACCAGAATTCTTACCATCTCATTCTGCCCATGCAGTTCTTAAGTTTCTTTGTTTGTCTCTCTTCAAGAAAAGATTTGACCTAGATTGCAAATATCTTGCTATAATTTTTTTTTTTCTAAAGCAGGGTTAAAGTTTACTTTCAGTTTGGGAACAATTTGGCAAATGAATTGACTCACACATTTTCTTGTTGTCTTGACTTGTACAAAATAGGCTACTGACCTGTGTTATCAATAGGTATAGGATAGAGGTAAATTATCTGATCACTGGGACGAATTCCTTGGCCATTCTAAATAACTAGTAACAATCTGTCGCTTTAATGCCAAAGTCCCCAGAACTAACATTTATCAATCTCTACATTCTAGGAAATGTTTGAAGTCGAAATTAACAGATATTTAATTCTCACAATGTCTTTCTGAGGTTAGTGCTGTCCTTAGCCCTTTTTCACAAATGAGGGAACTGAGACATAAACAGGTATTTTTTTAAAGAGAAAATTTTTTTTTTTTGCTATAGAGTGTGTGCTAGAGAGACTCAGAGAGATTGAAAGCAAAAAAAAAAAAAAAAAAATCATCCCCAGAGGGGATGGCCACACAGCAGTCCCGTCTCCATTCTCTTGGGATCTTAGGCACGCATGCCCATGCGTCCAGCATGAGTTGTAAGCTGCCAGGTCCAGGACTCAAACTGTGGTCAACTATACGGTAGTCCAGTGATGTAACCATTATGCCACCTGCTGGTTCCCAAAAAGAAGTTTCTAAACCATGCCCAGAGTCATACCCTAGGAGGTGGCAATCTAGCAGTGTGACCGCAGAGCTCTACCTACTAACACTTAAGCATTCATTTGGTATGCTGTGATTGAAAATGTAAAAAACAAAAATTAAAAATAAATGGAAATAAATAACATGGAGCTGTGAGAAAGTGTATACTTTTTCATGATGTCAAGCAGCAGGTGCTTCACATTAACCCCTCAGTGTCCTCATCTATGTAATAGAAATGAAGGAACACGTCTCAGCCGGCTGCAGGGAGTTTTTGAGAGAGTATTTGAAAATACTTTGAAACTTACAAACCACTCTAAGAAATTTAATTATTCCCTAAACTCTCATAGAGTAAGGAATAAAACAGAATGGATGCTGGTCACAGATTCTATCCTTCAACGACTCAATGAATAGAGCTTTTCAAGGAATTTAAACCAACTGAGAGGTTTCTGATAAAACTGTATCCGTGAGCAGCACTTGGAAGCCTGCATCTTCAAATCTTCATAGTAGAGCACATCTGAAAGGTTATTTGGTTAAAAGCTTCTCTCCTGATGCTTGACACACCTCTCCAAGAGTCCGATCCAATATTCCCCTCTTGCCTAGTCTCTTGGGATGCTCATGACTATCAAAGAAGATAATTCACCACTTCAAACCACTAGAAATTGCTCTCATATTAAGCTGTCTTCCTTTTGATTCTGCTTCTTTTACTCCTGAGCCATTCTAGGTCATTAGAATAAAGAGCACAGTTTTCTTTTTCTAAGGCATTACACCTTGTACCTAGAGAAGGGGAGCATGTCTTTACCTGTTCACTTAGTTGCTACAGGGCTCAAACCATGCGATTATTATGTGACCTCCATACATCATCCTTTCCTAACTGACTTCCAGCTTTAGGATGAGCCACTAGAAGTACTGATGTAATGTAATAGCTTCTCAAGCTCCGAGAGTAGGCCGTGTCCAATCCATTATGGGTGTGTGTCTCACAAATGGGCCTCAAAGCACAGCCCATTCATTTGCAGGGCACATAATCAGAAGAAGCCTAATGCCTTCTGCTCTCCATTTCAATCCCACTCATCACATACATTTTCTCTATGTATCTGCATTCAAAGGCTGAAGGGCATTTTCATCATTTCCCAAAGATTTCTTCATGAAGACCAGAGGGAAAACCATAAACTAGTAGACAGATGCATCATGTTAGGAAGGGTGTCAACACTTTCTTTTAATCAGTACACAATCAATATTCTCCATCATGAATAACTAATTAGTTTCTCAACTCTGTTTCTCAGATGTCATTGCAAAAATCTATCTGAGGAATGTCATCTGCACTTAAAGAAGGGACAAGCATTGTAATTAAGTTTTAAGCTATTTCTTCAGCATGAAGCTGCCACAGAGTGTGAAATGACTATAATTCACATTTTTAAGACCCTGCATTTATTAGCATCTATTTTCTATTCAAGGTTAGGGGTATGGCTTGGATCGTCAAAGTATTCAAATTCCTCCATGTTATTCTGGAGTCATTGTGTCTGAGTCAGACACTAGACAAGAAAAATGATCATTAATGAGTTAGGTTGTATTTATGAAAAAAATCCCAAAGAACTGGAAACTCATCTTTCTTTGTGAATAGGAATTGGTGACCAAAGGTATAACTGGGTGAAAGGGGACTCGGCATTCCTCTATGAATCATGGCAACCATGGCAGAGAAAATCATAGGAATGGTAAGCTAGAGGCTTCAAGTTAAGCACAGTTCTGTTAGAGCATGGCTATTGTACAAGCCATGGATGAAAAGGAGTGTGAGGTTTAGAAACTATTTATGAAAGAGAAATGAATTCTTCTCTTTTGGATATGTCTTACTATGATAAAAGAAAGAAACACATGGGACAAATAAGTACTTAGACCAAACTGGAGGCCTCAGGAAGAAGTTCATTGCTCCCTTTCATAAACAATATGTTTGGAGGTAGTGACAGATATTTCTGGTGGGCTGAGAATACACTCTGGGAGGAAATGGACTTAGATGATTCATCTAACTTGAAACCCCTGATGGACAAAGGCAAAGGTGGAAGATATCTCAGTCAGTGAATCCAAAAATGAAGAAAAAGTGTAGGGCACCATGCATGTTGGTAAGAGGGGGTCCATAATGAGCATGGAGGTGTGTCACTAATGAATTCTTAAAACAGAGAGAGAGATGATTCATCTAAGAGTGGAAAAATGAATAGGATTATCCAGAATGAGAATAGAGTGTTTTAGGAAAAGGGAATAGCAACATGAATGTTCTAAGGCTTTCTAGGAAAAAACAGGAACAGAAGTATGTTGAGAACCAAGTTATAAAATCCTAGTGGGACCCAGGAGTTGGATCTAGCAAACACCTCTGTGGTGGGCGTGTGTGATGGGACTACAATCAGGAAGACTAGCTGAGGTTTGCATGGGAAGCTGTGAGACTCCTAGAGACTATTTCTTCCCTGTACACCCTGGTGACCAGGCAATCCTCACTGTAGAATACTTGCAGTTAGCCTGGGTGCCATGATGCGAGCCCAGCTGAGGGTAGTAATGCTATATTGAAAATACGGCTTTACGTGAAAACATACATGTCGAAGAGTTCACCTACTATGAACATAATAAAATCATATTTATCACAAGCAAGGGATTAGTGAGAACACTAACTAGCTCAAGAGAAAATACTTCCAGATTATGACATTTAGGGTTATCCATCTGAAAATCCTAGCTGATCATCTTACTTCTAAGTCCACCTCCCAACAATTTCCATTCCTGCACACAAAACTTTCTGACAGATTCTTAGTGATTCAGTCTTAAAAATAGATATCCATGAATCACCAACCATCTGATAAAGCTCTAATTAGAAAACTTAAGTTAAAAAACAAAACAACAACAAAACACAGGGGTGGAGGACAGAAGAAACTTGAGAGGAGTTGTTATTAATGCACTGAAAAAGCAAAAGTAAAGATAAAACCATAGAAGGTATACATTTATGAAGTTAATATTGGATGTAATAAAAGGGAACCATCATGCAATACAGAACTTTTGAAATTAACATATAGGAGTAGGAATTAAAAGTTCAATGGAAAGAAGAAAAATAGAGAGGGAAAGAACAGAGGGAGAAATAAAAATAAAAAAAGATTGGAGGAAGGATTTAGGTAATAAGAAATAACCAGATGGGTCAAAGTTAAAGTTGTGTGTATAAATGCTTTTGGTTTGAAATTTTATCTTCAAGTCAGTGGGATCCACTAGAGAATAGCAAATGAGGGAGTGACATTTGGGCCAATCAGTGAAAGTTAGGCAAATTTATCAAATTTCTCTGAGATCTGATTGCCTTAATCTCATTAATTTTATACATGCGTGTGTGCGTGCGCACGCACACACACACATTATTCACTATATGGTATGCGGATTTGCTGGAGAGAAAAAGAGAGAAAGAAAGTGAGAAGTTACCACCCCAGTGATGTGGCCACATCACAATTCCTTCTTTTCCATTCTCTTTTTTGGGATTTTTGGGCCACATGCACAAGTGTCCACTGTGTTTTTTTTAAAGCCTCTAGGTCCAACACTCAACTGTGCAGTTGGCCATGTAGAATCCAGCCCCCTTAACCTCCATGTCTTGGCTGGCTTGCATTAATATAATATGGAAATATAGATTTATATGGAAAAGCATATGGAAAATTCTAGATTAAGAAAAAATACTATATCCATTGGCTGATTTTTTTTTTTTTTTTTTAAATCTGGTTCTCCAGTTATTTCAGGTAAAAACTGTTGTCAGCTTATTCCTCTAAACTTCCATTACTCTTTGTTTTGAAAAGGTTATAACTGGAATAAAATAAGGCTGGCTTTGAGCCATGATCATGAAGGGTGTAATTAAGCAAGATTTTCTGTCTATACACCCAGCAGGGCCATATACTGAGAAGAAAAAAAGGAAGAGGCAAAGCAATTGTGTTTCTCAATAAGAGAATGCTATACCCCACATACTTTACATAATAAATGACAGTGGCTGACATTTTAATCAAGATAAAAAAAAATAAAATCACGGTACTCTGTTTTGAGGCAGAAAATAGCCCCAATTCAGGAATTTTGGCAAGTAAACACTCAAGCTCACTCTGCTCTAAAAAGCTGAGAGGTTTACACTTATTTTTAATACATCATGCCTACTCTGATAATTTAGATACAGTGCAATTTTATACCCTTCTATTACGGTTTCATCATTTTAAATTTTTTGTTATACTTTAACCTTTATATTAAATACTTAATCTAAAAAGTATAATTTTAATTTTTAAATAATGGTAGGGATAAGTCTGGGAATATCAATAATAATATTGAATGCTAACTTCTAGGATTTAAACAGAAATATCAGACCACACTAATACTACAAATTCAACAAAAGAGAGATTAATTACATGAGACTGAACTGGTAAAATAGAATTTTACGACTTTTGACTAAAACATTACTGATTTTCTTCTATGTTTTATCTTCCAGATTTAAGGATTTTTGTTTTCTTTTGAGTTGTTGATAGGTTCAGCAATTTGTTAATTTTTTTGAATTGAAATGTAAACTTTTCTACCATTGTGACCTCTCTGCAATTGGAAAATATTTGTGGGCATTCTTATTTTGTGGCTGAATGGTTATTTGCATAAGTTCAATAATACAATATCTATTGCTTACATCAGAAATTAAATTCCTATGGGACTTTGTGCAAATAACAAACCAAATTGAGACTAAACATATTTTATTTTTTGCAAATAAGTTAGCTCATGCCTCTCTTTAGTAAAAGGGAGAATAGAGAGAGAAAAAATGTTTCAGAAGAAGATTACAGTGCACTTGTTACTAGATTTTAGCTTTGTCCATATATTTTGTTTAATTAAGATCTTTTGTGAATCAATAAAATGTGAAAAAAAATTCAGTATAGGAGGGAGGGGAAAGGGGAAGAAGAAAAAAGTAAAAGTACATTTAATTGACAAAAATATGAGAAGCTATTTGCTGATGATAATGTATATAGTAATATCTTTGTTTTGACTGATATGCATGGTATTAATGTTGGAAAAAGAAATGTTGTACACTATAAAGATGTATGTGGTTAAATCTTAATTATAAAAGAAAAAAATATATAAAACCACTCATCTGGGATGATGATGACAATACTGTCACTTTGTCCTTTTCAAATTTGGATGAAAATGCCCTGATCATGACAGGAATAATCAGGTGCCTCACTGCACATCATTGATGGCTCTAGCTTTCATAGATAGTCTAGTAACAATTTTGAGAGAGTATTATGAAGTCTTTTGGTTCTCAGGGCATTTTCTCTAATACTTGAGTTTAAAAGACTAAAAATAAAAAAAAAATAAAAAGACTAAAAATCTAGGATCAAATGTACAAAAGTACAATGATACTTTGCTTCTGACTTTCTTTAAAACCTGTCTAATTGACTTCTTCCTTCCATGACTCCAGAGAAGAGAGATTATCAACATATAGTTCACCAATTGCTTTCCCAATGTTTTCTATTTTCTTCTTCCCGCCATTTGCCAGAGACCAGAAGAGATGAGCTTTTTAACTTTATCTTCCTTTGTGAATGGGACTTTCCTTATATCCTTGCCTCATCTTCCTCTTTAGTGATTTTATCCTTCCCTATCCTGGCCTCTAATGGGAAAATTATAATGTACAGAAGAAATGCATACACAATATATAGGTTTAATATCTACAAATATAATTGCTATCATATTTTAAAAATAAGGTCTTTTGGGACCAGCAGTTAGCGTAATGGCTATGTTGCTGGACTCCCACATAGTCGACCGTGGTTCGAGTCCCGGACCTGGTGGCTTAAACTCACGCCGGGCGCGTGTGCGTGCGTGCCCAAGATCCTGAGAGGAGAATGGAGGAGAAGGGATTGCGGCGTGACCATCCCCTCTGGGGGGTGATTTCTCGCTTTCTATCTCTCTGTCTCTCTCTGTCTCTCTGGCGAGCACACACGCCCTATAGCAAAAACCTCTGCAAAAAAAAATATAAATAAATAAGGCCTTTTGATAAATAGGTCAAGGGGGAAAATAGGGCAATCATTACTTTTCCTTTGTCCTGTTTAATTCTCCTTCCACATAAGAGAGCCATGATGAAAAGGCCACCATAGAAAGCTATTGGAGATAGGGGAGAAAAAGAAATTTTGTAGATATATTTGAATGAGAGTATTCATACTAATAGGGAAAAAGGAAGAATTATAGCATATTGGAAGGAACAGTAGCATGGAGAAAAGAAGAGAGAAAAGGGGCATATATGTGTGGATTGGCTGGTCTTGAAAGAGGGTTAAAAGGTATTAGTTTTGGAATTTCAAAAAAGATGATCTTAAAATCAAGTGGACTCCATTACATCTTATCCTGTGGCTTTAAGACCTTTCTGTTTTCTGGGAAGGGACTACATATTGTGGAAGAGAAGAGCTGTTAGGCAGTCACTTGCCTTTTTTGGGAAAATGAGAAAATAGAGACAATACAATGACATGTTGATATAGTTGAATATATCCAATTTATGGAACTCTTTTTGATGTTTAATTTTTTTTGTTTTAATTTTTCTTTATTTGCCAGAGGGCATAGGTATTCGCCTGTCAGAGGTGGAAGGAGGGGGAAAGTGAGAAACCACACCCACTGGGAATGG
Organism: Tupaia tana; assembly: GCA_026018925.1. Classification (NCBI taxonomy): domain Eukaryota; kingdom Metazoa; phylum Chordata; class Mammalia; order Scandentia; family Tupaiidae; genus Tupaia; species Tupaia tana. Next base: position 43,193,273 of record JAKSZU010000014.1, on the reverse strand, counting down.
CCACATCGCAATCCCTTCTCCCTTCTCTATTTCTCCTTCCTTTTTCCCTCCTTTCAGGATTTTGGGCATGCATGCCCAAGTGTTTTATCAAGCACAGGGTCTGGGACTCGAACCTCACACTTGGCCAGATGGACTCCAACTCCCTTCACAATCATGTCATGGGTTGCTCTAAGGTTATACTTTCTCTATTCTAAAATATCTTTTCTATGAACTATTGTTAATCATTGATGACAAGTATAGTAGTTGTTTTTGTCTTTAATTATAAAAGAATTTTTTACAATAATTTGATGGAAGATTTTTACTGCTTAGTAAAATTTTAAACTCTTGGAACTCTTGTCTGTGTTCTTGAGTCTTGATTAATGAGAGCTGTTCACCTCTCCTCCCCAAAGCCAATATTTGTTGAGCTTATGTTTGCAGAGCTTTTCCTAAGTTCTGGGCTCTGGGACTAGGAGTATTTAAGAGACTTGCTCAAATTCACAAAGCAGGCATTGAGGCCAAATTCAAACTTGGCACAGTATCCTTTAAAACCTAGGCTACTGACTAACATGGGTACTATTCAATATTTGTAAGGCCCTTGAGCAATTATACTATTATTTAGGTTACTATATTTCTTCAGTCATCCTTTGAATCACTTTAATATCTGTGCTATATGACCAAATAATTCTTCTTCTTAATAATATTGCATATATACATATAAAGTACAACTAAAAATAAAGTACATGGAATGTGAAAGAGTGGGATAAAGAGGGAAGAAGAATTGAAAAAAAAAAAAGGTGTCTGTAAAGTGATTAAAGGGAAGAAAATTTAAGTATTTCTTCCACAATGGTATTCAATTATATTACTCATGTACCATGAACTCACAACTAAGAAGCTCAACTTTCAGTTTTGTGAGTGTGTGGGGTATGTGTATGTGTTTCATTTTCTGTATTTGTGTGTGTCCCTGTCTTTTTATGTGTGTCTGTCTTTCAAGACATACATTTAAATATTTTTAAAAGTCAGACTACCTTCATTCTAGACCACTAATTTTCATATTGTGATTTCCAGAGGTGAGAGGAGGGCATTACCATGTCTCTAATTAATTGAACCCTGAGGCTCTGACAGTCTGTTTTGGTAGCTTAAATTTATAAATCACTCAGAGCCAATAAATATTTAGTTGGTTATAGGCACAGTTCTAAAATAAAATTGAAGAAAGAAATAAATCCATTTTTGTCAACTTGTGCAAGCCTTCTCTAATCCTTGTTTCTCTATAATATACACAGACTCTAAATCTCACACATTCCCAAGGGTTCAGATTTAGAACCTGTCCATTAAAAACAAAACATCTACAGAACATTCAAGTGCATCCGGGTGTAATAGAAATTCCTTAGAATTTTCTGCTTTATCGTTAAAATTCTGGTAATATTATGGAGAAAAATAAATAGTTACAAAGTAATGACTTATTTACCTGGAGCTCAAGAAAGGGTTGATGTTAGTAAAATTTTCAGTACTAAATTACATGATTCACTAAGTTTTGAAATATAAAATCTTTAACGTCTTTTGTAACCATAACTGCAATTGCTGTCATAAAATCTATTAAAGTGTGTGACTGTCATTAAGGAAAATTACATTATAAAGCCCCATTTTTGTAAATACCCTGGCATGTTTCTGGGAGCTACTGAAATAAGTTAGGCTATTTGCCCCTCTAGTACACTGTCACAGAGAATCATTTCTTCTGAACTCTAGGACTTATTTATTGGCTTTTACCTTTTCTTCCTTCTTTCAACCAAAACGTCACTCCTTTGGGCAGCTTTACCTAGTATTCCTAGGTAGGTTTTGTCTCCATTACATTTACTCCAGCCTGGTACATACCAGTATATATCTCTAGCCTATCCATTATCATATGGTATCGTATTTGGAGATTACATTTCTGTTGAACTCTCCTTAATTATAAATTATCATAGTATTCTTTTTTTAATCTTTGCATTCTAAGTGTGAGAATATGTCTTGATTCTTAATGAATGTCCAACACATACTTGGTAAACAGTTTCTGATCATTAATGAGCTAGACAGTTGAGTCACCATCCGTATTATACTTGTATGTGAAGTAAGAACACACTGATATATTAGCTAAGTGGAGAGGGTAAGATTTATTTTAGGAGAAAAGTAAGAAAGCACACCCATGGGGAATGACCACACCATAAACCCACCTCCCTTCTTCTCTATTTCTCCTTCTGTTTCTCCTCCTTTCAAAAGTTTGGGCATTCATGCTTGTGTGCTTTTCAAGCACAGGGTTTGGGACTCGAACCTCACACTCAGCCATGTAGGGTTTTATTTAGTTTAAAGATGTTTTGGTTTCTCACTGCTATGTGGTTCCTTCTAAGCTCGTGAAGATATTTTATTTATTTATTTTTTGAGTTCTTTTTTTTTGCCATAGGGTGTATGCGCTCACCAGAGAAAGCCAGTAAGAGGGAAAGTGAGAATCACTCTCCAGAGGTGAATGGCTACACTGCAATTCCTTCTCTTTCATTCTCCTTCTGGGATTTTTGGCATGAATACACACATGCCCAGAGTGATTTTTAAGCTGCAGGATCCAGGACTCAAACCGTAGTTGGCCATGTGGGAGTCCAGTGCCATAACCACTATGCCACCTGCTGTCCCCTTGCGGGGCTATTTAAAGGAGCAGAGTTGCTATATGAGTGCAGTAGTTCATATCACCTTTTCATTTTTTCATGCTTGGCATTACATATGTCTGAGGAATAAGACTTCGCAGTCTGCTTCCTGTTCTTCTAAGATCAGAATCCTACAAGGAAACTTTACAGTTGAAAGGAGTCCTCAGAGAAAGGTAGGCATTCAAAGGGAGGCTCTGTTCTTACAGAGAACATGCATGCAAAACCGAATGGCCCAGTTCTTGTTTCAGATCATGAACATCCTGAGATCAGTGATTTTTTCCATTTGTCTTTATATAGACTCCAGAAAAAAAAAAAAGCAATGAATAAGTGAACATATAATATATTCACATTTCAAGGTTGTGAATTTATTAAGTTCGATTTCTATTCAAGGTTAGATTCTTATTTCTATTCGATTTCTTATTTCAAGGGACAGGTAGTGTCTGGTGTTTTTTAAAATATAGGCTTGTATCTAGAACAACATGACATTATTTCAGAATTACCCACAGGGGTGAAGTCAGTAAACACTTCCTGAGATAGATGTTTGGCATAGACCTTTGTAATACTCCTTATCTGTCTGCTGAAAAGCAACCCTTTTTTGTGAATTTGAGCTCAATACTGGATTGTTTACAAATATCTTAAGCAGACTGCAAATACAGTAACTGTAGTAACATTGAAAAGAAAAGCAGTGAACCAAAACTATAACAAATAGGAAGCTCCCTCCCTTTTAAAGGGGATCTATGAAAGAATGCCAGAGGCCTCAAAACCTGGGGTCGTTAACCTCACACAAATAATAAACGATGAGAGAATAAACAGAAAAAAACACCAGCCAAGATAGAGGTTTGAGGACACAAAAGTTACCCAAGCTTTCTACAATGAATGTAATTTTGTCATGTTTGTTTGGCTAAGTGAGAGACATGAATATTTCAGTTTTTACTCCTTTATTGAAAGAGATAGCCTACATATAAATAAGCTTTGGTCTTTTAGCTGAATTTGTTTCCCATTACTAACAAGTAAGACCAAGAAAATCTGGGTATGAAACATTAAAGAAAATCCAAAAACTCTCATTAAAAACATCCCAGTTTATCTGTGGTAGAAGTTTTTTTAAACAGTCAATCACTTTTTTTTTTAAACAGTCAATCACTTTTTCTCATTTTGCCTGTAAAATGACTTTACCCATCATGAAATACTTCTCAGATCAATCCAGTTGAGAATACTATACATGTCATCATCAATAGGTAATAAGCCATATCTGCTTCCCACTAACGTCCCGACTCTCTATTGTTCTCTTGCTATCTTTCTCTATCCTCTTGTCTTCACCCCCCCATTCCACACTGTCTTATTCTTGTTAAGTACCTTCACTGCTTTTATGTCCTCCAATATTTCGCTCTCTACCATAGAGTGCGGGTAGTCTCAGGTACGGAAATGTCAATAATTACATTGACTGTCAATGTATTAAATTCTCCAATTAAGAGACATAGACTGGGTGAATGGATAAAAAAACAAAAAAACCAGAAACCCTCTCTATGTGGTAGAAGTTTTAAAGTTTCTCTGTTAAACTCCTTTTTTAATGTATTCTAAGTAAAAAAGACATTCGGGTGATTGCCTCCCTTTAAACAAATCTTATATAAAGTCTGATATTATGGGATTATAATGTTTATTTCTTAGTTTTGATAAATATTCCTTGAATATGTAAAATATTAACTAGAAAGAAAATGGAGTGAAAGGTATATGGGGAATAATGCGTGTGAATTTCCCAACTCTTCTTTAAGATTCAGTTGTCTCCCCCTACAGGGACTTCTTTGAAATTACTTCCTTAAGTCTAGAAGACACATCAGCATGAATGTGGCCATGTAAGACAGATCCAACACTTGAAACCAGAGGCCAGAAGACTTAGTCACTTAGTTCATTACCTATGTACTCAATCTCCCAAGTCAATATCAATCAATAGCACAGAGCACAATTTGCCACCATTAAATGACAAATGTGAAACATTTACAGACCCACTGTCCTGGGCTAATCTATCACCACAACTGGTAATCTTCTTGAGCCATCAGAGACTCTCCTATAAAGTACCGTTGACAAAAACTCCCAAAGGAAGAAGGGGCTAAATTATGACATTCTAGGTTCCCGACTCAAAGTAGGTGATCACAATTTGAACAAAGGAAAACAAAACAATAGTTTCAGAATTAAATATGGAAGTTTTTAAATGTTTCTATAAGACAATTTTATTTCTAACCTCTGTGGAACTAGAAACAACTAGAAACAGACCGGTAACATTAGAATAAATGATAAAAAAGCAGCAACTATCTGGTGTCTTCACTTCTGTCACACTAGACTTGGGAGATTTACTTCTGAATTTTTGAGGTTTACTGTTTTCAAGGCAACTTCTCCTAAGTTGTATATATATTTACAGCATTATATGAGCAAATATTCTGTTAAATGACCTTCAGAATATAGATCTTTAAAGTAGGCTCATTCATGGAGAATCGTTCTGTTTTGTTTGCTTGTTTGATTTGCGTTGGTTTATTATTAACTACAGAAGATTTATTTTGCTGCTAACAGCCACGTTAGCCTAAATTCTTTCCTCTTGTAATTCTCAGATCTTCCAGGTAAGGGAGAGTTGATTCCATAGGGAAACAAAATAAATCTGTATTACACTTAGAATTCAGCTTCTTTCAGACAGCAATTTCCTTTGGACTGATCAGCACTAATTGCTGACTAGTTCTATAAGAAAACTTCTTTGACAGAGGACTATGAAAAGAAAGAGAACCAGGCTACCCATTAGCTTGCCTGGAAAGAACTCTCATATCACAGACATGAGGGCTCATTGCACTTTCAGAGAATGATCTTTCTCTCACAGTCCTAAACTGCAGGTTTCCTGAGCTGGATTTACTCAAAACCCTTTAGTTTCAGTACCTTATATGAAACAGGATCTAGTTGACATGTAACTTCCTGCGTGTGGAAGCTCAGCTGTAAACAGTTATATGAGTAAAGAGAAACATTTTGTAGAGTGGTATGTAATCCTTAAGAAATAGCCCATGGAAGGACTTTGCTATGAAAAGTTCTTCCCCACCAAATATCTTCTTTTGGCCCAACTGAGTTCCCAATAATCATAAAGACTTACATGTTTTGCAAAAATAAACTATGCATTTTGTATTGAGGTGATCTATTTTCCACTTACTGAGAACATGTTTCTTAAAAAAAAAAAAAAAAAAAAAAAAAAAAAAACACAAGTTGTGAGTTGCTTGTGGTTGTTTCAGAGAAGCATATATTTTAAGACTGCATTGGGACAGAGTAGATAGGACTGGAGCAATGCACATATATTTGCTTATGACTGATTTCTATTTTCTTTTTTTGAGAGAGATTTTTGCTATAGAGTACATGTGCTTGCTGGAGAGATAGAGAGAGACAAAGAGACCGAAAGCAAGAAATCATATCCTGGGGGGATGGCCATGCCACAATCCATTCTCCTCCATTCTTTTTTTTGCGGGGGGGGGGGGGAGGATTTTGGGCATGCACGCACATACATCAGGCGTGAGTTTTAAGCTGCCGGTTCCAGGACTCCAATTGCAGTCAACTACTGGATTTCATCGATGGAAGTCCAGTGATGAAACCATTATGACATCTGCTGGTCACTGATTTTTATTACAGAAGAGTTATTCAATGCTACTTTTAGTCATTTGGTGACTTATTATTGGTTTGGAGTAAAAGAATTTTCAGAAATGAGTAAAGCAAGAGTTTACTGAATTATTCATGGTTATAATTACACAGTAGAAATTATAGTCATATTTTGGGATCAGAAGTTGGTGTAATGGCTATGTTGCTGGACTCCCATGTGGTCGACTGTGGTTCGAGTCCCAGACCTGGTGGCTTAAACTCACACTGAGCGTGTGTGCATGCATGCCCAAGATCCCAAGAGGAGAATGGAGAAGAAGGGATTGTGGTATCGCCATCCCCCCTGGTGGGTGATTTCTCACTTTCTGTCTCTCTCTTTCTGGTGAGTGCACATGCCCTATAGCAAAAACCTCTCAAAAAATAAAGAAATTATAGTCATATTTGTATCAACATAGTTTTCTATGTTAATGAGTTTATGAGTTCATTCTTCACGATTATAATTATAAAGTAGAAATTATAGTTATATTTGTCTCAACATATTTTTTATGTATTACTGTTTGGAAGATGGGGGGAATGGTCCTTAAGGGGCTAGAATGATTTCCAGATGTATCTCTATGTCTGTCTCTCTGTCTATCCTATTAATTTTTGTTTCCAAAGGTAACTCTGAGGCTGTGAGTACATCCAAGCTCAGAGTTATCCTCTTCTAAAGCAGAACACTTACGGATATTTGAAGATTCACACCAGTATATAGACACCAGCAGAAAGTAGTTCAAGCATCATACCACTACCGGTAACAGAGAGCATGTTACACGGAAAAAATAAATCTGTATAGTGTTTAGACTTCAGTTTCTTTTAGTTGATTACCAATGATGATCAACTAGTTCTGTAACTGGACAGGTTTTTGGTACTACAACATATAGTAGGAAATGAACACTGTAAATAAATGGATGTAACTCTCACACTTACAAAGGTGGCAAACTCTTCCCCTTTTCACATTTTTTAGGTTCTCAGAATTTTCTTTTGTTTGTAGTTTATCTTCTGTTTTCTCCAACATCTCTCCATTTATGTATTAATGTTTTGACACTGTTATTATTTATTCAGAATGAATCATTGGTCAGCTGCACACAGAATGGAAAAAGCCACTAATCAATGCAAACCAAAGTTAGAAGTTTACCTTAGTTCCTTGAAGGGGTCTGCCCTGACATTAGGTGTTTCTATAGATTTAGGGAACACTGTGCCCTCCGCTCCTGTAAACAAAAGAGAAAAGCAAACAGAGGTTGGAGTTGTTGGAGGAGTCACCTAGGGGCACAATCAGCACACTGATTGGAGCTAAATGCAGTGAATCCATTAGACAACCCAACAGTACATATTTTGCCACTGGCTTTGGAACTCTGGTTGGAGAGCATTGAATCAACTCATGCAAACAACCTTTGAAAAAAATAGGGAACTTCTTTTGAAAGTGTTCTTGCTGAGATCAGAGTGAGGCCATGAGGCAAATTCCATGCTGGCCTAAATAAAATAAATAAATAAAGTAATGCCTAGATATGGTAAGGTCTGACTCTTGCCTCTTACAACTATTAATAGTAATCCAACTAGAAATGTTTTGGAAAAACAGCAGCTGAAGCTCTCTTATTGCCATGCTAGTACAAATCACATAACAGCTATGGCATCTACGTGGTGGGTTAGATGGTAGAGAACACAGTCAAGTATTTGCCTAATGACAAGCAAAATGTTTTTCATAAATTTCACTATTATTTTGAAAATTTATCAAAAGAGAACACTAAGAGAATATTTGAAGTTCAGGGCTTTTACACATTTAGTATTAACATGGATTCCCAAGTCAATCTAGATATTTAGCTTTTCACTGTGCTATAAGCTGTTATCTTTACAACTTGTCAACACCAGCTGAAACTTTCTAGCCATAAAGTTTGTGATTATCTGATTTGTCTGGTCCCAAAGCGTTTTCAAATCATTTAAGCCTCAGTTTATCACAGACAATTGCACTGGATATCAGTTTTTCAATTAAACTTAGCTGAAGTAGTTTCCTGTCCTTTGAAGCAAAGGTATTTAATTTTATATATTTGGTGTACTTCTTTGATGCTATAAGGAGGAGTGGAATCATAGCTTGCATGCAAGTGTGAGTTTCTAGAATGCTCTTGCATTGTTATAAAGTCTAGAAATCCTCCACTAACCACTATTATTCCAAGTCTAGACTTATCTTGGCATAATGATGGGCCCAGGGAAATGGTTTCTTTACTTTTTTAGTAACTATGGAAATATTTGATTTTTGATTTAAGTTATAGACTATTGTAAGTAAAATGAGCAAACCACACCTCTATCTACTGTTATGTATAGTTTTTTTTTTTTAATTTTTCTTTTTTAAAAGCATTTTCTCACTACAGGGTACATGTGTTCACTGGAGAGACAGAGAGGGACAATGAGAGAGAAAGTGAGAATTCTCCTTCCAGGGTGAGGGTTATGCCACAATCCCTTCTCCTCCATTCTCCTCTTGGGAGTTTGGATACACGCACATTCGCCTGACAAGAGTTTCAGGCTGCTAGGTCCAGAACTCTAACCATGGTCACCCATGTGGGAGTCCAGCACCTTAATCACCATACCACCTGTTGGCCCCTATGTATGGTTATTAAAGGAATAACTTGATATATAATAAACATTATTCTAAGCCAAAATTTTTGGTGACTGTAGGTGCTAAACACTATCATACAGATATTTCATATGTACAAGTTCATTTCTTTCTGTAACCTTATAAAAATTGGTAGTCGCAGTAGGCATAGAAATAGTGACTGTGGGCCTTTAAGGTCATTTGCAATTTATAGAGACTCTAACTTACTGAGATCCCTAAATAATATTGGATGCCATTTTGAATATATCAAAATATATTCCAAAAATTCATAATTCATCATTTTCTAAGTGAATTTCATAAGAATTTTACATTTCATAAGGATTCATACATAAATTATTGACTTTGCTTTTGTGTTAATTATATTCAGTATAAGTGAATAAGAATGGGAACTATAGATTATAATGTAGCTTTTGGTAACATGCATTAAATTAAGTTTCTAGAGTGTATATTCCACAGTTCTAACATTTTTGTGATCCTGTGAGGAACAGCTAGGCCACAGCACTGTGGAGATTGCCTATGATAAAACAGCCCTAGGGACCAGCAGTTGGTGTAATAGCTATGTCACTGGACTCCCATATAATAGACCGTGGTTCGAGTCCCGGACCCGGTGGCTTAAACTCACACCGAGTGCATGTGTGTGTGTGTGTCCAAGATCCTAAGAGGAGAATGGAGGAGAAGGGATTGCAGCGTGGCCATCCACCCTGGGGGGCTTGATTTCTCGCTTTCTGTCTCTCTGTCTCTCTCTTTCTGGCAAGTGAACGTGCCCTATAGCAAAAACCAGCCCTACAGAAGTCATAGGACTGGGAGTGACAAACAGGGATATGGCTCCAGGATGTCCAAGACCCCAAAACATGTCCATGGTCACCTCTTGGTGACATCTCCAACCTGTTCTGGAACAACTCCAGAACACTGCTGCAGGGAACAGGGGCTTCCCTTTGAAACTCTTACACCCATGCCTGGAATATTTTCCTGGGGCCAGAATTTCAACTATAGTCAGACAGGTGGAATCCAGCCGCCCTTACCACCCACTAGGTTTCAGGGCCGGCCCTCACAATGTCTGATGATGCAAAACCTGGGCAGATAGTAGGATACATATTAGATTTGTTCAGAATGATACCCAAAAACAAGGAATTATTATTTTTTTAAAATGTGAATTGAGCCTCAAAAGCCTGGGTCAGTCTCTGTGTCCCACCCAAATTTTGTGCCTAGTTTGTTTTTTACTTTGTCAGATAAATGACAAAAACTCAAGTGCTACTTTATTTTTTACAACTGGCTGTGTTAGATTCAAGAAGTGACTACTTTCCTATAGCTGGGGGCTTTTAGCTTGCCACGCTTCTAAGCAACTTCAAAATAAGGGTGGGGGCAAAGCAAGCTGGAATAAAATCATCCAGCATTAAAGGTACTTGTTAAGTGTTTGTGAAAAGAATACAGTCTCCTTTAAACACCTGACCTCAGTCCTCTCCTTTCTCTGATCTGCAGTGCTGTGTGCCATTCCCTCCTTTTCTCATGGCCAGCAGTGTGTGTCTCGATATCGGTTGTATCCCCATTGTCCAGTGTAACGCTGGAAACAGAGCAGGCACTCAAGAAATATTTGCAAAATTACTACAACATTCATTTGCAACTGAGCACACACCACCTGGGATAATTTATTTATGTTCCAGACATTCACGCCATCTCTTTAACTAGATCTGAAGCTGTGTGTGTGCAGTGACAAGATCATATATGAACTACGGACAGATTTACTTTGGGTTCATCTGCTTCCAGTAGACTCATTTCTAATTGGTATTGCTGTTTCTATGGCAGTACCACTTTATTGTTATACAACCCCTCATACAGTACATTTTTAATGAATGCTCAATATCACACCCCGACCTATTATTATAATATCACCTCTAAAAAAATTTAAAAAGCTGTGCTAATAAAGGAATACTATTTGGGCTAAGGCAAGACATCCTCACAGTAAAATTAGGTCAAAAGGCCTGTAGTCTACTCCCCAGACAAAGGAAACTGCTTATCCCCTAGATAAAAACACAGGAGCTAAAAGCATAAGGGTCAAAGGCCAGGCGGCACAACAGGAACACAACTAGATCCAAATGGGGAACATCCTGGGTCTTCCCTGAGCATGACACATGCATATAAGCATGCCCATAATCTGGGATGGCAGAGACTAAGGGTAGATTGCAGCATGAAGACCTGTTGAAGCAATCTCTACCTCTCTCACCACGCATTCCTTCTCCCTCTCTTGGAAGAAATAAACTTGGAGAAAAAGTCATATGGGTCTCACAGTCACATGGCCAGAGAGTGCTAGAGCTGAGATTTGCATCAAGACATCTGACTCTGGAGTCCAGTTTCAGTCTCAGTGCCCTTGTGCCTCCTTTTCTCACTGCCAGGCCAATATGGCATCTGTTGACTGGCAAACCAGAAAAAAGTAAGTTGTGGGTTCTAACAGGCAGAGCAGGCAGGTGACTGATAGATTCTGGATAAAGAGGCAAAGCATTAATGGGGCAAAGAAATGGGGTATTATCTGTTGAAGATAACTTCATACTATGATCAGCTGGACTGGGGAGAAACGTAAACATGTTGGAATATTCACTTTGCAAACTAAATGACATGATTGAATGTATAAAAGAACTTGAAATAAAATAAGATTGAAAAAAGAATGGAGGTAAAAGGTAAGATACTCTTGCTTCCTTGGCTCTCAATCCACAGCAAAATATCTTTTGATTTTCTGTTTGTTGGACTTTGGCCAAGGGGGCCCATATGTCCCACATACTGGAGGGTTGGATTGAAATTCCTAGGGGATGATATCATACTTCTCATTAGCTGAATGACCTTGGACATGAAAAACTCAACCTCTCTACTGCTCAGTTTCCTTCTATGAAAAGGAAAACAGGATATTGATAGTATCTTTATCTCCTAGGGAATTTGGGAGATCAAATGAGATCTCTGGCACAGAGCAATCACTTGACAGTTAATAAAATAATACTGCTAGTAATAACATTAGTATTTTCTATCTAGATCCTCTAAGGCTCCTCAAAAACATCATTTTTAAAGCATTTACTATGAACTAGAAACTGTAATAAATATTTCAATTTTTTTTTAGAGGTTTTGCCTTAGAGTATGTGTGCTTGCCGGAGAGAGAAAGAGAAAAAAAAATCCAGACACAGTGAGAAGAAAAGTGAGAAATCACCCCTCAGGGGGTATGGCCATGTCACAAGCCCTTCTCCTCTATTCTCCTCCCGGAATCTTGGGCATGCACACACATGCCTATGGCATAAGTTTCAAGCCACCAGGTCTGGGACTTGAACCATGGTCAGCCATGTGGGAATCCAGTGATGAGTGATGTATCTTCTCTGCCATCTGCTGGTCCCAAATATTCAATTTTTTTTTCGTTGAAGAGAGGCTTTTGCTACAGGATGTGTGTGCTTGCTGGAGAGACAGAGAGAAAGAGAGAGACAGAAAGCAAGAAATCACTCCCCCCCCCCCCCCCCCCCCGAGGGGCTGGCCATGTTGTAATCCCTTCTCCATTCTCCTCTCGGGATTTTAAGAGTGCACACACACACACCTGGCGTGAGTTTTAAACCACCGTGTTCAGACTCAAACTGTGACCAACTTCGTGGGAGTCCAGCAACATAGCCATTACACTATCTGATTTCAAATATTCCAATTTTTAAAGTTTAATCATCAGAATAACCCTGTAAGACATACTATTAGAATCTGTTATTTTGGATATGAAATCAGACTCAGAGAAGTCAGAAATTTTTCTTATGGTCACACTGCTAAAAGGATACGCTAAGATTTGAATTCTAATTTTTTTTTAAAGAGGTTTTTGCTATAGGGCATGTGAGCTCGCCAGAAAGACAGAAAGAGACAGAGAGACAGAAAGCGTGAGATCACCCCCCAGCAGGGATGGCCACATCGCAATCCCTTCTCCTCCCTTCTCCTCTTGGGATCTTGGGCACACACACACATGCGCCCAGCATGAGTTTAAGCCACCAGATCCTAGACTCAACCACGGTCGACCCCATGGGAGTCCAGCAACATAGCCATTACGCTAACTGCTGGTCCCTGAATTCTAATCTTTTAACTGCAGAACAGAAGCTTTTAATGACTAGACTACAGCCAAAGCAGATTAGATTACTCTCCACATACTCATCTTTTTATGACATAAGAGCAAATACCAGTGCTTGTACCCTTAAATAATGCTTGCTAAATCCCCAACCACCCCTCTTCTATAAACGATTCACATGTACAATGAGATAATATAGCAATACTTTTCAAAAAAGACCATTTCATTCCAAGTCCTATAAGGTTTCTGATTTTCTTTCCATTTTTCACTTTCCCAGAAGCTGTGGAGTGGACAACCGTCCATCAAGATGAATTCCCCTTCCCATCCTCTATCCACTCTTGGATAATAAATTATTCTCAATTTTATTATTTTGAAAAGGTTTCTATTAAAGCCATACCTACTGATTCCCTCTTTTGACACAATATAATTTACTGGCAATAAATGTTCATAAACAGTTTGAGTGAAAAATCCATAAAGCCATTTCAGCTTTATTTTAAGTTCCATTTAATGTCCCTCAAAAATGATTTCATCAATGTGTTTCCATTAGCTGGTTCTCTGCCCAATAACTTAATTCCACACAATCAATCAGGAACTTATAAAGCATGTGACAGGATCTATCTAAAGTGTTTTGAATCACCATAAAGATTAGCTCAATGCTCCTTTTCCTACTAGCACAGGTAGGGGGTAAACTTCACCAAAAAATCTTAAGTGCATTCTACTGCCATCCTAACAAAAAGCCAGCTTCTCTTCTCTGGAAAGGATATTCCAGTTTGGAGCTCAGTTTAGTCATGCCTTCCCCTCAAAGATTTCCAGGATGTCAAGAAGGGATGAAATCCCACCTTATTTCTCTGATATTAGGCAAATCAGACAGCATCTCTGGCCTTCGATTTCCTCAACTCAATGAGCGATGGTATTGGAAATTTCAGAGTTAAATCGTATTCCCCTCCAATTTTTGTTGTATTGTACATGGAAAAGAAATGATCTCCAGGGTAATAATTTTTAGAAATTTTCTTTAGAACATAAGATATGGTCTAAGAGTAATTTTTAGAAGATTAAAGAACTAAACTAGTTTAAAAGAGTTTGTGCTGGTAGATTCTTTCATGATGGACATCATTTATACTGGCATAATTATAATTCATGCTTTCTTATTAATGAACATGAAATAACATCATCTTTGGTTTTAAACTTCTAGGGCCAAAATATTCAACAGTTCGAAAGGCAGAGTTAAAATATCTGATGAATATTGTTTGAAGAAAAATATTGTAAGTTTTCTAATTCATACTGCTTGTGTAGATAAGACCTGAATGACAACCTTAATAACACCCACATTTTATTTGATAAGGATATATTTTATAGCAATATTAGATTATAAAGTGGGGAAAGGAGGTTAAGCTAAAAAAGTGGTGATAAGAAAGTGTAAGAGGGGATGATTTCATTTCTTGAAACATCAGAGAAGTGGGAAACTAAAGACATAATTCTTAGTCTGATTTTCCATACTCAGTGTATGGCCCTTGGCAATTTTACCTCTACTGTTATTTTCCCACTGGTTATATGAAGTGGGGTGTGTTGATTACATGCTCTAAAGATCAATTCCAGCTCTATTTTACAAGCCCTCAGATAACTGATTGGATGAACCCTAGGGACCAGTAGAGTGCATGGTATGTTAATCCTAAGTTCAATTCATGTAACTAATGTGTATCAGGCAGGAGGCTCTGGTAGTGAGGAAGAGAACATGGAGTTCAGAGTCTAACAGAGTGTAGTTTATTTCACTAGTACACACTGATACACCAACTGGATTAAATAATTAGTTGTGACATAATTTCACATATAAAAAAGATAGTGCAGTAATAAAGCAGATAAAATCTTAGAAAGAAACATACCTTTGAAAGCATAAAAGGATGTCATAGCCTATTCTGGCAGATAAATTTCCTGAAGAAGCAAAGTTTTGCTGATGTTTGAATCATTAGAAATAAACTACTGAAGAATGAGACATCAAAGTTGGGAAATTTCAAGATAAGAAATAAGATTAATATGGCTAGACCATATTTAAGAAGGGGTGAACATTATGGGATGAGTTTAGAGATGGGGGTCAGAGCCTTCTAGGACACAGTAACAGTTTTAAGCAAGAGATCTGACTTCATGAAACTGGCATTTTTCAAAGATCACATATGGCCACATGTTATGGATTGCATATCTACACCCCCCAATTCATATGTTGAAGTCCTAACCACTCCACCCCACCATGGTATAATTTCAGGAGATGGAACCTTTGGGAAATAATTAGGTTTTATGAGTGACAAGGGTAGAGCTTCTATGGTGGGACTGGTGACCTCGTAAGAACAGAAAAAGATTAGAGTCCTTTCTCTCCACATGAGAACACAGTTGCCTATAAATCAAGAGGTTCCTCACTAGAGTCTGACTATACTGGTACCGGAATCTTAGACTTCCCAGCTTCTAGAACTGTGAGAAATAAATGTCTGTTGTTTAATTTACTGAGAACATGGTATCCGTGACAACAGTCCAACCTGACTGAGATACTGCATCATGAGAAAGAAACTTAAAGAAGGCAACATGAAGAAGGAGAATCCAGGGCAAAGATAGTGGTAGGTCGGATGAGAGAAGTGGTTGCGAGGGTGGAGAAGGGTGGACGGGTTGAAGAGATATTTAAGAGAAAAACCAATGGGATCTGCTGATGCACTCGATAAGGAGGAGCCTGAAAGAAGGTGAGAAAAATGGAAAGAGCTTAATGAATGCTCAAAGAGTTAGTAGTATCTATTGTTCACAAATGTTTAACAAATACATATTAGGTACGTGGCTTGGTGCTAAGAAAATGTTCAGTTTGGTCTTTGCCCTTATGAAATTGCATTATAGCTAGACAGATATTACACAAAAACTTTAAATAGAGTTTTTTCCCCAATAATTATTGTAAATCGTGCATTCTCAATAGGGGTGATGTTGCTTCCAAGAGGACAAAAATTGGTTATCAAGAATCTTAGTCTATTCATGTGTAAAATGCATCTCTCTACCTATCAAGAGAGATGGAGCACATAAGTGGATATACTATATATCTGTAGAGGGAATGATTATACACCTGGGAGGGAATGATTAGGAAAAAGATAATATATAATAAAAAATTCCTTAGGAAAGCATACTATAATTGACAAAAGATTTAGAAACACTGTTGTTATAGCCCACGAAGTATAATACTAGAGGGAAGTTGCAGAGCACAGAGCAGAGGGCCTGCCCTTGGGTGAGAAGATCTGGGAGGACTTCACTGGGGAAATATTTTTTATTGAGAATGATTGATTATAGATCATCATGGAAGCCAAGACAATTGGTGATATGATCCAAGGAATCATCATAACGATGTCAGAAGTTTAGGGAACCCCAATGCTCAAAATTTAGGTACAGAAGGATGAGCCATCAAAGGAAAAGGAAAAGGAATGACTAGAGGTTTAGACAGAGCTGGAATGGGGTCACATAGAAGCCAAGAGGAAAAACAAAAAGGTATAGGTATTTGAAGGAGGTGGGAGGCATTTATCTTCATTAAATAGTACTGAAAAGAAAGAAAGTGTACACTGGATTTAGCAACAGAGAAGTTGTTTATATCACAAGAGCCATTTTATGAAAAGCTGTAAGCAGATTGTCCTTGGCAAAAGAATAGGTGGAAGGTGAAGAAATGGATATAGGCAAGAGTTACAAATTTTCCATAAGAGAAATGCAGTGAGATAGTTGGGTACTAGATACTAGGTCATAGATGTTGAAAGCATAGGTTCGGGTAGCAAGCACATGTTTATACCACTCTACTTCCTGGCACAGGCCAGGTAGAGGTTCATGTGTTCGGTTGCCTGGATGCAAGCATACATCATGTAGGTATTTGGGTTCATCTAGGCTGGAGGTTTTGACAGATGTATATATTAAAAAGTGAGTGGACAACCTTGAACTTGTCCAGGAAGACTGTGAGGAAGAATGTGATATTAGGCAAATTAATTAGTTTCTTCTAGCCTCAGTTTTTTTCTTTGTGGGATGAGGATAATAATAGTACACTTCTTGGGACCAGCAAATGGCATCATGGTTACATCGCTGGACTCCCATATGGTCAACCACAGTTTGAGTTCTTGACCCGGTGGCTTAAAACTCACACCAGGCATGGGTGTGTGCATGCCCAAAGTTCTAAGAGGAGAATAGAGGGAAAAGGATTGCAGTGTGGCCATTCCCCCTGGGGGGGGGGAGGGTGTCTCACTTTATGTCTCTCGGTCTCTCTCTGTCTCTCGATCAAGTGCATGCATCCTATAGCAAAACTCCCTCTAAAAAAAAAAAGTACATTTCTTATAAAGATATTGTGAGGATTATCAATTTTAAACACATGCATATTTATATATATACATTCATAGGAGACATATTACATGAGACATGTATGCATGTGTTTATAAGATATATTACATATATGATAACACATGTATAAGATATATTACATATATAATTACACATATAAAAGTGCATCATAATACATAATGAGATGATATGTAAGTCTGGTACATCAAAATGATCAACAAATGATAGGTTTTTAAAATTTATTGTGACAGAAGATAATGATCATGACAAGAATAGAAGATAGGAAGATAGGCCAGTAACAGCAAAGACTATCATTAAGTAATTTGAATGTTAATAACAGAGAAGAATAAAATATTTTCCTTTAAATTATTCTAATTTAATTGAGTTGGCCATACCATCAAAGTGTACATTTTGAACATTTGTGTAGGTTGGAAAGTGAAGGGCAGTTTATGATTCACATATAGAAGCATTCTGGCAAGATATGAAAAGACAAGTAGTTTAATTAAACAAACTCTACTCTAGAAACCAGTAGAGCAGAACTCAGGCTCGGTGTGTCATTAAGCCCAAACTGGAAAAGATAAAAGGAACCATCTCAGCAGCAAGTAGCCTCATTGCAGTTCCTTACGACTACATTATTTTTGATAGTAAATAAAACCACACAGCAAAACAAGTTCAACTTATCGGCTGTGTCTAATGTTGATGGAACACTCTGGAACAAGGCAGTCTCTAAGTTAGGATAGTATGTGAACAGAGCATCAGGGACAGGTGAAGAGGCTATTCGAAATCAGTATAGAGAGCCATGTTCAAAGGAGCCAAGTTCTCAAGGTTGGGGACACACTGTGCATTCTATGACACACT
Organism: Tupaia tana; assembly: GCA_026018925.1. NCBI lineage: Eukaryota > Metazoa > Chordata > Mammalia > Scandentia > Tupaiidae > Tupaia > Tupaia tana. Next base: position 43,175,104 of record JAKSZU010000014.1, on the reverse strand, counting down.
GTGTGTCACCCCTTTCAGACCTCTGTGGAACAGGTGTCAGAATCAGGCCAGGCATAGGGGAAGAGGGAGAGAAATAGGAGTAAGGTAAGGAGAGCATTGCTTTTCTTGCCCTTCCGCCTGGGAAGGAGGATAAGAAAATAGCTGTGAATAGACTGTTTCCCAGTGAAGTTCTCAGTTCTCAAGTGTCTCTCACAGGATGAGAGCAATCAAGACTCAGACAGTCACTGGAGGCGAATGAAACCTAAAAAAATAAAAGAACATGGGATGATTTTAAGGTTTCCTGGTTGTTGAAAAAGAAGCAGAACATGTTGTTCCTGTGGCCAAGTAAGTGGGTGGTCATGCCTTCCTATGGAGAAGGAAATTGAAACATTAATTGAGAACTATGGAGAAACACTCTCTCAAAAATAATTGGAAAAACTTATAAACCATTTACAGGAAGTGAAGATGATGATGACTTGAAAAGTGAGAGCCAGCAAGTTGAAATCTTAATAAAAGTGCTGAAGGTTTGAAAGGATTCAAACACCTGAATGATTTAATTTCTGAATATAATCTTGTTACGAATGTAAGCATATAAATGGGCACAATTTACAGGTGACTTAAAGGCTATATATGATTTAAAAAATATTATTCAGGAACCAGCAGATGGTGTAATGGTTATGTTGCTGGACTGTCATGTAGTAGTCTATGTTTCAAGTCCTGGACCCAGTGGCTTAAAACTCACTTTGGGCGCATGTGCATGTGTCCCCAAGATCCCAAGAGGAGAATAGAGGAGAAGGTATTGTAATCTGAACATTCCTCTTGGGGGGTGATCTCTCGCTTTCTGTCTCTTTCTCTGTCTCTTCGGTGAGCACATGCATCCCATAGCAAAATTCTAAAAAATAATAATTATCCATGATAGAGCATAAGAGAGAGAGAGACACACACACAAGGAGAGAAGGAAAGAGAGTGAAGCATCCTCCACAGAGCTCCGTCACGACACAGTCCCCTTCTGTCCCTTCAGCCAGTCAGGCTTTGGGGCCCACACATACTCCCAGCATGGTTTTAGGCTGATCAGGCCAGGGATTTGAACCACAGTCAGCATGTGACTTCCAGCTCTGTAGTCTACTATTTTGTCAGGTGCACCACTGAGTATGGACCTGATTTTGTGATTTTTAACCTTATCTACTGATTTTGTCCATAAAGCCAAATGTGATTAGTTCCTCTGTTTTCCTTCTTCCTACCCAAACATCAACATGATACCTGGGTCTGTAAGAGCTATTTTCCAATCACTAGAAAAAGACCAAGACAATTTCAGATACCACTAAGCCACCAGCAACTATCTACTATTGGATTCAATCTTCTGGAAGATAAACAAGCCTTATTTATAATTTGTTTAAGCCATCTTAAGATAATTCTGTTACTCATCCCTGCCTAAGATTCAATGCCATCCTACCCATGGATGAGGACAGAAAAGTAACGTGACTCTTCAAGAGGATCCTACTCTTTACCTTCTTCATTGCTTTCATGCAATATACCAATGGCCAAAAGTTGAAAATCACTCTCGATGTGTCTTGGCACTGTCCTAAGTATCTTTTCACTGATTGTTGAATGGGGTTGGGTGTTACCCTTCACTTGCCTTTGCTCATGTTCTTCTCAGCTAGAAAGTCCTTTTCTTTCCTTTTCAGAGCATCAAATTCTTTAAGGCCTGACTCAAATGCTAGCTCCATAGTGAAGCCTTCATTGGACCTCCCTCTGTTATAATTAATTGCTCCTATCTTTGTGTTTCTTTAATACCAAATTCATATCTTGAGTGAGCACATATTTCACTCTATTTTGTGAGATGTGTCGTTGACTACATTGCGTTCACCAGATTATAAGCTACTTAGACTTGAGGACCATTAGTGTGTTTTGCTAGAGAAGTAGCATGAGCTTGGAGACTCTGAAATCAATTGCACTTAAGCAGGGAAAACAGCAGAATGAAAAAGAAGCTTCTAGAGTGGACAGGTGAAAGCTGGTCAGGACCTCAGTTATACCACTGTGATATCTTACAATTTGTTGTACAGGTTAAGTGGTTAAGGCTATCACTACCTGGTCTCAGAGGAATGGCCTCCTAATAGCTCTTCTGCTTTCTAGCAGCTTTCTCCTAATATCTTCAGTTTGGTGCAGTCGAAACAACTGCTGAAAACCCAAGTGTGACAGGTCTTTGTCTGGTTTACAACCTTTGATGAGATCTTGTTGCCTACAACAGAAAGTCCTACTTTATTTATTTATTTTTCAATTTGCCAGAAGGCACAAGTGCTCATCTGAAAGAGAACGATATAGGGACAGAGACAGAGAGACAGAGACAGAGAGTCACTGAGAAAGCCCCCCGGCCTCCATCTGAGGAGTATGATCACACTGCAATCCCTTCTACTCCATTTTGCCTAGATGCAGAAACTAAAGAATAGAAACGTTTCAGAGAATGAATGAGAGAATCGGGATCCAAATGCTACAGAGCCCGTGTTCTTAACTCCTAGTTAGAGGTGTTACTTTTTCAATCATGAGCTTGGAAATTATGAGTCAGTCTCCATAAATCTCCTTCTCCAAGAAAAGACCACCAGAGATTAATAAAATTCGGCTATGCATATCCTACTCGCAGCTGCTTCTCTATTGAAAGTCCATCTAGATGGTCCTGTTTGAATTGCTACCTGTCCACACCTGACCAATCAGATTCTAGCTTGAGAACTGAAATTAAACAATGCAGAGTTCAGTGTTCATTGAGTGACAGGTACCAGACAATAGTAACTAACACTGAGTCAGGAGAAGTGCCTTTGCAGATATCACCCCTTTCATTTTTAAGGAATAGAGGTGGGATAAGAAACCAGAAAAACTAGTCCCAGAGCTGACACTTAACTTCCAAACACACGCTTGGGACTGACAGCCATGTTGAAGATGTGCAAGAAGCAGCATTTCAATGAGAAAATGTGAAAGAGCAAAGCAGAGGAAAAAGAGGTCACATGGCCCCTAAGGGGACACAGAGAAGCTTCTAGAATTAATCTTCCCCACTGATTTCTAATGCTTGACTGAATATAGATAAACTACTCCTAAGTTGTTTTCTTAAAGCCTGCAATGACCAACTCTCACTTTTCCCATGGTCTAGCTGGAGTAGATTCTGTTTCTTTTTCTTTTCTTTTCTTTTTTTTGTAAAAACAAACATGCCCTTAGGTACTTTACAAACATGCCTCTGTGATAATTTTTTAAAGCTTTCACTACCTCTGTATGTCTGTTTAACTTATTCCACAGGGTCTGGAATACATGGGCCAGAGCAGCACTCCCTGAACTTAGCCTTAACCTCTTTTAAGAGAAAATACCACTCAACAAGCAGTGCTTCCAGAAGGCGCCAGTTAACTATTTGCAACATTAAACCCAAGCTGTGGCACCTGTAATAGTCTTAAGTTCCCATTTTTCTTTACCTCCACTGCTTCATAACAGTTTTCAAACCCTGGCTTGGTTTTAACTAAGGCTAGGGAATATAACTATAAATAAAATGACAACAGAAAATAAAGTTTTGCTTAACTACGCAGCTCATCTCTGTGACTCTTCCAGATGCAGCAAGAACCAAAGCGTAAAGAAAAAGGTCTTCCAAGCTAGATGCTACATTTGCATTTGCGGTGAAAGGAAGAGGTGGAATGGTTGCAATGTCTCTGCCTGTTCAACATTCCTTCATTCTCCCTTTGATACCAGGAAAAAAAAAAATTTGCTTTGGGAAATCCTACTGGGGCTGATAATTATATGTCCTCCACTTTATCCAGGAACACAGAAAGGAATGTGACCCAGGATAGCCAATCTGAGAGTGTCTAGTCCCTGGGAAAAGTGGCTGGTCCAAGGACATGTGACCTGAGCAGGGCTAATCAATCTTTTCAAGGATTGTTATGGCTACCTAGACAAGGACGTTTCTCTCTCTTTCCTGAGATGATACATGAGAAGGAGCTGCCTATAGAAAACATGTACAGAAGGAGAGATGCAGTTTAAAGCACCATTGTAAGCCAAGCTGTTGGCTTAGTGGTTAAAGTAGCTGATCCCACATAGCCAAATGTGCAGTTCAAGTCCTGGACACAGCAGCCTGAGAAACAAGCCAGGCACGTGCTTGCATGTGCCCAAAATCTCAAGAGAAGAATGGAGGAGAAAGGACTATAGGTTGGCCATCTCCTTTTGGGGGTACTTTCACACTTTACTTTTCTCTCTCTCTCCATTGACTTCAGGCACCCTAGAAGAAATAAACAAACAATATACCAAGAAACTCCAACCCAGCAAACAAACAAACAAAAACCTTTCATCGACTGTTCCTAGAGTTCTCATTATATGAGTTGGCAAGTTCCCATTTTGAAAAAGAGAATTTCCCTTGAATCATATTAATTTTGCTTTGTGCCAACTGCAATTAGAAGCACCCTGAAGAAATCATTATCATTAGTTTTCATGAAGTGTAGAAAGTTCTGTATCTTGATTGTTGTTCCTCATACCTCACATCCCTGATCAGGAAGAGTTGTTCTCTAGACCCCACATAAGAAGTCTGTCTTTCAAATATGACCGTCACTTCTATACAACTCAACATCAAATGGAAATCCACAGGGCAATGGAAGCCAGCCGATTTCTACTACCAGATGGGAGTTGTGAAAATGAGTACGTTTAAAAGTGTTCTCCCAGTCTGTATCTGTGAAAGACACCTTTGAGGGCATTGAACATCTTTCTCCTTTTGTTGAACAATCCAGAGGCAAGCATATTTTATGAGTGTTTGTAGATTTTTTCTTCATCACTACAAATAGCACCAATATTATACAGAAAAGAAAAAAAATAATGCCTATGAGCTCTGAATTATTCCATCCCTAAAAGTATGTTCTTAGATGTTGAACTGATTATCTTTTAAAGGAAAAAAAATGCAAGTGTCAAAAGCCGTATCTGCAGAGCCGTTTAGCTCGATTTGGGTATTTGCTAAGTGTATCATGTGCTGCTTTGTCAATCCAAGTGACAGTTAATCAATACTAATCTGATGCCAGTTGATGCTTCCCATTCCCTAAACAGGATTAAGCTATACTATCTATGAATATATTTCATTCCAGGCTGTAAATCCATATGCTTTAACGTAAATGCATTAGCATCTCTTTTTAAATGGAATGTACCGTGTATACAAGGAAATAAAGATGAATTACCAAGTTGTCCTGAAAAATGCCTTTCTGACCCATTATGAAAATGTTTCAGCTCTCAAGGCAGCAGTAAGTAGATCAGACATCTCCCGTTATTTCATATTGTGATCTATATCCCAGTCCCTGAGGGAAACCTATTAAGTTAACTCAGAATCGCTATAGCCATATTGCCCTTCCCTGCTGGGGCAGGTGAATTTGCTCATTTATTCCTCTTTTTGTTTGTTTGTTCCTTGGTTTCTTTTCTTTTCTTTTTTCTTTTTTTTTTTTTTTTGAGAGGTTTTTGCTATAGGGCGCGTGCGCTCACCAGACAGAGAAAGAGACAGAGAGACAGAAAGAGAGAAATCATCCCCCAGGGGGGATGGCCATGCTGCAATCCCTTCTCCTCCGTTCTCCTCTCGGGATCTTGGGCACACATGCACACACGCCCAGCGCGAGTTTTTTAAGCTACCGGGTCCAGGACGCGAACCGCGGTCGACTACATGGGAGTCCAGTGATGTAGGCATTACGCTAACTGCTAGTCCCCCTTGGTTTCTTTTTCAAGTCAATTATTTTTAGTGACTGCTATGGGTTAGGCACTGTTTTAGGCAATAGGATATTTAACAATAATAATAACAATATCTACAGGCTTCATCATTTGTCTTAAATTTTCCCAATTTATCTATAGCTGATTAAACCAGTACATATCTAACATAAAAATCTAACTATCCTGGACTGTCTCACTTGGTCCATGCACACCAGAGTTGGGATGAAACAAAAATTATTCAAGCTTTGCATATCACTTTACATCTCAGGGGCTTTTTGTACATATTTTTAAATTCTTACAAACATCTATATGAAGGAAGCAGAGCAGATGAGCTTCAGTGACTTAAGATTAACAAGTTCAAGGCTGTAGTGTATATTATTAATCCTACTATAGTATCTATTGGGTCAGTGGGAAAAGTCATGATACATTTTTGCCTAGAAAAACATAGACGGACCAGCAGATGGCATAATGGTTATGTCGCTGGACTCCCACACAGATGACTGTGATTCGAGTCCTAGACCCAGCTGCTTAAAACTCACACTGGGTGTGCGTGTATGCATGCCCCAAATCCTGAGAGGAGAATGGAGGAGGAGGGATTGCAGCATGGCCATCCCCCCTGGGGGTGATTTCTCACTTTTTGTCTCTCTGTGTCTTTCTGGCAAGCACATGCACTCTATAACCAAAATCTCTTGAAAGAAAGAAAGAAAGAAAGAAAGAAAGAAGAAAGAAAGAAAGAAAGAAAGAAAGAAAGAAAGAAAGAAGGAAAGGGAAAGGGAAAGGGAAAGGGAAAGGGAAAGGGAAAGGGAAAGGGAAAGGGAAAGGGAAAGGGAAAGGGAAAGGGAAAGGGAAAGGGAAAGGAAGGAAGGAAGGAAGGAAGGAAGGAAGGAAGAAAGAAAGAAAGAAAAAAAGGCAGGCAGGCAGGCAGGCAGGCAGGCATAGAAATACATCATGACTTTTCCAACCACCCCATATTTCATAGGCTATTATAAGGCATCAATTAAACACATCTACTTAGAACCATGTGTGGCACACAGTAGGGGTGCAGATGGTTAATTTATCATTAACTTTGATGATGAAACTCTTATTGAGACACAGACTCATAAGTCATTGTCAGTTCATCTGTCCATCCATCCATTGTCCATCCATCCATTTTAATCCATCCATCCATCTAACAAACATTTATTTAGCACGTATCATGCACAAGGCACTGCAAAAGATGCTCAAGATTCAATGTTGAAATAGTCCATGCTCTCAGACCTCTCACACTTAAGATTTACAGTCTTGGGCATTTGTAGTCAGTATCGAACTTAAAAGACTAAAAAATGAAAAGGTAGACTAGCAAACTACATCCTATAAGCTATGTCTGTCCTACTGCCTACTTTTGTAAGTAAAGTTTTATGAGAACACAGCCAAACTTATTTGATTATGCAGTGTTAATGCTACCTTCTCACTACAAGGGTTTTGCAACACAGTCTTTGTGATTCACAAACCTAATCTGACCCTGTACATAAAAATGTCTCTGAAGAGAGGGGGCCAACAGGTGGCATGATGCTTAAGGCACTGGACACTCCAACACGGCTGACCATGGTTTGAATCCCAGACCTGGTGGCTTTCTTTTTCACTTTCCCTCTCTTTCTCTGTCTCTGTCTCTCTCTGCTCAAATTAAAATACATGAATGAATAAATAAAATTAAATAAATAATTCTTTAAAAAAATCTCTGGTGAGTATTCCATCATTATATTCTCCTAGCTAGTCCAACTATGTCTTAAAATTGAAAACAAATTTTTTTAAAAAGGTAATGGCTTGCCTGTATCAGCCAGTTTATTTATATTTGATGACATGCCCTAAATGCAGAAAAGTACTTTATGATTTTGATATTACCAAGTTTTCCAGGGGGAATTCCTTCTATTGCCCTTTAAAAGAGGCTGGATAACTTGTGGCAACACTCTTCCAATGCAGGAGCTCACTTTTCTATGTTCCTATTGCTCTATTCCTATTTCTTGTCTCCTTATTACACCTCAAACATGATCGATGTCCTTAGCTCCCTTGCTTGACCTTTTTCCCCCATTATGTTGCTCACTGGATAGAGAACATCATTCCTGTGTTTCTTTGCTGAGATTTTTTTTTTTTTTTGGAGAGGGTTTTGCTATGGGGCACATGCGCTCACCAGACAGACAGAGAGACAGAGACAGAAAGCGAGAAATCACCCCCCGGGGGGATGGCCACACCACAATACCTTCTCCTCCATTCTCCTCTCGGGATCTTGGGCACACACGCACACACGCCCGACGTGAGTTTAAGCCACCGGGTCCAGGACTCGAACCACGGTTTACTACGTGGGAGTCCAGCGACATAGCCATTACGCTAACTGCTGGTCCCTTGCTGAGATTTTTTTTGATCAACATTAATGTTGGCTTTTATTGCTCAAGTCTGTACAGACTGATATATTATCAGACAGAATTTTTAAAAATATTATTTTGTGTGTGTGCCCAAGAGGAGAATGGAGGAGAATGGTTTGTGGTTTAGCCATGCCCCTCTGAGGGGTGATTTCTCACTTTCTATCTCTCTGTCTATCCCTGTCTCTCTGGTGAGTGCACACATCCTATAGCAAAGTCTCTCACTCTTTCTTGAAGGAAAAAAAAAACACACATTATTCTGGATGATTATTTTAGGTGTTCCTTAAATTGTCAACCTACAGGAAACATTCTCACAAGCAATGATGGACTGTCTGCCAAGTATAGTACTTGTGCAATGTTAGTCAATCATATCAACCCAGGAGCTGGACATTATTATTCTATTTACAGATGAGGAAACTGAGGTTTTAAGAGTTAAATTTTATTGGTTGGGGGGAGAGGTTTTCGCTATAGGGCTCATTCACACGCTAGAAAGACAGAGACAGAGGGACAGAAAGCGAGAAATCACCCCTCAAGGGGGATGGCCATGCTGCAATCTCTTCTCCTTCATTCTCCTCTCAGGACCTTGGGCACGCACGCACATGTGCCCAGCATGAGTTTAAGCCACCAGGCCTGGTACTTGAACCGCGGTCGACTACATGGGAGTCCAGTGACATAGCCATTATGCCAACTGCTGGTCCCAGTATGATTTTTTAAAAAAATCATACACTATAGCACAGTTTTGTTAATATGTTGTAATACTGCAGTCTTTGTGTTGAATTTCCCAAACTTACTGTGTAATTCTAAGTCTAGTTCCTGCACCTGTTAAGTGACTATTATCCACTATCCAACCTGTGGCTCAGATTTATCAAGACCAAGAGAGAGGTGAATGAGCTTTTCAACCTACACAGCTAAATACAAATGTTAGTGAAAAACTGGCTCCACTCAAGGAATTCTCCCTGGATCAAATAAAGATCCCCTTTCAATCTTTAAAAACCGTCCATTTTATAAGTCCCCTTAAAGTCAGAAGAGGAAGCTAAATATGATTAATTTTAGATTAAAGGTAAGACTTTGATCTGTGAAATTCCCTCTCTACGTTTTCATAGTTCTCAAAAAGATTCTTCCCTAAGGCCCAATTTTAGGGACACTGGACACTAACAGATCAATAAGTTGGGGCTCATTTTTTTTTGAATGTTCTTACTCAGGCAATACAAAAACTCCTTACAGATTGTCATGACAAATGGAGACAGTGCAAAGAGAAGTGCACTAAATGGATGAAGATGACATGCCCCCTAATCTATTAGAGCACAGGGCTTGTAGAAACACAGGGACCCCACCGAAATCATATTCCCACAGGGCAATTGATCATAACTTGAGGACTCACTTTAGGAGTGGGCCAAACCAGCCTTAAAGGAGAGGAAACGTCACTGATTTCAGCATAGCTCAGAATTTAAAGAGGAAGATCTAACTATGAGATCACATCTGTGTTGCTGTAGTAGTCTACAAGGCATAGTTCTTATACTAGAGATACAGCCGAGCATTAGCTATTTTAAATGCCCCAAATGGCAATCCCAGCTTGCCCCAATACTAGTAGGCTTTTGTAATAGAGAAAACAACCCTGGTTCTCAATGGAAAGAGAAACAGAGGAGGCCATATCAAAAACAAGCCCTGAGTGATATAATGAATGTGAAGGATAAAAAGCAATGCTAAGTACATATAAGGATCTTAACAAATGTCAGCATTGTCATAAATTCCTTTTAAAGTCTATTTTGACTATAAGATTTTATAAATAAGGGAGCTGGATATCCATCCTATATGACAGGCATGATTTATGTTGTACCAAGTAGAAATGAACCCGTCTTGCCCAAGCTGATATGGTCCTTGCTTCACAGACAAAATTAGGCCATGGCGTTCATACAGTTCTGAAGGGGAGGCAGAGATTCAAGCCTCTACTCTTGTCACTGATTTCTCCCAGTCCAAATAGCCTTTTCCAGGAGAATGCTCATTTTGAATTCTTTACTTTTGTCCCTAGTTTGGGACTGAGACTTGGGCTAAAGAGACAGTAACACATCCTTGTCAATGGCTAACATTAATTGTTCACCTGCTATGTGCATGGCCTGGCGTCAGGCACTATGGAGGAAGAAAATATGGACTTTGAAATCTCCAGGAATGAGGAAGAAAACCCACAATCTCCTAAGAGGACAGAGAGCACAGAATCGGGGACACACAAGTTTATTTACAGTGGCACCTTAGCACTTAGCACACCTTCCCTCTGGTCCAGGATTTCTCATCTTCAGCCCTGTTAATGCTTAAGGCCAGATAATCTTTGCTGTCGGGGCTGTCTTGCGCATTGTAGGATGCTGAATGGTATCCCTACCCTGTACTCATTAGAAAACAGCAGCACCTTCTTCTCTCTCCCGAGTTGTAACACTAAAGATGCTACTAGACATTGCTTCTTGGAGGCAAAAATTACCACCCCTCCTACTCTCCGAAATGCCTCTACTGAGAACCATGGTTTGGTTCTAATGCATGGTAACTTCTTCTTACTAGTTCCAGGGTATCCCTGTCCTCGTAATTTAATGATGGGCTCCACCTGAAACAGGAGACCTCTCATCTGGTCCATCGTGTTAAACATGAAATGGTAGACCTACCCCAGGTTTTGAATTTATGTCCTATTCTTGTTGTACTCTAGCTGAATGCCCAGTATACCAGGGCAACTGTATGTTGTCGGAGCTCATAAGCACTTATGTTAGGATGGGGGGACCTTACCTGGGAGCAATGGACCACAGAAATTCATGGGTAGAATTCAGTGGATCCGTGAACTTTCAGACTTTCTACTAATCACTAACTGAAATCTAGCATTTCCTTCAATGAGAAAGTAGAGAATGATCTCTAGAGAAATCACTCTGGCACTGTCACCCACAGATTATTATTACTATTCACTACAGTCAAAGTGCTACATGCATCCTTAAAACATCACTAATTTGAAATTTTGGTAGTTGTTGGACTTATAGATCTTTTTAAATATTTAACAAAGAAAGACATTTATTATTGTGTCACAAAAATGTAGTTTTTCAATTGCCAGAAGGTACCTACATTCACGAAGGAGAGTAGGGGAAAGGGAGAAAGGAACCCAAGGGGTCACGGTTCCACCACAGTCCCTTCTCCTCCATTTCTCCATCCTGTTGGGATCTGGGACATGCATCCTCACATAACTGGCTGTTTATTAAGCCCCTGGGGCCAGCTTTTGAACTACGATTGGCCTTGTGGGGTTTGGCTTCCTTAACCACAAAGCTGCAGGGCCAGCCTAACAAAATCATTTTTTGCATTAATAATTGTATACAATTTACTTTCTTTAGTAATCCTGGACATTTTGTTGAATCATACAGTTAAAAATACAGTTCTAAGAAGGGTTCCATAGTCTTCAACAGCTTGGCAAAGGGATCCATGGTAGAAAGAAAGCAAAGAACCTGCTTTAGAAGAACTATCCAACATAAAAATCAGGCAAAGGTTTGGAAGTCATAGTGATGCTCAGAACGTTCTGCATCATCCCTACTGGGGCTGGGGGAGACAAAATTCACCCATCTCTAGCCAGTCAGGGTATGGTGCTAGGGCAGAGTCTGATGTCGGGCAAACTGTTTTACATCTAAGGCTTCAGTCTCTTAATCTCTAAGATGGGTATTTCTTTTTCTTTTCTCCTTTTGCTATTTTCTTTTTATTTCCTTCTTTTGAGAAGCTTTCAGGGAGGTACTGAGACTCAAATAAGACACTAGTGAGAAACGTGCAAGTGCTGTGGTCTAGCCAAACACAGATGTGATGATCTGTTTCTTCCTCCAGGATGTCCTTAGCTCTCGGGCATTACTAGCCCACTCATGATTTGCAGCAGCACTGATTTTATCCCATACAGCCTTCTCTCACCTGTGTAATTGTTCTCTCTGGGAATCTTAGAAGGAAAAGAAGACATGGAAAAGATGAGGAATGAGAGAAGATGGTGATCATTTAAAAACAGTTCATCCAACTCCAATCTCACATTATTTTTTTATCCTTCACTTGTTCAGGTGACAGTAATAAATTTTCAGTCATTCAATAACAAGGCTGTACTGTAAATGTGATTGAGAGTGTTTCTTTTCTTTTCTTCTTTTTTTTTTTTTTTTTTTTTTAGAGATTTTTGCTATAGGGTGTGTGTACTTGCTGGTGGGATAGAGAGAGACAGAGAGAGAAAAAACAAGAAATCACACCCTGGGAGGATGGCCACACTGAAATCCCTTCTCCTTCATTCTTCTCTTGGGATTTGGGCACACATGCACATGTGGCCAGCATGAACCACCAGGTCTGGGACTTGAACTGTGGTCAACTACGTGGAAGTCCCACAATATAACCATTATGCCATCTGCTGGTCCCAAGAGTGTTTCTGTTTTTTAATTATCAGTTTATTTATTTTTTTAAGAAGAGGAGAAGAGTTGGGGAGAGGTAGGGAAAAGATACACCAAACGGTTTTTAAGCACAATCCGCCCTGAGCCTCATCAGCCATTCTTATAGGTACCTGTGCATGGCACGTACACGGAGACCTTGAGATATGAACCTGTGACTTTCCATATGGCTTCCACACGGCAGACTGCTGTGTTACTGTTGTACCATCACAGCTCAACAGGGTAGATTTTTATGTTATTTCTTTCCAGTGGAAACAGCTTTTCCTGTTTCCCCAAACTTGAAATTCTATAAGAGCCAACTTAAAATTCCACGTTTCAGTAAAGACCTCTCTTTGAAATTTCTTTTTTTTTTTTTTTTTCGAGAGATTTTTGCCATAGGGCGCGTGCGCTCGCCAGACAGACAGAGAGAGACAGAGAGATAGAAAGCAAGAAATCACCTCCCAGAGGGAATGGACACGCCACAATCCCTTTTCCTCTCTTCTCCTCTCAGGATCTTGGGCACACATGCACACACGCCTGGCATGAGTTTAAGCCACCGGGTCCGGGACTCGAACCGCGGTTGACTACGTGGGAGTCCAGCGACATAGCCATTACGCTAACTGCTGGTCCCTCTTTGAAATTTCTGTGGCTCCAATTCTCTGGGTCACTTGGATGCCAGTCTCTCTGTTATATTTCTCAGAGCTCATACACCAGTATGAGCTCCCAATAGTGGGGAAAGACCATGCCTTATGAAGCCAAAGCTCTAGCTCCTTTCTTTGTTCTACCAAAAATCTTTGATCACAGTTAGTAAAAGAGAGACATATTTTCAGAGTCCTGGGAGGAAGAATTAGGCCAGAGAAACTTGCTCAGGCTCTCATGCAAGGATGCCCTCATTAAACATACAGCTGAACCACTGGAGCCTGAACACTCCCCAATAACCAGTCAGCTAGACAGGAAGTCAAGAGCGAAAGTCATTTTCCCTGGCAGCCGAGCTACATTTAACAGCCAAAGAAGAAAAGCACATTACCTTCCCTCATAGCTTATAGGCACCCTGCATATTGATTTCATATCTGTTCTCTCCTTTGCTTGCTAAATGCAATCTCTTCCACAAGCCCATGATACAATACAAGGACTTTAAATATGCTTTGACCCCAGACAAGCGCACATCAAGCAACTTAGTGGGAAGAACAATACACTGTGTTTGGCACCCATCAGATATACCTGTGCCCGTTGCAACAGCGATATTACTACCTTTCCTCACTTGTTCAGCCTGTTTCCTTTGGGCTGAGAGTTAAAAAAAGAGCAATCAGCTGTTTGTGAGCTTGACAATCTTGTAGACCAGACTAAACAACTTTTTTTTTTGAAATGTCTTTTTGACTTAAACCACTGAGCATAGACATCAAGGAAGTGTTTGGTTCTATGATTAGTGGACCTATGCAACCTAGCTCTGGCTGATCACCCTCACAGTTTTCTGTAAAACATAAATTGGATCTTGTCACTTTCCAGTTTGAAACCTTTCAATGTCTCCACATTGCCCTTAACATAAAGTGTAAACACCTTGACACGATACACAGTGTCCACTCTAATATTGTGGTTTTCTAACAGATTCATATGCATATATACACAAACACATATCCACATGATCCATATATATATATATAAATATATGTAGTTAACATATATAATGTGCATATTTGTATCATATACACATATCATGTAATATACATAATAGATACATACACCACACATACAAATAAAACATACAATATAGAAAGTGTGAGTGTGTGTGTGTGTGTACATATATTTATATTCGTGACTATGTGTATGTGATTATCAAGATATTTAAATATGGCAGCTTGATGTCTGAAAAAAATAAGAGAAGCAAAACAGTCTTTCCCTATTTTCCCAACGATTCTCCCCTGAGACAGGTCATAAAACTTATGAAGATCACTCTCTAACCTCCCTTGCATCCCCCCTGAGAGGCCCACAGCAGGTGCTCTGTCCCTTACCCGGAAGAGAAGAATGAAAATACAGAGACAGCACGAAGCATCTGAGCCAATCGGCCTTGCTAAGTTCTCTCAGTCTATTACCATTAAGTCAAACCCTCTTTTGTTCAGTTATGTTTACACAATTGTCGATTCTATATCAAATCTAAGCATAAAGTTTTCCCTATTCGTAGGGTATTCATGTCTAAAGGCTTTCCTGTTATGCAAAACTTTTATTAAATATGTTATGTTTTTTTCTTTGTCTGTAACAGGGGTGAACCTTGCAGTAAGCGAGGAAAAGATAATATTGCATCTCTGGAAAAGTCGTGATGCAGTTTTTCATAGAAAAATACAACATGACTTCCAATGACCCAGTAGTTCTCCCCTTCAAGATATATGTTAAACACTTAGGTTCTTTATACTAAAGAAAAAAAAATGCCTACTCTTTAAAGGGTAAACTGTATGATAGGTGGATTATATATCAGTACAATTGTTACAAAAACAAAATATAGGCTCTACAGTCTGAATACCAGGGTTTGTATCTCACTTCTACCATTCACCTTGCTACATAACCTTGGGGAACTGGCTCTTATTTGTCAGTTTTCTCATGTCACATGAGTATAAGAATGAAACGCATCTCAGCGGGCTTTGGTGGGACTTGAGCTAACACATATAAAGAGGTCAGAACAGTAGCTGAAATGGAGTAAAGCATTTAATAAATGTTAGTTACTATAATTGTAACCTCTTCTCTTTTCATATCTGTGCACTGTGCTCCCTGATTTCCACCCACTGTCTGTCCCTTCTCAATTCCCTTCTCATGACGTTTGCGTACACATATCTGGCATGAGTTTCAAGTCTACAGGTCTGCGACTCAAACCATGGTCAGCCATGTGGGAATTCAGGATTTTAACCACCATGTCACCTGCTGGTTCTCCTATTTAAGAATGTTTAAAGAGAAACATATTTTTTTCCTGAAAGATTATGCTTCCACAGGTCTTTGTGCATGTACTATGTGCCCAGAACAGCTGCTCCACACCAGGCCTTTACAATTCTAGAACTAACTCTAATTCATCCTTCTGGTCACAACTTAATCATCACTCACTTTAGGAAGACTCCCTTTACCTATAAAATGGGGTTACATAAATCTACTAATTCTGTTTCTACAGCATCTTAAACTTTGCTTTCAAGTTAACACACATTCTTAGGGAAATGTTTAAAACAGCAGTCCTTCTTGTTTGGCTGTGAAATCTAGTAAGGCAAGGATCCAAGATGTCCCTTGGTCAGCACAGCAGTTGCCCGGAGTAAATGCTCAATTAACATTTGTTGAATGCAATTACATTTCTTTTTAAAGAAAAACTGCCTCCCCACCATTTAAATAACTCTGCCAAGAAGATTTCTCTTGATGTCACCTCCTTTCTTTTTTGAACTGTGAATGTTCTTGCATCATAAATGTACTGGGTCCAACTATACTTGTCTTTTGTCTTTGTCTTATAGAGTCACAATAATATCCAATATTCCTCTTACTGTTTTAGTGGCTCTCTGTGACAGTACCCTGTCAAGAAGGAAAGTCCCAGAAAGCTTTAGTAGAACCCTGAAATCTCTTCTCCTTGAATCAGGTTTTTGGGGAAGGAAGGAGTTTCAAGCCACCAGGTTCGAGACTCCATCCATGGTTGGCCATGTGGGAATCCAGCATTTTAACCACCATGCCACCTTCTAGTGCCTCTATTTAAGAAATTTACAAAACAAAGTTTGTTCTATGTCCCTATGTCTCTGCATTGAACTTAGTTTGGTTGTACCAAGGACTTTACATGTATTATTTAAGTACTCTCTTTTTTTTTATTTTTTTGAGAGATTTTTGCTAAAGGGCACATGTGCTTGCCAGAGGTACAGAGAAAGACAGATAAACTGGAAGTGAGAAATAACCCCCTGGGGGGGATGAACACACCACAATCCCTTCTCCTCCAGCCTCCTCTTGGGATTTTGGGCATGTGCACACATACGCCCAGTGCAAGTTTAAGCCACTGGGTCCAGGACTCAAACTGCGGTTTATTACATGAGAATCCAGTAACATAACCATTATTCCATCTGCTGGTCCCTTTAAGTACTCTTATTATCCCCATGTTAAAAGTGAGCATCCTCAGATTTTTAGAGATTTAGAAACTTACCTAAGGTTATATTATTAGAGACAGAATTGAAATCTTTCAGGTGGTCTTTGTCCAAACTTCATACACAGTTAACAATTCTGTTGTCCTATATGACTATTTTAAAGGGGGGAAATGTGGGCGTGTTCTTCTATTCTATGCCCTGAGGGGTCTAGATATTTGCCCCTCCATCTCTCCCTGTTTCCTTTGTTGGGAAGCTTACTTTCCACTTTACTTAGTCTTCCTAGTGAAGACAGGGTAGAAGGAGTTAAGATTAGAAGGGTAGTACACCTTCTATACCTTTACCATGTTCTGGGGGAGAGAGGAGTCTAAGGAGCTTAAGAGAGTACTTTTAGTCCTCTTTTCTCCCAATCAAATAAGCAAATGAAATTCAAGTCCTTCCAATAAAGTAGAATAGAGTTAATTTCCTCCCCTATTCTGTGCACCAAGAGTTTCTTATTCACATTGTCATCTCATTAAATTCCTAGTGTCACTGTGGAATACCAATATTCCCCTTGGCCTCTGCTGGAAAGGAAAAAGGAAAAATTCTACTTAGGTGACTTCTGGTGGCATAAGAATATTCTGCAACAGTCAAAATAATTCATGAGAAAGGAGAGCTGCTGATATTGAAGACGACCTGGCAGAAGTTTATCGCTTCATCTGAAATACTCTGTTCTTAGTATTAACTGGCAAGAAGCAAATTTTGTTGACAAAAACAAACCAACAGATGTCTGAAAGTACACTGACTGTGGCTGAATAGAGAAATCAACATCTTGTCAGTTCTACAAACAAACAAACAAACAAACATCTCATCTCCCTCCCTTGGTAAGTTTTGGAATTGGTTCTCTTCAAAGTAACCTAGTAGTAAACCTTATCAACTGTTTAATCAAACTAGAAAGGTGACAAATGTCCTCAACTGCCTTTTCTCCCTCACCCCCACATACCACTGAGAGAGACATGGCTGAAAGGTTGGGGAGGGACAGAGGGGGAAGTTTACACAGAACCATGCATCCATCACGTTCACATTAAATCACATCTTCATCTTGCCAACGGGAAAATTGTGTGCGGCCCAGCAAATGCCTTTTCCTCCTGCATGGGGAATTATCTGCCTTGAGCTTCAGGGCGAAAGCCAAACCTTTGCAGCTTGTGATGCCCATATACGTGGGTGGATGAATGTACAAGGCGGCGGAATCATCTAGGCTTTTGGAGTGGCTCTTCTTAAATTTTTTTTTTTTTTTTTTGAGAATTATAAGAGTTGTACTCCCAGTAGCATTTCAAATAAAATCCCATTACAATTTTTTCTATTGTAGAATGGTGTTTTTTCTCATTAAGTATCTCCGGTTTATTAGATTGGGGTTGTTCATCTGAGACTCTTTTATATTTGGCTTTCTCGCTGCATTGTTTATGGGAAATGTATCTTTATGATCTAATACATTATTCCTGTATTCCTGTAAATAATGAACCACCTCTGGAATGAGGTGCCACAGAAGAGCAATACAACCCGCAGTGCTCTCTAAACACTTGAGTCCTCGGCAGATTATCTCTGCTAATGGTAACGGGGAGTCAAAGGGGGGCCCTGGTGAGTTTTAGGCTCCACTGATTTGTTACCCGAATGTGTATTATTAGATTGGTAGGTTCTCCCCTCCCCAGGATCAGTGTCTAAATTATTCCTTTTTCATCACCATGTACAAGGAACTGTTTTTCACTCGTTCATATAATCCTCTAGCTTCGTTCACATTTCCTTTTTCTTCCTGATAATAGCAAAGGCAAAAGAAAGGGGAGAGGCTGTTTATTTAGAATCTATAGATGACATCTAAGTGATTGGAATAATGGGATCAACCTCACATGGCTAGGAATCAGGGAGGGTGGCCATAGTCATAGTAAACCAGCTTTGGAGACTTCTTTGAAGACAGAAATGAGCGGGGTGACTGGGGGCTTTTTGGTGAAGCTCTGTTTGATGAGTTCATCTACATCCTTACTCCAGCTCACTTCCTGGCTATCTCTCTGAAATCCATCTGTTCAAGCTATGTGGAGGATTTTCTGCCCCTCTACTCAGCCAGGCATCTCTTGTGGGTTTTTTTGCCAGCCACGTGCCACCAGACAGTGGGCCTTTCTGTAGTAGAGGTCAAACTCTAAGACCTAGCACGTTTGAAGCTGAACAATACATCTGCCACCCCCAACTCCGCCATCGCTCCATTGCTCCTATAAATTTCAGTTAATGATGCCACAATTATCTGACAAGGCTCACAACACCAGAGATATCCCTAGTTTTCCTCTTTTCTGACCCTCCACACACCCAGCTCTTTGACAGAGTTTCATTACTCCTGTCTCGAGATGGTCTTTCCAACGTGTTTTCTCTTCTCTTTCTACTCTCATTCAGACTTTTTTGAGTCCTCGACAAATGTAATGTTCTCCTAACTTAGATGCAAGATCTTCCTTCCTCTTTTGTACTTTACAGTCAGGTTGGTTATGAGATATTCCAGTGTTCAAAATCCTTCAGTCCATTCACACAACAGATACTCCTGAGTGCTTATAATGGACCAGGTTCTACTACAGTCTCTGCAAAAACAAACTTTCTCTTGCCATGAAGCTTACAAGCTAAGGAGGAGGAATAGGAAGAAAATAAACAAACATACACGATGTCATGTTGTGATCAATAGCCACAGAAGAATAAAGCAGTGTAAAGGGACAGACCAGAACTGGCTAACTTTTCCTATACAGGGCTATTGTGGAACAAAGGCAAACACAGACAAAACTTAAACAAATGAGCATGGCTGTGTTCCAATACAACATTTATAAATCCAGGCAATGGTTTGGGCCTGATTTAGCCCTCAGGCCAAAGTTTGCAATTCCTTATAGAGGCAGTGACAGCAGGAACATGTTACTTTTTTTTTAAGAATTATTATTTAACTTTATTTTATTTATTTTAATTTGACCAGAGAGGGGCAGAGCAAGAGCAAGAGACAGAGACGAAACTTGAGATAGCAAGCTGCCAGGTCTGGGATTTGAACTGTGGTCAGTCATGTGGGAGTCCAACTCCCTTCACCACCACACCACCTGCCAGACCTGGAACATGTTACTTTTATGAAGTGGTCAGGTCAGAAAAATCTCTTTGACAAGGTGATATCTGAGCCACAAAGAAAGAGACTCATGAGCATATTCCGGAAGAGAGAAATCTGTGCAGAGGGAACAGTAAGTAAAATGGTGAGGCAGTAAAAAAATGCTTGTGTGAACTGTGAAAGGGCAATGTGTCTGGGCTGAGCCAGCAAGGGGGAGAGAACTTTTCCAGTATTTTCTGATAAGACCCTTTATAGTTCCTGGGTTCCACAGTCTTATGTATAGCCACCGTGATTTTTCATTATTGTACCTTTGATTATTATAGCAAATATTTGTCACACACACAATTATTTTTTTGCTCAGCATATATTTCTTCTCCTGGTAACAGCACCCTAATTTTCCTGTGCTCTGTTTCACTCTCAGTCATTCCAACCCTAGCTCGAGCTGTGGAAATATGACCCAGGCCCTGCTAAGCAGCATACTGCATCACTTTGGTCACAATGACTAGTTCAAGGGAATGGGCAGATGGCCTAAGTCAGTCCAGTTGGAGTAAAACCCAAGGCTTTGGTGGATTTCTGTGAGGAAGGTAAGCACTCTTTCTGTTCACCAGCAGAGTTGAAGACAGAAGGCAGATTGGAAAACGATTGTAAAAAGAGAGAGAGACTAAGTTTCAGTCTCATTATTTGAGCTACCGAAATCTAGCCTGCAGCCAACTACCCCTGGGCTTTTCAACCACCTGAGGCAATAAATTATCTGTCTCTCACTTTGAGTTGGATTTATATCCCTTACATCCAAGTGAGTCTTGAATGATAAATACGTCCTAGTTCATTCACCAAGAAAGGACTCTCTATGCTTTTCCCCCTAATCCACACTCAAGATCTATTTCAAATGCCCTTCGTTGAAAGCTTAAGATTGCTAAACTCTCTCTTGATCCCACCCCAGCTCAGTTGAATTCTACAGGTTCTTTGTTTTTTATCCTTCTTAGGCAGTTTCTTTTTTGGGCTGTCAGATATCAGCATATATCTCTCCTCTCCGATTAGACAAAGGCAGCAGGACAATGGTATTCATCTCTGTAGCTCCAAGGCTCCGGTATCAGTGACTTGATATTAGATATAAAAATGTATATATGTGTATGTGTGTATCTATTTGTGTGTGTGTGTGTGTGTGTGTGTGTGTGTATCTTTTATACATGAGAGGACTTCAAAAAGTGGAAATAATGTGGGGTCAGCAGGTGCATAGTAGTTAAGGCACTGAGCTTCCACATGGCTGACCACAGTTCGAGTCCCAGGCCTGGTGGTTTAAAAATTATGTCAGGTACCTCTTTGCATGCCCAAAATCCCAGGAGATAATGGGGGAGAGGGAATTGTGGCATGGCCATTTCCCCTTGGGGAGTGACGTTTTACCTTTCCTCTCATTGTCTCCCTCTGTCTCTCTCTAGTGAGCACACACACCCTATGGGGGGGGGTGGAAAACTGGAAAATAGAATTAAAGTACAAGTTTATTTTGGTGTATAAATTTTTGAAATCATTCATAGTTTTCTTATAATCTGCACTTTCCATGAACTTTGTGAAGATTCCCTTGTGGCTATGATAGAACATGCACATTTAGAATGGTCACACTAAGAATATCCCCATTTCTTACACTGTAATTAATAATTGCCAGGTTGTAGTAGAGAGTTTCATCAAAAACTAATTCAAAAGGCTAAATATATCATCTGATAGAGTCCTGCAAAAAAAAGTTTAATATCAGACCACATTTAAATTTCTATAAATCTTATGCAAACTTAAATGGCTTTAGATTTAATTAAAAATGTTTTTCAATTGATAATAATGTAACTTGGATAATTAGCATCAAGTAGCATCTAGAGGACATATTTAAAAAACTAATCTAGAGTATAAATAGATCTAATTAACAATTAGAGTACTACTTTATAATTATCCTTTGTTTATAAATGCTATAATGCCCAATTCGTTGTTCAATGAAATTGGTCATTAATGAAAACCCAAGTCATATTTTCCCTAGTGTTGCCATGAAGATGCTTCTTAGATGCACTGGCATTTATGTTGCCTAATTTCTTACTGCTTTTTAAAGGGCACTTCTGTCTGATATTTATTAACTGTGTCCTGTAATTAAAGCTAAACTGCATCACATCTCATTTTGCACACTGATTTTACACCTTTTTGGTAATTAAATGGATGGACCCATCTACAAACTTATATCCTTTTGTGCCAGCCCCAAATAGATACATTTGTAATAAGGACAAAAAAAAAGATGGCAAAAATAATTCATATTCATATGAAACCAGGTAGATGAATGCAAACTTGTACTTGAACTACAAAAAGTCAAGGAGAAGAGTGGACTTAAGGAGAATTAGAGGAGTAGGCACTGGAGAGGAGGGAGCTGGGAGGAGGAGATGGAAGGTCGACTGCAGGTAGTCAAGTGGAATTGGTACAAAGGCCTCCATTGGAAAAGTCCAGGCTGTTGGGAATTCGAGATTAGAAGTAAGAAGACGGTTCACTGGCAAGGAGAAACTCAGGGATCATGTGAAAAGAAGCAGGCCTTGAAACCATAAGCAGGTCATTTGTAGGTATGTGATTTCCTATAGAAAAAGAAAAGTAAGAACTGAGCCTTGGGAGTCCATGAGTGACCATGAATGACCCCAAGTTGAATCCATGTTATTTTCCAAGTTAAAGAAGAGTTTAGCAAAGGAAATGGGAGCATTCAGAAAAGTAGAAGAATTTGGGGAATAGTGGAACATCTAGCAGCATAAAAAGAAGGGACTATCTGGAAAACTGTTGTCCCATCCCTTTCCCATCTTCTTGAGATGGCAACATGCTACAGAGTTTGGGGAATTGAAGATTCCTGTGATAGATGTCATAGAATTAGTGAGTAAGTCTTCCTGGGCTCGAATTCTGACTCTGCCATTTGCTCTCTTTGGAACTTGGGACAAGTTATTATTCCACTCTATGACTCAGTTTGTCTATATGTATATGAAGTTGATGAGGCAGCCTCCACCTAAGACTAGTGAAGATCAAAGAGATTTATTTATGGTGACCGATTTGTTTGGCCCTAGCAAATATTCAATGTATGTTAGTTATGTTTATATTGAAGCCTTCCTGGATTGCAGTGGTACAAGCTAAGTCTTAAATCACCTGAAAGTTACTAGCAGAGTTGTAGCAAAATGCTTTTGCTGTGATT
The DNA here is from genome assembly GCA_026018925.1 of Tupaia tana. NCBI lineage: Eukaryota > Metazoa > Chordata > Mammalia > Scandentia > Tupaiidae > Tupaia > Tupaia tana. Next base: position 43,152,239 of record JAKSZU010000014.1, on the reverse strand, counting down.
GTCTTGGGTTGATGGTTTGCAAACTTTAGGGTATATCAGAAACACCTGGAGAAATTGTTTAAACCCCTAGTGAGGCTCCACCTCTGAGTTTCTAATTTAGCTGGTCTCACGAAGCACTTGAGAGTATGCATTTATAACAAGTAGATCATAGCTGATGTTCTTTATCCAAAGGCTACAGTTTGAGAACCACTGTCCTGAGTTGGGGGAAAGACTCTACAAAATTGGGAATTCACTAAGGCCTTCAATCCTTTCATTACCTATGTTCTTAAGAATACACATGCTGGGGACCAGCAGTTAGCATAATGGCTATGTCGCTGGACTCCCATGTAGCCGACCGCGGTTCGCATCCCGAACCGGGTGGCTTAAAACTCACACCGGGCGTGTGTGCGTGCGTGCCCAAGATCCCGAGAGGAGAATGGAGGAGAAGGGATTGCGGCATGGCCATCCCCCTTGGAGGTGATTTCTCGCTTTCTGTCTCTCTCTGTCTGTCTGGTGAGTACATGTGCCCTATAGCAAAAACCTCTAAAAAAAAAAAAAAAAAAAAAAAAAAAAGAATACACATGCTGGTAGGACCAGCCTTACCTGCACACAGGGAAAATAGGTGGTGTAGTGGTGTAGTACTTCCTAACCTAGAGAGGTTCCTTCTGCTGTGGCCATGAATGCATCTGGGAAGTCACCAGTTTAAAGTTATCTAATATAGAAACACTCCTACAAATCTCAGGCAGTTTCTTTTGTGAACACACAGAAGCTGTGGACAACTTCAGGACTTAATGGGTCTCCTGGAGCCTAAAAGGACCCACAGAAACCACCAACGACAAAGCAATGTGCCAACTGCTTAGTGCTCACCCCACACTGCTCTAGTCACACTGTACACATTGTGGCACTCGGTTCTCCCAACAATACCAAGAGTCGGGCACTGAACCTTACTTCACATGGGTGTTAAGGATACTCAGCAAGGCCAGGTGGCACATCCAAAGGCACCAGCTGACAAATATGAGAAGCTAGAACTACAGGCCAGCACTAACTATAAAACCTGTGCTCTCAGTTTCTCAACTACTGGGTCATCCACAAAGCCATGAGGCATTTTTTGCATAGAAAAAACACAGAAAAATATGTCATGACTTTTCCAACGACTCTTGTCACTTATGTGACTCTTGCCTGCTATTTTATCTCTCCAGGAAAGATGTATATTTATATGAGAGATCAGCAATTACAACCTGCCTACATTTGCCCCTCTTCCCTGACCTCCCACACACATCTTTTCTAGGATAAAAGTTTCCAGGTAATTGAATCGATCCTTAGGACACATGACTTCTGGCCCCTTTGCCATGCTGTCCCAAGTCCTTGCATGTACTCAAGGTTGTCAGTTCAGATGTAAGTAGTTATCCAAAGAATTTTAAAAGTAGTTCTGAACCTACTAGTGAAGGTACCACATCCAAGAGCCAGTATCTTCTTAGGCCTTCACTGTTTATGCCTACTCAACTAACTATCAATAAAATAACCGGCCTAGTTGTATATGTTTCTTGCTATATTCATTAATTTTTCCTTCCCTTCATTATTTCATTCCCTTCTTTTTGTTTTAGACAGGTGGAAATGGAAGGTTAAAGAGAAAAACAGAATTCAACAGGGTCACTCAGATCCAGGTGGTTGAGCAAGAACTCAAACCCAGCTCTGTAAGATGCTACCATGAAATATGCATCCGGATTCAGCCCTCCCAAGAGTTTGTATGGCTGACAACTCAAAAAGACAAACTTCTCATTAAACTGAAAATGAGATTGCCTAAACTTCTCGTTCCACACCATATGGCTGAATCCCAGCTGACAGGAAGCTCATTTCTGCAACACACTGAACTCATTTTACTGAGTGGGTTGATGAGCGATTTGTGGGGTGGTCATTTCCAAATCTTTTCAGCATTGATAGCAGCAGTGGTATTTAATTTGATGCTTCCTATCTATATTTTTACATAAAAAAGCAAATGCATCTATTTAATGATGGAGAGGGACAGATCTTCTCTGCCATCATTTTCTAAATGAAATATCACAAATGACATGAAACACATCCACCTGCTTTGAAGTGACAGAAAACTACGGTCATCCTCCAGTCTTGAGTCTAAGTAACCAGGGGGGTGGGTAGGATGGGATAAGTTCTTAACTGATACTATCACAGAGTTTCGTACACTAATTTTAAGCCAGTGTTTGGCTGTTTAAAATTACCCTGTGTCTTTGCAAAGTCAGATTTTAAAGCAGAAAGGTGACTCAGGAAGCACCAAAAACTACTGGGAAGTGCCAAACTCCCTTGTACAAAATGATCCTGGCATGAGATACCACTGCTCTTTCCCTTGGGAAATTATTTTAGTTGGTAACACAAAGTACTCTTGAAGAAGAGCATAGCCTGAAGAGTTTGTGTTCCCCACTTCCTCACCCCCCCCACCACCTAGAATATGAAAAATGTCATTTCCACGAAGAGAAAAAAGTATTCATTGGGAGAATTAGAAGAGGTATTAGAACCAACATATTTTTGAGTAATGAAGTGCCTTGAGGCTGATGTCCACAGGCAGGGATCTGAATGTCAATCCTACCTTTCCTGGCACTTAATCTTGACCAAGTTTCTCCACCTTTCAAGCCTTAGTCTCCTTATCTGAAAATGGGCTGAGTAGAGGAGGCAGCAAAGCACAGAGCTTTGCAGTAAAGCACTCTGTGTAGAGAATACCTGGCTGGGACTCCTTGTCTTTGTATGGCTCACTCTTGCCTATGACCTATTTTCTAGGCCAGTTCTGTCATCTGTAAAATAGGGGGGATAAAATGGTGCCTACCTTACAAGGTATGTGTGAGTTACAAGTAAAATAATGCACAGTACCTGGTCAAGTGGTCGATCAACTTTTTAATTTTTTTTTTTTTTTATACAGGGCGTGTGTTCTCTCCAGAGAGTGACAGAGAGACAGAAAGCGAGAAATCACCCCCTAGGGGGGGAGAGCCACACCCAATCCCTTCTCCTTCATTCTTCTCTCAGGACCTTGGGCATATACGCACACGCGCCCGGCGTGAGTTTAAGCCACTGGGTCCAGAATTTGAACCGTGGTCGACTACATGGGAGTTCAGCAACATAGACATTATGCTAACTGCTGGTCCCTTAAATATTTTTTAAGATTATTCAGGTAAGATACTTTAAGAATAAGTTTATTTTTTTAAATAAAGATAAAGTTTATTTAGCATAGTGTTTAGAAAAATACATTCATCTCATTTCAGAAAACAAATAAAACACTTAAATGTCCAGGCATAAATCTCCATTACAGGTACAACATACACATTCTATGTGGCACAACTCAGTGATGCTGAAGTCACATGGGAAGTTTCCAGGTTCACATCTCAAGACTTCCCTCCATAGGTTGTAGGCACACATGTGTGCCCTGATCCTGCTGGCCAGCAGTGAGAGTGGATTGCAGTATAAAGAGTCTTTTGGGGGGTGCCTCTCTCTCATTCTCTCTCTCTCCCTGTCTCCATTTTCTGTCTCTTTCTCTTTCTTTCTTTGATGGAAAAGAAAATAAATGTGCTTAAGAGAAGAAATTCTGAATGGTCCCCAAAGAACATAGGAGAAAAAATAAAACCATGCCACGAAGACTCCCATGTCTGACCTCTCCCTTTCCAAACCTTCACCCATAATCCAGAGCAATCTTGGTTCTTTATTTATTGGGGCTATGTATGAAATTTTCTTTTTTTTTTTTAAGAGATTTTTGCTATAGGAGGCATGCACTTACCAGAGAGACAGAAAGAGACAAAGAGACAGAAAGTGAGAAATCTCCGCCCAGGAGGGATGGCCATGCCACTATCCCTTTTCCTCAGTCTCCTCATGGGATTTTGCACACACATGCACATGCACCTGGTGTGATTTTTAAGCCACCAGGTCCAGTACTCCAATAATGGTCAACTATGTGGGAGTGCAGTGAATAACCATTACGCCATCTGCTCTTCTCAAAATTTTCTTTTTCAAAGTGACTGTCACTAGAAAATATCTGAACACTTCTGCACTAGATAATTCTCATTTTCACTTCTGCACTAGATAATTCTCATTTTACAAACAGAAGTAAATGCAGGCCCTGAAAAACAAAAATCTTTTCTAGGTCATACCGTAGGTAAGCCATTGACCAGAGATTAGTCCCCTGCATTCTCATCTCCATTCAGCCCCCTAAGAATGGTCACTTCCATCCTTTGACACTGCTTATCTGATGATGGCCAGGAAGATGCTGAAGTTTTGAGGATAGGAGAGGGGAACACAGTGAGACTGGTAACAGTGATAGGGATATCATGACAAATACAGGTGGGAGAGTGGAGGGGATGGAATATGTTTGTGAGTGACTATGCTAGGCACTTGAGACCCACTATGCTTAAGGGGCTGGTAGAATATCTAGATGAAGAAGAAGACCTAGAACTCAGGGAAGATACCAGGGTGGAGTACAGCCTTCTATGAATCATCTAGCACAGAGCTTGGATATGAATGTGTATTGAGAGAAAGAAACAGGCACATAGATTAGACAGGCTGATTGACTAAGGATAGAGAAGAGGGCCAGGAAGAAAACAGAAGTCGTGAAAGAGAAGGAAGATGCAGAGTACAGGTAATAACACAGAGAACAAATAACAATTTCAAGGAAAAAATAATATCCTCCTCCTAATTTAAGATAAAAGTTAGCCCTTACCGAACACTGAACTATGGTAGCCACTTACTACTTTACATAGATTATTTTATTCAACCACAAATTTGATCATTGAATTACTATTTTTATTCACTATGTACTTTTTAAAATTTTTTTCATTTAACTTTATTCATTTGTTTATTTCAATTTAACCAGAGAGAGAGGGAGAGAGAAAGTGAGAGAGCAAGTCACCAGGTCCAGGACTTGAACTGTGGTCAGCCATGTGGGAATCCAGCACCTTTAACCAATATGCCACTGCTGGCCCTTTCAATATGTACTTCTATTACACCAATTTCACAGATAAGCAAAGAGGCACAGAGAGGTTAGAACACTTGATTAAGGCTACACAACTAGTAAAGGATAGAAATGAGGTTAAATATATTAATTAATTCCAGAGCCTAAACTTTTAGCTACTATGATAATAGTAAATATTAGGGAGTAAGGGAAGAAAAAGAAGTATTAGTATTCATAGTAATATTACCATAAGTAGTAACAGTGACAGCAGCAGCTACCCTTGATGAAGTACTGTTCTGCTTTAGACACTGTGATAGTGCTTATAACATGGTCTTATTTAGCCTTAGGGACAACTGAAGATGGTAGAGGTTCTTAGCCCAATTGAGCAGAAAAGGAAGTTGTCTCAGTGGTGGCAATAACTTGCCCAATTCCCGAAAGCGAGTAGGTGACAGCTGGGGTTAAAAGTCAACTCTTGTTCCAATACTCTTAAACCACCACTTGAGATTATTTCAGTATAAGGCCATGGTGCTTCAATTTAATGATTCTAACAGCAATTCCTTAGAAATTACTGCAAATGTGTGTATCTTTTAAATTTCTCTTTCATGAATGAGCAAGAGAGAGTAAAAGAGGCACCCCTTCCCCCAACAGATTTCTCATGCTACTACAGCAGGGTGCTCCACCTCCAGCCTCAGACCATGGACATGCACACACCTGGTATGTTCACTGAGGTCTCTGGACACAAACCCAGACCCCTCCCAGGTGGGTGGGTCTCGTAGAGTATTGGTAATCCACTGTGCAACTATATGGCCTGTCCCACGAATGTTTTTAATAATACATTATTAGGACTTTCCCCCAGAGTTTCTAATTCAGTAACTCATGGTTGATTCTATAAACCTAAAGTTTTCAGAAGTTCTTTACATTATTCTTATTTTGCAACCAGGTTTAGGAATCACTGCATCACGTATGTAAGTCTTGACTTCATACAATGTGAGGGTATAAAGTGCTCCAATATGCGTCTTCATGTGAGCACACAGCCCCACCCACAGCTCAGTGGTGGAAGATATGCCATAAAAACTTCACAACTTGAGAAACTTTCATCAGAGGACCAGGCTCTTGGAAAGTTCACCAATCTTGCCTTAAAAGAATCTAGTAATTGGCCTTTATCACCCTTTTAGACAAATTCATTTTAGTTTGGGCTTCTGTAACAAAGTACACTGGGTGGTTTATAAACAGCAAAAATTTACAGCTCACAGCTCTGGAGACACGAAGTCTAAGATCAGGATTCCAGTATGGCTAGCTTCTCTTTTAGATTGCAGATGGCCACATTCTTGCTGTATCCTCATATGGTGGAAAACAGCTAGTTATCTGGTCTCTTCTTAGAAGGCCACTAGTGACATTCATGAGGCTTTCACCCTCATGACCTTATCATCTCCCAAAGGTCCTCTCCAATTACCCATCCCATTGAGATTACAGTTTTAACACATGAATTTTGGAGAGACTCACATATTAAATCCGTAACAAGCATTCACATTTTATATTTCACTAAAATATATATAAAAGCATCAAATCAATCAAATATTTAAAATTTTCTTACCTAAAACTCTTAATCTCTCAGCTCCTACGACCACTTCATTGTCATCTGCAGAGAAGAGCAATTTTCCAGAAACAGTTTTTACCTCAAACTTTTTGCCATAAGCTTCTATGGCTTTTGGACCTATGAGGAAGAAGAGTGAGAGGAGAGGGAAAGGGAAAAGCATACATTAGCTTCACTTCATTTGCCTACAGAAAGTTTTTTTATAGAACATATACATGTGATAAGATTGTGTAAGACTTCAGTATTCAGTGGGTTGGTTTTCAGAAGCCAAACATAAAAATTAGTCTCATGAGTTTAGAAATGTCTATCAATGACTTTTAATCAATTCTGTCAGATGATGGTATTAAAGACCATCATGTCCTTCCTCAAAACTAATGCTTGAATGAGATTTCCCTTAGCAAGCCACAAAATACTGTGAGATGGTTGTACATTTTGGCTTGAGTGTATCAAAGCATAGGAAGCTCACTACTCACGAGGCAAGTGTTTATCTCTGATCAGCCCTAAAGGGCTCCTTTACATCCAGCCAAAATCGGTCTGATCTTGTACCCTTGACCCACTTTTCTGCATCTGACACCAAGACAAGTCTATTTTCTCAGTATATAGATCACTTCCTGGCAGAAAGAGCTATAATATATTGTAATTAATTGCCTTGAACGTTGTTGGATCTCTTATGTTAGAACTTTATTTAGTAAAAATAAATTTGGAGGGTTTGTCAAAGGACCACAGATTCTGTGCTTGAAGATGACACTATAGCGGTACATAATGAAGACAAGGTGCCTGATCTCATGGTGTCTTTATCTGGTAGCGAATGATAGATGTAAGCTAAATAAATTATTAATAGAAAAATCAGAAAACTGAAGAGAGCTTTAACTACTATTATAAGAAAAAAATAAGCAAAACAGGTTAAGTGTTAAACTGCTAAAAAGAGACCATCTGATCTAGAACTATCTGCCTGAATAACTAAAGTTTAGGTGGCTCTCAAAGCCGGTCTATAGAAATGAATCAGAATTAAGTGGGGTTTAATTGTCCTCATTGAACCTAGATGAGATCAAATGAATTTATCTTTTGATCTAGAAATATTTACAGAAATGTTTGAGGGTAGAGTCCAGAAGTCTTGGATATTCTGACCTGTTCAGGAGATTTGACATAGCATTTTTGCTTCCTTTTAAGTATTTTCAAGAATGCGGTACTTCATAAATAGTAATGAAGGGGTTCTTAATGCCTTCCAGCCAAGGACCACTAGGAACACACCTATTGTTGACCAAGTTGGGTTTATTACTCCTTGCAGTAAGGAAGAAAGAATACCATGGGTAACTAGTAAGAAGTTGTTAGTGGGGAAAAAACAAGCAAACAAAAAAAAGTATGGGATTTAACCTCATATTAAGTTATTCAGAGGATGGGTTAAGGAGACAAGGCTTTGCTCTGGATTAAATACTGTCAGGAAGTGGGAGTCATTTCATCAGTGGGTATCTTTTTTTTTTTTTTTCTTTTTTTTGAGAGGATTTTGCTATAGGGTGTGTGCGCTCACCAGACAGACACAGAGAGACAAAGAGACAGAAAGCGAGAAATCACCCCCACCAGGGAGGATGGCCATGCCACAATCCCTTGTCCTCCATTCTCTTCTTGGGATCTTGGGCACGCACATACATGTGCTCAGCATGAGTTTAAGCCACCAAGTGTGAGACTTGAACAGCAGTTGACTACATGGGATTCCAGCGACATAGCCATTACACTAACTGCTGGTTCCATCAGTTGGTATCTTAATAAATATTACCTAGAGGTAGGAAAGACCAGAACAATGCCAAAACTCTCATTGTTAAACAGCGTTCACTTGTATCAGCCAAGATAGGAAGATGTTTAGTCTTTTTGTGGTCTGAACAATGTTTATGTGTTGTTGGTGCTCAGACATGATCAGAGTAGTCTTTGTGTATTTGTGCATGTGTGTGTTTTCTTTTGTCTTGATCCTTCAAGGCCACTGAATGTGGTCTCATTGATGTTGAAGTTCAGTGAAATTGTTATGTTCAATAAGGCTTAACTGACTGAGCCAGGCTAGTGCCTGAACACTTAGGATAGACTTTCTCTTTGTCAAGACTATAGAATTAGGAATCAGAAAAAAATGTCCTGTCTCTCACTTTCTGGTAATGTGACCTTGGGCAAGTTACTTAATCTTTATGAACTTCAATTTCTATAAATTGGGCCATTACTGCCTACTCTACCTACCTCATAAAAACAACAACAGCAAAATCAAACGATGCTCTGTTTACAAAGAGAACTCTCAGCAGGTGTAAGTGTGCCATGGAAATGCAGGAGAATGCTCTTGTGGTCCTCCTCATCATCATACCATCACCATTTTTTCTATGGCAATGATTATAACACACTAAAAAAAAAGATGAGTACCTTTTAGTGCACTTTCCTTCTTGACATAATTATGCTGGCTTGGTAGACCTCATCTCTTGCTCTTACATCCACACTAGGCTTCTGACACACAAAAGGACATTGGAAGGACTCCTTAATCAGTTGAGAGATTGCAACAGCAGAGAGAGTACAAAATCTCCAATCAGCCTGGGACCTGGACATTCTCTTGTCTTACTCCCTTCATGTTGTAAGAACAAGTTGCAGTGAGGGAGGACAGGGCTCTCTCAAGGTCACCAAGTGAGCCAAGGTCAGATCTGGGTCTGGAGTCAAACTCTAGGAATGGTTCTACAGAAGAAGGACATGTATTTGTCCAGAAAGGTGAAGGGGCATGGATCTAGCACATCTGGGCGGCTAGTACATGAGCTTTTTAAGGATAGGGGAACATAGAAAACTAGAGATAAGGTCCAAGGTCCAGAGAGAGATCCTGGAGAAGAGAGATGTATAATGAGGAATTTGGATTCTTCTTTCTTTCTTTCTTTCTTTCTTTCTTTCTTTCTTTCTTTCTTTCTTTCTTTCTTTCTTTCTTTCTTTTTTAATGCCAGGGTTAAGATGCAACTATTTTCTTCACTGTATCGAAGCCTCTAATAAAGTCAATATTATTTGTCAACCTTTAGGATAATTACTTGCTGTTAAATGATGGTGGGGATTTGGAATGGGGAGGTAATGAAGTGCTTATGAATGAATGAAGGAATGACCTCAGGGTTGCAGGAAGGGGGCACCATTTGCTCACTCTGGATCCAGTCATATGGCAAAGTGGGGTATGATATGGGGGACACAAATGCTGGGATTTTGCCACAGTGAATCTTGGTGATATCATCAGCTTTGGCTCCAGAGAAGTCAGGGACACCTGCTTCTGAATAAACCGAGTTGACTTTGAGCTCGTGAACAGTTTGGAGGCATATATAAAAGAAAACTGTATTTAAGTCTACAGCAATCAGAAAACACAAAGCATAATCAAGTTATCTTCCTTTCCAGGGCTTCACAGAACACAAAATGGAATTTACCCAGGGTCAGACCATTTGGGTATCTAAAGCTCAGTAAATGGTAGTTTTAGCCAAAACGCCACTGAGCAACTGCTGGCTCCACAGTGCAGATGGCTTGTCCTTTGTCAGTTTCACCTGGGGCTGCCACACTTCTCTGGACATGGCTGGAATCTTAAAAAGTGACTACAGCAAAATGCAAATAGAGCTGCAGACTCCTCAAGAGGTCCCTCGGTGAACCCACTGTTCCTCTTGGGATGGAAAAAAATATCACTGTTCCTAATGGGAAACTAATCTTCTGTTAATCCCCCCATGTGGGATAGCCTACGTGTGAAGCGCCTCCTTAATTAATCTCCTAAGTAGGGAGGAGAACTGGAGCCCAGCAGGATGCATTAGCAGTCTCCGAGTATGTTACCACCACCAGCTGGGAGCCGGCAAGGACTGATGGCCATCCAGCCTGACTTCTGCTCTCAACCCCCTTATACTTCCTCACCCCAACATATTCTGGGGAAGGCACTCCTACTGCTTTCCTCCTTGTCGGTCAGAGAGTTCCCGGCTTGAACCTACTACTGAGATATTAAATAAGCAGTACTATGGGTGAAATATTTATTTGTGGCTTAACTTCGGAACTGAATTATAATTTAAATCATAGTTGTATGTGAAAAGATTACCCAAATTTCTAACATTTGAATTCCTAATGGGCTTTGACATAGTCTTTACTTATTATTATTATTATTTTTTTTTGGAGAGATTTTCACTATAGGGCGCGTGCGCTCGCCAGACAGACAGAGAGAGACATAGAGACAGAAAGCAAGAAATCACCCCCCAGGGGGGATGGTCACGCTGCAATTCCTTCTCCTCCATTCTCCTCTCGGGATCTTGGGCACGCACGCACACGCGCCCGGCGAGAGTTTTAAGCCACCGGTCCGGGACGCGAACCATGGTCGACTACGTGGGAGTCCAGCGACATAGCCATTACGCCAACTGCTGGTTCCCGACATAGTCTTTAGATAAGCAGGAGAGTACTGTTTGTTGTCATTTGTTTGCTTGTTTATGACACCTGACATTTAGTGTGGTAAGGTAATTAACAACAACAAAAAAGAAAAAAAAAAAAGGAAAGAAAAAATTCTGTGTTTTTAAGTTTTGTTTTTTTTTTTTTTTCTTTGCCATAGGGCACATGAGTTCACTGGAGAGATAGTGAGAGGGAAAGTGAGAAATTACCCCCCTCTCCAGGAGGGATGGCCATACCACAATCCCTGCTCCTCCATTTACCTCCTGGGATTTTGGGTATGCCCACATGCCTAGCATGAATTTCAAGCCACAATGTCTGGGACTCCAACCATAGTTGGCTATTTAAGAGTTTAGTACCTTAACTACCATGAAATCTGTTGGTCCTAGAAAAAAAATAAAGTTTAAGGATAAACTTCCTATTCCTGCCAATGGCATGGCAGTACCACAACTAAACCAACATGAGCAGGTCCCAGATTTGCTTCCCTGGGCCACCCTGTGCACACTAGGCTTGCACACGTGCATGTCCATGGTCCAGGCTGGCTGAGGCTAACAGATGGAGCTTGGTGTGAAGTCCCTGTTGAGGTTTCCCCTGCTGTTTATTTATACATAAATGAACATAAACTATAAATATCCAACAATGACTGATCAAATAAACTATTTCTATCTCTTGAATCCTTAGAAGACTGTAGTAATTTGCTTTTTTTTTTTTTTTTTCTTTTTTTGGAGAGGTTTTTGCTATAGGGCGCGTGCGCTCGCCAGACAGACAGAGAGAGACAGAGAGATAGAAAGCAGGAAATCACCCCCCAGGGGGGATGGCCACGCCGCAATCCCTTCTCCTCCATTCTCCTCTCGGGATCTTGGGCACGCACGCACACGCGCCCGGCGTGAGTTTAAGCCACCGGGTCCGGGACTCGAACCGCGGTCGACTACATGGGAGTCCAGCGACATAGCCATTACGCTAACTGCTGGTCCCGTAATTTGCTTTTCAAGAAAGAAACCACCACGTATAATGGGCATTAGAAGGTAGTGCCTGCTGGGCCAGCTGGGTGCTTTCCACCGTGGCAGAAATGGAATGGAGGAGGAAAGCTTTAGGGGTGTGGGGTAGTTATGTATGTGTTTGTGTGTTTAGAATTACATTTTTAACATATTTATTATCCTGTCTAGAAATGATCTTGAAGTCTCTAGACAGCTAGTATTAAAATGACTTTTTGCCCATCTTATTTTAATATTAGCTATCTTGTGCCTTTAGAGTTAACTTAAGAGTGGGACCAGCAGTTAGCATAATGGCTATGTCGCTGGACTCCCACATAGTCGACCACGGTTCGAGTCCCGGACCCGGTGGCTTAAACTCATGCCGGGCGCATGTGCATACGTGCCCAAGATCCTGAGAGGAGAATGGAGGAGAAGGCATTGCAGTGTGGCTATCCCCTCTGGGGGGGTGATTTCTCGCTATCTCTCTGTCTCTCTCTGTCTGGTGAGCGCACGCGCCCTATAGCAAAAACCTCTCCAAAAAAAAAAAAAAAAAAAGAGTTAACTTAAGAGTAGGGACAGAGAGTGGCATGGTGGTTAAGCTGTTGGACTCCCACATGACGGACTAGGGTTTGAGTCCTGGATATGGTCGTTTGAGAATCATACCAGGTATATGCGCATGCCTGCCCAAAATCCCAGGAGGAGAATGGAAGAGAAGGGATTACAGAGTGGTCATCCCCCCAGGTGGTGATTTCTAACTTTCCCTCTCACTGTCTTCTTCTTTCTGGTGCATGCATGTGCTCTATGATAAACAAAAACCTTAAAAAAACCCCACAAAGGTAACTTAAGAGAGATAGGTGTTTTCCAGCTCCCTCAAAGGCCTCTGCCTTAGGTAGGGCAGACAGAAAGACAAAGACTGCTGGAGAGGTGAAGGCTAGAGAGGGAGGATGAGGGAGAAGAGGAAGGAAGAAGAGGGAGAGGGGAGGAGGAGAGGCAAGAGAAGAGAAAGGGCAGGAAGAGAGAGAGAGGGAAAGAGGATGGGAGGAGAGAAGAGGAGAGCAGGAGGTGGGGAGGAGGTATGGGGGAGAGGTGGAGAGGAAGAATAAGGGGGAGAGGAAATGAGAGGGAAGAAAAAATGGAGAGAGGAGAGAATGGAGAGGAAGGAGAAGGGGGAAGAGAGAGATGGACTCTTTTTCTGAATAATAGTCATTTGGGTAGTTCCAGTTTTATCAAAACAAAATCTCTCAGGAAGCCAGATCTCCCACTGCAAATAAATGCTAAATGATCCACAGGCTAAATAAGTTCCTTTTGAATGGGGGAATCCAGGAGCTGGAGGTTGGATTTATTTCCCTCCTGGAGGCAATTTTCACACATGCAGCTTAAATCATTGCTTACTGAAGCTGTTTATTTAATTATTTAGCATTGTGACTAAAGGCCAGATGTTATATAAGCAAGGCCAACAATCCAGCTGTATGCTAAAACAACGTGTTTATGGATTATAGGCTCTGCTGTGCAGTGGCTCCTTCAATCTTTGAGTTTCTCTCCATCACCTACTGGATGTGACTCTGCAGACATCAATATGCAGAAATCCTGGGAGGTGGGGAGGGAGGCTCTCTTCCTGCACAAAATGACTCGTGACACGACGGCACCTGTTTCCCCAGAGTTTGCTTATTATTGGGGCTCCAGATATTTTAGTCACGGTACTGTTTCAGGGCATTCAGACAACTGGCTTCACAAATTTCCATCTGTGTTCTTTTCTCTTAGTCCTAAAGCCAAACAAATGGCATTTCTGCCTGGGAAGTGTAACAGTGTCATTCAGACATCCATCCCCTTTTCCCTGTACATTATGGGGATGCAAAATGCCTCCTATATTCTAACTGATAGAGGGTGAATTGATCACATCCCCAAACACGTTATCATAAGGTCCATCTTATCACTATAATCATTATTGATCACACAACCAAACACATTACCATGGCCACGAGGTCCATGCTTATCACTATGGTCATTATTGCGAATAAACAATTCTTGTTTACATTTCAGGAATGTGCAGCTTAAAACCCAGTGGGTACTTTCCACAGCTGTTAAGAGCAGATCTGCTATATTAAAAGGAATCGCACAAACTTATTCAGAGGAGATCGATCTGTATTTTGTGATTGAGTTAGGTTTAAAGTTGGCGTGAATGGCAAATATGGCATGAATTCAAACTATCATTAAAATCTCTTCTAGAACCCATAAAGTGTGGTGCGAGGCTCTGTGTATGTTGTGCTCTCTTTCAGTCAGTCCATCCCAGTCAGTTTTTCCTTCTGCATTAGAGCAGGGAGCTTATCATTGGTTGAGTACCGGACAAAACAGCTAGCTTGTATTTTAAGGCCATATTCTATAAAAAAATGTTTTTCTCCATAAGCAGGTATCCTTGAATATGATAAGTTCAATTTCTATATCGATGTGACTCCACCCTTTAGTAGAATCTTGGAATACATGCTACATTCTCTTTCTTGACACAGTAAGTGTGTTAAAAAAACATTCTATTCAAGTTCGTGTGGTGTTTCATTTGACTTTCAATTCTGCATTTTCTGAAAATCTAGCAGGAACCAGGCAATGCTAAATTCTTCCTTTCCTTACCTGTTATTAGCTGAGTTAGCACTTTAGTCTGGTCATTGAGAATATTCACTGTAACATTTCTGGCTGATTTGAAGTACAGGGCGTTACCCTGTAGAAAGAAAACAAGATAAACACATGAAAATGTCAGGTTTTTAAGCAAATAAACCAAAATAACTATAATTCCAACTCTCCAAGGGGCTGAACTTGTTTTAGTCAATTTCAGAAGAATTTGTCTTTATTTGAAAACTTTGTTTAGTGAAAACTCCAATGTTTAATGTTTTTTGATAATGGTCATTTATCTAAAATATCTTCCTCAAAGAGACACAAAGACACACACACACACACACACACACACACACACAAACACACCTGATTTCCCTAGAATATGCACATACATACACATATTATTATAGCTGAATCAGAGACAAGGGGCACAGAGAGCCCTTTGGTACTTTCTGAAGGTTCTAGTCTGGGTACACAGAATAACAAGGAAAAACTGAAATCTCCTAACCTCATTCTTCGTCCAAAGAGACTATACAGAATCCTTAGAAGAGAACAAAAAGCTCAGATGAAATGTCCAAGGTCTGCCCCTCAGGCACATTCGCTAGTTCTAAGAGTCCTTTGTGGAGATGTTTGCAACTCATGTATACAAAACCCAGGAGATGTGGTATTCCCAAGTCAGCCTCTGCCTCCTCTTTCTTCCTTGTCTTCAGATTTCTTTTCCTCCAGGCACTCTGTGCCTTCATCCACTCTCCCTTTGTCAAAGTGGGTACCCATCCCTTTTTCACACTATGGTAAACATTGCTGAGCATGACTCAGAGCAGGGCTTGGCACACTTTTTCTGTAAAGGGCTTGATACTAAATATTTTAGGCTCTCTGGAATGAAGTCTCTGTAGTAACTATTCAACTCTGTTATGGGACAAAAACAGTCCTAAACAATACACAGACAGAGGGATATTATAGCTGTATTCCATTAAATTTTATTTGTGGACACTGACACTTGAATTTCATATCATGTAATTTTACTTTTTAAAAAATTTTATTTATTCCTTCCAGGAGAGGGAGAGAAAGGAAGAAAGTGAGGGAGGGAGAAAGAGAAAGAAAGTCACCTCCAACAGCATCTTCATGCCATAATCCATCCCCAGCCTCAGCCAGCCTGGATTATGGGCACACGTATAATCAGTATGTACAGGGAGGTCTTGGGACATGAACCGGGAACTTCTCATGTGGATCCAGCATTGCAGAACGCTGTGTTCCTGCTGCAGCAGTGTCTGACCAATTTTACTTTCATGTTTAAAATTTAATATAATCTAAATGTGTCATGACATGTTATTCTCCTTCTGTTTTATTTTCTGCTCCACCTCCTGCATCCTTTAAAAATATAAAAACCATTCTTAGATGGCTGGTGATACAAGAATTGGCAAAGGCTGGATGCTTCCCACGGGCCACCGTTCGCCAAAGCCTGGCTTAGAAGTCACCTTTTCTGAGAATACTAAATCCTCACACACAAGGATGAACATCTGACAGAGAATATGCCAGTATTATTTAGCAGGTATGGGAAAAATGTTGGTAGTCATTCCTGTCTTTCTGAGCCTATGTCACCACATGGCATATACCTGCCCGAAAACTCAAGAATGTCTTCATGCACTGAGTCCCAACTACATGAAAATCATTGTCCTACAATTTGAGAGGAAACTGAAGAAAAGCAAAAGTCGGTCTCTACCTTCAAAATCTTAGTCTATTCATCAGGGTCAAGAAAGTGGTCACAAATACATTCCACATAGAACAGTAAGACTGAACAGGGAGCAACAGCATGTCTGGGAATTTTCCCAAAGAGTAAGGTTATTCAGGTTCAAGGCTGTGGAACGGGATGCAAAGGAGACTTCCTGAAAAAATTAACATTTGAGCTGAGATTTGAAATGAAGATCATAGAGGCAAAAAAAGTATAGACTGACTGTCAAAAGTTCTTTTGTTTTTCTAATTGCTAGGGAGTGCACTATCTAGAGAGAGAGAGAGCGCGCATGCGCGAGCATACCAGTGGGGTGGATGATGTCACAATTTATTTTCCTCCATTTTTCTATCCATTAGGATCTTAGGCACACACATGTACCTGGTGCATTTTTCAAGACACTAGGGTTGGAATCTGAACTTTGCTTGGCCTTGTGGGATCTGGTTTCTTATGTACAGGGATTAACCACTGTGCTGTACTGGGCCAGCCCTCCAAGGTCTTTTTCCTTCTAAAACTGGCAGGGCTGAGGGCTGGATTAGTAAACCAGCCTACATATGGAAGACTGTAGGGCTGCAGGTTTATTAGCGGGTAGGCACACCAAGGCCTGAGATGACTTATACAAGAGGCGGGGAGGGGTTAGAGTGGCAGCCGCCATAGATAGACAATTTGTAGCATGGTCTCTCTCCCTAAGGATAACAGCAAAATGGCTGTGTCAGGGTAAGAGACAACGACTTCTGATACACTGGAAAGCACTAATTCATTGTAATCCCCTGCAATGGTTTAAAATTAAAATTTCCTTTCTAAAAAAAATAATTGTTTAATTGGGTCAAGGAAGTACATTTACTACAGTATTGTCATATTTCTTTTTCTATCTATAAGTAAATAAGTATTAGTCTAACATAATTTTTTTGTCATTGTCTTTGACAATGCTTAGTAGTTCTATTTAGAATTTCAAATAATTCACGTAAAATAAGAATTCAGAGCCTAGAATCTGTATCTGTTTCTGGAAGTTAATAAATTAACATGTCTCTTCGTCTATTCATCGGTCTGACATTACAGAGAGAAGAGTAGCCTGGAATTAAAGTGGATAAATTCCGCGGCCACTGACCTCTGTGTGTCCTTGAGCGAATGCTCTGACCTGTTTCATTCTCTGTATTCTCCACCAATGAACACTGAGATCATCATCAAGCTCAACAAACACCCCCTCACTAGAGCCCTCACTGTGTGCTGGGGTGCAGGGGGAGCATTGGGGTAAGAGGCCTCATTTTCTGCACCGGCTCTATCAGTAACAAGTCGTGTGACTATGGGAAAGTTACTTTATTATTCCAAACCTCAGTTTCTTTATAATGTATGGTGGCATAAGTATTACATATTAAAATTCACATATTATTAGAAATTATTATTTTCCACATGTGATTATTAAAACACATGTGGTCTGATGCCAGGCACTCATTAAGTTCTAGTAGTTTCTGGATAAAAGAGGAGGAAAAAGAGGGAGTAATGAAAGGGACAAAAGGAAGAGAAAAAAGTGAAGTTAGAGAAAGAAGGTAGGAGAAAAAGGGGTAGGAAGGGGAAGAAATAGGGAAAAACGAGGAAGAAAAACTTACTTGTGTCACTTTAATCTTCCCAGCCCATTCACAGAGTGAGTCAGAATTTACTTCCATTTCTCACATTCTCTGCTTTCGTATTTTAAGGCTAGCCTCAGAGCCTAGTGGTTAAGGGAGCTGAATCCCACATGGCTGATTACAGTTCAAATCCCGGCCCAACTACTTGAAAAAACATGCTGGGCATGTGTGCATGCATGTCCAGAATCCCGACAGGCTTAAGAAATGGAGAAGGGATTGCAGTATGACCATGCTCCACTGGGGGTGGCTTTCTCTCTCTTTCTCTGTCTCTTTATCTCTCTGTGTGCATGCATGTCAAAAATCCTGATAGGACAGAGAAATGGAGAAGGGATTGCAATATGACCATGCTCCATTGGGGGTGGCTTTCTCTCTTTCTCTGTCTCTCTGTCTTGGGCATGTGACCTCTGGCAATTAAAAATGGACAAATAAAACCCAAATAATTTTTATATATGTGGCTAGCACATTTAGTATCTTTCAAATCCTAGTATCTTCAAAGGCTACCCATTTGTCTTTCATATAATTGAAACAAATTTTATCATGGAAAAATCTCATAATAGCTTTGCTCAAGATTTATACCAAGAGATATCATAAAACTATCCTTTCTTTTTATTATCATGTCAAAATATTATAGTTCAACATTAATTGTCCTAATATGCTGACATCCTGGGAAACAAAAATCTTTGCTACATCCGTGTTTAAACAAAGAGCCTATTCTAGCCTGGGAAGTACTGCTATAACCTTCCCATATACTCAGTAACAGAAAGATTACCAGGGGCTCAGCAGCAGTGGTACAGGAGGAAGGGCATTGCTGTGCACTTATGGGCCATGTGGGAAGGCCCAGAGTTCTGATGCCACGTCAAACTTCACTTGCTGGGTGAGCCCAGGGGCCTGGCTGGCTGGACCCAGCCCTGTTGGTGACCCTGTATTTGTTTCTGTTTCTCAAAAGGAAAGAAAGGGAGGGAGGGAGGGAGGGAGGGAGGGAGGGAGGGAGAGAGAGAGAGAGAGAGAGAAAGACAAGGAAGGAAGGAGAGGGTGGACAGTGAAGGAAGGAAGGAAGGAAGGAAGGGTGAGAGGGTGGAAGGAAGAGATAGGGGAGGAAGGAAGGAAATGAGAAAGGGAGGAATCAAGGGAGGAAGGATCCTAAAACTTTGAAAGTTTACGAGGATAAAAACAATGAGCCAGCTAGCATACAGGATGATCCTCACATAGCCTCTGAGTCAGTGTGATTTTTTATTTTGCTCTCATAACTACATACTGTGGCTAAACAAAAAAAAAAAACAAAAACAAAAAAAAAAAACAAAAAAAACATCAGCCAAGCAAAGCATCCCTGTGGCTCCATGGTATTGGAACAGGAAAGGGAAACACTTCATGCCTGATGTCCTCTTGGCCTCTTCTCTTTCCCCTGTACTCCCTCTTACCCACCAAAGCCATCGCTGAGCCTGGGGAGGTTAATTTCTGCCTGAGGAGAGACTGCTCAGGGCCAGCGACTTTGACTAGCTGATCTCAAGGCAACCGTCCAAGGGTAAAGGGTTTGCAGGTAGCTGCCTGGAGGCTCAGCTCTGCTGAGCAGGCAGACCCTTGCCAGAAGATGAAGATCAGAGCTCAGAACAGGTCCAGGCTGCAATCAATCAGCTTGCAATTCTGGACAGAGAAGGAGGCCTCATAGGAGACAGGGAAGGCTACAGTGTACCATTTCTCTCACATGGACAGAGAATGACCCTGCACAACAACCCTCCCTCAACCTTAATAACTAAAGTTCACAGCATTTTGTGCTGCAATTCTCTTCACATTTTACTGAACAAGAATCCTCAACACATTGCTTTTTTCTAAAGCAGAATATGCAGAACACAATCAAACCTCTTCTTGATGACTCAGGGGCCACTGAAATGAACATTATTTGTTCCACTGTTTCCTCTGGGTTACTGCATGTATGTGGCTATTTGAACTCTGAATGGCTTCATCATGCTGACATTTAAAATTACTATACCTGATTTTTAAAAAAATGTATTATTTACTCATATCAAAACAGTATGTGTAAATGTCAAATACTATAAGGCTTATAACAAAGAATAGCAATTCACATTTTTCCCTATTTTAAGAATTTTCAACTTGTCTGGGTATTTCTTCATTTATTTCTCCCTCTATGGTCCAAGATGTCCTTCTATGCTAATTTCTGATTTACCAACTTTAGATGTCATTCACTGAATTTCTTCGATGCCATGTACTCCTTCATATAACCTTTATAAATTAATATTCAAAATGTACATTAATATCTTTAGTTTTTGCTATAGGGTGTGTGTACTTGCACACACATGAGAGAGTTAGAGAGTGAGAGAGAGAAAGTCACCCTCTGGAAGGGTAGCTTCATCATAATCTCTTCCTCTCCATTCTTTTTGCTGGATTTTGGGCATGCACATACACACGCCTGGTGTGTTTTCCAAGTGGCTGCATCTAGAACTCAAACCATGTAGTTAGCCATATGGGATCCAGCACCATGCTACCTGCTGTCCCAGAATGTAAATCACTGCAAGATTATAGATTCCAGTTGCCAGGAACTACCTCTCATCTACCTACATAGTGTCTTTCATAATATTTTTTGACATTTCTTATCTAGTATCACTTATTCTATTTCCCTATGACCACATAGGTTTATTCCTTACAGGTTTTGTTCTCCATTTATTATTTCTTCTAGTGGGGTTTTTGAAGGAAGCAGAGATCTATGATTTCTCACTGCTATCCATTTGTTCACTTCTAGAACCATCTCATACTACTGCCTTCTTCAGAGAAAAGGAAGTTAAAACTGTGTGTCAGTCAAAAGCAGTAAGTATCTGGTCCACCATCCAAGAGTATCTCTTAAGCATTCTATACATACTAACAGAATTCCTGGAACATGTTAGATATTTTCCTAAGCTCCAAAGAATGAGAAACATACGATCTTTATCTTAAAAAACGTCCTAGCCCAGGGGAAGATTAAGTTAATGCAAAAAGTCCATAACGGTAATATGATATCACTTTAAGATTTATGCTCTCTTGGTAAGAAAGGCACAGATTTTAATATTTGCATTTGATGGCAACCATATCATGTAGTCTGTTTTAAAGCAATGTGGCTGCCAGAAGTTACTTATCTTGATAATCCCACACTGCAGTATATCTTCCTTGCCCTCAGAAAAACTAACAATCTGATCTGGGAATTCAGATCAACAGAGAAAACTAGAAGACAGCAAACAAACAACTTCCACATTCAGGGAAGGCTTTGAATTCTGAAGCAATGGAGTTCAGCGAAGGAAGGGATCAGCGTGGCTGAAGTCCTGAAGGGAACCTTCCCAAAGGACAGTGTGACTGACATTTGACATGTCTTCCTAATAGAAAGGCAGGCTGGTTTACAACTGCATCATTTCTATCTGATACTAACTTAGGTAACAAGAGAGGTTGGCTTTGTGGGGTAAATGTTCAGAATGTAAGTTTGGAGTCACATTTGTGCTTTAACAGCAACTCTACTTCTTCTACTTCCTTGGGTAAATCCTTTAAGACTACATAACGATATTGAAAGAAAGAAATTCAAGACAGGAAATATGTATAAAGTGTTTACATAGGTGTTACAAAAACACTTTAAAATTATAAGCAAAGAAACAAATAAAATTTCATTAGGAGGATTCCTTGGAGAAATGGTTGATTCTACAACCAGGGAAAGAAATCTATAAAATGAGCCTAGAGCATCTATTAATGGCAGAGGGATTCTACTATCCTTTGGATGTCCCCACTAAATTCCTGTACTCATACCTTGTTGTACTGTAAATGTGTGTCTCAGAGTGGGGCCTTTGGGTGTGATAAGGTCATTAGGGTAGGACCCTTGAGTTCTGATAGGTTTATAAGAGGGAAAGGAGACCAGAACAGGCAGAAACTTATGGACAGTTGCTCTGCTCACAATCCTGTCTTCTGCCATATTGTGACCAGCTTGATGCCATCTTCAAGTCTTTTGATTTTCCAGCCATTGGAATTGTGAGTCAAATAAACCTCTACTCTTAGGAATCACCCAATCTCAATGATTTCTGTAAGTAGCACCCCAAGTGTTGGTCAAATACAAAGAAAATATTTTTAAAAAATGGGAGCCAGACAGACTCACAGGAATTACACAGTGCTCTGCAAGATTAACTTACATGAGAAGGTCTGGGATTCTCATCCAGAGATCTCCCATTATATCTGGGTGTGCACATGCATCTAGGCTGGTGGGTAAAACTGAGAGTAGACCACAGTATGAAGACCCTGGTAGGGGGTACTTGTCTATCTTACTCAGAGAAGAAAAAAGACACTTAAATTAATGAAATCAAGCAAAAAATAACTCATGATTATGAGAATATGTCAAAGAGAAGACAATAGATAAAGCGCTATTTTCAGGGCACTTAAAGGGAATGTCTTACATAAGAAAACTGAATGAGATCCCAATACCCAAAGCTGGAACAATTTCATCAACAAAATTAATGATGTAGTATTGATTTATAATCCAGAGCAGAAAACAGATATCCATGAGTCCATATAGATATAAATAAATGAATAAACAAATGGTGAAGTAAATCAAATCTCCCTTGTAGAAGAATTTCAAGTAATTTGCAAATATAACTCTCCATTACTTAAGGGTGAACTGTGTTTAGTGATTTCCTTTCAAAGAAAACAGTGTAGAAATGTAGATAAAAGAGTATCTTTACACTTGAGAAATCTGACAAATACTATCTTGGCCAAGTGACCACGGTCAACAAGAGTGGTAAGTCCTGTTGAGAGCATGAACACTTGATATGATGTAAAGAAAATGGCACTTTACTTATGTTGTCTTTCTCTTCAAAACATATAACTCTCATTGGATGATGAGAAGACATACAACTCTCAATTGAGGGCAATTTTAAATAATATCTGACTACTATTCCTTAAAACTGACAAGGTATCAAAGCCAAAGAAAATTTGAAGAACTATCACAAACAAGGACACTCTAAGGATACACGAGGACTCAAATGTAACATCGTACCCTGGATGACATCCTTGGACAGATAAAGGTCATTATATAAAAGTGAAGAAAATATCAATCAAAGATGAACTTTAGTTAATAATATGTAAGTATCAGCTTATTAATTGTGACAAATATACCTACTAAAGTCAGATATTGATTGGAGAGACTGGCTGTGTGGAGTACATGTGAATACTGTCTTTGTAGTTTTTCTCTATATAGAAGTATTACAAAATTAAAAGAGAAATTTGAAAACTATATTAGGCTGACAAATTATTTTATTTATTTATTTTTGAGGATTTCTTTTTGTGTTTACTTTTTTCATACATTCAATCACTACATATCATTATAGCTTGTAAAATGAATTTTCCCAGCATGGATACATTGTATGTTAGTTGAGTTAAATATATTATCATACACATTATCAACAGATAATTTTCCATTTTTGTGTCCCTTAAATGTTTTGCTTCTTTCTTTTTCTCTTTGATTTCCTCCCTCTCATCCTCCTCATTTCCCACCCTCTTTCCATACTGTTTCTAGTATCTGCAATTGTTCTCTATGTTTTTATATCTTTCAGTCTTTCAGTTTCTGCCATAGAGTGTGAACATTTGGTATTTATTAAGTAGGGATGTACAATGTCTCTCATAATTTGGTTTGCTTCACTTAGCACTAAATCTCCCACATTTAATCACTTTCTATTTGCCAGTGTCTCTATTTTTTTTATGTCTTAGTAGTATTCCACAGTGTATATGTGCCACAAATTTTAAGATACATAACTTCAAGTAGAGACTTTCGAAAGGCACCTATTTTTGAGAGCTTGTCCTATTGTAGAAAACTGATTCCACTTTTGGTTTGACTATATCAGAGAGCCTCCCTTATAGTGAGACAAATATGTTGCTAAGGGATTTTGTATTTGGGAATACTAAAACATAGTCTATGAGGTCTCTCACAGTCCATTCTCCATTCAGGGCTTTCTATGCATGGCCATGCTTCAGCTTTTTTTTTTTTTTTTTTTTTTTTAAGCTTTTCCCCCCTTTTCCCCAGGTACTTATTTTCTATCGGCTTAAAACAAAACAAAACAAAACAAAACATAAAAACAAGATAATTAGAGGCAACCGACATCTTTCCAGAAGGTAATGATGCAAAATAGTACTAAGGGGGCTGACAGGTGGTGTGGTGGTTAAGGGAGCTGGACTCTCACACAGGCAACTGCGGTTCGAGTCCTAGACCTGGCTGCTGGCTTTCTTCTCTCTCTCTCTCTCTCTCTCTCTCTCTCTCTCTCTCTCTCTCTTCTTTCTGTCTCTCTGTCCCTCTCTGGTCAAAAATAAAAATAAAGATATATAAAATAATTCTTTAAAAAATACATTATTAAAAAATAATAGTACTAAGTCTTGGGCCAGCTGGTGGCATGGTAGTTAAAGTGACTTAGTCCTACATGGCTGACTACATGGTTCAAGTCTTAGACTTGTTGGCCTGAGAAAACATGCGAAGTATGTGTGCACTGCATGACCAAAATCCTGAAAGGAACATGCAAGAGAAGGGATTGTGACATGGCCCTCCCCGTACAGGGTATTTTCTCATTTTCCATTTCTTATTTTTTCTCTCTGTGTCTCCTGGGCAAGCACACACACCCTCTTGATAAAATTTAAAAATAATTATAATACTAACTCTTAGTATGACATGGAAAAAATGGACATTACTATTAAAGCAAATTCCAAGGAGTAGTTTGTAAGTTTTTCTTCAGCAAGCAATGTTTCTGTTATTATCATTATTATTATGAATAGGATATCTTTAGTTGTGTCTGTCTTGACACTTTTAAAAGCATGATAAATATTTAAAAAAATCATAAAATGGCTATGGATATCTTTCTACTGTAAATTTTTTTCTTTTTAAAAAATTTTATTCTTCTTGTTTTATTTTTGTTTAAAGTTTATTCCATCAGAAAGAGAGAGAGAGATACAGACAGACAGACAATCACAAAAGGTTCCCCACACTCTAATCCTCTGTCTTAGCTCTCCTGATCCAAGACATGTACATACATATCACAGCATGCTAAGGGGGGATCTAACCTTAAACCCAGGACCTTTCCCATGTGGGTCTAATTATGTCACCACTGTACCACCACCTGGCCTTTAGGTATGGCTATTTCTTTTGTACCTTGGAGTATCTTTTTATAGTAATGCTTGGATGGATTTCTATTGTTTCAAAATTTTTTTCCAGCTGTGAATAATGAATCTACACTGTGACATACTTACTCAAAATAAGCTGGGAAATTGTCCAGTTTTATCATCATAGTATTCCCATTCAGCTAGTCTCTGCAATGTGCCCAAATTTGTATATGTGCGTGCTGGTCCCTCAACACTTCACAAAGTTGAGCTGTTCTGTCTCAATGAGTCCTTTGAGGCATCATGTTCATATGTCAAAGCTTCAAGAGGATTGCCAGCTTTGCCAGTGCCTACCACATTTCTGGCACCCTTAGGCTTTCAATAAATATTTGTTGAATAACTGAATACTTAGATCAAATTACGAGTCAACAGAATGAGAGATATCAACAAAGGAAGTCATTATTAATAAATGAAGGTTGACAGTGACTGTCAAAGAGTTTCAAAAGGCAAGCCATTAAGCATGAGTGATGTGATAATCTAAACGTGGAAACTGAGTGTGCTGGGAAAAGGCAGTATTGATAAATAATCAACAGATATCTAGTTACCAGAGAAAGAAAGCACAACAGGGAGATCCCGCAATCCCAGAGATAGAAAGTAGGATCTGTTGCCCCATGTGTGCTGATGCCATTCTGCCCCTTACCCATCCAGTACCAATAGGCAGGCCCAAGCCAAGCCACACAGCTTGAGTTCATCAGGCACTCCCTGCACCCCAGCTTGCCATGGTGGAGGAGGGCCTCTCCAGCCTGCATGGTATGCAAACCCACTGCTTGAAGTTGTCTACCACCTTACATTCTACCTATCACCACAACCTCCTTCCACACTGGGAGCAATTAGGTTAAGGTATATAAGAACCAAGCACCTGAAAATAGGAGACTCTGGAGGAATTCTGTCCCCATAACTCCCTTACCATAAAAGGAGAGCAATTCCCCTCTAAATACCTAAGCCCTAAACTCCTTCTGTGGATTCCATACTCCCATCCACAACAGAGAAGGGAAATTGGCATAGAGTTAATACATATCATAAAGAAGTGCAGAAGTACACCACTATAGAAACATACTCCAAAGAAGTAGGAATATGTGAGTATACCACCAGCTGACTAAAAACCAAACAAGAGTCTGAAGAAATAGGAGAATATCAGGAAAAGCCTCCCCCTCAAAGGATCATTACTCCTCACCAACAATTGAAAAAATACAAGAAAAGGAAAAGAATTCAAAATATTCATTGTAACAATACTCAACAAGATGCAAGAGAAAACAGAGAACCAATTGCAGGTTCCATGACATGAAGGAGAAACTCTACTAGGAGACAGACACAGTGAGAAAAAATGAAACACAATTTCTGGAGATAAAGACTATGCTGTTGAAAATCAAAACGTCTCTTGAAAATATCAGCAACAGATTAGACCATGCAGAAGAAAGAATCTCTGACCTTTAAGATAAAACCTCCAAATTAGTCTAAGCACTCAAAAGAATAGAAAAATAACCATTAAAAATGAGGACAATATATGGGAAATCTAGACAACATTAAATGACCAAATAGTCACATAGTAGGTATCCCAAAAGGTAAATAGACAGGTAAAGACATTGGGAATGTAAATTAGTCCAGCCACTGTGGAGAACAATTTGGAGATTCCTCAAAAATCTACAAATAGAACTATCATATGATCCAGCAATCCCACTCCTTGGTATCTACCCAAAGGACAGAAGAATTCTTAATCAGAAAAGTGCTTGCACATCAATGTTTATTGTGGCACTATTCACAATTGCTAAGTCATGGAACCAACCCAAATGCCCCCAAACAGATGAATGGATTGAAAAACTTTGGCACATATACTCTATAGAATACAATTCAGCCATAAGAAAAAAAAAAAAAAAAACAACAAAACCCTGGCTTTTGACAGAAAGTGGAAGAATGCAAGATTTACTGCTGAATGAGGCAAGCCAGGATATGAAGGAGAGACATTGTATGTCAGCACTTAATATATATCAAGTGTCCACACTCTGTGACTGAAACTGATTGACTAAAGGATATACAAACACAATAAACACTATATACCAGATATAGTGTGTGTGGAAGAGTAGGGCTTGAGGAAGGACATTTAGAAGAAAAATAGGGAGGCAAAGCATTAATGGGACAAAGAAATGTGGTATTATCTATTGAAGATATTTTATAGTTTAACCGCCTGGACTAGGGAGAAATGTTCACATAGTGAAATATTCACTTTGTAAGCTAAAAAAGGTAATTCAATGTGTAAAAAAAGAAATAAAAGAAAAAGAAAACATCTTTCATAATGCATTAGCTGAACACTTTCCAAATTTAGAGAGGCATGTGGACATCCAAATCAAGGAGCTATAAAGGACACCATATAGACATAACATAAAATCCTCTCCAAGACATATCATAGCCAAATTGGTAAAAATCCTATAAGCCAAGACCAGCAGTTAGCATGATGGCTATGTTGCTGGACTCCCATGTAGTCAACCACGGTTCAAGTCCTGGACCCGGTGGCTTAAACTCATGCCGGGAGCGTGTGTGTGAGTGCCCAAGATCCTGAGAGGAGAATGGAGGAGAAGGGAGTGCAGCATGGCCATCCCCCCAGGGGGTGATTTCTCGCTTTCTATCTCTCTGTCTCTCTCTGTCTTTCTGGCAAGCACACACATCCTATAGCAAAAAACCTCTCCAAAAAAAAAAAAAAAAATCCTATAAGCCATGGTGATGTACAGCGATTGAATGTATAAAATTAAAAAATAAAAATAAACTGAAAGATATCTGTATATTTTAATATAAATATCATATCTATATCTAGTATTCACTATTTAACTGAAGAGTGGCAAAAACATAATTTTTGAAGCATTTTAAAAACAAAAGACAAAACAAATCTCTAAAAATGGCAAGAGAGAAACCCCAAGTTATATACAAAGGTTATCCATTAGACTGCCATCAGATCTCTCAGCTGAAACAATGCAA
Organism: Tupaia tana; assembly: GCA_026018925.1. Lineage (NCBI taxonomy): Eukaryota > Metazoa > Chordata > Mammalia > Scandentia > Tupaiidae > Tupaia > Tupaia tana. Next base: position 43,124,263 of record JAKSZU010000014.1, on the reverse strand, counting down.
GCAAAGAAAGAATGGGAAGATATTTAACAGTGAAAGAAAAGCAATTTCAGCCAGGAGTATTACACCTGACAAGATTATCCTTCAAATTGAAAGGAGAAATAAAAGCATTCCCAGATAAACAAATGCGGAAAGAATTCATGTAATTGAAACCAGTTCTTCAGGAAATACTTAAGGGACTACTACTCCAGGTTAAGGGACTACTACTCCAGGTAAGCTAAAGACAGACAAACAGAAGAGAATACAAAACAATTAGAAAAAAAGTCCACACATACTGATAATAACAATACTGATAATAACTTTGAATGTTGGGACTAAATGTAGAGTCAACAATTTTATACACAAGCAGGTTTAAATACAAATTCACCAATTATTTGATAGATAATTGCCTTCACAGTTTTCAATTTTTTTATTTATTATAACCATTACTCATTGTATAAAACTAGATAATAGAGGAAAAGGTCTAAAATGTTACAGCTGAGTCTTTCCTTGGAATAAATTAAAAAAAAAAAGGCTAAAATCAAGAACTTTGTAAAATTTGTAAATCACCAAATCACTAGTTTTATCATGTCTTCACTTTTAAACATCCCTTTCCAATTTTGTTTTATCTTTGTTTTTCAAGGACTTATTTCTTTATGCACAGTACAGTACTCAGGTCTTATAAGAACTCACAGTGTGAGTAAAAGTATTAGATTTTTAATCTCTTCCTAATGAGCTATTGTTATATACATTTTTACCTATTTCTAACTAAACCAATGAATGATACCCACAGATTATTTTCAGATTATAAACTCTTATTTCTCACAGTCCTCTATTTGAAATTACAACTTTTTCTCTCATTGGCTATGTTAAGATTATCTTTGTTAATTTATGATATTGTTGCCTGATTTTTAATCAGTATCTTTTTCTTTAGAACTGTATCTCATAGTAAAGAATATCATAGAAAATGTAGTACATACTTGCAGAATGACCACTGGCATGGTTTTCAAATGTTCATAACAAAGTGTTAATGGGAACCAGCAGTTAGCATAATGGCTATGTCACTGGATCCCACGTAGTCGACCGTGGTTTGCGTCCCAGACCCGGTGGCTTAAAATTCACGCCGGGCACGTGTGTGTGCGTGCCCAAGATCCTGAGAGGAGAATGGAGGAGAAGGGATTGCGGCGTGGCCATCCTCCCTGGGGGGTGATTTCTCGCTTTCTGTCTTTATGTCTCTCTCTGTCTGTCTGGCGAGCACACGCGCCCTATAGCAAAAACCTCTCAAAAAAAAAAAAAAAAAGTATTAAATGTTGAAGGTGATGAATATGTTCATATCCCAAATCTGTTTATTACACACTGTATGCATACTGTTTTTTTAAAAAGAATTTATTTAATTTTATTATCATTTTTTTTTTCTAGTTTGACTAGAGAGAGAGAGAAAGAGAGAGGGAGGAAAAGTAAAAAAGCCATAAAGTCCAGGACTTAAACTCTGGTCGGCTATGTGGGAGTCCAGCACCTTAGTCTCCACACCACCTGCCAGCTCCTACATGCATACTTTTAAAGACCATTCTGTACCTACAAAGATGTACAATGTTTAAATGTAAATCATAAATTACAATAAATATTTAAAGGGAAAAAAAGACAAAAACCAAAATATCTGTTTACTACTGAATGCAGTGCAAGGAATTGAAGAAGATACAAATAACAATTGAGTTACTGAATCTGTAAGTGACAGAGAGAGGCAGCAACACAAGTTGTACTTCTAATACTTGATGCTATAAAGGATAGAAGACTCCTGGAATCTTCTCTGGGCACGTAGCACCCAGCTGGTATGTGGTATTGAATGTGCCCTCTTCCAAATGCCCTTATCAATCCATTCTACTAGCATTTTAGACATATCTTCTAAGTATAAAGCACTGTGCCATGCACAAAGCAGGTGAAGTCTGAGCTCTGGAGCTTACAATCTACTAGGGGAAATAGACATTAAACTTTCAAGAAGGTGATATTTTAAGGAGCTGAGATCATGGGAATGAGAGATTGGTTAGCTGAACCAGAAGAGAAAGAACTTTTCAGACAGAGTTATAGATACATCTACTGACCCTGAGACAGAAGGAGCTTGGTAAAATATATCTAAAGGAGAGAGAGAAAGGCCAGTGTTGTTGGAGATTGATGATCAAGGGAGAGAGAAAAATGTGTTAACATTACCCATGCTGTCCTCTGCTAAACAGAAATGTTTAATTTGGATGTAAGAAATCTCATTTGTTTCTCCTTACAGATGGTGCCTCAGGATTTCACAAAGAAATCTCTTCCTGCTCCAGTTCATTCTTTATACTTTCTCCTGTTAACATGTGAGTTTCATTGTTTTATGAAGTCTTTCTTCTCCCTGGAGTCTACTTTTATATGTAGTAAGGTAGAAACTCAAACGGAAGCTGGTTTTCTCCACATTATCTACCAAGCAGCTGTTATTAACCCCACCAATATGTGCTGCCACTTTGACCAAATGTTAATTCCAAAATGTACGTATATCCTGGAGCCTTCTTGTCTGTTCTATTGTCTATCTGTTCTTACACTAATACACTACCTAATACTGTTTTTATTTCTGTGGCTTTGTGAGAATTCTGAAAAGCTGCTAGATCTACTTGTTTAGCTCTTATACATCATTTAAGGGATTTTTGAACTTACTCCAAAAATGGGAAGTCTCTGAAAGGTTTTAAGCAGAAGAGTGATTTAAACATATTTGTATTTATTTATTATTTTACCCTTTTTTAAAAAATAAGGTTTTTGCCATTGAGTGCATGCACTCACCAGAGAGACACCAAGAGAGATAATGAGAGGGAAAGTGAGAAATAACCCCCTAGGGGAATGGCCAAGCCATACTCCCTTCTCCATTCTCCTCCTGAGATTCTGGAAATGCCTGGTATGAGCCACCCAGTCTGGGACTAAAATAGTGGCCTGCCATGTGGGAGTCCAGCACTATAACCACTATATCACCTGCTGGCCCCCTAAAATCTTCTAAAATTTTATTCTATTTATTTCGTGAGAAAGAGAAAGCAAAAGAGAGTGGCAAGGAGAGAGAGGGAGGGAGAGAGAGATAAATACACATATATACAAATAACTCTGATGGGGATCTCATCATGCCATAATACTTCCACCCAAGACTTTCAGCCCTCTGGGATCTCAGGTGAGCATGCCGGGTGTGTTTTAGGTGGACCAGGATCCAAACCCAGTCTTCCACATGGCTCTAGCATTTACAGAGCAGTACACTGTTGCCTGAATTACCGTAGGGGGACATCATTTGTATTTAACTGTGATCACTCTGTTTACCTTACTGAGGTTAACTAGAAAGAGGAATGCATAGTGTCTGCAGCCAGAGAGTAGACAACTAAGTCACCTAGGTGGAAAATGATGGTAGCTTGAATTGGAGTGGTGGTAGGAAAAGATAAACAGAGAGATGACACATACATATTCTTAGAACTGATAGGGGGTGGTGATTGACTTGGGGGCTTGGGGATGAAGGTGGGGGGGTGGTCAAGAATAACTTGTAATTTTCCTGGCCAGGAAAGATAGTGGCTATTTATGAGCTATAGAGCAATGGATGTAAAAGAGAATATCTGAAGAAAAAGTTTTGTAGGTAGGAGTTTGGAGAAATGAAAATTCAACTTGGGAAGTGATCAGTATGAAATGCTTAGGACTTTGATGAATCAGGATGCAAGGTGACATTTCTTTTGATTCTACATATCTTTAAGTTCTTCTGCGCATTCACACTGTCTACTAAAAGCTACTTTATAAAAGGTTCGCAATTAAACTATTTCAAATGTCAAGTTGTACAAAAAAGCTGTGTGTTTTCATGTTGATTCTTTCTGGCAGTTTACAATCTGCTTTCTGCTCTCTCTAGGCATCATCAGTGGGGATCCTAGGAGAAAGCAGCCATATTAATATTAAAATGCAATTGTTAAAGATAACATCTCAAGTCATATCTCTCATATTTTGAAGGTTACAAAAAGTGCAATCAAACTTTCCAGAAAATGAAATATCAGCACTTTGCACACACACACATATGCACAAGCATGTGTGTGCAAAGTGCAAAGACTAGCTGGGGAATGAGTTCACATGACATAAACATAAGCAAACTATGACATACATATAAATAGGAAAATTAGAGACATAAAATTATGAGTTAATGCTAATTTTCTAGGCAAGGTATCTGAAAAAAAGAATACTTATACCTTGTCCTCCTTTGGGGTAAGCTCAGTTGTGTGAGTTTAAAAGGGATGTATTGGATGAGAATGAATTCCTTAATATCCAGGCAAACAGCCATAAGTGACATGTTCAGCCTGTACTCACTCTGAGGGAGAACAGACATTGCAAGGATTGCTTCTGGGCTGTGCAAAGAGCCAGATGCTGAACACTTGCTTGACTGGGAGAGTCAAGGCCAGAGTTCCATTTGTCTCCCTCTTAGGTGCCATGGAGGTACTGGAAGCTGTGACAGAGCAGTGTTAGAGCTTTGGGTTGTATTTGGAAAAGCAAAATTTACACTCATATTACAATCCAAAATTCCTTTGGGATCAAAGAAAGACTGTTAAGGTGCACTTGACAATGGACTCTGCACTGTTCTCTACCTTATCTCAGGCAATTTTATCTTTACAACATATAAAGTGTACCATTTGTAAATGCCTAAACCTTCCTTCAGGAATTTCCAACAGACTTTGTAGAAACTTTTCCATAATAGGTGAGTAGCCACTTTTAAAAAAATATTTAAAAATCGGACAGATGCCACAGCTTACTAGTTGAGAAAGCCAGATTCCACCTGACTGTTGATAGTTTGAATCCTGGATCCAGAGGTCTGATAAAAAAGACAGGCACATGTGATTGTGTTCCTAAAAATCTTGACGGGATGGAGAGATGGAGAATAAACTGCAATGTGACCCTGCCTCATTGAAGTTGCTTTCTGCCTGCCCCCACCCCTGTCTCTCTCTGGTCAGCACACCAAACCCTCTGGCAATTAAAAGTATATGTGTAAAAACTAACAATCTGTCCCCAAAAGATTCTATGAGCAAAAAAGTTAAGGAATTCAACATATTTTTCCTTACCTTCTAGTTGCATACTCCATGTTAGTATTTTATTGGCTCTGAGAAGTCCTATATCAACATAATCTGTTTACCTTTGTGTATCCAACAGTCTAAAATTTATTTAATTATAGGGGACCAGCAGTTGGCATAATGGCTATGTCGCTGGACTCCCATGTAGTCGACTGTGGTTTGAGTCCCAGACCCAGTGGCTTAAACTCACACTGGGCACATGTGCATGTATGCCCAAGATCCAGAGAGAAGAATGGAGGAGAAGGGATTGCGGCATGGCCATCCTCCCTGGAGGGTGATTTCTCACTTTCTATCTCTCTGTGTGTCTGGTGAGTGCATGCACCCTATAGAAAAAAAAAAAAAAAACTTTCAAAAACTAATAAAATTTATTTAATTATAGAATATTTTCTCTTAAGACACATGATAAGAAAAAAAAAAACACTGCAGGACCCATTTCAGGAAATACTACTTTAATGATTACTTTAAACATACAAGTTATGACAAGATATCTCTGCCTTTATCTCTTTAAATCCATTGAAAGGCTCACCTGACACAGTTTCAGTAGTGCTTGCTATAATCCTGGTGAGCAGGTGTGTTTGCCACCTTACAGCTGGGGAGACTAAAGCTAGCTTAGGCTGTGACTTGTTCAGGTTGCGTGCTGCTAAGTTGCAAGGAAAGGACTCAGGATTGAGCCCTTTCTCCTATGCTGTTGTGGAATGTGTCATCTAAGCTATAAATGCGAGAGCTGTGATAAAGGAATGATGCTGGCTCTGTTTGGGACAGTTAGACAAATCTTCATGGAGTAGAAGGAAAGCTTGATCAGAGTTTCTGAGAAACTCAATCAGCAGGGAGATAAGCAGGAAGCTCTGTCTTTTCCTCCCATGAAGTCAAGGTAATTCCAGTATTAAAGCATTAAAAGTTGACCAACAAGATTAAGATATGCTTTTCACACCAACTGTTGTTTTTCCACAACACAGAAAGCAATACAGACAAAAACTTGCACTTTGCTGTAGAAATTTCATGGGCCAAAGCTCTCTGGCTTTTGGCCACATTTGCAAAGAGGGCTCTTCCATGCATAGTGTCCTTGGCCTTGCAGTGACCCCAGAGCACCCCCAGAGCTGGGAGCACAAGTCTGGGCTTTGTGGCTGGCCCACGCACATTCCTCAGCCCTATGTGCACATTTTTCCGCCCTCCATCAGCAGTGGCCTGTAGCTTTGGGTCCTGACCTTTCACAGAATGGTGTGTGGCATTCTCAGGAGTCAAAAACCTCTCTCAGGAGAAGCTTGTGCAAAGATAATGTGAGTCTTTTAGAGAGAAGTGCAAGCCGAGGTTGGAATAACTAATGTGAAGACAAAAGCAATTGCTGTTGTGGGTGTGATACAATTTGATTTGTTTTAGAAGAGAAGAAATTGCCCAGCTTAATACTGATTGACTTGATGGAGCCCCGACCTCCTACAAAATTAGTCCAAGTGACATTGGGAAAAACAAACAAATCCCCAATTACTAACCCTAGGATCACTAGAGCCTTTCTCAGCAGTCTGTTATTATGGTTAAGCTGGGCTTTGGATGGGCAGAGCTCTGAATTGAATCCCAGCTGTGTTACTATCAAAGCTAGTAGCCCTTGGTCATACAGCCTTAATTTCTTCAGCTGAAAAATGGGGATTATAGTAGTACCCTCTTTATGGACCTGAAAGGATGAAATAAATAGCACACATAAAGAATCATGTTTGTACTTTTTAACATTAAAAAAAAATTGCTAGTGGGTACATGTGCTTGCTAAAGAGACAGAGAGACAGAGACAGATGTAGAAAGTGAGAAAGTACCCTCCGTGGGAGATGGCCATGTCACAGTCTCTGCTCCGTTCTCCTTTTGGGAACTTGGGCTTGCACACACACATACTGATTGTGGTTTCTAAGCTGTCGGATCTGGAGCTTGAATGACCAGGTTGGCCATGTGGGATCTGGCGTGCCTTAACTACCATATGACAGACTGGCTCATAATATACATGCTCTTATCATTGATGTTGGTGGTTGATAAGCTCTTTTGGTCCCACCAAATTGACAGAGAAACTAGTAAGTGAACTGTTTCTTCTTTATATTGGGTGGTTAAGAACATGATTTTAGACATACAGGCTGGGACTTGAACCAGGCTCTTCTACATACTAACTATGTGAACACAGGTGGGTAACTCAATCTGTTTGTCTTCCTTTCTTCACAAAGAGAACACACTAGCACATAGGATGCTAATCTAAGAAGTAAGACAATTTATGTGAATCAGACATCACAGTGCCTAGTAAAGAGTCAGGATTCAATATATGATAAACAGTATCCAATCGTCACAGAGGGTGGAGAGCAGCAGGTACGTTTGTTATTACTTCTTTATAGAGGTGGAACAAGAAGACTGCCTATCCAGAATATGTATCTAGGTAGCTCTCTGTTATGATTAACAAGGCATGAAAAGGCACTTTGACCACAAAAAGTATCTGAAGTTTCCATGGCCAAGGCTGCTCCTTCCCTGTAAGCCTTCCTATCTGAGAGTGTCCATGGAGAACCAGGCTTGGGAAGAAAAGAGACAAGCTACAGAACTAATGGTTCCAAATGAAGACCATGTGGCATCCTAAACCAGGCTCACTAGGGTGTGACATTGTGAGGGGTAGGTAGAGATACAAAGGGAAAAGTCAAATATATTTAATCCCTTGATGTGAAGTATTACAACTATGGAGTTCTCAGACTTATAGAAAGGTTAAACAGTAATCATCAGATCATATAAAACCTGATCTAGAACCAGGTTCATCTGCCCAACCCAGGGCTAAGACCCCTCTGACCTAAGAGCTCTTAGGAAGTTGCAGGTTATAAGTGTTTTTTCATCTTGTTCAAAAAAGAAATGAGGTGGGACCAGCAGTTAGCGTAATGACTGTCACTGGACTCCCACGTAGTCGACCGCGGTTCGCGTCCCGGACCCAGTGGCTTAAACTCACGCCGGGCGCGTGTGCGTGCGTGCCCAAGAGCCCAAGATCCTGGGAGGAGAATGGAGGAGAAGGGATTGCGGCGTGGCCATCCTCTCTTGGGAGTGATTTCTCGCTTTCTATCTCTCTGTCTCTCTCTGTCTGCCTGGCGAGCGCACGCGCCCTATAGCAAAAACCTCTCAAAAAAAAAAAAAAAAAGAAATGAGAATGTAATGCTATTAAAATCATAAAAATTATGAATATATAGTATATTCATAATCGTGAATATAAAATATAAACATTTTTACAAAGGATATGACATATTACTAAATAAGATAGTACTGAAATATCCAGGCAAAATGTAAGTTCACTAATTATTTTTATGTGCTCTTTTTTCTTTTTTGAAAAGACAAAATTTCTAATTTCCTGGGTAAGTTAAAAGCCAGAGAATAATAATTTGTAGCTGTCACATCCTTTGGGGAGAAAACCCAATTGTTGTAACAAAAGTATATGTGTCCTCCACTCTCATTAAACTAGTATAATAACTGGATTTTACTAGTTTTGTTGACAAAAAAAATTTTCAAAGAAGAAAATCAACTTAAGGAACTTTTGATGGAGTCAGATAGTGTGGTAGTTAAGGCACTGGATTCCCAAAGGTCAACCATGCTTTGTGTTCTGGACTTGGTAGCTTGAAAATCATGCCAGGCACTTGTATGTGTGTGAGCCCCAAATCCACAGAGAAGAATGGAAGCGAGGGGATTGTGATGTGGCCATCCCAGGGGTTGATTTCTCACTTTCCCTCACTCTGTCTTGCTCTCACTTTGTCCAGTGAGCATGTGGCAAAAACCTAGAAAAGAAGAAGAGGAGGAGGAGGAGAATCCTTTGATTAAACTGGTATGCGTATATATCATCTTACAGAGATAGCATTTCTTTCCTCATTCTTTAGAAAATTAATGTTATTTTGTGCTCCGGCACTTGGGCTCATGAGTGCTTAATTCAGTTGGCCACTTAAGAGATAATGACCAGAATTAATAAAAGACTTAAGGCTTCAATGAAGATGGAGAGACCGGGTCATGTTCTGCTGGACCCCTTTGCTTAAAGCCTGCAGCAACATTAAGGTAACAACAGCAAATGGAAACGACAACAAATGGAAAGCAAATAAATTATTGTTGGACTTAAAAATTGGGTAATTTCACACTTACTAGGATGGTCATACTAAAATGATAATAGGGAAAATAACATGTATTGGCAAGGATGGGGAAACATTGGAACCCTCATCATTAATGGTAGGAGTGTAAAATAGAGTCACCACTATGCAAGTAAACTCACAATTACCATATGACCCAGTACTTCTACTCCCAACAATTCAAAAGAGTCGGAAAAAAGTGTTCAAGCAAAAATTGGTACAACAAATGTTTACAACAGTGCTATTCATGTTGACCAAAGAATGGAAAACATCTGAGTGCCCATCAATAGACTAATGGATAAACACAATGTAGTGTAGCTGTACTATGAAGTATTGCTCACCTGTAAAAAGAACTGAAGTACTGATATCTGCTGCAGTATGGGTAAACTTGAAAACATTATGTTAAGTAAAAGAAACCAGATACACATACAGAAAAGGCCCAATAGTGTATAATTCCAATTATATAAAATATCCAGAAAACGCAAATCTATGGAGATAGACAGTAGGTCAGTGGTTTCCAGAAGCTGAAGGAAGAAATGGGAGTGACTGATTAGTGGGTATGAGGTTTTGGTGGGGGTGATAAAAACACTGTGGAGCAAGATGGTGGTGATGGTCGCAAAATATTGTAAATGGACTTAATGCCATTGAATTGTACACTTTAGTTAAAATGGTCAACTGTATGCTATGTGTACTTTTATAAATCTCAATAAAAAGTCATTTTGAAAAACCATCTTTATTAACCAGAAACAGAAATTCTAAGTGGAATGTGGGCTATAGCAGCGTGCTGGCTAGCACAAGGTCTAGAAGCGGGCCATGGTGATTATGTGTGTAGCTCAGACAAAGTAGAGGGAACCGTAAGATTCTCCAGGAAGAGAGAGAGCAGAGTCAAGATCACTGCTGGGAGGTCTGTGTGAGAGGACGGAGATGGACGAGGTTGTGCTATGCAGGTTAGTTGAAGTGATGTCTATAACATATTTAAGAGAGAAGACATAAATGCTTAACAAATATACATGTTAGAAATTAATGTGGGGGACCAGCAGTTAGCATAATGGCTATGTCACTGGACTTCCATGTAGTCGACCACGGTTCAAGTCCTGGACCCAGTGGCTTAAACTCATGCTGGGCGCATATGCGTATGTGCCAAGATCCCAAGAGGAGAATGGAGGAGAAGGGCTTGCAGTGTGGCCATCCCCCCTGGGGGGGTGATTTCTCGCTTTCTGTCTCTCTGTCTCTCTCTGTCTTTCCGGTGAGTGCATGTGCACTATAGAAAAAAAACCTCTCCAAAAAAAAAAGGAAAAAAAATAATGTGGTCATTAAAATAATTGAAATACAATCTGTTCTCCTAAAGTCAGCAGAAGAGAAAGAAAATGAATATTTAAAAAAATCCACCATAAGTAAAGACAATTTTTTAAAGAAGCAAATAGAATAGTAGAGATCAAATATAAACTAAGATGAAAGCAGTGTAAAATATCTATAGTAGCTACAAAAAATGTCATAAGTAAATGCTCCTTATAGAAGAAATATTTACTATAAAACCATATTGAAAGGATGTAAGTAGAGATATGGTAAAAGGATTTCCCAGACAAATACTAAGAAGAAATTGCAGTATCAATATTAATATCAGATAAAACAGCATTTAAGGCCAAGAAAAAGCACTACTGCACATGGTAAAGGTTACATATAGGAGAAATAACCTGGCCTAGATGTGTGGCACAGCAGTAGTACATTATGGCATGATGCTGAAGCCATGTGGGAGATGGAGTGTGGTTCCTGGGTCGACCTGTATATGCTGTACCCATGATCCTGTCTGGCTGGGAGAGTTGAGAGAGAATCCTGTTCAGTGCTTACCTCTCTCTTTCTTTCTCTCTCTCTCATAAAAAGTACATAAACAGAATAAAGAAGAAAAAGTCTAACAAGAGTCTATATAAAGCAGGACTAGACATGTATCTATCATTGTAGCTTAAAAGCATATTGACTAAAAGTTGTCAAAAGTATGAGGCAAATTTAGCAAACCCTACTGTGAGCTTTTAACAAAAATATATTAGTCAATTATAGAGACTCTGACCAAATAACAGGAAAAATATGGATAGTTTTTATTTTTTATTTTTTTTTTTTGATTTGTATGAAGGTGCATGGACTTGCCAGAGAATAACAGAGAGAAAGAAAGAGGACAAGGGAGAAAGCAAACTCCCATAGGGAGTGGTCATGTCACAATCCCTTCCCTTTCAGGATTTTGGATGCACATGGAGCCCAGCATGGTTTACAACCTGCCAGTCCTAGGACTTGAACTGTGCAGTAGGTCACGTGGTATCCAGCATCCTTAACTACCAGGTCATGGTCTGGGCTGATATGGATAATCTAAATACCAATATTAAACTAGTTTGAAGTAATGGGTATACAGAACTCAGCACCTAACAAATGTGACCTATATTATGTTCAAATATACTAAAGCATTTGTAAAAATTAATAATGTGCCAGTTCTGAAAGGAATTTAAAGCAACCAATTTCATACAGAACTTATTTTTTGATTGAATCACCATTAAATTATAAATCAAAATAAAATTAAAATAGAACAAATCTTGGAACTGTAAAAATAAATGTTTTGGTCCATTTCATTTCCTTGCTTCCATTCTTGCCCTCCTAAAGTCTATTATCCTCATAGCAGTTGAGTAATCCTTTTCAAATTCGACACAGATTAAGTCACTCCCATGGGAAGGAAATCCTCCAATGGCTTTCTGTCACAAAGAGGCTTAAATTCAAACTCCTTCTCCCAAGACTCTCCAAGATTTGTCCGACTACTGACATCTCTGCCATCTTTATTTCCTGCTGGGTCTTCCTCATAGTATGGCCTTTGTTCTTTAAACAATCCAGGTTCTTTCATTCCTGTGAATATCCGCACATGCTGTTTCCTGTATCTGGAATTGCCACTTCCCAGATATCTATTTGGCTGCCTTGATTTCTTTTCTAACATAGTAGCCTCTTCATTCTCCATCTTCTTACTCTTGTGTTTTCTTTCTTCCTTTTACTTAGCAGAACTTAACATTTATTATATATCTATTCAGTTACCTTTTCTTTTTATCTGTTTCCCCTTACTACAATGAGAGACTGATGAGAAAGGGACTTTGTTTTGTTTACCACTACACCCCCAGTGCTTACAACGGTCTTGTTCATGATAGATATAAAAACTTTTTTTTTCCAGATAAATGAAGATCAAAGTCATAGGAGTTCGTAGATAGTCACAAAATCTTTAGATTGTAGTATCAAAAAAAGGAAGAGCCTTGTTTTGCTTTGCCATGCATAATAAGACCATGTCTCACTACTATGTTCGAATCCATACCCTACACGTTAAAGAATGAGACAGAAATAGGTGAACAACCAAGATGGTAACTACGGAATGGCCTTAAAGCCTGTAGACACTGGCATATACACAGAATAACTGTTTCCTGTTATTTTATTATAATGTATGATATGCACTGTGACATCACATGATATATTCAATGTGCTGTTCCTCATTAGCATTACAGAGTCAATCACTGTTTTAAATTGCAACATCTGTGGTTCATTAACACGTTTACCTTAACCCTGAGCTTGTATCTATGACGCAATGACTCAGATGATTCCTATTGTTGATTATCACTGAGAAAATTGGCACTGTTTAGCATATCCAGAGAGTTCAAATCCAGCATGAATATAGTCCACTGGATACATTCATATTTTCTAATCCAGCTTTTAAAAATTATCAGCTAACCCGTTCCTCACCAGTCCTGTGTGGATTGTGTGCCATTTCATTGGAACCACTCTAGGTGGCTTTCTGAAAAGTCAAGTATGGGCATTAACAGGTCACTTAATACAGTTCCCAACCTTCCCAGCACTGGGGACCCACCTTATGGAAGACAACCTCTCCACAGATGGACGGTATGAGCATAGGAGAGGGTTGCTCCCAGGATGACCCAAGTACACACATCCAATTGCACCCCATTTCCACCACTACACATTATAACATATAATGATGTGATCACAACAATAGGGTTCACACTCTCATGAGAATCCAATACTGCCCCTGATCTGATGAGAAGTGAAGCCTTGGCAATCAATGGGAATGATGAGTAGTGGGTGTAAATATACACATCTCACTCACTCACCCGCTGCCCACCCCCAGCTGCACAGCCCAGCAGCCAGACAACAGTCTACAGCCCATCCTCCAACAAGCTATTGGTTGGAACCAGTCAGTGACCTGAGGGTTAGAGACCCCTGACTTAATTTGGTCAAATAAATCAAATAAATAAATCTTTTTTCAGACTTTATAGTTACTGTGTATATTCTACAGAGCTGTTCAATGGTTCAACGAGGGAAGTGTAAGGATAGGGCAATTTAGTGGGTGCCACATGGACCCTGGAATCAGATTACTTGAGTTTCAATCCTACCTCTCTGAGAGAAGTTCTATGTAAACCTGGACACATTACTTAATTCCTCTATCATTCAAGTTCTGAATCCATGTAATAGAAATAATAAAGCATTAGGAGGATTACATAATATCAGAAAAACAGTGAGTACTGTGTCCAGCAGATAGCATGCTGTCAATCCATGTTAGCTATTGTTAGTGACATTAATAATGAAAATAATATCACTGTCATCATCCAGCACCCATTACTGACTGTATAGAATCTCTGGGATGCTTAGATCAAAGTTTCAGGAGAACATTAAATTTGTCATGAGCAGGGGTCTACCATGCTCTGATAAGCTATATGTGGGACAAATCACTTATCTAGTCTGAACTCAAATTGTTGTTTGTAGAGACAAATTTTTGCTATAGGGCATGTACGCTCATTGGAGAGACAGAGAAAGACAGAGAGACAGAAGGTGAGAAATCATCCCCGGGGCAATGGCCACATTCCCTTCTGCTGCAGCCTCCTCTTGGGATTTTGGGCATGCACACACATGCATCCAGCATGAGATTTAAGCTGCCAGGTCTGTGACTCAAACTGTGGTCAACTACACGGTAGTCAAGCGACATAACCACTACTCCATCTGCTGGTCTCCATCATTTATGTTTTTAAAAGTGTGTTCTTGGATATTATTTATTTTTAAGTAAATTGGCCTTTAGTGAAGCAAATTGCCGTTAAGTGTGGATGAGCATCATCAAGCTGACTGAAGGCTTGAAGAGAATGAAGACTGACTTCTGCAGAGCAAGGGGCACTTCTATAGCAACCGGCTTTGGCTTTCAGCTACATGTTGGTTCTTTCAGAGGCCTCTAGTTTGCTGTCTCACTCTGCAAGTCTTAGACTTGCTAGCCACATAACGACATGTGCTAATTCCTGAGAACAACCCATCCATCCATCCTGTAATTGACTGATTCTGTTTTTCTATAGAACCCTGACTAATATAGACAGTAAACATAAACTTTGACTGATAGAGGGAGCAAACATATTAAAGGAACACAAAGTAAATGATTACTACATAAGAATTATTTCATATGACGTAAGATGGGAAGATCTGATGGAATGAAGCTAAGAGATGAGAAGGCTAGCTTGAATGTTGGCTTGGTCTTCAACTATCCAAAGGACTGTCACGGGGAAGACAGATAAAACTTGTTATGGGTTGATCTGAACAACAGGATATTCTGTGGGTGCTCCAAGGATACAAATAAATGTCAACCTAATGGGAGGGGAACTTTATAACAGCCAAACTGTTCAAAGAAAGAACAATTATTTCCCAAAGTTTGGGACTCAATAGTGTGTGAGATGATTTTACATGTCACACAGCATAGCATTATGCATAAGAAGATTAGTTCCTTTTCAATTATTTTTTAATAACTTTGATGACGTTAAAGATAATGTCTTATCTTAAGCCTAGGCTGACATTAATATCTCTGTAACTTGTTCAAATTCCCACTTTTATCAAAGGAAGAGAAGGCTTCAAGTTTAATATCTCATTATTCATAGTTATTTTTATATTTGCATTCTATCCATGGGAAATCATGTTGGTTTTCACTTCAAACAGTGTTATATTTCTCTTTTAAATGATCAAAAAAACACAAAAGTCCATTAAAAGGAAAATATTAAGGACTTGTCCAGTAGCCTAGAGGCTAGGGGAGGTAGATCCCATATGGTTGACTGAGGTTTGAATCCTGGCTCTAGTGACTTAAAAAACATGCTGGGCATGTGTGTGCATATGTGCCCCAAATCCCAATGGGATGAAAAAATGGAGGAGAAATGATTGTGGCATGACTATGTCCCATTAGGTGAGGGGTCCTTTTCTCCTCTCTGACCCTGTTGTCTCTCTAGCAAGAAGACATTCCCTCTGGCAAATAAAAGAAAAAAAATATTAAATACTAGTAAGAATGGTAAAGGGCACACTGATGACTAAATTTTGAGTAACATAAGTCACAGGGTGTTCAATCAAAGGCTGGAAGACCACATACTACCAAGAATATTCAACTGTAGTTGATCATGGGGATTAGAAAAGTTTCATTGTTTCTTCCAACCCTGAGATACGATGACTCGTCAGGTTCTTTAAAACTGGCATGATCTTAGTTCAAAAACTAAATAGCATATCACTTAAAACAGGTTAACTAAACCATATAAGAAATTTTCAGAAGTAAATAAACACTGGAAAAAAATTTCATAATATACATTTAAAAGTTATATATTTTTAAAAGTGTTATTTTAGGCCAGCAGGTAGCATAATGGTTAAGGCACTAGAACTCACAATGGCCAACAGTGTGTCTGAATCCCAGACCAAATGGCTTGAAAATCACACCGGCATATGTGTGCGTCTTCAAAATCCCTAGAGGAGAATGGAGGAGAAGGGATTGCAGCATGGCCATCCCTCCTGGGAAGGGAGGGAGAATTTCTCACTACCCCCCCCCACATGTGCATGCACCCTATAGCAAAAAGAAAATTAATTAAAATAATAAGTTATATATTTATCTTAGTAGTTATGTTACTTTTTTTTTTGAGAGAGGTTTTTTCGCTATAGGGCGCATGCGCTCGCCAGACAGACAGAGAGAGACAGAGACAGAAAGCGAGAAATCAACCCCCAGGGGGAATGGCCACGCCGCAATCCCTTCTCCTCCATTCTCATCTCGGGATCTGGGGCACACACGCACACGCGCCTGGCATGAGTTTTAAGCCACCGGGTCCGGGACGCGAACTGTAGTTGACTACCTGGGAGTCCAGCAACATAGCTATTACGCTAACTGCTGGTCCCAGTAGTTATGTTACTTTTTAAAAACTGAGTTTATGCAATTTTTTTTTGAGTCTGAAAATAACACCAAAAAGAAAATGATTAAGTGTTCACTGCTTTGATTCATGTAATTTGGTCAACGGACACACGTGGGCCCATAATGATGGACAGGTCTATGATATGAGTTGAAAGAGAATAATCTAGGGCTGGCAGGTTTTTTTTTAATTATTGAAATTGAAATGACTTTCACTTATAATTAGTTTTATACATTCTTTGAAGAACTGTCAAATTGCATTTCCCCAAGGTTAATATTTGAACAAATCTATTACTTACAGTGGAAAGTAAAAATTTCACAAAACCTAAATACAACCCCAAAAGCAAATTGTTGTGCAAACAAAATGATTAACTTAATTTAGGACAAATGAAACATAATAAACGAGATGAAAATGTACAGCAGGAAATGCTTTGCATTTATGATTCTATGGAAGAAAAGTCAACAGAAATTTCTGTTGTAGAACTGTGAGACTGTCCTGTTAATTTAAACAAGTCACTTGCTGAGTTTGATCTCTCAGATCTCTTTGCAGGCTGGAAACAAAGAGGAGACTTGATTATAAATGATGTGCTTTTTAAAATTCAAGCTGTTATATGCTACAAGATTCTTATAATGTGTTTTAATTCATCAACAGATGAATGGATATACAAAGTGTGGTATATACATATAATGGATAATAATCAGTCTAAAAGAAATAAATAAATTCTGATCCGTGCTACAATATGAATGCTTCTTGAGGGCATTATTCTAACATGAAATAAGCCAATCACAAGGAGACAGATGCTACATGGTTATATCCACTTATATGAAGTATTTGGAGTAGAAGGTTCATAGAGATAAAAAGAAGAATGGCAGTTGGCAGAGGTTGGTGAGAAAAGGCAACTGGGAGTTATTGTTTAATGAGCGCTAAGTTTTAGTTTTATAAGATGAAGAGAGTCCTGTGAATAGATGGTAGTGGTGGCTGAATAATGTGACTATACTTAATAGTGCTCAACTGTATACTTAAATATGATGGTAAATTTTGTGTTAGGTGGATTTTACTATTTTGAACAATTTTTAAAAAAAATTCATTGTGACCTGGGACCAGCAGTTGGCATAATGGCTACATCGCTGGACTTTCACGTAGTCGATCATGGTTCGAGTCTGTGACCTGGTGGCTTAAATTCATGCCAGGCGCATGTGTGTGGTTGCCCAAGATCCCAAAGAGAATGGAGGAGAAGGGATTGTGGTGTGGCCATCTCCCCTGAGGGGGATGATTTTTCACTTTCTGTCTCTCTGTCTCTCTCTGTCTTTCTGGTGAGCGCATGCACTCTGTAGCAAAAATCTCTCCCATCCCCCCCCCAAAAAAAATTCATTGTAACCTTGGTAAAGTTAAAAAAAGAAGTAAAAAGGTGTTTTGTTATTTTATTTATTTATTTATTTTGAGAGTTTTTTGCTATAGGGCACACACACTCACCAGAAAGACAGAGACAGAAAGTGAGAAATCAACCCCCTAGGGGTGATGGCTACACTGCAATCCCTTCTCCTCCATTCTCCTCTCAGGATCTTGGGCATGCACGCACACGCGCCCAGCGTGAGTTTAAGCCACTGGGTCCAGGACTCGAACCGCAGTCAACTACATGGGAGTGACATAACCATTACACCAACTGCTGGTCCCGCAAAAAGGTGTTTTTAAACATTCCTTTCTTATTTCTTTTTTTCCCAGTAAATCAATTACCAACCAACCCATGGACCAATCTCTCAAAAGGCAAACTTCTACTGGAAAGCATTATATTTAACTTCTTCATTCTTTGATAATGATTCTAGACAGGAAATAGACTGAGTGAGGCAAATCTCTCTGTGATTTAGTATGAAGAACATGCAGGGATAGGGGAAAACTGTATTTCAAGGAAAAGAAGGGAAAGTGAAGAGTGTGGCCTTTCACCACCCTTCACACTGTACAGATCTTAAGCTCCAGAGTCAGACCAGTGAGGACTGCCTCTCAGCTCTAACAGAGATGGGGTACAGAGTCCAGTATATTCCTCAGTCTCTTTGTGCCTCAGATTCGTTATTTGTCAAAATGGCTAATAATTCCATCTACTTCATAGAGTTGATGACTACTTAGCTTGATGCCTACTTCAGAGTAAGTGCTACTAATTATCTATCCGCACCCTCTTCTTGATAATAGCTCTTTTAAGTTAATTAGATAAATATTATTACTATAATCCAAGAAATAGAAGGTTAGGGGGAAGAGAGGCCTTTAAATGATATTTAGAATCCAGTCACTTCTCATCACCTCATAGCTCAGACCACCATCACTTGTTACCTGATATTCTGCAACAGGCTCTGTTATTTCTGCTTCCAGCCTCACTGGGAGTCAGAGCATGTTTTTGGTTGTATGTTTGTATTTTTTGTCACTGTTGTTGTTTTTTTTTTTTTTTTTTTTGCTTAAAATCTTCTAATGGTTCCGCCCTTTCCTTAGGGTAAAAGCTAAAGCCTTTACAATGCCTTACAAGTCCCTAAGTGGTTCTGGTCCATACACCCTATCCCACCTCATCTTCTACTGCTATGCCCTGGTCACTAGTTTTAGGCACACTGTCCTCCTAGCTTGTCTTCACAGGACAATCATGTTCCCACTTTTGCACTTCAGCCACAAATCCTCTTCCAGTAAGCATCTTCATGGCTAGTTCCCATACCTCCTCATGTCCTTGCTCAAAGAGCAACTTCTCAAGAAGTTGCTGACCACCCTATTTAATGATACTCCTTCCTCACACCCATATCCAGTGTGCTATGGCCTTTTGAAGCCTGTATACAGTTTTCTATTTTTCCCAGAGTAATTATTACCTTTGCATGTAGTGCACAATCACTTTACTATAGTTACTCTTTTTTATTTTTTGGAGAGATTTTTGCTATAGGGTGCGTGCGCTCGCCAGATAGACAGAGAGAGACAGAGAGACAGAAAGCGAGAAATCACCCCCCAGGGGGGATGGTCACGCCGCAATCCCTTCTCCTCCATTTTCCTCTCGGGATCTTGGGCACGCACGCACACGTGCCTGGCGTGAGTTTTACGCCACCAGGTCCGGGACACGAACCGCGGTCGACTACGTGGGAGTCCAGCAACATAGCCATTATGCTAACTGCTGGTTCCCACTATAGTTACTCTTTATTGTCTATTTCTGCCACTAGAAATTAAGGCCCATAGGTACAGGCTTGTAGTCTGTTTTATTCTCTGATATATCTCAAGTAACTGAAATAGTGTCTGGCTTTTAGTAAGGTCTTAATAGATATTTTTAGACTAGATAAAATGCCTTCCTATTACAATACATTTTCTTGGGGCCATGCATAAGTTATCTTATTTAATCCTCATAGTGATCCTTTAATATAAGTAAGACTACCTCCATTTCAAGAGAAGGCAGCTGAAATTTAGTGAAAGAATGAAATATTGATCTAAGATCATGGACGTGAGAACTGGGATTTAAACCCAAGCACATCACTCTAAATTTCGCCTTCTTTTCATAAGACCACATTGCAATATGCCAACAAAAATGCATGCTCTATAACAAAAATTGGTCCAATTGCAGATTGCACTCCAGTAGGAAGAAGTGACCTGAGTAACCCACTCAGACACTGAAAAACCACTTAAGTCTATTCAATACCATTAGGTTGATTAGCTCTGTCCTTAGATAAGCAAGTGTCACTGGCCCCTGCTCTAACATGACTTGTTCTGGTCTGTGTTTCTAACTCATCAAAACCAAGTTACCCAAACCTGAGTAGTTAAAAACAAAACCACTTTTTTTTTTTTTTTTTTTTTTTTTTTTTTTTTAAGGTTTTTTCCATCAGGCGTGTGGACTTGCCAAAGAGAGATAGAGAGGAACAGTGAGAGGGAACGTGAGAAACCATTCCCCAGGGGGTGGCCATTGCCACAATCCCTCCTCCTCCATTCTTCTCCTGAGATTTTTGGCACACATGCACATACACCTGGTGTGATTTCAAGACACCAGGTCTGGGACTAGATCATAGTTAGCCATGTGGGAATCCACTACCTCAACCACCATGTCACCTATGGATCCCTCAAAAAATAATTTAAAGTGTCATGCT
Source organism: Tupaia tana (assembly GCA_026018925.1). NCBI lineage: Eukaryota > Metazoa > Chordata > Mammalia > Scandentia > Tupaiidae > Tupaia > Tupaia tana. The sequence continues at coordinate 43,103,765 of JAKSZU010000014.1, read as the reverse complement.
TTGCTTATTGGAGTAATGTAAGGTTGCGGACATTTCAGCTGGTCTCTTGATTGAGTCCTTTCATATGAAGAGCCATTAGTTTTATATATTCTGACACAGATGATTATTTCTAGCAATAACCTCAGGAATGGCTTAGAAACATCCTGCTAAAAGACACTCCTGAGAGAACAGAAAGCCGGGCCTGGACATACCCTAAAGGCCAGCTATTCTGACTTCTCAGTTTACAGATGAGGAAAACTGAGGGCAGATTAGGGAAATGAATCCAAAGGCCCATAAGCAGAAGAATCAAGTGCTGTCAGCAGGTGGATGTCACATTCTGTACCCCAGTGTGAGTTACAGAAGGAAATGCCTCTTCACGTTTTTTTTTTTTTTTTTTTTTTTTTCTCCAATGCAATCTTATACTTCATTAAGGCTGGTTTTTTACTTGTGTATTTCTTTTCCCTGGAGTGAGTTCTTATTAATGAGGTTGTTACTGAACCTCAACAACAAATACATAATTGCAAGGCAGCAATTATTATTGAGTACATACTATATGCCAGGGTAAGAGCTTTACATCCACTGGACCGTTCTGACCCAATGACAGCCTCATTAGTTATGAATATCATTGTCCCATATCTTCTTTTCAGATGAGAGAACGAAAGATCAAGGATATAAACCGACTCGCCTATGTTCTTTCAGAGAACTTCTGGCAGGGCACAGATTTGAACTAAGCTTGTCTAACTCCAAAGTCACTGTTCATATCACCTTATTACACGATACTTTTTCTTATTAAAATTATTTTCAGTTATTACATGATACTTTTTCTTATTAAAATTATTTTCAGTTGAGACCAGCAGATGGTTATGTCGCTGGACTACCACTACCACATAGTCGACTGCGGTTCCAGTTCTGACGCCAGGGGAGTGTGTGTGTGTGCCAAAAATACTGAGAGACGAATGGAGGGGAAGGGATTGTGGCATGGCCATCTCCCCCTGGGGGGTGATTTCTCACTTTCTGTCTCTCTGTCTCTCCTGTAAGCACATGCCCCCTATAGCAAAAATATCTCTTAAAAAACAAACAAAATCTTCAATTAATTTCAGTTGTCTAAAACAGAGAAAGTGAAAAAAAAAAAAGTCTTATTCTAGAAATACCAACCATTATTCAGTATTAGTTTACTACTGGGTTATAAAACCACTCAATACTAAACTTTTTTTTCATCATAAATAACTATTTAAGTTTTATGGATTCTTGAAATCCTCCCATTCATGGCATAAATATAGTCCACAGGTGCATTAATGCTACCATCATATAAAAACCTCCACAACATGAACTTGTCAGCACTTAGCAGGATTTCTAGGTGTAGCCTGCAGTAACTTTCAGAAATGAGTTTTTTTTGTTATTGTTTTTCAGATTTTCCTTTTCAATCAGCTGATACAACATTATTTAAATTTAATGACATGCCATTGAAAATAAGGCCTTTTTCACTTTCAAGGGACTTTGGTATTGCTCTGCAGCTGAGAACTCTGGGGAGAGTGCGATTCTTGTGGAGGGAAGAAAAATTGCATTATAGCATGTTTGCTTCTCTTAAGAGATGTAAGAGGAAACTGTTACATCTGGCTCATTTTCCTTGCCAGATTCTTTAATTGTTTTGTAATTTGAGAAAAACCAAAGGTGATGAAAGAGAACGGATAGAAATAACTAACCATAAATAAAACAAGCTCATAGCAGAATTCTACTTTCATCACCATCACCATGGCAATGTATATTTACATTTCTAACAACCGACCTCTATTACCACTAGAGGCTTTTTATGGAAACTTCTGATATTGTTCTTTTTTAGTTTTCCTCTCCTGTTGGAAGGAAAATTATAAAGAGATCCAATTTTTTTTTTTGGATTTGGGGTTGATAAATATTATTAGACAGAAACCAGCCCTGATTTGTAATAAATACTATGTCCTTAGTTCTGGAATCTACAGCTAAAATCCTCTTGAGAAGCCTTGGGGAAGGTAAATTCCCTCACACAGGCACAAGTCTCCGGTATGCTAAAGGTCAGAGAATACATGCTGTTTCCAGTGGAGGTTAAGGAATCCACTATTTTGCCTAACAGCCTCAGTTGCTAAGGGCTATGCTAAAAACCTTTTATTCTCCAGGTGTCCCCAGGGAATTAGGTATCATTATTGCCATTTGACACAAGAGGAAACAGAGGAGATTAAGTATCTTGCTCCTGACTTCATAGTTAGAAAGCAACACATTTAAGACTTTGTTCCTAGTTTGCAATTTTGTTCCTAAGTCTGTTTTTAACTATTGTTCTAGTCTGCCTCTGTGAAGTGTCTGGACTGCCACACAGTTTTCATGCACAAGCAGCCCCGGTATCTATCTAAACAACATATATTTTATTTTTCCTTTAGTGTTCTAAAAGGACTAAATCCAAGTTCTGCTTTGCAAACTTAATTGTACCAGTAAGACATTGCTGTCTGACCTTCTGATACCCTTTTTACATTTATGTGACCATAAACTGAAGTAGTAAGGAAGAGACTGAGTCCCAGAGAGTGGAGGATGGAGGGTGGCAGGTGGGGGAGTTTCATGCCACCTGCCTTGATGATGAAAAATCTCTTGGTCTAAAAGGTCCAAGGACACTGCTAAAACTGAACCAGTGTTCCTAAGACTTACAGGCTAAACTAAGATCAACCCTGATACTGTAAGCGTTCACATTTCATGTATGAGAAAGGGGTCTGCTTAAGGTCACTTGGCTAGTGAACAGCAGAGCTGGGATCCAACCATGTCTGTTTGATTCAGAATTGGAGCTCTTAGCTTGATTCTGTGTATAGCAAATTGCCTTAGCACTCTATCCACCAAATATCTGCTTTTGTCTTATAGAGAACTGTTAGTCCCGTCACACAAAGACCGATGTGTACTGGACTTTCCCCAGGTCAGAATACCTGAGTGTCCTTTTCCTCAAGGCCACCCACAAGTGGAGACAGAAACAGAGTCTCCACATTCTTCAGAGGTCAAGATGTTTCCCTGCCCACGACCCTGGACTTTTTGGCTGATGTCTGGAATTCCTTAGTTACAGCGTCATTTCGTTTGCTCGGGGTTTTACTCTCTCGTAAGAAAGGGCAATACTCCTCAATTATTATCAATCTCTGGCCTTTGTGACTGAGTTACACAGCCTTTCCAAAGTGACAGATTGAGGCTCAGCATACCTGATTATGTAATATTTTTTAATTAATTAATTAATTAATTAATTTTTTTTTTCGGGGGGAGAGAGGTTTTTGCTATAGGGCATGTGTGCTTGCCAGAAAGACAGAGAGATAGAGAGACAAAAAGCGAGAAATCACCCACCGGGGGGATGGCCACGCCGCAATCCCTTCTCCTCCATTTTCCTCTCGGGATCTTGGGCACGCACGCACACGTGCCCGGTGTGAGTTTTAAGCCACCAGGTCCAGGACGCAAACCGCGTTCAACTACATGGGAGTCCATCAACATAGCCATTATGCCAACTGCTGGTCCCTGATTATGTAATATTTAAGGGTCATAATCATAGCTAATCTTTTTATTCCCTATGATTGGAGAAGCATCTGACATAGAAGTGAAAAAATGGGCTATTTGCATAAAAATATATTCATAACTAACAAGTGTGGGAAAACTAACAGTGACGTGACAGGCAGATGATTTTTGTCTATAAAATTGAGTCACCAGTAATGGACATTATATATTGGACACTTACTGTGTGCCCAGAACTATGCTAAAACTGCAGACTGTATGATTTGGGCCTTCACAACAACACTGAAGGAAAGTGATATTGTCATTTCTGTCTTCCAGGTAAGGAATCTGAAGTGGCAGAGGATAAGTAGTTTGACCAAAGACTGAGAGTCAGTAAATGGTAGAAATGGGCTTTCACAGGAAACCATTAGAGTCCCAAAACCACACATTTAGCCACAATTTCAAACTGCCTTTAAAAGAAAGTCAAATCATATGTTCACTTTTCTTTATTGATAGCTCATTCAATCTACTCATTCATTTATTCAACAGTTTTGAATGTATTCCTTGCCCCACATGCTAATATAAGGTACTAAGAATAGAATAAGACAGAGTCCTTCTCCAAAAATGATGCTTCCTTTTTCTGATGGAAGATTATTCAACTAAGGATGTAAAATGAGAACGTTCATAGGCTTCCATAGGAAAAAGAGAAATCATTTATTTTAGATATTAAGTCATTGAAGTTATGTACCATACATGAAGCAGTTAAAACTTGCCCATGGATCTTTTCTTATTATAAGAGAAAAGAAAAAGAACATTATAGTCAGCTTGGGTAGAGGAGAGGCAAAGGGAAGTGTCCTGGAAGACATCCTGGCAGAGGTGCTGCTCTGCTCTCAGTTAACAGTTTCAAATCTGAAATGAACGTGGGCTGACATGCAGGTCTTAAGGACTATGATCACAGAGAATCTTCTAGTAATCTTCCAGTAATAGTAGACAAACTTTGTCTATAAAGAATTATATAATAGGAGCCAGCAGGTGGAGTGGCATTTAGGGCACTGGACTCACACAACTGACTATGGTTCGAGTCCTGGACCTGGTGGCTTGGTTTCTCAATTTCTCTCTCCCTCTTTCTCTCTCTCTCTCTCTCCCTTTCTTTTTCTGTCCCTGTATGTCTCTGGTGAATGTCTATATCAAATTTTAAAATAGTAATAATGATGATAAATAACATTAAATAATTATTTTTTTTACAAAGAATTATATAATAAATATTTAGGCTCTGTAGGCCATGCATACTCTATCACAATTATTCAATTCTGCTGTTTCAAAAGTAGTCATGGATAATACATAAATAAGGGGCGTGTCTGTATTCCAAGAAAACTTTATTTACATAAATAGTTCACAGCTAAATTTGGCTTATCATCTGTAGTTTACTGGTTTCTGTTCAAATATGAAAAACTACAACCTATGATAGTAGTGATAGGTGCAGCTTCTCCTAAATTCATGAATACCCACATGGCTAACAGTACTTACTAGAACAGAAATTCTGAGAAATCAAATCAGCTTCTGACCCCAGCATTTAACTTGCCTAATTATGATTAACACCACCCATCTTTATAGGAGAGAAAACATTCTGTGATAAGACAGATGGTGTTGCTATGGAGTCTTCAACATCTTCCTCAGCTGCAGATGTAACTATCTGGGTTGCAGGCTGAAAATGATCAAGTGACTGATGGCTTCCTGGGAAAATATTTAAAAGTCAGAGATATTTAAAGGCACTAGTCCTTACCAGTCAGGACACCACCCAAACTAGAAAAAGCATAAGCAACGAAGAGTAGATAATCCAAGATAAACTTATGGTTCACAATGATGTGTTAACTCCCAAAACTGTGAAATCAGCTACCTAAACAATAGAAATTATTTGTGGCCAAACATAAGACTCTGTATTTGTAGATGTGACCTTCTGAAGTATAACCTGCAACCACAGTTACAGAAAAGCAGGGATTTTTTTTTTTTTCTGAGACACTATAAATCTTCACAATATATCCTGATTTACATGGTTGTCCATCAAAAAATGTTTAAGAAGGACTTAAAGTTTTCCCAATCAACTAAAGAGTAAAATGCACGATTTGGGGACCAGCAGTTAGTTTAATGGCTATGTCGCTGGACTCCCACGTAGTTGACCACGGTTCGAGCCCTGGACCCGGTGGCTTAAACTCACGCCGGGTGCGTGTGCGTGTGTGCCCAAGATCCCGAGAGGAGAATGGAGGAGAAGGGACTGTGGCATGGCCATCCCCCCTGGGGGGTGATTTCCTGCTTTCTGTCTCTCTCTTTCTCTCTCTCTGTCTGTCTGGCGAGCGCACATGCCCTATAGCGAAAAACCTCTCAAAAAAAAAAAAAAATATGCACGATTTGATTCCACATGGACTCGTGCTTTATTTTAAACTGGCATACATCTAAAGTGACAATTCTTTTCTTGTCTATTTCCCAGATACTTAGTGTACACTCTCACAAAACAGAGGGGCTGTTTGGATGTGAAAAATTAATAAAGCCAAATTATAATTCCTGAGAACCTCAGCATTAGCATTAACTTTATTTATTTTTTCTTTATTTATTTTACTTTTTTCATCACTGTGTATCATTACAGTATTCCAAATAAGTTTACCCATTGTGAATACACTATATTGGTTCAGTTAAAAATATTCCCATACATATTACGATCAACATTAAAAAGCTTTGGCTCAGCAAATGAAATGAAACAATAATTAAAGTGAATTGACAACCCTTGGAATGGAAGAATATGTTTGCAAACTATGCCTCAGATAAGGGACTGTTAATCAGAATGAATATACAGGGAACTCAAGAAGCTCACCCCCTCAAAAAAATGATCAACCCAATTAAAAGATGGGCAAATGAGCTGAACAGACAACTCTCCAAAGAAGATATATGAACACCCAAAAAGCAAATGAGAAAATACTCAACATTCCTTATTATACAGGAGATGCAAATCAAAACTACAATGAGATACCACCTTACCCCTGTCACAATGGCTAAGATTTAAAAAATAAGCAATGCTAAGTGCTAGTGAGGCTATGGAGGAGATGGAAATTCTCCTACACTGTTGGTGGAAATGTAAATTAGTACAGTCACAATGGAGAACAATATAGAGATTCCTCAAAGACCTACAAATAGAATTATCATACGATCCAGTGATTTTACTCCTGAGTATCTACCCAAAAGATAGGAATGCACTCAGTAGGAACAACACTTGCACAACCTTGGTCGTTTTAAGCCGCTGCTAACTATGGGCGATTTTCGTAGCTTTTAGATTAGCATTGGAGAGATACAGTACACAGAAATACATGGATGATGGAAGAAGCCACTGGAACATGGCAGTAGAAGAGAAGCTAGGGAGGGCACTCTTGAGTTGGACATTGGGAGAGCAGAAGTTTGAAAAATATCATAGGAAATGATAAACTATAGAAAAGGAACCTTCAAGCTAGAAACAGGCTTTTAGGTGACAAATCATGAGTAATTGAACCTACTTCAGAATATTTCAGATCTACTAGGGAACATAGTAAACTCCAACATGACATAGCTAATTTGAAAGAAGATAAATGAGTTTATAAGCCTGACTCAGAGCCTGTCTCTGCTATCTAATTTTTTCTTATCATCTATATCAGAAAGTATTTTCTTAGCTAGTAGGTGTTCAATCCATTAAATGAGTATATGAGATGTATTGATTGACTTAAGAAATAAAAGTTTTTAGGAAAAAAGGTCAATTTTCAGAGGGAAAATTTGTAAGGCTTAAAAGATTATGAAAAACAATTCCCCAGGCAACAGCAAAACGAACAAAAAAATAAATAAAAAGCAAACAAACAAACAAAAAACCTTAGGAATATGTTTATCCAAAGAAGTGAAATATCTATACACTGAAAACTAGAAGACACTGCTAAAAGAAATTACAGAAGATCTAAATGAATGGGAAGATATCTTTTGCTCATAGATTGAAGGATTTAATATTGTTAATATGGTAATACTCATCAAGTTGATATATATATCTAATACAGTCTATCAAAATTCTAAATGCTTTTTTTTTTAGATGTACATGGCTGATCTTAAAAATTCATATGGAAAGGGAGAGAATCCCAAATAGTTACAATTGTCTTAAAAAAGAACAAATTGAGAGGCTTCATGCTTCCTTCCTGGTTTCCAAACTTACTACCAAGTTACAATAATTAAAGCAATATGGATTGGCATAAAGGTACACATACAGAATAAGGGAATAAAATGGAGAGTCCAGAAATAAATCAATACAATTATGGTCAATTGGTTTTCAACAAGGGTGCCAAAGTCATTTAATGAGAAAAAAATAGTCTTTTCAACATATGATGCTGAGACAACTGGATAATCACATGCAACAAAAAGAATTTGGAGCGCACGCGCCCTATAGCAAAAAAACCTCTCCAAAAAAAAAAAAAAAAAAAAAAAAAAAAAAAAAAAAAAAAGAAAAAGAAAAGAATTTGGCTTCCTACCTAATGCCACATACAAAAAATAATTGAAAGTAGACTGAAGTCTTAAATATAAAAACTAAAACTGTAAAACTATAAAACAATGATAGAAATATGTGCATCATTGGATCAGAACACCAAAAACACAAACACAGAAAAAGTAAACGCTTCATCAAAAGTGAAAACATTTGCATGGCAATGAAGTGTTTTGGATTTGGATTTTTTTTAGGGGGGCAGGATTTGGGAATATTTGTATATACATAATGATATATCTTGGGGATAGGACTCAAGTCTAGTCATGAAGTCAATTTTTTTCATATACACCTTATACAAATAGCCTGAGCATTAACTACATACTTTTTTAAAATATAATTTTGTGCATTAAATTCTTGGTAGGAACACTTGCCTGGGGGAATCTAGGCTTCTGGGCATGCGTGGGAAAAATATATTGCAGATGAAAGAAGCTTGGAAGACCTTTTTTCTTGGGGATGCTGAATACACTGTGTGTTCTGAAGGTAACGTTTTAACTATGACATATCACATGAGGTCAGGAGTAGAATTTACCACTTGTTGGGTCATGTCAGTGCTCAACTGTTTCATATTTTGAAGCATTTGGGTTTTAGAATTTGAGATATTCAATCTGTGTCTGGGTACAGAACAGATACAGAACTCTTACAACTAAATGATAAAATAACAAATAACTAATTAAAAAGCAGACATAGGGGTAAATACATATAAATAAATAAATAAATAAATAAATAAATAAATAAATAGCTAGCTAGCTAGCAAGCTAGCTAGAAATGGAAAATTATTGATGATAGCATACATGATTAAGCCACTATGCAGTACATTCTAGATGGGAAACCACTTTTTGTATGCTGTGATGATGATCAGGGGATGAATGTAAATTAATTAATTAAAAAAAAGTTCCAGGAGGAAAAAAACAACATGAAAACTATTTTTCTTGAAATTAAAAAAAAAATGCCTATTTGATGACTGCAGTAAGCTATATAGTCCCAGCTAGGTGCTACTTTATAGTATGTTCATTCTACTCACTGAAGTTTATGCCTAAAGTCAGACTTGTGTTCATGGATATGTATTTATCAGCTGTGCTTGCTATCGGAAGTATTTAGATTAATTAAGTTCATTAGTGAATAAATAAAATGGGGGGGGAAGGCATAGACAGCAACCATGGATACCAGAGACAGTGTGGAAGGACGCTGAGACATGGCAGAGGATGAGAGATAGGGAATCAAGGATGGCAAAAATAACAAAATATACAGGAAACAAGAAATGAAAAATTATTTGTTGACAATAACACGTATGTTGATGTGCTTGATTGAGCTAATATACAGTGCATTCTGGATGGAAAAATCTCATTTTGCTTGCTGTAATGATGTACAGTGAATGGATGTAAATAAATAAATTTAAATGAAATAAAAAAGGGGGCAAAGAATTTAAAATAAACATTTCTCCAAAGATAGGCAAATGACCAATAACATGCCTAGCATTGTTAGTCATTAGGAAAATGCATTGAAAAACCACAAGGACATCTTACTTCACATTCACTGTGATGGCCATAGTGAAAACAAACAAACAAAAAAACAGAAGGCAAGCATTACTGAGGACATGGGAAAATGGAAAGCCTCACATATATTATATAGTTGGCAGGATTGTAAAAGGGCACAGCTACTGTGGAAAATATTCTAGTGTTTCCTCAATAACTTAAACATAAAATTCGCATATGACTCAACAATTATACTCCTAGGTAAATAATCAAGATAACTGGAAACATATGTCCACATAAAAACACGTACACAAATGTTTATGGCAGTATTATTGATATTAGCCAAGAAGCAGGAACAACCCAAATATCATTAAACAATGAATGGGTAAACAAGATGTAGTCTATCCAAACAAGGAATATTTGATTCGGCCATAAAAAGCAATGAAGCGATGAAGTACTGATGCATTCTACAGGATGCATCAGTACTACAGACTGAACCTTGAGGACATTATGCTAGGAGAAAGAAGTCAAAAGCAAAAGGACATGTAATGTTATATAATTCCACTTACATGCAATGTCCAGAATAGATTCCTACAAACAGAAAGCAAAATCATGGTTGCCAGGGATTGAAGGAAGAGGAGAAAAAGAAGTAACTACTGATGGAAATGTGGGAATGTCTTTTTTTTTTTTATTTTTGAGTGTGATAGAAATACTATGGAATTACAGTGGTGATAGTCATATAACATAGGAAATACGTTTTCTTTATAAAAATTATTATTAATTTCATTTATTATTATTTTTAAAAATTTGCTATAGGGAATGTGCATTCACCAGAGAGAGAGAGAGAGAGAGAGAGAGAGAGAGAGAGAGAGAGAGAAGGAAAGGGAAAAAGCAAGCTGCTAGGTCCAGGACTCAAGCACAGTCAGCCACGTGGGAGGCCAGTGCCTTAACACCAAACCACCTGCTGGATCAGGAAATATATTTTCTACAGGTGAATTTTGGACTATATGAATTATATCTTAATTTTTTTAAAAAAAGGAATGTGAAAATAGGTATAGGATGGGCATGGGTTGTTCTTGAAATGGATAAAATCAGAACTTACTGGACGTGGGGTAATGACGATGACTTCAGCACATCTAAAAGGAGAAATATATTGGTATATTTTAATATTCCTGGAGTGGAATGAGCTAAAAATGAAGTCAGGTTTCGGGAGGGTTTAGGTTAGTGGATAAAAGGGGATTCTGAAAAAAAAGATGGTCTGAAATTGTGGCAGTTGCGACAGAGGTCTGGATGAAGGGAGGGGATGAGACGAGTAGACATCTCGGATGGAAACTTCCCAGGTAGGAAGAACGTCAGACGCAAAGGCCCTGAGGTAGGAGACGTTTGTACTGTTAGAGGTGCTAGGGCTAAACAACCGATCGAGGCGAGTGTGGGAACAAGGTCAGAAAAGATCGAGAGGAAGGATCTTGTTCAGATGCCAGCAATGAGTATAAGAGCTGGGTATACACAGAAATATTGGAAAGGAAGGACAGTCCGGTGATAAGAAACACACACAGGAAACAGATGCCTATTTTGCAAAATGAAAGCAAAGAATTTGATCCATAAATGCCAAACACAGTGTGACAATTCAAGTACCATCTTTGTGTGGCATGCTTCGTCCCAAGTGCTCTAATCTCTCATTTTAAAAATGTTGTTCCCTTAATTATTACATTGCTATTCAATAATAAGTCACCTTTCTTTAGTTCAAAGAAAAGTTCTTCAGCAGGTCCTGAGTTGAGCCTTAACTCAGAGGTAACCACAGTCAAGACAGGAGGCTCAGCGAAAGGGAACCTAATAATGATGTTTTATTTCAAACGACTCCTCCACAACTGAAGCCACTTGTCTGCACAAGCAAACGAATAAAATTGAGTCATAAACCTCCCTTCACTGACTCCAGGAGCAGGAGTGCTTGGTGATGTATCTGTGGGCTGAGAGATCTGAGGATAAATCAGTGGGCATAAAGTCAGCCCCTGTGGGCTGCACCGGCAGGTCCCAGGCCCCCCTTGCACAGGCAGCAATGGCAGCAGTAAGACTTAGGGCCAGAGGGGAGTAAAGCCATCCTCTCGCTGATCACAGAATGTGGGGTGTAACAACTCATGCAAGTGCCAGCACCTCTTCGCTTTCTGTCTACATCCGGAAAGCCCTTATCTTGCATTGCCTATTTCCTCGCCTCTGCACAACCAAGTCCTTCCTGTTCTTTAAAGACCGTATCAAATCCCACTTTCTTCCCCAAGGCCTTGCCCATGTACTCAGATAAGAAATTCAACTTCTCCATACTTTCAGTAGGATCCCTATCACTTGTGACCTTGTGATATGGTTTCGAGAGGTAGAAAAATGGTTATGAGCTGTAAGAGAGACTTCCTGGTTTTAAATCTTGGATTAACTTCCTTTCAACTCTTTGCATTAGCTTTTACTTAAGTTTTCTGTACCTCAGAAAACTCTGCTTCTCTGATCTGTAAAATTGGTATAATCATGGAAAAAACTTACGGAGGTTCTTATCAAGATGGAATGTATTTATGTATTTAAAGCATTTAGAATGATGCCTGGCTTCTAGTAATGGTTTAGCACTCATTGTAATTATTTATATGATGCTAAGGGTTGTTTGTGCTCAGTTTCCACTCACCTGTGAGATAAATTTCTCAATAGCAGTGACTACTTCTTGGTCTGCCTCTGAAACAAAGTTATTTCGAAGAAAGGGCTTGGGCATCATTGTTAGACATAAATTAGAATTTCAGATCAACTACTTATTCGTGAGTTTAGGCAATAGTACAATATAAAGTCCAAGAATCTGGAGGCTATTCATGGACATTCAGCATTTGAATAGAGGTACCTAAGGGTCATGTAACCCAAGAAAAACTAATGTCACAATCAATACTAGATACAATGAACTTAGTGCAGCCAGGTGGCAAAATGGATCAGACAAATGAACACATGTATTTCTTTCTCTTTTTTTTTTTTTAGAGAGAGAGATTTTTGCTATGGGGGCATGCCCCCCCCCGGAAGTATGGTCACACCACAGTCCCTTCTCTTCCGTTCTTCTGTCAGGATCTTGGGTACACATACACATGGGCCTGGAGTGAGTTTTAGGACTCTAGGTCTGGGCATTGAACGGCGGCCAACTACATGGGAGTCCAGCGATGTAAACACCATGCAATCTACTGATCCAAACACATATATTTCTACTGGGCATATTTACTTTGCAGCTCACTTACTAGAGTATAATACACTCTTACAAAATGCTAAGTCCCTCTTAGTCTTTATCTTCCACTCCATCTCAGCATCTCTGCACTGGCTACAAGCTAATTCCATGCCCTGCATCTATTTGGTGATTACAAATATATTTGAGGCAGTAGATAAATATTTGTAGTTGAGTAATGAGGGGACTTCAAAAAGTTCATGGAAAATTGAATTAAAGTACATGTTTATTTTGGTGCAAAAAATTTTATTTTTAAAGAGATATTTTTGCTATGGAGCACATGCACTTGCCAGAGAGAGAAAAACAGAGAGTAACAGAAATTGAGAAATCAACCCCTGGGGAGATGGGCATGCCATAATCCCTTCTCCTCCACTTATTTTTCTTGGATTTTGGGCACGCATATATAAGTGCTTTCTGGTGTGAGTTTTAAGCCACTGGGTTCAGTATTCAAACTATAGTCAACTATGTGGGAGTCCAGTGATGCAACCATTACCCCATGTGCTGGTCCCTGGTCCATGAAATTTTGAAATCCATGCATGGATTTTTCATAATACTCATTTCCCATAAACTTTTAGAAGATCTGCCTATGTTGAACAGTATAATAATATTTTAAATCAGTTTATACGTTTCAGGGTTATACAATACCACCATGTTCACATAACAGGCTGACAATCTGAGCTCATCCTGCTTTTCTAATGCAAATACTCTACAACTTGCTTTACTGAAAAATCCCACAGAACAGATGTTTCCCTTCAATACCAATCTGTGATCAAAGATGATGTTGTACCTTGGGCAAGGTAACATCATATTTAAATGCTTCTGGAATGTTAAGTAGTCTTAAAATATTGACTATATTCCCCAGATCTAAGCTGATTTATGTTTCATTTTTTCGAGTTTAAATAATTGCATTTTTGCCTTTTGACATAGAGAAGGGAATGAGGTAGTGGGAAGGGAAGAATGATCTAGGTAACTTCCTCTCTGAGTTGGCAGGTTTTGATAAGTTGACAGTACCTTAAATATTAATAGCTCTGGGTTGAACCAAATGTTCGAGTGCTGTCTGTTTACCTGGAGATGGGGCATTTAAAACCATTATTTAAAGTTCTTCAAGTATGCTCTGAGCAATCATATTCTGCATTTCCATTGCATTCTCTCTACTCCCCTTTGCTGACTCATTTTACTTCTTGCAGTTCAAAAGTAATTGCCTCACCCACTGTCCCAAACTCCTATACATTAATGCTCTCTGATTCCCATCATTCGAGTGTGTGCTCTGCATGCTCTGCCTCATTTAATCAGAGCTAGGATAAAGGAGCAAAATAATATTCAGAGAAGAAAAGTAACTTGGCCAAGATTACATTCCTCCCTTCCCTTTTTTTGTCTCCCATCGCTCCTCCACCCCACCCCCAGCTTCTCTCTGTTCAGAATCAACACCAAAGCTCTCAAACCAGATTTTAATGACCAATATCTAATTTCCCCTCAAATTGTGGTCTTTAGTTCGCTTTGCTCTTTTCTCTTTCCATGCTTACTAAAAAATTATTTTTTGTGTGTCTTCAATTTGTACATAATTACTTGTATTCAATTTGGTATTTTCACTGACCAAAACGTAACTACCTGGATGGTGATCATCTCAAAATGCATGGTGTACACACTGAATTCATCAGATTCCATACTTGTCTGGTTAACAAAGATCATACTAAGAAAGAGGCTATAGAAGACACTCAACATCTAATCAACATCCAAAAGTTGATCTTATTTTGCTGGTGAAAGAGTCAAAGATGGGGAGTGGGGTTGGGTGCTAAGTCAGTCTGGACCAGTAATACATGAAGAGATTTTTAGTAGCTTCTGGGAGAAAAACATTATCAACCTTTACTGAGTCAGGCTATTGTCTACCACTGGACACCCAAGGAAGGCAGGTAAACATGGCTGCTGCTGCAGTCACTTATAACTCCAAGGAGAATGCTCTATTGAGAGGCCCAAAGCCTGAGGAGAATCTGAGCCCACTGTGTGCTACCAGATCTTCAAAGCCAGATCTGATGTGCTGCAAGACTCCTTGCCAAGTGAGTCAACAGATTTCCTCCTTGGTCAAGCCAATTTAAGGATGAAGATACGATATTTGGAGCTGAAACATCAGTCTAGTCTTCCTCTAATTACACAGGACTGTCTTTGCAGTATTTTAGTTTCTCAGTCTTTTTTTTTTAATGCAAAAGCCTATCTTTGTTGCTTCCAAATCAGTGTACCAAATCATTTTTGGTACAGTGATTTCTTCTTTATGAAATATGTCTGGAATGGTGTTCCTCAGCCACGGTGATGTGTTCCCTAAGGGACATCTGGCAAGGTCTAGAGATAGTTTCAGTACTTATAACTGAAAGGGGAGAAAGTGCTATAGGAATCAAATAGATAAGAAGTTGGAGATGATGCTAAATTCCCCGAAATGCACCGGACAGTCCCCATAGCAGTGACTTATCCATCCTCAAATATTATAGTGGTGAGGCTGAGAAATTTGTCCTGAAAGAATGCACAAGACACTTGTTATTATAATTGCTCCTGTAGAGGAGAAATGGGTAGCTGAAGAATGGGGATGCCCAAACCACATCCAATTACTTTTACGTGAGTAATTAAATGAATTATAAGCTATTTATAAAGGTTGAAATTGTAATAATAAAATAATTGAGACATATATATATATAATTTTTCCTATTTGATATTCAGTGTATTTATTCCACCATGACGATGACTTCCTACACACAGTCATCTTTTCTGAGATTACATCAAGGGCCTCCTACTGATCTTACCTTCCAGATCTTTCTCCACTGAAATTCACTTTCCCCTTGCTATATCTTTGCTCAATAACTTACGATGGCTGCTAGGACCCAGTGTAACAAGTCAAGAAACTTTTCCTGCCATTCAAAGCCTGGCTCCATTCCTATGTATTCCATATAATTTGTACCTGACAACATCATATATCACACATTTTCAAGGCATAGGCAAAATTTCACTTATTCCACACAGTTTTCTCTAATAATCTCAACCTATGGTTATCTCTATTTTTTTCCTTCTATAGCAGTTAGTGCCACAGAAGTCAATAAAATAAAATAATTTAAAAATCGCTCAGTATGGGGACCAGCAGATGGTATAATGGTTACATTACTGAACTCCCATGTAGTCGACTGCATTTCGAGTCCCAGACCCAGTGACTTAAACCGAGCATGTGTGTGTATATGCCCAAAATCCTGAGAGGGAGATGGAAGAGAAGGGATTGTGGCATGGCCACTCCCCCACGAGGTGATTTCTCACTTTCTGTTTCTCTATATCTCTCTGTCTCTCTGGCAAGCACATGAGCCCTATAGGAAAAAATCTCTTACGAAAGAAAACAAACAAAATAATTCAATATGAGGTTTTCTTTCGTAGGTAATAAAGTCTACTGTGAAGGCTAAAGAACTATTTTGTATTGTTATTTCACCCTCCATAGAGTCTTCCATTATTGTAGGCCTATTGGTGTTCAAAATATTTGGTAATAAAATATGTGGGCATGCACACATGTACGTGCCTGCTGACCCTGAGCTAAAAAGGCAAAATTAACTTTATGAGATGGAAAAAAAGAGGACACAAGAGTAGAAGGAAGAAAGTGATTGTGCCCACTTATAGATTTAATGTATAATAGATAAATCATAGCCTCTCTTTATAATTCCTCAGAGACCTACACCGAAAGCCTGAATTTCTCAAATGTGTCTCATGAGATATTAACAAGTATTATAAAAGAAAGCATTCATGGTCAACTTAATTTAGCAAGTGAGTTAAATACATTTAAAGGTGTCTGTGTAGTACAGAGCATCTCGGAATATACTAATATTAACATCTTGAAGGGAGACAGAGTGTGTTGTGTTTCCCAAATGTATGCTCCTCAGACATTTTTGAGGGACATTTATTCTTGACATTGTTTTAGAAATGCTGACGTAGACTAATGCTTCTATTTTTCAAATGAAGAAACTGACACCCACATGACTCAAGGGATAATTAGTTATAGAACCCTGAGCTGAAGCCAGGTTTCCTGCTGTGAAATCCTTCCCCATTCCATTTATTCTATGCCCTCTGTGCTTTCTGCATGTCCTCAAGACTGGGCTCCACCAGATATGTACGTACTTCTATTTACAAACCCTGTGTGACAAGATGAACATGCATGTTTCACATTTACTCGACAGCAAAGCTTTGAGAGGTTTAGCACGTTGGTCAAAGCCACACAAGTTATAGTAAAACTGAGACCAGAAACCGAGGCTCCTGACTCCATGGCAACCTACTGTTCTGACTGTATTCTTCTGTCTTTTCACTGTAGCAATATAAATAATTTTTTATAATGTTTGGGTTTGGGGGTATATATCTACTAACCCTTCACATTAAGTTAAAACACATAGAAGCCTTATTGCATTATAAATAACGTATGTCATTTTATTGGATAAACACTCATAGAAACAAGTTTACTACCTAGGGTAATGGAGCTCTCACTTCAGACTTTTTGGAAAGATAAGCTGAGAAATACAGATTGGAGGAAGACAACTATCCACATCCTGATGTTCCAGACTCACAAGAAAAATAAAATGACCATATACTAAACCAGAAACATTGACACCACCTGAAGGAATTCTTTGGTGCCTGGGATGTCTGTCCAGGTCCCAGTTTTGGAAAGCTTAAGTCCTGAGAAACTTGTAAGCTTGACCAAAATAAGTTCTGACAACCTGGTACTTCTCCAGTGGTCACTCTGTGATATTCTCATGACACTATTCAGCAATTCATTACAGTTTAACAAAAGTTTCCTGTGTGCTCCGTCATATGGCTTACTGTGGGTCAGGTGCTGGGCCTCTAGGTCTGGCAGCAATTCCCAAATTTGGCAAAGTTATACATTTCAGATGCTATGACTCAGCAATTTTTGAATTTCACAATCTGTCAGTTCTCAGACAATCCTGTTATTTAATTGAGAAGTAAACTTATGTCCATGTTGTTGAGTGACCTGCCAAAGTTCCTACAGGAGATTTCTCATAGAACTGAGCACTAGAAGGTAAGCCACTTAGTTAACTCTTTGCTGCATGATATTCAAACTTTCCCCTGTGTAGGGAAAGGAAGGATAATAATGGAACAAATCTGTTGTCTTTCTCTGATATTCTTGTTAATATCGCTTAGTGGGGGCATAACACAGACTAGGTAACCAACTCCTTGTAACTTGAAATTGAGGTGCTCCTCTTCACTTCCTCCATGTAAACAAATATCTTCCTTTTCAGAGAAGTGATTTAATTCAGAAAATCCCTCTTCACTGGAATATACCCAACTGAGCTTTTGGAGCTACTTCCTGAAGAGATGTTGTTAATCCCTTAAATCCTTTAATCACAAAACTGCAGTGGAAGCTGAGCCAGTCCACCCTTTGGACTGACTCCACAGGGCCTACCAGAGTTTACAGAAAAGTTTCTCTACAATCACAGGAGAACAATTTCTTCACTGGCTACTTATTTGATTTTTGACCTAAAGGTAAAGCCATAAAGGCAGTGTCTGCAACTACAGGATCAGAGAACATGAAGATATCTCTGAGTCTCCTTGGATGGGGAGTTAAAGACATCTTCTACTATAAGGATCACTTGAGTACTTATTCTGTCACTGGCACTGGGCCCAACCTCTTGATTTTACTTTACTATTTAATCCTTACAACAAATCCTTGTGTTGGATACTACTATTATCTCTAGTTTGCAGAAAGGGACATTGTGACTCAATGAGAGTTAGTGACTTGCTTAAGGTAAATATGCCCACATTTTAAGTGGATTAGACCCAGAACAGTCTGACCCAGAACATATACCCTACATAATAGCACCACATTGCCTGGAGTCTTCAGACCAGCATTATAGTTCCGGAGTCCTGTTTAGTTGTAAGGAAAACATACTGAAGAACACATGATACTGAGGACTGAGCAGCACATAGACTAAATAAATAAATATTTTTGCATCCTTCATCAAGCTCAGTGGTTAACAATGTGGGTGACATTTGGCAGACTTTTTTTTTTTTTTTAAACTGTCATGACTGAGATTCTTTTTTTTTTACATTGTTTTAGACAGAGATTTTTTTGCTAGAGGGCATGTCCACTCGCTGGAAAGACAAAGAAACAGCGAGAAATCATCCCCCATGGAGAATGGTCATGCCGTAATACCTTCTCCATTACCTTCTCAGGATTTTGGGCACGCATGCCCATGTGCCTGGTGTGAGTTTCAAGTCTCTGGGTTTGGGGCTCAAACCTTGGTCACTCATGTGGGAGTCCAACAATGTAACCATTGCATCATCTGCTGGTCTCAAGATTCTAATTGTATCTACAGGATTGAGGCCAGTGATCTTACATGACAGGGAATTACCTCTCCCAATAAAGGATTTTCCAAACCAAAACATCAATAGCACTTAGGTAGAGAAACACTGGTTTAGATAAAGCCACTCAGGCTGATGTCTGTGGATCATGAAGCAACTTCTGCCTTGACAAATTTGGTTTGTTTGTTTAGTTTTACGTCAGGGTCTTTCTTAGATTTTAGACCCAATCTTTCCTCCATTTTGGATGCTTGTCTCTGTGTGCCTAAATTCACATATATAGGTTCCATGGTGTACGGGTTCTAATATAATCTCAACAGACTGTGGACAAGTACCTGGATCTTCTGATTTGGAATTCTTGCTCTGCAGTGCCCCCAGATTTGCAATGATACGACGGGCAGATTTTTGCCCTGGGACAATGCAACACATTGGATTTGGTTATTGCTAAGGCAAGGGAGCAAACAAAAGCAGCTAAACCTTGCTTTAAAGTCACACTGTCTAAGCGGGAATGCTGGTTGTTTAGCTTATTAGCTTTAAGACAAACTCTCTGAGGTTCACTTCCATGCTTTCTTATCTATAATATAGGAATAAGAAGAGAACCTACTTCACTGAATTTCTAGGAATGTTTCATGAATTAATATGTGTAAAGCATATTGCCTGATGGTATATGAAAGAGGATTTAACTTAGATTTTTCCAGGAAGCTGGTTACACTCCTATATGCTGGTTCCAGAAAGTCAGGTTGCATTCGTAGAATGCAGATAAGTCATACTGATAAATTCTTGCATTTAAATGTACATAAAATTCAAAGGTTCCATATATCAAATGCAAACTAAACTACCTTGAAGAGCACAATGGTTAATGTAAATAGGTGAAATGGTTGGATTAAGACAAAAAGAAGTGGTGGATCTTATGTAAATCTGGGGAGTGATATACCTTGGCCAAAGGAATAAAAAAAAGTAATGAAAAGGTTAATATCCTCTTTTTCCTCCCAACACACACACACACACACACACACTTCAAACTGGAACTATTCTCTTGTAGTGTGTAAACTCCTTCCTAGAGTTTCAATAACTTTCATCCTTTTTCTATATAAACTACATGAAATGACTTGTCCTAGGTAAAAATGCCCAGACTCCAAGTGGATTAGACCAGTAGTTGGATCCAGAGCATGTTATAAGCAAACATATATGAAGACAAACAACAGATAACATCTCTTTAAAGACAGGATATAACCCTTTGAACAGTTTAACTTACAGTACAATTTTTCCCTTCCTTTCACTCTTCTGACTTTTTAGAGATCAATTCTGGAACTGCTGTTGGCATCTTTTAATATGACTTGTATTTGAAGTTGTAAGTTTGGGTGGGTTGCAGAGATTTACGCTTTATTTCCCCAGTTCAGCTGGGGAGACAAGGAAGTACTTGTTCACAGTGGGCATGCAAATTAAATGCTTTTCTCACTGTAAGCATTAATATCCTGTTAACAGTCTTGATCAGTCCATCTTGCAAAATGCTTTGTTGTGTCCACTACTTTTCAAAACCTTCTGCATTTCAACGAAGGCAAATGTCTGAAACGATTATTTAAAGGTATTACTTAGCCCACGTAATAAACATCAACTGATGCCTAGCACATTGCCAGTCACATTGTGAGAAATAAAATATCAAGCCATATAACATCATTTTAGCCATCAAGAATAGCATGAGGTTATAGAAAGAAGAGACTTAGAATAACACAGCTTTGGTTTCAAATTCTTATTTGCCAAGTTCATACTCTTTGGTTAGTTACTTAACTTTTCTAAAGCTTTATTTCTTCACATGCAAAATGTGTATGTTATGGAGTAGAAAATTAAATAGCACTAGTAAGGTGAACATAATCCCAGACACACTTCAAGGTCTCCATTAACGTTAGACCCTTTTTCTCTTTCCTTATGATGTGCTCCTTTGCTGCCGTCCATCCATGCTAAAGACTCAGTCTATGACCTTGGCAAGACTAACACATTTCTCTAAAAAGCATTGCAACAAAAATCCAAAAATCAACTTTGATTTTTCCCTCTTTTCCCCTCCTGTCCCCAGCAGTTTCTGTATATGTACCTCCAAAATACTTGTCAATCTCTCCACTCTACTCCTTCTGCCACCACACTGTTCTGAGCAGCCTTTTTTAATATACTGTGTGTATATATATATATATACACACACTATTTTAATGGACATTTTCTTGCCTCCATAGAGTTGCTAATCTTCTGGAGAGACAGGAAACATTTAAATAAGTATCAGATAGTTAGTTGTATTAAGAGCTATAAAGAATTTTATATACATATATATCTATATAAAATTATATATATATATAATTCTATATATGTAGATAGATAGATAGGTAGATAGATAGATATAGATATATCCTTCATTGACTTCCTAACTCATTTAGGGTAAAACCCTGGTTTCACAACATAAATTACACAATCTTGCTCCAACTTAACTTCTATAGCTTTTCCCTTGTCTTACCCATCTAACTGTACACGTATGAGTCTATTTTTCCCCTGTTGTTTGAACATACTGAGTTCTTTGCCTTAGAATCTTGGCAATCACATTCCTTTAGCCTGAAACACCCCCTTCTCTGTTGTTGCCATGACTAGTTTCTTTGGGTCTCAGGAATATCTTCTCTAACAATTACATCTTAATGAGGCCCTCCTATGTAATTTGTTGCCATCATATCACACTTTGTCTTCTTTATAGCTTTTAATAAGTCTACCTGATACTTATTTGTTTCCTATCTATCCCTCTAGTAGATTATTAACTCCATGGAGGCAAGAAAATGCTTGTCTATTGATAAAGTATATCTCTAGCCTACACTCTCCTGCCTGGCATCCAGGAGATGTTCGATATATCTTCGGTAGATGAAATGGGCAATTGACTGCCATCAAATACATGCATGAACACCAGGTTGAACAGGGCAGTTGGGGAAATAGCACATTTCTGAATTAGTGCTTCTGTCTTGGAGAATAAGGCTCATCAGGATTTGAGCAACAACTTCGTATGTGCCGAGACAAAGCAGCATGCTATGATGCAAAATAAAAATCAATAAATACTTGCTAAATAAATCACAGGTTTAAAATCTACCAAGGTTCAAGAGCATTTAAGCTCCAAGAATCTCATGTATATAATTCAAGAAGGAACAAGTGTCAAATACCTGTTTAAATTATGTGACTTAGCAAAGGTTACACATGTGAAAGAGAAGATGTCTCTTCTTTCTAGCTTATTAGTTCCAAGTACTGCCACACATATAAGTACAGAGAAAATAAAGAAAACCAAAATATGGGACCAGCAGATGGCATAATGATTACATCCCTGAGCTCCCAAATGGCTGACTGTGGTTGGAGTCCCGGACCTAGTGGCTTGAAACTCACACCACATTTTGTGTGTGTGTGTGTGTGTGTGTGTGTGTGTGTGTGTATGTGTGTGTGTGCCCAAAATTCTGAGAGGAGACTAGAGAAGAAGGGATTGTGGCATGGC
The DNA here is from genome assembly GCA_026018925.1 of Tupaia tana. Classification (NCBI taxonomy): domain Eukaryota; kingdom Metazoa; phylum Chordata; class Mammalia; order Scandentia; family Tupaiidae; genus Tupaia; species Tupaia tana. Next base: position 43,081,221 of record JAKSZU010000014.1, on the reverse strand, counting down.
CATCCCCCTTGGGAGGTGATATCTCGCTTTCTGTCTCTCTGTCTCTCCAGTGAGCACACATCCCTATAGCAATAATCTCCCTCTTAAAAAAAACAAAAACAAAAACAAACCCTTAGTATACCAATTACTTCCCCCGAGAGAATGCTGTCATTCATACCTTTCCCATAAATGACTAGCTATTAAATACAGAAAAAAATCCTAAAATATATAACCAATAAATAATATCTTACTACCATTTAAGTAACTAGAAGCTCTAGACATTGAAGATAGTATTTAATGTATAATATTTCTATCATTATTTCTAGTCAAATCAAGTCTGAAATAACTGGATAGTATATACCATCATGGTCAAGAATATGGACTTTGGAGAGAGGGAGTTTGAAGTCCTAACCACTTATAAAGCTTTAGATAAATTGAAAATCTTTCAAAATATGTTTACTTCCCTAAAGATGAAACTAGCAGTCATTAATATTTTCAAGGGGTGCTGAATTATATAAGAGAAAGCATATTACTCAAGATTTGGCATGGTACTTAAAAGATGTTAGACTCCATGAGCTCATTTGCATGTTACAATTGAGTAAAATGAAACTTAGGCACACCCAGCTACTTGTTCCAGATCTATCTGGTTCCAAAGACTGTGTTTCTTTCCAGTGTACCTTTATTGTCCTTCAGATGAAGTAAAACTTTTGAAATACATCAGTGTTGGAACTCATATAAAGATGGAGACCCAAGCATGCCTGGTTAAGAAGGCACCTCTTCCCTTCCTCCTAAAGCTTGCAGAAAGACCACTCAATACATAAATGTCAGACACAGATAGTGGCATAAAAATTGTTTTTTTAATCATTTTTAGAAGAATCCCATAGCACTCTCTGTCACAGTCTTTACAAAGGCTCTACCTAAATACACAGAATATTATTTTGATTTTTGAGTCCTCTTTATCCTCTACCACAATGGATCTATCCCTTGCATTTCATATATGAAACTGTTAGCCATTATCTATAACCTAATTTGAATAAAATTCCAATTAGGAATTGCTTAGGAAATAATTAAAAATGGGTTAGATAAATTTTGGAAAGATGAAAGGATAGTGTGAACCTTGCAAAACTGGGCTAGGACTAGATATCACAGGAGAGGATATGTCCCTCTGCCTCTTTCCTTAACTTTTTCTGATGATTCGATAATTAATTGAGTACCTACTCTGTGTATATCCAACTACTCAACACAATGCTAAACAAAAAGGACGATCCAGAGAAGTTTTTTAAAGTGTTACACACCAGGCAATTCAGAGAAAGAAGAAATTAAGAAGTTTTAATTCACATTAAGTTTGTAAACTTTAGTCTACAAACACTTGGTAAGTACCTGTGCAGTTTAAGAGACCAGAGCAGAGCAATCATAGTGTTCTAATGAGAGACAATGAGGTTGAAAGGATAGCCAACTTACAGGCAATATCTCTACCCAGTCAATCATGAGAAATAAAGCTTTAGGTAGAGGGAAAAAAAGTCATTCTTGATGTCCACCCTCAATCACTCTAAGATAACAGAGTCAACAAAGAAAGTTATCAAAAGAAAGCAACAAACAGGCAGAATGGTCAACTCCAAATTCTGGGTCAGTTTAATTAGAAAGGAGATCCTTTTGCTGTAGTTTTTCCCATGTGTTCTTCAAATACATGTTTTTCCCCCTTAAAAAATAAATTGGGGGGCCAGCAGGTGGCACAGTGGTTAAGGTGCTGGACTCCCACATTGTCGACTACGGTTCAAGTCTCTGACCCAGCAGCTTGAAACACCCCAGGCCCGTGTGTATGTCTATCCAAAATCCTAAGAGGAGAAGGGATTGTGGTGTGGCCATCCTCCCTGGGAAGGTGATTTTTCACTCTGTCTCTCTGGTGAGTACACATGCCCGACAGCAAAAATCTCTCTCAAAAATAAATAAATAAATAAATCATTGAATTGCTTTTTCCAGATGACATTACCATAACATCCAAGGCCCTTCAGCCAAACACTTACTTTATTTTAGTTTTTTGCCAAAGGTATTATTTTAGAGAATCTTGAGTGCTGAGAAAGCCAAGAGAAATTTATCACTGACCAAGATGCCTTCTGAAAACACCCCAGAATAGGCTGAGAAAAGCTGGGATATCAGGGGAAAATACATCGTCTCTCATTTATTTAACTTTGCCTGGAGGAGCACACACTGACCAAAAAAAAAAAAAAAAAAAATCAATATGCCTTTGTAGGCCCAGAGCCATGAGATGGCAGAGAGAGTCATGAAATCAGCTCTCTTTTAGTCATTGTGTCCTTAGTTTTCTTTCTGTTCACTTGTGCATCAAGTGTGGTTACCAACATTTTTTTTTTCTTTTCAACACGGTGTCAAGAACTTTATATACAGGTTGGGTGGGGTTAGATAAGGTAGAACACCTAACCCTTTTATTCTGAAGTTCAGCCAATTATGGGGCATATTTAGGTAGATGTTACAGATGGGGTAGCGGTTAAGTCGCTGGACACTCACGTAGTCAGTTATGATTTGAGTCCTGGACCCAGTGGCTTAAACTCACACTGGGGGCATATGCGTGCATGCTTAAAATCCCAAGGAGAGGGGCCACAGAAGGGATAATGGTTATGTTACTGGCCTCCCACGTAACTGACCGCGGTTTGAGTTCTAGGCCCAGTGGCTTAAAACTCACGCCAGGTGCATGTGTGCACAAAATCCCAAAAGGAGAATGAAGAAGAGACTGCAGTGTGGTCATCCCCCCTGGGGAATTATTTCTCACTTTCTGTCTCTCTGTCTGTCCGGTGGGCTCACGCACCCTATAGCAAAAATCTCTTTCAAAAAAAAAAAAAAAAAAAACAGAATCCCGAGGAGAACAGAGGAGAAGAGATTGTGGTGTGGCCATCCCTCCTAGGGGGTGATTTCTTGTTTTCTGTCTCTCTGGTGAGTGCACACGCCCTATAGCAAAAAATCTCTCTTAAAAAAAAAAAAAAAAAAAAAAAAGAGTTTTGGAAACCAGCAGATGGCATAAAGGTTACATCCCAGGACTCCCATATAGTTGACCATGGATCAAGTCCTGGACCCAGTGGCTTAAAACTCACGCCAGGCATGTGTGCATGCATCCCCAGAATCCCAAGAGGAGAATGAGAGAGAAAGGATTGCAGCATGGTCATCCCCAGGGAGGGTGATTTCTCGCTTTCTGTCTTTCTGTATCTCTCTTTCTCTCTGGCAAGCACATGTGCCCTATAGCAAAAAATCACTCTAAAAAAATAAAGTTTCAAGGCTGGAAGGTGGTATGGTGGCTAAAGGCACTGGATTCCCACATGGTAGACCATGGTTCAAGTCCCAGACCTGGCTGCTTGCTTTCTCACTTTCCCTCTCTCTATCTTTCTCTGGTCATATTAAATTATAATAATAATAAATAAAGTTAAATATAATAATTCTTTTAAAAATGAAGTTTAAAATAGGCATGAATATAAAATATAAAATTCAAAGTAAGATATTAGTTCAAAATATTCAGAATCGATTGAGGAAATATCAAATACCTTCACTGATTTCAAGATGTAAGTGTTCATGGGAATGGAAGAGAGGGATTTGTGAATATATATTTAGGAGGGTGGCTGCTACCTTCTATCCTCAAGCCTTCTGAGAAGAAGCTTAAATGAATTCCATCTGAGATCTGGACATGTGTTCCCTATCACCAGTAAGTCACCTAAGACTTTCTACTGGAGAGTTCAGAGGGTACTACAGCCAGTAAAGGGCTGCCTTTTCAGAAAGATCCTGAACTCTTACTTTTTCAGGTAAAGTATGTCTGATCACTTTTTATAAAACAGACATGGGCTGAGAGGGACAGCGCACTGTCCTGCAGACATGGAAAGTCCCACCCAGAAAGACTTCCAGGAGGCAAGAAGTTCCCATGAAGAATGGAATGATGGGTGAAGCAGCCAGTCCAAGAATGGAATGTTTTGCCTCTTTTTTTTTCATGGGATTTGTTGGAGATGTACCATAGTTTCAGTACCAAGAATCTCTAGTGAGCCCATACAATGTCTTACGAGGGAAGGCAGCTTAACCATTTATCTGTTCTGAAGAGCACAGTCACCAGGCAAAGCAAAAACTTCCGTCTTCAATTTCCACCACCCTAATAGATCTACAATGATAACTAGCAGCTAGCAAGTCAGAAGATTGAAAGGAAGAGTCAGCTAGAGCGAACCCTATTCCTACCCCCAAAGGTAAAGAGCCGCCAACTGAAGGCTGGATCTGAATAAATGAAACACACTTATCTTTGAATGAAATTTGAAGCACTGATAAATATTTTAGATGTGACACTTAAACATTTCTGAATTAAGTCTGTATGTTGCCCCTTAAAGTACCACCAGACTACGTGGTACCTCTGAGTAAGCAGAAAGTCCACAATAAACTGCCCAAGTTTTTATGATGGAGGTAGAAGAGATGACCATCATACTTCTACTTCAAAGGGTTAGTAACGACAAAAATGAATTTGCATTGTGGCTATTTTATGAGTTGTGCTTAATATATTAATTACTTACATATTTAACTGATACTTGTCATGTGCCACAGGCTGTTGCAGACAAGTGAACACAATGGTGACAAAGTCCTACAGTAGGACACCAGTTAGCAAAGCACTCACAACACAGTGGGACAGAACAGGGTAGAATGCCTTGACATAATTTGTTCTTCAAAGGACATCTATATTAAGGTAGGAAATATATTCTTTAGGATAGCTAATACCTGGATTTGAATTCTAACTGCTCTATATGCTAGCTGTAAAAAATTGCCTAGTTTGTATTTCGGATCTCAGATGGACATAATGTGATGTACTTTATGAGACTGCCAGGAAGATTTAAGGCAAACATATCTAAAGTACATAGTATCCTTCTTGACTCCTAAGTTCCCCCAAAATAGTCGGGGATGTCACTAACAAGATGGTAATATGGTTAGTACCCAGACAAAGCAATTGGGTATTACATTAAATATCTCCATCATAAAAGCTAATTATCCCTACATAACTTATGTCTTAGTACTCTTTTCTCTTACGCTCTATAAAAATTCCTTCTCAACTGACTGTAATATTTTTATTTCCTGAACTTTTATTGTATAATTAATAAGTACTATATAATCTAGGATTTAGACCTCTCACTTCCTATGTTTTGCCTTCTTGTACAAAAGTTTATCTCTTAAATTATTCTGTAATATCTCATGGAAGACAGGGCAATATCTGAAATACCATTTGGGAGTATTTGCTAGACTGAATTAGGTTCTCAATAAATATAAACATAATTAAACAGAAAGAACTTAAAATTTGAAGTCTATCATTGTGTGAAAATACAGGATATTCTAGGGACCAGCAGTTAGCATAATGGCTATGTTGTTGGACTCCCACATAGTCGACCGTGGTTAGAGTCCCAAACCCAGTGGCTTAAACTCACACCGGGCACGTGTGCGTGCGTGCCCAAGATCCGGAGAGGAGAATGGAGGAGAAGGGATTGCCGCGTGGCCATCTCCCCTGGGGGGTGATTTCTCGCTTTCTGTCTCTCTGTCTTTCTCTCTGTTTCTGGTGAGCGCACGCGCCCTATAGCAAAAACCTCTCAAAAAAAAAAAAAAAAAAAAAAAAAGAAAAACCTTAAAAAATGCAGGATATATTCTAAACTCCCATTGTAAGCATAGACATTAACATGGCAGTCTTTGTAATCTTTTCTTAAACTGGAAAATACACTTGTGGCCAAAGCATAATTAGTTCTTGATTATCCTCCAACTGATAAGAAACTTCTGGCTTGAGTTGAGTCCCACATGTTACAAAGAGAGGAAGGCAGAGAATAAACTTCTTAAATTCTTCATGTTGAATTTCAACATGGACTCTCACTGAGTCTGCCGATGGCATTTTGAAAAGTATTTCATTAAATGTTGCTAACATGTCATAAGCTCCCTTAAATGGAAGGGTAATGGCTCATAACATTTGTAAGCTTTTTAATTTCATGGAATATGAGCAGCATAATCAGGACCTATTAAAGTCAATCAACTGTGCCAAGTGGGGCTACCTACCTTTGCTTTGTTTCTATTTTCCTTGTGGGTACACACTATGAACCAAGAGGCAACAAGCCCCAGTATCATTCTTTAAGGCTAAAAACCGTGTGTGATATTCTCAACAATCTCTGCTGAAACCATCACAACTGCATTTGCATGTGTAGCTTGAATAGATACCTCTTGGGAAATGGCTTTTGCCTTCTGGAAAAGAGGGATTTCTCTTTCCATTTGCTTCAGCTAAGAAGGTGCAATTTTGGAGGAATTCAAAATCAGTCATCTGACCAGTGTAATTAGAATTAATACATGGAGATGCATATACGAAACTTCATTTGTATTTTCAATGATAATAAGAACATCCAGACTACCAATCTGTCAAGACTTATCTCAGGGTATTCTTCTACCATGAAGCTTTTAATAATAATGGTGGCCACTTCTAGTAGGTTAAGTGGCATCACTCTTCTAGGTTCCCCATATACATTTTCTCATTTAATTTTTGCAATAACTCTATGATACTACCAGTTATTTATACTACGAATAGAGAAACTAACATGCTAGGTCATCAAGTAAGAAGCCCCACATTATGAAGCAAGCTAGTGGGAAGCAAAGCCAGGCTTCAATGTAGTTCTTCTTCTTTTTTTTTTTTTTAAAGTTTATTTACTTTTTTCCATGACAGAGAAAAAGAAAGAACACCAGTGAGCATACTTAAAAGGGTCTGGATGACCTGACCCATTCTCAATCTCAAGTCCTGGTTCTTGGGCATGCACAAACATAGCATACTCAAGGAAGTCTCTGAACATGAATTTGTAATCTTCCAATCTTACCACTGTATCCTGTCTAGCACCTCAAATGTAGTTTTTGTTCAACTCTAATTCACATATATTTGCTAATATGCCTTCACAGGCATCTGGTTGCTAGTCTTCTCATGAAAATGGAGACATGTGGGGACAGTTTCCACACAGGAACTAGAGGGGACTGTTGACTTAGACTGAGAGAACGCCCACCATAGTCAAAGGAGAAAATGCACGTTAATGTTAGAAAAACAGAACTGAGTACAAAGACCCAGTATGTGATAAGGCAACAAACAACAAGATGGTTTGAAAGTGAAGGATGAGGTTAGAATCTAGGTTAGGGCAAGCTGTATAAGCCTGAAACTGAGCATACGGAAGGGTGAGTTATACTAAGACTGTCAACCCTTGGAAAAAATCTACATTTCCACTTTTGCACACTACTAGCTGTATACTGTGTAGACATGTCTGACTTCATAGAGGTGGGTAAAACCAGAAAAGTTCCTTGGAAAAAATCTAGATTTCCACTTTTGCACACTACTGGCTGTATACTGTGTAGACATGTCTGACTTCATAGAGGTGGGTAAAACCAGAAAAGTTCCTCATGTAAGTCCTCATGACGAAACCAGAATTACGTGCACACAGATGATATCTAAATACATTGCCTACATGTAATTACAATTCATATAAATGTTCAGGAAGACTTTTAGTAATTCCATAGGCTATCATTAATGAATACTTGACAAAGAAAATGTAAAAATTAATGGAATTACATTGACTGACACATGGCCCCAATATAAATATGTGAAGGTGACTGAATAAAATTTTCATTCTAAAAGAGAAGATAATTTTATCCAAGAATATTTATTGTATATGCTGGTACACTATGCCAATAACCATACTGTGAGTCTGTCAGCACAGATTGATAAGAACTGGAGAAACAGTTTAAGGAATTAGAAATGCTAATTTCTAATTAGCATTTAGTGGGTTCTTTATCATGAAAAGAATTTATAAGGAAAGGTAAATTTAGAATGAAAAAAGAAAATCCTAGTTTTTAAAGGGATTCCAAAAAGTAAATAAAACATAAGGCATCCACTATATATGATGAATTAACATTTCTCTCATGTATCTAGAATAATACCAGAAATTTGGAGAACTGGAAGAAGTGAAAATATAATCATATTTTAAGTGTTTGGTACTTTAGATAAGGAACTAGAATTAAGAAAAGCCAGGTATTTGAAAATGAATATTTCCATACTATTATTTATTTATTCATTTATTTATTTGCACTATAGGGTACATGTGCTCACTAGTGAGAAAAGGAGAGAGAGAAAGTACACCCCGTGGGAGAATGGCCACACTGTAATGTTTTCTCCTTCATTCTCCTCTTGGGAGTTTGGGCACACATGTACTCACACTGGTGTGTTTTCAAGCTGCTGTGTTTAGGACTTTATTCAAGCTGACACATGGGATCCAGCCACTTTAACCACTACACCACTAGCTGGTCCAGGAATTTCCGTATTTTTCAAAACTTCATTTTGTGTTTTATTTATTTTGAGAACTCAGAATCAGAAACCAGTAGAACACTTAGAAATTTAAATATTAACTAATAATCTGAGATTCTGGATGAAAACATGTATGTCTACAGAAACTAATACCTCTGGAATATCATGGCTTTTTTTTTTTTTTTCAGAGTCAAGGACTTAATTTGTCCATAAGTCTTTAATTATTTCTAAACAGATAGTCTAACATGATTCAACAAAAAGCATCAACAGAGAAAAGTAATGGTATAGTTTGGGATGTATGATTTAGGAGATTTGTGGTTTAAGTGGAAAATGATAACTTCCGTAAGCAGCTGTGACTCCATGGGGAAAATCTATGGAAGAGGAACCAGCAGAGGGGGTGTAGGGAATGGCCAGAGAAACAGCAATTCGTATAGAAAGGAAACAATATGGGTCTTTCTTACTATGCAATTGGCGAGGTCTTGTATGTTCCCTTGGGTTACAGAGAAAACAAGCCAGGCAGATAGTATAGGTCAATCTAGAACTATTGTCTCCTCTTTCAAGATAGTATAATGGTTCCTGACTGAAAATGGTTTGAATTCTAACTTTTTCAACTTAACCATGGGGCAATAGTAAAATGTGTTCAGCAGAAATCATACTCCAAGTACCGTACAATCATTCTGTGCTCACTTGTACACGGTATTCAATAAATTACATGAGATATTCAACACTCTGTTATTAAATAGGCTTTGTTTTAGAAGATTTTGCACAACTATGGACTAATGTACGCATTCTTAACATGCTTAGGACAGGTTAGGCAAGTGTACGCACCCCATGGCAGAAACTATAAACAAACCAATAAACAAACAAATAGAAATCTATTTTCTCATAGTTTCAGAGGCTAGCATTGAGGTGATGGCAAGTTTGGTTCTCTGGTGGGGGCCACCCTTTTGCTTCCAAGATGGAACCTGCTGCAATATCATTACTTGGCATCACTTGGCAGATGCTAGGGGTGAAAAGGGCTGAATTCGATAGCTCTTTTATATGGGATTTAATTCCATTCATGAAGAAGGAACCCTCATGATCTATTACCTCTTTTTCTTTCTTTGTTTTTTAATTTGCTAGAGGGCACATGTGCTCACTGAGGGAAGACTGAGAGAAAGGAACAGACACAAGAAACAGAGGGAAAGCAAGAAAGCATCCCTCATGCTGAATGATCATACTACAATTCACTCTCCTGCATGTCTCCCTACTTTTGGGATCTTGAGCTCACACACACATGCACCCAGACTGTTTCTCAAGCTGCTGGGTCTGGGACTGGAATGGCACAGTCAGCCATGCCAGATCAAGTTGCTTTCACCACTATGTTACCAGCTGGCCCAAAGTTTGATTATTTTAATTCACTATCCTTATACTATCTCATGGGTCACTGATTTTTAACACATGGAGCTTGGAGAAGACATATTCAAACTATAGCACTTCCTAATCAAATCTTTGCTGAAATTGATGGGGAAAAATGAAATATTTTGTGACTTAGTAAACTCTTTGGCAGAAATTGCAAGCAAAGAGGAAAATCCACATCTCAGAAAATTCACATAGTAAGGCAAGTCAAACAATTTTTGAGGGCACTAGGAAATAAATGAAAGACTTTGGTTCCTTAACAACTAAACTCAGGAACAAATGAGAACTATATATCCATCCGATGATATGAATACCCATGCATTAATTATTTAACAATAAACTCAACTCCATTTCTCATCTCTTAATGAGCTACCACCTAAGGATAATTCATCTTTCCATAAACATTCCTCTCATTTTTTTTAAAAAACAAAACTGAGGTCTAAAACCAATCTACACAGCTTGATGGTAGAAAACTTCAATTACCGTACCATCTGTACTTGTCTTTTACTGCAGAGATGCTACTTTTTTTATTTCCGTGACTGTGATGTTGTAAAATGGAAGGTTTTGCTTGCTAGGTGGAGAAACTCATCTTACTACACCAAGTAAGAAGAACTCATGGAAGTCTGGCTTTGTTGTTTTTTCAACATGGTGACTTGGGTCACAGTCTACCTCTCCTTTTTCTTTCCCCACCAATATGCAACAAGTGTAACTGTAAAATACATTTGTCTTCAAAGCCTCATTGACTTTGTAGACCATTTGGTATTTGCCTAGAGGCAGAATCATTGCTGATAAGAACAGAATCATTCATGGAAATGAAGAGTCCCAGACTCATAATCTATAGGCAACTACCATTTAAAACATCACCGGTAATAATTTACAGAGCACTGCATCAAAAGGTTCTGCTTAGCTGCTGAGAGAGATCACAAAATCAAAGCAACAGTTAGTATCTGCTTATAACTTCTTCTGGCAAAGAAGTGCATTTCCAGCCTCTGAAATTACATCTCCTGAAAAATTATCAGTGCTTTTGACAATGAACAAGATTTTTAAAATGAAGAGAAACAGTGAAACACACCCATAGCAATTATAAAGTGCTGAGTACATCCAGAGTTGCAAGGAGATGAGTTTGTTTTGATTGAAGTATCAAATAAAAAAGAAATGTTTTAAAGTGATACATATTTTTTGGCAACAATTTAGAAATGAGGAGTAACAAAGCTTTTGAAAATATATTAAAATATGTGCCATCCTTCATGCTAACTTCTCTCTCCATTATTCTTCTCAGATACTCAGCAGGTTTTACTGTGAGGTGTTCACTAACTAAAGTAAAACTCTTCCTACCATTAAAGGAATATAAACCAAAACACAGCAGACTCTGGCATGCAAGTTTTCCTTTTAATTTTAATATATGAAATAAGCAAGAAGCAGTCTCAGCCCCAAGTAAGTTATTATATACAGGTGAGATATTTTTGAAATTAAGTATAAAATGATATTCCAGAGTGATGATGACCAGAAGTTCAAAGGTTTAAAAGACTGCAAGTGTCAATTTTGCTCCTGTTTGTACCACAAAGTTCCATATTTGGGGGCTTTCATAAGTCTATGGATAGCATGAATTAAAAGTTACAGAGGGGCAAAAATTGCAAAGGAGGAAAAGATGGGCTTTAATACCTTTAGTCCATGTTAATGTCTTCTAGCTACTCCATTCTCCCTCCACATGGCCTCACGCCACACAGCTACTGATGCATCATCTTCTGCATAATTGAATACTTAGCATGTGGCTGATATGGATAATTAATCAATGTAAAAGTGCTTATTAGAGATATTTGTCTCTGTCTCTGTATTTGAGAGTTTTATGCAAAGTCTTTCAGCCTGAAGGATCCTAAGAGAACATTCATTCATTCAAACAAAAATTTGCTTTCCTACCATGTAACAGGAACTAGGTTAAGAATTAAGGAGACAGTGGCAAACACAGCCAATAATAATATTAATAAGTGCTAATAATAATACGTAATTATATTAAAATTTTCTACAGTGCTTTATATGGAAAGCACCCTTTCATCAACTTCATAAAAGTTAACTCTTACTATTGTGCAATAAGTTTATGAGGTAGTGTTATTACTGTGCCTATATGCAGAGGAGTACGGTAAGACAATAAAAGGTTAAATAAACTTGCTCAAGGTCTCACAGCTAGTAAATGACAGAGTCCAGATTTGAATCCAGGAAGTTAGTGTTTCAGAGCCTGCTTTTCAACACCATTTACTACTTGCTTTCTCTATTCTTGCTATCATGGAGATTATATAGTAATAAAAGAAGCAAAGAAGTTAAGTATGTAAATATGACTGTATAATATGAGAGGTCTTCAACATGTTTATGGAAAATATGTAGTATGAAAAAAGTATGTATGACTTTTAAAATATTTTGCACACCAAAATAAATCTGTACTTTTTTGTGAAAGGTTTTTTTTGTTTGTTTTTAAGAGAGATTTTTGCTACAGGGCCTGTGAGCTCGCTGGAGAGACAGAGACAAACAGAGAGACAGAAAATGAGAAATCACCCCTCAGGGGGGATGGCCATGCCACAATCCCTTCTTCATTCTCCTCTTGGGATTTTGGGCTTGCACATACACACGTCTGACAAGAGTTTTAAGACGCTGTGTCCAGGACTTGAACCACTTGGAAGTTGACTACATGGAAGTCCAGCGACATAAGAATTAAACTATCTTCTGGCCCCTTAAAAACATGTTTTAATTGTCAGAGGGTATGTGCACTTCCCAGAGAGACAGAAAGGGAGAGACAGGAAGAGGAAGAAAGCACCCCTCAACATGACATGATCACACTACAGTCCCTTTTCCTTCATCTCTCCATCCCATCAAGACTTTGGGGATGCACACACACATGCTCTGTGTTTTTTTCAAGCTGCAGGGTCCAGAATTCAAACCACAGTTGGTCATGTGGGATCCAGTTCCCTTAACCATAGGACTACAGAGCTGACCCTAAACTCTTACTTTAATTCCTTTTTACCATAAACTTTTTACATCTCCTTATATATACTTAAAATACGTTAACTTATAATCCATAATGGTAAGTAGTTGTGTAATATGATATAATATAATATGACATGATACGATACAAGAAATAAAGCTTCTAGGTATGGGATATATTTTAGATAGGATGGTAGGGAAAGGTCTCCATGAGGAAGTGCCATTGAGCAGACACCTGGATAAAGCAAGGCTAGATTTTCATCCAGTTTAATACTTTCCTTTTTTAAAATCTTTTCTCCTTCCTTCCTTCCTTCCTTCCTTCCTTCCTCCCTCCCTCCCTCCCTCCCTTCCTTCCTTCCTTCCTTCCTTCTCTCTTTCTTTCTCTCTTTTTTAAAATATTTACTAGCTGGCACTTGTACTTACTGGAGAGAGACAGAGAAAGATCCAGAAGAAAAGTGAGAAAGCATTTTTTATGAGTAATGCACACACCAAAATCCCCTTTTATCATGTCTTACAGGATTTGGGGCACATATGTACACACACCTACTCTGTTTTCAAGCCTCTGGGTACAAATTCAAACTGTGTAGTCAGCATGTGGGCATCACCAACCTTAACCACCATGCTACCAGCTGGCCCAGTATGGTACTTTGTAAACGGTGGTCGGTGGAATCTCACCTAGGGCCCTGAAATACTGTGCTGGTGAAAGGGAGGCTGAGTGGGTAGTACAAGAGGTTCAGGGGCTCATCCCCTGCTCAACTATAGCAGCTCAGCTTTCTTCTGGCTTGGATCTGGGGGTTCCAAGTAATATTTGGCTTAAAGATTCCATGACTTATAAAACAAAAAAGTTATAGTAACATACTGATTGTATCAAATCTCTTTAATTAACCAATAAAGAAACTGAGACAGGAAGAGGAGTAACTTACTCTAAGGTTCATTGCTGGTAACAGGACAATGAAAGAGAACACAGATTCCTAACTTCAAACCGAGTGTACTTTCCAGAAAACCAAACTGCCAATCTGAACCCCCTTCCCTTTATGGACCATTTTAATTGAGTCTCTAGAGGGTATAGATAGAAGGCTTCATCCAATGAACTCTTTTTGAAAATTAATAACCAAACTCCTGGATTAATAAGAGCAACTGCATGGGATGTTCTAGCCTTTCTTCTACATTCTATTAATTTGCCCCCTTCTTTGCCTCCTGTTCTGATTTATATTTTTCATAATCTTAACCCATTATATCTTTTGTCATTGTTGCTGTATGTATTTCTTATATGCTTTTTTTTTTCAATCTACTATGGATATATGTAAGTTCATGATAGGAAGGAGTGTTCATAGTAGGAGTTTTTCATGAATAAAAACTTCTGATATGTCTAGGTGTCTTCAAATAAGTAATTTTCTGATAATAAACCTCCATGTAATAAGCAACAAAAAAGTTTGAGGTGGTCTACCTGACCAATGGTCCTCAAATTGTACTATTAGATGTTCTCAGATCTATAAGTTTGCACCTACTTTTTCCACCAGAACCCTAGCTGTTATAGCTTAACCAACATCTAATGAAAGCCCTAAATAACTCTTACATTTTCAGCATAAACTTCATTTAAGAAAAGCATGCACAATTTCTTCCCAATTAAATGAAGAGCCAAACTCATACCAGCCCACTTTATTTCTACAGCAACTGAAAGGCTCTGAATAACTATTTCTATTTTCTAGGATAAGCAAACAAACTGATTACAGTATTAAGTGTGGATCTATTTAAAGTTTGTCTGTCTATTTAAATAAAAAAGGAAGCAGCTGGTTTGCATTACTGTCCACAATAAATTATAACACATAAACAGATACATTTGGGAATGGCAATTGGTTTCACAGTACAGATGGGCTTATAGATGACCCTTCCAATTTTTAATAATAACCATAATTTATGTGTGAGCAAAGAGATGCAAAGATGCCTAGTGCACTCTCTGACTTAGTACAAATCACTTTTTATTTACTTGGGCAATACTTCATGGTCCAGTTAACTTCTTAATTAAAGACAGCAAGATGCTCATGTTCCATGCAAGTGGCATGGAAAATACTGTTTTGTGTACAATATGTTCAGCTGGGAATTGAAGCTGTTTTGCTTACTTAGGAGAAGCCACTACAGCCTTCATTTGGTTTCTGAACTAACAAGGACACACCCATGCTCATTGCAACTAAATTGTCAACAGAGTATTTTTAGACAAAGCTTGTGTCTATGTCTGCCATCCCATATTACTTGTCCTTCTTTTTTCTCATACAAAGGATTCAGAATTCCAAATTCTGCACTTTCTTGTCCCTGATGGTCTCCTTCCCCATCTCATGTGTATTAGTGATCAGAGGAATCAAGACAAAAGGAAGGCGAGGAGAGTTGAGCCCTTCCTTCAGAAGAAGATTCCTCATGGCTCCTGTGAACTAGATATTTCAGGGGACAGGAGAAATGAAGATTTTCTACTCATAATTCAGCCTCCAGCAAGCAAAGCTAGCGTGCGATCACAACAGAACAGCAAACAGATTCTAGATCACCTCTGTCTGCTTGCTCCTGAACATTCAGGCTGAACTTCAAGAATTTGAAAGAAACACACCATCCATCAGATGACAAGAAATCACCGCCGGATCACGAGAAATATGGGAAAATGAGAAAATACCTCTCCTCCAAGGGAAAAGAGTAACTCTCCTTCATCCACAAGCAGTTCGGTGAAAGTCATGGAAATGTCTGATAAGGAATTTAGAGCATTCATAATGTCAAAGCTAACAGAGATGGAAGAGAAGAGAGATAATGAACTGCTAAAGAGAAAGGAGAAAGAAGTTGACGAGTTCCAGGAGATGAGGAAATTCTTGCAAGATCTAAAAGAGATCTTTACAAAAGACTCAAACGGAACTGCTAGAGATGAAGTCTATAATACAAGAAGTCAAAATCTCCCTTCAAAATATTAAAAGCAGACTAGATCATTCAGAAAATAGAATCTCAGATGTAGAAGAGAAAATGGCTGGCTTAGAAAAATCCACCAGGAAGACTGAGAAAATGGCCCAAAAATTTGAGAATGATATGCGAGAAGTACTGGATACCATCAAACGTCCAAATATCTGGATAATTGGCATCCCAGAAGGTGAAGAGACCCATAAGGGCATTGATAATCTATTCCTGCAAGAAAACTTTCCAAACCTAGAGAGGCATTCGAAGATCCAGTCCCAGGAAATACAAAGGACCCCAAATAGAATCAACCCAAGAAGATCTTCTCCAAGACACATTATAGCCAGGTTGACCAAAACCGCAGACAAAGACAAGATACTAAGATTGGCAAAAGAAAAACATCAAGTTACCTACAAAGGACATCCCATCAGGCTAACAGCAGATCTCTCATCGGAAACAATGCAAGCGAGGAGAGAATGGGAAAATATATTCAAAGTGTTACGAGAGAAGCAATTTCAACCAAGAATACTGTACCCAGCAAGATTATCTTTCAGGTGGGAAGACAAGAACATTCTCAGATAAACAAAACCTGAAAGAATTTACCAGCACCAGACCAGATCTCCAAGAAGTTCTTAAGGGTGTGCTGTATCAAGAAAATTAAACACAGACACATGGAAATAAGAGTCCAAAAACTAAGAAAGTGGCCAACTTAATCATAGGGACAAGTCTGGAGTTGAATATTATATCCCAGAATTTAATCAGGAAAATTGAACCAGAACAGAAGATAAAAGTACATGAGACTGATAGGTTCATGCACCTACCATTTGAACAGAATCCTAACCTGTTTTCTGGCTTTAAGCAAAGTTCCTTGGTGCTTCTTTGAGTTAAGCTAATACTGGTTTTCTTAGTAGTAATGAGTGAACTCACCATTGAAAGTAGTTAGATTATGTAGGAAATTGTGTGATCAATGCAATGTAGGTGGGAAGGGAATGAAGGACAATTGTAGACACCGGAGGTGGTGTGAGAGGAGGGTGGGAAGGGACAGAGGGTCAGAAAGAGGGGTGGAAATAATTCTAGGAACTAGTAATGGAAAATTTTTTGTAATGTGCATGATTGAGTCACTATGCAGTGTGTACTGAATGGGAGATCGCATTTTGTATGCTGTGATGATGCTTAGGGAAGGAATGTAAATTGAGTTACAAAAAAAAAGTTTCAGGAAAAAAAAATATGTATCTATTCAATGACTGCAGTAGGATATGTAGCCACAGCTACGTGCTACTTTATAGGATGCGTAAAGTTAGACTTGTGTTCATGGAAATGTGTGTATCACCTGTGTTTGCTATGAGGGTATTTGGATTGATTAGGGTCTTTGGCGATTCAATAAAATGTGGGGGCCAAACAGTATAGAAAGCAAACATAGATACCAGAGACAGTGTGGGAGGAGAATGGGAGATGGCAGAGGGTAAGAGATAGGGAATCAAGGATGGGGGAAAAAAAAGCAAAACATATAGAAAACAAGAAATGGAAGATCATTTGCTGACAATAACATGTTTGTTGATGTGCTTGATTGAGACAATATATAGTGTACTCTGGATGGAAAATCTCATTTTGTATGCTGTAATGATGTACAGTGAATGAATGCAAATAAATAAATTGAAATAAAAAAAAAATTTTTAAAAGATAAAAGGAAGGCATGTTCTAGGAGGCTCAGGATGGGGAATGGCAATAGTGGGTTATTGCCTCACAAGTTTAAGACCCCTACCACCTGCTACTGAGCTTCATACAATTTCAAAAGCAAGAACAAACCTGGAAGCAAAATATATTATGAATTCAAAATATATACAAAGCTACAGTAATCAAAACTGCATGATACTGGCATAAGAAAGGCAAACAGAAGTATCATAGGCCAACAGAAGAAATGGAAAGGCCCAGATATAAACCTAAACATGTGGTAAACTAGTTGTCAACTATGGCACCATGAATACATGAGGGGGAAAAAGTCTCTTCAATAAAGGGTGCAATAAAATTGGGTATTCATGTGTAAAAATAATTAAAATTGGATTCTCGGGAACCAGCAGTTAGCGTAATGGCTATGTCGCTGGACTCCCACGTAGTCGACCGCGGTTCGCGTCCCGGACCCGGTGGCTTAAAACTCACGCCGGGCACATGTGCGTGCATGCCCAAGATCCTGAGAGGAGAATGGAGGAGAAGGGATTGCGGCGTGGCCAACCCCCCCAGAGGGTGATTTCTCGCTTTCTGTCTCTATGTCTCTCTCTGTCTGTCTGGCGAGCGCACGCGCCCTATAGCGAGAAACCTCTCCCCCCCCAAGAAAAAAAAAAATTGGATTCTTATAGTATACACAAAAATCAACTCAAAATGGATTAAAGAATTACATGTAAGATATGAGATCATTGTTTCCACTAGAGGAAAAGAGGAAAAGCTCCATAACACCGGTCTTGGCAATGACTTTTTGTATGTAACACCAAAAACACAAGTAACAAAAATAAACATAAAGAAAAAAAAAAGTACATCAAGCAAAAATGTTTCTACACAGTGAGATAACTATGAACACATTTAAAAGGCAACCTATAGGATGGTAGAAAATATTATATAAGGGGTTACTATCCAAAATACATAAGGAATACATACAATCAATTACAAAAACAAGAAAACTCTTGATTAAAAAAATGGGCAAAAGACCCAAACCAATACTTTTCTAAAGTAGATATATGAATGACCAAAATGTATATAAAAATGTGTTCAATATCACCAGTCATGGGAATGCAAACCAAAGCCACGATAAGCGGGACCAGCAGTTACCATAATGGCTATGTCGTTGGACTCTCATGTAGTCGACCATGGTTTGAGTCCTGGACCTGGTGGCTTAAATGCAGCCGGGCGTGTGTGTGTGTGTGTGTGTGTGTGTGTGTGTGTGTGTGCCTAAGATCCTGAGAGGAGAATGGAGGAGAAGGGATTGCAGCATGGCCATCCCCCCAGGGGAGATTTTTCACTTTCTGTCTCTCTTTTCACTTAAATAATAAGAGTTGGTGTGGATATATAGAAAAGAAAATCCTTATGTATTATTGGAAGTAATATAAATTGGAACAACCATTATGGAAAATTATATGGAGGTTCTTAAAAAGATTCAAAATAGAACTAACATGTGATCCAGAAATCCTACTTCTGGATATGTATCCAACAGAAATAGAATAACTATGTTGAAGAGATATCTGCACCTCCATGTTCATTGCAGCATTATTCACAATAACCAAGATATAGAATCAACCTAAGAGTCCAATAACAGATGAATGGATAAGGACAACATGATAATTTTTTGAATCTTATATGATGAGATGCAGTCATTTGTCACTTAACAATAGGCATACATTCCAAGACATGTATTAGGAGGTGATTGAATGATTGTGCAAACATCATATATTATAATTTCACAAAGCTACTACACAACTGGGATATATGGTATAATCTTATAGGGTCACCATCTCTTACGTGGTCCATCATTGACAGAAATGTCATTATGTGTGCATGACAGCACATACATTCATAATTCCATACACCAGGAGCTGCACTTTCAAAAGACTTCAGGGATCCCTAATACAATACAATATAGATGAGTTAAAGCACCTGGATATGAGACAATAGATACTGGTGGAGACTGTGGCAAATCAGAGAACAAATGTCTCACCTAAAGGAGGAAGTTACTACTCAGCTCCAGTCCTTAGTAATAGCAAACCACTCTCCAAGATTTTCTGTTCTTCCATGACGATCAGAATATTGGATCATTGGAAAGGTCATGACACATTTTTGCATAGAAAAATAGGACATGACTTTTCCAATGATCTAATATGTAAGTTTTCTTAAAAATGTGAAATCTTCAAATTTTAATTAAACAAATACGTATTAAAAGGAAAATACTGCGCAAAGCCAATAAATGGTGTCTATGGGCTAGATTCATTTGGTGACTTCTGTCGTAAGCCTTCGTATCAACAGTTCACATAGTAATTTACCATGTGAGTCAGTTAAATTACTTCACTTAACCCTTACAAGAAATTTACTACATAGAGGATATCATCTCAGTGATTAGATCAGCCGTGATTATGTTCAATTTTGTTGTATTATCTATCGTTTCCAGCTTCCTTTTTTTAGTGCTTGTAAATCCACTCAGGTACTCAAAACGCCTTTGATGAAAGTGACTCTTTATGAGAGCAAAACTGCCATGTATAACTTAATTTATCATAATAAACACATGTCTTGAGGAAACTAATTGCCATTAAAATAGTATAGCCCTGTGGAAAAACATGCTGATCGTGGATTTTAGTTCTGAGTTTAGCAAGGTATAACTTGGTAGGTCTCACCTCCCTTATGGGCCTTAGTACCCCAAGCACTGAATGAAGCCACTGATCTAGGTTCTTAAGGCTTTCAACCTCCAGCCTAGATATGTCATGCTAATTCAGGCTGGTGGAATAAATTTCAGTTGACATCATACTAGAATCAAAATAGAATTTAAAATATTCACTCCTCTGTAAAACAAAGCATTGATAGATCTCAAAGTAAAAATGCCTAGTAAGGGTGACCAGCTCAAAGCTTCAAGGGATATACAGGAGTTTCTCAGCTTTCATAAATAATGACAAACTTGGATACCCACAAGCTCCATTTTATATGTAGAATTTAGATTTTGAAACAAACCAATACATATGCCTTTGCGTAGCACTGGTATATGTGTTTTGACCTTTAAATATTTTATTTCCCTTTTACAGTTATAAAAATAAGTGAGAACTGTTGTTATGAGATCAAAGTGTATAGTAAACATTTTTAATGTACTTGACATATACTGTAAGGCTGTTTTTTTCCAGAAAAACTGTGACAGCCTGGGATGTTAGACTTGGCAAAAATGTTTAAGAAAGAGAATGAGAGAAAAGTGAGTTGATCATTAGAAAACTGTACCTTAGTAACAGGGGAAAAAAAAAACCCTTAAAATAAAAGCTACTAAATATGAAAGGGCTTTCTTTCAAGGGTAGTGAGTTTATTATTAAGAAGATATTTAGGGACCAGCAGGTGGTATGGTCCTTAAAGGCGCTGGACACTCCCACATGGCCAACCACAGATGAGTCCAGGACCTGATGGTTTCCTTTCTCACTTTCCCTCCTCTCTCTCTCTGTGTGTCTCTCTCTGGTCAAATTAAAATGAATGAATAAATAAAATTAAATAAACAATTCTTTAAAAAAAGATATTTAAACAGAGATGAAAGACAATTTGGTTCAGAGGAAGTTCAAATATCAGATGAGATCTGGACTAGAGTAGTAATAGTTGTTCTCACGATCATCATCATTATCATCATTTTCAAAAAGGGGTGAAGGTAGTTGGACACTCACTTCATATCAGCTTCTACATTAACAAACATTATCCCTCTTGTTCCAACCACCTGTGATGTAGACGTTAAAATCATCTCAGTTGTGACAAGTGAGAAAACAAGTGTAAAGATTAAGAAATTGCTCAAAGGTCACCCGCTTAGCAAGTGGTAGTACTGGTTGCTACCTAAGCCCAACAATACAACACATGGACGTAACCATGGTGTTCCAGACCTCAGTGTTACAGATGCCATAGGCAAATTCTAAGAACTTCACTTAGAGGTGATTTCATAATTCTGTACACAGGTTTTGGTAGGTGAGACCATCCTAAAATAGGTGATTTATTTTTTAACAGAATAAGGTCTTTTTAAGAACAAATATACACTTAAGACTTATATTAAAATGTGCTAGTCTCTATTCATTTAACAAATAATCACTGTGTGGCTGAGTTGATCTGCTATTTTTGATGATTTTTGCATCCTGGTTCCCTCTCTTTTATTAGGGACCTGAGAAGGTAAATGTACTGACAATTCAACAGTTGCATGCAGTTTAATACAATTCAAGACTTTAGAAAGCATTCAGATAAAATGAACCACTGCACCAGGTTGCTGAATTTCATTAATTATGCTAATCAATGCACACAATGCAAATGATGCTTTCAGTAACTTTCATGTTATTCCTTGCTGGCAGGGACACACAGATCAATCCCAGGCAAAGCAAATGCATTAATCCTTTTTTCAACCAGTAAATTACACCAACTCACTAAGAAAAAAATAAATGAAAGAAAGAAAACCATGTTCAAAAAGAAAACCTGATTTTGATAATATTGGTTAATAAAAGCAAGGTATGTAGCAATCACTTTTACCATGATAAAATAGAGAAACAAGAATGAAAGGAAAAGCTCAGGTAGGAGTTGGTGATTTGTAGAGAAGGCTTTAGAACTAGGATTCCAGAATTGAAATCCTTGCCCTCCTAGTTTATATCTATGTGGCTTTGCACTATGACTTCTCTAAGCCTTAATTCTCTAATCTGTAAAAGGGAGGAAACAATAGCCGCCACCCTCGTGGACCAACCTGTGAGGTAAGTTAGATAATCATAATACATACAAAGGATTAATGTGCCTGGAACAGGGCACACACTCTTTGCTGACTATTCAAATACTATTTCATACAGTTGCAGATACTGAATTGACTAACCAACACTGGCTATGTAGTCCAAATTCCTAATGAACAACAAATTTCTAGATGTTCAGTTACTACTACCAAAGAAGGTTTTGAAACACTTGATGGTTAAAAACAATAGCAATATTATCTTGCATATATATATGTGCTCAAGGCTTTTCTGCATTTATTGCCTTGCCTTATTTATAGCATAATATATGAAATTGGTTAATAAAGGTTCTTAGTCTCGATTTGGCAAGAAAGGAAAGAGGCTCACGGAGTTCACCTAACTTGCTTACAGCACCACTACTATGGTTATACTCAAGGTCTCAGATTTGAATGCAAATTCATCTTACTCTCTCACTACCAATATTATCCTCTGTACGCAACTAAAGCAAATTAGTTGCTTCTCCAGACTTAGATTCTAGAGGAACAATAATTCCTTCCCTGATCAGCAGAAACTTACTGGTCGGGACTGGATTTCTTTGGCGTAGAGAGGTTGTAAGAATTCTGAGTCTCCTTCCAGCTTCAGACCTTTTTCTGTGATCCTCAAGTTTCCCATTCCATCCTGAAATAGACACACACAGATAACAAGAAAAATATAATTAGCCAAGTTGTTGAATACCTCCGGCTGTCAAAAATTGAAACAAAGTTATTGCCTTTATTTATTTACTTATTTATTTATTTACTTATTTATTTATTTTTGGAGGCTGTGGAATGAGGGGAAATCCAAACAAACACATACAATACCAGGAGGCACGGTTCAATGAAATTATGCATATTAGCATTTTTCCTCACTCATTCTGAGAAAATTCTATTCCAAGCAATCAGTAATGCCCCACAGGCATTCACAAGCACAGATGAAGGGGGCCCTTTTCACTAGGCAGTTACAGAAAGATAGGGTTCAGGAGGTTAGTGGGAAATGTGGAGAAGATTCTCCAGGTTAATATCAAAGATCCTGTTTCCAAATCTCTGCAGAAGTTAAAATACAGTCTTTGGACAAGGGCTTACATGGCTCACATGACATTTAAGAAGTCAAATTAGTTACTACCATTTTTAATCATTGTTTTATTATGGAAACATTAAAATATATACAAAAGTAGAAAGAAAAGATAGCAAACACCTATGCGTCCATCACCCATCTTCAAAATAACTTATGGCTATTGTTATTTATGACACCCACATACACTCCTCCTCTGTATTTAAACATAACGGTATTATCAATTCCACACATCCCCACAAAATAACAATCATTCTAAATATCGTGTTTGTGTGTGTGTGTGTGTGTGTGTGTGTGTGTGTGTGTTCTGTTCATAATTTACATATGAATTGAGTTTCCTACTGCAATTGGTTGATACATTAAATAGTAGGTCATTTCCTAAAATCTTCAAAGTCAGTTTCTTGCACATTTACACACAGACACATACACACACACACACACACACACACACACACTCAAGCTGGTAAATAAAATATCATTTTCCTATCAGAGTTCTCCTAAGTTCAGATTTCACACTCTTATAATTTCATGTAATGAGTTCCTCTGTCCACTGACCTTCCTGTAACTTGATAGTTACAGCAATAAGCTTGATCTGATTCAGGCTCAGTTTTCTAGAAAGAATAAATCCTAGGGAATGGGATATATTAGTTTTCTTTTTTTCCAGTGATGTATAATCACAGACTGAGTGGTTTAAACAACTAAATTTTATCATCCTATAGTTATATATGTTAGAAGTTTGACCCAGGACTCAATGTGCTAAAATCAGAATGGCAGAAGGGTTCTCTCCAGGAGAATCTGTTTCCTTGCTTTTCCTAGTTTCTAAAGACTGCCCTCATTGCTGGACTCATGGCCCCCTTCCATCTCCTAAATCAACAATTGCTGATTGAGTTTTCTCACACCTAATCACTCTGACACTGAATCTTCTGTGGACTTTTTCCACTTTTAAGGACTCACTGGGCATAACTGGAAAATCCAGACTATTCTTCCTATTTTAAGATTACTGGGTCAGCCAGTGACATGGTGGTTAAGGTAGCGGGATCCCACATGGCCAACTCTGTGGTTTGAGTTCTGCACCCAGTGGCTTGAAAAATATATTGGGCACATGTGCATACATGCCCCAAATCCCCCCTAAAAAGGAGAAATGGAGGTGAAGGGATTGCAATGAAGCCATTCCTCATGGGCAGTGCTTTCTCATTTTCTATGTCTCTGTCTCCAGTAAGCACATATACCATCTAACAAAATTTAAAAAAAAAAAACAAAAAAAAAAAAAACAGATTTTCTTATTAGCAATTTTAGTTTTCAGCTGTTGGTGATGTTTGTTTAGTGGATCTATAATTCCATTAGACATTTCAAATTGATGACAATTTAACTCTATAATTTCTTTTTATTAGCTGAGATAGTCTATTCAGAGAAATTTCATCATATCAATTCTTTGTTTATCCCAAATTCTAGGTTATAGAGAAACCTGACAGAGCTTTATATATCCTCCTTTATTTACACATCTTCAAAACATTGAATTGGTTACCTAATATCCTCCAAACCAACAAGGTTTTCAGTTTTTAAACATCAATAAAAACTTTTTTTTTTTTGGAGAGGTTTTTGCTATAGGGCACGTGTGCTCACCAGATAGACAGAGAGAGACAGAGAGATAGAAAGCAAGAAATCACCCCCCCAGGGGGGATGGCCATGCCACAATCCCTTCTCCTCCATTCTCCTCTCAGGATCTTGGGCGGGCACGCACACACATGCACCTGGAGTGAGTTTAAGCCACCGGGTCTGGGACTCTAACCGTGGTCGACCACATGGGAGTCCAGCGACATAGCCATTATGCTAACTGCTGGTCCCACTAAAAACATTTTTTAAAACGTGTTTCACTCCAGCACAGTTACTATTCTTACCGATTTTCTGCTTACCTTGGATCAGTTGACTCCTGAGTCCTTTTAGTGTGACTCAGCAGTCTTTGATGACTTTCTTGTTATGATGAGATGTCCCAGGGTTATCTTACACATGCCCTGTCCCAAGGCTGGAATCAGTCAGTTCTAGTAAAAAGCCCTGGTTCATTTTCACAGGAAATGGTATTTATAGACCCAAGCTGGGAGCTTTGGACACTCCCTGCTACTGGGCTAGCCTTTGTTCCTGTGGACTGAGGAGGAAAACACATTTTGTGTATTTCTTTGCAAAACACGACATAATTTTGTATGAAATTTTAATTCAGATTTTGGATTTGAGGGTTTCCATTTAACTTCAAGGATTTTCTAATGTTACTACATTTCTTAATACTCAAAATCTTTTTTTTTTTTTTTTTTTTGGAGGGGGAGAGGTTTTCGCTGTAGGGCATGTGCGCTTGCCAGAAAGACAGAGAGACAGAAAGCGAGAAATCACTTCCTAGGGGGGATGGCCACACCGCAATCCCTTCTCCTCCATTCTCCTCTCGGGATCTTGGGCACACACGCACACGCATCCGGTCATGAGTTTAAGCCACCAGGTCCTGGACTCAAACCACAGTCGACTACATGGGAGTCCAGCGACATAGCCATTACGCTAACTGCTGGACCCAAACTTTGATCTCAATGATACTAGTATGATTATTCATTGGAGTTAGCCCATGATACACACAAAATAATTTCAGAATGCAAATACCCCTACAGAACTAACATCATAACTATTGGAAAACAACTTAAAACGTGTCAGTTTTTAAAAATCTATACAAGATGGTCTACTAAGAAAGTATAGGCAAATTACTGAGTTTCAAAGTCACTTGAAATATTTCTGTTCTGTATGGTTATGTCACAGACCCATTACCCAGAGAGATCTAATTGTGCTTTTCTCTCAGTTTTTCATTGCCTTTTTTTTTCTTTTTCTTTCAATTTTTTTTTTAAATTATTGCCAGAGGCACATGCAGCCACCAAAATCAGAAAACAAAAAGAGAGAGAGTAAACCTCTTAATAGGGTATGGTCATGCCACAATTCTTTTTCCTCAATTTCTCCATCCAATGAGGATTTTAGGTACACATGAACATGTACCTAGCATGTTTTTCGAGCTGCCAGGACTTGGCACTTGGTCATGTGGGATCCGGCCCCTCTATGCACAGGGATTAACTACTTCTTTATAAGATCAACCCCATGATTTTTTTTTTTAAGTCCAATTTTCTTCTATAGATTTGTAAACTGTGTATTTGGCACCCAGGGTCAAATCTACAAAACAAAACAAAATATTCAAATACGTCTAGCTTCTGTCTTGCATTCTCTCTATAAATGCTTTGTTTTTTATTTAATTCTCCATTTTTGGGGACCAGCAGGTGGTGTGGTGGCTAAGATGCTGAATTCCCACATGGCCAACCATAGTTCAAGTCCTGGACCTGGTGGCTTGCTTTCTCACTCTTCCTTTCTGTCTTTCTGGTCAAAATTTAACGATAATAAAATTAAAAATAATTCTCCATTTTTCAATATCATTTGCAAGTGGAAATATGTGAATGAAAAAATCTAGGTTTCTAGCTTCCTGTGACTACCAGAACCTCTGGGATTCTGGGCCTGCCTTCTTATGTGGCCACCATCCACTGAGGTACGTAGTGGCCACCTTGTTTTGACAAAC
This sequence comes from Tupaia tana, assembly GCA_026018925.1. NCBI lineage: Eukaryota > Metazoa > Chordata > Mammalia > Scandentia > Tupaiidae > Tupaia > Tupaia tana. The sequence continues at coordinate 43,054,493 of JAKSZU010000014.1, read as the reverse complement.
TGTATGTTCTCCGAGCGCCAGTCTCCTCCCAGCCTATTTCACTGTCCTATGTAATTCCAGACTCTTGCAGCTTCTCCTTGGCATTGCCATTGTGCTGTGTAGCTCAGCACATTCAGTACAGACCCCACACAACGACCAAGTGGGCAAGGGTCACTTTCCCCCACCCCTTTTTCATAAAAGCACTTCAGCCTGCAGGTCAATATTGTTTCTTCATGGATAGCCTGCCATCTGTGTATTTCCATTTCTGGCACTTGTAGAGCCAGTTTTGCCAAGAGGGCCCCAGACTGGGCATTTAAACCCAGTAGGAGAGGCAGTAGGCTGGTGGATGTAATTGTTTCACCAGCAACTGGTAGAATCTGTAGTAAAAGGGAAAAAAAGGCACTCCAAATCCTCCAAAGATAGGTACATAAATCAGCTCTGGTCTGGGATTATTTTTTGTTATATGCCTTAGTTAGAGAGGCAGGCTTTATTTTATTTTATTTTAACAGAAACACAAAATAAACTTGACTTCTTTAAACTGAATACACTGATTTATTTACATGATGTGCATTTACAAAACTAACAAGAACCCCCAAATATTCTTAAATTTAAAATATTTGGGGTAATCAGCAAGCCTATCCCAAATAAGACCTATTTCTCTCCTTTCTTATATTACACACTTATATACTCTACATTTGACATATATTGAATGACTTACTCTGCACTCATCGCCATCCAAACTCTGCTTTCATGCTTTATTTGGTTTTCTTTCTTATAACTTAAAAATTCCAGGTTACACTTTTGGATTATATCATAAGGAAATAATTATATAAACGTGAAGTATTTAGCTATATAGAATTGTTTATTCCTAAGTCAGTAAGAAGAAATAAAAAAAAAAACCTTAGACACTAGCTGGATGCTGCCTATTAAAAGGTTAATTGAGGGACCAGCAGATGGAGTAATATTTATGTACCACATAGTCGACCATGATTCAAGTCCCAGACCTAGAGGCTTAAAACTCATGTTAGACAGGTGTGCATGAATGCTCAAAATCCCAAGAGGAGAATAGAGGAGAAAGGATTGTCGCGTGGCCATCCCCTCTGGGGGTGATTTCTTGCTTTCTGTTTCTCTGTCTCTCTGGCAAGAGCATGCACCCTACAGCAAAGTTTCTAATAATAATAATAATACAAATGCAATACTTATAGAGGAATATTTCATAGCACAAGTATGCATAAAACATTATTGACCGAAGCAATTAGTTAAATAAATGTAAATCTAGGTGGTGGTTTGTTTTTTTTTGTTTTTTTTTTTTTGATATATGTGCATATCAGAGAGAGACAGAGACAGAGGAATGGGGAAAGGAGGAGACAATTCCTATAGGGATGGTCATGCTAATCCCTACTAAGCCCTTCCCCTCCATCTCTCCTTCCTGTCAGGATTTTGCACTTGCCCCCTCATGCACTGGTGTGTTTCTCAAGTCACTGGATCTAGGATTCAAACTATGTGGTCGTCCATGTGAATTTCAGTTTCCTTAACCACCAGGCTATGAAGCTGGCCCAAGTCCATTTTTAAGTAACTGTATATACACTTTTATATACATATACACATATAATCATGTGGCTATGATTAAGAATTTTAGAGAAATTTTTATAGGAGAATATTTCTAAGGGGAATATACTTAAATGTTAATATTTAATATCTTGGTATTCTGGGTTATAATACATTCTATTGCCTTCATTTTACTTACCTACACTTTCTAATTTTCTATAAATACCAACTGTAATAAAAAAAATAAATAAAAATAATTCTCATCTACCTTAAACATTAATATTTATCAAGAATGTACTACATGGTATAATGCTATATTACATTATGTCGTCCTCTCAATGATCCTACAAGATGGTTATAATTTTTTTTATTTTACAAGAGAGAAAATTTGTTGGTAAGCAACTTGATCAAAATTACACAGCTAGTTAATGACAGGACTAAGAAACTGAACCTTTATCTCCCTATATCAAAGTACACAGAATTATAACATACATATGTGGATTATTATTCTAATCCAGTCTTCAATATATGACAAAGTACTATTCCTATAGTATCTGCTGGCTTTCTTTTTTTAAGGTTTTTGCCACATATGTACTCACTGGAGAGACAGAGAGAGGGAAAGTGAGAAATCACCCCCTAGGGGAGATGGACTTACTAAATATTCTCTTCTCCATCTCCTCTTGGGATTTTGAACACATAAGTGGACTCATCAGGTGTGATTTTTAAGCCATTGGGTCTGGGATTTGAACCACTTCAGCCATGTGAGAGTCCAGTGCCTTAACCACCATGCCACCTGCTGGTCCATCTGCTGGATTTTTTAATGTCACTTTCATTTCAGCTTATTTGGTAACTATACTTAGTAGATAGGTCCGTCCACAATCCTAAGACTGATACCATCCCTTTTTATCATTAGAACACTTTTATGCAAACTTCCCAAGGTTAAGAAAAAGCTCCCTTTTACAGCCCAACTGCCTCTCATTCCTAGAAAAAGAATCAGAATAAATCCTCTGCTATTTTTGGGAAGACTACTCCATGCATCATCATGTGCTATGAGCTAGCAGAAGTCACAAAAAAGAGAAGACCCCTCTAAATTACGTCTGAAACAGTTTATAATGTAGGTGGCACTCAAACCTATGATGAATAGTGAAGAGGGGCAGAAATGACCAATGTTTGAGAAACACAAATCTAGTCCAATAGCCACTTAACACTTTTGCAATAATAATAGTAATTCAGTCTTTGCTTACTACCTCTAGTGTCTAGAAACTCACCACAAATTTGCAAGTCTCTATTATTTCTTCCACGTAGAAGTTCTTCCCATTTCTCAGGAACCAGCAGTTAGCATAATGGCTATGTCGCTGGACTCCCACATAGTCGACTGTGGTTCACGTCCTGGACCTGATGGCTTAAAACTCATGCCGGGCGCATGTGCGTGCATGCCTAAGATCCCGAGAGGAGAATGGAGGAGAAGGGATTGTGGCGTGACCATCCCCCCCTGGGGGGTGATTTCTCGTTTTCTGTCTCTATGTCTCTCTCTGTCTGTCTGGCGAGAGCACGCGCCCTATAGCAAAAAACCGCTCAAAAAAAAAAAAAAAAAAAAAAGAAGTTCTTCCCATTTTTAGCATCATCTGTTTCATTTTTCCAGCTTCCTTCCCTTTCCCTAGTTCTGCTTAAACATATATGGTGAGAAAAGTCTATCAAATTGTGTGACTTTTTATTGGCCTAAATTTCCAAAATGTAATACAAAGTGGATGAACATAGCCAACTCGGTCAGTCCCCACATTTAGGGAGTCTCGTCTGTGGCATCAGAACCATGAGATTGGATTAGAAACACATAAGACCATCTTGAGATCACCTTGAGAAGGCTTTAAAACCATTTCACCTTTAACTTCATAAGATGTTATATTAAATTAGGAAGGAGTTTTAGGTCAGTTTTGAAGCAGTTTTGAAGACGTAAAAGAGAGATGTTAAAGATTCCGAATCATTCCCAAAATAACTAGAAAGAAATAGACAATATCTTATTTTCTTCTTTAAGTGGTGAAACTTTCATTTTCTTCAAGTAAACATGAAAATTCTAGTAGCTGGATAGTGACTAGCTGGTCCTGACTGAGCAAGTGCTGTCCAGCGCATGGTTCTGAAGTCTGTACAGTGTACCTGTGACAGAAGTGAAAGGCCAGGTCCCTGCTGTGATCCTAGGGAGGGCAGAGCTTCTGAATTTGGTCATCCCAGCGTTATGGTGCCCTATACCTTCTCCCTGTGCCTGGTGAGTTACTCACTCATAGTAGGAGTTTTAAGAAGCACTAGCAAATCCCATTTCCCCTCCAGTCCAATTTAAGGTAGACCCCCCCCCCCCCCCCCATAAAGACTTTCAGGGGAGAAAGGGCCTACGGCAGAAGTATATGGAATTCAGGGAATCTGGGCTAGTCCAAAGATTGTGGCATTTGCTTTTTATTCTTTATCTGGTTCAGATTGATCGGTCTGTTCTGCATAGCAATTGTCTACAAGATAAATATATAATAAATCAAGAGATGGTAGAGCAACAGGACAATGGACCAACACGAATTCATTCCTTTCCTTGCATTTTCCATGCCAGTCCCTGACCTCTTTCATCACCATTTCAAATAAGTTCACAAGTTTTATAATTACTTGGCTCTGTGATTTTGAGAGTGAAGCAGCAAGAGACAGCTTGAAAGCACAGGTATTTCCTATCTTTTGTAAAAAGTAAAGCTCATTGGGACCAGCACAGTCGCTGGACTCCCACATAGTCGACTGCGGTTCGAGTCCCGGACCCGGTGGCTTAAAACTCATGCCGGGTGCGTGTGCGTGCGTGCCCAAGATCCCAAGAGGAGAATGGAGGAGAAGGGATTGTGGCGTGGCCAGCCCCCCTGGGGGGTGATTTCTCGCTTTCTGTCTCTCTGTCTCTCTCTGTCTGGTGAGCGCACACGCCCTATAGCAAAAAGCTCTCTCAAAAAAAAAAAAAAAAGGAAAGCTCATTGAATAGACTATGCTAGGTTTACTGATGAGAGAGGCAAAGAGAAAAGGGGACATTTTCCAACTGGGGGTGGATGAGAAATCTGTGCTTCCTATGGATTCTAGAGACCATTGCCCTGCCAGTGTCCCCAGGAGAGGTTATGACCTTTTAGGGAAATGGCTGTAGAACTCTCGATTCTCAGAAAGTTCCTTTTCATAGTTCCCTTTCAGGAGTGACAGGGCAGCAGAACTGTCAGATCTAACAAGATTATGTAGATGGGACCACTGTTCTTTCAACCATGGTGAATGCAGGACAGCTACCAGTATCCCAGGGGTCTTCCCATTGGTGCTGGACAACACATTTGCCAAGTCCCGAGTGAGGTGGACTTCCCTGCTGGGAACTAGGATGTGGTCTGTTAATATTAAAGGAAGTGTTATTTTTGGCTCCTCTGATTTTCCTGCTGAATCAGCAGCGAACAGTATTTTTTTTTTTTTTTTTTTTTTTTTTTTTTAATTCTGTCAGCAGATTTTCAGGCTTGAAGTAATGCCAAGTCCTGTTTTAGTAAGCAGGTTTCAAGACTCTTTTGCTGGAGCAGTTTTAATGACAGACCTTACTGAGTTTTCATCCAAGAGTGAAACAATTGGTCTTATACAGATTGCACTAGAATATAAACTTCATGAGGGATGAGATTTTTTGACTGTTTTGTTCACTCCAGGAGTTCCTACAATATTGCTTGGTTCACAGTGTGTATTCAACAAATACCTGGTAAGTGACAGAATGCATTCAATCCCAATAACTGCATTTTGAAGGGTAGGGTGTGGACTACAAAAACACTGAAAGCTATGCCTGATCCTGTGTCATATTCCAATCTATTAAACTATGCATTGCTACTGAGGGTGATACAGCCTTTGATTTGTGAAAATTGGTTATTGGGAGACTGGAGAGCTGAAAAAAAAATCATACTCTTTCTGTATGTAGATGGCACTAATCTGCTTACATATAGAATATATACACCGTGTATCTGTAGTATAAAGGTTTATGGAGAGGCAAATAGAGAAATGAATGTCTAAAAGGCTCTTGGGAGAAGGTAAAGGCAATAATGAAAAAGAAAAGTAGAGAAATACTCTTATTGTAGTATTATACATTTTATGACAGCTCTAATTTTCTTCCCTTTCATCCAAAATGGTCACTTCTGCCACCTGCATATTGAAATATCTTCTTCATAGCTCCTCAGAATGTAAAGTGTAATAGTATGGTAGCTGCAAAGGTAAAGGCAAACTCTTTCAGGCAATAGTTAACACATTTCTCGAACCATCCTGCTCACTTGCACAGCCTTGCCTCTCACCCATCTCCTTTCACTCTGTCATAGAACATGCTAGCATTTTCCCCAAAACCTGTGTTCTTCTGAGTCTTTGTAAATGTTCTTTCTTTGGCCAGCCATGTCTTCCCAATCCTTCTGCTCCTCTCCATTCCTCTGGCTGTGGTCAAATATCTTTTCTGGGTCCATATGGGAAGTCCATCTCTTGTCCCACTTTATAGCACCTATCTCAAGTCTTTCCTCTTACATCTCTTTTACCTCATCTCATGTCACTCTCCACTTCAATCGTCCATTGACATTCTGACTTTCCTCACTAGACTTCAAATTCCTTGAGATGAGGAATTCTGTGTCACTTATTATTCTGTCTTTGGGGTCCAGTCTGTTGCCTAAACCCAAATATGTGTCTCAGAACATGCTCATTAATGTAAATTTAAAGACAACAATAATCAAAACTACCATTTCCAAATGCATATATTATATAAACTACATCCTCTATATTATATCCATTAATCATTATAATTCTGGGGATGGATAACCTCATTTAAGAGTTGTGAAAACTGATGCTCATGGTTCCTGCAGTCTGATTCCAAAATAAGTCTTCAACCACCATCCTCCATATAGCACTGTTAATGTCTAATTACGCTAAATGTCCCAGCCCTGCGCTAAATGCTAGATAAAGTGGCATGAAGAGTTGGAGATAAGGGTTTCCCCCTTCTGGGAACATCCAGTCTAAAGTAAAACACACACAGTAACACGACAGTAAAGATGGGAAGATCATAGGAACTCTCACATCCCACAGAGGGAAGATCAAATGGTACAGTCACTTTAGAAAAAAAGCTTGGCTAACGTTAAAAAATTAAACACAGAGTTACCATATGACCCAGTTATTTCACTTTTGGCTCTTTGCCCAAGATAAATTAAAACCTATGTCCATGCAAAAACTTGCATATAAATGTTTATCGCAGCATAGTCCACATTAACCAAGAAATAGAGACAACCTAAATGCCCATCAACTGATACATGCTACAACATGGGTGAATTAAAAAATGGTATGCTAAGTAAAAGAAGCCAGACAGAGAAGACTAGATATTTATGATTCTGCTTATTTAAAATGTTGAGAGAGGCAAAACTGTAGACACAGAAAGCAGATTAGTGGTTGCCAAGGGCTGGTAAATAGGTTCAGGGGATTTTACCGAGGTAATGGAAACGCTCTAAAGTTGGGTTGTGAAGACAGTTGCATAACTCAATAAATTTACTAAGAATGATTGAATTGAATTTTTTAAAAATGGGTGAATCTTAGTTGATCTAACTATAAATATAACCTTAACAAGGTTGTTTGCAAAAGAGAATAACAAGGCCCAGCAGATGGCGTAATGATTATGTCATTGGACTCCCATGTAGTTAGCCACGGTTCGAGTCCCAGACCCAGTAGCTTAAAACTAACAACAGGTGCAAGTGCATGCATGCCCAAAATCCCAAGAGGAGAATGAATGAGAAGACAGCGCAGCATGGCCAACCCCCCAGGGGGCATTTTCTCACTTTCTGTCTCACTCTAGTGAGCACACGCACCCTATAGCAAAAATCTCGCTCTAAAATAAAGAGAGAGAGAGAGAGAGGAACAGACATGAAAATTATATCCACAGAAATGAGGAATTCCAGTTCAGGAAACTTGGTAATATGTGCTTCAGAATTCCCAAGATCAATAAGGAGAAAAGGTTCAGAGATGTGTGCTGGGAGGAAGAGGGAGGAAGTCACAGAGAGGACAGGGAAGAGCCGACTCTGTCTTTACTTCATGTGGCATTATTAAAGGAACATGCCTGTAATGTTCTGTTCACATTAAAGACCACGCTTGGTGAAGAACTTCTAGAGTGAAGCAAGAGTAAACTAAATTAGACACAGGAAGTATTTTGTAATCAAAGGCAGCTACTCAACTTTTCTAGGAAACTAAAATTGGAGATAACATTAGTCCCACATGACTAACACAACAGCAAGTGAGAGGACCAGACTGACCTTTAGGTCATAGCTTCTGATCCCGTTCGTCATTTGCTATATAATTTCAGTGTTATCAATATTTCCTTTCCCTTGCCACTAATGTTGGTATTACACATAGATTTTCTTTCTTCCCTTTATTACCATAGAGCGAATATTCATATAGCAATTGGAACAGTGAATGTACATAAGAGAGGGAGAAAGAGAGAGAGAATATAATTCATATACAAATACATAAATGTCATATTACCCTGGTACCTCAGTGGATCAGGACTGTAATTTTTCACTTATGCTTTATAATGTCTCATAAAATTGCTTTTAATGATTTTTGAATCCAAGGCCATTGTGTTTGAAGCATCCCCTGCTTCCTAGTTCCCAACGATGATGTATAGATAGACATTCTTTGCTTTAAACTTTCTCTGAGTGTGAGTACATTAAAGAGTGGGAGATTAATACCTTCCCACATCATACAGAGGGAATAAATACATCTAGTACATTTTACTCCTCAAATGCCTAATTTCTACATCACCCTTAGGGCTTAGCTGTAAGTTTCTTTGCAAGAAGCCTCCCTTTTTAAAAGTTTATTTAAGTTTATTTAAATTTTGAGAGAGACATAGAGGCACCCCCTTCTGGGTCCCATCATGCTGTGATCTCTGTCTCCAGCCTTCCACTCAGTCAGCACTTGTGTGAGCATGCTGAGATAAACTGTGGATTTGAACCCAAGACCTTCTCGTATGACTCCAGCTTTACTCATTGTTACCCTACTGCCACCACAGCTGGATTTGGGAAGCCTTCCTGGATTCTTCTCAATCCTTGAGAAACCATCTTTCCTCAGTGACCAGAGAACACAGACATGCAACACACACACACACACACACACACACACACACGCATTTTGGTATACAGGCTAACAATAGAGCTCCAGAATGAGACTATATGGCTTGTAATGCTGACTGGACTACCTACTTCCTGGTTCCTATCCTTTCTAAGTTTCATGCTCCATATACTTAAATAATAAAAAATAGCCATAACTTTTAAATTGAGAATTAAGTCAGGTGATCCACTGTATTAGTTAGAAGAGCTTAGGCAATGCTATGAAAGCAGACAACAAAAATCTCAGTTGCTTCCAACAACAAAGATGTATTTCTCATCCTAGCTGTTGGTTCGTTGGAAAAGTCATGATGCATTTTTGCATCGAAAAACATGAAAAAAATCATGACTTTTCTGATGACCTAATATATGTCCATGGAGGGTTAACAGGGAAATAATTTAAGAACCTGAGAAAATAAAGCAGTCCCTATACTATGTACGTTGCTGCTCTCTATTTCTTTGGGTCCTTTAGGGCTGCGTTTCCTCACTTGTTTATTATGGGTTTGGCTAATGAAATATGAACAATCTAGAGTCCATTATGAGTAGATTCTGTAAGAGCACTGGCATATTGACCTGACTTCCTTTTATTTTTCTCTTTCTAGATTGCAGGCTTTTAGCAGATAGTGTTGCAGTTGTCCTTTTATCCTATTCACTTGTCATAATCTGTGACTCAGAGGAGAGAGCGAGCACATTTTGATGTACTAGATAATAAGTCTTCTGTTAGCCATAAAGAATTACAGCTCCCAAATGAAGTCAAGTCTTGCATAAAAGTCAACAAGATCCAGGTACCATTTATGGAGCAAAGCAGTGTGCTTGCCAGCCATTTGAGAAAACAGGAGACCAACATGAAGATTTTTGTAGACTTCTAGATGTTAATTAAAGAGTAATATCAAAAAAATATTTTTAAGGATATAGAAGCACGTGTCATGGAGTCACAGGAGGAGGAGAGCATGTGCCTTCTGGCCTCAATCCCTCCGTGAGCTCTCGGTATAAACTTGGAACAGCCCAGCCTCTGTGAATCTGTTTTCTCTCATCTCACATGGGGTAGCTGGACAGTTTAAATAGCCAATTCTCTTTCACTTAAGAAGTCCTAGTCTATGATACACAGGAATGGAAAGCTACTCAGACAACAACAAATCACAGTTGTCACTGGGAATTAATTGGCGCTCAGAGAAGCTACAATTAGGGCACCTTGTGTGACTTGTAGTTTTGTTAAAGAAATTCTGGCAAAACCTCCTGCAAATCATTCCAAACGTGCCCCTAGATTCAGGGAGGATTTAGGGATAAAAACCAATGCTAGCACATTGTTCTGAAACAGAAACTTGTAAGCAACCTTTAAAAAGAGACATTGGCGGAGAATTTATCGATTGTTTGAAGGGAAGAAAATGAGAGATGGATAATAAAGTGCAAGTTGCTATATCCCCTGTCCCAGGTGAAAAATGTGAGCTTATGAATCCTGAGCTATTGTTGATAAAGGAAGGGGCTCATTTATCTTAAACAGACACAGAAAAGAAAATAAGTGGAATATGATTAAGCCTACACCAAGTGCTCAGATTACATCCCTACCACGGCCATCCCCAGTGCTAGGTGAGCGCTTCCCACCTGCAAAGCCCGATTAAGACTTTGACCTGGGTGATACTAAAAATGCTTACTGTACAACTCCTCCCACAATAGATTCTTTTACCAGAGTATACACCCAAGGGAGGTACCTGTCCTGTCTTCTCTCTCTTTTCATTAGGAAAAGTTGTCAGTTGTACATGACAGTGTCTTTTATGAGACTTCAAGTTATAGCTTTAAAGGACCCCATTTGTTTTTGATACTTGTAAGAGAGCTTTACAGGGATAAGTTCAGATACATGAAAGCTAATCTGTATACTCCTGGCACTACAGCCATCTTACCTATTAATTTGGCCTTCTCTTCATGTGTTGATGTTCAAATTGGCCTTCCAAAGGTTTGTATTGGATGCACTCTTAGTCTTTCAAATGTGTCACCAGTTTTCAAAGTTATGTTTAGCTTTATACTAAACAGAAGTAGTAGTTGCCCAGAAAGATGTCTATTGCTGCTACCCTTGTTTGTATCCCTTTGCCTGAATATTCTTCTCATGTTTTGTGCATGTGTTCTAAAAACAGTAGAGAAAAATGCACACTGCATGGGGAACCACTGAGCCCTTAAGAGCTCTGTCTGCTCAGTGAATAAAGGCATGACTTCTTTCTTCCTTTTCTTCTCCCCTCAAGGATCATGTTGCCAGATCTACGGAGTGCTCTAAAGAAGGATAAGGCAGAATACAAGGAGAGAGGGTAAGAGGAGAGGGAAGAGTATTCTTATGACAGGAAATCCAAGAAGTTGTCTTTGAGAAGAAACCCAAACAACATGAGGGAGAGGGCCAAGGCAAGATCTGGGCAAAGGGGTGATAGTTTGGCCTGTTTAAGAACTACAAAAATGTCAATTGCTCAGATGGCTAGAGCAGAGTCACACTAATTCTATGTAAGGTAAGAAGCAGAGGGAAATAAATTTAGAGAGGTAGGAAGAGACCAGATCAATAGAAAATCTTGGAGAAGATGCCACTAAAGAGTTTGGATTTTTATTTGTTGTATGATCAGATACTAGTAGAACATGTTAAGCAAGAGAATGATAGAAGCTGATTTTACATTTTAATTTGGGTTAACTCAACAAGACTTCCATGAAAGCATGGGTCCACACATGGATGAATTCACTGCCTCAGACTTAATTTCAAAAGTAACTTTCTTACAAAGAACTTGTAGGTAGCATCTATAATTTTGTTCAAGTTCACTAATTTTTTTGGAGCCTATTCCATTCACTTCCTTTGACTAGCCAAACCCATAGTCATGATGGTCCAGGCCATTGGTTTGGAATCAGAAAGATTTCATTTTTTAAATCCATATCTTCTTGTTTATAATTATGGGCTCTCCTCTGATTTTTTTTCCAACTGCAAAATGGAGATCACTGTACCTGCCCTCGGGCATGTTTGATGTGCCTGTAGGCTGTAAATGCTCACTTGCTGCCAGGCACGGCTCATCCACCCTCTGTGCCCAGCTCCCACATCCACCCCAACTAGCTTTGTTTTCTACCTTTTCTGATCTTCCATGCCTGTTACACTCTGCCACACACAATTCAGCACTTACTTGATTCAATATGCTCTGAGAGACTTGCATAAGGGAATAAAATTTTTAAAAGAGGGTGAATAATGGAGCTGCCGGTGTCAAGAGGACAGAGGATGAGGGACACACAAGGCAGGAATGTGGATGCAGAAGGGAGTGTGTCACTAAATTTTTCCTAGACAGTTTCTAGGAGAAAGTGAAGGGGTTAGAATGCACACAATATCTCAGAGCTGGTGATCCAGAGTAAAGAAAAGCTGAAGAGATGTTTTAAGGTTTGCCAAAATTAAGGCTATCATTTCTCCCTGGATAAGATAGTACTTTCATTATTTTAGCTGGAAATAAATAACAAAATATTTAAATGAAAACTAGGTAAATTTGCCTCTTGTTCTCTTTTAACTACTATGCCAGGTATTATCCACATCTCTAACATGCAACCCCTTCATCCATTCCTTATGAAAGGAATCTTTAGTAGTCTGAATAGTTAAGGAACCCAGTCTTGCCCATTTCCTGGGCAAGAAAGGCAGATAGCTAGACAACAGAGGAGATGAAGAATCCACAATAAATCCAATCATAATCATTAAAAAAGCTTTATGTAAGATAATAGCTGTGATAGTTAATTTTATGTGTCAAGTGAACTAGACAATGGCGTAACCAGATACTTGTTCAAATATTATTCTGAATTAGATGGGAGGAGTAAGTGCAAGGAATTCGCTGTTCAAAGTAATGACTATAGTTAATACATTATGTACTTGAAAGTTGCTAAGAGAATAGATTTTTTCATTCTCATAATGAAGACAAAGAATGTGAATACATATGCTAATTAGCTTGCTTTAACCATTCTGCAATGTATACATGTAGTGAAACATCATGTTGCTTATCATAAATATATATAATTTTTATTTGCCATTATAAAATAACCAATTAATCATCCAGTCAGTCAACCAAAGAATGTATGTGAGGGTGTTTTTGGATGAGATTCATATTTCAATTAGTTGACCAAGTAAAGCAGATTACTCTCCTTTATGTAGGTAGGCCATTGAATTAGTTGTTATTCTAAGTATAACTGGAAGATGCACCCTTCCTTGACTAAGGGGTTGGGGATAACTAGCATTCAGACTTGAAACATCCACTTTTCTCAGGGCTGTGGTCTTTGGACTTGAACTAGAACCACAGCTTCAGCTCTCCCGGTCTCTGGGTTACTGATTGTAGATTTTCGAGACTGGATACCTCCATAATTGTGAGAATAAATTCCATTTGATAAACTTCTACACACATACACATACACAAATAGCAGTGTCTATATATCATTATTCATCTATGTAGGTACTCTATTGATTCTACTTTTCTGAAGAACCCTAATACAGTAATAGAAAAGTTCATTTCTAAATGTAGTTTCTAGAAAGAGAAGTGCATCAAAACAAGTAATCAAGCATGACCTTGAATTAAAAGAAATTTTCAAAAGGATTCATACATGTCACATAATCTCTATACCAAAAACACCACTTAAAAATATGCAACCAAACTTTCTCTTAGAGAGGACAAAAGATTCTCATAGGCTTTGTGGAAACAATAGTCATCATTGATACAAGTTTCCTGTGAGTGAGACATCCCATTATGAGACAGTATCAGGGAGTTTCCAAGCAACAAACTAGAACTTTTTCTGTGATCTCTCCAGAATAGAAAGGTAGCCTCAAAAGTACAGTGTGGTTATGTAAGAATAAGCTATGATATAATAACATAGAGCTTAAGGCACCCTTGACCTTGGTAAAGAAGTGAGTTATCATAAGTAACTACAAGTTAACTGCTTAGAACAACATACATTCATTGGGCATACTTTGGTAAATGTCTACAACTACTACAGCCAGCCACAGATTGGAAGTAAGGTGCTTCAAGTATTCCATGTGCTTATCAAGGGTCTTGAGAGATTTACCTTCATGGGGGCCAGCAGTTAGCGTAATGGCTATGTCACTGGACTCCCACGTAGTTGACCGCGGTTCAAGTCCTGGACCCGGTGGCTTAAACTCACGCCGGGTGTGTGTGCATGCATGCCCAAGATCCCAAGAGGAGAATGGAGGAGAAGGGATTATAGCATGGCCATCCCCACTGGAGGGTGATTTCTCACTTTCTGTCTCTCTTTTTCTCTGTCTTTCTGGTGAGTGCACACGCCCTATAGCAAAAACCTCTCCAAAAAAAAAAAAAAAAAAAGAGAGAGATTTACCTTTACCTTTATGTTTTTAATGTCTCTCTATATATCCTTTGGTCATAAGAAGATCAGAGTGTGTAAGATTCACTTTTCCCTACTGTAACACAAGTATGTCAGAAAGGTTAACAAGCAAGAAGACTCATATTTTCTACTTAAAAGATGGCAGAAAGAAAGAGAAGACTTAGAGGTATAGACAATAAAACAATATTCAGTCCATGCTTAGAAGGTATGGTGGGGGAGACCTCAACAATTAGCTGGAAAATATTCTTCTGAGGAGCACCTGTATTTCTCAGAAATGTCAGATATAGGCATTCTAATAAAAACATCTTATACTTGTAAATTATCTATACTAAAAAAAAATGTTCCTAAAGGTTACATGCCAGATATTCCTCATTTACTTTACTAGCACTTTCAATTGTGGCTCAAATCCTATTATTCGGGAGATATGAAGTGGCCAGTGGGAACATTTCCAGCAACAATATTTCAGAATTAAAATCTAATTGAACCAAGCTGACCCTTAGAAATTACCAAGCTCAGGTAAAAGGATGGAATCCATCGACATAAATGGACAGGTGTTATTCATTCCATCCAGAGAGTGCTGGGCAACCTCCCCAATAACTTTTAATCATCCAAGTCACTTTTTTTCTTAAGTCATACAATGCCTTGTAATGGGCAAGCCTTAAAAAAAGCATAAGTCACCATCACTGGTAATGTATGTGAAAATGAGACAAGGTCTGGAAAACACAAAGCACCATTTCAGACCAGCTAGATAAGGCAGGAGTATGAATACCTTGAAAAAATGCAAAGTTGAAATTATACAATAAAGGTATTAGCTTAGGGAATAACTCAATATTTCCTGAACTTCAGATTTAACAGCCTCTTTTCACAGAGGAGTGTGGTAGCAGCTTTCATTTCAAAAAGACCCATTCTCCCACATCAGTTATGCTCTTTATTACCAATGTGCAAGTAATCTTGAGAAAGTCCCTTAGGTGGATGGGTATTAGTAACAACATGTTTAACTTTCTTAGCACAGTACCTGGTATTGCATGGGTGCTTCAGAAAAGTTACCTCTTTTCCTACCATTAAAAAAAAATACATACCTATACATACACACACACACACACACACACACACACACACACAGTCTTCAGATTCTCTGTCTTTTGTAGAAAACAAATCCTTCTGTAAAACATGTATATTCTTGAGGCTAAGATTAGTCCAGGTTTTCCTTTTCTTTATTGGTAAGGTAAAGTACTGGACTATGAGTTCTTCAGTGGATCCAGATTGAAGCCATTGAGTAATTTCCCTAAGGCCTAGACCTGACAAGTCGGATTCACCTGAGTTGATTTCTCCCTTTATTAGAAAGACCTGGTTTCTGAGATGTCAATTTCAGACTAGTGAAAGTACTTACAAAGTTTCATTTCACTCCTGTAGATTTAACCTCCAAATCCTGAAATCTATAACATCTAGGCCAAGATAGCCATTCTAACTGGTAGCAGGTTACTGCCTCTCTCGCCTGGATTTAGTTCAGCCTGTTGAGACTTGAGCTCTTTCCTGAAGTTAATAAGAATATCACTGAGAATGGCCCCGAACCAGCCCTTTTCAACAAACTGGCTAGATTGGCAGACAGGAGTGAACTTCAATTCAAATGGATAAAATAGTATTTAACTCTTATTTTGTTGGTCACAATGACATACTTTCTCACCATATGTACCAGGCACCAGACTAATCACCATCGCTATTGCTTTCAAGAGAGATTCAGAATTACAGGAGAGGCCAGTTGCGGTGGTGCAGTGGTAATGTAATGGTCTGTGATGCTGAATCCTTACGGGAAGGTTCTGGGTTCACATCCTCATGTTTCCCTATACATAACAGGAGCATGTGCACCTATGATCCTGGCTGGCTGAGGTTAGGTAGGGCTGGATCTTGGTGTCAAGATCCTGTTGGAGGTGTCCTCTCCACCCTTAAGAAAAATAAATAAACCTTTTGAACACAGAAATACAGTGGAAAAGAAGGAACCTGAATTTTCCCTGTGATTGACACATATACAAGTGAAGCGGCTGAATGCACAGACGTTCCCCTCTGTTTGGCTGTCTGTGCAAGAAGATAAACACGAGGTAACACGTGAATGGTATGTATACCAGGAGACAGTAAGCATCTGAAAGGGACATACTTGTCAACTGCAATTTGTATCAATTCTTTCTTCTCGACCTCAGGGTGACTCCCTTCTCCCTCAATCAGACATCTGTGATTTGCTGTCTTCTAAAAATGTCACGGTCTGACTCCTATTAAATATTGAGCATGTACCCAAGAAAAGAATTGGTTTTGTCTAAGCCAAGTCCATGATCTTGCAGGTTAGAAGGCAAAGGGGAAGAACACAACTCTACTCCAGTCACACAGATCTTCTGGTCCTTTGAACACACCGGACAGGTCCAATCTCAGGGCCTTTCACTTCTTGTTCTCTTTGTCTGAAACACTCTCCTTTGGCTGTCTGCACAGCTGGTTTCAACACTTAATTCAGGTTTTTGCTCAAACATTATTTATGAGTTCTTTTCTGACCACTCTATCTAAAATAGCACCGTTTGCTGTATCTTTCCTGTTACATTGCTTAGTATCTAACACTTCACTTTTTTTTTTTTTTTTTTACTTATGTATGGTTGGTGTACTTGATGAAAACATAATTCCAAGAGGAGAGGGACACTTATTTATCACCGCCCAACATAAACTGGGAAGGCAGTACTTTTTTTTTAAGCATGTTATCCATGACAAATCACTAAATCCAAAAGAAGTGACTCATCTATTAATGAAATAATGACACCTACCATCATCAAGTTTTGCAAAAGAATTAAAATATACTCAAAAAACTGCTTAATACATCATCAAATGCACTGTAATATTAGTAACTGCTACTATCATCTTTATTAAGTGTCACTTCTAATAGAGTGCCACCAGGTAGCTATGGATTTTGAAGCTTTGGCTTGATCTATGAATTTCTCCAAGAGTGGATGAACTCCTTGAAAATAACAAGCATAGTTCTTATTTTTTTTCTAGGCTTGAGTTAATATGAGCACAATATAATTTTGTTGGATGGATTAATGGAGCAATAGAGTAAATAAGATGTATACAGTAGATATGTAAAAGGAAAGAGAATGAGCCCAAATACATAGTTTTGACTCATCCAGTGGAAACTAAGACGAAACACTGAATATAGTAACAGCATGTAAAGACTCCAAACAGCCCTTCTAAAGAGTAGCTGGGTTGAACCACAACACTCTGCAATGGTGGAAGCCATATGGAACATTAGGGTTTGGTTCCCAAATAGACCTGTAATGGCTGGCTGGCTGGGAAGCCTGGGAGAGTAAGTATTGTGGTATGAGACCTTCTTGAGGGGGCTCATCTTTCTCTCTGTTTCTTTCTTTAATGAAATAAAGTTAAAAAAAAAGAATTTTATAATAAGAAGGAAACTCAGTGATTACGTAATCCAACTTTGACATTTAACAGAAAAAGCAATTTGGGCTCAAAGCTCAGGGATGACTTGCCCACAGTCACACAAGGAGATAGACGTGAACTAGGGCCATGATTTAGGTCTCCTGACTTCTCACCTAGTGCTCTTCCACTATCATGTCAGAACTGAACAACGACCAAATCAGTGAAACCTTTGGAAGTCACTCTGGAACAGAACAGTATAACGTACCAAGCAATGAATTAAATCAGGGACCTTACCTCAATACAGAATAAGTAGAAACTCAAAATATAAGTCATCAGAAAAAAACGTCCCAGATATACAGAAAGGCAACCTTCCTCTAGTTATCTGAATGCCAGAATGCATTCTTCGCCATCATTGGGTACAACGCTCCAATTTTATAACTCCTGAAATGTGGTCTAGTTTACATGCCCAGTATCATACTACTGGTCAAAATAAATAGCCAATCAGTTAACCAATGATTTGACACTATTCTGTATAGGGAGCCCCACTTGACTGGCAGTTTGGTCCCAAAGGTACTTTGAGAAGGTTGTGTTATCACTGGAACCAAACCAAGTGGAATTGGCAGCAGAAAATGGTACAATGGATGCCAAAGGCAAATCGTACCTAGTATGCTACTGTGCATATTTTGATACACAGGACCATTCCCTACAACAAATCATCCAGTCCAAAACGTTATAAGTGCTGAGGTTGAAAATTCTGCTCTAGATAGTTCAAATACTTCTAGATCTTAGTCTTTGAAAATACTATTAAGTACTTACTCTAATTCACTATGTTGTAGAGAAGATAGACATTCATAATGTGCACATAAGTGTCTTAAAAGTACTTTATAAACATTTCTCTTAAGCTCTAGCTAGTTCAGATCATACAAGTAGGCTTTGAAGGCGCTTATAATCTTAGCTATTTGGGATACAATAATAGTACTTTGACTTTAGAGAGGATCTTTATTCTAAAGAGGAAATAGATGCATTTATTCACCAAATCCTAGTTAGCATTGCTGCTCCCATTTTTTTTTTCAATTGACTAGAGGGCACATGTAACTCACTGGAGAGAGAGACAGAGAGGAAGGTGTGAAAGCCTCTTCCAAGGGGTCTGGTCATGCTGCAATCCCATCTCCTCTGTTTCTCCTTTCAGGAACCTAGGCACACACATGCACACATGCCTGGCATTTTTTTTTCCCAGGCTGCTAGGCCTAACACTTGAATAGCACAGTCAGTCATGTGGGATCCAGCTGCCTTAACCACCATGTCATCAGCAGGCCCCCTGTTTTGATATAAAAGAATCGGCATAAGGATTATCTATTTAAGGGGGAGGGAACAAGTTACAATTACTTCATTTTCTTACTGAATAAATCTTATTTGATGTCACTATGTGCAAATCACGAACGACACAATGAAAACCTATACCGTTATCAGTCACTTACTGCATGCTGCACAAATGGGCGAAGTGTTCTCTCATGTGGCTGGGGCTGCATATTGGACAGTGGAGATCTAAGCATCACCTA
Source organism: Tupaia tana (assembly GCA_026018925.1). Taxonomy (NCBI): domain Eukaryota; kingdom Metazoa; phylum Chordata; class Mammalia; order Scandentia; family Tupaiidae; genus Tupaia; species Tupaia tana. The sequence continues at coordinate 43,035,511 of JAKSZU010000014.1, read as the reverse complement.
TCTGTTAGCATTTTTTTCCCTCCAGGATTGAATTTTTCAAGCACTCTAGCAAGAACCCACATCACAGTGATCTTCAGGCTGAGGTGACCTTGCCCGACCTCCTTCTCCCCATAGCACTGGAATCCAACACCCGATTCTTCAGATTTCATCTTGGCTTAAAGGTTAATAGTCCAGTCTCAGCAGCTGCCTTGATTTCCGCACCTCAACATCTCATTAAACATCTGACAGACTGAGGCACCTAGGCATGGAAGAGGAAAGGAGGAGGTTTCTCCTTGGAAGGGCCAAGGACCAGCTTGTCTGCTCTGTAGGTCCTGGCTTCTGAGTCACTGTTTGCAGTGCCCCTAGAAGGTGGCCGAAGCAGGTGGTATCTGTGATCAGCCAGGGTTAATTAGGCAAAAGGAAGCTGGTGCCTCTTCACGGACTTGATATCAGAGACCACAGGCAGTGCAGAAAGCTGGTCCTGGGTTCTGTGTTTGACCTGGGTTATGGGCTCTGACCTTGGGCCTGCGTTCTGTGCCCAGGTGTGACCTTTTACCTCAAGTGTCTCTCTTTATATGTCCCTTTAGGAAGTAATCTGAAATTCAATGTAGAAATATTTCCATTCTTCTTCTTTCCTAAAATCCTGTGCAAGCAGCGCTATTATTACCTCCCTTCGCTGGCAGATATAGATAAGAAAAGCCCAGGCTCATGTGGATTAAGGGACATGTAAGAACAGAAGTTGCAAAGAAGGTGACTGTGGGCTATTTGGGGCTAGTTGATGCAGTTTTTTTGGATCCACAATGTGCTTTAATTAAAAACATAAAGCAAAACAAAAATGAAGACATACGGGTTGTGGGTTTCTCTCAAAAAAAAAAAATCATAAAATTTAGCAAAGAAGCCCAGATTCCCACAGGATTACATCTGGCTAATGCCAAATAGCCACTTCCCTTTTCATATGGTCAGGCAATCCAGGTCCAGAGCATTGCAGTCCCTCCACCTCCTACTGGTCTCCCATGTCCCTTTATCCACTTATTACAAGTCAATCTTCAAAGGCTTTGGAGTTTGGGGTCCTAGATCAGTACATTTGACTAAAGTTTCTTTTTTATGTTGTTGTGTTTTGTTTTTTAATAAGGTAGACTATCAGGTATAGAAATAAAGGTCTCATGGAAGAATTTCAAATATCAATAGTCCAGGTGAGAAAAAAATACTTCTTTTTATTATAAACCTTTTCTGTTTTGATACCATATGCATTATTCCAATACTCCCTCTAAGGTTATGGAATCCACCCTGTTATGAGTTTCTTAATTTGTCATATGAAAACACCAGTGCCTAGAGAGTTTTAGAGATATGCTTACAATCATGGCCATAAAAATGGTTATGGGGTGGCCAGCAATTAGCTCTCAGAACCATCTTTCTAGTACTTTACAGGGTTCCTCTCACCCACTTCCCTGAGGATATTGGGACCTTTATTTCAAAGGTATGGCTTTTGAAGGCGATAAAATCTGAGTGTTAATACCTAATGGGCCTCTTAAGACTCATTGAGCAAGTTCCATAACCTTCAAAGAATTCTCTTTCAGAATTTTCTAGGAAAAAAACCTACTAGTTTTAAATGGTAGCAGTTGTGAGGATAGAGCACAAAGCATTATTCCTGGAAGAAAAGAGGGCTTTAAAAAAATGTTAATTGTTTTTCTTCTAAAATCTAGGTAATCAACTAAGCCACTAGCCGTTACTGTGATTGTCCATCTGAAGTAGCAGTCATGTCATTTGATTCTTCTTCTAGTTCCAAGGAAAGACATGGATTGAGTCAAATTCATTGGGGTCAACTGATTCCCCTTTGATAATGTTTGGTTCAGGACACGCAAAGCAGTGACCACCACCAGGATCTGAGACTGAGACCTATTTCATTCTGGGGCATGGAGCCTCCTCAAATTCCCCATGTAGGCTTCTCATCAGCCTACTCAGAAGTTAAAGAACAATAAAGAATTAAAATAAATTGGACATGTGTGGAGTATTCTCAGATTTTACAACAGGAACTGGTTTTTTCCACTTGACAGATGAGGTAAGGGCCAGAAATGCTATACAATACCTCAAGTTCCCAAAGCTCATAAAGGCAGCCTTTAAACAGGTACCCTGTCCCCAGTACCTGGTCCCTACTGATCTGTGTAGTTTTCCAAGTGTTCTTCCTATTTTTCTCTTTTTTTTCCCCATTGTTTATTATTTTACCTGGACAGTGATGACAACTTGATCCAGAGATTCCAAAATTATTTAGATAAAATATTAGGCATATACCTCTACTATCTCTGCACTGTCTGTGGAACAAGAAAATGTTCCAGAGAAGCTACTTTAAGAAAGGTTGCATTGTGCACCTATGCCACAGAAAACCATTGATTTATAAGGTAAACTTAAGTTCCCAACAGCACCTCCATTACTGTTATTCAGATCATTAAAATAAAATTAGATGAGGTGTCTATGCCTTGACATTGCATTTCTTCATTGCTCTTAAATTCTTGTAAACTACGTGCACAGTAAGGAGGCAGGAAGATGCGGTAGTCAGTACCAAAGCAACAGCTCCTGAGAGATCCTCTAAATCCTTCATGGGATAAAAGTCCCAGGAACAGGCCGAGTGCAGAGATCACTGGCACTAGCTACCATAGTCCTAGTCAAGGAAGCCTTCTCTTCCCTTTTTCTTCTTTAGAATTATTGAAAAGAGATTGCTTTTGTGCCTCTAATTCTCCAGACGACTCCTCATTACCTGAGAGTAACTAGAAAAGTCATGTGCCTGCCCTACATCTTTCCAAGGGCAGGGAAACGATCAGTGTGTGAAGTGGGTTCTAATGGGTTATACCATATGTGGGAGAATAACCTTGCTTGTCTGATTGCATCCTGTGAGTCTCACTGGCTCAGTGGACCAGTTCCACCAGTGTTATATAAAAACATCCGTAGCTAAATAAATGCCATATCTTGCTGGTACCATTCAATTCAATGGAGCTCAACAATTCTGAAGGATTCCTTAAATGTAAAAAACAGAATATGGAAAGAACTGAGTCTGAAATGTTCTTTGAAACTACTTTTCAGTTCATTTAGCACTGACAATTGTATGGGTTTTTCCTTTTTATTTTTTCCCTTTTTTCTTCTTCTCCTTAAATTCACTGCATTAACACTCTGTCTAAAATTGCCGTTGCTAGCAATTCAAGGATATTGTAAGTTCCAACAAAGCCGCTTCTAGGCCTATAAAATATCTTTCTCTAAAAAAGAAATCCCTGCTGAGATCACAGTGCTAAGATCTATTTCAAGACAAACCTGTGACTTAGATCGGTGATATCAGCTGGCTCGGTTGTGTATTTTGAAAGCAAAAGGATTTAGTTTACCTACCAAACACCTGATTAGGATTCCCAGAGTCATTGTTAGAATGGAAGCAGCTTGGATGGGTTCCTCCCTCGGGTGGCAATTTTCCTCTACACCGATCTTGCTGAAGAAGTTTGGGATTTACCATTCACTGTGTTCCAATTCCCTCATGTGCAACATTTGGCTACAGAAGCGTTACACTATGCCCTAATTTCTTGAAGGCATTTTTCTTTTCTCCAGTTTCAGAAATGACTCTTCTATGCCCTGATTTCAAAATTCATTTTAATGCCTCTCTTTAAAATTCTTAAACTTTACGTCTGTGTTTGAAAATAATAATGACACTAAATTTGTTCTTTCTACTTGTGAGAGATTAAAAAAAAAAAAGATGATTAATGAATGTTTTATGTCTTCCAAGTCACCCCCTCTCCAGCTCTTCTATCAAATTAATTCTGTTTCTACTTTGGCTGTTCCCACCCTATGCACACCCATTTCTTATCTAGAATGCTCTCCTTTTTCACTTCCTTGTAGATTTTTTCAATTTTTCTTTCTGTGGAGAGGTTTTTGCTATAGGGCGCGTGCGCTCACCAGACAGACAGAGACAGAGAGATAGAAAGCGAGAAATCAACCCCCAGGGCAGATGGCCACACCGCAATCCCTTCTCCTCCATTCTCCTCTTGGGATCTTGGGCACACATGCACAAGCGCCCGGCGTGAGTTTAAGCCACTGGGTCCGGGACACAAACCACAGTCGACTACGTGGGAGTCCAGCGACATAGCCATTACGCTAACTGCTGGTCCCTAGATTTTATCAATTTTTCAAAGAGTACTCAAAATGTTACTGGGTGAAAATGCACTCTACCCACCCAGAACTGCAACTGAAGAGTGCTGACAGACAGGCTTATGGGTCCCCACAAATCCCCATGCTATCCTCCTTCACCTCAAGTTTAAGAAGCAGCCATGCAGGGAACTACGTGAACATTGTCTAATCCTTGACATGGTTTAATGATAAGTCACACAGAGATCTAGGCTAGTCAAGCTTGCTCAGCATTAGTCATGAGGAAAAGGGCACAGCAGATCGTTGCCTTCAGCCAGAGGAGTCAATAACAAAGCAGGTGATGACCGCCCTCCGTGATTTCTCATTCTACTGGCCCTGGACCACTCACCTAAGAGCCCCGAAAAACCCCACCCAAAGGAATCGCTACCTCTCCTCCATATCTTTATTCTATTCTTTCTGCTTTCCCCAGGGCTGGCCTCCTTCTCCACCAAGTATGTCATAGCTCTTCTTTCTATGCCTGTCTCAATCCTAAAGGATTCTACAGACCTCCTCATAATCATAACATGCTGAGATGGGGGCCTAAAATCACCAAAGTGCACAATTGCACAGAGCTCTCTAGGAATCGTTTGCAGCAGCTGGTATGTCTGAGAGTGCTTTGTTATAGGAAGACATGCTGAAAATGTTGACTTGAAGTATTGACTTGCAGAAGGGTCTGGAAGAAAACAGTTATGGAGTTTTCTCTCTTTCTATCTTTTGGGTGGATTGCAGTTCTCTTGGAGAGAAGGACTAGAATAGGGGTCTCCAACCCTAGGCCATGATGCAGTATTGGTCAGTAGCCTGACAGGAACTGGGCCACACAGCAGGAAGTAAGTAGCACCTACGCGAGCAAAGCTTCATCTGTGTTTACAGCCATTCCCCATCACTGGCATTACTGCCTGTACTCTGCATTCTATCAGATCATCTTTGGATTTAGATTCTCATAGGAGCATGAACCCTGTTGTGAACTGTACCTGCAAGGGATCTAGGTTGTATACTCTTTTAAAAATTATTTTTATTTTTAGTATTATTATTTATACATCCAATTACTGTACATCATTTAGATTGTAAGGAGAATTTACCCAGTATGATATACATGATTCATACTAATTACTGTGTCCTTTGCTGTGCAGAAACTTCTTAATCTGATGTAACCCCACTTGTCTATTTTGGGGATGATTGCCTGTGCTTTAGGGGTCTTACTTAAAAAGTCTTTGCCTACCCCAGTGTCTCCCAAAGTTTCCCCAGTGTTTTCCACCAGTAATTTTATAGTTTGAGATCTTATGTTTAGATCTTTAATCTACTTTGAGTTGATTTTTGTTAATGGTGACAGATAGGGGTTCAGATTCATCTTTCTGCAGGTGGATACCCAGTTTTCCCAACACTAGTTGCACACTGTTTATGAGAACCTAATGCCTGATGATTGGAAGTGGAGCTGAGGTGGTAATACTAATGCTGGGAGCTGCTGTAAATACTGCATTCTGGTGAGTTGTATATTTATTTCATAATATATTACAATGCAGTGATAATAGAAATAAAGTGCACAACAAATGTAATGCACTTGAATCATCTTGAAACCATCCCCTCTCCCCCACCACTCATGAAAAATTGCCTTTCACAAAACTGGCCCCTAAATATAGGGGACTAATGGGCTATAGACAAGCTGATAGAAGTAGTCAGCACAATTTTTTAAATAAAATAGGTACTATGGTGGGCCAGCAGATGGCATGGTCGTTAAGATGCTGGATTACCAAATGGCTGTCTGTGGTTCAAGTCCTGGACCTGGTGGCTTGCTTTTGCCCTTTCCTTGTCTCTCTCTGTGTCTCTCTCTGGTCAGATAAAACAACAATAATAATGATAAATACAATTAAATAAAATAATTCTTAAAGAAAAAGAAGGGCACTGTGTTGTGGCCCATAAGGACAAAAAAAAGGCACAGAGTTGCAAAATCTCTTTTTTTTTTTTTTTTTTTTTTTTTTTTTTGAGAGGTTTTTGTGATAGGCCATGTGTGCTCGCCAGAAAGACAGAGAGAGACAAAGTAACAGAAAGTGAGAAATCATTCCCCCAGGGGGGATGATCATGCCGCAATCCCTTCTCCTCCATTCTCCTCTCAGGATCTTGGGCATGCACACACATGCACCTGGCATGAGTTTAAGCTACTGGGTCTGGGACTCGAACCATGGTTGACTACATGGGAGTCCAGTGGCATAGCCATTATGCCAACTGCTGGTCCCGAAAATCTCTTTTTGTGAATGGATCCCATTGTGTGCAGGGGAATCCAACATAGATGAGAAATAATAGTCACTGTAGATTAAAGAATGATTTGTGGGTACATGAGAGGGGAGATCCTTCTATAGATAGTTAAGAATAGTGCACGGATAACTCAAAGATATGGCTGGCTACATCAATTGATAACTTGCAGTAATTAAGGCAGGGAGAGCCTGTGCCAACTTATTTTTAGTGCAAAAAGAAAGAGCCTGCTGGATCCTGGCATAATTTGCAAGTTAATAGTGCAGGAAAATAATGGTTAATAATGATCATTTATTTAGTTCTATTGCATGCCAGTCACTACCCTCTCTCTACATTCATTAGCTTCTTTATTTATTTATTTATTGGTTTTGCATTAGGGCTCATGCATGAGAGAGAAAGAGAGAGAGAGAGAGAGAGAGAACTTGTGAGAGAGAGAGAGAGAGAGAGAGAGAGAGAGAGAGAGAGAGGGAGAGGGAGAGGGAGAGAGAAAGTGAGAGGAGAAAGTGATTTCCCCTTGGGAGAAGGCCACATCACAATCCTTTTTTCTACATTCTCCTCCGAGGATCTTAGGTGCTCATATACATGTACCCAGCGTGAGTTTCATGCAACTGTGTCTGGGACCCGAACCCTGGTTGGTAATGTGGGAGTCCAGTGACATAACCGTTATGCCATCTGCTAGCCCCTCATTAGCTTATTTAATATTTATAATAATCCTATAATATTGATTATTATTATAACCATTCTGCAGTTGGAGGAAACTGGGCTTATAGCAGTTTCTTAAATTCCCAAGGTCACAGACCTAGAAGAGCTGAGTGACTGAGATCCACTGTGCATATATGCCAAGCTGATTCTACCCTAATATCTTAGTAAAAACAAACCCAATTGACTCTGGGCACACATTGAGCATATATCCTTATATTCTGCATTCTGAGGTTTCCTTTCTACCTGTTGCCCCAGTTATCTTCTTAAGAATCCCCAATCAGAGAAGGTACATCTCTAACCTGGTTTCTGCTCAATTGGGACCAAATTTAAATCTGTTTCCTTTCAAACCCAGCTGGCTGCCTCTTTCTGTGACCAGCTGGATCATCTCCCACCTCACCAAACAGAGCTGTCTGCAGGGCTGGAGTGGCCCGTGTTCAGGGCTCTGTTTTTTTGCTACTGGCAGATGCTTTGTCAAAGAAATGAGACAAGCTGCCACAGAAGTGCTAAAAAGTCGGCTCAAGTTGCCTGCAGGAAAGCAATGGCTACAGCCAGGCTTTGGGTTCAGAGCCAGCAGAAGTGTGCAGAAGCATACAGTATAGGTTCAAGAGTATTTGAAGGAGGGACCAGCAGTTAGCGTAATGGCTATGTCGCTGGACTCCCATGTAGTTGACCGCGGTTAGAGTCCCAGACCCGGTGGCTTAAACTCACGCCGGGTGCGTGTGCGTCTGTGCCCAAGATCCCAAGAGGCGAATGGAGGAGAAGGGATTGCAGCATGGCCATACCCCTGGGGGATGATTTCTCACTTTCTGTCTCTCTGTCTCTCTCTGTCTCTCTGGCAAGCACAAGCACCCTATAGCAAAAACCTCTCCAAAAAAAAAAAATTAAAAAAAATTTGGAGGAGATTCTGAATCACAGGGCTTGCACAAGGCTGAACCATTGTGGGCAATACTTGGGACCACTGAATTCCACAGGGACTATCCCCCGGTTTCTCCACCTTACGCTGTTGACATGGTAGATATTGTCCTTTGCACTGGAGAGTGATTAGCAGCTTCTCTAATCTCTGTCTACTCAATGCCAGCCATGGCCTTCCCTCCCAAGTTGGGAAAATCAAAAATATCTTCAGACATTGCCAAATGTCTCTTGGAAGACAAATGCTCCCTTCCTCCACTTGAGAAACATTGAACTTTCCTATCTTGATGCTTCGTGACTTGAAAGGAAGAAACAGATTAGGTTCAGAGTCAGGAGGTTCCAGTTCCAGGCTCCCTCCAGCTCTTGCTAGCTCTGAGGCTCAGGAATGTCCTTGAGGCCTTCAGTTTCCACAACTGTAAACTGAAGGGCTTGAGAAAACTTTTCTTTTATTGGGTTGACAGGAAAGTCATGACACATGTTGGCACAGAAAAACAGAAAAAGACGTCATTACTTTCCCAACAATCTAATTTTAGGGTCTCTTCAAATAATGATATCTGAAAGTCTGATAGTGTTTGTCGAAAGCAAAAAAGCTAGTTACAGTTGAAAAAAGATATCTGAGAGATTCAAACTCATCTAGTTTATTTACTGAATAGCCTATTTTTTGGCATTCAAGCTTTGGAGATATGCTAGACATGATTCAAATATGATACAGATCAAAAGTTTCTGAAAAGGTGGTCATTGGATAACTACCTTGAACGTTATTTAAAAAAAATAAACACAGATTTGTTGGATTTATGCCAAAATGAATGAATCAGTATGTCTGCAGGGTAAAGTTTTTAATAAACTCCTTGGATAATTATTGCGCATATTCAAGTTTGAGAACCACTCTGTGTAGATGATGTGTACACTATTTTTGAGGAGATAGAAAACAATGTAAAAATAAAAAAGGTGAAAATCCATATATTATGTAAAGGTGATAATGCTAATTGGCTAAAATACAATGAAAATGACTGAAATAGTCATCTTTAGTGAGACTGTAGTTGGAAATTCCTAGTTGGAATTACCTTATGTAGGCACCTTATGGAGGACTTGATGCTACATAACTTTATTTGAATCCTACCAGTCATTTTACTTTATGGCAGAAAAATGTATGTGCAGTGCACAGTTTAGGATTATACAACACATTTTGATAAGCATACATATTCTAGAAACCACCATCTCAATGTCATCACTCCTCCAAGTCTCCTAGTATCCCTTTGAATCAGTTCCTACATCCCATGGACATTTATTGTTCTAATTTCTATCACATAGATTAGTTTTGCACGTACTTGAAAATCACATGAATGGAATCACACAGTATGTATCCTATGGTGCCTAGTTTCTTTAATTCAACAGAGTAGTTTTGAAAAATTCATCTGTCATTGTATACATTTTTTATTGATGTTTATAGATACATAAAAATATTCATTCTTTTTATGGATACTTATTTCCATTTTTCAGCTATTATGAAAAAGCTGTTGTAAACAATATTTTAAACGTCTTTTTGTCACAGACACTGGTGTAAGCAGTTGCATGCTGTGGCGTGATACTGGGACCTCGTGGGAGATAAGACCTGTATTTGGTTCTTGGATCAACCTAAACAGGTCAGGTGCAGTGGTATGTGCCTACAATCCTAGCTAACTAGGAGACTGGGACGAGAGGATCATGGTACAGTGAGATCCTGTCAAAATTGGGAACCAGCAGTTAGCGTAATGGCTATGTCGCTGGACTCCCACATAGCCGACTGAGGTTCACGTCCCGGACCCGGTGGCTTAAAACTAATGCCGGGCGCGTGTGGGTGCGTGCCCAAGATCCCGAGAGGAGAATGGAGGAGAAGGGATTGCGGCATGGCCATCCCCCCTGGGGGTGATTTCTCGCTTTCTGTCTCTATGTGTCTCTCTCTGTCTGGCAAGCGCATGCGCCCTATAGCAAAAAAAAAAAAAAAAGAAAAGAAAAAGAAAAAAAAAGAGATCCTGTCAAAATTACCTATCTTTCTCACTTAAAACGTAAAAAGCACTCTGTGGACACACAAGGGGACATGGAAAAGGTTGTAGAAAGTGAAATTGAAGTACACATTTATTTTGGTGCAAAAAAATTGAAACCCACGTATAGTTTTTCTCATAGTACATATTTTCCCATTTTCCATGAAATTTGTTTGACAGTCCTTCATATATCTTTTTTTATTGTATCTTAGTTACTTATAAGTGAAATTGTTCTATCATGGCAGGTGTATGTTTAACCTTTAAAAAATATCACAGGATTCTTTGATTGGGTTTTACCGTTTTAAACTCTTGGCAGCAACGTATGAGAGTTACATACATTATTTACATAGTCTCAGCATTTGCTGGAGTCAGTCTTTCGGTTTGTCCTAGAGTGTAGAACACTAGCTCACTGGTATCTCAGTCTGGATATCCTTGATGACTAATGGTATGGAGGATCTTTTCATGTGCTTACCATTCATTAATAAATCTTTCGTACAGTATTTACTTAAGTCTTTCTACAATTTTTGTGGTTGATTATAGAAACTTTTTATGAATATAGGGAAGGTAGAGAGGAAAATAGAGAGGTAAGACATATGTAGAACACAGAAAAGTTTTATTACCTGCTGATGATGACATGTATAGTATTTTTGACTGGACTGGCCTGAGGTGTATTTCATGTTGGCTAAATTCTCTCTACAAGCTAAATAATGTATAGCAATTGAAAGTATAAAAAATAATAATTATTGTTTTCTTAAAGAATTATTAACTTTATTTATTTATTTTAATTTGACCAGAGAGGGAAAGAAAGAGAGTGAGAGAGAAAGCAAGCCACCAGGTCAGGGATTCGAACCATGGTTGGCCATGTGGTAGTCTAGCACCCTTAACCACCATGCCACCTGCCAACCCCCCAAAATAATAATAATTATAATTTTAAAAACCCTCTTTATGTATTATTAGCAGAAATCCTTTACCTGGTGAATGTATGTGTGTGTATGTATTTTTAAAATATTTTCTTCAAGTCTCTTGCTTGCTCTTTAATGTTTTAATGGTATCTTTAGATATGTAGAAGTCTTGATTTTGATGATGTCTAATTAATCATTATTCCTTTTATGTTTAGTGCTTTTTATGTCCTAAAAAATTATTGACTACCCAAAACTTATAAAGATAATCACCTCTCCTCTTACAGAAGCTTAATAAGTCCCTCTTTTATGTACTGGTCTATAATCTATTTCAAATTAATTTCGTGTGTAGCATTAGATAGATGTTGAAGTTCTGTTTTGTAAAAGAAAAAAAATAATTTTAGCACCACTTGTAGAAAGGGCTTTAATTTCTCCAAACTTAAGTGCCTTAAAACCCTTGTCAAAAATCAAATGACTTATATGACTTGAATATATATGAATGACTCAATTTCTGGACTTTATATTATGTCCTATCATTAAATTTGTTTTATTCTTTTGCCAATGCCATACTGTCTTGATTCTGTAGCTTGATATTAAATCATGTAATATGAGTCCTTCAATATTTTTCTATTTTAAGATTATTTTGGCTATTTTTAGTCCTTTGCATTTGCATATAAATTTCAGGGAAAAAAGCACCTGTTTCAAAAATAAATTTTGTAAAGCCTGTTTTTCATCGACAGTTATGGCATTAAACCTATAGATTAACTTAAAGAGAAATAACATATTAAAAACATTGTATTCTACAGTTTATGAATATGGTATACCTCTGCTTTTAATTATCTCTATTAAAATTTCTTTTCTAAAGAACAGTCTCCTTCCCATTCCATGTAATTCCTGCTGTGTTTCTTAGCAATGAGCATGAAGATATATGGCTAATGCCACCTAACAATTTCTCTCCCTCAGGAATTTAAATGTGAAGAGCTGTTTTAGATCCAAGATCTTCCATTTGGAAAGGAAAAAAAAAAAAAAAAAAACAATCACTAGGATTTTCCAGAGATGACTTAGCCCCTGTATTTCTATAGAGTTCAGTTCTTAGCCTTTTCTTTGATTTAGTGAGTTTCCCAATATTCTTCCAAATTCTAATGCAACATTTATCATTGTTAAAGATGAATGCAAATTGAATCAAATTAATCATTATTATGATCACTTGGGGATATCTTGTATTGGCTCAGGTTCAAATGTTTTGATATGGTACAAATTTATAACATGGTACTTGTGAGGAAATTCAGAGCAAAAGAAATGGTAGGAAAAATTTCCAAACGTCAGCCACTACATAAATTATGTAGCAATCACTCACAGTTAGACACACAGCCTATGAAATAATTGCTCTGCTTTAATATTCTTCTCATGCAATATCCCAGATGTAATCTCAGAAGCTAATGGTGAATATACAAGTATTTTCATAAATTTTTTTTGCTCCAAATGTTCAATAAATAAATAAGTTTGAATTTCAAGAGAAGTAAGTACACATCTAGAAAGAGGCATTTTACTATATAAGCCAAAATTTTCCCTAAAGCTCCCAGCAACTTGGCTTGGATTAGAAGCATTGAATATAGTTTATAGGCAACTTGCCAGTAAAAGCCGATTATATCAGAAACTGTACCCCTCTCTTGGTGAGCATATTTTCTGAGTTTATTAAGCCAGAGATTCGACTTGACCAGGCCCACATCCATTCCTCTCTGAATACATTTCTCAACAACTCTGGCCCTCACGATATGTCTCCTTATGGCAAATCAAACCAAATAATATCAACAATAGCTGATGGAATCACTTCTGTTTTTTGCTGCTGCTTTCAATATTCATCAACTGAATGTCTAGGTATTACTTGATACCAATCCATAAAAAGACTGATCTCAATCAAGAAACCAGAAATGTGGGAAAGGGGGCACAGCAGGTGGCATGGTGGGTAAGAGGCTAGACTCATGCATAGTTGACTGCGGTTCAAGTCCCAGACCTGGCAGCTCGCTCTCTCTCCCTGGAGAGCACATGAGCACATGCACCCTATGGCAAAAACCTTAGAGAGAGAGAGAGAGATTGAGAGAGAGAGAGAGAGAGAGAGAGAGAAAGAGAGAAATACCAGAAAAAATTGCAAATTATCCTGAGGTTGTAGTGATGACTATATGGCATAATACATACAAGTTGCTTGTTAGAAAAGTACCTGGAAAATGGTAAATACGTATTAATTACTGAGTTTCATAATTTTTTTTTACCATGGTACCATAAGTTCACCCTCTTATATAAAAATAATAAACTTGAATAAAAATAAATTTTTCAATATCTGGAAATCTTGCTAAGATACAGTACTATGAGTCATTGAGTCACTCTTTAAATATGATTTACCAGTTTGAGATAATGCTTTCTTGATAACTTTGATTATCATCATAAGCAATTATAATACAGGCTGTTACAGACACCCTGAACGCCTAGACATGATTTTTAAAACCTTTTGAATTGTGGATCTGTCTGAGAAGTGCATGAAAGTTATGGACTTTTACTCTAGAGAAATGCCTATTGGACAAAGGAAATAAGACACGCAGAAAAGTGAAACTAAACTAAAAAAAAAATGTTCTCTGGTATACACAGAGTTTTCAGAGGATTCCTATACTTCCTAAAGGCCACCATGTATTTCTAGAGGGATTCCAAGAATCTATACCTTACAAAAATCAATGATGATGGGGGGAACAGATAAACTTTTAAAATATACCAGGAGCTTTGCAGTATACCAGATATCATGACAGGCTTTCTACGTACCGTTATATTTTTAATACCCCAGTCATATGAGGTACGTGCTATTTGTATCTGTTTTTCAGATGAGAAAACATGAGAAAAAGCAAGGTGATATGTGTGGTATGACACATCTAACAGAGAACAGAAAGGGAAGATTCAAATTCCAGAGCCACAATAAATATGGATGTGTATTATTCACAATTATTAAGCCATGGAACCAACCCAAATGTCCATGAACAGAAGAATGAATTGAATGCATGTGGGACATGTACACTATGGAATACTACAAAGCCGTAAAAAAACAAGACCCTGACACTTAATAGAAAGTGGGCAACTATCAAAGATTTAATGCTAAGCAAAGCAAGCTAGAATAAAGAGAGGCATTGTATGCCCCCACTTAATATATATGAAAGTCTGGACTCCATGGAAGAAACTGGAAGACTGGAAAATATAAAAACATGGAGAGCAACTGTGGATTTTAGAGGCAGTGTGGGGGAAGATGAGAAATGGAAGAGGGTGAAATAAAGGGAATCAAGAGGAAAAAGAAAGAAGTAAAACCTTTAAGGAACACAAAAATGGAAAATTATTTGCTGATGATAATACCTTTAACTGCACTAATATGCACTGTTATTTATGTGGGGAAAACAAAACAAAACAAATCCTGGAGCCCACGGTTTTAGCCCATGTCCTTTCCATGTCACCTTTTCTCTGTTCTCATCTTTTCCAGCAGTAATTATTCTTACCTCTAGTGGGAATTAAAATACAATCATTTCCTGAAGTTCTATTTCATGTCAATCAACAATTTAGGGGCTTTACATGTAAAATCTCAGGTAATTCTCTCAGTTGCCAAGTACAGTGTATAAACATTCTTACCTCATTTTATAGTTTCAAAGACTGAGACTTAAAGAAACCTGCCTGGGACAGCCTGTGACCTGGTGGTTAGGGTAGTGGATTCAATGTAGTCCACTGTGCAGCTCGGTCTAAACCTAGTGACTTGAGAAACATTCTGAATGCCTGCATGTGCATGACAAAATACAAAAAGGAGGGAGAGAAGATCGCAGTGTGACTACCACAGGGATGTTTTCTTTTTTTGCCTCTTTTTCTCTTCAGCAAGCACACACACTCTCTGGAAAAACTTTAAAAAAAAAAAATCCTGCCTAATCTGCTCATACCATAGAATGAGCAAGTAACAAATTCTGCATTTGAGTTCAACTTTATTACTAGCAGTCTTTCTCATTTCTTCTATTTCTAATAGCCACCACTACTTTATATATTCTCCTATTAAGGTTAGCTTTTTGTTCCTAAGTGCAAAATTGAAAAGAATTAAGGTTTTGTTTTCAACAGACTGTGAATCAGGAGGACTTTTATTTCAAAAACACATACCTTTAACGAATGGGCTCTTGAACACCTCTTCTGGGCCTCCTAGTTCTTCATACTGAACTGAGGCCTTGTCTGTAGGAAGACCTTCCAACTAAATTATCAAATAATCTTTCTCTTTAAGCAACTGCATGAGCTGCCAGGAAAAAAATTACAGAGAAACCTTTTACCAATTCTAATGACAAAGGACACTTGCAGAGCATCGCTAGACATAGACTCATGTACTTTGGGTCCTCACAAAGTTCACAGAACTATTGTGAAAAAAATTATGCATAGATTTAATTTTTTCCCCCAAATTAACTCATATTTGAATTCCATTTCCATGAACTTTTGGAAGTACTCTTGTGCATTTTCTTTCAATGTGTAGAAAGACACATAGTTTTCTTTAATCGAGAATGTTTCCATCTGTGAGTGCTTTATTTTTCCATACAAAGTGGTCTCTGGGAACAATCAAAGTGTGACTACAGCATTTCATTATCTATGCTTGGGCTTCTTTCTCTAGCAGAGTAAAGAAGATGCACTGGTTTATTCTAGCTAGCTGAATCCTGAATGACCGAGGAGGGTTTTTGGATTTGGTTTTGTTTTAATTTTTGCCACAGAACGCATACACTCACCAGAGACAGAGACAGACAGAGAAAGGGAAAATGAGAACTCATCTCCCAGGGGAGATGGCCATACCATAATCCTTTCTTATCTATTCTCCTCTCAGGATTTTGGACACACATGCACATGCACCTGGCATGATTTTCAAGCTGCTTGGTCCAGGATTCAAACTGTGATCTTCCATGTGGAAATCGGCACCTTAACCTCCACACCATTTGCTGGCCTGAATAACTGAGATTTTAATGGAGTACTTTTATTTGACTCTCTTGAATACCCCAAAATATTTCAGTTACATTTTTCCCTCTGGATTGAATTCTCTGAAAAACATTTTATAGATAATGGAATTAATAAGATTAAAATGGTTTTCAATACTATCAATAGTAAGACTCTTCACAATCTAAATGATGTATAGCGATTTAATGTACGAATAATAATAAAAACATTTAAAAATGTTAAAAAAGAAAAAAATAGTAAGACTATTAGTATTAAGTTAGGAATCTGCAAATCAGGGCTATGAACCAAATTCAAGTGGCTCCTTTTGTCATAAATACAGTTTTTTTGGAGAGGTTTTTGCTATAGGGCACGTGCGCTCACCAGAAAGAAAGAGACAGAGAGACAGAAAGTGAGAAATCACCCCCCAGGGGGATGGCCATGCCACAATCCCTTCTCCTCCGTTCTCCTCTCGAGGTCTTGGGCATGCACGCACATGCGCCCGGTGTGAGTTTAAGCCACCAGGTCCGGGACTCAAACCATGGTCAACTACATGGGAGTTCAGTGACGTAGCCATTACACTAACTGTTGGTCCCCATAAATAAAGTTTTAATGAAAGCCAGATTATATGCATCTTCCCTTTGGCACTCCCACTACTCCCCTCCCTTATAGTCTCTGGTATCCTCTCCACTATCATATATTTGTCTCTTCCAATTTCTGCTGTAGAGCAGATATTTGGTACATACTGAATGGGGATACACACTATGTATCCTTTTAAGACTGGCTTATATCATTTAGCATTAAGTTTTCAATGTTCACCCACTTTGAGTCAGATGATAGTGTCTCACTGTTTCGCATGGCTGAGAACTATTCCATAGTATATATGTGCTACAGTTTTTCCATCCAGTCATTAATTTCAGGATACTTAAGATTCCATGTCTTAGTAATTGTAAATAATGCTGCAATAAACATGCACGTGCAAGTTACTTCATGTGTTTACATGTTGTCTGTGGGTACTTTTATGCTACAATAACAGAGTTATTACACTAGAGCCCATCTGGTTTTCAAAGCCTAAAGCATTTGCTATGTGTTTACCTATATGTTTGTCAGCCTTCAACACGCTTACCACATGCCAGTCACTATGCCAAGCAACTCACATACATCCTAGGCTCATTGTGGTGCTATGCCAAGCAACTCACATACATCCTAGGCTCATTGTGGCTTTTGCAGATTCTCAATACATTTGACTTTATAGTTAGTTGCTTCCTCCATAAAAATATGAAAAAATAGTATTTTATGACTGTATTTCTATAAATAGAAATATGTATTTAAACAATTATAGTATTTTTGTGAGGCCCTAAAAGTATTGTGGGCACTTCTTCCACTGTGCCTCATGGAGAAGTCAGCCCTGCCTACATCCTCACACCTTCCAACTGTGCCCTATTATACGGATGAGGAAACCAAACCATAGAGCACCTGAAGTCATCTGTCCAAGCCCACGCAGCTTTAAGAATCCATACCCAGGTCTTGCTCGACAATGGATAGAGTAGGAAGTCTTATTCACTTTCCTATACATTCCCTCTGCCTTGCATTGTCCTGAAGTAACAGAGGAGAGTTGGATAAATGTATCAAGAACTGCCAGAAATAGAAATTAAGCTTTTTCATTAAGGTACTTGGGCTAATTGAGTGTCTTGTGGTCTTCATTATTCTCAAAACTAGCAGGCAGTTTAGTTAGTGTTTGTAACGTGTTCGGAAAATAAATAGGTGTGGACAAGGGTTAAATGTGTTTATTTCTTGGAATGTTTTCACTCTTTAGTCTTTGAAGAAACCCTTACCAAGAGCAGAGCAGAGACGTAATGACATCCTTGTCACCTAGTTCCCCCCCCCCCCCCCCCCCCCACCATTCTCCAGTTAAGGAAACACTGAATTTTTATAGTTGCATCTGTTCGCTAAAATATATGACTTGGCGTTTCCTTCTCAGAATATATTGAAAAATAATTTAAGCTGCCTTCCGGTGTTATCTACAACTTGTATATGACATCGCTGGCTGCAGAGAAAACGCTGGAGACTGCACAGAAATGAGAGATTGGAAAGATATTGTCCCAAAGGGGAAGGAATAAGTATATTACTTACTATTTCTTAATAAACACATACCAGCTAAGAACTTCTGAGACAAAAAGGAAAAAAAAAAAAAGTCTTTAAGTATGGAGGTCTGAGAGCCTAGGTTAACAAGTACAAGGGATGATCTTCCCAGGAGAAAGGGCCACTGCTTCCCAAATCCAGCAGCTGCAATCAATAACTAACGTCTGTGTGACATTGTCTCAAGGGGCCCAGAACTTTCTTCTGCTCCAACATTTCTCTCTATTCAACTTCCCTGATGTGTTATTTTGGATAAAGACTTTGAATTGATTAGACTGACACCAGTTTGAGGTCAAGACTCTGAGAGTACAGGCCAAGAGACAGTCAACTTTTGATATGGGTTGGAGAGAGAAAGGGGAGAAGACTTGGAGATATGAGGCCATATGGGAAAGGCATAGAGATACTCTTGAAGTTCTCTGGGATAGAAGAGCATGAACAACGGAGGACTTGTGGAATAAGAGTTACAAAAGGCAAGAAACTATGATGTGTTTTTGTGTTTATGAAGACATCTACAAATAAATTTTGCTAATATCACAATGTTTCCATGAACCGTACTACAATGAACCATAGAAAGTTGCCCAAGGATTTTGTTTGTCCTAAAGTCAACATGGTACATCAATTCTTCCAGGAGGATACAGAACTGTCCTCGAGTACCTTGAGTCTTAAGAAGCTATGATGGCAACACCAGCATCTCATGACTCTTCCTCAGACCTGCAGAGTCTGAATCTGCATTTTCAATTGCCCCCCAATGTTTAGTAAATACATTACCACTTCAGAAGCACCCTTTAAGGGAACACTTAAAGCACGGCCCTGCTTAGAGGTAGGTGAATAATTTCGTAGGGGGAACTCTGAAAGGAGTAACCATCAGCCACTCTGGTAAATATAACCCTCCCTTGGCACAGCACTGTGGGTGAGTGTCCAATGACATCCAGTTTATTCTCAAATGGCAGCTGAGACACTGGAGACTTTGATTCAAACCGAGTTCAACAAATTTGAAGTGTGCGGAATGACTTATTCTATGTGGTGTTTCAGGTCAAACTACAGAAAAATGCTTGTAATTAATGTTAGAGCCAGAGAATTGTTGGAGTTTTTACTTCAAAAAATCAATAGCAATACAAAAGCTGTTCAATTATTTTGGGAGCCGAAACACTTCTGCTATACTCTGCCCATTCTAAATGTCATTACATTCTTTGTCAAACATAACATGGAACATTCATGAACTGTGATGTGTTGTACAAACCTTATTTGTTCTGGGGGGAAAAAGAGGTTGCAGAGAAAGTTAAAGTGCAATTCAGTTTGCTTCCAAAAAAGGCATCTGGTAGGTCGAACACTCTTTCTTGTCATTGACTTCATTTCAACAAGTGTCTTTAAGAGTCCTACAAAGAAATAATCCCTGTATTTCTGTAAATGTCTATTCTTGAAAAAGGGGGTCAGGAATAAAGATTAACGTCTAGATTATTCTACTTACCAATGATGTGATTTGGGGACAAGAAATACAATCTTTTCTAGTCTCACTTTCCTAATTTGTAAAACGAATACCATAGTAGCTAATTCATAGGTTTGTTGTCTGTAATAAAGACTGGGCATATAAAGTGCTAGGTATAGTACCTAATACAGAGTAAACTTAGATAAAACTTACCTTTTATCATAATTATCAGCCAGGCAGGCTTTATTACCACCATTTTTAAAAAATGCCAGAGAGCATCTATGTGTACACAAGAGAGACAGAGAGACAGATAGAGATAGAGCGAGAAAGTACCTCCCAATGGCCCTGGTCATGACACAATTCTTTTTCCTCCAACTCTCCATCCTTTCAGGATTCTGGGCATGTGCACCTATGTTCAGTGTATTTTCAAGTCACCAGGCCCAGACTCAATCCCAGGTTGGCCATGTGAAATCCACCTTCCTCTGCATGGCATCTAACTTCCATATTATGGGGCTGTCCCTTGTCTTTTATTAAAAATTTATGATCAGCCCATGAGTAAGTCAGAAAGAGAGAAAAAAAAATGAAAGATAAAGAAAGAGAGAGAGAGAGGAAGAGAGAGAGAGAGAGAGAGGAAGAGAGAGAGAGAGGGAGAGCATGCACCCACCATAGGTTTCAGTTATGCTAGAATGTCTTTCTTTTCATCCTCTTGCCCACCAGGACTCTGAACATGCATTCGCCCCCCTGTCATTTTCAGGCTAAACAGGCGGGGGACTGAAATCACAGGTAGTATGTGTGCTCTGCTCTAATAGTGACTGCATCACGCGGGCTGGGTCATTTTGAGCAGAGTAAGTGAGACACAGTGAGGTTCAGCAACTCATGAAAGGTCATAAGCTTTTGGGATCAGGAAAACAAAGATCTGCTCATTTCTCCCTCGCTGCTCCCTCTAGGCATTCATACCTCAATAAATACCACATCTAACTTATGCAAATCACATCATCTTTCATGTTAATGTATTCAAAAACATCTACAATTCTGGTAAAAACTTGAGCTTCAAAGCCTAATGGCCATAAAACCTTATTACAAACTCATCATTTACTCCAAAGCTAAGAACTGTGTTTGTTCCCTAAACAGGGCTGCTTTGGGAAAAGTCAACATTTTCTTTACTGTCAAAACCTTTTTACTGATGCTTCCCAGAGCTGGCCACTCTTCCAAAGATTCATTACTATTTTTCTAGTATAGGAAAGAGTTTAAAAGAAGAGGGAATTGGGCTTACTTCACTGCAAACTTTCTTGAGAATAACGAACTCTTGATGAATTAGAATATAATTAATCACAATTCATATTAATCATAATTGTCTATTCTTTACAATTCCACATAAGCTCATTGTCCATAATTACAACACGGGTTTCCTTTCCTTGGGAATGTCAATGTAAAAATAAGGAAACTGTCTATATTCTGAACCCTTGTGTTTTATTCATTAAAGATTACTTTTTCAGTATTATCTCAACTACCAGTCATTCAAAGTCCACTTAATCTTCATTGACATATAATTCTAACAAGGTTGGTTATTTCTAAGCACAGTGAAATGAATACTACATTAGAATTAAAGGGACCAAAATTTATCTACCTTCTTCAAATTCAGTAAACTGAAGTCATTTTCTTTTTTTGTCAGGACATAGAGTCAAAACAAAAATATACAAATACAATCTAAGCTAACTTTTTCATTTTCTTAAATTGTCTGTTAAAGCAAGGAACTGGTTATCAGAATCATAAAAATTTAAAAATGAGCTTTACTTTTTATTTGAATTTTCTGTCAATTCCTGGTCAATGGGACAACAAAGGCCAAGGTCATATATGAACATAGGGAGTAACACAGAATTTCATTTCCTTCCTCTCATTGCTCATCCTACCTTATTCCTCTTGTCCTCTGTGTCTGGCATGGTATAACTGAACTTGACCGTACAAAAGTCAGTTCTATTCTTCTATATACAGCTTTTCAAACATCTTTTCCCTCATCCATAGTCCTATTTATGGTCCAAAGCTATATACATGGGAAGCCAAGGTCTCAAGGAAACTCAAGTTTACCTGGCCAGTCACAAAGTGTATTTCCAGAAGAACATCAAATGTAAGTATGAAATTCCTTCGCCTGGTCTACCTCCTCCTTAAATGGAACCCAAAAGCATATTGCTTCTTAAGTGTATTATATATATCAGGACTTGAGATTTAATTTTATGAAATGAGATTGGAAAAATTAATTCCAGAGTAAAGTTCTTGTCTTTTCTGGTATGTGAGGAAGGAGAACAGAGGGGAAAAAAAAAGTGAAAACATACCAAAAATGAATTTTCTAATAATATTTTATATATGAAAGGTAATTTGGAAGATGAAGAATTTTTCCCTAAGAAAATTGGATTTCATGATAAGCTGTCTTTAATATAAAAATTAAAATTGTTTCAGTCATTTGTTTATTGCATTCAATTTCCTCTCATTGCACGGAATAGACAGAAGTTCTCAATTTCTTTCTTCCATAATTTCTGGTACTACAATCCTGTTACAGAAAAGCTATATGAGAATAGGATGCTTATTTTGACATTTATAGAGTTAACAAGACAGGAAAGGCCAGTCACATCAAGTACCCTAATTATATGTAATTTTTTAACCATTAAAAGAATACTTTTTTGGGAAATGTAATTCATATCTTATACCATACATTCTTACATTTTCATAAACTCCTTAGAACTGACTTCCTAATGGAAAGACTTGTCATGAAAAATAAAAAACCTGGACATAAGTGAAACCTCACATTGAAAGGTACTCATAGATTTAGCAAAAGCCTAGGAAACCATTTTTGTGAGCACTTATCAAAATTGCCCTGGAAACCCTTTCCTTTTGAGATACTCTTAAAATGAACTATACTATACTTATGTCTGTGTATAGATTTATCTACTTGTGTATGTGTATATAAATACACACACTCTTTTTTAAGAGAGATTTTGGTATAGGGCGTGTGCACTTGCCGGACAGACAGAGTGACAGAAAGCAAGAAATCACCCTCCAGGAGGGATGGCCACACCACAATCCCTTCTCCTCCATTCTCCTCTTGGGATTTTGGGCACATGCGCCCAGCTTGAGTTTTAAATTGCCAGGTCCAGGACTTGAACCATGGTCAACTACGTGGGAGTCCAGCAATATAACCATTACGCCAATTTGCTGGTTCCTAAATACACACATTTAATTAATTTCTTTCTGTGGCCAAGTCATTTTAGAAAATGCTCTATTACCTACTAACTTCTTGCCTACAGCAAACTGTTACCTGTTTAATTTTATTCCAGTGTTTTGGAAACGTACTTGGCTAGGAAACTCCTTTTCATGAACCATTTTTAAATATCTTTTATAGTGTACTCCCAAATAAATTATTATATATCTTAATTTAGAAATATGGAGTCAGGACCAGCAATTGGAGTAATGGCTATGTCGCTGGACTCCCACATAATTGACCGTGGTTTGAGTCCAGATCCAGTGGCTTAAACTCACGTCAGGTGCGTGTGCATGCGTGCCCAAGATCCCAAGAGGAGAACGGAGGAAAAAGGATTGTGGCATGGCCATCCTCCCTGGGGGGTGGTTTCTTGCTTTCTGTCTCTCTGTCTCTCTGTCTGTCTCTGTCTGTCTGGTGAGTGCACACGCCCTATAGCAAAAACCTCTCCAAAAAAATAAATAAATAAAAGAAATATGGGTTTGTGGTATCTTAGAGTGAGTCATTTTTAAGTTTAAACATCGCAGGCTATGGAATGAACAGATTTAGAGAGCGCAAGCCCCAGAATATCTGTCATTCATTTATTCATTCTCTCATTCAACAACATCAACACACAGATATATCCCCTGTGCTGGAGACAGCATCACTGGTCTGTCTGTGGCATACACCATTGGACTGCACCCCTCACTTTTGTATTCTTCAAAATCAATTTCATTATGTAATCTATTGTAGTGCCTATTATCTAGTGGATCTTTTCCATCTTTGAATTCCAGAAGCATTAGCGTACAATTCTTTAATATTTCTAGATCTTTATTTGATGCTTATATTTTTAAACTCTTAAGAAGACATGGACTGTATTTCAGACATTTCAGATTCATGGACCTAAAGGAGTCTTGATCCAATAAATCGCTGTCGCCTTGATATATACAGCAACACTGTACTCTCTAGCTTTATAAATTACATCATCCTTGACTGTCCACTGTTGAGGGTATTTGTCCCCCTCCTTGAAATGCAGCAATCAATAGTGCATTTCCTAGTCTGTATTTATAAACAGGAAATTAACTGCCTTCCATCATTGTTCTAATTGACCTTCAGCTCAAGTTTGAAAGGAAAGACCTCAGCCAAATGAGAGGCTTTATTGATGGTATCTATCCATTAGTGGTGCCTTTGGTTTCATTATTATGGTGCCATATGCAATAAAGAAACACATTTCAATAGTCTGGTGGGAAGGGAGGGGCTCTCTGAAAGACATTCCCCTGTAAATGAGCAGGGAATCTTTTAGCTAATACCCATCTTGTTCTAGAATCCAAACCTCCAGAGAACATAGGAAGGAAATCTTAGCTAACCTGCATATGGAAAGACAAGTAGGAAAATACATGCTGTCCAGTAGATCCTAAAACTTTTCAAGTAAATTTAGTTAATACTTAAAACTGGCCTGATTTAAAATAAGTTAAGTCAAGATATTAATTGGCCTTTTCTACTTTTCAGTGTAGTGGTGTTATGCTAAATACATTAGATGCATTTCTCTAAGCTACCAAACATTTACCAAAAAAGGCCAGGAAATATTTATCAAGAGTTCTTTAAAACAGAGACACCGCAGGAAGAAAATGCAGAAAACAAAGAAATATTTACCAAGCGTTCTTTAGAACACAGTGCAGAAAGATGTAGAAAACAGAGAAATGCTGTATCCAGCCAGAATTAACCTGGATAGGAGAGACCTAGTGTTGACTCCTGTTTTGTGGATTTGCTTGGAGTGTTCAGGACCTGGGAGGCTGAGTGACTAAAGGTTGATCCCTTCAGTAAGGTGTGTGAATATGTCTGCAGCAGAATGACTAATCAGAACAGTGCTAGTTTTAATTATGGACCAACGGGACTACTGGTTAAGTTGACCGATCAGAGCTGCACAAGTTTTGATCCTCTATTTACGTAATGAGACCTTACTGAAGACTTGGACAGAAATGATTTCTGTATAAAAGTCCATCCCTGAACACATTCAGGGAGACACACCTGGCTGTTTCTCATCCATAATAAATCCTCCTCCCTCCTTCACAATTTTGTGAGTGAAAGCTTTTTGTTTTTATTTATTTATTTATTTATTTATTCATTCATTCATTCATTCATTCATTCATTCCTGATGAGCCACTGTTCCTAGTTCATATATTTTTGGTGTGGTAACATGGCACTGAGCCTTTCTGAGGCCATATAGACTTTCTGAGGCCCAAAAGAACAAAGTTCCTCCAAAGACACACAGGTCAAATGGATAAGAGCTGCCTCACCTCTTAATTATCACGTTTTAAATTCACAGACGGTAATTTTAAGTCTTCCAAGTGAATTTCATGTATTCATGTTGGAAAATTCACTGTATGAGCTAGCTAAGTGATGTATAGTGATTAAGTATGTAAAAGAAATTAAAAGAAAATATATTTTTAATTGTCTTAAAAATTAGAATGACAAAAAAATAGATTACATCCTCTTCACTTAGACTGTAAGTTTTCTTTTAGAATATAGGAGAGTTGAGGACAAGTAACTCATTTAGCTTATGTCTGTAAGTCCCAGCATTCAAAACAGTGTGAGCCATGGAGTGTGCACACATTTATGTTCTTATAGAGCAGATGATCGGAGTAAGAGAGGAGAGGAAGAGAAAAAGGAGAAAGAAAAAAAATTTATGAAGGGTCCTTATGCTCAGTTGATTTGATTTGATTTTTTCCCTCACATTGGCACTCAATCAAGAGTTGTTCTAATCTTATGTGTTGTTGAATGAAAAAATAAGATAATCTCAATCTTTTTTGAAAGCTTATTATTTTATTCTTTATCATTCAGTCTAAATGTCTTTTTTTTTTTTTTTTTTTTTTTTGGTGAGGTTTTCGCTATAGGGCTCGTGCGCTCGCCAGACAGAGAGAGAGAGACATAGAGACAGAAAGCGAGAAATCACCCCCCAGGGGGGGATGGCCAAGCCACAATCCCTTCTCCTCCATTCTCCTCTAGGGATCTAGGCACGCACGCACACGTGCCTGGCGTGAGTTTTAAGCCACCGGGTCTGGGACGCGAACCACAGTCGACTACGTGGGAGTCCAGCGACATAGTCATTACACTAACTGCTGGTTCCCCCAGTCTAAATGTCTTTTTAAAAAACACATGAAAAACCTATCTTTAGTTTCAAATAACCCCCTGTTAAAATTGGCGTTTTTCCAAATGGTTTCAATATTTGAGGGAAAGGAAGAAATTAAAATCTATTAAAAATTTACCAAGTGCAAATCAGCTATTTAAATACTTCACAAAGGTTCTTTTATGTGATACTTATAATACCCTTCAGATTAAATCACTGTTGTCTCTATTTTACAGGTAATTATAATGATGACTGAGCTCTTAGAAGGTAACTGTGTTTATCCTTAATTTATATTATCTCATCTAATCATCTACATAAAAAATGTTATAAACACTTTTATATTTCATAAGTAAATATCTGAGTTTTTAAAAATTTAAACATTCAATCACTTTATACATTTTATAGCTAGTAAAATGAATTTTCCCAGCATGACTATACTATTTATTAGTCCAGTTAAAGATATTATCATCAACAGATAATTTTCCATTTTTGTCTTCCTTAAATGTTTTGCTTCATTTTTCTTCTTGATTCCCTTCTTCTTAACCCTCCTCAATATCTGAGTTTTAGAGATGTTACTTAAGGTGCCAAGAGTCCTTCAGCTAGGTTGTAGAAGAGCCTGGATTGGACTCCAGGTCTCTCTAACTCATTTACACACACACACACACACACACACACACACACACACACTTCAAATAAGAAAACAAGACTAGAAGGGTTAAATGACCTCCCCCAGCTCACAAGCTCTCAAATAGGGATGAGAATGTAAGTCCTTCAGACAACCATGGCCTAGGGCATGAAGGACATTTACACCTTCCTAATCTTACCTAAGAAAGTCATAGAAGAAGGATTCATCTTTTGAACTTTCCAAGGTCAGTATGTGTGCTCCAGATACAGACACCATTGGGCAGAGGGCACTGAAGCAAAGTCAGACATGACAATGAAAATCATTTTACTTGGCTTCTGTGTTTCCCTTAGTGTGAGCCCAAACAACGGTATAACTTTGGTGCCTTAATGAATACCCTGAAATATCTGAAGATCTTATTCAGGAATATAATATTTGATACAGTTTTGTCGAATATTTACTGTTTTGTACTTTTTATTGAAATGGCTTTGGGATAATATTTAACTTTGGGAAGCTGTAAAAGTGCAGGAGAAAATAAAATTCCTATGAATAACCATTGTATTTTCAGTCAATGTGAAGTCAGTCTTTTACACATAATGGACATTATATTGGGGGATCAAAGAGTGTCCAATTTGAAGAAACAAAAGCTGTTTTTTAAAATGTCTATTTTCAGAAGCATTTATATTATTTAAAAAAAGGCGTTCCTGCTAAAATCTTGAATATTTTGAAGAAATATAGCTTCTGAATAAAGCATAATAAATACAGATTTTCACACATGGAAAAGCAAATAGAAAGTTAGCACAGCAAACATGGTTTTGGTTTGTGTTCCAGTAAAATGTAGGTAGATGAGTGATGCAAACCCAGACATTGAACATACTTTTATTTATTATTTTACCTTCAATCAAGGCATGATCACTAGGACCAAATTACTCTGGAAGTCATACAACTTTTTATAACAATATGTAAAGTAAAATGTTGTCTGTAGTTTAACCAACAAAGGAAAGGTTATTGCTCAATGTGTTTTATTTCAAATTTGAATTAATGAATGAAACTCGCCACATGCATTGGTTTCCTAGACTGCCAGAACAAAGTACCTGCAAACTAGGTGCCTTAAAACAACAGAAATGGGGAACCAGCAGGTAGCGTAATGGTTATGTCGCTGGACTCCCACGTAGTCGACCGCGGTTCGCGTCCCAGACCCGATGGCTTAGAACTCACGCCAGGCGCATGTGCGTGCGTGCCCAAGATCCCGAGAGGAGAATGGAGGAGAAGGGACTGCGGCGTGGCCATCCCCCCTGGGGGGTGATTTCTCGCTTTTTGTCCCTATGTCTCTCTCTGTCTGTCTGGCGAGTGCACGCACCCTATAGCGAAAAAAAAAAAAACCTCTTAAAAAAAAAAATAAAAAACAGAAATGTAATTGCCTTACAGATGGGGATGCTAGAAATCAGAAATCAAGGTATCAAAAGGACCACGGTTCCTCTGAGACCTGTGGGGCAGTGACTTTCCTTACTCTTCTGCTTCTGATCACCCCAAGACCTCTTTTGCTTAACGAAGTTCATTCCTCAACTTCCCTCTTTATTTTCACACTTTACTAGGAGCAGCAAGAAGAAACTGGGCTATACCCTCTAAACTTTACTTAGAAATTGTGTCACCTAAATATCCAAGTTCGTAATTTATAAGTAAGTTTTTTAGGATTTTTTAAAATTAAAATTTTTTTCTTTGATATGTATATTTTTATACTAATATGTTCAATCACTATATATCATTGCAGCATGCACAGTGAATTTTTCCAGCAGTGTGTATGAATACACTGCATATGAGTCCAGTTAAAGGTATTATTATATACGTTATTATCAACAGATAATTTGCAAGTTTTATTTTGCTCCCAATAGCAGTACATATTTTAATCAAGTTCTTTGTCATCTTATAACAAGGGTTGTCTTAACTCCAATGTCTAACTTGTTTCTATTTGAGACCTCACCAGAAGCATCTTTATAGCAGTATCTGTTCATGATAATACATGCATTCTCTAATACTACCACAACTTTTGCTACAGTTCTCCTCTCTCTCCCTCTCTTTCTCTTTTTTTTTAAGAGAGAATTTTGCTATAGGGCATGTGTGCTTGCGGAAGAGACAGAGAGAAAATGAAAAAATCATTCCTTAGGGGGCATGTCCATGCTATAATCCCTTCTCTTCTGTTCTCCTCTCAGGATTTTGGGTATGCAGGTACACATGCCCAACATGAGTTTGAAGCTGCCAGGTCTAGGACTTGAACCATGGTAAACCATGTGGAAGTCCAGCGCCTTAGCCACTATGCCACCTGCTGGCTCTCCTTTTTTTGAGTC
Source organism: Tupaia tana (assembly GCA_026018925.1). NCBI lineage: Eukaryota > Metazoa > Chordata > Mammalia > Scandentia > Tupaiidae > Tupaia > Tupaia tana. Next base: position 43,006,731 of record JAKSZU010000014.1, on the reverse strand, counting down.
CTTATTAGAATTGCCTTTAATGTCCATATCTCAGGCAACAATCTTCTCAAGGAAATTTAGGCTTTTTCTATTAAACCCTCCATTTTTTTTTCCAGGCTCTCCCCATTACTCAGCAACCCTGCAGCCTTTGTCTGGCCTGACAATAATCTACCAGCAGTTTTCTTAAAAGGCCCATAAGAAACTCCATGCTCCTGCCCTCACAGACTCCTGATTCCTTCTTGAAGTCCACACTTGGTTCTTGTAACCAGGATTGTCCTAATTTTTGCCACATTGCCACTGCATTCTCTATAAATCCATGCATAACTCACTTGGCCCTCTTCCCTTTACATACACCACCAGTTGCTTATTGTCAGTACATCTGTACTTCAGAGAGTTTCTTGCTACTTCACCGGTGATTACAGAGCAGATCCAAGCTGGACAAATAAGCAAACGTCTTTGCTGTCCAGTGAGAGGAACTATGTCTTCTCCAACAAGTCTGAAGCCTATCTCTAGGAAAATTGTCTCCTTTTAGAATAATCCGTCTTTGGGTACTCTCTCTCAGCTCTAGGGTACCAGGTAGATTTCCTTATGTCCTTATGGTTACTCTTCCATTACACCAGGTAGGGTCCTTATATCTTATGGTTACTCTTCCATCACTCTCCAATAATTACTTATATTAATCTTCTCCTTTTTAGCTTACTGTGTGGTTTCTGTCTCATGATTGGACAACACTAATGCAACAAACTGTTACATGGACTTCATATGCATACTAGATTGGTAATACAATGGACCTATAGAATAAAAGTCTGGTACCTTAGAGTTGGAAAGCAAAATAAAAGATTGATTTAGTGGAACTACATGGTCCTACATAACCCTACATAGTCCTCCTTTTATCAAAAAGTAATTTCTTCAGGTACGATTAATATTTAGTCAAGTGTACCCTTTCACAAGTATGCAACACGATGGCTTTCGACAGTTGTATACACCTGTATAAACACCACCACAGTTAAGATACGGAACACTTCTATCCTCAACAGACTCTTCATGACCCTTTAAACCTATTCTTTCCCATCATCGTTGGTCCTGCACAACTATTGATCTGCTTTCTGCCACTGTAGATTAGTTTTCTTCTCTAGGATGTTATACAAATGATATTGTGCAGTATATTACAGTTTTGTGCCTTTTTTCACACATCCTGATTTTGAGAGTCATCCATGCCGTTGCATGTGTCAGCAGTTTGTTGTGTTTCATTGTTGACCAATTTCATTATATATATGTCAAAGCTTGTTTATTCTAGGGTTTCTCAACCACATCCCTATTGCCATTTGAGCCAGATAACCCTCTGTCATTCTAGTACTGGAGGACATTTAGCCGCATCCTCGGTCTCTAACGCCAGATGACAATAGCACCTTATTTCCCACTGTGACAAAGATAAATGTCCCCGGTCATTGCCAATGTCTTCATGGAGAACAAAACCCCTAACTAAGTACCACTAGTTTATCCACCCACTTACTAATGAACATTGAGGTTGCTTCTAGTTTGGGATACTGTGAATGAAACTACGATGCACACCTAGTGTACGTATAATACTTCCTTTTATTAAATCCATGATATACGATTTCTCAGACTCCAATGAAACACTGGGGATGGTGCCCACTGCTTTGTAAAACAGCTAGTTTTATAACTGGGCACAATGTAGTTCTCACAATGTTCTCAGCATGAAGTAGAAATTATTTACCCATTTGCCCAATACCAGAGGAAAATGCAATGATCCCATTTCCTCTTCCATCAGATAGTCCTTTGAATGTTAGATTATCTTTTTTCTTCTTGTTACTTTTTTTTCCCTTCAGGATAAAGATTAATTTCTTCAGCCTTCCTTCATATGCCACAGCTTCTAAAATTACTCTATTCTGTTTGCCTTCTCTGGGATGCATTTTAACTTGGCAACAACACTTTTAGAGTACAGTATTCAAAACTGAACCAAATAGTATCTAATAGTAGGAAAAATAGATGAATGTTCATAATCATGAACTATTCTACTTATGCAGTTTAAGACTGAGTTGGTTCATAGTAAACTTACTGTCAAATTACCCTACCTCCAGTCTTTTTCATGTAAATATTTAGGGTTTCCTTTATTCCATACCTGTACAACTGTTTGGGGGATGGTATAAATGCCATATTTGCATTCATCTACTTTACCTTTCATCTCGTTGCTATGAGACATCTTTCTATCAAGTCAGGGTTTAGTTGAATCTCCTTTCTGTCGTTCACTTCAGTAATTTAGTTTCGTAGCTTCCAGAAATTTATTTAGAATAATTTCTAGTTTCTGTGCTTCAAAATAAATGTTAAAGATGAAAATACAAGGATGCTTTTGGCTTTCATTGATTTGGCATGCATATATTGAATGTTTTCTGAAAACCCTCTCTCCTCTCTCTCTGGCAAGTGCACACTAACTATGGCAAAAACCTAAAAAAATAAATAAAATTTCTTAAAGAATCATTTATATAGTTTTATTTGTTATTATTAATTAATTTTTAAAAATTTGACTAGAAAGAGACAGACAGAAGGAGGGGGGAGAGTGAGAAGGCATACTGCCAGGTCGAGGACTCAAACCACAGTTGGCCAAATGGAAATCTAGTGTACCAACCACTATACTACCTGCTGGCCCTGATAAATACATTTTTTTTAAAATAAAAAGAAAGTACTGTTACTAAGTATAGGGACTAGCACAGGCTCCAGAGTCAGACTGCCTGGATTTAAACCACTGTCATATCCAGTGCTAGCTGTTTGACTTTGAGCAAGTTAAGTGACCTCTATTTACCCCAGATTTCTCATCTGTAAGTCCAGAATAATGCTAATATCTATATCATGGGTTACTGGAAGAATATATGAGGTAAGTCATATCTTACCAACAGTAACTGGTACAGAGGGAAATTTAATAAAGACCAACTGCTTTGCTGTCTACCAAAGAACTAGAGAAGGAAACCCTAATCAACCATTAGACTAAGTGTTCAATAATCTCTCAGCATGGGTAGAATGGAGTGTGAATAATTACCATGTACCATGTCATAGTATGATGTTCTTCTACTCCACAGTCAGGCTAATTATTTAAACTCATTAGTTCACTGAGCAAGGATTCAGCTCATCTTCCATATCTGCTATCTCCTTGGTAAAATCTCTAGTTACATAAACTCTAGATTTGGTAGCAAATCAGTGCCAGAGGGGAGATTTCTCTGTGTTTGCAGCAATTTCAAGCCCATCATCTCTATTTTTGCAACTCTACTGCGAGATAACTGTTCCATCCTCGCCTAAGGGAATTGGACTGAAAAGTGCTATTAAGTTTTGGTATCTAGGAGCCAACAGGTGGTGTACGGGTTCAGGTGCTGGACTCTCACATGACTGACCACAGCTTGAGTCCCAGATCTGGCAGCTTAAAAGTCACAGTGGACATGTGTGCATGAGTACACAGTGTCCTGAAGGAGAAGGGATTGCGGCATGGCTAGCCCCCCCTAGGGGCGGATTTCTCACTTTGTCTCTCTCTGGCAAGTGCACATACCTGTAGAAAAAAAAAAAAATTCTCTCTTAAAGAAAAAAAAAAAGATTTTGGTATTTGGAGTAGACAGATCAGGACTTCTTTAAAAATGTCTTAACAAGGTGTATTCTGGGTACTGCCTGAACATAATATCTGCTAAACATACTCTTACGAATACCACTGGGACCTCCCTGCCAGTTGACATCATGCATTAATCAAGGCCCTTTGGGTACAGCTGTTCAGCCAGCTGTGAACCCTCCTAATTGTCCTGCCACCCAGACCATATTTCTCCATCTTGTCCACAGTGTGTAACAAGAGACTTTGTCAAATGCCTCACTGAACCCAGACCCACCTGTCTATGGCATTAAACTGATCGACTAATCAAATCCATCAGTTTCTAGTCGAAGAAAACTGTTGGAAAATATGATCATGAAAAAGGGGGGTGAGGAAGAAAGGGAAGGAAAGGAGCAAGAGAAGGAGGTAAGGGGAGAAAAAAGATGACCCCGATATGTCTGCCTCTCACTGGAAAGATAGAAAATAAAAAGCGTATTTCAGGAATGATGAGATTCTGAATGAGTTTTATTATTAATTTACTTTTTGCTCATCTGTTTTCCAAAATTATCTACAATGTCTATGCTAATTCCGCAATGTGAAAAAAAGGGCCCTCTAAATCATACACACAGTGCACTCATTTGTCCTTTTACTACTGACTTAAGTTCCAACCACCCTCCTCTTGCTTTTCATTTAAAAATTGAAGTTCCATAGTTTTATTATGATTTTAAAATAAATGCCAGTGTCTTATTAGCAATGAGACTCCTCCCTCTTTCAAACAATAATATAAAACAACCAGAATAATGCCCTTTCTAAATCCGTTAATCTGGAGCAGAGAAATTCTTTCCAAAGAGGATTTACAGTTAATCCAAGTGATCTTTCAGTGAATGTCTCAGCTTGCTGTGTACAATCCTTGTTCTGATTTATTTACATTTGCTGTAGAAAAATGCAGAGTGAGTTTTAGCAGATGTCCTAATGCAGTTTTCAGCGCTCTCTTCCTGAGCCAGACTAAAGCCTCCCATCGCCTTCCTCTCATCAAGCCTTCCCATCTAGCATGGACAGGACTGTGTGTGAAGGGGGGCGGGCTTTAAATACCTGTTCACATACCCTAGCTCTGCACCTGGGTTCTCACTGATGGTGTGGACATGAAAAATGGACTGTTTGGGGCAATCACATCAGCCAAGCTGCCAGCAAAGGTGGCAAATCCAATCTCCAGGAAAAATGGGCAATCCAAATTGCAATGCACTAGAGCTTTCTGAGAGGAATAAGACAGAACAATATTGAAACATAGTAGCAACTGTTAAGGGCCTCATCTGACCAGCTGCCAGGGTGTGAAGGGTACTGAAAGGAGGGTGCTGGCAATAAGTTTGTTCCCAGATGCTCTCGTCCTCCTTCCCATCTGGAGAACACACAGTTTCAGGCATTCAGAACCTAAAAATGAACCTAACCATCCATCTTAACGAATCCAAATGATGCCAACTTTGTACACACACAGTTTATAGCAGGACTAGCTATAGCTTTTTGCCATAGGGCACGTGTGCTCACCAGCAGGAGACAGAGAGAGACAGTGAGACGGAAAGTAAGGAATCACCCTCTCAGGGGGGATGGCCTTATCGCAAACCCTTTTCGTTTATTCTCCTCTTGGGATCTTGGGTACCCATGCACATTTGCTCCATGTGATTTTCAAGTGGCTGGTCCGAGACTTGAACTGTGGTGGGCCAATTAGGAGTCCAGCACCTTAACCACCACACCATCTGCTGGCCCCCTTTTTATTTTCTTAATCTTCCCACTATACTCTTCTTGGTGAATTCTCGGGTTACTTTCTTATATTTCCTTGCCTAACTGGGCTCACCTCATTCTTTTACTCACTCATTCATCCAGTTCCCAAACATAAACTGAATGTCTCAGACACTGTACACAGGTGAGGAAATTCAGTCTTAGTTCTCCCCTTATCATCCTTAGGATCTAGGATGAAACAAATATGGACCCTATAATTTAACAAATAAAGATAAATTTGAAATTGAGAGGAAGTCAAGGAACCTGCTTTATTGTATTTAATGAACTTACCTGATCACAGATGCTTCTTCAGTGTAAAACTGGCTTAATCCTACAAAACTGATCTTTTGAAGAATGTGCTGTTAGGAAGTGAGAACTCAAATCATACCACAAATGCTCTGGGTGTTTTGATAAGCCCCTTAGGGAAAAGCAAAGGAAAGACTAGAAACCTTATTGCACACTTCAGGAATTCCAATGGGGTTGTTCTTGCCCAGATTCATTACCATATGTAGTTGGACTGTCTTTAGAACAGTCAACTGCCAAGACTACATGCTAGTGTACATGCAGAAATGCCCTGAAAATAAATTTCCATGCAACATGTGGCTATTTTAACCAGACTCTTCCAGCTCATACTGCTTTACTCTGTGAAAAGATAGGATTATCAAAGGTATCCCACAAAGAGCATGCTGTTTAGTGTCTACCAAAGACCACGCTAATAAAGAAATTAAAGAACTGCTTTCCATCATCCTTCTCTGATTGAGAAATCAATATAATTCATCCCCAAGTGAGTGTTCTAATTAATGTGATCTCATTTTACCTTGTGCAAACTCAGGCAGGTGGTCAAACTGAAATTGATGTCTTATACAAGAAGTACAGCACAGGGCTTAGAGGATGCACACAGCTGGAAAGGAGTGAGAGGGTATGAGGGTGTGATATTAAGACACAACAGTTGAAACCATTCCATGATAGCTATATCTCAGGAAGTGCTGAGTTTAGTTACTCGGAGGAGTGGCCAAAAGAGAGAAGGGATAGCTTGTGTTGAGGAAATGGAACAGTGGGGTTTGATAAAGGTAGAATAGAGTAGATATCGAAAGTACAGACTTGGGACCAGCAGTTAGCATAATGGCTATGTTGCTGGACTCCCATGTAGTTGACCACAGTTCGCGTCCCGGATCCAGTGGCTTAAAACTCACGCTGGACGTGTATGTGTACGTGCCCAAGATCCCGAGAGGAGAACGGAGGAGAAGGGACTGTGGCATGGCCATCCCCCCTGGGGGGTGATTTCTCACTTTCTGTCTCTCTGTCTGTCTGGCGAGTGCATGCACCCTATAGCAAAAACCTCTTAAAAAAAAAAAAAAAAAAAAAAAAAAAAAAAAGTACAGACTTTGGGTTAGCCCATGCCGTGGTGGTTAAGGTCACTGGATGCCGCATTGCTGACTCTACAGTTCGAGTCCCAGACCCACCAACTTGAGAAATCTGCCAGGTATATTGCACATGTGCCCATATTCCTGAAAGGAGGGAGAGGTGAAGGAGAGATTACAGCCCGCCCATTACCCATGGAGGGTTCTCCCCACCTCCTTTCTCAGTCTCTCTCCAGTGAGTGCATGCGCCATCTAGTAAAACTAAAAGCAAAATCTAAGTACAGATTTAGATTCAGACAGGCCTGGGTTTAAATTTTGTCTCCTGGGTTTGAGAACTGGTTTGACTTTGTGAAAGACGGCTTAATCTCACTGACTCATTTTCCCCTCCTGCAAAACAGAGATTAACAACTCAGAGAGGACTATGAAAATGATTAAATGTAGTAAAGAAGCATTTAGTATATGGTACCTGATATGTGGGACGTAATCAGTAACAAGTGATGATTACGAATCGCTTCTTTGAACGCTTTCTGTTAGCAGATTTTTTTAAACATCAAGGTTTTCCACTTGGGTATTTATATTGTATGAGGCATGTCCAGATTACAGGAGAAAGGTAAGTTTTGATTAAGGTAACATGACCATTGCAGGACTGGAAAATTCTGTTAGGGAATCTCTCAAGTGTGAATTATTCCTGGTCATACACTTGTGTTCTTAGAATATTATATCAAGAAGGCACTCATTTGTGTATTGTATTAGGTCGAACGTTTTAAAAAATCCCTTTCTGTATGTCTAAAATGGTCAGATATTGACAATTTTATATGGTTCTATCTATACAAGGACAATATTCCCCAAATCAAATCTACTCATCTCGTGAATTAAGAAAATGTTTCATCTTAGGTTGATACAGTGTGAATTAGCTTTACTAAAGTATTTCTTTCTGTAACCCCACAGAATGTGTGAGGATAAACTCCACACACTGAACTCTCTTCCCCTCCTCCCCACCCTCTTCCTCTGCAGATCTGGCTACTGGCCTTGCTGGGCCCTGTGAGCCTCTCCTGACTGTTCCCTTAGCTCATGGAACTGGCCTATGACTAGGGCTGTTCCGGAGGTATGTCTCACACCTCTCCCACAATTAATATCCCAAGTCTAGAGGCACTAAACCCCAGACACTAACCCATACCCTGCTGATTCTATTCATTGAGAAGCTGATCAAGGTTTTTTTTTTTTTTTCTTTTTTTTTTGGAGAGGTTTTTGCTATAGGACGCGTGCGCTCGTCAGAAAGACAGAGAGAGACAGAGAGACAGAAAGACAGAAAGCGAGAAATCATCCCCCAGGGGGGATAGCCACGTCGCAATCCCTTCTCCTCCATTCTCCTCTCGGGATGTTGGGCATGCACACATACACGCCCAGCGTGAGTTTAAGCCACTGGGTCCAGGACTCGAACTGCAGTCTAATACATGGGAGTCCAGTGACATAGCCGTTACGCTAACTGCTGGTCCCAATAAGTTGATCAAGTATTAAAACCCCTCAACAATGTATGTCTTTCCTTGATTAATGCATGCTTTGTTCTTAGCATATACAAACTGAGCCTGTACTTGCTGACAGCATGGGCCATTCTCCACTTGGCTGTCAGTGGAGCTTCCCTAGCATGGAAACTCAGGTCTTTCTCTGCTGGACTTCTGAGCATGTTCTTAGGAATGGGTAAACATTGAGGGCAGGCCTCCCCAGATTTGAGGACCCCCCTCCCCCTCGAAACAACTTCCAATGAAATGCTATGAAATTTTCTGTGGGCTTTCAAGTAAGGTACTTTATCTCCTCCTCAGACGCCTGTCTGTGTCTGTCGAATGTCTCTCCTGTGCTCTAAGCACTCTTCTAGCCACAGAAAATCGGCCTCTTCAGTGTCTTGTGGAGACCTGAGCTAACGCTCTGTGTCTGCCATTCGCCACCCGTGGATGTATGACCTTGGAAGATGTGTTCCATTTATCTGGGCCTCAGTTCTCCCAACTGTTAAATAAAGAAGTTGGAATATAAGGCTGCTAGATCTTTTCCATCTCTAAACTCCCATATTTCTATAGCTGGGCTCTCATACGAGAGGCCTGGGATTCATATTCTTTCCCATATTATCTCATCCTCATAAAATCATTCCGTTCCAGGAATTTTACCAAAGGCTAATTTGCACAACAATTATTCCTACCCAGCCAGCCCTTTCCTGGAGTCAGCTCTGCAGGCCAGGGAAGGGAGGTGGAAGTCTGGCCATCTGTTCCTTTATGCTACACACTCTGTTTTTGAATGGTTGCCTAGGATAAATTTAATTAGGAAAGTAAACCTTTTGGGAGAAATGATAAAATACATTACAAAACTAGAAAATTAAAGGGATGTTTGAATAAGATTTGTTTTCCTCTACAGTCCTGCAGCTGGCTGAATATCTGGGCTTCTCTTCCTCCTCCGTTCAACAATACCATTGTCCCAGTTCTCTTCAGCCTCCCCACAACCAAAGGTCCGTCAGGATTTTCTCTTCTAGAGCAAGACTCTCTTCTTCTTCTGCAGTGCAACTGCCATCATGATTCACTTTGTTAGGATACTTTTCCCAATTGTTGTTCAATTGTTTTGTTTTCTGGAGTTTTTGTTTGTTTTGGAGATTTTTGCTACAGAGCACAAGCACTCACTGGAGAGACAGACAGAAAGACAGAAAGTGAGAAATCATTCATCTCCACCTCCATTCTCCTCTCCAGACTCCAGGCAGGCATGCACTCATGCTCTGCATGAGTTTCAAAAGCCACTAGATCCGGGACTCAAACCACAGTCGGTCACCTGGGAGTCCAGTGCCTTAACCACCACACCACTTCTCCCAAGTATACTTCACCTCTCCTGTGTTTGTAGGGCCACTTATTTTTGCTGCCCAGCATCTATTCTGTTTTCTTTTGATAAAAGTTAGTCAGTTCTGCTTTGGAAGAAACAGTTTCTGTGCTTGTGTTTTCTGGGCCTCAGGAGGTGGAGCTCAGGATCTTGGCTGACACATTTTGTCCATTCAGCCAGGAGCTTCTGCACCAACCATGTTTTGGGCACTGAGACCACTAGACCAGAATGACAAGGTTTCTGCTTATATTCTTATAGGAGCTGCTAGAGATTTTACACTTGTTTTTACATTTTCTCTCCCTATCACATTATGTGGAACATAATAGGTGGTGGAAGGATAAATGTGGTGGAAGGATAAAAAAATAAAATTCTCTCAAGAGCACATGATGGGGTCAGTAGGTGGCATGGTGGTTAAGGGCACTGGACTCACACATGGCTGGCCACAGTTTGAGTCCCAAATCCAGCAGCTTGCATTCTCTCTCTCTTTCTCTCTCTCACTCACTCTGGCCCTTTCTGGTCAAATTTAAATAAAGTTAAATGAAATAATTATTTTATTAAAAAAAGAGTACATGATGTTACAAACAGAGTACCATGTGGTTGCACATGCATGTACACATGTGTGTGTGGTATATTGAGTTACCACTACACATCAGGATCACTTCTACAATTTTACATGAATAAATCCATTTAACACATATGGCTATCTTGTGTGATAGACACTATTAAGACGTGACTCTGCAGAGAAGGAAATAAAGGCCAAGTACAATGATGAGACTTAAGGTCCCAGAGGCTTCAAGCAGTACAGGGAGGACTGGAAACTAGTCCGTCTAGCACCTTAAACATACTTAAAGTCATGATGCTATTGGGTTGCTGGAAAAGTCATGTTGTATTTTTTTTCTATGTAAAAAATATGCCATGACTTTTCTGACAACACCACATACTGTCTTATTTTATTATTATTATTTTAAAATTTGCTAGAGGGTGCATATGCTTGCTGGAGACAGAGACAGAGAGACAGAGAGAGAGAAAGCAGTCCCAAGAGGGATGGTCATACCACAATCCCTTTTCCTCCATTTCTCCTTCCATTTGGGAACTTTGGCATGCCTGCACGTGTGCCTAGTATGTTTCTTAAGCCACTGAGCCATGACTCAATACATGCAGTCGGCCACGTGGAATCCAGCTGCCTTACCTCCATGCCATATTGTCCTATTCTTAATCACAGACACTGGACTGAGGGAAATAACAATAAAGGTAGAAAGTTATACTTTTACTTCGATTTCCCATCTAAATGGTGATGTTTTGGATTTTATATATTTTCTCATCCTCAAATTAAATAGATACTCTTCAAAATAGATTTCAGTGTTGTAGCCATTTTAACTTTATGGCTCTCATTTTCCTAGAAGAAAGTCGAGATCTGCAGATCCGTAGTTTTGGCAAGATAGAGCAATGTTGATGAAAATACAGACGAAAAAGGCAATCCTGGAGATCAAAACACATCTGTGCGTAACACGTTCACACACTGATCATAACACAATGAAAACACAGACATGTGCCAGCTTCTCGCGGATCCTCACAATATCTTTCTGAAATCCTCCAGGTCAGAGTAGTCAAAAATAAGGACTGAAAACCAGCGGAGTTTCTAGGGTAACCTTTGAAGTTAGGGCTTCTCTCGGTGGCAAAGGAAATTCATCAGCTAGCGATCCACGGAGCCCTGTTTACAGTCTGCAGGAACATTCATTGGGCTATTATGAAGAACGCTAATGCTCTCAATTACACCTAAATTAAGATAAAGCAGTAACCTAGTTACTGTAAAAGTGGTTTTATTTATAGACAGCAATTTAATCTTTAATATGCAACCACCATCTGTAAAGCTACTTAGCCCCATCTATCCCATTTATGTCTTTATTATCCTCTTGTAAAAACACATGGAGCATTCCTGGTTATAGATGTGAAATGAGTTCTTTCTCTAACACTTTTTTAAGCTTAAAAATGTTGATGTAATTACTGTGGATAGATACATTTTCATGCCGAATGTCCTTCATCCATTATATCCCATAATGCAATTAAGCATAGTCTCTACAGAAAGAAAGAGTGATTTATGATAATTGAGGTGGAAGAGCTTTTTCCCTCCTCCAACAGAAGCATTTGTTTGGGTGGCAGGAGGGTCTGGAGGGGGGAGGCATAGAGATTCCTGCATTCAGGACTGTCAACCTTTTCAACTAAATCATCTCTCAGAAGAAATCAAGCCTCTAAGCACATCGAGCCAGCTGTATGCCTTCAACCAGCATTGTTGGAAGCCTGGTTTTGAAAGTGCAAACTGCCTCCTGAGTCTGAACACATCTGGAAGCCTAACCAGCTTCTAAGCTAAGCATTTCAGCAAAGGCAGCCTGTTTATCCCAAAGGATAGAAACATTTTCTGAGCAGGGTTCCTGGGCACTTGAGGAGTTATATGCAGCCTGCTAGTTACAGTCGTTCCTCAAATAAATGATTAGCTAACAGCTAGAGGGAAAAGTGAACACGCACACACACACGAACAAAACAATCTGAAAAGCTTGGTGGGACATCCAAAATCAGTAAGTATGTTGTTTTGTTCAGGTGGATCTTTAGAATGAAAAAAAAAATCTCAAAAGATTCTACTTATAAATTCTTATTTATAAAGGTTGCTATGGCTAGATGAGGAACTAGAAAGATGATCAAATTTTTTTTTTTTTTTTTTTTTTTTTTTTTTTTTTTTTTTTTTTGGAGAGGTTTTTTCGCTATAGGGCGCGTTCGCCAGACAGAGAGAGACATAGAGACAGAAAGCGAGAAATCACCCCCCAGAATGGTCACGCCGCAATCCCTTCTCCTCCACTCTCCTCTCGGGATCTTGGGCACGCACGCACATGCGTGAGTTGTAAGCCACCTCCGAGACGCGAAGACTACGTGGGAGAGCGACATAGCCATTACGCTAAAAGATGATCAAATTTGTGGTCAGCAAATGCAAATCAAGTATGCCACAACTTCCTCGCTCACTTGCTCATAGTGGACAAAATGAGCTAGTATTCCTTTTATTTATTTATTTTTTTTAAGAGAGAGATTTTTGCTCTAGGGCAAATTATGAATGACCTATTTATGTTCATGAAACAATTTCCAGCAAGAATTTACTCATACATTCTACTATCACTGCATAATATTTTGCTATCTTTTAAAAAAATATTTTAGCTAACTATTTTAATTTGAGGGACACAGGGAGGGAGGGAGAGAGAGAGAGAGAGAGAAAGGGAGAGAACAAGTTGCCTGGTCTGGGACTCGAACCACGATTGGCCATGTGGGAGTCTGGTCCCCTTAAACACCATGCCACATGCTGGCTCCAGACATTTTACAATATTTTGAAAAAGCCTCAAATCTGAATACATACTAAAAGGAAATAGTCTGTAAGAAAGTAGAAAAGGCTATCCACATTAAAATATACATCCTTTTAAAGTGCGTCCACCCCCTCTTTTACTCCATCACAGTTTACTATTTGCTTCAAAAATGCCAACCACAATTTAAAATCACTTTATCTGTTCTCCTGTTTACTATCCAACTTCTCCACTGGAATACAAACCCTGTGAGGGCAGGGATATTTTCTTTCTTATTCTTGAGATAATCCTAATACCTTCTATGGTACCTGATATCAAAAAAGTGCTCAAACTATACTTACAAACTTAAATAATCAATAAAGTTCAAAGCATTTGTAATACTAGGTCATTGGGAAAGTCATGACACATTTTTCAATGCAAAAATGTGTCATGACTTCTCGACAACCCAATAGAAGACAAAAGACTTTTACCTAGATCAACAGCGAGGAGAAAGAAAGTTATTACAAAAGAATATAAATGATAGTCCAGAAATGATTTAGAAACTTAAGGAAATTCTTGTAATGTAATTTAAAGAGAAAGGAGCACGCTTCAAAACTGCATGTATTATGTGGATTAAAACAAATTCGCATACTTTAGGATTTTAATTTGTGATGTGTATGGACTAACTTTTTTGTGTGTGGGGGGGAGGAGAGGTTTTTGCTATAGGGCTCGTGCGCTTGTCAGAAAGACAGAGAGTCAGAGAGATAGAAAATGAGAAATCACCCCCTGGGGGGATGGCCACACTGCAATCCCTTCTCCTCCATTCTCATCTCAGGATCTTGGGCACACATGCACACGCCCCCGGCGTGTGCTTAAGCCACCTGATCTGGGACTCGAACCGCAATTGGCTACATGGGTGTTCAGCGACATAGCCATTACACTAACTGCTGGTCCATGTATGTACTAACTTTAAAAGATGAAATAATTGAACAACCAATTATATTTTGGTCTTTTTTCACTGTACAGTTGAGGAAACTGAGTTCCAAAGATGTAGGGACAAATACATAGTCTACAGATGGGGAATGATTGTGCTGAGGTTTAAACCAGCATAAAGCCATACCATTTCAATGGTCTTTCTACTCTATTGGACTCCAAGGGTTAGGAGTATCTTCACAGTCCTCACTTGTTACCTCTGCTCACTTGTAACCTCAGTCACCTAATTGCACTTCATCTCTCCTCTGTCCTGGAAATCAACCCAGCTGCCCCATTCAACACGAAATCTATTGTTTTCTCCTTTTGGACCCTGTAAAGTTATTACTGCCACCCAAGCAAATGCACCATCATTTGAAGCCAAAGTGGACTGCTAGGTTCAGAAGTTTCCTAGTGTCCGGCAGCACCCTGGCATCTCTCTCTCTGGATAAGGAACTAAAAATCACAGTTAGAAAAGTGCTCTTACGGCAAAGTACAGAGTCACAGCCACGCCTTCCATCCAAATCAGTTATTTCCACCTCTGGTGACTGTGAGTCACTTACTAATTTGCAGCAGTCAAAAAATATATAAAATTAATCCCTAATGTCTGATGATATCCTAATAATAAATTACAGAGAGGTAAGCTAATGAGACAGCCTTGGTTGGATTCCATACGTTTTTGAGCAAACTTTCACTCTACAAGTGGTCAATAGGCCTCTCTTATTAAAACCCATGGAGAAAGACACAAGTTACACTGAGTTACAAGGCAGTGGCAAGTTCTGATTAAAAATACAGGAAGTTTATCTGTGTAATCATCTTTCAATTAGTCACACTAAAAGAGAAGAACTATTGCACAGCTAATGCAGAACCACTGAATGTGGAAATGATCATTCAATTTTTGTTCTGTACCATATGTAACGATTAATAAAGAATAAAGTAATAATTGTTAATATAGATAACAATGTTAACATTCATCAAGCATGCACTATATACCACATGCTATATTAAGCTATTTACAAAACATCCTCATGAAGGAGAGTATTATCATCCTCCCCTACAGAACAAGGAATCTATGAGACATTTATTAACTTGCTCAAGGACAAACAGCTAGTAAGCAAATATTGTGCTGAAACCAGGGCTATTTGCCTCCGAAATTGCACCTATGACCAGTGTGCGATGTGTTTTAGAGGTGTGTCTTTCACATCCTCAGGTTAGTGTTACTATATTCTGTAGGCAGCTGATGGTCTGTCAATTTGAAAGACACTGCTACAAGGCCACTCCCACTAAAACCCAACCTTCTACAGGGCCTGAAATCACAGTATTAAAGGTTCAATCCTTTAGGTTAAGAGATTAATAGCTATAAGAACCCTATGCAAGGGAGTTGGATGGTGGTGTAGTGGTAAGAGAATTCTCTGTGAGACTGAGCCACATAGGAAGGTTTTGAGTTTGTGACTGCAGACCTCCCTGAATACACTGAAAGTGCTCACTTCCATTATCTGGTTGGAGCTAAAGTGGATCACAGCGTAAAGACCCTGTGGGGGGTACCTATCCTTCTGTTCTTCTCTCTCGCTCTCCCACTCATGGAAAATCGGGAGAAAATCTTTAAAAAATTAAGAAAATCATTAAAATAACAGTATTTCTTAGATATGACCTCAAAAGCACAAAGAACTAGGAAAAGTTAAATGTGATCTACTTGGCCAAAATTAAAAACATTTGTACTTCAAAGAACAAGCAAAGTGTAAAGACAACTCACAGAATGGAAGCAAATATTTGCAACTCACGTATCTGATAAGGGTCTAGAATCCAGAGTATATAAAAGCTCTTACAATTTTTTTTTTTCTACAGGGCATGTGCACTCACCAGAAAGACAGTGAGAGAAAATAAAAAGTTGGGAGTAGGGGAGTGAGAAAGTAAAGAGAAGAAGAGTATAGGGGAGTGAGAAAGTACGCTCTAGGGGTTTGGCCATATGTCAATCCCTTCTCCTCCATTTTCCTCTCAGGATGCTGTGCACATACACCCATGCATGCATCATGTTTCTCCAAGCTGCCAGGTTTGGGACTTGAACAGTGCTGTTGGCCATGTGGATCCAGCCACCTTAGCTACAATACCACTGACTGGCCCCAACACTTACAACTTAATAAGAATACAACCCAATTTAAATATGAGGGAGAAAATAATTTGAACGGAAAAATTTTCAAGAAGATATTCAATGGCCAACAGGCACATGAAATTATGCTCAGTATAATTATCATTACAGAAATGCAAATCAAAATCACAATGGGATACCACTTCACACCCACTAGGATGGCAAGAATATAAAGATGAATAGTAAGTGTTGTTGAGGATGTGGAAAAATTGGAGCCCTTTTTTATTTCTGGTGGAAATGCAAAATAATAACAGCACAATGAAACATAGCTTGGCAGTTCTTCAGCATGTTAGAACTAAAGTTACCATTTGACCCATTAATTCCAGTTTGTACCCATAAGAATTAAAAACATATACCCATGCAAAAATTGTACAAAAATGTTCATAGAAGCATTAGTCATGTTACAAACAACCAAAATGCTCATTGATTGATAAATAGACAGACATATGGCATAATCCATTAAAAGGGATATTAGCCATAGAAAAGGAAGGCATTACTGATGGATGAAATGTTATATGAAGTTAAAGAAACCAGACAGAGTGAGCTAACTACCATAGGATTCCATCTATATAAAATATTCAGAACAGAAAAATCCAGAGACAAATGCAAATTGAAAAATTACCAGTGCGTGGGGCTATTGGAGAATGACTAGTTAATGGGTATGGGGTTTCTTTTGAGTTCATGGAAATGCTTGGTAATTAGAGATGACAGTTGGGTAATAGTTTGAATACATTAAATGCCAATGAACTGGTCGGTTGAAATTGTTTATTTTTATATTATGTAAATTTTACCTCAATAAACTAAACAGCACTGATCTTTTATAGGATCAGTCTCCTAGGAGTTCTGGGCCTCAAAAAATAGAGTTGAAGGCACAGAGGCAAATCTTGTGATTTCTATTTATTTTCCCCCCAGAACAATCTGATACGATCAGGCAAAATATGAATAAACAGAAAGGATTCCTGACTAGTTAGGTGGAGCATCTTGAAGAGAGAGGTCTCCCTTTTAATCACAATTTTACTGGCTTTTCAAGAAATTAAGATGACTCTAGGATAGCAAAATAGTTTCAAAATGGAGTACAGAAAGATTCACCCATGCATTGGCATTGGGGTAATATTGCCCCAATGGGATAATTGATTCTTCATCACTAAAATTTCTTATTCTTTTCATGTATAAAACACAGTTGCACATAGAGTATATAAACAGATATATGGCATATTTATGGTATTAACATTGTATGGTGGAGGGTAATTACAAAAATAGACTTCAATAGGCTCTTGAGGGGAACAACGAAAAGAAGGATTGAGAAATAGTACTTTAAATAGAGAAAACTAAGAACAATTCAATTCTCTTGAGAAATGAGTAGGTTTCTCCAGGGAGGGATCTTCAAGGAAATATTTGTTTACCACCCAGATAAAATATCAAGCATGTCCTGAAGCACAATGTCACACAGTGATGAAGAGAGCAGGCTACTCAGCTGTTCTCTTTACTAGCTGTGTGACATTGAACAACTAATAACCTCCCTGAACCTCGGTTTCCTCAAATGGAAAAGAGGGCTGGAGAGAGCATTTACTTCATTGAGTTACTGTATCAAATAGGATTATACCTCAAAGGTACTTGGAAGAGTGCCTGAGCAGTCTAATTTCTATATAAAGGTTAGCCACTACTCCTCATTTTTCACTATCTAGAGGAAGAGCCCAGTGGTTAGGAGTGTATTAGACAATAGATTGCCTGGACTTCAGTATTCATTCTAACTTCGAGCAAATTCATAACATTTTGTGCTTTCGATGCCCTTATGATTTGTTAAATAAAGGAAATACCAGTAACTCTCTTAGGGTTGTAGGACTTAATTCTTAGAAAGTTTAAACAGCATCTGTCACCTAAAATGAATTCAATGTAGGTTGTTACAACTGTTATCACCATGATTAATACTACAGTTAGTATTACTAACCTACCTGGCTGTCGTAATTAAACTAGGAACTATGGAAAGTACAAAAGAATTTTTAAAATGTAGAAAATGAGACACCATTTGGCTAGGGTTCCCTTATGAGGACTGAAAGCAGAAAAGAAAAGGGATGGTAGACAATGAGTGATGACTAAATACTGCAGGACAGATTATAGCACTCTGCAATTTTATAAACAGGAGAGAGCAGCATGAAATAGAGTAGCTAAAGGAAGCTTCTTGGGAGAGGTGGGAGTTAAAGTGAAGTTTCCTTTCGATCATTTAGAAACATAAACACCTCTCTTTAACTATATTCTTCTTGCTGCTGTGCACGAAAACAACCATTTGAAAAAGATCCTTACCTCTTTACTTAACTTTCCACAGGCTTCCCTCCTTTACTGCAAATTGCCCACCTGAAAGCACACAGAAATGGAGCCAAAGTCCACAGCACAGAATAATAGGTCCTTAAACTACAGTGACTGCCAGAAAATGCCAGCTCTTAGAGCAGGAGCATATGGTGAAAACTGCTGGAAAGGCAGTGGTAATTTTTACAGCAGGTTATTACTACAAACCTCCTTTGAGAGGCCAATTCACAGCTTGTCCTGAATGCTACATTAACTCATTTATGGTTTTTCAAAAATGCTTGATTTCCTACTGTCCCCAAATCTGACAAATATGCTCTCCTAATTCAAAACCCTCATGGAGTTCTTAAAAACTCCCAATTGAGTGTGATGCCATTTCAAGGTTGTAAATCCAGCCTTCCCAATGCACCCTCAAGGTAGCATTCAATTCTTCTGAAAGTAATTTTCTCTAGGCTTCCAGGATTCTCAGCTTTTCTGCATCCAATCTAAGAAATGTGCAACCAGAAACAATTTGGAGTTGCTTACTCAAATATCCCCTGTTCAAAGTGGCAACTCCAAAACTTGAATTTAGTTATCATTTCCAAAAGTTTAATCTATCTATCTATCTATCTATCTACCTACCTACCTGTCTTGCTTTCCCCTTCAAAAGAATATTAAACATCTTGGGACCAGCAGTTAGCGTAATGGCTATGTCGCTGGACTCCCACGTAGTCGACCATGGTTCGAGTCCCGGACCCGGTGGCTTAAACTCACGCCGGGCGCGTGTGCGTGCGTGCCCAAGATCCCGAGAGGAGAATGGAGGAGAAGGGATTGCGGCGTGGCCATCTCCCCTGGGGGGTGATTTCCTGCTTTCTGTCTCTCTGTCTCTCTCTGTCTGTCTGGCGAGCGCACGCGCCCTATAGCAAAAACCTCTCCAAAAAAAAAAAAAAAAAAAGAATATTAAACATCTCATCTTCATTTCCCTGAATTGCCATCTTTCTCTTTGACCCAGACATCCAGAAGTCAAACTGAAATTCCCTTTGTTGCTAGATAAATATCAAGCATTTCCATTTGTTACCAGGACTATGTTTTCTTGAAAATGATGCAAAATGAAGATGCTAATGCAACAGTTTGCATTGTTTAACCACAGCACTGAAATAGGCTTTAAATCCTATAAAAGTTGCCAAACATACAAAGAAACCTTAATTTCTACCTTAGCAACCATTGTGCCGTCTGTCATTTTTTAAAAAATAATCCATTAGCACTGAGCATGATATTAAAATAGAAGGCTGTCAACCATGTTTTGCCATAGACAATACTTCAAAGAAATTAAGATGACTCTAGGATAGCATCTTTGCTTTCATTTAAATTAGATCATAAAAACATTTCTTTTGAAAATTAATGAATAATCCCTTTGGGGTCTAATTGGAAGATGGCAGGATCTAACCCAAATAATTGTAAATTATATTCCAAATACTGTATGTAACATCAGTTATATAAAATATGACATACATGAGACAAAGATGGTATTTTAAATAATATTTAAAAAAAGCATTAGAAAAAAAACCTTAGTACATCAACCATGAGTTCCCATAAATGTCACTTTTAGGATAGATTCTATTTTTCTTTAAAAGCTCATTCAAGGGAAAATATTTGGCATCCGGATGTAACAAAAAATGAGATGAGTCTATGGGGATGAGTAAAATATGGGATAAAGTGAACTTGCACTAATGATACTAAGAATTTTTCTGACCTCAAACTGCTCGAATTGGGTGAGGCTGAAGTGCCCAAGTTACAAAAACTTGAAACAATGTTCCTAACATTTTGATAAGAACATTTTAAAGGAATTTCTGGGCCAGGTGGATATTAATTACATAGGAAGTATTGATATTTCAACTTGATTCTAGTTCTAAGAATGGAGAGTTTGGACATTTTCTTGAGAGGCATCGCAGCAAGGATAGCTTTGCACCTTCACAGGGGGGAGTTGCTGTCGCCGGGGCACGGTGTAACAGGAAAGGTGATGGACTTTCATGGAGGTACAGGTTCCGATGCAGTCTCTGCCATTTACTGTGTCCTTAGGAAAGTCTCTGTCCATCTGGTCATCTTAACCACAGGAGGAGACCAAGGGATCTTCAAGAATTCTTTTTCAAAGACCCTTTCAGCTTTCAAAATATTATTACTCCTAAGCTCCTGCAACATCAGAGATAAGAAAGAATCCTATGCTGGGAAAGGTATCAGTCAAGTTCTTTAGAAATGTCATTACTCTATGATCTGACTATTGATTTTTTTAAGAGAATTATTTTAACTTTATTTATTATTATTATTTTAATTTGATAGAGAGAGAGGGAGGGAAAGTGAGAAAGCAAGCTGCCAGGTCCAGGACTTGAACCATGGTTGGTCATATGGAAGTCCAGAGCCCTTAACCACCATGCCATCTGCTGGCCCCCTTGATTACTGATTCTGATATGATCAACATTTATTTATTCATGCATTCATTCATATGATAATACATATTGAATACTTCCTGTGAGCCTGTGCATCCTTCAGTTAGTTGAGGATAATAGACTGCCTTAAAAACCTCATGGAGTGAAAGAATCACCCAAGAAAAAAAACACTAAAATCCACTTTATAACTGTTCTCCCTCTAATTAAGTATGCGGCACAGACAAGCAATTTAAATTTTAACAAACATTCCAGGTGATTTTGGTATGTGTGGTGCCTGGACCTCTCTTGGAGAAAGTGTGGTCTAGGAGAAAGTGTGGACTAGTGAGAGAAACAGATTGTCAAGAAGTTACTTTAAGATGGGGAGAGAGCTGAGATCAGCAGATGACATAATGGTTACATTGCTGGACTCTCACAAAGTTGACCCCAGTTTGAGTCCTGGACCTAGCAGCTTAGAAGCCAGGTTTGTGTGTGTGTGTGTGTGTGTGTGTGTGTGTGTGTGTGTGCATGCATGTGTGCCCAAGATCCCGAGAGGAAAGAAAGGGATTGCAGCATGGCCGTCCCTCCCTGGGGGGGTGAGTTCCCCTGGGGGCTAAGTTCTCGCTTTCTGTCTCTCTGTCTCTCCCTGTCTCACTGGTGAGAGCACATGCCCTATAACAAAAAATAAAAAACTCTCTCTGAAAAAAAAACGAGAGAGAGCTACCATGACGAAGGTAGGCTATGATGCTGGGGGTACACAGATATAGTCCCCACTTGTCTAGAGCCAGAAATCTTATGTAGATGAGAGAATATTCACTAAAAGAAGGATAGAATTTCATAGACTCCAGATGAGAACAAAAGGCATTTTTTTAAGAATTATTTTTTACTTAACTTTCATTTTTTGTTTATTTATTTATTTTATTTTATTTTACCAGAGAGGGACCAAGAGAGAGAGGAAGTGAGAAAGTAAGCCACCTGTCCTGGGACTTGAACTGTGGTCAGCCATGTGGGAGCCCAGCGCCCTTAACCACCATGCTACCTGTCAGCCTTCACAAAAGGCAGTTTAGATCAAAAATATCATGTGTAAACACTGGGAACTAAGAGTTTCTTCTATACGCAACCCAGAGAGAATATCCTAAAGGCCTAAACTGAACAATGTTTTCACCCCAACTCCTATTTATAAATATATGTGGAATTAATTAATGGATGGAAAAATAGGTAAATATAGTTATTAACTGGTTAGTAACTTGTGATCTATGCTAGCAATAAGATATAGAATATACAAAGGATGATGGTATTTACATATCATCAAAGAAATATTCAAGAGTTGAGACAGAAAATAATTTTAGTCCTTGATGTAGCAAGAACTGATCACTAAATAGCACTTGTTTCTGGCTCTTCCACATGATGATACCACGCCAAGAAAGAATCAGATTGTATTTGTCCATCTTAGAGAGTTCTCATTTTCTTCACAATTACAAGTACAGCTAGGTCATAATCTGAGATAAACGTCTCCCTCTAACAAATGTCTATGAATGTCCTTAACAGAGTGACGGAAGAGGGAAATCCCATTTGTCATGTTTAATTCACAAGGCATGCACCATTGCTATACATCATGTCTTATGTGTAAGGCACAAATTGAAAGTTGCTAGGCTGGGGGTCGGCAGGTGGCGTGGTGGTTAAAGGCACTGGATTTCCCACACAGTCGACCACAATTCGAGTCCCAGACCTGGTGGCTTGCTTTCTCACTTTCCCTTTCTTTCTCTCTCTGTCTCTCTAGTCAAATTAAAACAATAATAACAAATGGAATTAAATAAATAAATAAATAATTTTAAAAATATATTAGGTAGTGTGGTCTTGAGCAAGTGATACAGTCTCTTGGTGCCTCATTTTTCTTCTTGCAAATAGAAAAGCAAGAATTAGATAATCTCTAAGAACAGTTTCTATTCTGATGGTCCATGAATCAAAGTAAAAGAACATTTCTGGAGGAATTAATTAATCCTCTGAGGGATAAAATGAGATAAGCATTTGCTTTTATTCTACATTGCTCTGCAGATGATCTCTCCGTACAATAATCAGATCTGAAGAAAAAGAGGCCACGTGACATGCTTAAGTGTAACTACGCTGTTTTTTAAGAGATACTGTAAATTGAGAAATGATTTTGTGAAATGGAGATGACTTGCTTGGCAGCTATAATTTTACCTTCTCCATGACGGAGCCAATTTTCTCCTCCAGCTCTCCTATACACCTTTAATGAAAACACGTTTCTTTGATTAAATTAACATTTTTGTCTAGCTAATTAGCCTGAAAAACCTATGCTGAACTGATCCGGTAGCAACTTCATTACTGCTCATCGGTGCATGTTTGTGACCAATCACTGTCAGCGCAATCGCCTAATGATTAGGGAAACATTAAGTTTGGCTAATTTGGCTTTCTGTGGGCATCATTGCAGTCCCAGTGATGGGCCAGTCCCCACCCTAAATCGACCCTGTTTGACAGTGACAGATGTTTTAATCACACGGTTTCATTCATTAATGTCCATCAGCATTGCTGGCCCAGGTTTGCAGCAAATACCTTTATTTGAAACCAAAACTAATTAAATACTATCTTTGTAATTACCTTATATAGTTACCCTTCCTTAAGTGGGCCAATATGACAAGGGCTGAAAAATAAAGCCTTAAATGAGGTTGGAGAGGGAGGGAGTTCTTTGGTTGCTGAACTGCATTTCCCCTCTGCATGTTTAATAAACAGTATGCATCTGGGACCAGCAGTTGGCGTAATGGCTATGTCACTGGACTCCCATGCAGTCAACCACTGTTCGAGTCCTGTACCCAGTGGCTTAAACTCATACCAGGCGTGTGTGCCCAAGATCCTGAGAGGAGAATGGAGGAGAAAGGATTGTGGTGTGGCCATCCCCCCTGGGGGGTGATTTCCCATTTTTCTGTCTCTCTGTTTCTCTGGTAAGCACACACACCCTATAGCAAAAACTTCTCCAAAAAAAAAAAAGTAAATTAAAAATAATAGATAAATAAATAGTGTGTATCTGTCCCTCTCCTCAAAACTCTATGTTCAGAGAAGTACATCCCAGTTTCCCTTGCTACACACTGACCAGGTAGTGGCATGCCTAGATCTATAATATTTCAATAGAATTATTTTATTCATATAAAAGGGGGAATCTCTGAAAAGCTGAAAAGTAACAATTATGAAAAAAAAAAACAAGCTAGGCATGGATTTCAAAAAATTTTTCAAGCAAAATAAATTTATACTTTAGGGGCCAGCAGATGGTGTTAGATTAAGGCATTGGATTCCCATGTACCTGATTGCAGTTTGAGTCCCAAACCTGGAAGCTTGAAACTCACACTGGGCACAGGTGTGTACATGCCCAAAATCCCAAGAGGAGAATGGAGGAGAAGGAATTGTGATTTCTTGTTCCTGCCTCTCTCTGTCTCTCTTGTGAGTGTATGTATCCTATAACAAAAATCTATAATGCATTTTATATATATATATATGTATAAACACATTGCATACATGTATTATATATATGTATACACACATACATACACACAGACATATATACACACACTTTAATTCTATTTTGAAGAATATTGCGGCATGGCCATCCCCCTGGGGTATGATTTCTCACTTTTTCTCTCTCTTTCTCTCTGTCTGGTAAGTGTACACACACTATAACAAACTAAAATAAAAGCTGCAGAGAGAAACCAACTTGTTCTGTCTTTATTTTAGCCCTCCTAACAAGCTGCATATGGTGACCCTTAGTGCAGGAATTTTCAGTCTTATGCAATGATATAAGATTAGAAAACTTTAGAAGAGATATTGTCATCTAAATTGATTGCAAAGTAGGAATTAACCTAACTTTATAATTATCGTAAATCATACATTGCTTAACTTTGCTGTGTGTGGCTGAAAACAGAGATTTCTTTTGACTTCCAGGATCTGGGGCAATCACTTAACTTCTCTAAGCCTGAGTTTCCTCATTTTAAAAGAAGAATATCGGAAAGTAAAATGTACAGAAAAGAATTAGCCTGGTAGGCCTGACTGTTGACCTACAAAATGATAAGGCTGGCCTGTGGTTGGACTTTGGACACTTGCATTTTGGGAAGGTTCCTACCATCCCCCAAATGGATAAGAATGGCTCACCATTCCTCAACTATTGATATAAACAATACGGTTCATGTTGAATATCTACTTTCCCTTTTGGGAGTCTGGCATTTTGGCACATGCCAGGAACAGGCTACATTACGAGCCCTAATACAAACAGGATTTCCTGGATAGCCTTATTTTACACGTATTGACACAACTCATTGGTTAAGTGTGCTCTGTATGCATTAAGAATGTTAAGCTGACTGTACTAGGAAAAGACTCTGAACATGTATGCATCTGGTATTGCTTCCAGACTTTGTCCCTTGTGCCTTTTTCCATTACTGATTGTGTTTGGTATTGTTCTGTTGTTGAAAAAATCATAGCCATGTGTGAGATCACATGCTGAGTCCTGTCAGTCCTCCTAACAAATGACTTAACCTGAGGGTGGCCTTGGGGATGTAAACTATCTAGCATAGCACCTAGCATTAAAAAATAAAATAAAAAAGCATGTAATAAACAGATGTGTTTACCATGGCCATCATCTTGATATATGGATGTTACTGTGCTGAGTGAAACTGTAGGCAACACTGACATTGATGGGACAAGTCCAAAAATTTGAAATGCTTTCCTTCCATCAGTTTTTTTGACAGGACTATATGAACAACGTATATCCTAAATGCATCCTCAGCATGTCCTAAGTATTTATTTATTTATTTAATTCCATTTTTAATTATTATTTTTTAATTTGACCAGACAGAGAGAGAGAAAGGAAAAGTGAGAAGCAAGCTGCCAGGTCTGGGATTCAAACCAGGGTCAGCCATGTGGGAGTCCAGCACCTTTATCCACTGAACCACCTGCTGGTCCCTGTCCTAAGTATTTATGAATGAAGATATTCATGATATTCTATTTATGGAGAACTGGAAGCCATTTGGGTACTTTTCACTGGAAATGATAATGGTAAAATATGTAATATACATCGCTGAACATCAAATAACTGCAAAGGCATACATGAACTTGAAGTAACAGCCTGAGTGAAAAAGAAAAAAATCAGATCTAGCACAGTATCACTTGTGTAAATTAAAGATATGTGCACAAAAGCAATATAGATTCTGTAAGAACACAAACTGTATTAAGATGCTTTTCTGTGGTGAGGGAAAGAGTGGTAGATGTAGGGTTTGAGGATGAAAGAACACATTTCACTCATCAGATCAGAAAAAAATCCTTGTACAGAGCGATAATAAAATGTGCCAAAAGTGGAAGAGTATGATTAATGCAACTTTCTGTACCTAGAATCTAAAATAAATCTAATTCACACTATAACTGTTATATACAAAACTATATATAACTCTAAAACTATACTATGTTGATGGGATAATTATATAACCTAATGGCAATTAAATATCTAATGTACTAGGTACATAGTTTTCACATGTTACTTTATTTAATCCTCACTACAATTTTATGAGATATGCACCATGAATATCCCTACATTCCAGATGAGGAAGCTGAGGCATAGAACAGTAAAACAACTTGTCAAGATTGCACAGTTAGTAGAATTGAGAGAGCCAAAACATGAACAAAGCAGGAAGTAGAACCTAAGAGTTGATAAAAAGCGTGTTGAAGTATAGCCTATGCCTACCTGATCATTGAGTCTTGGGGCTATTCTTGAGAGACTGTCTGTCTTCCTTCCTTTTTAACATTTCTTGAACATATACTTAGTGCCAGGCAGTAGTCTTATCATCCAAATGGTAATATTCAAAAAAGACATGCTGCAGCATGCTAGGTGAACCTTCACATCCAAGGGATAGGGGACTCTAGTAGTCCTGTTCCCTTTACCAGTTTAATCTCTCTTGTTTTAGCTGTTTCCAAGAACCTCTATGAAATGGAGTCTTATATATTGTACTTTTGCTAAGAGTCATCCCACTCTCTGTGTTTTATGTCTGAGTCAGACCATCAGTTCATGAGTAAACATGGCAGGGCTCCCAGCATTCACAACATGCAGAATTCTGGTTTCATCTTGAACACAATTTTCTTTAATCTATCTAGCAACCCACCAAAGTAATAATTAACCTCACTTTATATCAATGGTTCTCAACAGGGACACGGAGACAATCTGACCCACAGGAGACATCAGGCAAGGCCTGAAGACATTTTGGTTATCACAAATGGATAGTAGTGTGCACTCCTGGCATCTAGTATGGTAGAGGCCAGAGATACTCTTAAACACAAAATGCACAGTATAGCACAGTAGAGAATTATCCAGGCCAAAGTGTCAACAGTGCTGTTGAGAAATCCTGCTTACATAGAAGGAAACAGAAAGAGTTAGGTACTGTGTTGTTCATAGATTTGGGGATTTGAGAATATAACAGGCTATCTTGCTTATCAAAGGTCTATTACATAACTATTTCCAGTGATTCTATTTCAAGTATAGATTCCTCTAAAAAGCTGCTGCGATGCAGCTACTGCCATCAATTATATTTGAATGGAAAGTGGAAAACATAATAGAGGATTCTTTAAGCAGATTCCCTGTTGAAAAAAATAATAATAATTTTCTTTGATGTCTAAGAAGCAGGAACCCAAAACAAAACTAAAAAAAAAAAAAAAAAAAGTAGTGACTTTGTTACTGGGTCACA
The DNA here is from genome assembly GCA_026018925.1 of Tupaia tana. Classification (NCBI taxonomy): domain Eukaryota; kingdom Metazoa; phylum Chordata; class Mammalia; order Scandentia; family Tupaiidae; genus Tupaia; species Tupaia tana. Next base: position 42,979,310 of record JAKSZU010000014.1, on the reverse strand, counting down.
TCATTCTGACAGAAATGGATGAATCAGATTCCACATTTGGACAGCAAACTGAAATATGGTCTAAGACATTTTGTTTCTGCCTCTACAACTTTGATTTTTATTTTTACTTAGGCTCCTGCTCACAGCAAACAGTTCCCCAAGTGAGCAGTTCTAAGCCCTCAAAAAGCAATTGGAGTGGGGAAAGGAGGCCCAGTGATAAGATCAAGATATGAACTATCAACCCTGGCTACTAGGTGATAAGTTTAACTTTCTGACCTTCATTGGAAACCACATTAGTAAAGTGCTGATAAAACACTCTGAGCTGATAGGTGGAAGGTGTATGTTTCCAAAAGCACTCTTTAGACTCACCAGCCCGAAATAATACGAGGCTGTACTTATCTCTGTAATTTCCAGAGGGCACACGCTGTCATTTCCCATTTATCCTAAGTGCTGTGCTTGGTAAAGACTTGCTGATTGGGTATGAGGACTTATCCTTAAACCAGAGCCTAATCAGAAATCTTTCCAAAGGCAATAAAGAGTAAGTGAAAAAATTTCTCCGCTTTGTAAGTAACATCTGTGATTTCAGACTGGCCCTCTTCCGGCCACAACTGAGTGCTACTAAAGGTTCTCATTTCATTAAAGGCCATTTTAGTCATTCAAATTCTATAACTATTAAGATGTGACCTGTCAGCTTGTTGGTCGCCCGCTCTTCCCCTCACAACTTACGTGCTTTCTACCGTATCTCCACTTAGGAGACTCTTGTATGGTATGAGGATGCTTCTGGAAGAATACAGACTCACACGTGTGATTGTATACATTGCTTTTGTCACAGGGGCAAGCCTACAGACTTGCCTATGGTAAAGAAAGCTGTCAGTAGTTACAGAAGAAAAAACAAAAGATAATTCATTTGTTTGGTAACCCAAACACCAATAACAATATAATGGGGGGAGGTTATTTTAATTACAAGGGTCAGAGTTCTTCTAAATGAAATGGATATCTGTTTGTGATACAATATTAGTGGATTACTATGGGTTTGATAGGGAAGGCCTCAAGTACTAGGACTGAGGGAGAAAGGGAGTTAACCACACAATGGAAGGTGGTCCTTGAAGAAGAAACAGAGACTGCGATGTAATTTCTAAAAAGGCTACAGCCAAAGGACTTCTCAAAAGGAAAGCCAGTTAAATTCTAAGTAATGTGCAGCGGAAGTTCCTTGCAGGGCCCTAAATCACAGATAAGCATTTGCTAGACCTTCAGCCTTGTATTGGGGAAACTCTGGGGAACAGATAACTTGGGATGTGTTCAGCATTCAGAACAGAGACGATGTATTATAAGGTGATCACTGAAGAGACCCATAAACTGTACTAATGTAGCGAAAGCAAAAATTTAGAGCCAGAAGTAAAAAGTGCAAAGGATAAAACTCTTCTAAGAAGTTCTGATACTAAGAAGGATGATGGATTATTCAGTACATGTGTTATAGTAATTTTATTTCACTTAAATCATAAATGGCCATTTGCCTCAACAGACACCTAAGATACAATAATAATCTTAATTTCTATTAAGGCTTGTTAAATTCTAAGTTTCTTAAGGGCAAGGATATGACCTGACCTTTGTTGTTCTGTTTTTTAACTGAGTCCTCAATGATTTATGTAGTACCAGGGACATGACAGAGGTTTAGTAAATATCTGATTATGGATGAAAAAAGTCTGTGACTCAAACAGTAGTGCCTCATTTACATCTTCCAGATGAAGAAACCAATGCTAACATGAGATTAGCAATTTATTCATGGTGATAGAACTTGTAGATTCAGAGTCAGGATGCAAATTCATGTTGTCCAAGGGTTGTTGTCTCCTTTAAACCACCCAAAAGTTGTGCATCTACTTACACATCTTCACTGAACTGATCTAGTAGAAATCTTTGCATGTACTGTGTAAGACAGGCTGTTATTACTCTTTATTAATAACAATTTACAAGGCCCAAGAAAAATTAGACCATTTTCACTCTAAAGCCTTCTGCATACTTGGTGCCTTTTCAGAATAGTTTTCTGTAGAGTATCCCATTTGAAACAACTAGAGGTATTTTTTTGGGAGGTGGTTCTTTTTATTTTTTATTTTCAGGCTCTGTTGAACTAAGCATTGATTTAGGGGAAATAACAGGTTTGAAAGAAAGACATCAGGCAACTTAAACATAACAGATGCTTGTTTGTAGACACCTGATATAGCAGGATTGAAAGCCCCAGCCCCAATCCTAAAAGCCATAAATGTCAGTTGTCTAGAACTGACTCATAACCACTTGAAGCACAGATCACCAACCAGATAGCCATTTCAGAATCATAACATACAAAATGGCTTTTCATCTTGTCAACACTACTAAGGAATAACATAATTCTTACTGTGGGAAACAGCTTCCATTTCTAAGAGACAGTAACTACAGCTTGTAGTTAATTGTCTAGGCAATTACACAGCAAAGAATCCCTTAAAAAGCCATGATGGAAATATCACATTGACCTCTTACCTGGGTAAAAATCTGAACGTAGTTGCCCTAGCCCACTGAGCAGTGGCAGAACAAGTTTCTTTGTAAAGTAGAAGTTGAAATTAGAATCTGGCTTCATTTGAGAGGGATTTTTATGCAAATAGTACTGACATATTGGGCAAAGAAATTCAGTCCTGTGAAATTCACACAATATTAGTAATGAGTTATTTAGTACTTTATAGAGAATTCTCATGATATTCTCTAAGTTCCTAATGGTGCAGGCTTAGTAAAAATGCCCAAGAAAAAATTTCATTTGGTACTTCCCTCATGTTTTACACATTTATTATGTGTGTCACCTTTGAAGCAGTTTTCCTTGCATTTATGATATACCAAACGTTTTCATATGTATAATCACATGGTAGGAATTTATTCTGCATTTTTAACCTGACTCCATTCAAACCATAAAGAGAGGTCCATCAGTATTCTTGACTCCCCAAAGTAAAATATAGGTAATACTTAGAGAAGGAAGGTGGAAGTGTTTTGAAGACAACTGGTAAAGTTGAAGGCAAAATCTGAGCAAATGTTTTTGCAATGTTACCGTGGGAAGAGTTTCAGAAAACTAAGACAAGATATATCAGGGCCAAAAGACTGTAATCAAGACTTTATGAAAAGTGAGGGGTTGGGGAGGCACAAGCAGAACCATGTCACACAAGACCTACTAGGTTCTGCTCTCTCCTAGCATGGAGTTACCTTGGGCAAGAACAAAGGAAAATAACTCCTTGTATTGGTAAATGTATCTATCCTCAAAGCTCAGTACCTGTCCACACAGACACACACGCATCACAGCAACTTATCACTTAGGAGGAAGAAATTCCCACTCTGCTCTGTAACCATAAACTTGGGTATTGGTCTTAAGACCCAAAAGATGTTTTAAACATGTTTCAGTAAAAGATCAAGAACATGGATTAAGACCGTCCTTTGTGTTCTCTTGTCCATTTGTGAAACTAATAAATATTGCAAATGGTAGTCACCAATCTCTACTTCACCTTGCATCTTGAGGACCACTCAGTTGTTGACCCACCACCATTTGGCCCTTAGTGCTGTTAAATTAAACTATTTTGGCCTAAAACAGCCACTGTACTCCTACACTTCGATTCCCATAGATAAGTTGAAATTGTACATGTTAGGCTGTTTTTCTGAGCTGGTTGCTAGGTTACAGCCAATCACAGCATCACTAGGCTTCAATCACAGGCATCCTGCCTTTTAAACCATGTTAATGCAGACAAACTTCAGAATGTAACCAATGATTTCTCTACCTCCCTCCTACACTTGGGTTTTTTTTTGGTACGACACTTTCCTGTTCCCCCAACTTAAATGCAGAGTTGACCACGAGGCTGGCCGAAGTTGTCTAGAAGTCTGGGGACAATTGCCTGATTTAAATCATGTTAAGATTTGCTCTATTAAAACTCTACTCTGTTAAATTGACTGGTTTATTTTTCTTTTAACAGCACTCTCTGGCAAGTAGGAAGACGACTTTATCACGTTCTATAACAGCCACATGCCATTCTGAGTGGACATACTCTCATTTGGCAGAAACTATAAAACTGAACCTAAAACAGAAAGTGATGGAGGTTCTGGTGTCAGAGAATAAATCGAGATTCATGCTATGTTAACTTATCAACTGAACACCAGCTCCTTTAAGGAGGTTGAGTTTAAGGGAGGTTATAAGGATGGGCTTTGTGATCTGATACAACTTGTGCCCCTATGAAAAGAGGAGGCAACAGAGTACTCTTTCTTCACCGTATGAGGACACAGGGAGAAAGCAGCCATTTGCAAGCCTGGAAGAAAGCCCTCTCCAGAAGCTAAACCCTGCTAGACCTTGCTCTTGAACTTTCTAGCCTCTAAAAGTACAAAAAAAAAAAAAAAAAAAAAAAAGAAATCTATTATTTAAGCTATCCAGTCTATAGTGTTTTAGTGTTTTATATGGCAGCTCGAGCAGGCTAAGATGATACCCAACACTTTTCCTGAAAATTTCTTTCAAATATTAAGCAAACTTTAAATAATTCATTTGCTTTCTCCATTTGCTTTTGACGGTATTCCTGTCATCATTATCACAAAACACTGCTGGTTTTATGATATTCCTGTCATCATTTCACAAAACATTTTTAGTTCTTTTTTTTTTTTTTTTTTTTTTTTTTGTATTTTGAAATGTTCACAATCACCTATTAATGACTTCAGAGGTATACTACTGCCTTGTTCTTTGGGATATTTCCAAAACAAGAAATTGAGGATTTTCCTTAAGGAATTGAGATGAAGTAATTCAACCAGAATATTTGAAGCATGACTACATTATCAATGTGCAATGTGTTGTAGAAACAAGTTTCTCAAATAGTTTGTTCCTCTAAAATAAAGTTTTCTTTTTCAAGCATTGTGCTTTTCTGTCCTTTCTTCTCTTTCCAACCACTATAAAATGATTTTCTTGGCAGAGGACATCCAAGAACATTGTATAGGAGTGAAAATACATTTGACTTAAAGCCAAAGTTGTGCATTTTTTCAAACTCACTAATACTATAAAAGAAAAAAAAATCGCATGCTTGTTTTCACTCATTAAATGACTAAAACTTTAAGAACTCAACGTCTTTGCTGGTAAGGTTTTGATAAAATTAGTATAGTCTAAGAATGTAGAGAGCATTTCAAACTCGCTCAAAACTTTTGGAAAGCAATTTGACAATATGGATCCTCAGGATTTTCCTGAGGCTGAAAATGTCTTTTAAGTGATGTGTGTGTGTGTGTGTGTGTGTGTGTGTGTGTGTGTGGTGTGTTCAATAGGACAAGGAAAACCAGAGACAAAGACGCTTGTCCAAGACCATGCAGCAAGTTAGTGACTCACCTCTAGCACATAGCACAGGCCTTGTTATATAGTGGGAATTTTTTTTTTTTTTTTTTGAGAGGTTTTTGCAATAGGGCGCGTGCGCTCGCCAGACAGACAGAGAGAGACAGAGAGACAGAAAGCGAGAAATCACCTCCCAGGGGGGATGGCCACGCCGCAATCCCTTTTCCTCCATTCTCCTCTGGATCTTGGGCACACACGTACACGCGCGTGGCGTGAGTTCTAAGCCACCGGGTCCAGGACGCGAACCGCGGTTGACTACGTGGGAGTCCAGCGACATAGCCATTATGCTAACTGCTGGTCCCTATAGTGGGATTTTTATTAAATGTTTGTGATTGAACACATACATTTAGGTTGCGAAGTATTTCTTTCTTAGATATTAGTTAAAAAAAGGACAAATGTATATGCCCAGTGACGTTTATTAGAGAACTCATTATAACTATGGGAAGATAGTGGAGTGATTATAACCATTGTAAAATAGGAAATGGTTTAATTAATTTTTCTATCAACTTGAACAATTAGACATATATTCACTCAATTTACATTTGACAACCCATGATTCTGTATTTGAAAATACAAAGCCTACTGTAGTTGAAAGTTTTAAAGAGACTTTCCTCTAATTAGGAGTAAATTAAAAACCATAGCTTTGCTCCATTTAACTTTAAAATTCAATGAAAGCAGGCTTTACTGATACAGAAACATTATCAGGTAGGGAATATGTTTGCATTGGTATTCTGGAATTAAGCAGAGGATGTACCATTTAATATCTTATGGGTTCTTTTTTTGACTACACTTCCATTAAAATGAGTTCCAACCTGGGCTACACTTAATTTTACTGTTCAGTCAACTAGACCTACAGTTAAATCTCAAAGCTGAATTATGGTCGTTTTGTCTCAAGACCAGTCAAGGGTTGGAACTCTGCCTGATCAATAGTTGAAGCATGAAATCAGAGATCCATGAAGTCAGAGGAGATCTATAGTGTGAGTCAGACTCAACCACTGAGCGTGTGCACAAATCCCATCTTTGACACTGTCATCAGATGAGAGTGATGACCGTGTAGAAGAATTTTTAGATAAGCTGCTTTCTTCTTTCAGTTATGTTTATTAATAACATATGATAGGAAAAAGCCAAGTTCATAAACTCTTTAAGTTTATGGATATATTTCTTCTAAGAACTACAATGAGACAGACAGACAGAGACACAGAGATGGCACTCCCAACAAAGTCTTCACACTGAAATCCACCCTGAGCCTCAGCCAGTCACAAATCACGGGCACACGAGCGCCTGGCATACTCAGGGAAGTCTCCTGATATGAACCTGGAATTGTCCTATGTGCCTCAGCCTTGCAGAGCCTTACAAGCCCCAAAGGGTTCCTTCTAATCTAGGAATATAATGCAAAAGAAGGGCAATGTTCTGATAATACAAAATTGAAGTTGTGAAGAAATACCAGACCAGTCATGGTTTTGAGATTTTATTATAATTTTAATTTTGCATCCTCTAAGGGCTTGTATAAAGATAAACCATTTTTTAGAATATAAGATCAGAGAATAACTAAAGAGAGACCTTCACTGCATATCTAGATACTCTTCAATTAAAGGCTGAAAACGTGTCTATGATTGGGAGTAGTAACAGTCTGTTCTTGTGTAAATTTAATTAGTTCAATTCTACACTTTTAGTTGCTGCCTCCAAAGCATAAATTATCAGTAATTGCTCTGAGGGCAAAGTAAAAATATAGATAAATAACTATTTGTGCTAAGCCACCCAGAATTAGTGCAAAATCTGATTTTTTTTCCCATCAGAATGGTATCTTAGTTGTTTTTGTTGATAATAATCATTGCTTATTATAACATATAAAAAAGCCAGTCAAATCCCTCTGTTAATCTGTTTCTAAAACATAATGAACATTAAATAGTTGGGCACACATATCCTTCCAAATATTTCATTGTTGTTAAGTAACAAATTATTTCACACTCTATATAACTTATAACAGCAGTCTGCAAACTACAGTCTATGTGCCCACTGCCTACTTTTGTAAAAACTTGTAAAAGATTTTATTAGAACACAGCCATTTTCATTTACATATTGTCAGTGGCTGGTTTAACACTAAAACAATAGAGCTGAGTAATTGCAACAGATACGACACGGCCTGTAAAACCTAAAATATCGACTATTGGCTCTACAGAAATATTTGGACTCCTTCTCTATAGCTTTATTTCCTGTCAATGTCATATCAAGAATATTGTGTTATGATAATTGTATGTAGATCTACCTCATTCTTTTTAAAAGATACGCATCACCGAATTTTGTATAAATTTCAAAATTTAACCCATATCTAATTGATGAGCATTTTAAATGATTATTATTGGTTGAGTTTATATTTTGAGAAACAGCATCAAGAGGCATTTAATAGTGGAGTTTGGTAAAGATCTTCAAGAATTTTGCTTTAGGAAGTGCAATAAAATATTTATGGAACCACTTCATCCTGGCTATTCCCTTGAGTTGGGGATAGTTTAGTACTGAGTATTACTCTAAGTCTTTTAAATTTTTCTTCCAGAAATCCTGAGAATACAGAAAGAGATTGCCAAGATACCACACATTAGACTCACCGAGGAAATAGGTTGCAAAGCAAAGTTTGAAATTCTGCCTTCCTGAAAGCTCAGAAACCTTGCATCACCTAAATACAAATGAAATGGTTTGGCTTTACCTCTTATGTAATGCCATTTTAATGAAATCAATCTATGTGACTATCATTACCAAATCCCCTAGCACTGCATCTACTATGCACAAGTCCCATGCTGTTTCAAAAGGCATTTTGAAAGGAAGAAAGCTTCCTTTTCCCAATCTTTTAGCCTCAGTTCAAGGAGTCTAGCGTATTAGAAATCCATTTGGAATGTCTAGGCCAGCAAATATAAAGTTTATTTTACCTGCTGAAAAGGCTCAGAAAAGTTGGTTTTACTTCCTGAGAAGGAAATGCTAGTGACAAGATTGAGAAGTTCAAGGTGTCCATTATGGGATAGAATGGATCCTTGCTCCTCCTCACCAAACTGGGATTTTCTGCTTGACATAAATTAAAAGGGAGCAATCTATATCCCTATTTTTTTTTTTTATTTTTTTGGAGTGGTTTTGCTATAGAGCACATGTGCTCACCAGAAAGACAGAGGGACAGAAAGCAAGAAATCATCCCCCTAGGAGGAATGGCCATGCCACAATCCCTTCTCTTCCATTCTCCTCTTGGGATCTTGGTCACGCATGCACATGCGCTCGGCTTGAGTTTAAGTCACCAGGTCCGGGACTCGAACCACAGTCGACTACATGGGAGTCCAGCAACATAGCCATTGCACCAACTGCTGGTCCTCTGTATCTCCATTTGACAGCTAAGGTGAGATGTCATATATGTGGTAGGCTACCCACTTCTGATCTCATGGGTCTTAGTTTAAATGTTACCCTTCCCAAGTGGTCTCCCTTTAACATCTATTACAAACAGTGGCCTTCCCTGACCATTTTCTCTCTCTCTCCCAGCACTTTCAGGTTTTATCACAGTCTATAGGTATTTTGTTTTCTTATTCACACATTTTTTTCACTTACTCCATCTGGTTATGAGCTCAATGAGAACAAGAACCAAGGTTGCCTGGGTCCACTCTGGCAATCCCAGTGAATTACACCTTCTGCACACAGTAGGTCCTTAATAAATACCTGCTTCAACACGGGAGAGGTAATTACTAGAATGAGTTCTTAATATGACCACTGAGTGCACAAACTCTGGAAACAGAGGGACCATGTTTGACACTACTACCTGCTTGTTAAAATTGAGACTGTGGTCAAAAGTATCTTAAGATCCCTCTGATCCTCTTTCCTTAGTAGTAAAAGTAAAATAAAATAGAATAAAATAAAATAAATAAGAGAACCTAATTTTTAAGATTCTTTGAAGTTCAAGTGAGATACACATACACACACACACACACACACACACACCTTCAAAAATATCTTAGCTGTTATTTCTATTACTGTTATTTTCTAACTTAAAAACATTTGTTAAAAAATAATCAATCTTATGTATTCACATAAAACTGCAATTTTCAGATAGCTTATCTATTGATTTCTTCTGAGAGAGAGTCAGACAGACGAGAGAAAAGGGTTTTGACACCATGATCTACTCCCAGTCTTAGCCAGCTGGGGTCCAGTTCTGTTACTGCTGTGCGACTCTCTCACCACTATAACTACAATTTTATTATTATTTTTAGAGGTTTTTGACATAGGGCATGTGGGCTTGCTGGAGAGAGAGAGAGAGAGAGAGAGAGAGAGTAAAAGGGAAAGTGAAAAAAATCACCCCCTAAGGGGGATGGCCATACCACAATCCCATCTCCATTCTCCTGGGATCTTGGGCACTCATGCAAACGTGCCCACCAAGAGTTTCAAGCCACCGGGTCTGGGACTCAAACTGTGGTAAGTCATGTGGGTGTCCAGAGATGTAACCACTATGTCATCTGCTGGCCCCTAGAACTACAATTTTTAAAGGCACTTTTATACAGTAGGTCATTGGGAAAGTCATGACGTATTTTTCTGTTGTTCTCTGCAAAAAGGCATTACAACTATCCCAACAATCCAATTCATAGTCTAATTATTTTACACTGAACAATTAAAAGTAACAATTAGTTACTCTAATCCTTTTGAGTGGAAATGATGAGTGAATGAAAGTCCATATCACCAGGGTGTCTTACCCAGGTGTGATCTGCTTGAGTCATGTACTATCCTGACCCCTACTCAGTCTAATTTTTCCAACATTCCATTTTTCTACGTCAGTTTAAAGGGTGAACATTAAACACAAAGGTGGAACAAACACTCTAACAGTCCGCCCTAAAATCCATGACTAAAAAATATTAGCTGAATTCCAGATTGCCTTATTGAATTCTCCTCTTTGGAGGACATAAAAATTGATCAGCTCTTGAAAATTCAAAGTCAAGGGAGGAAGGTAATTTTCAGACTTTTCTTCCTGGCTGTCAGGTAGGAAATAAAACCAGCCCTAGCTCACAGGTGTATTATATCAAGTTTCCCTCCTATTACACAAGAACAGAAAAATTATCAACTTTCAAACATGATTTTACAACAGGTATGAATGAGATTGGAAGTCATTTGCAAAGTTTTTGGTATATGCATCAATAATTTCTGCAGTGCCTCTGGGACACATTCAAATATCCCTAGGAGTAAGGGACAGTGTTAAATAGTACTGTGTGCCAGAACCATGCTAACAGCTGTTCTGTTCTTACAGCCCCCCTAACCATGAAATAGCCCCAGTGGACAGCTATTGCTGTTCCCACTATATGGAATGGGAAACGAGTACCAGAGAGGTTGACCAACTTGTCAAAGGTGTCAGAGCATAGAGGAGGCAGAGCCAGGATCTGAGCCCAGTCACATCTAGCTCTACAGCATCTTGTTCTTTCCATTCTATGGAGTGGTCCCTGCCTAATTTCTCATGTGCTTTGGGAATAATAACCCTGAACCAGCATCTGAAAAATTTGAGCCAATTTCCCAACACTCTCCTGTTCTGTCTGACCCTTACCTTCCACTTATCCCAAAGGGGCTTCCCTTCCGCTGTTAGAGTTTGCGAGGAGGGTGGGGATGGAAATGACTCATGAGTTAATTTCTGCAAAGCAGATGGAACCTCTTGGAGAAAAAGGTTCTGTGCAGAGGCCAAGAAATAAATGGTGCAACCTAAGTGTCAGATGGTGCATGAGCTGCAAATTCTGTGAATATCAACCAAGAAAATTGCCAGTAAGAGTTTATTAGCTTTTATTTTGTAACTGCTCAGTGCTTATCTTGGCTTATAGAAGAAAAAAGACAGCAAAGAAAAATCATCAAGGAGGAGAGGGAATCATATAAAAACAATACTTCAAAAAATTGTACCAAAGACAGGGCAGGCTCCATGGCCTGGCAGTTAAGGCAGCTGGATCCCACATGGCCAATTGTGCAGTTCAAGTCCCAGCCCCAAAACATGCCAGGTGCATGTACATGCGTGCTCCAAATCCCAACAGGATGGAGAAATGAAGGAGAAAGGATTGCAGCACGACCATTCTTCATGGAGGATCCTTTCTTCCCCCAATCCCCACCTCAGAGAATGCACATGTCGTTTGGCAAAATTAAAAAAAATAAAAAAGTTACCAGTCTATAAAATTGTTTGCTAATATGATGTGTTATTTAATAAATCTCAAAAATATCAAAATTATACACTTGCATAGTAAGTTCCAGAGCAGTAACAATCTTAAAAAATCTTTTTATGTTTTTATTTTATGAAGTAAGAATTGATCTGGTTCTGGGAGAACAAAAAAGGTGTGGGAAAGAGGAAGGGAGAGAAGACCGATATTCCAGAAATAAAGAGAAGAAAGAAGACTAAGAAAAATGAGGCCCTTATGTGCTCATATACTCCTGTCGGGCAATACCAGGAAGTAGGCCAGCGTGGCAGCTTCCTGGTTGAGCATGAACTGTGGATGAGCTGACTGTCCATCATAGCTTGTAGGAATTCATTCTCTGGGTTAAACAGAGCAGGAGGCCGATAAATTGTCAACTGCTATAATTTCCTGAATGGGAACTCCATACTAGACACTATGCTAGGGGCTTGATATTTTTACGTACCATACCAGCCCTGCATGGTTAGTCATAACTAATAGCATTGACAGTTTAATTTTCAAGATGAGATAATTAAAACTCAAAAAGGTTTAGAAGTCAGACCAAAATTATGCATCCAGTAGAGGCAGAATAAGGCAGTGTCAAGCCAGTGTCTGCCAAACCTAAAGCCCATCTTCTTGTAATAATGTATTACTTCTTAAATCTTCAACTTTGTTGTGGTAATATTGATCCTGTATTTCTACAGTGATCTTGAATATTAGATGGGAGAAGACTGGAAGAAAATATAATAGACTTATAATGAGAGGATAAACCTCTTGTCCAAGTGAAAGAAATCTAACCAGGAGGCTGGGTGGTATGGAGAACATAATTGTTAATATGTGTCCATTATTTAGACAGGCACAGACAGGAATATGTATTTATTATTTTGTTTACTTTTCTTTCTTTCTTTCTTTTTTTTTTTGGAGAGGTTTTTACTATAGGGTGCGTGCGCTCACCAGACAGACAGAGAGAGACAGAGAGATAGAAAGCGAGAAATCACCTCCCAGAGGGGATGACCACGCCACAATCCCTTCTCCTCCATTCTCCTCTCAGGATCTTGGGCACGCACGCACATGCGCCCAGTGTGAGTTTAAGCCATCGGGTCCAGGACTTGAACCGCGGTCGACTACATGGGAGTCCAGCGACATAGCCATTATGCTAACTGCTGGTCCCCTTGTTTACTTTTCATAATAACTCTTAGAAATTATTTTTAGCATTCCTTTTAGAGGTGAGGAAATCAAAATTTACACGAGTTAATTTTTTAAAGGCCACAAAGTTATGTTGAGGCTGGGTGGAAATATGACACCACTCCCCTATCTACAGAACAATAGAAGAGTGAAGAGAAAGGAAGGAAAGAAACAGAAAGGGGTGTGCTGCAAACGAGGACCCTGTACAGTCTGATGAGTAACTAGGAGAGAGCAAATAAAAGCAATGGGTGACTCAAAGTTTATGATATGGTCTGAATTATGTTGTTATGTTATCTTATCTTATCTTAACTATTTGTCTGTCTGTCTGTCTGTCTGTCTATCTATCTATGGCGAAGTTTTTGCTATAGGGCATGTGCGCTCCCCAGAAAGACAGAGAGAGACAGAGAGACAGCGAGAAATCACCCCCGATGGGTGATGGCCACGCTGCAATCCCTTCTCTTCCATTCTTCCTTCAGGATCTTGGGCACGCACGCACATGCGCCCAGTGTGAATTTAAGCCACGAGGTCCAGGACTCATACTATGGTCAACTACATGGGTGTCCAGTGACATAGCCATTATACCAACTGCTGGTTCTGTGGATTATGTTATCTGTAATGAAATAAGGAAGAAGGTTTTTTTTTTTTTTTTGGAGAGGTTTTTGCTACAGGGCACATGTGCTCACCGGAAAGAGAGAGACAGAGAGAAAGCAAGAAATCACACCCCCACCCAGGGGGGATGGCCACGTCACAATCCCTTCTCCTCCATTCTCCTTTCAGGATTTTGGGCACGCATGTATGTGCACCTGGAGTGAGTTTAAGCCACCGGGTCTGGGACTCGAACCATGGTTGACTACTTGAGAGTCCTGGGACATAGTCATTACGCTAACTGCTGGTCCCATGAAGAAGTCGTCATTTGGATAGAACAAAGAAAAAAATGTTCATAGTAATTTTAAAACAGAAGCATTTGACAGAACAGTGTAAAAATTACTATTGAAACATCAAGGAGAAGGGAAAATGAAAAAAGTGTATTGGATCTGGGGCCAGTAAGTGGCGTAGTGTTAAGGTGGCTAGATTCCCCATTGCTGATGGCATGGTTGTACAATTTGAGTCTCTGACCTGGTGTCAGACTTAGAGAAGGTCAGTGACTCATCCCAAATTCCCATTTAGCAGGTAGTGAATCTGACTCTAGAACTCTGCTTCCAGGCTGTATATCTCTTATAGACGCAGAGGTCTTGGCCTTAGGAAAGAAAGATGGCACAATTTCCTTTGGAACAAGAAAGGAGAGAAAGACTAAAGACAGATATTTTGAGGATGTAAAGAGAATGAGAAGAAGAAGAACAAAGAGGAAGGTGACACCAGATGGTGATGAGGAAAAGAAATCCACTGTGGATCCCCACATAGGAAGCAGTTCAGGCAAAATGAAGCAGTTCAGGTTGCTTCTGTTCTTTCCTGGTTGCTTGTACATACAAGTCCCAGAAGTATAGGGTGGCTTCATCATTTTATTTTTATTGGATATCTTCTCATCCCTTGCAAAATGCTTACATTTCAGGAAACATTCAGACTCCAAGTGAAAGGATAAGAGTGTTAAGAGGTTAATGATAACCTTTTATTAGGATGTGGTGTGGTTTTAAAAACCCAAGTGACATAATCAACAGTTATACCAAAATAAGTGTGTAAATACTACTCCACCCAGCTCCTCTCCCCCTATGATACCATATTTGAGGGAGATATATTTATTCTGAAAACCAAGCATTAAATGCCATCACCCAGTGCTTCAAGGAAAGTATCTTTTTTTCCCATATGTGTCAGAAAGTGGAATGTTTGTAAAAATGAGCCTTGTGAGGGCAATCTGAACTTTCCACAATGGCATAAAGCAAACTCCATTCAATATTTATTAAATAAGCAGAATTAAATATCATGACATAATAAAAACTATATGCCTGTGAAGGAAATGAACTTGCTCCCCTCTTCTGTCTCTTTCTCTCTCTCTCTCTCTCTCTCTCTTTCTCTCTCTCTCTTTTTTTTTTTTTAGAAAGTTTTGTTATAGGGCATGTACATTTGCCGGAGAGCCAGAAAGTGAAGGGAGATCTCTCCCCGGGGGGAGATGGCTATGCCACAATCCCTTCTCCTCCATTTTCCTGTAAGAATTTTTGACCCTCACACACACACACACACACACACACACACACACACACACAGAGAGACATGCATGCCTAGTGTGAGCTCTAAGCTGCTGGGTCTAGGACTCAAACCACAGTTGGCCATGTGGGAGTCTAGCACCTTTATCACCATGCCACCTGCTGACTTTACTCTTCTCTTTCTTTTATTTTCCCCATTTTATGTAGGATTTCTCCTTGTAATACTCCTTTCCTCTCAAGGAAACCAGAGCTCAATTTAAGGCATTCCCAGTAAAGTCTGTTATAGTCTTAAAGAAATGTAATTCTGAGTAGGTTACAATTTTCCTTAGATATTTCTTTCCTTCAATTCCTATTTTCTTTGCCAAATTTTTATTCCTCATTTATTAAGGTCGGGGGGGGGGGGTCCAACATTTTACAAGTTGTTGGTGATATGTGTGAAGGTAAACAGTCAATGAGCCTCTCTGTTTTTAGGCTCACAGTCCAAGGAGGGAGACAAATTTGAACTAACTGTGGAGGGAAGGATGAAGAGTTTCCTTATAGACACTGTGTAAAGTTCTATGGGGGCCCAGGAAATAGCAAAGTCCAGAGGTTAAGAGAAAGGCCATGACATTTTAAGAATGGATTTTGGATTAAAAGTCCCAGGTTTATGTGCTGACTTAATAGCTATAAAAACTTGGGCAGGTAACTTAACCTCCCTAAGCCTTAGCTTCATCCTCTGTAAAAATAGGGATAATGCCCTCCTCCTTCAGCTGTTATGAGCTTTATGTGAGATAACTTGTCTAAAATGCTTACCACAAAAAAACACACTCCAATGTCTGCAAAAAAGTCCACTGTCAGAGAAGCCTGGGCGAATAGAATCTTGAAGGATAAGTGTCTAAATCATTGAATGAATAGGATTAGGGGAGAGGCCATAGGAAAGTTCAGCCCAGGACAGGCACCTCGCACACACCAGAACGGCAGAAGAGAAAAACCATGGGGCGTGAGAAAGATACAAGTAGGTGAGTAAAGGCATGGCATCTACAGGGGATGCAGGAAGGCTGAGACTGGAAGGGGACGAGCTGGTGTGCCACACCGAGAGGTAGAGGTATTCCTGCAGTTAATGAGAAGCCGTTGAAGAGTGTCTGTGTTAACGGCCCAGGAATTACATCACGATGCCTCAAGCAAGGACACTACCACCAACAATCCTCTTCCAGCTGTCTCCAAGGTCTCTGGCTCTCGGGTTATTTCTTGCCTTAACACAGAATTCCTAACAAGCCAACCATGGTCTGAACACATTACAGTCATTCCATCTTTAATGCCACGGACCAGCTGCTGCTAAAATTATTTCTCTCTCTGAAACAGAGATTTATGCCCAGAGTGCCCAGAGGTCTCTTTAGTTTTTATTTTGTTTAACTGTTAGCAAAGATGGTGCCAAATGCAGCAGGGGATATCTATACTCAGGAATGGATAAAGAACCTAAAAGGTATGATGATCGACTATTTAATACAGTTTGGGTCCTTGACTTGTAAAATCAATGAATCCCCATGTGTGTGGGGCGCACATTGTGTATCTGGCTTGGCCAGAATCCAGGGGGGACTCAAGGGATGAACATTCTGGTCCCGCAGCGGGAGCCAAGACAAAAAGTGGGAAACATTAAACTATGTGGCATCAAAACCATTTTGGGGGACCAGCAGTTAGCATAATGGCTATGTCGCTGGACTCCCATGTAGTTGATCGTGGTTCGAGTCCCGGACCTGGTGGCTTAAACTCACACTGGGCGCATGTGCATGCTGTGCCCAAGATCCCGAGAGGAGAATGGAGGAGAAGGGATTGCGGTGTGGCCATCCCCCCCGGGGGGTGATTTCTCGCTTTCTGTCTCTCTGTCTCTGTCTGTCTGGCTGGCGAGCGCACGCGCCTTATAGTAAAAAAACCTCTTTAAAAAAAACAAACCATTTTGTCAACACCAGGGGAGTTATTACTCAGGTACAGGATTTATGAACTCACATTCAAAAGAAGGAGATTTCTCAGGGACAGAAAATATCAAGAAATCCTTGAAGAAGCTGCCTTGAAGTGAGCTTTGGAGAGAAATAAAATTTAGATGGCAGAAGGGGAAAGAGGACATTATGAGTTTGTGGTTTCTAGAGTTGGCTATTTCATTGTTTACTAACATTCTCAAGCAGGCTCTATAAGGCAAGGGAGAGTTGACATGAATTTGTCCACTCTTTCATCAAAGAAAGAACATTTTGTTAAAAATAGAAAAATCTGTCTTCTACTAGTACCATCATCCCATAAAAGCAAGGATGTTTTAACATTCAAAAGAAAGGAAAAGAAAATCAGAATAAAGCACACATAAGAATTTTCTGTTGCTGTTTAAATGAACACCTGTCTTTTATCTCATGATTTCTAGAGTCAGAAGTCCATGCACAGAAGTGAGTTTTCTGCCAGGTATCTCTCTCACAAGACTGAAATCAAGTTTCATCTGAGCTGTGCCCCTTGCTGGAATTCGAATCCATCTCTGACTTAAGTGGTTTTGGCAATACTCAATTTTTCATAGCTGTAGAGCCGAGGCTCCTGTATTCCTGCTGGATAAAAACTTGAGGCTCCTCTTTGGTCCTAGGAGCTACCTTGGTTTTGTGCCAGATGTGCCTTTACACCTCCACTCTGACTTTCTCAGACTCGGACCTCTATACCCAGAATTAAAGGGTTCATGCAATAGGTCAGTCATACCCAGAAAATTTCCCTTTTGATTCACTCAGAGTTAAGAGATTAGTACTCTTAACTGCATCTGAAAAATCCTGTAGGCAAAATATAATTGCAGCAGTGATATTTCATCATTTTTATAAGTTCCACCCTCATTGAAAGGGAGGAAATTACACAGGCTGTATACACCAGGAGTGAAAATCCTGACAGCCATCTTAGACTTCTGTCTACTACCCGCACCTCCTCCAAAAAGAGAAGTGATGAATTTTCATCAAATATTTTAAAGAATATCTTTAAAAATTCTTGAAATATTTGGGCCAGCAGGTTGTGTAGTGTTATGGTGCTAGATTCCCACATAGCCAACCACAGTTCAAGTCCTGGAACTGGCAGCTTGAAAATCACACTGGGCATGTGTGCATGAGTGCTCAAAATCCCAAGGGAAGGGCTTGCAGTGTGGCCATCCCTGTTGAGGGTGATTTCTCACTTTCTCTCTCTCTCTCTCCCTCTCTCCCTCCCTCCCTCCCTCCCTCCAGCAAGTGCACATGCCCTATGGCAAAACCCTTAAAAAATCTTGAAATACAGGACCAGCAGATGGCATAACTCCCACATAGTCAGCTATGGTTCAGGTTGTGGACTCAGTCACTTGAAACTCATGTGTGTGTATGTGCCCAAAATCTCGAGAAGAGAGTGGAGGAGAGGGGATTGCAGCATGGCCATTTCCCCTGGGGGGTGATTTCTTCCTTTCTGTCTCTCTGGCAAGTCACGTGCTCTATATCAAAAATTCCTTACAAAAAAACCTAAAAAGAAATCTTGAAATACTAAAATTATCAGCTATTATATAAAAGAAAAAAATATATAACTCTACCACTATCTTCTGAGAGAGTTCACAGATGGACAGCTCTTTGGGGTGGAAGCTGGGATGGCAGCTCCTCTGTCTGATATGGGGACAGGGAAACATAGAAGGGAGGAAACAAATAAAGGGATTCTAGATGTATCAATGGAGAAAGGCAGAGGAAGGGAGTTCCCAGAGTGACAGGGAGTCAGAAGATAAATATTGACTTAAAAGGGAAGAAGCACTTCTGATGAAAGTGTTAAGGTCTTTGCTCTGGGAGGTGAGAAGTAAATGCTTCATTTCGACTTCCCTATGAAATCTTCAGTAGACTACATTTCTCTCTAATGCTTTCCACCAGATTAAAAGTTTCCTGACAATAGCAAAAAGCTTCAAAGAGTTCATGGTAAATGGAATCAAAATACAAGTTTATTTTGGTACAAAAACTTCAAATTCACGTGGAGGGTTTTCATAACTCATGTTTTCCTTGAACTTTTGAAGACCCTCCCTTATACATAGTGCCGTGTTTTACATCAGAAACAGGGTGGAACAAACAGAAAGCATATGAAGAAGACAATGCACATGCTTACACACAGGTAAGTTGAAAGGAATGCAAGGACATTTTAAACACTATTTTTGTCCAATTATGAATATTCTGGGGTAAATAAGAGATGTTGGAATAGTATACGCTTTTCTGCCAGGTACACTTTTATCCTCTTCCTAAAGAACTGCAGTCAAAGTCAAAGCACCTATAGACCAAATTTTTTAATTGCAAAGACTGAAGATCAATATCAAGACCTAGAGCAATTCTTATGAAGCAACGGGGAATTTATCTGAGAGTGATGTGAGTGGCACTTGGGACTGCAACTCTAGATATAAAGACACAGCAACAAGAAAGGCCACATAGTTTACAGCAGAAAGAAGAGCCAGCAAAAGATCTTTGAAACATCCCTTAGTCTATCATTACGTATTCTTTACCACTAGTCCAAAGGGAGGTCATTACAATCATCTCAGTGAGTCATAAAAATGGAGAAATTGTGCAGGTTAAATGACCCGCCTGGGGCTGTAACACAATATGGAGCAAAGCTTAGATTAGAACTCTCCAATGCCTGGGTCTCAGGCCTTTGCTAGTCTTTAACAGAGCCTGAGTTCCCTAAAATCAGAAGCTTTCACTTTGGGCTATGGCAGCGATTTTGGAAAATTGTGCCAGGGAAGGAGCACTAATTTGGAAGCACACATTATCGCCTACCTGACACTGGACTTGAAGCCTCTTGTATCAATTCTTTTCTCTGAAATGCAATACTGTGGTTTTCCTTCCTGGAGACAAGAGATGGAAAGATGAACAGAAAATGGGCAGGTGATGGTGGATTTGGGAACTAGGGCTGAAGTGTGGCCCCAGAGTAGCCAGTCTTAAGGTATATGAAACTACTATGATGAATACATACAAAACCTCTACAGAAATGATACCTAACTTCTGATATAGGGCCACAGATGATGGCTATCAAATGTTGCAACCACTGTGGAAAACTGTATGGAAGTTCCTCAAAAAATTAAATGTAGAATTACCGTATAACCCAGCAATTTCACTTTTAAAAATATATCTAAAAGAATGGAAGCAGGGGATCACACAGATATTTGTATGTGAAAATTCATAGCAATGCAAGATATAAAATACAACAAGAGGAAACAACACAAGTATCTGTCAATAGATAAACTGATAAATGAAATGCCAAACACATATACAATGGAATATTATTCAGTCAGAAAAAGGAGTGAGGCTCTGATACATGCTACAGTATGGATGGACGTTGAGCCTATGCTGAGCCAGCCACATAGCCTAGTGGTTAAGGACCCAGACCCTATATGGTCAACTAAAGTTTGAATCTCAGCACTGGCAACTTGAAAAACACACTGAGTACATGTGCATGCATGCCCAAAATTCTGAAGGGATGTGGAAATGGAGGAGAAGGGATTATGGTATGACTATGTCCCACTGAGGGGCAATTTTCCTCTCTCTCTTTCTGATGAGTACATGTGCCCTCTGGCAATTAAAAAATACATATTCACTGGCACATATTCTTTGTAGCTGATTTAGAAGGTCTAGGATGGGCCCTGGGGATCTGAATTTGTGTTTGCTTATTGGTTTAAGCTACTACACAAATAAATTTGGAAATCTGTGCTAATTACTTCATGAATACATCTTACTTCTCAAATGAGCTTATTCTCTCTATGAGGTGAAAAATAAGTCTTCTACATTTTTTTTGCATATTATCTATAGAGACTAGAAGATTAATATGTATTGAGTCACTAATATTCCTATAAGCACAAAACAGCATACAGTGCCGGCTTACCCTGCAGCTACTTCTGTTATTCCAACATCTCAAAACATAAAGGCTGAAATCCAACTCTTCTTTCTAATATAACAAAATATGTTTATGTATATATAGGCTTTTGAAGCAATATCAGCAAGAGGTGATTATTCCTTTAGGTCTACATCTGTTCTTTCAAATGCCTGGAATTTAGCACACTTATGAATAACACATTTCAAATCATACGAGAGTCCAGAAGCCAAAGAGCTGCATGTTGTCAGGGACCAGCATTGTGTGTTTAAACTAGAACAGCTGCAGATACAAAGCATCAGAATTGCTTTACACAATACTAATGCCAATGATGTGAATTTTAAACTTTTCTCTTCTAGGAAATACTGGTTTATAGCTAGGTGAAATAAGAGGTTTTTAGGTTTTGTTTTTTTAATCTTTGACATACCACCTCAAAGTTACATTTTCTTTATTTTGGAATGAAGTCTCAATTATATGTGCAGCAAAGCACTATTTGTGCTTCAAACAGTTCTTTGCCCAGATGTCCCTTTTAAAATGTAGATACGTTAATCTATAATTCAATAATTCATTGGCACTTAAGTATACAGTAGGTCAGCCAATCCTCACACAGAACTCTAAGTTTAAGAGCTTTAAGCAGACACTTTGGGAAGAGTGGAATTGTATCTTTCCCCTAAGACACAAAGCACTCTTCTACAGTGTTTCTCAAAGTGTGGCTGCTGGACCAGCAATAGTAGCATAAGCTGGGAACTTGTTAAAAATGCAAATTCTTAGGCATGCTAAATTAGAAACTCTGAAGATAGGTTTTAGTGATGTGTGTTTTTCTAAGCTTATTTATTTACTTCTTCCAAGAGAGAGGGAGGGAGGGAGGGAGGGAGGGAGGGAGGGGAGTGGAGAGAGGAAAGGAGGGGTGGGAAGGAGGCTGCATCTCCAGCCTCATCCTGACACCATGATCCACCCTCAGCCTTCAGTCAGCCCCAGATTATGGGCAAGCAGCTGCCCAGCATATACAAGGAGGTCTCCAGTCTTGAACTGGGAACCTTCTCATGTGAGATTGCCTTGGATTGTGTTTTTACTGTTGTGCCACTGTTCAGTCTCAGTAATGTATATTGTAATAACCTTTGGTATGAGTCTGAGGCTCATTATAGTTTGAGTATCACTGTGCAGTAACAAAATATACTTATTTAAGGCAGCCTTACTCAGACACATTTGCCTTCACACCCTTTCTCATGTAATACTTATTACCTTCCAGAGCATCTGTGTGGTTCATGAAGTCCACTTTAGAAATTGCTACATGAGATTACAGAAAAGCAAGATATATCCATTGTAGGATTGTCAACACATAATGACAGGAGCGGATATTTACTGCATTATGCTACATGCCAGACCCCCTCAAGAATACCAAGGTAGATATGATAGACATAATCCCTTCTTCCTCAGGATGTATGGTCTACTGGGAAAAACAGATAAACAACGAGTATGTGGAGAATGTTATATGTGAAGTCCACATATGTAGAAAGAAGTGGAGGCACATTAAGAGAGACGATGAATAATTCAAAACCACTTGGGTCATTAATTTGCTTTGCAAGCCATTTTCATACTTCTCTTGTCTTCATTGCCTTGGCCACGGGGACTGAAGCACCTGCCTCTAGCAGATAAAATAAGACTACTTCACTCAGACATATTTTCAGGAAGCCTCATATGCAGGAGTTCTGGAAAGGTCACAGTCACAAAGGAGGCTGTCTACTCCAGCTACAACTTACACCCTCACAGACAGGCCTGTTTTTTCTTAGGTCTTTTGATCTTTTTAACTTCCCAGGTTAGGACTCTGGTTTAGTGGACCTGCTGCTTGGAATGCAGTTGAGATTTGACCAACTGGTAAAAGAGAACACTGCTACTATACCAGACAACAGAAAGCCTGGATTCATACCTGAGAAATCCTTAACCAATTCACATGGCCTATTACAATAAACTTGTTGAGGCTGGGAAATTTTGCCTGCTGTATTTACTGATATACTCCCCAACTCTTTAAAAGTGCCTGGTGCACAGTAGGCACCCAACAAATATTTGTCCTTTAGGGGTCAACAACTCTCTGTCAGTCTTATCTTGACCTATGTATTAGTAGAAGTAGATCCACTGTTAAAACAGGAAGTATTAATATACACAAAAGCTCATGTACACAACAAAGCTATCCAGTAGAACCTTCTACAATAATGAGACAGTTCTGTATCTGTGCTGTCCAGTATGGTTCCTGCTAGACACACATAGCTTGAACACTTGAAATGTTGCTAGTGTGATAAAGAAACTGCCATGTAAATTTTAATTCATTTAAATTTAAACAGCCACATATGCCCAGTGCCTACCTTATTGGATAATACACCAAAAGAACTATAAGACAGGTTAATGGTGGCTCTACCATTTTTAATATATGATATTGAAGGTTACCCTGGAAGTTATCTTGCCAGTTAGAATATCTTTGACTGAGCTAATATAAAGTGTATTCTGGCTGGTGAGATTAATTTTGCATGCTGTAATGATGTATAGCAAATGAATGTAAAAGAAAGAAAGAAAGAAAGAAAGAGAGGGAGGGAGGGAGGGAGGGAGGAAGGAGCTCAGAGAAGCATGGGCAGGGTAATTCATAAGCCAAGCATGTAAATGATATATACTATTTCTATTTATAGTCCACGAGTGAAAACTAGCCACAGAACACAGCTGAATACAAGAGAGTCTGAGAAATGTCTCTGGGTGTCTAGCATCCTCCAGTAACAACTAATTCCTTATTATAGTAGAGGAGGCTCATTGTAGTGAGGAGCCAACTGTCTCTACCCTGCATGACTATGAAGAAAGAAATTTGTTTATTTTTTAGAGACAAATTTTTTGGTTGTTTCACTTTGCTTTGTTTTTCGAGAGATTTTTGCTATAGGTCACATGCATTCACCCAAGAGACAGAAAGAAAAAAGTGAGAAGCACTCCCCAGAGGGGGATTGCCATGCTGCAATCCCTTCTTCTTCATTCACCTTTCGGGGTTTTAGGCCTGCACACACCTGCACCCAGCATGTTTCAAGCCTCCAGATCTGGCACTCAAACTTCAGTTGGCAATGTGGGAGTCCAACACCTTAACCATTATGCCACCTGCTGGGCCCAAGAAATTTTTTTTTAGGATCCTCTATGACATCCTCCTCTACCAGCAACACTCGTTACAGATACTTGAGTTGGAGAAAAACTAATGAATTATCTCATTCCGTTCATCATCAGATGTTCAGACACTATAATATTCTCTTTAATAGGTCTTTCTGGTTCTAGACAGGTTCCTTAAGAAACCTATAGGGAGGCTTATAGTCCGCATACTTTCTTCACTCCAGTTTTTCTATTTCTCCTTGAAGTAAAACTCAACTGCACTTTTTCTTAGAACCTAGCTGGATGATGCTATTAATTCCATTAACACCTACATGTAAAAAAGAAAACTCACAACCTAGCATTTCGTACTATTAAGTCTACCAGATAATATCCCTGCACCTTAAACAAAGAATGTTTATACCTAAGCAGAAGGAATAACCAATAAGAAAACTCCAGCAAGGACCTTAGCGTAGATATCTTTTTTTTTTTTTTTTTTTTTTTTGAGAGGTTTTTCGCTATAGGGCGCGTGCGCTCGCCAGACAGACAGAGAGAGACATAGAGACAGAAAGCGAGAAATCACCCCCCAGGGGGGATGGTCATGCCGCAATCCCTTCTCCTCCATTCTCCTCTCAGGATCTTGGGCACGCACGCACACATGCCCGGCGTGAGTTGTAAGCCACTGGGTCCAGGACGTGAACCGCGGTCGACTACGTGGGAGTCCAGCGACATAGCCATTACTCTAACTGCTGGTTCCCGTTATCTTTTTAACCAGTAGGGACAGCTCTCAATTTCCCTGGGACACTTGCACAAAGGGGTTAAAAAGGGGCATGATGTTACTAAATTCTTCTTCTCTCAGCCTCAGGGCAGATTCAAAACCATTTCTCAGTAGGCGGGAGAGGGGTAGAATAATAGATTCCTTTGTCCAGAAACTCATTCAACTTGTCCCTGCCCTTGGTTAGGAACTGTCAAAAATCACTTCATCCTGCTTCCTTGTAGCTCAGCATTTAAAATGTCAGTCACTTTCCTGACAGAGACTTATGTACTGCTTTGGGAGGGCTTTTGCTGGTGAACTTATGCATTTGAGATTTCTTTTCCCATAGACTCTAAGCAGCTAGGGGAGGAAGGGATGCTTATCTGACATTTGTGAAAATCTCAAGCACTCAGCACTGTCTATGGCATGCTGTAGTACACTGAGCAGGTAACTGCCCAGTTTGGTCAACAGGGTCCATAAAGCTATTCTGGACAACGTAAGTTCTTTGTCAGATTTCTCTTCTTTGATTAACTTTGGACTTGCCTTCAATAACACAGTTCAGCTAACTACAGTCTATGGGTCAAATCCAATTTGTGGACACTTTTGTATAGTTTGTGAGTTAAGAATGGTTATACCATTTTAAAGGTTGATAGAAAAACAAAACAAAGGCCAATCTGTGGCCTAGTGTATAAGGAAGCTATTGATAGAAACTTTAGGGCCAATTGCACAGTTCAAATCTCAGATATGGCAGCTTGAGAAACATGCTGAGTGTGTATACATGCCTGACAAAAATTCTGAAAGGAGGGAAGAAGGGAGGAGAAGGGATTGCAGTATCACCCTATCCCAGAGAGGATGCTTCCTTCTCTCCCTCTCTTTCTCTCTACCCCTCTATAGCAAGCATGTGTGCCCTCTAGCATATATATTATACATATATATACACACACACATATATATATATGTGTACATGTGTATATATATGTATATAATGAAATATATGTGTATATATGTGTATAATGAAATATATATGTGTGTATATATATGTATATATATATACACACATATATACACACACATACGTGTATGTATATATAAAATGAAAAAAAAATTAAAAAAGAACAAGGAAGAATATGCAACTGAGACTGCATGTGAAATGTGTGCCGCAAAACCTAAAATCTTTATTATCTGGCCCTTCACAGAAGAATTTTGTAAACCCTTGCTCTAAAATAAAGGCCCAAAACTAAAAACAAAACAAAACAAAAAAATCATTTTCTTTCAAAGTTTGTCCCCTCCTTTTATTAGAGCCATCTCTGTAGGGAAGATCTTACAGGGCACCCAAATAGTGAGTATAAATCCAAATGTTAGATGCTCAGGTTAGTGCAAGGGTGAGCACCTGACCAATATCCTTTCCTCTAGGCTCTGTTGCAAACCCGTACCCTCCTGGCATACATCTTGAAAGCTTTAGACAAAAGCAACTGAAAAGCTCATTTTAGGTTCTAAGTTTCTTTATTTCTGGAAGGTAGTGTATCTACTGGTTAGTGCTTAGGCTTGGGAAAAGGCATACTCAGACTGAGTCCTAGTTTTATCTCTTACTAGTAATAGGCCTAGGGAAGTTACTTAACTTCTTTAAGCCTCAATTACTCAAAATAGGAATCATGATAGTACTCACTTCTAGTGTTTCAGTAGTTAAATGAAACAATGCACAGGCAACATTTAGAAAAAGGCCTAACACATACTCAGATGTTAATCAATGCAAACTATTATTATTATTGTGAGAACAAACTCTTTTTCTGTCTCTCACATGTGCCTGTCTCTTGAAACAGCTTCAACACCACCATTCAGAGGTCAGGAAGTCACACGTTGTAAAGTACCCAACCACACTACACTCCAGGGAACAGTCAATACATATTAACCAATAAATACTGTTGGCAAAGGGCTTAGCATCCCTTAGGCAGGGAATATTTTCTTTCCAAAACTCTACTTACTTAAGTCCCAAACTCTCCCAATATCCTCCATGTTGTAACAATAAAAATGCACACAAAACCAAATATATAAATAAAATATTTTGCTGCTAATGAGAGGCAACCCAGCAGTTTTCTCATCACTCCACTGACAAGTTTATGTGCTCTACAATTGCAGTCGAAATATTTTTGCTATTTTCATGATGTTCTTGGCTTCCTTCCCGAGGAATTAATCATTCGTAGAGCACTGGGGAGAAGCTGAGAAATCGCAGACATGACTGAATGACATGATAGTACTTTCTCTTCGCCCACACTGAATCTTGCTCTGTGCATGAAATTAAATCGTTTCAGGGGAAAATGGCTTGCTGTGGTGGAAAAAGTGTAGAAACATAACTCCTCCAGGGCTCTTGCTTCATAAGCAGGGTTTGGTTGGCCAGAGAACTTGATTTTAATTCTTCTGCATTTTCAAATATTCTAGATGAAGAAATATAAGCATATGCAAGGCCTACAGACACCCCAATATTAAACTCATGGTGTCATTGGATTGGAAGCAAACAATCACTCTGGTGAACCAGTGAAGGTCACGACTGAGAAGGGCAACTCTGTGGGCAAGTTTGAATCAGTGAATTTGACCTAGAAGGAACTCTAGAGATCATCTTAATCTCCGCGTTTTGCAAATAAGGAAATTGTTCTGTATTTCAACTTGGGTTCCAACTCTTACTAATAACTTAGCCTCAATGATCACCTATTTACTTTCTGCAAATGTTAGAGTACTTTTTTCACAGGGTCTTTAAGACCCAGCACAGAGCTGGGTACATGCTGAAAGACTAAACATACAAATAAAGAATGACCAGACCATATGTGGAGTAGCGGAGGGTCATCAAAATTTTATGGAAGTTGTGTGTTATGCATAAACTTTGCATGGATTTCAAAAATGTTTTGGCACCAAAATAAAGATATACTTTAATTCCATTTTTTCCCACTTTTAAAAGTCACCTTGTATAAAAAGAGAACATTGAGACCTGCAACTTATAGCATCCTGCCCAGGAAACTAGTTCCTCATCTACAATAAGCAGCTCATGAACTCATGAAGCGAGTCAGACATGTAAGAAGCCAGAGCGCTATCTCTAGTGACAATCAGGAGCTAAACAAGAACTCTGTCATAATCTGCCCTAAAATGGCTTGGATTTGATTAATTACTGACAGCATCACTAATTTTTTTGTCTCCACTTCAAACTTGGGACCAACCAGAGAAAGCTAACTATACACCGAACTAGTCACATGGGGATGCATGTTCC
Organism: Tupaia tana; assembly: GCA_026018925.1. NCBI lineage: Eukaryota > Metazoa > Chordata > Mammalia > Scandentia > Tupaiidae > Tupaia > Tupaia tana. The sequence continues at coordinate 42,951,520 of JAKSZU010000014.1, read as the reverse complement.
TCATTAACTAGCCTACAGTCTCTCCTTGCCAGCAGCCTCTAAGCAAGGCATATTTAAAGCCTTCCCTTATTATTTTTTTCTATTACAGAGCTTTCCCACTGCCTGCATTTGCTCTTCTGCCAAAGCACAAGTGATGGTGGCTGACCCCTTTGCTAGAGGAAGCTCAGAATAAATAGCCTTAGCTTTTCACATTTGTTTGGTCTTTGCTTATGTCCACAAAACACATACACCTACCTGGCACACACCCTGTATAATCACACACATGCTGACATACAGTGAATTAAGAACAGATATAACCCTTGAAAGCTAGAGTTATTATTTTCAATCCACTAATAAAGCCAACAGCAAAGGAAGTAATCAATGCAATATGTTTACTTGAGCCTGTCCTAGCCAATGCGAATTCCAAAAAGACTTTATGCTTGTATAGTATTTAATCTTCTTCCAAAAGCATACCCAACTGTTTCCTCATTTGCTATCAACTTTATGAATGGATCAGAGGGAGTGTTACCTTATCCATTAAAACACAGCAGGCATAAAGCCAGGTTTGCAATATTTTGAGAGGCCATGGAAATCTTTTAATTTCTTTTACATACAGAAGGAAAAAAAAGAAAAATTTCAGGTCAAAATATTTTAGTAGTATTACCGTGTTACTTTTTATGTGGTCACAGTTGTAAAATATAATTTTACTATATTTTTGTGGGGAAAGAGGCCTGCAAGAGCAAAAATGTCTGGAGCTTTCAAAAGTCATTATGTGGCTCTGATCATAGGTAATTCTAATTGCCCTGCTTGTGAATGAATAAAGTAGTGGTTACTATCAGCTGTCTATTTCAGGTTCCCTCTTATAATCTCTATTCTATATCATGGTAATTCTTAAAGTGGCCTTCAAGCTATTTTCTGATGTATTAATCCTTTTATTAATTTATTAATACCTTGCTCAGTTATCATAGCTAATGTGTTCAAAATATAGGAGAAATCATTACCCAGCTTTTAAAACAGTAATGTAGAAATTTTGTTGGCACTACACAACTGCTTTTCACCATCTGGCCCTAATTTATAATCCTATGTCATTTACTACTCCTACCCTTAAAAAGCTTCCCATCCTCCATTCACACATCTGGATCATAAGCTACCAAGGTTCTCCCTCATGATACATTCTGCTCAGCTCCTAGTTCATTCTCATAGCCCATTCTCAACAAATTCCTCCCAAGTGTCCAAGATGAGATGTACTCATCTTACTCTGAAGCACCCCAAGGTCAGAATTGATTGTAATTAGTTAGATGTGCCTCTACCTTCTACAACTTAAAATACAGCCTCTTTGAGGATAGTAATTAGATCATAATCCATTTATTTTGCATGTCAAGTGTGGAGGGCACTGCATATGGAAGCCATCTTGAGCTATCCGCCATCTTGAGCTATCCGCCATCTTGAGCTATCCACCATCTTGGAAACCATTAGGTTTCACTTCCTCACTGAGCAAACCATATCTCAGAAATCATGTGACCAACTGTTCTCCCCATGGGGCAGTTGGGTTTCTAGGCAACGGGAGAGATCTATCCACACCAATGATTGGTTCATGTTGTTTTTATCTCATTTGCATTTCGGGCAAGCAATCGGTGCCCACCAGCCTGTATTTAACTCCATTTTTCCTCAATAAATGGAAGACGGAAGACTTGATCAGCACCTCGTTTTGTCTCTACTCTGTGTGTGTGTGTGTGTGTGTGTGTGTGTGTTTGTCCCATCTCTCACTCCCTCCCCCAGGGAACCTGTTCGACTGTCCCGCGGGTGGGGATAGTCAAGGACTGATATTCATTGCCTGACAATAACCACAATGCAAAACTCACCAGCAGCAAAGTTGTTACAGGAATCTGAATCACCTAGGTCCTGGTCCTGCCTCCCTTCAGTTCATTCCTATAATATCTCAAAAATAACCTGGCAGATCACAGTGGCAGTTACATGCTCTACATGTCAAACATAAAAGTGAGATAGCACTTTACTAATAACTGTGTACAACAACCTTTGAGAAAAGGGAGACCTTGACTTAGAGTATTTGCCAATTTCTGTGATGTAAATAACATTATCATGGTTCATTTTAAGCTATCAACATGATTTCACTGAACAAAGACTTGGGAAGAGCACAACACATGGTAGTTTCACTACTGTGCAGATACAATAGACTAAATAACCTCAAGGGCATAAATAACTGTAACATCTAATAAACATAATTAGAAATGATGAGTTTTGAGATTTATTACCTTTTTATTTATTTATTTTAGTTTTGCCATAGGACATGTGAGCCCACCAGAGTGGATAAAAAAGAGAGAACATGAAAAATCATCCCCTGAAGTAATGGTCACACTGCAATCCCTTTTCCTCCATTCTCCTGTAGGGATTGTGGGCAAGCAAACACGTGCACATAGCATTTTTTTTTTTTTCTTTTTTTTTTTTTTTTGGAGAGGTTTTTGCTATAGGGCGCGTGCGCTCGCCAGACAGACAGAGAGAGACAGAGAGATAGAAAGCAGGAAATCACCCCCCAGGGGGGATGGCCACGCCGCAATCCCTTCTCCTCCATTCTCCTCTCAGGATCTTGGGCACGCACGCACACGCGCCCGGCGTGAGTTTAAGCCACCGGGTCCGGGACTCGAACCGCGGTCGACTACGTGGGAGTCCAGCGACATAGCCATTACGCTAACTGCTGGTCCCCCCAACACATAGCATTTTTTCAAGCAACTGGGTCAGGAACTCAAACCCAAGCTTAGCCATGTGGGATCCAGCCGCCTTAATGACCAAGCCACTAGCTGATCCCCTTTTAACTTGTTGAACGGTATGTTTACAAACAATTTAATTTTAATAATGGTTGGATTTAACAACTGACTAACTGATAAAATTTCCAAAAATGGAACAGTATAAGCTAGCTTTCCTGAATCATGGGCAGCATGAAGCTTATTTGAATGAAGATCAGAATTCAGTGACAATGAATATCCACAGTATTTGAGGGTTCAGATCAGTAACATTGTAAAGCAATGGCTTATATTTCATTTACTCAGGCAGGAATGGGTCTTCCCAGTCCCACGCTTCCCTTTGATCACACTTGTGTGACGTCTGGCTGTCCTATCAGGCCACTGGCTCTATGAGGCTGAAGACACTGTCAATTCTTCACCCCTGTATTTCTACTGACAGGCCCCCAATAAATGTTTGCTGAATGCATGGATGGAGTACACACGTGAGTCTCCTGCTGCTACTCTATCATTTTAACACTGACATGAAAATGGGAATGCTACAAGACGAACAGCAAGTATCTTGGAGTTTGAAACAGGGGCCATAAAAGGTCTTTGATAGTGTGACCTAGTATTATTTACATTTGAGAAATTCCCAATCACACATTCAATATATATGGTGCTAAAAGGACTAAGGTTTCATAGAGGGGCCCCTTACAACATCTTTTTATTTTTATAACATTTCAAAAGAAACACTTGACATTAACTAATATTACTTAAAAGGCAGCATAGCAATTCAAAATTTACTAAGGAAACTTAGCAAAATTTCATAAAACACTATTTCTATCTACAAGTTAAAGGAGTTTTAATAAAAAAGGAAGCATTATACCTCTTTTTGTGTGTGTGTGTGTGTGTGTGTGTGTGTGTTTACCCTGTAAATTTTAAAAAATGATAGTAGTAGCAAGTGTTTAGGTGTATATATTTATGAGTGTACATATACCCACACCCACACACACACACACACATATACATACACATATATACACACATACACACACTATATACACTATATATATGTGTGTGTGTGTATAAATGATAAATATAGTATATATACATAGGATATATAGGATATATATATATATTTACTATATATTGTATATATACATATCATAAGGAAACTGAGGCACAAGGAAATTAAATCACTTGCCCAAGGTCACATAGTTGGAAAGTAATTGCATTTCGACTCCAGAGTCTCCCTTCTCATCATTATGCTATCACATATAACTGACAAAACAATACCAAAACTCCCATATGACCTCGAGTAATTCACAAGTAGGAGTTTGAACCTTCTTAGAAGATCTCTGGGGTAGGCTTCCAGTCTGCGGTTGGGAGGAAGAACAGCCCTAGTTTGGAAACATATGACTGTCTCTCCTAACCAATGGGAAAAAACCCTGCAAGCACTCCATGGCACCATTTCAAATGGAAATATGTCTTGCAGAGGAAGAATTTTTTAAGCTTTGATTTGCCCTAGATTGAGTAAGCAACAGAAAGCTGGAATGAGACATAAAGAGAATTGATTTTTTTTTTAATTGCCAGAGGCCATCTGTGCTCATAAGAAAGAGAGAAAACAAAAGCATCCCCGAGTGGGACACAGTCATGCTGTTATCTTTTTTCCTCTATTTCTCCACCCTGTCAAGATTTTGGGCACATAAGCACACATGTCCAGCATGTTTTTCAAGTTTCCCAGACCAGGACTCAAACTATGGTTGGCTCTGTGGGATCCGGCTTCCTTAACCACTAAGCTATGGAAAGCAGCCCAAGAGGGAGCTTATCTTTGAAGAGGCTTAAAGAAGGGATGCTTCAGGAGTTTGTGTCTTCAAGTATCTGAGTGTTCATGTACATATGTTTGTGGAAGGGGATGTACAAGGACTGTGGCAAACCCACTTTACGTAAGGCTCATAGCTTCTTTTCTAGCTAAGGATCATACCTGCCCAGGACCACTGCAAAGTCAAATCAACATTCCAAACATATATCTGTGATATTTAAGTAGGTTATACAAATTACAGTAATTTTACAAGGCTGGGATTGGGATTTTCTGATTTCAATATTCTGTACTTAACAATAATACATGTATAGAGGTTCCTTCACTTATGATGGTGTTATGTCCCAATAAATCTATCATAAATTGAAAATATCATTAAGTCTAAATGGGTTTAAAACACCTACCAACACAGCTTAGCCTAGCCTACCTTAAACATGCTCAGAACACTTTTATTAGCCTACAGTTGGGCAAAGTCATCAAACACAAATGCTATTTTATAATAAAGTATTTAATATTTCATGTAATTTATTGAAAACTGTCCTAAAAGTGAAAAACAGAGTGGCTCACTGCTGTACCACGTGATGGTGTCATTCTGCATATCTGTAACCTAGGAAAAGGTCAAAATTTGAAATTTGAGGTATAATTTCTACCAGAGGCATATAACTTTTGCAGTATCATAAAGTCAAAATATTTGAGTTGACCCGTCATAAGTCAGGGACTGGCTGTATTAGGTCTTCATCTCTAGAAATGCTTAGGGAGATATCTAAAATATAATTGGATCACTATCATTACTCTTCAGTTGCTAAAATATAGAGATTATTAAATCATGGAAGGCTGGCAAAAGTAGAAATAAAAACAATTTGGAAGTTAAGCTTATTTTGTTAAAACCAGAGCTTTATTGAAGAAGTTAGAAGAATTCATCTAATTAACTAATCCAAGCTTCTACCTATACTTTATGGTTTTTTTTTTTTTTTTTCTTTTTTTCTTTTTGGAGAGGATTTTTTTTTTTTTTTTTTTTTTTTTTTTTTTTTTGCTATAGGGTGTGTGCGTTCGCCAGACAGACAGAGACAGAGAGATAGAAAGTGAGAAATCACCCCCTGGGGGGATGGCCACGCTGCAATCCCTTCTCCTTCCTTCTCCTCTCGGGATCTTGGGCATGCATGCACACGCACCCTGCGTGAGTTTAAGCCACCGAGTCCGGGACTCGAACTGCGGTCGACTACGTGGGAGTCCAGCAACATAGCCATTACGCTAACTGACAATCCCTTGTTTGTTTTTGTTTTTTGTTTTTGTTTTTGTAAAACCAGGCCACTTCAATGTTTTTGTTTGTTTGTTTGTTTTTTACAATTTAATGAATAATCTTTTGATGACTGCAGACATGTAAGACTTGTAGTATCCAGAAACATCACCGTCATACTAGCTTTCCAGATTGGTGTACCATTTTCAAAAATTACAAGAAGTTATTTGCATGAAACTGCTACTGTGCTTTAATGCAGCCTATGTGAAAATTCTGGCACAACGGGGTCTTCAAACTGCCAAATTCAAAGTCAATTTGTAGGAGAAATAGCAATCAGTCATTAATTGATTTTTTTATTCTATTCTGCTTTACAGGATATCTTCAGGCCCCTACAAATGAAATAATGATCACTGATTGAGCACTTTTGATAGCAATTTGATTATTGCCTATATCAAAGTACTGAGTTTGCCAGACTTCTCTGTGCTTGGCACCCATTCAATGAATGAACCTATCTTCTATATTTAATCTGTCAATTGTCTTTCTGTTAATGAACCAGGCACAAACTGAAATGTTCAAGGAACCTGTCACCGGGAGAACTTTTAAAAGAGCAAATGTAGTTCTTGTATTCACATCTTGAATGTCTCCATAGCCAACTCACTCTTCAATCACACATTTATTTCTGATGGAAATTTAGAAACAGGTTGTTGGTGGTATCCACAAAATATAGACTCTCTCCAAAATTTAAATATTATTTCTTGGCAACTCATAAGACAAAATCCAACTCTTACAGCTCTTGTGGCTATATAACCCATCAATGTCTGCTGACCTTGAAAAGATGACCTAGCATAACTTCATATCTACTGGGTCTCATGACTGTTTTCCTCTTTCCCTCTTCCTCTACAAGATGAAGAATTGTGGTGAGGAAGGAAGAGCACAAGTACTGGAGATAAAGGCATCTAGAGCAGTTTTAGACTATAACATGAATGTGGGCAATAGAAGATCGATGCCTCCACCATCTTGTATATTTTGTCTCATGCCAAAGACAATATTTACTTCTTTTTAACACATACATTCTCCTAAATAAGGATATTTTTCTTAGGGCTGTTTTTGGCTATTCTTTTATTATTGAAAATGCATTTTCTTTCCAAAATCTGTTATTTAGAGACCATGCTCTATGCCAAATAATACTTTTGCTCTTATAAAGCAATGTCATGCTTCAACATCTGATTCTTCAACTGCTAAGACGGAGTTAGAAAAGAATATTTTATCTTCAGCTGGGCCTTGTTAGTCCTTCGACTCAGCTTATAGGTGCAATACATCATGCCTGGAGGCCCTGTGGTATTATATAACCTCCCATGCATAACTTGAATTAGCAAGGAAATGACATATTTATATAGCAATTAAAAATATGTTTAGCATTCCCTGAGGTGCCACCCCTCCCAATTATTTAAGCTAAAAGCACATTAATCATCCGGCAGGGTGTAGTATGATAGAGACAACAGTTGTTTCTGTATCCAGTGTTTAAGACTGCACGCGGAAACGGAATCTGAATTTCCACAACCTTGAAATGTCACCACACATTGATTCTACTTACACTTAAACACAGCATGCTCTTTGAAACAACACCATTTGGAACTGTCACATACCCAAACACGTGAAGCGTATGTGCTTTCATGTTTCCCACTTCACAATGAACCCATTTATTACTGAGCATGAACCAGGGGAATGGAAGAGGTAAGCTTATTTCCAAAGGACCTTTTGATTTTTAAGTCTATGCTAGTTGGTTCTCTAGTTCTGTAAGATTCTAGAATCTGTTAGCCATTCTGGAATATTCATTCCCGACTACTCATTAACGGCATTATTTCAAAGGCACACTCATAATAGGTATGTGCTTCCCCAGATGAAATGTAAGAAAATAAGATACAACAATGGCTAACTATACTTCAACTTGACTATTTGGAAATACTTTGGGGGAGCTAAAATTTTTGAACAATTGTAATGAGTCTGAGATAGTTTGGGCTGATACAAAAGCAATGATAACTGAACACAGAGAAATCATCACTTTTCCCCTCCCTCCATTATCCGGAGCACACTCCAGCTATCGGTGGTGAAGGAGTTCATCTTCAGGAGAATTCTACCAACATCTGTATGAGCTCCGTGCTTCAGGATACTTTTCCTCATACTTCATTTAGGCATATACAAATATTATAATGGGCTATTTTAACTGCTTTCTGGTTGTGAAATGGAATTTCCTGAATTGTATCTGATTTTAAATAACACATCTGTAGTCAACACCATGGTCTGGTGATTAAGGCAGCTGGGTCTCACATGGCTGGCTGCCTGTGTAGTTTGAATCTCAGATCCAGTGGAGTGAGAAACACGCTGGGCATATGTGCATGTGCTCCTGAAATCCTGAAAAGAGAGATGGTGGAGAAGGGATTGTGGTGTGACCATTTCCCATGGGGTGTGTGTGTGGAGAGAATGCCTCTCTTCTCCCTCTCTCTGGCTGCAGAGCTCACCTCTTATCACCCACACTACAGGGGCCCCCAGATACACTGCAGACTCCACAAGCAGATTTAGTATGAGGCATTTAGTGCTTCAAGAAGACTTGTGAATGTGTAAGTGAAGGAAAGCCAAATAACTCTGTTATCAATAAAACAGTTTGGAAAGCTTGGTGACCATTTTTAGACCTAATAGAATAAGAAACAGTTTAGTCATCATTACTTCCTAGAAGTCTTGATGATTTAAGGATTTGGAGTTCATATTCTGACTCTTACTTGGCTAATTCTTGGGTAAAACAGTTGTTCTCCCTAAATTTCACTTTTTCTCATTCAAAAATTGAGGTAGTAATGAAAAAGACCTATTGAGACAGTTTTAGCAACCATATATGTAAATGATCATTTGGGATAGTACCTGGCAATGATCAAATATTCAATAACTGGGAATATCCATAATTTAAAAAAAAGTCACAATGTGAGATCAGCAGATTGCATAATGTTTATGTCGCTGGACTCCCACATAGTCAACTGCAGTTTGGGTCCCAGACCCGGTGGCTTACTCATGACTGGTGCATGTACGTGTGTGCCTAAAATCCTAAGAGGACAATGGAGGAGAAGAGATTGTGGCATGGCCGTCTTCCCTGAGGGGTGATTTCTCACTTTCTTTCTGTCTGTCTGTCTGTCTTTCTGTCTGTCTTTCTCTCTCTCTCTTCCTCTCTCCCTCACTCTGTCTCTCTGGTGAGCGCATATTCTCCACAGCAAAAAGCTCTCTGAAAAACATTAACAATGTACCTAAATATATCATTCTGAGTATATACAGCTGGTTCTTTGCTTGGGGTGTTCCCTGAATCAGGGTGACTCTGCATCTATCCCTGATTTATAATCATTAAGGTCCTTTTTTTCTTTGCAGGCTCAGGTAAGCTCTTCTTCCAGAGAGTTTCCAAATTGTCTAACTTGTACCCTTTCTCTGATTCTGAATTTCCCACATACCCTTCTCAGCTACTCCTCCAAACGTTAGCTCAGATATTGTGATAAGGAATCACTAATAAGGATTCCAATTTATGAACTTTAAAGGTTTAAATAAAAAACTCCCATGATTTTAATTTTTACTTCAAAATGTAGTATTCTTGTGAGGAAATGCGTTATTTCACCCATTCCTTACTCCCTACCCCCATTTCTCCCTTCATTTTCTTATCTACTCCTAGGTTCTTGGATAGCCACACTTGAAAATGGCTTCAGTCTAAGCACAAAATATATATTCAGGGGTTAAAAAAGAGCCAAGTCAACAAGCCATTACACTATAGTAAGAGGAAGGCATTGGAAGGAAACATATACAATGATACAACAGAATACAGGAGAGATACCTGACTTAGATTTAAGAAGTCAAGAAAGCCTTCCTGGAAGAAGAAACATTTTTAAGAGCTTGTGGAAGAGAAGGAACTAAGGAGGTAAAGAAAGAGTCAAGGAGATCAGTGTACCAGGAAGAGCACACCATTACTCCAAGGCCTGGAGGCGAGCAAGAACGTGATCCATGCCAGCCATAGGAAACAGCCAGCCCTCTTGCTGCCTCTTATTTGGTTCTTTCTGAAGCTTTCTGTCGGCACACATATTTAACTTATGTGGACTCAACAGCATAGCACTTAAACCAAATAACCCAAGCAAACCATGTTTAGTTTGTACTAAACATGTACGTAATCACATGCATATAAATGCAAACACACATTTACACACAATATAAACATTGGGGACTCTAGAATGAGGAGAGAAGGTCTCGATCCCCATGTCTTTCTCATGTACTTTTGACCCCTCTCCTATATATACGTGTGTGTATATATAGGTATACACACATACTATATACTATATACATATGTGTGTATACTATGTGTGTATACCTATATGTACACACACACACACACACACACACACACACATTTTTTACTCTCCATATGATTGTCCCTGAACACAAGCCAAGCCAATTGTTACATCTAGCATCTGGTACTTAATTGAAGCTGATCTGTTCCATTATTGAAGAAATGAGCCACTATTACAGACATCTACGGACATGACACGTAGGTTTCTTAAAAAGAAGGGATAGCCAAGGTCCATTTTAAGCACATCTGTGTTTTGCCTTATGGGCACTGGATCAATATCACTGTAGACGCCAGTGAAAATTTTTCTTTCGTAGATGAGAGAACCAAGATTTCTGAGAGGAACAGTGACACACCTAGGCCCCACAAAAGACCAGATGTAGAGAAGTCCCCAATCTCGGGACCAGCAGTTAGCATAATGGCTATGTCTCTGGACTCCCACGTAGTCGACCACGGTTCAAGTCCCAGATCCGGTGGCTTAAACTCACACCGGGCGCGTGTGTGTGTGTGCCCAAGATCCTGAGAGGAGAATGGAGGAGAAGGGATTGCGGCATGGCCATCCCCCCCCCGCCCCCCGGGGGGTGATTTCTCGCTTTCTTTCTCTTTGTCTGTCTGGTGAGAGCATGCGCCCTATAGCAAAAAAACAAACAAACAAACAAAAAAAAGTCCCCAATCTCTTGTCTTTCCCGTATACTCCCTCTCCCCAAGCATCAAACGTTGCATGTGGATGGACTCTAATGATGAGCACAGAATGTCCCATCCAACACTTGGCCCAGGTTTCATGACAATTTTATAATTAACCTGCCAAACTCCATGTCTTCTCTTTTGCTATAATATCACTTTTGAACCAGGAGGCATTTATAAATATCTACTCTGTAACAACCCCTAACAAAAATGGTTGGTAGGTTTGTTATACATAGGAATGAGTCTCCTTGTTAAGGATGCAATCGATTATAGCAAATGTAGCTATAAGCAGACTTCAAAAACTTTGTAGAAAAATGGAATTAAAATACAAGTTTATTTTGGTATACAAATTTTTGAAATTCATGCAGTTATTTCATTATATTTGTAGGAACTTCTTGAAACTCCTTTGTAGTTGTCATGAATGGAGTGATAGAATGCTTTTATAAACCAGATTAAATTTTAGTAAGTGGCTTCCCTAAAATTATATTATAATCTTTGAAAGTCTATAAAATTTCTTAAGTGTATCATGAGTTTTAGAAACCTCAAATTACATGAGATAAATTTGCTTTATTTACATCTTTTAGTGAACAGAGATTGGACAACTGACAAACTAAATCCTGGTGTTAATACATCCACTACTGGATTTAGAAAATGTTACATGCCTACTGATACTGTTACAAAAAGCCAAACTGTGTGTTTCTGATTTCCATTACTTTCCATTATGATGGGAAGTTAAAAAAATCACAATTTGACAACTACAACATTTATGTTTAGGCTTTGAGTAACAACCTATTGGCATCTGGGTAAAAATTAGATACAGAACTTAGTTAAATTTAGCCTTGATTAATGGGTGCCAGCAGGTGGCATGGTTGTTAAGGTGCTGGATTCCCAAACAGTTGACTGTGGTTGGAGTTCTGGACCTGGTGGTTTGCTTTCTCTCCCTCTCTTTCTTTTTTTATTTATTTTTATTTTTGGAGAGGTTTTTCACTATAGGGCGTGTGTGCTCGCCAGACAGACAGAGAGAGACAGAAAGCAAGAAATCACCCCCCCCCCCCCCCAGGGGATGGCCATGCCGCAATCCCTTCTCCTCCATTCTCCTCTCGGGATCTTGGGCACGCATGCACACACACCCGGCGTGAGTTTTAAGCCACCGGGTCCGGGACGCAAACCGCGGTCCACTACGTGGGAGTCCAGCGACATAGCCATTATGCTAACTGCTGGTCCCTCTCCCTCTTTTTCTTTCTAACCCCCTCTCTCTGTCTTTACCTCTAGTGAGTACACGTGTCCTATAGCAAATTAAATAATACATAAAATTAAATAATTCTTAAGTAAACATAATTATAAAATTTAGCTTTGATTTACAAGTAAATATAAACACAAAATTATCCTTTCCATTACTTTACTCTTCCATTACACTAGGTCCTCAACAATTTTGGGGGTGCTTTTATTTGTATATATCTTCATAGACTTTTTACTTTTATTTCAAATGCATAGTAACTTAAATGTGTTCTACAAGGTTTTGAAGCCCACATATTGATTTTGCCATCTTTCTACTGGCTTCTTTGGGTGAGGGGAAGTTGGAGGCAGAGGAGGAGATGAAACTGTGCCAGACGAACATCTAAAAAGCACTGATTCTGTATCTGGAAAGTGACCAATGAATGCTGTGTGTTCTAAGAATATAAACTTTGAAATGAGACACTTCTGGGTGTGACTCCTACTTTCTTTATTAACCTTATGTAATTTCACATTCCTGAACCTTGATTTTAATATCTGTAAAACAAGGATAAAATCAAACAGAGCTTGACAAGGTGTGGAAATTAAGGGTGCACATACATGGAACACTTCCTATGGACTAAATGCTCTACACAGATATCACTCAGTTTTAACAACCCTAGGAGGAAGATACCATTATTACACCCTGTTATGGATGAGTAAACCAAGGCAAAGAGAATTTAAGCAATTTACCTAAGATGTCAGAGGCTTAAGTGGTAGAGTCAGAATGCATTCTGGAGCAGACTGTCCCTAAATTCACAAGCATACTACTGCCCTATACTGCCTTTCCATTATGAACCAAATCTTTCAGCTCTAAAAATGCTATAACTCTACGCCTTCTCTATCAACATGTGTCTTTTATCACAGGCAATGATGACGTTATTAGTTGTGGCATATGTCAATTCAAAATGCAGGGACCAGCAGTTAGTGTAATGGCTATGTCACTGGACTCCCATGTAGTCGACCGCAGTTCGCGTCCTGGAGCCGGTGGCTTAAAACTCACGTCAGGCGTGTGTGTGTGCGTGACCAAGATCCCAAGAGGAGAGTGGAGGAGAAGGGATTTCGGCGTGGCCATCTCCCCTGGGGGGTGATTTCTCGTTTTCTGTATCTCTGTCTCTCTCTCTGTCTGTCTGTCTGGCAAGCGCATGCGCCCTATAGCAAAAAAAAAAAAAAAAAAAAAAAAAAAAAAAAAAAAAAACTCTCCAAAATGCAAAAAAATATACATGTATACACATACGTATGTATGTTTGCATGAGTCCATACGCTTATCTGAGTCAAGTATTGGGACCTAATGCTTAGGAATGAATTATAATTAAAAAAATTCTGCCATGCTGCTATGCCCAGTCCCCAACCACCATGCCCAGGATAGAGTTGAATGTTGGTTTTTGGCTTTTACAGAGAATATGAATTTTATTTTCCTTCCCCAAAGAGTGAAAAATGATACCCCACACACAGATAAATCTCCTTTTATCTATGAGGTGTTTTTTTCCAGAGCTGATCACGTAATGATGAGCAGTGCTTAAGCCAGCTCTGCTTTGCAGCTCTACCATTTTCTCACTCCATAACCCTTATTACTTTATTTAAAAACCCTCTGAACTGCTCAGAAGTTGCAGGCAATTCACAAGCCTGATTACTGTGGCCTCTGCTCTGGCTTTTTTCAATACCTCCAACTCATTTCTTCTTGAGATGCTCATGTCTATGATTTCTCAACTCCATAATTTTTAGCTGATGTCCTGGGAGAGGAAAGGGAGAGACTACTTGGAGGATTTTATTATTTACTCTCAATTTACTCCGTTACCTAAGTTACTGGAGGGATATCTCCAATTCCAGTGATACCACAGTGCACACAATGCCTCTGGAAAAGTATACTGCTTCTACTCAATATTCCAGAGAAAAAGAAACACCACCACAGCCTGTTGCCCTGCCTCCAGGTAGTTCCTCACAATTTAAGATCAGAAGGCAAACCACAACTTGCCTACCTGCAGGTCTAATCTCTCTACTACACACTTCCTCGATATTAATTCCTTTGCTTTGCACGACAAACCCTAGAGAGATTAGTACCACTACTCTCATTTTACAGATGAAGAAACTGAAATTCAGAGAAGTCTAGAGGGGTATGTTAAACACTGCATGGCTAGGTAGTAACAAAATGGTTTTTAACCCCCAAGTGGTCTGACCCACCAAGCCATGTTCTAAACATGTATCTGCTACGGAGCTCTCAGCACTCTAAAAAAATGAATAAATAATAAAACTTCTAGCCTTGTAAGTCATGATGCTGCACATGAGTTTTCTGGTAAGATTTTCTTGAATGGATGAATGCCTACACCCATGCACTCTTCCAGCATTTGTTAATTCAGCCTGGTCAATCCTTAGGTTGTAGGGCTTCAAAAGAAAGGTTGTGTTAACTTTTTAAAAAAATAAGAAAATGAAATACAAAACACAAATTATGTACTGATCAAGTTAAGGCTTTCTAAGATTCGTTTAAGTAGTATAGTGTTTCTGAGGTCTGATTTGACTTTGGTCAAGTCTGCAAGATATTAACTTCCTTGTTACCACAGTCATTTTCTTTGAAACCCAGAGAGAACACAGTTGAGCCCTAAAAAAATAATAATTTCTTGGGAAAATAATGTAAAGCAGCTGTTTGCTATGGTGATCTCCACTAAGAACAGAAAATTATAGGGTTGGGTTCAAGATTCAAGCACCAATAGCTCTAGGGAACACCCAAGCCCACAAACGCGGTGACTTGGATAGGGATCCAGACACAGCTGAGCCTAAACTTTAGGACTCTTTGGTTTTGTTAAAAAAGAAAAATAGTGCTAAAATAATGCTAAACCCAGAATGCACTAAGCCATCACCTTATGGTGATGATCATTTGTCATTTACAGTTAGGTTTTTCCTTTTTTTTTTTTTTCCCCCTAAGATAGTTTCTGAACTATTCTGAGGACATTTGCAAAATAAAAAGACTACTGTCATCTCAGTGTTCTTTTTCCTCACAATAAACATCCTATCCAGCAGAAAATTCCCATCAGCTTTTCTTTTCAAGTATCTTTGAAGACCCAGCTGCTGTGGTACAGAAGTAACACAAGAACCCTGAGATATGGAAGCAGTAGGGCCTGCTGCAGGTTCAAATCCTTGGATCGCCTCAAATACACACAGGATGTGCATGGACACCCAGAGTACCCAAGAGTTGCAGGGGTGGGGAAAGAAATGCCAGAATGATGAGGATACTCCTCTCTTTATGATAGCACATATGCGCTATCATAAAAAATAATTTAAAAAGAAGCCTCTCCTGCCTGGTGTACAATCACTCTCTTCTTACTGTACAAGCCACTACCTTCTTTTTTTTTTTTTAACTTAGGAAAATTAAATCTTTGTTTAAAACAAGCTGATACAATTGCAGCCTACTCATTTGGCAACATTATTCATTAACCTGTAGCCAAATAGTTCCCCACATACACAATTGTCTCAGTCTGTTCAGGCTGCTATAACAAAGAACCATAACCTAGGAAGTTTATGCATAATGACGACTCATTCCTCACAGTACTGGAAGCCGGGGAGCCCGAGGACAAGGGGCCAGCAGATTCCGTGTCTGGTGAGGCTCTGCCTTCTTTTTTTTTATTTAATTTTTATTTTTATTATCATCATAATCTTCTTTATATTACATTGGATTACATATAACTTTACAGTGTATTATATTGCTTTTTCAAAAGGGAATGCCATGCCTGTCAGTCAATACAGAGACATTAATCTCCCTGCTTCAACATTCAATATATTTTCTATGATTTTCCCAATCATTATTATTATTATTCTAATTATTTTTTAAAACAAAGCCACTACCTTCTTGAACCTGAATTGCAGTAATGGAGTCCTGCCTCATCCCCTTTTTTCTCCACCCACCCTCTTGCAGTGTATTTTCATCAACGCAGAGAGATGATGTTAAATCTGAAAAGACTGGGCCAGCTCCATGGCACAGCAATAATGCACTCCTTAAGAGAAGCCAGATTGCACTTGGTGACTGTGGTTCGAATCCCCAGCCTGGTCAGCCTGAAGCATTCCAGGCATGCATGTTACAGTCTGGAGGACTACAAGAAGGGGATTGAGGTGTGGCCAGACTCTGTGGAGGACTTCCATCTCTACTTCTCTCTCTCAGTGTCACAAGAGTGCACATAGGCTCTCTCACAAATAATGAAAAAAGAAAAAAAAATCATTGCTTTCTTGCACAAGAAGTGATTTTCTTGTCATTCAAAAATAAAAACCCAAACTTTGTATGATGCACATGGTCTCCACGAACTGGTACCTGCTATCTCTCCGAGCTTGTCCCTACTGCTGTCTTTGTCATCATGCTGCTTCAGCCAACAGACAGGTGCTCCTTTCAGTTTCTTGGATGTTCCGTTATCCTCCAACTTAGGACCATCACTCCTGCTGGTCCCCTGCTCTGGACACCTGCATGTCTAACTCCCCAACTTCTGGCAGGTGTTTACTCAGAGTCACCTAAATGAGATTCTGCCTGAACTCCCTCAACCTTCAACTGCAATCCTCCAAAGACATTTTCCAACCTCCTATGGCCTAATTTTCTTCTTTAACAATTAATACTATCTAACATGTTATGTATTTCACTTTGTATCTTGTTTAATGTCTGATTCCACATTATTATGCAAACCTTTTTTAAGGAGTGATATTTATTCTTTTCTTTTCCTTTTTAGGTTTTTGCCATAGCGTATGTGTGCTCACCAGAAAGAGAGAGAGACAGAGAGAGGGAAAGTAAGAAATAACCCTCTCGGGGAGATGGCCATGCCACAATCTCTTCTCCTACATTCTGCTCTTGGGATTTTGGGGCATGCATGCACATGCACCTGGCAAAGGTTTTAAGCATCCTGGTCTGGGGATTTGAGCCATGATTGGCTATGTGGGAGTCCAGCGTTGTAGCCATTATGCCATCTACTGGTCCCATAAACATTTTACTTTAAATTATGGTTAAAATATAACATAAAATTTATCATCTTAATATTTTTTTAAAGTTGTTACCTGTTGCATGTGCTCTGGAGAGAGGGAGAGAGAGAGCTCAAAGAGAAAAGTGAAAAAGCACCCCCATGACACCATAATCCCTTGTCCTCCATTTCTCCCCTCAGAATTTTGGGTGCATATGTACCTAAGCCTAGATGTTTTTCAAGCCACCATGTCTGGGATTCGAACTACACAGTTGGACATGTGGGATATAGCCACCTTAACCACATGCCACTGGCTGGCCCCATCTTAACCCTTTTAAGTGTACAGTTCAGTGATATTACGAATATTCACACTGTCATGTAATCCCCACCTGCATCTCTAGAACTCTTTGCATCTTACAAAACTAATACAACTCTGTACTCATTAAACCACAAGTCCCCACTCTCTCCTCCCTCCAGCCCTTGGCAGACATTATTCATATTTCTTTTTTCTATAAATTCAATTACTTTACTCACCTAATATAAGTGGAATCATAGGATATTTGTCTTTTTATGACTTGCATATTTCATTTAGCAGCCTTCAAGCTTAATACATGTTACAGAACTTACTTTCATAAAAATATTGAATAATAGTCCATTCCATGTAAACACCATATTCTATTTATTCATTTATCTGCCAGTGGACACTTGGGTTGCTTCCACCTTTTGGCAGTTGTGAATAATGTGGCTATCAACACTAGTGTACCAATATCTGTTTGAGTTCTTGATTTTATTCTTTTGGATATATACCCAGAAGTAGAATTGTTGAATCATATGGTATTTTTAAACAATCTGTGTGTGAGAAATTATGACTATTTTGTTTTAAGCCACTAAGTTATACCAATAGATAATAAGTGTACTTCATAGAACTTAGAATGTTTTTCTTATACCAGAGGGACTTGATTCCATATTGATGGAATAAATTTGTAATTAAGAGGGAAAATATTTAAGACTGGAAAGTAAACAATTAACTTTACCTATATTCTTTTATTTAAAAAAAAACATTTTGGGACAAGCAGTTGACATAATGCCTATGTTGCTGAACTCCCATGTAGTTGACCACGGTTCGAGTCCTGGACCCAGTGGCTTAAACTCACGCCTGGTGCATGTGCATGTGTGCCCAAGATCCTGAGAGGATAATGGAGGAGAAGGGATTGTGGCATGGCCATCCCCCTGGGCAGTGATTTCTCACTTTCTGTCTCTCTGTCTCTCTTTCTGGCAAGCACATGTGCCCCATAGCAAAAAACCTCTGAAAAAAACAAACAAACAAACAAGCATTTTATAGCAAAAAATGAAGGTGCCTCCCATACACTGGTAGGGAGCAGGTATTAAGCTTATTTATACTGCATTGGTGTTGAACACACCACACCAGTATACACAATTCCTATCCCAAGTGCATGGCTGGCTTTACTGCCAGTGAAGATATCTATTCAGTATCCATCCCACTGTCTCCTGCATGTCTGCTTTGCACTTGGCTCTGAGAATTCAGCAGTGACCAATTCAGAAACAATCCTTACGTTCATAGAGCTTACCATTATCTAAGGAAGATGAACGGATATTGCATAAATCATAACAAATCATTACTTTTATGGCTCTGGTATTTGTTCTACTGAGAAAACATAGCATGTAGGGAGAATACTGAATAGGTTAGCCTGCGGGGCAGAAGCAACAAGAATCAAGATAAATTTTATAATGTAATGGGAGTAGGGCACCCATTAAAATATCAAATTTATTTTGCAGAGTAAACAGCCAATGTTGAGCATCATTAAATTACTCTCACCAAATTTAAAACCAAACTCCAGAAGATTCAGAATAATGTTGGCAATATGCAGATGCTCATCAGAGGAATTAATTAGACTAACTAATTAGCTTAAAGTTTAATTAAATAGTAGGTATTAAGTTCATTATCTTCATAACACTGATTTATTTTTTTAAATGGAGATTTAAGATTGTACATAAAAAATGTTCCCTCTATAATGTTTTATTTTCAATTTAGTGATTTCAAGATAAATATATATATCTTGAAATACATATATATCTCATGGTAAACTTTTGGAGTGATGAGTTTTATCTTTTTATCATTATTTTTAAAAAAATGATCAAATTGGTTGGACATCTGTCAGCCCTATGTGCCCAAAGTGACACCTACAATTCAAAGGCCATACATTTCTTACTTTCATTTTCATTTGTTGACAGACACTGGCATAAAATATTTGTCAACAAATGGAGATTACTATTTTTTAATTCTATTTGTAATAAACTACTTATTTAATTTTTACGATTTTGCCATAGGGGATGTGTTCTTGTGGGAGAGAGATAGTGAAAGAGAGCGAACTTGAGAAATCACCCTTCTTGGGGGAAGGCCACTCAGCAATCCCTTCTCCTCCATTCTCTTCTCAGGATTCTGGGCATGCATGTACATGTGCTTGGTGTGATTTTCAAGCCACTGGGTCTGGGACTCAAACTGTGATCAGCAATGTGAGAGTTGAGCACCTTAACCAATATGCCACCTGCTGGCCCTGTATTAGACTTTATCAGAGAGCATCGTGGACCACTTTTGACGTTAACTTCTCAGTCAATTAAGAGAATATAACAAGTTCAATAAATCCTCCCTAAAAGTATAAACTTGCCTTGGGCTAAAAATGTGCCAAAATACTTTTGAACTAAAAAATTGATTAAAATTCTCCCACACACAGAAAATCTGACACACACAAACTGATTGATTGTACTCCAATCACTGACGTTGAGACTTGGTTACTTCATTTGTAAGATAGTGTATTCATAGCTACCCTCTCAATCTCAAAATAGTCAGTGGTAAGAGTCGAGCAAGATAAAATGGCTACTAAGAAATAGTGACAAAATTATATATGCATATATACAGACTCTGAGACAACTAGTTGTTTATCAAAGATTTCTATTCCCCTTTCATTTTTTGAAGTTACTTCTTGGAAATTGTTCCTGTGCAAATAGGGAACAGCCCTTTCTGGCCCCTCCTCCATCAGTCATGATCATGTGCGTTAATAACTGTCAATAGAATGTGTGTGTGTGAATGGTGTAGACCAGTCCCAAACAAAAATCCCCACAATTATTTGTACTTTTTCAGCCCTTCGCTTTCTGAATATTAATACCCAAGGTGATCTGGGGAGCCATAATAATAAAAATGGCCTAACTTCTTTTTACCTAGGCCCTTGAGTAACTGAGAAAAGCTAAGTCCTCATCCTCCCCTGCCACTGTATTTCAGGTGAGTGAACAACACACTGTTCTGTTAAAGCCATTGGTGTGGGTTTCCTTGTTACAGAATCATGTTTGCCTCGTGCGGTAAGGCACTCATGTGAAGTTGCAGGTCATAAATCTATCAATATAATTGCATATGTAGGAGAAATCAAGAGTATTTTAATTATAGACCCTACAGATTTTGTTATGACATTGCAGCTATTTTTAACGGTCCTAAAGAGGTTTCACTAGCTCACAATTTAAAAATAATTATAATTAATAAAAATAATTATAAATAATAAAAATGTATTATTATTTTGTTAATTAATAATTATAATAAAAATTTAAAGGAAAATAAATACTATGAATACTTCTGCAAGTTGAACTACGTAGGCGGAGAAGTACATCAGATGGAACTTCTATGGTCAACTGAGAATTCCTGGGTAAAACAAATAATAAGGTCTCCTTATTATAAATAGCTAAATATGTAAGAGCTCAGAGCCTTTTACAAGCCAATGCACACTAAATCTCTAAGAAGTGAATGGAGTATTGTTTAGGCTTTTCTCTAACCCTGAAGGCAAAATATTTACTTTCCACAGCATTTTCTGGAACAAGTGTTTTCTGGAGCACTCTTTGGGAAATGCTCACACAGCAGGCCTATAGTCTTTAGGTTACTGTTATACAAGGGTAAACATTCCTGCTTTCTCTCAGTTTCTCAGTATGTTTAATAATGAGCTAGACTACAGAACTATAGGCAACATTACTAATGCTTTAACAAGGGCCGTAAAGGCAAAAGAAAAAAAAAAAAAAAACGCCGTGGGAACATTAGGAAACAATTGATGACATTTTAATATGGATTATGGCTTAGATAATAAAGTAATAGCAACTAGAATTGTCATGTTGTCTGATTCTCATACTAAGTTTAAATGGAAGAATATTATTTTCTTAGAAAATATTTAATAGCAAAGGGATGTGACATCTCCAATTTACTCTCAAATACTTTTTAAAAGTATATATATTGAAGTGGGTGGGGGTAGAGGAAGGTAGAGGCAAAAATAAATTAATAAAGAAAAAGAGAGAGAAAGGAAAGAGGGGGAGAATGATGCAAATGAAATAAAATCTAAATAATTAGGAAAGGACCCTTCGGGAGTTTCTCCCACTACTCTTGCAACTTTTCTATGAGTTTGGTATTTTACATGCAGGGACAAACCAAACCAAAGTATTAAGAATGATGTCCTACAGTGGGTTCAACATTCATTTTGTTTTTCATTTCAAGCATGTCAGGCATGTATATTTAAAATTGCTTTCCTTGTAGCTGAATGACACCAGCTTGAGCATTGGCAGGAGAGGTGGTATGCTGTCATTGCTTGGTGGGTGAAAAGAATAATGCCTTGCATTGTTTATTAATACAGGAAGCTTCAGCTTTAGGAAACAAATGATCGAGACTCTTTTTAATTTTTTATTTCTAGTAAAACTCAGAAGCACTCCTTATTTTCTTTTTCTTTTTCTATTAGTGAATATAGGTCGACTGCTGAAAAAATAAAAGGCCAGACAACTTGCTAGATTCTCTTGCTCTTAAAAAAAGACTGAAAACTCCATAGCTGCTGATCAAGAGAACTGTTAATATTTTGCTATCAAGTCGAGCAAAATACTGACCTGACTGGCAGTAATTACTCCACAGACTTCTTTTGCTTTATTCTAGTTGGTCCCCTGTTACTGTGCCCTAACTTTGAGGATATCAAAACTCCACTTACAGTTATCAAGCCAGATGTGAGTAAACTTGTTCTATAGGTGTCTTCTGAGATGCAGTTTCTGAGCAAACAAATCCCTGAGGTCAAAAATATATATATTTTTAAATTTATTAGAGGTTTTTCCTATAGGGCAAGTGTGCTCGCCATAAAGACAGAGGGAACAAGAGAGACAGAAAGCGAGAAATCACCCCCCAGGGAGGATGACCACGCCACAATCCCTTCTCCTCTTTTCTCCTCTCAGGATCTTGGGCATGTACACACATGCGCCCAGCGTGAGTTTAAGCTACCGGGTCTGGGGCTCAAACCGCGGTGGACTACATGGGAGTCCAGCGATGTAGACATTATGCTAACAGCTGGTTCCTCAAAAATATTTTTTAAGCTAGAGTATGAAATGAACAACCTGAGCAGAGGACACCAACATGAACTTTTGCAATTTGAGCATTTCCTTTCTTTCTAAGTTTCTTTCTCTCTAGCACTATTAGCCTCTCTCTAAACTGCACCATCTTTATCCCAAAGAAAAATACAATGTCTGTTGACTTCACATCTCATCCTCTAGCTACTATTTGTCTCATCCACCCTTTTCAACAAAATATCATGAAAAAAGGATCTAAGGTCTTTGTTTCTACTCCCTCACTAATGCAACAGAGTCTCACTGGCCTTTTCCTACTCAGCACTCCTTGCTGAGGACTAGGCAATATGGTCACAAACAAACAAAAACATACACAAAACATATCCAGGAAAGTAGGATACTCTTTTGGGCTAAGTTAACAACAGCTTCCTTCTGTGCCTTGTTTTAGAGTTCAAATGGCTTTAACATTTCTGAAATGATGTTGTGGTGCTCTAGTTACTACTGTTAGCCATTCATCTTCTTTTAGCGCTAAAATTCTGTGAATCTCAAACATTATTATTAAAGTCAGAGTCATGGAGACTTCTGGAAACATAAGGAAGTTTTGCTCACTAGGGCATTCTCTAAAATTAGGCCTAGTTTCTTCTGGATAATAAATGCTTTCACAGAGACAGAAGAAATTCTGGTGAATTTCCAAAATAAAACTGTGTAATAGTCTCTTGTTAAATTAATTCTTAAATGGAGTGAGTTTTCCAAATATAGGCTAGCCTTGGGCAGTTTTAATGCATTACTTACTTTTAAGTGATTAAGGGTAACTCTTACCAAATCAATAGAAGAGGAGATACCAAAGAGGGAACATTAAAACTAAAATTAGCACTGACTGAGGATAGATATAAAAATAATATGAGATCATGTTTTCCTTAAAAGTCCAGCAAAATTATTGGAGGTTATAGAAAAAGAAATGAGAAGTGAAAATGTAATTAGATTGGCAAGTGTCCTCCCTTACAGATATCTATTTACAGGGAAATTATACTCTTCTCCTGTAAAGTACCTGAAAGACATGAATGTTAACACCAACACAAATGAAACCTACTCTAATATCTGGACAGCTAAATTATGAGTGACTGTTAACTGTGAATTTAAACACCAAATACCTCTCATAATCAAGAATTGCTATTCCATTCCCCTGGTATGGCAAAAAAGAAGATGCAAATCACTACATTTCTCTACATTTTATGAAATGTCATCTTCATTAGGGCATCTCAGGCTGAAACACAAGGGCAATATAGTGATACAGGACTGTAATCTAGAAAGACCTGAAGGGAATAGAAAAGGGAAATGAAAAACCCCATGCAAAGCTCTATAATCTTTAAAGGGATATATTAGAATGAATGAAAGTAAATTTTAATACCTAGTGGATGGTAAACCAAAAGAATTCAGTACCCTGAGAGTGCTGTATGTAAGTTTAAGAGTTTCATAATATTTAATTCATAGAATGCACTATGTCCCCTAGTTCTGCAGTAACCAGCTAAAATATCCTTAAAACCTTAAAGTATGCTGGATAAATTGTTAACTCTCCCAGGAAGGAATCTATACTTCGACTGATGAGGCAAGATGTAAATACAAACTAATCTGTAAGTAAATGTTAAATGTGATGGTACATACTGTTATAATTTCAAAGCAGTCCAAAGGGGAGTGGAGGTAAATTGTAAAAGTACCTCAGAATAGTTTATTGGAAAAAGTAAATCCAAATGAGCTGTGACTGATGGTTCTACTTTTCTCTTTTATCTTTTTCTTATTTGTCAGAAGGCACATGCACTCACCACAGAGAAAGAGAAAGTACTCCTCCATCTCTGTAGTATCATATGTTGACATTGCAGTCCCTTCTCCTCCATCTCTCCCTCCTTTCACGACTTTGAGCATGTACTCACAAGCACCTGGTATGTTTCTTTCTTTATTTTTTTTAAGAGAGATTTTTTCAATAGGGCACATGTACTCACTGGAGAGACAGAGAAAGACAGAGATACAGAAAGCAAGAAATCATCCCCCAGGGAGATGGCCATACTGAAATCCTTCTCGTTCTCCTCTCAGGATTTTGGGCACACACATACATACCTGGCATGAGTTTTAAGTTGCCTGGGACTCAAACTGTGAGTCCAGCGATGTAACTTCTGGCTCCAGCATGTTTCCTTTTTTTTTTTTTTGGGAGAGGTTTTTGCCATAGGGTGCGTGCGCTCGCCAGACAGACAGAGAGAGACAGAGAGATAGAAAGCGAGAAATCACCCCCCAGGGGGTATGGCCACGCTGCAATCTCTTCTCCCTTCTCCTTCATTCTCTTCTTGGGATCTTGGGCACGCACGCACACGCACCTGGCGTGAGTTTAAGCCACCGGGTCCAGGACGTGAACTGCGGTCGACTATGCGGGAGTTCAGCGACATAGCCATTACGCTAACTGCTGGTCTCTCCAGCATGTTTCTTAATCTGTAAAATCTGCAACTCAAACATTATCATCAGTCATGTGGGATTTAGCTGCTCTAATCACAGGTCACAGGTTGGCTCTTAAGAGAGAGAGAAAATACAAAAGTAAGCCACCGGGTGTGGGACTTGAACTGTTGTCAGCCATGTAGGAGTCCACGCCTTAATCACCACGCCACCTGCAGGCGTTGAGACCTCTGCTTTTTATTGTGTTGAATAAAATGTAGAGGAAGTCACAGCTTTGGGCTGAGCTCTCATACTAGTTCCCAAGAGACCAAACAAAACAGATTCACGATGAAATTCCACATAACCAAGCTGAGACCAAGTTGTTTTCTGACCTTCTGGGAAATCAGAAGAGGTAACAACTTAATTTCCCAAACAGGGTAATTTCAATCAACATGATAATGAAGTTCCTCTGCTTTTTATTCATATATACATATATATTTTATATATACACATTAGATTGTTGGAAAAGTCATGATGCATTTGTTTTGAGAGGTTTTTTGCTATACAGTATGTGCGCTTGCCAAAAGACAGAGACAGAGAGAAAGCGAGAAATCACACACACACACACACACACACACACACACACACCCCCAGGGAGGATGGCCATGCCGCAATCCCTTCTCCTTCATTCTCTTCTCGGGATCTTGGGCATGCACACACATGCGCCTGGCATGTTTTAAGCCAACAGATCCTGGATTTGGACTGCAGTCAACTACATGGAAGTCCAGCGACATAGCCATTTCACCAATTGCTGGTCTCTGATGCATTTTTACATAGAACAATATGTCATGACTTCTCTGATGAAGATATATATATATATATGTCAGATATGTATATTATATATATAGAGAGAGGGCATGTGCACTCCACTCACTGGAGAGAGAAAAAGCCCACCCAATGTAGTGTGGTGGTGCTATAATCCTTTTTCCTCCATTTCTCCATCCCATCAAGATAATTGGCATATCTGCACACATATACCCAGTGTGTTTCTCAAGCTGTCAGGGCAGGGATTCCAACTTTGCTTGGACTTGTGGAATCTGGCCATCTACACATGGGGTTTAACCAGGAAAGTGACTTTGAAATGACACATCTACTCTTCGTTCTTTGTTTCTTTCTTCAGACTTTTGCTGTCTATAAGACCAAACTCTTCTGCTTAGCTCATTGAAACACTCTTTTTTACAGAATGAAGTGTTTCCAATTTTGGAATTGCAAATAAAATCGACTTAGATCTCTAAATTTATTATAACTTATCAATTTACTTATAATTTTGTCTTATGACAATCACTAATAAGGGGTTTCATTTTCCAATTATTAAAATAATGGAATTTTTAAAAATGCAGTGCATTTCTAGAGTGAGTAGCAACATTAATGCAGACCTAGAACTAGCAGTTCCCATACCATAACTTGAAATGTGAAATGCTACTCAAAAGTCAAAATTCAATATGTGAAAGGCAATATCGTGTGGTCATTATGCTTTTATATTTTGCTATCTAGAAGTCACAGAGGTACTGTAAACATAAGACATGGCGATAAGGAGGAGCGTGCCCGTGAGACAGTGAGAGAGTGAGTACAGTATCTTAAGGAAAATAGAGGAACATTCACTGGAGACTGTGAAAAGCCAAAGGGACAGCTGGCAGTCTCCTTAATCAAGCTGCTCCCAGAATTAGAGAAGTTTTGTCCTTATACAGTTGACATAGTGAATGGATGATCATTTCTGAGGAGGGGAGTGACCCATGGAAGCAGCAGTTTTAAAAGTTTATTTATTTGTTTCGTAAGAAAGAGAGGAGAGAGAGAGACAAGCCATGATCCATGTCCAGTTTCAGCCACCCCGCATTATGGGTGCACACACACACGTACACCCAGCATGCAACAGGGTGGTCTGGAATGGCAAACCCAAGACTTTGCCACATACGTTCAGTTGTGTTACCTCTGAAAATTGCATGGCCCAAAAGTAGCATTTAACAAAGATTAATTGGCAGAACGTGACCTCTAGAAACCCCTGGGAGCTAGATGAAATAAAGAAGGCCTGAATTACAGTGGTGGGGCTGAAAATAGAGGAGGAAAGGGAGACCTGCAGGAGAAACATTTAAAAGGAGATAAATTCCACTAGTGCTATCAAAGCCAAAACGCTGACTCACAGACAGTATTGCATATTTGGCTTCTGCAGGCAGTTTGCCACAGATCAGGGAGGAGACTCACATTTTAATGTCAGGCCCACACCCTACCTTCTCTAAAGGAACAATTGTAACACCAGGGTGGCAAGCACCTCACCCCTGGGTCTCTCTCCTCTCTCCCTGCCTGTAACCCCAATCATGATTAGACATGCAAACCTTACCTTCTGCCATCTGAGTCCTAGACTTAATGGTTTTTCTCCTATTTTTCACTCCTTGCAAGTGTTGTGAAAGGAGTAAGCAGAGTTCCCTATACCTACCCTAAAACCATTTTGCTTGGTTAAAATAAAGATGATTTTACCTGAATTTACAATACAAAAATAATTATTCCTAAAGATAGATATCTTCCAAAGTGTCTATGTGGGGAGGAGGGTACCCATACCAAAACACCTAGTTTTGCATGAGGCAAACACAGAAATGCCTATCAATCTGCTTAAAAAATAATTCCTAAGCATGGAAATATAAGTATTGTTCTCTATATTTAGCAGAAAGGTAAGAAAATGAATTCAACGCATTTGTAGTTGCAGGTTTCCTAAATAAGGGAAAAACATGCTCAGGGCCTAGGGTAGGATAAAAATAGAAATCTAAGCTGATAACTGCATGTCATGAGGAGAAAAAATATCATTGTTTCCCCCCTCCAGCACATGAATCATCTACTTGCTGGTTTGCAAATGGAAAAAAAAAAAAATACAATAAATTCTCCACCAGCCACCCATAGAATCTTAGAAATTAGAGGCCAATTATTTTTAAACGCATACTGCTTTGCTGACTACATTAATATTCCACTTACTCATTACTCTATCACTCTTTTGTTCACAAAAATCTCTCTTTATTCTTTTTTGTTGTTGTTCCTAGTAATGTCATGAAATGATCTCTTGTTAACAACTTTGTTCCAAAAAAAAAAAAAAAAAAAAAAAAAAAAAAAAACAGCATCGTGCATCCACCATACTCCTCGGAAAGTGTATTTTCAGCTTTCTAAGTTTCATACTGACAATCTCATGCAGGTGACAAAAGAGTTCTCATGTCAACATTTACTGGAATCTTATTTTCAGACATCATAACATCATAATAAATGAATAAAATCCATTCAATTATTCATCAGGCATCAGTGTGCAGAGAATAATAAAATAGTCTTCATGAAGTATTGGGCCAACTCTGAAAAAATGCTTTGCATAGATCTTTAGATCTTTCTAAGCCTCAGTTTCCTCGTGTGTGACCTCGTGAGGATACTGTTTACAGACTAGGGCTCCTGAAAGGATGAAATGAGACACAGCATGTATTGGGCACACAGGGAATTCACTCACCATCCTCTTCAGTAGTGACATACATTTCCCTTTGGAGAGCTCCTCCGTCCATAGCTCCCACCAGTCCCAACACTCCAATTTGTCAGCAGCCTCCTTGTGTTTCCTGGCATTGTCAGCCAGGGGTCTCTCTCCGTAACAATGTACCTTCTGAGCCCTGTGTCTAATAAGTAAGTTTTCTCCCAAGGTCATTGAGCAGAATCTGCCGTCTTAATCTTGGATGCTGATTTCTGGAGAGTGACTGACCTTTAAGGAAAGCGCCCTCTGAGAGCACCTGATTCAAGCCGTGAAATGTTGAATCATTACCAATTTAGAGCAGAAAAGAATTTAACCAAGTTAGACAACCTGTAATAGCTCCTGTGACTAGGGCCATTAGGACCATTTTGGTGTAGTTCAGGCCAAACTAATGACTGTGAAAAGAAGGCACCTGAAAACAAGTAGACTGGTTCGACTTTTCTATTTCCATTTTAGAATCCATTTGGAATTTCTCTGGTGTGCTTTCCTTGGTTGACATTTTTGTCCACATCGATCTGTTCTAATTAGTCAAATAGTCCCACCTCCAATGTCTGTTTTTGTTTTTGTTTTTGTTTTAATACCCTTTGCACACTGTCAGTTTAAAAGAAAGGTAAGTTTCATTAATTTATTTATTTTAAGAGAGATTTATGCTACAGATTACATGTACTTGCTGGAGAAACAGAGAAACAAAAAGAAAGAAGTCACTTCCAAGGGGGATGGCCAGGCCACAATCCCTTCTCCTCCATTCTCCTCTCAGGACTTTGGGCACATATGCACATGCCCCTGGTATGAGTTTTCAGCCACCTGGTCCAGGACTCGAACTGCAGTCAACTATGTGGGAGTCCAGTGATGTAACCATTATGCCATCTGCTGGTCCCTAAAAAGCTAATTTTTAATTTAAAGACTCTCTCCCCCTCTTCCTTTTTTATCTTTTTCCCCTATCAAATGCCTACAAAGGTTAATAAGGTAAACGTGAATGAGTGGCATAAACTGAGATCATTCAATGAGGAGTGGTAGGACTACAGTGAAACACTACACATACCATCTAACAGCTTTCAAACAAACAACTGTCAACACCCTACAGATTTCATAATGCACTTCTGCTGCCCAATATGACCAGCTATCAAGCCACTCCGCCCAACCTAACCTAACCTTTCATTTTGCAAATGAAGAAATTTAATCCAGAGAACTCTAAATGAATTATTTTAGAACACATTAGATA
The DNA here is from genome assembly GCA_026018925.1 of Tupaia tana. Lineage (NCBI taxonomy): Eukaryota > Metazoa > Chordata > Mammalia > Scandentia > Tupaiidae > Tupaia > Tupaia tana. The sequence continues at coordinate 42,921,940 of JAKSZU010000014.1, read as the reverse complement.
CAGATCTGCCAGTGTTTACGCTAGACCCCTAATCACAAATCCTCAATTTTGTCTTCAATTTACTTCTATTCCCTTAGGTAACAGGAAGAAATATAACACCACAGACACGTCTCTGTTGACTATCAACTATGTTAACAACTCAGTTCTAAGCTCTAGAGTACCAGGTAGAAAAATCATGAATTGATGGCCCTTGCCTTGAAGAGATTAGCAACGTTATTTTTTCTGTTAAATCCAAACCCTCTCTTTCATACACATAGTCATTCTTAGGCACATAAACTTATAGCTGGAACACATTTTAGGAAATCAACTGGTCTACCTCATTGCCTTTAGGCAGATAAAATGCTACTGCCATTTAAAAAAATAAAACAAAATAAAGGTACAGGGGTCCTGAAAGAATACATTTATTGTAAATAACAAAGAACACCATCTTCTTTCACAGATACAGATTTTCCCTGGTAGAGACATTTCACATCATAAGACGTAAAATAATAAATGTAATTATATGCTAAAGTATAGACAACTATAAAAGTTGGAGACGTAAAAGTGAAACCCTAGTCTCTGGATGAGTCGGTAAAGGCTTGGGTGGATCTTAATACTTCCTGGGAGGCTGTTCATTTTAAAAAACAAACAGCAAAAAACAACAAATAAAAACTGCTGGGCCAGCCAGGTGGTGGTAGTGGTTAAGGTGTCTGGATCCCACATAGCTGAGTGCACAGCCTGAGATCCCGAACAGGCAACTTGAAAAACAAGATGGGTGCATGTGCTTAAAATGGAAAAGGGATTTTTCATCCCCAAGGGGTTGCTTTCCTACCCCCACCCTGCTGCCACCCCCTTCTCCAGCAAGCACATGTGCCTTAGAGCAAATAAAAAAAGAACAGTTTAAAGTTTCAGAGAACTACATACAATGATTTCTACATAAGGGCACAGATTCCACAGCATTTGTCAAAGTCAAGCTTAGCTCAGATCTAAGTCATGTGATTTATGCCTGGCCCTACACTCATGCTGTCACAAGTCCAGCAGGCACCCTCAGAAAGTATTTATCTTACAACCACCACCACAGCAGGGTGGAAAACACCAGGCACAGTCACCAGGTTGGCTAGGTCACAGTTGGGTCTGCTATTAACTCACCAGCCAGTTAGGGGTGGGACCAACCAACAGGGCTGCGGTTCAGCACAGTGCAGAGGAGACCATTGCTGATGTAGGAAGGAATGGTGCCAATGGACTACATGTCCCTTCCTTGTCCAAGATGTAATACAAAATAATGCTGTGCGTGTTCAAATATGCCATGAAACCATACAATTTTTTTCGTTAGAATTAGCAAATAATTATGTTAAGCCTTTAAATTCATCTGAATACCCTTCAAGTCTGTTCATCTATTTACTAAAATTTCCTGAAATCCTTCCTTACGAAGATTTGGAAGTACTGGGTCATCAGAAATTCATGACATATTTTTGCATAGAAAAACATACAAAAATACATCATGACTTTCCCGATGAGCTAATACAACCACTAAGACTGTTTCTGAGTTTTTTTTAATCCTTCAATTCATATTTTATTTACTTTCAAAGCAAACACAGAAAAGGTGGTGTTTTAATTGCTCCCACACAATAAATGTATCTTGTATAATTAGTACAATCTTACATCTCTATGAGTATTCTATATCTACTGCTTTTGATTTTTCTGGGTATCATCTGGCATTTTAGACACTGACTTTTAGATTATTTTTTCACTTTTTTCCAGCTCGTTGAAATTGTATTTGTAGTTTACAGAAAGTATTTAGGCATCTTTCACATATTAATTATCCTGAAGCTTACTCCCAAATCATTTAATAGTATAACCCACGTTTGAGGATCTTTTTAAAGTTTCCTTCTTTTCTTTCTTTTCCCTTGTTCTATGAGAGAGAAAGAGAGACAGAGACATCTTCAACAGGTCTTAATTCTGTGATCTAGCCCGCTTTAGTTGACCCTGACCGCCCACAAATGTATGTGTACACACATGCCCAGAATGCTCAGGTGGATCCCAGAACACAAACCCAGGAACTCCCCCTTGTGAATTCAGTTGCAAGATCACTGTACCACCACTATAACCCTCACTTTGGGGTTCTTAATTTGTATTTACCATTTAGCTACCTGGAGCTAACTGAGAAGATAGAAGGGATGTTTTGGGAGGGTTATCATATATAAGAAAGCATCTTAGTTTTCTTTATTTAAGATGTAGACAGAAGTCTGATTGCTTTTTCCTATTTTTTACAAGGTCCTTTCCAGAGGGTATAGGGGGAGTCAAATCCATGGATGTTGACAGACCATTTTGGCCCATTAGTAACAGGATTCTTCCTACATCCTGCCCTTGGCATGAGTATCTTTGTGATGAATACTAAGCCTCCTTATCACTGTTAAAGTACATTCCTTTCTGATATCAGCAACCTTCCTTTTCCAATCACCACCCTAACAACTGTAAAACCCTTACCCCCTCACCTCCTCCTACTCCTACCTCCCCTGCTTCCACATGTCCTGGCTTTTTGGCCCAGACCAGTTCCAAACTCTGCCTCTTGCTCTCAAATTCAAATAAAATGAATCCCTGTACCAGGTCACTCTGAGAGAAAGGCCCCTCTCTGGGCCTAGGTCACTCATATTCTGCTTACAAATAAACCACATTATTAATTTTTTAGAGTTTATTATTTTCCATCGACAAAAATAAACAACTTCTCCAAAACATTTTTTGAAACTCACTTTTCCCTGCTTGTTGAAATTGTATTCGTAATTGTCTAGGTATTCTCTTGTTTGGTATTTGTTTGTTTGTTTGCTTGCTTGTTTTGCATTATTTGAAAAGAGAATCCTTTGATCAGCAGGATTTTTGTCTATGCAATTTTTCAGTTTTTACATATGCTTTTCCAAGATGTATTTGGATTTGATTGTCTTTTCATTTATTTAATCTTGGCTTGCAAAGAAAACTTTCAATGTGCCTAGCTCAGGAAAATGTTCATTATTTTTTCAGATATAAACCCCATTTCTAGGCTTTTCGTCAGGAATATCTGTAGTTCTTGGGAAGTAATATGACCATTCTCTATCCTCATGGTAATGATGTTTTAAAGATTTATTTTATTATTATTTTTATTTGCTACAGAGCACATGTATTTACCTGAGAGAGAGAGAAAGGAAGAGAGAGAGAGAGAGAGAGAGAAAGCTGCCAGGTCCAGCATTCAAACCATGGATAGCCATGTGGGAATCCAGCACCTTAATCACCCTGACACCTGCTGGCTCCATAATAATGATTTCTATTTTCTTCCTTACTTGTTCTGGGAAAGCACCTAATTTTTATTCTTTACTTAGCTGATTTACTTTCTCTCACTATGAATTCTTTGCTTAGCCCAAAGAGGGCTTTAATTCTGTCTTTTTTTATTGGTCTGTAGGAAAAGTCATGATGCATTTTTGCACAGAAAAACAGAAAAATATGTCATGACTTTTCCAGTGACCCAATAAGTTCCCTTATAATTTTTTCCAGGTGATTTCCCTCGATTTTAGAAGCTCTTTGTCTGATCTCTCTTTTTGAATTTCCATTCTTTTGTCATGGAAAAATCACAATGACCTTCTGTTCTACCATCTCCTGACTTCAGTTTTCTAAGTCTTCTGATTTGTAAGGTAAACCATTTTCATTAGTGTGCTGTTTCTCCAAATCTTTACAATGATGTTCCTCCTTATTTTGTAGTTTTCCTTGTAGGTTCCCAAAAGTTCTCTATTTACACTGAGCAAGGAGAAAGGATCCACCCAGGTGTAATGGAGCTCTCAGGTACACACTCCATCCCTGGGAGCATGGACTGGATACCCTTGCACATCTTAAAAGCTATCAAATAAAAGGCTTTTGTCTTTGATGGTCAGAACATGTGAGATTCAGAGAAACAGTATTTCCCACATTGTGTGACCACTCAAGCCTTCTTATACCTTCTCTTGCTTACAGAGTTTTATATATAATAACTACACCTTCCAAGATACGAGATGTCTTGGCAGTATCCTATTTCTAGCACTTTTGTTTTTTGGGCATTGTGGCCTCTCAGGGTTTGTGTGTGTAATTGCACACACATACACATACTGTGTGCATATGTGTATATAAATAGTATATGCATGTTTGCATTATAGATGCATGTGTGTGTGTGTATTCTCTTAGGAAAAAGAGAATTTTAAGAGCAGATGGACTGAAAACCCACAATCTCAGATTGGGGCCAGATGGTGATATAGCAGTAATCTGTGCTCTGTGAGGCTGATCTAAATGGGAAGGTTCCATGTTCACATCCAGAGACTTCCTAAACACCCTGGGCTTGTGCATACCCATGATTTGGGGCTAATTGAATCTAGGGGAAGACTGCAGAAGGAAAACCTTTTTTGAAGTCTCTCTCTCTCTCTCTCTGAAGAAACAAGTGAATAGTTTTATCAACTGGACTAGGGAGAAATGTTCACATGTTGAAATATTTCACTTTGTAAACTAAATAACATGATTGTATATGAAAGAAAATGAAGTAAAAAATATTAATCTAAAAACAAACAAACAATAACTGCATAGAAAGAAGAGGAAATGCTTGCCTTATGGACTACTATTGATACTGGATTTTTGTTTCTGGGTCACAAGTATAGGTCAAAAGATTAATGATCTCTCTTCTAGTCCATTCCACTGTTAATTACAGAAAGCACCTGAATCTGGGTAATTTAAAGGAATAGAGGTTTACTCAGCTCATGGTTTGGAAGTCTAAGATGCAGAGGCTGTGTCTGGTGAGAATTTACCTGACAGTGGAGTCCTGAGGCCATAAGAGGTCCTACACCATGCCAGGATAGAGATACTTGCCTCTGTGCCTTTATCTGATGTATGTATCTCAAGATTCTTAATACCTTCACAACCAAATCTCAGTACATAAATCTTTTTGTGGGGGGGTGTTGGGGTGGAGGCACAGTACTCAAACCATAAAAATCTTGGGATCAGCAGTTACCATAATGGCTATGTCGCTGAACTCTCATGTAATCAACCATAGTTTGAGTCCCAGACCCAGTGGTTTAAACTCACGCCAGGCACGTGTGCATGCGTGCCCAAGATCCCGAGAGGAGAATGAAAGAGAAGGAATTGTGGTGTGGCCATCCCCCTTGAAGGGTGATTTCTTGCTTTCTGTCTCTCTGGCTCTCTCTGTCTTTCTGGAGAGCACACGCGCCCTGTAGCAAAAACCTCTCAAAAAAAAAAAAGGAAAAAAGAATCTCTTCAAGCACTCCTGGCAAGGGGCAGAACTCTCTATGTTTGATTGTATAAATATGATATTATTAATTGTGTACTTTAATGTAGTTTCATAAACCTTGAAGGTTCATGAAAGTCCCTTCCAGATTTTGTCAAGAGATTGCAACTCCTAGTTTTTGGTGATGGAATAATCTCTCATTCTGTTTTGTCACAGACATTTTAGTAAATAAGTAAGAGAAGCTGATGAAGATGTCATCTTAAAATCAGAAATCTCTATCTCTCCCCAATGTAGATGTGCACAGTTACATATAAAAGCAATCTGAGATGTCGTCTGGTTCTGCATAATTTTGCAACTCTCTATTATTATCAATGTGCACCATGATGCCCAGAGGGGACAAGTGGAGTGCCCAAGGTCCCCACAGCTTGTGACAAAGCCCAAACCATAATTCAAGTGTCTTGACTTTCATAGTGATGAGGCTCTACATGGTTCTGGAGAGAAAATGGTAATGATAGCTATTTAGAAAAAGCCACTAAGTCACTGTGTTCTCATGCTTTACCAATCTTTAGGGAAAAGGAGGAGTGACTCTCATTATTCTTAAAGCACTACCTTGTCACTAACAATAGCCAGTCCCCATTTCTTGTCCTCTGAAATAAGCAGAAATCCCACAAAGGGAGGGAGGCTAACTTCACTTATATAGAGGAAAATGACCTTCCTGTAGTCTGTGTACAAGACTACAAAGGTACTAAGCCTTTACAAATCCTCTGAAAGTCATGCACATACTTTCAACTGCAGCCTCAAAATGGACCGAACGGTTTTTAATTCATGCAATTGTCAGACACTTTCCCTTCCAACTACACACCATGTACTGCCCCCAACAACAATTTTGCAAAGTGCCCCATTCTTTCTAAATATTCCACGGATGTCATTACGCATCTTTAAAAAAAGGAACCCTGAAGCTAATAATATGATAGGCACCACAAACATGTTCCTTTTGAATTGGCTCGGCAATACTGGCTGTTAATGAACCTTGGAGAAATATAGCGAGGACGAGCACTTTTCAGATTCAAAATTCACATACACTGACCATCTCGAGGCAAAAGTTTCTCTAAAGTCAAGAGGTTCTCCAGGCTTCTACAGTTATTATTGCAGTATAACTCAGTGCATTCGGCTGAGTGAGATAGATCTGGAATCGATAGCTTTCCCGACAGCCCCTTCTTTCTCACGCGGCGTAAGTCAGCCTTTCGTTCATTTTCTCAGACTCGCCTGTGTAACTCATAGACCTTGGTTATTCAGCATAGGACTCCTGACTCAGATTCAAGCCACTGACCAGAATCATCTTCCTCAGCCACAGTTACCATTTCAGACAGCAGTGTCTGACTCCAGTCAGGGCAGTGAGACAGGAGGCAAGTATTTCTGGGAACTCCTGGGAAAGAAGCTTCTGAGACTTCTGGAAGTGCTCCTGATACAATACCCCCTTCTCTTCCAGAATATGAACAAGGATGAGAGAAAAATTAAAAAGAGCGATAGAGAATTTACCAGCTTCTGTGTATATGCAAGACTTAATAGGGAAATGAGGAGGGAACTAATAAGGAAGTTTAATTGCCAGTCAAACGTGAAGGATTGCTCCTAAAGCGTAATTCTGTAGGATTGAATGTGACTTTCTAAAGGCCTCTGTGAAGGGAATAACCTATGCAGCAAGAAATCACGGCTCAGTATAAAGTTATCATTCGTCCCAGGAACAAAACTACTAAATATATCAGGAGATTTAAAAAATAATAGGTATTCTTTTTTGACATTTAGCAGATCAATGTAATTTGAACTGTCATTCGAATAGACTAAAAACCATCCTAGGTTACATTATGAGAAGAAGTAGGCTAAGGAGGTCAAAAGAACATTTCTAATTGTTTTGGTTTCCATCAAAACAAAACTAATACTATGCTTGTATACTTTTTTCATTGCATTTTTAAAACATGAAACATGAGTTGCTGAGGTAATCACTGACTCCCATGATAAAAGTCATAAATCAAAGGAAAGAATAATACCTTTGGAAATATGCACGTTGACTTACCATGACAAGGAAAGCTAGAAATGTAAATACACTGAAATGTGATGCTCGGAGGTCAGCAGGGAGAAGGTCATTGTTTACATGGTACAGCTATTTGTGCAATTAACTGAAAATAATTACGCTTGTATAAATTTCATAAGCACATCACAGGTCTGGATTTTTGACCAATTAAGCTTTAATTTGGTTGAGAAAACTAAACCACATAAGCTTTTATCAGAAAACCTTGCTCACCCATTAAAAGAAAAGAGGTAAAAATCATAGTTTTTAGGAACCAGCTGGAAAAATAAACAATTTAGGGAAAGCTGCAAAGACGGATATTATAGTCAATTATCTAAGATGTAAAGCCATATTTTGAGGTTAGCTGTCCTTCATGTTCACCAGAGGACTCTTTAATTAAATGCAAATAATCAGAAATGGCAATTAATAGATTGCTATAATTCCCTGATTAGATAGTGGAGCCATTTACAAGACTTTAAAGTTGCTGTGGACTCTGAAAAAAAAACCAACATTAAATGGAATGTATTCTCATATATTGCTCTATAAGTGCTTCCGTCTCAGAGGCTAGCCATGAGGGTAGCCATCTCATTGCCATTATTTCTAGAGCCAGTCAACACTCAGTCTTTATTAAAAAAAAATAGAGATAATGGCTTCTGATTAACCAGCTACAGGCACAGGGCTTCCAAGAGGACAGGGATCTCAAAACATTCCACGGATGCATCACATCATATAAACCAGAAATAAGCCATTGAAGGTCAAATAACCTTTCACGAATCACCAAGTGCAGAGCAGGGACCCGAGTGCATGTGGCTTTTTCTTCATTGCCTCTTTCAAAGGGTATGTGTTCCTATAGGGGACACTGTCTCAACAGCAGCCCTCTTTTCTGGCCACTACACAGAGACTGCCTCCTGCAAGCCTCTTCTGGGCCTTTGCACTTGCCTTTCATCATCAGCCTGGAGTTTCCCACAGCTCTTCCCATGGCTGCCTCAATCTCATTACTTCAGGTTTCTATGAAAATTCACCTCTCTAGGGTAAATGCTGACCCATGCCCGGCACAAATCATGAGCAATTTCACATCATCAGGTCCCTCTGTTTCCTTCAGTAGACATATCATCGCCAATAATTATTTGGTTTATTTAGTAGTTTGCTTCTTTACAAGCCGTCTCATTTAGAATAGTTGTAGCTTCCTCTGTTTCAGAGTTCTATTTTAAATGAAATCTGCAATCTTGTGTACATATAACATATTTGAGTGGTTGTAATTCTTATAGCAATGATGATTTCAGCAATGCCCAAGTTAAACATGCTTTTAAGGCTCCATTAGTCATTTCTTTAAAAGTGTGCTTATGACTCTGTGCTGAATTTTAGCCACTGAATCCTATCTTTTTCTTTGCAAGGCAATTCTTCAAGTGCTTAAGTTGACAATAATAATAGCTAGCACTGGGTGTTAACCATGATCTACCTTCTGCTTACCTCTAATCCTTATCACAACTCTGCAATGCAAGTATTATGACATCTGGGACTACAAATGAATAAAGTGGGGCTCAAAGATGATAAGATACTTTCCTAATACTACCCAGCCCATCAGCAGTAGAGCTGAGGTTTGAACCCAGGTCTGTCTTTTTCTAAAGTCTGCTAAATCAAGCAGTTTCTCTCAAAAATCACGTTTTTCACATATAAGAATTCTGACGCATCAGTTGTCACTATGGCTTCAGACCAACTCTGTACAGCAAGAACCCATTGGAAAATGAGCCAAGTACCTGGGCAGTCTGGACTGAGAGGATTTTCTCCAGTATAATTAAGTCTGTTGGTTCTGAGGCCTCTTAACCTCTCTAAGTTCAATAAGCAATTCATCCAATATGAGAGAAGAGAATCAATAAGGACCATTAGAAAACACAAAGAGAAGACAACTGCTCAATAAACTGTATCAGAGGCATAATACAACTTGAAATAAGAAGTATTCATTCTCTTATGTGGGCATTGAGAAGGCTTCAGAAATGAGTACCTCTTGGAAGTACTGCAGAGTATCAGCATTCCTCATATAACCTGTGGGTGACCTTTTTAGCCACCCTAAAAATGCCATGAATATGGAGACTGGGAGCTCTGAGGAAAGAAGTCAATACGTTCTCAGATAGCAATGTATTATGGGAGAATGTGTAGAATGGTTTCTAGGAGTTTGGGGTTCAGCCTAGCTTCAGATTCTAGGTCTGTAATTTATTGCAACCTTAGGAAAGTGATTTGACTTCTCTTCTAAGCCTCAAATTTCCTCATGGGAAAAGGGGATAATCCTAAAACCCATCTCATAGGCTTGTTACAGGGGTTACCTAGGACACTCCATGTTAAGTGCTAAGTACCACACATGACAGAAGAAGCTCTCAATACATACCATTCTATTAATGACAATAATTGATCTCTAAATCCCGAGGTTAATGTCGATGTAACTGTGAGTGGGCAAATACTGTTCTGTGCCAATGGAAAACAAGACTTTTTATCAACAAGTTTATTTTTTCTAATGCCACAAGTCTGTGTATTAAGTGTGAGAAATTACACTCTATATTTATCCTGACAGTTGAGATCCCCAGTTTAACCACAATGCAGCCAAATGATCCTTAGGAAAGCAACTATCACTACTTATCCTTACTTCTTTCCTATTTATGAGTTTTCTATTTTAGCTTTAAGATTTTTAAAAAATTTTTTAAGTATTCTATAACTACATCCTCCTCACAAAATGGTGAACAACATAAAGCAATAGAGAAAGTTGCCTTCTACCCCACCGACGGCACCATTGAACTCCTCCCCAAGGGGACATTGCCATCAGATTTCTTGGGATCCACATCTCTATGTTACTAGGTTGCAGTGCCCCTCCCCTTCTTCCTTTGGCTTCCTTTGTTTACTCTTGCTTTTGGCATCTGTGACATCATCTTCTCTTGAGAGCCCCCTCTTTCATTATGGAAAATCTTCCCTTCATACATTGCTACAACCACTTTTCACAGCTGCTCTTCTACATTTATTTGTAACATCATGCATTTAATTCCTGTCTCCCCTGCTAAACAAAAAGCGCATAAAAGAGGAACCACATTTGTTTTTGTTCACTCTTGTCCCTCCAACACTTAGCACACATAATACTAAGTACTAGTACAGCACTTAGCACTTGGTTTACAGGAAAAGCTAGACACACATTTGCTGAATGAATGGCTGCTATTATTCATAAGGATGTTACCAGGTTGTAACTGTAAGAATGACAGATTTGAAAAAGGTGAGAATTTAAAATAGGAGCCCTTCACTTGATGGGAACTAAGAAAATTATATTTACTTTTTTTTTTTTTTTTCCTAGAGAGATTTTTGCTCTGGGCATGTGTGCTCACCAGAAAGACAGAGACAGAGACAGAAAGTGAGAAATCCCTCCCAGGGAGGTGGGGGAGGCCACACTGCAATCCCTTCTCCATTCTCCCCTTGGGATTTTGGACATGCATGCACATATGCCTGGAGTGAGTTTCAAGCAGTGATGTAACCATTTCACCGTCTGCTGGTCCCAATTATTTTAAAAGAAAACTATGAAAGTTAGGAGCAAAAGGCTCTCTACTAAGTGAATGAACCAGACATAAATTTTCCCTTCTCTCGTGCTATCCTCTTTGTCAAAAATTACAATATGAGTTTCAATTGAGAATATCTGAAATAACTATGTGAACAATAAAGCATTCATTTCTTAAATGGCCGTCAACTGTGTATGACACAGAGCTTATTTAAACCAGTGGGTGAATGACCCCAGTGATTGGTTTCCTCTACTTTTAGGTTTTGGGGACTGTGTTTCCTTTTTTACCCTGTAATTACAAGATTATCAGAGGAAGGGAAAACATGCTTACTTAACATGGCAAATTACAATATTGTATATTAATGGGCAAAACTCCCTGATATGGGTCAACCCAAATTTGATGGTTAGCTAAAAATGCATGTGCTCTAACTGTATCTATCATCGACACTGCCACAGTGGATTGCCTGGGTCTGCAAAAGGTGGAGGTTGCTGAGCTCTAATGCCCATTGTTCATTCTTCACTATTCTAAAGTTGAGAGGTTGACTGGAGTACTTACTAGGCATGAAACCTGAGAAGCCAGCTGGCCAGCTGAGGTCCCAGCAGCATCCAGTAAGTAAACACATATAAGGGAACACATCTTGAGATGACCACAGCCTAAGCAATTGAGTCATCTCCAACCTTGGAGTCTCCCAGCTCAGGTGCTAGACATCAGAGTATAAAAATAAGCTATCTCCCCTAAGCTCTGTCCAAATTGTAGATTTGTGAGCAAAACAGATTATTGCTATTGTATTAAGCCAGTAGTTATAGATAGTTGGTTGCATAACAGGTAACCACACCAAATATTCATTAAATAGCTGAATGAATTAAGATTAAAATTTAGACTCTGCAACAGTGGTATAGATGATAGGTACAATCCTGGGGCCATGTGGGAGGCTCAGGTTTGAATTCCAGATCAACCTTAGCACACCAGTTGTATTCACATGTGCCCATAACCACGGCTTATTGGAAGGCTAGGAAAGGATTGTGGCATGGCAGGACCCTGTCAAGGGTGTCGTGTCTGTTTCTCTTTCAAGAAATAAAATATTTTTTTAAAAAAACAAGAACATGCACTATGTATTCTTGACATTTAGTATTGTGGCCTTTGCCTAACTATATGTAGAGTTAGCAAACACACACACACACACACACACACACACACACACACTTTTAGAGAAAGAAATGCTTCCATTTCTTTCATTCTGAATTAAGGAGTATGAGGGACCCTGTGATCACATATATAAACTACCTGAGCCTAGAAAACCTTATATATTATCTGATACAAACTGCATACTTTACGGTTGGGAAAATAAGGCTCAAAAGTAGCCCCTGACCCTCCTTCCTCAATACAACTCTTTACCAAAAAAGGTCTACCTTCCTCCTCATGGGCAAGATAAAAAAGTCTATGATAGTCTCACTTCTTCCCAATTAGGAATATTGAAAGGAAGAGAAGAGTTAGAGAATGAGTGTGTAAAAGGGTACAACTTCTGTAAATATAGCAGATACTTTTGGGCAACTATTAATGAGATTATAAGAATGTTTCTCTTTCTCTAAATTTTTTTGTTTCATCATTTTTCCACCTTAATTCAAATCTTGAAAAGTGTCCAGGGCACAGAAAAGAAAGGCAAAAATTGTAGGACAACAAATGAAGACCTTTGTTCAATGGTCTTAGCAAGTTCTCTGAGAACACGCTCTTACCTTAAGGGGTAACATTGGAACAAAGATCTTCTTATGACAATGGAAGTGTTGTCTTTTGGCCCTCTCCAAGGTAGTAGCTAATAGTCACTGGTAGCTGTTGAACATCTATGACTAGTATGACTGAGGAAATAATTTTTTTTTTTATTGTTGCCTATGTTTTTCGTTTTTTTTTTTTTTTTTTTTGTTTGTTTGTTTTGTTTTTTTGGTTTTGTTTGTTTGTTTTTGTTTTTTTTTTTTTTTTTTTTTTTTTTTAGAGAGGTTTTAACTATAGGGTGTTTGTATTTACTAGAGAGACAGAAAGCAAGAAATCACCCCCCAGGGCAGATGGCCATATCACAATTCCTTTTCCTCCATTCTTCTCTTGGGATTTTGAGCATGCACGGACACACACCTGGCATGAATTTTAAGCCATCAGATTAGGGACTCAAACTGCGGGCAACTATGTGGAAGTCCAGCGACGCAGCCATTATGCCATCACTTGGTTCCAATGTTCTTAATGTTAACCTTTTAGTGAACTCTGCTGTCCTAGGAAGAGTTTTTACAGAGAGACCTTGAGCCTAGAAATATTAATAATGAATTTCATGAAAATCAGCTGATGAGAGTATCCACTCATATTTTTGTTTCTTTCTACAGTTTAAATAATCTAACCTCCTCAGGACCAGCAGTTAGCGTAATGGCTATGTCGCTGGACTCCCACGTAGTCGACCGCGGTTCGCGTCTCGGACCCGGTGGCTTACAACTCACGCCGGGCGCGTGTGCGTGCGTGCCCAAGATCCCGAGAGGAGAATGGAGGAGAAAGGGATTGCGGCGTGGCCATCCCCCCTGGGGGGGTGATTTCTCGCCTTCTGTCTATGTCTCTGTCTGTCTGGCGAGCGCACGCGTCCTACAGCGAAAACCTCTTCAAAAAAATAAATAAATAATAATAAAAAATAATAATCTGACCCCCTTTCTCGATCTTCTGGTTGAGGACTGAAAGGCAAGTTCTGGTAGCAGTCCCCTTAGGATTAGCAACTTTTCTGTGATTACTTCATGCCTCAGTAGGAGTGAAAAGATCCACGCGATGTGGTCATAACTTCTGAATTCTCAGAGTTATTCAGAGTTCACAGTACATGACCAGTCAGAAGTTAACAATCCATGTGTGAGTGACCATGGTGATATATAAAAAATAAAAATAAAAATATTTTCAAGGAGACATTCTAACTTTTTTTTAAGAGAGACTTTTGCTATAGGGCATGTGTGCTTGCCCGAGAGAAAGAGAGACAGAAAACAAGAAACCACCCCCCAGTGGGGATGGCCTTCTCCTCTGTTTTCCTCTCAGGATTTTAGGTACACACACTTGGCACGAGTTTTAAACTGTTGAGTCTGAGACTCAAATCGCAGTCAACTACGTAGAAGTCCAGGGATATAAACTTATGCCATCTGTTCATCCCACTAACATTTTTTTTCTCAATTCTAGGACAATCAAAAATTATTTTGGGGGACCGGCAGGTGTCATAATGGTTAAAGAAAATGGATTCCCACATGGCTGACTGAGGTTTGAGTCCTGGGTCTGGCAGCTTGGTTTCCTGCTTCCCCACTTCCTCTCTCTCTGTTCCTCTCTGTCAAATTAAAAGAAAGAAAGTTAAATAAAATAATTATTCAAAAAAGTGATTTTGGATGTATGAAAACTCAAATAAGTAGCAAAGGTCATGAATATTCTCCAAATAATTGAATAGAATTGCACACTAATTTGTTTATAATTGAAAGTCAAGATTCTCAATTGGACCTCTCAAGGGTCTCCTTGATTTGTATCCTGCTTGACTCTAGTAGTGTCAGCTCCCACCCTCCTCCTTCCCGATCTCCTTTCTCTCAGTGACCCAAGTTTTCAACACTAGAATCACTGTGTCTGAGGATTGCCAATCACATCAACCCATCTACTTCAGACTACAATCATTCTGCTTTCTCTGCTTTGAACATTACTTAAAAGGCATTATCTATCTTTAAGACTCAACTCCAGAAGTCATCCAGGGCTTTTAGCTGCAACCAGCTTCTTTTTTGGTGCTTCCTCAAAATATATGTCATTTTTGGTGGGTATTTAAATTATACATTTTGGGACCAGCAGATGGTGTACTGGTTAAGGTGTTGGACACTCCCACAACGCCAACTATGTTCCAGGAGTCCTGGACCTGGTGGCTTGCTTTCTCACTTTTCTTCTCTCTTTCTGTGTGTCTCTCTCAGGTCAAATTAAAATAGATGAATAAATAAATAAAATTAAATAATTCTTTAGGAAAAAAATTATAGATAGAGTTTTCCCCAATAAATTATGAGCTGCTACATAATCATTTTTATTATCATCTTTAGTTTACATAGAAGGCATGATATACTTCACCATGCATTTAAGAAATACCAATTGAACTGAAGCAAGTTTGCTCAATAACCATAACAGTCCTGCTTCATTTCATTTTGCAGCAATTATAATATTAAAATCAACTGTGATGACTTACATTCTCACGAAGGTACAAAATATCTTGATTAGCAAACCAAGTAGGCCATTAGAGAGCCATAACCTAGCAATGGCCATGGAACAAAATGAATCCTTTTTGCTTTATTTTTCTGCATTACAGTTTTCGTATTACCTTAAAAAGCATTTGGGAAACTCTTCAGATTGGTGGATTTGAGCTATTGGATTAAGAATGACCACAATAGTCCAAGTACTAGGTTAGAGATAGAAACATGATATTCTCAGTACAGAAGCCTTCCCCAGTCCCCAAGTTAGGCTGACACCACACTGAAGCGGATGTTATTCACACACACAATATATTCATTAACAGTGTTAAATGAAAAGTATAACTAAAGCCAATAGTATAATTTTCTCTCATTTGCTGAGAAAATCTGTATATTAACTAGGATGCAGTCTCCTGCCTCTAATGATTTCACACTCCATTATTACCCTTCTCGTCTCATGTAATTAAAATATAGCTGACAGTTGATACACAGGAGGGAGTGTCTATATTAAAATACCCTTTCATAATCAAATTCAAACACTCATCTTATTTATGATCTGTCTACCTTAATAAATCAACTAATACTTCACTTTAAAAGCCATATAAAGCTCTATTAACCTATCTTTACACATTTTAATTTAAAGTGACTACCTATTCATAATTTCCCCCCATTCACTAAACATATTCTAAGCCTCTACTATGTACTAAGAAAAGTACGTAAAGATAGTGATACAAAAATGAGCAGTTTAAGGTGATGTTTTCTGGAGTTCACAGCCTTGAAGGACAGACAGGAAAGTAAGATCATGCAACAGCACATGTTAGCCATCGCCTGATCCAAGGCAGAGCAAAGCATAAAGGAGGGAGACGTTGGCTCACTCTGGGATGATTTCAGAGAATGAATGAAAAGATAAAAATCTTCAAAAGGCAACGTTGCTAGATCAAATGTAGCTATGATGTGATTGACATGTCTACATTTGGACCTCTCGTTTTGGAAAGGAGACCTGACTCGATGCTCACACAGCAGGACTCTGAACGGTACATGACTTTGCCCTTCCAGGCTATCGCTGATAAAGTCTCTGACTTGTTCTACGGGCGTGCAAACTTCAGCAAACTACAACATGACGTGCAATGTTTGCTGGGCCATTGTAGTTCTCTCCTCTCTCTCTGGGATTTCACTAGGTAATCATGAGAGACTGAGACAGATAGAGGTGGGAATGAAAGAGAAAGACCATTATACAGTGAAGGTCAAAGGCAGATGCAGACTGACTTTGCAAGAAGCAGAGAACATGAATGAGCACAGGGAGTTCATCAGTAAAACAGGAAGAGTAGTGGGAACATAGCATATAAAGAGAAGTGAGTTCTCCAGGCAAGATGGATGCCACTGGGTCTAAGAAAGTCAGAGGAAGGAGGCCTTGGTTCCTGACAGTTCTCTGGGTCCCACTGTTGTGAGGCTCACCCATGCTTCTACTGGTGTCTTGATTCCCACAGATTCCTCTCCCCTCCTCACTCCAAATACATACTCACTCCCCTCCACATGAGCTACTTTGGCTGGGTTGCATTTCCTTGAGCCTCACCCCCATCCCCCACCCCCCCCCCCCAAAAAAAAAAAAAAGACGGTGTGTCAGTGTTCTGAGTTATGGGACAAACTGGCCACTCTCTCTGGCTTTTACTGTTTTACAATGTGTCCAATTTACAAGTATTAGAATGCCTTCCCCTGACCCTCAGTGGATCTTTATCTTACTTTAGGGTAAATAAATCATGTTTTAGACATTGCACTGAACAAATTCAATTTGTCTTCATGAAAAATAGCACTTGGGAAATGGGCAGCATAGGGTACTGATTAAGGGTATGAGCTCTAAAGCCAGTCTCCCTGCAACTCAATCCCAGCTCATCGCTCACTGACTGTGTGACCTTGGGCAAGTGACTGTACTTGGAGCTTCGGCTTCCTTATATCTAAACTGTGGCTAATAACACTGCATACCTCATAAGGTTTTTAAGAGTTTTACATGAGAAAAGTATGAAGTAAGTTCTATACAAGTTTTTGTTAAACAAATGGATATTCATTTCTTACATGATCACAAACATGATGGTTTCAATTTTCTAATTCTAATGAATGGAAAGAGAAGTAGAAGTTCAGAGAGCTATATGATACGGTTCTGGAGAGCTATAGTTTACTGAGGACCTACCATGTGCCCAGCGCTGACAAGGCACTTGATAGTCATTATCTCATGTCTGAACTGCAAAAGGTAATTTACAATTAACAAACAAATTAAAGGCCAGCTGTATGCCAGGCACTGGGCCAGGACTACAAAAATGAATAGAACATAATCCATGGTCCTGAGAAGTTCCCAAGGTAGCTGAGGGACTGGAGCTGGGCCAGAAAACCTTGCTATCCACTTTGGTCTCATCATCTGTAAAATGAAGATGTCTGACTTCTAAGGTTCCTGTTTCATCTAATGTTACACACCTTGGGGTAAGAGATCATGCCACCTATTGATGATTTCTAAGTCTTTTTAGTTTTGTAACTTAATAACCACTTGTGCTAACTGACCCTGTAGAGGATCAATACTGAAGTATTTTGGAAGGTCTCTGAGGCCAGGTTATTTGGATTGGGTGGTTAGAATGCACTGATAGAAACCTTAGCCTTTTACAGAATGGTATTTTACACGGTCAATGGAAAGACCGAATGACAAAATCATCGTGTCCAAACAGAAAGGGGCCTTGAGGACACCGAACCCAATACATTCACATGTATGCTGAGGCCCAGGGAAGAAAGGTAATGTAGTTTATGGCCAGTTGTGCTATGCCTCTAGTCCTTCTGACACAGGCTAGGGCTCTTCAGTGTCCCACAATGTATCAAATCAGCTAAAAGACCAAGCTCCAGAGTCAGACCACCTGAGTTTAAATCTCTACTCTGCCACTTTTTAGCTGTGTGGTATCAAACCAAGTTACTTAGTCTCCCTTTTCCTGTGAAGTTAGTATCAGAAGAAGATCAATCTGGGTAAGGATTAAGTTAGATAATATTCACAAATTGTAATAGTTTAGTTCCTGGGCACAGAATAAGCTTACAATACATGATGGTGATGATGCTAGCAAACATTTATATAAAAAACTTACTATGTACCAAGCTCTGTTCTCAACATTTATCTTCATCATCTACTCTTCACAGTAATTCTATGAGATAGGTATTTCTATTACTCTAAGAAATGACAGCACAACAAGGTTGAGTATCTTATCTAAGGTTGCATGGTTAGTGGTAGAACCAAAAATTCTAGTTGGAAGGTCTGTCTAGAGTCTGAATCCTTAACCACTACACTGTTGTGTAGGGTCTCTCATGACTTTCTCTTGCCAATGCTATGTTGAATACTGCTATAAAGCCTTCACTCAATGAGTCTTCACACCAACGAATTAACTCAGTGAATCTTTGAACCCATCTATGACATAAACATTATTATAGGTTTATATGAAATGCTTACATTGGCCCAAGGAAACAAAGGGTAGAAACAATAGAGGGAGAAGTTGTCAGATACAGGCAAAGAGAACTAAGATAAAAACTGAACATTGAGAACTACCAGATGAATACCTCAGATGGGAGAGAAATTTGTGACCAAAGATACAGGTAGGCAAGAAAGATAATGAGCCATTTTGCCATTTTTACAATTTTGTGGGAGAGCCAGTTATCGCAATAATTAGGAGTCAGTGGACACAGGATAGTAGAAAGGGCAGGACTTTGTAGTCAAACACCTTCTCTTTTACTTACTAGCTCTGTGTCTTTCACCAGTAGCTCAACTTGTATGAATCTTGGGTTTTCTTTTACTATAATCAAGATTATACTTTCACATTTATAGAGTTGTTTTATAAATTAAATGAGAGATATTTAGTACTATGTGCAATTACTAGTACAGAAGACACTTAATAAAGTGTCTCATATAGCACAATGTGTGAAAAACTAAGATGGGTCAATTTATGGGTAAATCATACACTCTTCAGCATATGAGAAAATCAAAAAGTGTAACCCTACTCTTCTGCCTAGTAATAACTACTAGAATATTCTGCTAAAAAAAAAGGAAAGAAAAATAATTTTTCTTTTACTTATGTCTAAGACAAAAACAAAAGAAAACAAACAAACAAAAACTTGGTTGGCCATTTATCCAGATTGCTATCTTTGGACTCTTCCAGAACATCCTTGGGGATGGCATGGAATGTAAGTATGACAAAAACATTATATTCCGTATATCCAATCTTTGATAAAGTGCCAAGTCCTCAGACACATTTGCAGATGACATCATTCTCTTGGCTCATTATTACTCAGAGGGGTTGATGACAGTGTGAGCGTTCCTAAATCCAGAATTATTGAACAATTCAAACATACAAAATAATCACTCTTTCCTATTGATAATATTTTTAAATCCCTGCATAAAATGCTTAATGACTATGTCATTGATTTCCTTTGCTCTTTTACCCCACATTCTCCAATATATGTTGGAGAATATTATTGCATTACCAATATACCATTACATTACCAATATAAGAATAAAGAATACTTTATTCTTTTCCTAAGATCTTCACTGTCAGTAAATTACTATTTGTGAAATAGAATTACAATTCTAAAAGAATATGTATTATACTGTGATTGATGGAAAAATATACTTTTAACTTGTGGGGCAAGACTCATTTTCTAACATTTCAGCTCTATTTGCTCAAATGCATAACTCCTATAAAGCACCCATTATGGCTAATAATGGCATTATTCACCTCAGTAAGAACTTGGTTTGGTAAAGCTTTAAGGACTCTCAACTTCAGCAATCAATTTAGTTAACTACAGGAAATAGCTGATTTCATATAGATTATTACCTTAATGGCACATTTTTCCCCAAACTCGCTTACTCAGAGTGAAGTGGTGCTCGATATATATTTACATATCCTCTATTAAACCTACCAGATAAAACACTTTAGAAGAAATTGTCAAGGTTTGAGCTCATATTTTTGATATCCCTCACTCCTAAATCTCTTAGGTTCTTTTAATTAAATTAATGCCAGATCAGGTTAAAAAAAAAAATCACAAATAGAGGACTATGAGGCAAGGTGTGAAATATTGAATTAAGGGGATATATGAATCCCAGCTATATTCCATTGAAAGTTAAGACAGTCTATCTTGCTTTTGGGCTCCACCATCCAACTATCTCACCAGTCAGAAACTGGGAATATTCAAAATGTCTTCTTATCTTTCAACTCCAACATCCAACCAGTTTTAATTCCACCTTCTAAATGTCCTAAATCTTTCCTCTCCACACTGTTGACCTAGCTTCAGCCTCCTTAGGATTAATATTGCAACGCAGAAGCTCTACTACTTCACACATTTTTGAAATACAAATAAAAAACAATATAGAACATGCACATAAACAGATGGCAACTGTAGTCATTTGAGTGTAAGAACAAATGGACTCATAACATCCTCTAGAGTCTAAATTCTAAGGAACTTCCCCATGCTACTTCATCCTTACCTACTCACACTCCCTAGACTGTAAATATTGTACAATCACATCTCTATTCCCTGCTTAAAACCCTGAGTTCTGCTTGTCTATAAAGAAATTCCAAGTCCAAAAAGTGTTTGTTACTGAGTCCTATTCAAAACACAAGCTAAAGTGATCTAATACTCTGGAACAATTACCTTGTACCCTCCTGAACTCAAGAGAATTGACCTGTCTAATCTTCCAAAGTTAATATCACCATACAAAAAGTGTTTCTGTATTTTCTAAGAGAATTGAACTTTTCACTGCTGCCTCAGAAGAGAAATCTGTAATACTGAGCATATTGTTTTTTTCTATCAGGTAGTTTCCTAGTTTTAGCTGCAGGCATTAAAAAATGAGGTAGTCTGATGCCTAAAGCGGTATCTCTAACCTTGGCTTATGGAGTCCTAATTAAGTCAAGCAGAGCAAAGCCCCACCATAAGTAATGGACAGAAGCACATACAAGAGAGATGTGGCCCTTGCTCTTCCGAGAGTTCTGCCTTTCTGAAAACACAGGAAAAATGACTATCTAGAGTGATAACTATAATAAGAGATACATTAATAGAAGTATAGGAGTATCAAGGAGGAATTTTACCAGGCTGAGAAGACAGGACAAAAACAACTCGAGTGTAAGAAATTGCCCAAGCAAAAGCTAGGAAGTGTAACTATCCACGGGGTTGCAAGGGATTAAAATGGAACATTATAATTCAGAAAAGGCAAATACTTGCTATCGAACTTGGGATTTTCACATGAAAGCTTTACTGTTAATTTTTCCTAAGATCAAATTTCTTTAATCAAACAGGGCTTGTTTTTAACTGCCAATTTAATCAAGTACTTTGGACTTCAGAACAAGAAAGGAGAGTGTCCTAAGAGCGGATTACTGCACGCAATGTCATTAATAAGTCAAATTACTTACATTGCCAGTATAGACAAGAACTTCTAGGTTAAAACAAAAAAAAACAAAAATAAATAAACTAACAAACAAACTCAGGATAACTCTAGAAAACATTTTTCCAGGATAGTTTTTTTTTTTTATTTCAACTTCAACAAGCACATGTCCAGTCTGTTCAGACAACCTAAGCACCAAGTGCAAGCATTTCTTCAAAGCATAAACACAAATTCTTAAAATATTAAACATGGCTAGATTCCTCTCATTTCCATCCTACCCATGCAGTAGCAAAGAGAATTGTCCTCCCCAAAACTGAGAAGATTCTTATTTATCCATAGTGGCAGGCAATCAGGTATAAGTAGACAGTTAAAATTCTAAAACAATGCTCAAAATCTAAATTTTGCTCAGATATTTCAGCTTCCTACCACATGACACCTTTTAGAATCACTAGTAAAATTGGGGAAAACTTAATACTTCAGATTTATCCCATATTTCTTCCTGCATTATTTATCCAAAGTGCTCAAAAGCTACAGGATGTATTGAGTTGTTGAAAAAGACATGACGTATTTTTTTGACATCTCTTTCTATGAAAAGAGGCATCATGACTTTTCTAACAACTCAATAGAAGCAGTCATCAAAATGGAGGGAGGAAATAAAAGAGATCCAAAAAGAAGGGGAACCCCTCTCCATTGGATTACTGGCTCCTGGAGAAATGAGATTCGCTAAAAATCAACACCCATATTCAATCTAAACCAAAATACATTTTCACCAAAAATACCAGGTTGCAAGACACTTTGAATCCTACTACCATAACTTTCCCACAATCCTTCATCACCCTTCCCCATGCTTCCCCTTCTCTCAGTGAGAGCTGAGCAACCTGTGTAGTTTTACTTACAATTGTGAAGTTCATGACTTTGAGAATCCAGATGGTCATGGCCAAGTTCACCAGGATTAAAATCATGAGGAGCAGGACAAAGAAATATAGGCATCTTTTCCGCCAGCCATAAATTCCCACTTTGTATACTTGTGGACCCTCAGAGCTGGGCATGGTGCTCCGGTGGTGTGTGTACTGTTCCTGAGGCATCTGAAATAAATGAGTAGAGAGAGACACACTCACATTAAACTGCTGAGAGAGAGAGAGAGAGAGAGAGAGAGAGAGAGAGAGAGAGAAAAGGAAAAAAATCAATTGATGAAGAGATATGGCTGGCTGCTGTCTGTACATTTCCACCCTCCTGACAACTTTAAAAATTTGTTTCCTCTAGACAAAAGTGACTCTTCTGGATGCTTTCTTTAGCCCTTGCATGTTATGTGGCCATCTCCCCTGATGCATACTGAGACAGCCACCCACATACTGGGAGGAAAGGGACTTCTAGGAAGCTATTTACAAATGACTTAGCCTTCCAACATCTTCCTGAGAGAGACACTCAAAGACCTACTGAAGGCCTGAAGGTAAAATATGAAATTAGTCTCAGCTGTTCATCTTGGTAGTATAAAAAATACTAATTAGGCAATTTATTTCAAGGTGGGGAAGGGTAAAAAGTAAAATCTCAAATGCAATCCTTCTGTATTGTCAGTCACCAGCAAAAGTAGCTGCTTCGACCTTTCCTCTATTGCAGGGTTAAAAGGGATCCTGGTGGACACTCAATCCAGTCCTCTGTGGACTTGGGAATCTCTGAAGGTCATAGCCTAGTTAAATCCACACTACCTTCTGAGTTAGTTGTTATGGATTAGTCCATTCTAATTGGTATCAATCAACTTATGTATTTAATGAACATAAAGAAGGGCCAAAGTCAAGTAAGATATGAACATGACATCTAGGAGCTTGTAGACTGGGAGGATGAACTAGTTTAACATCCATCACATGAGAGTAATATTAGTTAGAAAATGTTCAACCTTCATATCCCCTTTAAATGAGGATGCTTTCCCAAATCCCTACTGCTGCCATGCATTCTCTCTTCACCATCATCATGTACCAACACAAATCTAGATAAAATAGATTTATCTATTATCCCCACTTCTGTAAAAGCCTAAAACATGTTTTAAAATGAAATACAAAAAAGTG
This sequence comes from Tupaia tana, assembly GCA_026018925.1. Classification (NCBI taxonomy): domain Eukaryota; kingdom Metazoa; phylum Chordata; class Mammalia; order Scandentia; family Tupaiidae; genus Tupaia; species Tupaia tana. The sequence goes on along the minus strand of JAKSZU010000014.1, from coordinate 42,898,459 downwards.
ATCAAAAGCACATCATTTAAGATGAAAAATAACCAAATACTGTGAAGGATGATGATTTCCTAAAGCTAAATTCCATGAATGTGACAGCAAGAGCTTTGGCACAGGGGCTTCTGAGCACAGCATCCCTACTCTGCCATGAGCCATGTGACATCAAGGCTCTTTGTTTTTTCAGATTACTGCTTTCTCTTTCTGATTACTACTATACAACCTTTACTTTGGCATTTTTTATTACTTCATTTGGAGTTCATGTAGGTACTCCCTACACTGCATTCCCTACAAATAAGGCCTGCCTCTGTTTATTTTATTCTTTGCCAATAGCAATTAAATTAGTAATATGTGGTACCAAAGTGACCATCATGAGAAACAAAAATGTGAGCCCTAAACTCTCATCCTTGATTATTAGGTCATCTTCCAGATGGTTCAGAATATGCTTATTTTATGGTTTTTAGATAATCATCAAAATGTACACACAAAACCTAAAAATCCCCTAGAGAACTCATGACTGTTTTTCAGAGAGAATTCCACTGATGCTCAAGTGAATTCTTCCTTATGATCAACTAAAACGCTCCTTGAAGGCCTGCATCACATCTGTCTCAACTCAAACACTACACTGGTGCTGATGTCAGTACCTAGAATGGGTATATATTGAAACATATGTGTAGAAGAATGAATAAAAATAAAGGAGTCATTTCCCCACCTACTAGTAGCTCTGCTGCTGTCTGGGAGTGTGAGAAGATCAAGCCTAACACCATGAGGGAAGTTTTTGTTTGTATACTTGCAGTTTCCACTTCAGATTCCCAGAGCATTGAGTTCTTAGCCAAGCAATGAGCTTTATGTCATAAGAGGATCTTGCTTTTATCATTCTGCCCTCAATGATTCTTTTATAGATGAAGGATGTGTTGTAAGAAGATGGGAACACAGTCATTGCTCACTGGCCTTTTTATACACCAGGATCAATTAGAAGTGAAATAATATGTTAGAAGTCTAAAGGAAATTAGGCCTTTATTTTTTATTAAATCATATTCTGTGAATTAAGGAAATGATCACAGCATCTTAGAATCACATTGGCAAGGTCCTTTGATTTCAATCAGCCAACTTTTTGAATGAGTCAAGTTAATATTAAAGAAGTTAACCCTCTCCTGCATGGCCACAGGTTTGTGGCAGAGCAAGGACAATAATGGCCCTCTACAATTCTCATAGGCATGATGATGAAGAAGCTGAGAGAACAGAGCTAGCAAGATTGCCATCACTCAGTCATTTACCTCACTCTCTGTCATTTACCCCAACCAACATCATTACATAACTTAGATATACAATAGAAATAGCATGCTCAAGGAAAGGGTATAAAAAAGTGAGGATAGGTATAACACACTTGATGTTTTTCATTTACAGATTGGTATGATTTTAACTGAATACAGTGATTATTTCAACTAGGAGTTCTCAGTCCTGGATATACAATTGATTTACCAGTGAGCTGTTAGAAACATCTATACTCAGAGGTCAGCAGGTGGCATGGTTGTTAAGGTGCTGAACTCACACACTGGCAACTGTAGTTCAAGTTCTGGATCTGGAGGCTAGAGAACATGCCAGGTGCACATGCATGTGTGCTCATAATCTTTAGAGAGGGACCAGCAGATGGCGTGATGGTTACAACTCCCACATAGTCAACCACGGTTTGAGTCCCAGACCCAACAGTTTAAAACTCGTGCCAGGTGCATGTGTGTGCATGTTCGGAATCCCTAAAGGAGAATGGAGGAGAGAGGATTACAGCATGGCCATTCCCTTGGGGGATAATTTCTTGCTTTCTGTGAGTCTTTCTGGCAAGTGCACATACCCTACAGCAAAAATCACTCTTTAAAAAAGAATCCTGAGAGGAGAATGAAGAAGAGATTGTAGCATGCCCATCCCCCCCCGGGCATTAAGTTCTCCCTTTCTCTCTCACTTTCTCTCTTGGGAGTGTACACACCCTATGGCAAAAACCACAAACAAACAAACAAACAAAAGAAAACCTCTATTACTTAGCAATCACAAAAGTACTACCCAGGCCATCATTTTAAGTTACATCTTTCTTTCTTTCCTGAGTGATGTAAACACACATACACCTAGACATTTCCACAGGGCCTTTACTCCACATTCCAAACCCAGCTCCACCCAGCCCCCAATCATGAGCACACGTCTGACACATTTAAGAAGATCTCTGGATAGAAACCCAGAACTCCAGGTGGATCAGCCTTGAGAGCACGGCATTACTGCTGTGCCACCGTCCAGCTCCAACATCAGCAGTTCATGGTGTTCTCCAGGTAGGGCCTGGTGGCATGGTGGTTAGGGCACTGACTCCCACATGGCCGACTGTGTGGTTTGAATCCCAAACCCAGTGGCTTCAAAACTATGCCAGGCACATGTGCATGTGTGTCCAAAAATCTTGAGAAAAGAATGAAGGAGTAGAGATTGTGGTGTGGCCATCCTCACCTGACTTTTCACTTCTCCTCTTTCTCTCTGTTTCACTCTGGCAAGCATATACATGCCCTATAGCAAAACTTTAAAAATAAATAAATAAATAAAAAGAGTTCCCCCAGGTAATCCTAAAGTTAGACAGGATTGCATACTATTAGTTTAGAACAATGTCACACACATACTGAAGATCCAAAAGAAACTTAAGTATAAATTCATGATTGTTTAAAAACTCCCCAGTTGATTCTAAGCACTAGGGACAACTTATCTGAAAATGGCTTTTTAAGTTTCTTTTTTTTTTTTTTTTTTTTTTTTTTTTTCTTTTTTTGGAGAGGTTTTTGCTATAGGGCGCGTGCGCTCGCCAGACAGACAGAGAGAGACAGAGAGATAGAAAGCAGGAAATCATCCCCCAGGGGGGATGGCCACGCCGCAATCCCTTCTCCTCCATTCTCCCCTTGGGATCTTGGGCACGCACGTACACGCGCCCGGCGTGAGTTTAAGCCGCCGGGTCCGGGACTTGAACCGCGGTCGACTACGTGGGAGTCCAGCGACATAGCCATTACGCTAACTGCTGGTCCCTTAAGTTTCTTTTATAGTTTATCTATTAGGTCATCAGAAAAGTCATGATGTATTTTTTCTGTGTTTTTCTATGCAAAGATGCATCATGACTTTTCTGACAACCTAATATTTTAAATAAAAAATCTCAAAAGAAACTCTAGCATGTTCAACAGCAAAGCAGCAGAACTCTGCTTAAAGCAGGAATGAAGGCCTGGACAGCCTTAAGGGATCTCTGCAGACTCAGGGGCTCCTAGAACCACTGATTTTGCCCAGCATTATCATTAACTAGCTGAGGAGATCATAACCAGGAAGAAACAGCCCTCTTCCAAGTAACATGGTGAATTTGAAGATGAGCAGGGATTAAAACTCAGATTCTTTGCTGCATGGTGTAGGCCTATTTTATTGTCATGAGTACTTGTGTTGCCACCGCACTCTTTTTTGTTGTTGTTTGGAGAGGGTTTTGCTATAGAGCCCGTGGGCTTGCCAGAAAGACAGAGAGAGACAGAGAGACAGAGGGTCCAGCAACGTAGCCATTACACCATCTGTTGGTCCCCTCCACTGCACTCTTCAATGACCCTATGAAACAAAATATTCAGGTCTCCAACTCTGTAAAATAAATAAATTAGAAACATAGAGAAGGGACAGGGGAGCTATTTTCTGATAAAAGGCCTTGCCAGCCATACATAAGGTAATGGATACATCCATGACCAATAATCCTTCAGGGAAAGGAAAAATTCAGATACATTGAGTACATCACTTTTTTCAGTCAAATCCCAGAACATGCTGAAATGATAGAAGAGGACAGACAATGTTCACATCTGTGTTTCCTCTTATTCTTTCCCAGAAGAAATTTGCTGTCCAGGGAATGAAGTTGAAGTTTCAAGTCTCCACTTGGGCAAATCCTTTCCAAAGTCCTGGGAAGGGCCGCAACAATAAATGAACATAGTCCAACATTTTGTAAAATTAAAATAAAGATGTTTTCATTGTAACTACCTAAACCATGTCACTTTCTAGACTTTCCTTCATGTTTGGTGACTTTTGAAATTTTATATGCATTTGAGATCTAAGTAGAGGAAAATGAACTAAGGTCGTATAGTTTGAGTGCAATATGATATACAACAAAAACTTCCCTCATGGTGTTTGGCTTGATCTTCTTACATTCCCCAGACAAAAGCAGAGCTAGTAGTAGGTGGGGAAATGAGTCCTCTCGAGATTTTGGACACACATGCACATATATGCCCAGTGTGAGTTTCAAGCCACTGGGTCTGGGACTCGAACCATGGTCAGTCATGTGGGACTCTAGCAACATAACCAATATACTATCTCTGGTCTCACTGAGTTACCTTTTCTTTTCTTTTTTTTTTTTATTTTCTTTCTTTCTTTTCTTTTCTTTTCTTTTCTTTTCTGTCTTGTTCTTTTCTTAAAAAAGTTTTTTTGTTTGTTTGTTTGTTTGTTTGTTTTTGTTTTTTTGTTTTTTTGCTATAGGGTACACACAGTCACCAGACAGAGAGACAGAGAGACAAAAAGCAAGAAATGATCCCCCGCCCAGGGGAGATGGGCACACTGCAATCTCTTCTCCTCCATTCATCTCTTAGGATCTCAGGCATACACACACATGAGCCTGGCATGAGTTTTTAAGTCCCTGGGTCTGGGACTCAAACCATGATCAAATGTGGGAGTCCAGCTGTAACCATTACATCATTAGTTGGTCTCAAGTTATCTTTCCTTTATGAAACTCACAGACTGGATGGAGGGAGACAATGAACAGTAACTTCAAAAGAAAAATTAATTATGTTAAGTGCCTACAGCAAAATACATTTGGTAATGTTAAAGATTGCATCACAGGATGGGATGAAAGGTACTATATATAGACTGATCAAGAGAGAACTCTGACACAGCCTCTGTGGTACAGCAGAGGATACTGGACTATGGAGTGGAAGCCACATGGCGGCTGTGGTCAGAATCCCTGGCCTGGTCAGCCTGAAAACACACTAGGTAGGTGCATGTGCCCAGGACCAGGTAAATTAGAGCACAGGAGAAAGGGGATCATGGTATGACCGAACCCAGTGGAGGGTGCTTCTCTCTCTGTCTTAAGCAATATGCTCACATGCTCTATCACAAGGAAAAGAGAAAGAACTCTCCGATGATGTATCATCTGAGCTGAGACTTGAAAGATAAAATGACAGCAAAGTGAAGACTGAGATTAAAAAAAAAAAGTGTCCCAGATGGGGGGAAGAAAGCAAAAGCAAATGCCCCATAGTGTAAGAGATCAATGTGAGTACTTTGTTACCAGTAAGTGACATGGGGATGTTACTAAAAAGACAGTGAAAAACCAAGGCGGTATTTGAAACATGGGAGTGACCATCTGATTTCTAATTTTAGGAAGTATATACCAGCGCCTAGTCCACCATAGGCGGTAAATAAATACTTGCTCTTTGATGATGATAAATAATCTTTTCTCTTCTACCTGTTATAATAATCACATATCCAAAGCACTTCCAAGAGTTGAACAATTCAGTCAAATAGTGCAACATGCACTTTAGGAGGCGTCTTTACATCTGTGGGGATGCACAGGGCATGGAAATTTTAAACAGGAGTCCATCTATCCATATATCCCCCTCTCTTGAGAATTGTAAGGCAGTAGTACTTTCCACCAGTCTTTGGGAGTTTCTTTACATTATTGCATGGCACTTTTTTATAGTGATATATGTCAGCTCTCTGACTATCTCCTGAACTCTAAATATTCAAAGATTCCTTGAACTGTAGTTGCACCTAACTCTAAACACACACACTTAGTAGGCATTTGTTCAATGAATGAGTAAATGCATGCAAATCCAGCCAATGTTAAATAGCAAAGCATATCCTTTAGTAATAAGTAAACCATTAAAAATAATATAAGGGATAAAAATATATACAACTTGCCTTCCTCTCCAAGGGCACATGCAATTGTACTGATGCTAAGTAGGCTTAAACCCAATGCATCTCAGCTCCTTTATGAGGCTATTTTCTGTGTTCACTAGTTTATAAACAAATCTAGTTGATTTAGAAATAATCTGATTCTTACACACAATGCGCAATAGGATTATAATCCCTAGAGAATGAATACAGCACAATATGCTGGTGCACTGCTGTTAGGAAAGAACTATCAGAAGTCAAGGCAATGTTGCCATACAGCTACCATATTCAGACGCTCATTAAATAGCTGCAAAATGTAATAGATGTAGAGTTTCCAAAGATCATCCCAGTCATATTACTGAAGCAGAGTCTTTAGAGCTGTAACCTCTTAGTCTTAGGCATTCAGATGTTCATACCTGAGATTCCATAACCTTATAGAATGAAGACCTGACATGAACTTACCATGACAATCTCTAGGAAATGATTCATCTTTATGACTTAGACTTGTAAAGCATATCCTAGGCTGGGTGACCCTGTTCCATTTCTACTACTGCTTTCCTGATGGCCTGGCAGCTTTTCCTAATGACATCACAAGGGCCAACATTATTCAAGGAAGCCTGGTAACTCTGTAAAAATCTCACACTCACTGATATCACAAAGATCTCTGAACCAGGCCCAGTTAAAGAGGTGCGTGGACCCTGTCATCTTTGCCCCTGTAAGTGAAGAAACTGCACTAAACTTGAAAGAGATGAGACCCACATCTGTGACAAACCTTCAGACATCCTCACAGAAGGCTTGGTCCTTCTCAGGTAGTAATAAAGTTTACACCATGTTGACTCCCTTTCTTCATTATTGCAGGTGTCAAAAAGCGACCATAAAAATCTTTTATTGGCCCTCTTTCTATATTTCATTGGTAGACATAAGAACGATGAAAGGTATTGGGACAGAACATACATGGCTGGCATAGTGTCTGGATTCATATTCTAGTCTAATACTGTCAGAAGCTGCCATTTGCTTTTTTATTCAGTGTTTTGTTCCAGAAGTGTTCTTTGGAGAAGAAAAAATGTTTCCCTTTTTATTCCCCCAAGTAAGAGAACTATCTGGAAAATAGTTATGATGCATGAGTTATGAATCTGTATAAGAATGTATTATGTTTCAGGAATGATTTTTTTTAAATAAGTAAACTTTCCAAAGACTCATAAATGCCATCATGGTTCCTAATGATTTTTTGGCCTGTAAAATTTTATGGACCATGATCTACTCTGGTGATAGAAGGCAGAGTTGAGGAGAAGGAGGTATTGGAAGGCAGTTCACTAATACTTGTTTGACTGCTACTCATCAGGCTTTGTAACATCTCGTTCCATAGGAATTTATGGCAGTGCAAATGAGCACAGTGCGCCATTCTCGTACATAGAGTGCAGGAAAGGAACACAGCAAAGCACAGACCTGGCCTTCAACACACCCCCTGATATCGATCTATTTTTTTTTTTGCCTTCCCCCCTCACATTTTATTCATTCACTAAAGATCTTAATTAATCTAAATAGTTTCAATAGCAAGTACAGTGATATATACATATCCATGAACACAAGCCTGATTTTAGGCATAAACTTCAGTGAGTAGAATGAACATACTATAAAGTAGCACCTAGCTGGGGTATATAGCTTACTGCAGTCATCAAATAGGTATTTCTAATGCATTTTTTTAATTTCAAGAAAAACAGTTTTTGTGTTGTTTTTTTTCTGAAACCTTTTTTAAAAATTAATTAATTTGCATTCATTCCCTAAGCATTGTCACAGCACACAAGATGTGATTATCTATCCATTTTAATTTTGAAGACTCTGACTTGAAACTATTTGCTTTCAAACGCTTTCATTCAGCCATCCATACAAAGCATTAGACTTGGATTGCTAATGTTTGCCACAATTTACAGACAATTATAACAGATTCACTTTTAGTTTTGATAGAACAATCAAAACTAATCATTTCATCCTTGTAAAATTCATCTAAAAAAAGTAAATTCCTGTTTATGTGAAATAGCCAAGAAATGGCACCTCTTTTTGAACAAGTATTTAGATTAATTTAAAAGGTAGGTATTCTAGATTTTAGCTTTCTAAGAGTTAGACTATCTAAGTGAGAAGTAACCTTCTCCTGTCCCGGCCCCTGCAGGGTGACGGCCACATCACAATCCCCTCTCCCCCATTTTCCTCTCAGGACTTTGGGCACACATGACACATGCCTGGCATGTTTCAAGCTGCTGGGTCTGGGACTCGAACCACGCAGTCAGCCATGTGGGACATAGCTGACTTAACCTCTGTGCCACCTGCTGGCCCCAGCAGAGCATCTAAATCTAACTAAGCTTTGTAGAGCATTGTATTTAACTGTTGTGCTACTACTCAGCTTCCCCAAAGGATTAATTTTAAAAAGGTACATCATATGAGTGCCCCTAGACTGGAGCTGGCAAGAACTGGGGTGGACCCTGGTGTGAGGATCCTTTCAGGGGTGCTTGCTTATCTGTCTGCCTCTCTCTCTCTGTCTTGTGGAAGAAATCAATATATAAACTTATATTTTTAAAATGTGGTATTACAAAATCTGGAAAAATCTAAATCTAAAGATATAAAACTATTTTTTTAACAGGCCATTTAAAGTGCTATGTATGTATGTATGATATTTCACTTAGCCACTCCTAAGAGATGATCAAGACAGTGGTTTCCAGCAATTTTATGTTGCTTACAATTTTTTTTAAGGTTTTGCCATAGGGCATATGCATTCTCCAGACAGAAGGAAAGTGAGAAATCACCATCCAGTAGAGAAGGCCACGCCAAGATCACTTCTCTTCCAGTTGCCTCTTGGGATTTGAGGCACGTACACACATGTACCTGGTGTGATGTACAAGCCTCTGAATCCAGGACTCAAACCATGGTTGGCCATGTGGGAGTCCAGGGTCTTAACCACCATACTACTTGCTGGCCTTGCCTATGATTATTTAAGTCAATAAAATATTTGCCAGGTACTACCTTGTGCCAGCACTAGACAGCTAGCCAGATTTTTGGCCTCACATACTTTACATTCCAGTGAAAGAAAGGATAAATCAATGAGAAAGTAACTTTTTGTATTTATTCTTGGGAGTCATTCCGTCAGAGAAGCAGTACGAGGTGACATTATGTTTGGAGTGTTCCTCTTAGGGAGTGATTAGGGAAAGTCTCTTCATTATAGAGCAATTTGAGGAAGAAAACCTGAACAAGCAGAGAACAAAGCATAAGGATATTTGGGGAAAAACTTTCCAGTCAGAGAAAACAGTACTAGCAAGTGCAGAGGCTCTGAGATGGGGCTCACTCGGCTGGCCTGAAGGACAGTGTGGCTAGGTCAGAGTGAACCAGGGGAGACTGAAAATAAGCTCGGGTGCAGGTGGTGGTGGCAGAGGGGCAGGGAACTCAGACAGTTTCGTAAACCCTAGTAAAAAATCTCAAATAAGATACCGACTGTGATGGTACACTCTGGAGAATTGAGGCATGGGAATGAGATACGTAGATTCTCACTTGGGATCACTCTAGCTGTTGTCCAGGAAAAGGCTATAGGGATGAGAATGGGAGGGCAGAGAGCAGGGCTCTGGGGTTTCTACAATTGCCTGGAGAATGATGCCCATAGCCCAGACCTGTATAGAGGTGAGCAAGAAGGTAGAGTTGCTGCCTTTGGAATTCCAGAGCTATCTGGATTGGCTGCTGCCTGAGAAACAGGGAGAAGACAACAGGGATCAAGAAGAAGGACTAGGTTCCAGCATAAGCAGGCAGGTAAATGAGGGTGCCATGATCAGGATGGGGAACAGGGAGGCTTAAAAAGCTGGATGTGGGAACCAGCAGTTAGCGTAATGGCTATGTCGCTGGACTCCCACGTAGTCGACCACTGTTCACGTCCCGGACCCGGTGGCTTAAAACTCACGCTGGGCGCGTGTGCGTGTGTGCCCAAGATCCCGAGAGGAGAATGGAGGAGAAGGGATTGCGGCGTGACCATCCCCCCTGGGGGGTGATTTCTCGCTTTCTATCTCTAATGTCTCTCTCTGTCTGTCTGGCGAGCGCACGCGCCCTATAGTGAAAATCTCTCCAAAAAAAAAAAAAAAAAGCTGGATGTGAATGGAGGAGGTGGAAGGAAAATAATTCTGTTCATTTGAAGTTCATATAATATTCCAAGGGGATGATGCCACATGGTACTTGGAAACCTCTAGAATTCGGGTGGAAGAAGACTAGGCCTAAAGATATACCTTTATGTCTCCAGCATCTGAGTATTACTGAAAGTCACAGAAATGGAGTATATGTGTTTCACATGTCCAAATACACCTCTCAGAGAAATACTAAGGAGACAAATTGGTAAGTTGAAGTATGTGTGAATGTATGTGTGTGTGTGTGTGCATTTTTTAACTGCCAGAAGGGGAATGCACTTGTCAGAGAGAGGGAGAGAGAGAGAGAGACTGACTGACTGACTGACTGAGAGAAAACATCCCAATGGGGTGTAATCATGCCACAATACTTTTTCCTCCATTTCTCCATACTGTTGGGATTTGGGGTATGTGTGCCCCACAGTCTGACATATTTTTCAAGCTTCCAGGGCCAGGATTCAAACCACAGTTGGTCATGTGGGATCTGGCTCCCTCTGTACAAGGCTTTTGCTATCACACTAACGAGTCAGTCCTGTTCTTGACAGATACTATCACAGCGCTCCTCGAATTGTAGTATCTCATATTTAAGTTGCAAATACTTCTCTCTGATGAACCGGAAGACATTTCAGTATCATTATGAATATAATTTCTAACCATTGTAGAGATGCAGATGCGTGAGGTGCCACTGAAGTAGCTTAAGGCATATTTGCAAAACGCGCTCCTATTTGTATGAGACATTCCTGATATATTTGTGCATACATTCCTGACAGCACTCTGGGAGATCAATATAGTTAAAAATTGTGTCGTAATTGAAGAAACTGAATTCCAAAGGCATATCGGCATGTTAGTACATTAGTTTGAGGCTGGACGCAAACTCAGGCCCAGTTTTCTCTCTCTGTCACACGGAGTGAGGCAAAGACTTTCACTGAATATTGTATGAGTTATTTACATTAGGGCAGAGGTGTATGTAGCATACAATGCATTAAAAGGACATAAACACTGCCACCACCTGAAAAATGTGTCTTCTCCTCCAGGTAATCACATGGCACTGTTTTGAATATTTGGGATCCATCAATGAGCAGAAACAAAGATCCCTGGTCCTGTGGCAGTGGGATGAGGAGGTGACAGGAGAGACAGATAAACATGAAAGAAATATAAAACAATTATACTATAGATCTGTGAACAGGGATTACTGCTATGGAAAAGAATATGAAAATGAGAAAGACAAGACAAGCAAAGAGAGATCGAGAGTCATATGGTGTGTGGAGGAGTATAGAAAGTTCACTTTTTAAAAGCACTGGAAGGGGGACCAGCAGTTAGCATAATGGCTATGTCGCTGGACTCCCACGTAGTCGACCGCAGTTTGTGTCCCGGACCCGGTGGCTTAAACTCACACCGGGCACGTGTGCGTGCGTGCCCAAGATCCCAAGAGGAGAATGGAGGAGAAGGGATTGCAGTGTGGCCATCCCCTCTAGGGGGGTGATTTCTCGCTTTCTATCTCACTGTCTCTCTCTGTCTGGCGAGCGCACGCGCCCTATGGCAAAAACCTCTCCAAAAAAAAAAAAAAAAAAAAAAAAAAGCACTGGAAGGGTCGGCTTCAGGGAGAAAGGAATATTTGAGCAAAGATTTGAAAGAATCTCGAGTTTTCAGAGATTTGGCTCTATATAACACTCAGGAACATCATTCTATACCTCATCCTTATGTTGCAAGTTGAAGACCAGAAACATGACAGGAAAAACACATTTAAACACCTGACCGTGGACTTAATGATGTCACTTTCACATGCAAAAGACGCTGCAACCACCCCACCATGGCCACTTCTGTGACCAACTGTATTAGAAGCAGCACATCTTTTCGGCAAACCAGCTACTCTGTGTTGTACAAGGCCAGTGCTTTGTAAATCCCCAATGGATGATTCTGGCCAGAACCAGATAATGACAATTGTGTTCAGGCTACTACAGTTCCTCTGTGACTTGGGGACCAAGCTGGGTAATAAAATAATAATGAACACGACTCAAGCACGGAAGATCAGAGTGACTCACAAAGCTTAAAGAGAACATGGACAAATATAAAGCCTAAATCCGTATTTAACAGAAGAGCGAATAAGGTTCAGGGAGGTGAAGTGACTTAAGGTTACAGAGTAAGTTAGTGACAAAATCAAAGTCAGCCGAACTGACAACTAGGCTGTTTCCCATAAATTCTAGGCTTCAGTATTTTATAACTGAGCCCGTTCCATATGACTTCCATCGACCATCACATACACACCTTTTGAAAAATACTTAAAAACAAATCACAAAATAATACTTTGCTAAACCAACAGAAAGACATAAATGTGCCAGACACTGTTTTAAATGCTTTATTTAACATATTTAAACCTCTCAGACCTATGATTGTGAGGCAGGTTTTATTATTATCCTGATGTTACAGTTGAGGAAATTGAAGAGGAGAGGGTAAGTAACCTGTGGACGATCACTCTGCTTGTTAAAGACAGCAAAAGTTTGAACCCTGAGTACCTGCCTGAAAAATCTATTCTGGGAACCAGCAGTTAGCGTAATGGCTATGTCGCTGGAATCCCACGTAGTCGACCGCGGTTCGCGTCTCGGACCCGGTGGCTTACAACTCACGCCGGGTGCGTGTGCGTGCGTGCCCAAGATCCCGAGAGGAGAATGGAGGAGAAGGGATTGTGGCGTGACCATCCCCCCTGGGGGGTGATTTCTCGCTTTCTGTCTCTATGTCTCTCTCTGTCTGTCTGGCGAGCGCATGCGCCCTATAGCGAAAAAAACCTCTCAAAAAAAAATTCTATTCTAATTAAATATATATATATATTATTTTATGGGGCCAGCAGGTAGCATGGTGGTTAGGGGTACTGGACTACCACATGGCTGATCATGGTTCAAGTCCCGGACCTGGTGGCTTGCTTTCTCACTTTTTCTCTGTCTCTCTTCCTCTCATTCTGTCTCTTTCTGCTCAAATTAAAATAACCAATCAATAAATAAAGTAAAAGAATTCTTTAAAAAAGAATTATTTTATTTAACTTTATTCATTCATTTATTTATTTTAATTTGACCAGAGAGGGACAGAATGAGAGAAAGTAAGCCACCAGGTCTAGGACTTGAACTACTATTGACCATGTGGGAGTCCAGCACCCTTAACCACAATGCCACCTGCGGGTCCCTTAATTCTCTCAATTTTTGTGTTAAATGCTTCTATACACACGTGTGTGTGTGTGTGTACAGCAATCTTCCAAAAGTTCATGGAAAATACATACTATGGAAAAAGACCTATATACATTTTACATTGTTTTTGCACTAAAATAAACCCATATGTTAATTCCATTTTCCTATGAATTTTTAAAACTACCCTCAAAGTGAATAATTTGCTTATAATAGTGTGATTGCCAATTAAAACCATATTTCTTGGTTTGTTTTAGCTATGATTTCTCCACATGCACATTAATTCTAAGTCAGATTGTCGACCAACTATTGAGTGACTATGTGTTTCAGCCAGGATTCATGTTACTCTCAATTTAGGCATTCTCTCCCAAGTAATAAGCCATCTTTGATATGTCTCTGGAACCCATACATTTTCACAGCATCATGAAAAACAGCCACAGTAAATTAGGCACATCCTTCTGCAGTGATTCAATAGTTCCATAAAATTAGCACTGACCCTGTAGTGTTCTCCCTTGACAACTCTCTTTGGCAAGGGTCTTTCCTTGTTACCTGGGACCCAAATGCTTGCAACAAAATCTGTGGTCTGAAAAAAAATGCTCTTCCTCTCATTTTTATTCATCTTTCTTTTTTAAAATCAAAGTTTCAAGAAATAAACATCACAGCTAAGTTATGGACTTTGTTAACCGTTTCACATGCCTTCATGTATGCATGGATATATGTAAATATGACTGACTGTGTGTCTATCAAGGTGTAATTTACTTCTAGTAAAATACAACTGTAACCTATGTAGCTCACTGAGTTTTACACATCTGAATATTTCTTTTTTTTTCTGTTGTTGTTAGAGAGATGTTTGCTATAGGGCATGTACCCTCGCTGAAGAGACAGAGGGAGACAGAAAGACAGAAAGAGAGAAATCACCCCCCGGGGGTATGGCCACAGCATAATCAATCCTCTCTCCTCCAGTCTCCTCTCAGGATTTTGGGCACACATGCCTGGCGCAAGTTTAAAGCCTCCGGGTCCAGGACTCACACTGCAGTAGACTATGTGAGAGTCCAGCAATGTAACCATTATGCCATCTGCTGGTTCCCCAAAACGAATATTTCTGTAAACAAAATTCAAACAAGATAGGGAACATTTCTATCACCCTAGAAAGTTTCCTTGTATCCTCTTTAATCCATTCCCATCCCCAGAGGCAGGGGCTATTCTTATTTCTTTCACATTTCACATTTTTTAATCCTAGCTGCAATCCTATGAAGTAGTTATTCCTGGGAATGTCTAACCTTTAGATCTGCATTCTGCATCACCATGCTGCCTGCCCTAGCCCCTTCCCAGTAGATACTTAGCCCATTTCAATGGCATTCTCTAAGAGAATTAAGCTGTAACTAAATTAAGGCAGAACGTCTCTTTTATGCATCTAGAATAGTCTACATAATACTACCCCTGAAACTAATGAGAAAATGACCACTCAAATCTTTCTCTACCTTCCATGGTTCCATTGAGAAACCTACTGAGGAAAAGAGAGCTGACAATGTAGACAACGGAACAGTCAATGAAAGAGATGGATTTATGCCCCCTCAAGGGAGAGGCGCTGCCCAGACCCCACCATCGACTGGACCTTGAGACATCAGACCAGAGAATGCCACCTTCAACTCTTTCTAGATAGTGAAGACTTCTAGGTTTTGCATGGTATCTTAGGATATTCAAATGGCTTGTAATGGAGCCAATTAAAAAGGAGCCAACTCACTGGGAGCTCAGTGCACCTGAAGACCAAGTTTCTCGGGTGTAGCTTGCAGTCTGTTAGGATTGTCAGCCTGAGAACCATCTGAAGCAACTTTGTCAGAGACAGAGTGAGGCTGCAAACTTCCGAAGGTCACAGCCACATTTAGAAGTTCATGTTTCTCATTACATGTAAAAATGATGCTGTCCAGACTCAGGTTTATTACCAATACTCCTGACCCTTGAGAGAAGCCAGATAATGACTCTGGTGAGCACCTACTGAACAAATAATGGAGGAAAAAAGCAACTCTCAATGAGAAGATGGAACAGAATAGAAAAACAGAGGCAAAGAGCTAGAAAAAGTAGGAGAGAAGAAAAAGGAGAAAAGTCGACCATGGGCAAGAATAAGAATGAAAAGAACACAGCAGGGTTTAGCTTTCCAGCTGCCTCTACCCTTAAGCAATCTCCTTTCACCGAACAGGGCCATGCTCAGGACCACAACCCCAATCAGGGTTAGTACAACAGGATGTTGTCAAATGATTTGCTTGGAGAAGGGAGTTAACCCTGATATTTACTTACTGTGAGCTCAATGAAAGCAGTTTCAGTGGCTGAATGCAAGTAACAGCAGGGCTTCCAGGCATTCAGAGCGTATTATTTAGAAGTCAGGGTGCTCACAAGAGAGTCTGATCCTATCACTCTAGCAAGGAAAAGAGGTCTGAATAAGGAAGTAGTTTCTAATCCCTGGTAATAGAGGTTTTTTTTTTTTTTTTTTTTTTTTTTTCTTTAATCAGAGAATTGTGCCTACTTTAATAGCTGCTATTGCTTTATCAGTTAAGAAGAAAACGATGGCATCCACATCCACCTACACACCCTGAGCTCCATTAGCACAACCACCAGCGAATATTTCTGAACAAACCAATCTCACAGGATTTATACATCTGGTGAACCATGGTGACATGTTCCTCCCCCAGTCCTGCAGACCTGTCTGAGAGGCAGGTCAGGGCCACAGCTTACATGGTTTTCTTCCTACGAGGCAGATCACACTCTGCAATAGGACTCTGAAACAATAATGAAGACAGCCACCTTTGTGTGTGGCAGCAAAGGTGAAGCAGAGGAATGGACTCCTTAGAGAAATTCAGGCAACACAGAACGAGAGACCCGAGCGATTCCGTGTAAAACAGCCTTTCCTTCACTGACTCCTTTCATCCCGACCTGCCTATTCCATCTTTTGTCTGTGTGCCTGGTTCTATCTCAATGAAAATGAACTGCATGTGTATCTACCATAGTTAAGGGTTTTCTGGGCACAAGAGAAGTTGCGTGCACTGTGCACAATCTCACAACACACTATTCTCCTAAATAATATATCCCAGTCATTTTAGATCCCAGAAAATTGGAGCACACAGAGACTATCTCACTTGCCCAAGCCCACACCACCTGGATCCCAGCCTCTGCTTCATGGCTAGCCTGAACAGAGTTCATAATATAATCACTTTTCTTCTGCTGCAAGATCAGCCCACCTTCCATTGATCTGTCTGGCTGTGATTCTTCTCCCTTGCAATCATCCCTTCTTCCTCTGGTTAACAGAGATATGGTGTTCTGCTCATGGAATGTGCACTGACTAGACAACTAGAGCTAAGTTCATGGACCCATACCTCTGTCAAGAGATAATCCAGAATATGCTCCCAGAGGGATAAAACATAAGAGTGAAGAAAAAGGTCGAGAGAGGGTTAGGAATTCAAGATACTCAGCCTTGGATAAAGGAAGACCAAGAGAAAGAGTTTAAAGAGATTGAAAGAAATAGAAGAGACTCAGGCTTGGAAAAGTCAGGTCTTAAGAAACAGAAAACACCTCAGAGGCAGCAGATCCCATTTTATAAACTGACATCCTTAGATTAGTGGAGCCAGTATCTGTCTTCCAGGAATAACTTTTCTTACTATTCAATCTTCGGGCCACCAGGGGTTCTCAGGTCATCTCTAGGATCTGAGAGTTCTCAGCCAAATTTGTTCCTGTCTTTTAATTCTGTTATCATTTTAATATTTGTTTCCTTATTATAAATTCTATTCTAGAAAATACAGATCTGATTTATGATTCATGACTACTACCACACAATTCCTCAAACAAGGACATTTCAGAAAGTTCAGTAAAAATGAAAGTGAAGCTTAAGTTTGAGGCAAAGCATTGTGAAATCTCAACTTTTTTCATCATATGCATTTTTGTAGGAACTTTTTAAAGAGCCCTCCTGTGATCATGTTGACAACAATGATTCTATTCCAACTGTTACAAAGAAAAACAGCAGAGTGTGGTGTAATACAACGTGACACATTTCTTTCAGGTGGAGGTCAAAGGTCAACATCACATGCAGGTGAAGGAAAATTTGAAGAGGGAAAAAGTTATGAAAGACGCAAGTGTTTAAGACACGGGAGTATAAGTGTGCTGAAATCAAAATCTCCAGATAAGTGTTACTTCCATGTTCACATCATAAACTTTATTCACTTCCTATAAAGAAAGCATTCTCTACATTAAAACATAACAATGTCATTCATCTGATTTTTATGACACAGGTTTCTTAATATTTAATTCATAAGTTCATTTAGTGTTACGATTGACCAAAGGGCACAAAGTTTTAGTCTAGAGGAGAAAGCTTTAGTGAGCAATTGTACTGCAATGGTGACCACAGTTAATAAGGTGTCCTGTACCTCAAAATCACTAAAAAAAAAAAATGTTAACTTCTCAACCATAAAAAAGCCAGTAAAGTGATAGACTATTCTGATTGAATCTTTCTAAAATGTACATATAGAAACAAACAGCACATTGTACCCCATAAATACGTGCAATTATTTGTCAATAATTTTTAATTGTAAAATATTTGAATAAAGAGGTATAAACTAGATGGACGTTTTTGGTTTATTACATATTTAAATAGTAGTGTAATAGAATAACTGAATCAACAGTGGAAATATAGATCGTTCTCCCCTATCCCCACATTGAAAGGATTCGTTATATGACAAGAAATACTGAACTAAAAGATGGCCTGAGTTGCTTCCAGATGCTCAAAACTATGATTCCAAGCATTTCCTAGTCTTATGGAAAACTAGTATCAAACACTTTAATCAATGTGAGCATTCATTTTATGAGTCAACTTGACTGGATTAAGGAAAGCCCAGATAGCTGGTAAAACATTATTTCTGGGTGTATCTGTGAAGGCGTTTCCAGGAGTGATTAACATTCAACCAACTAATGTGTGTAGACCTCATCCAATTCCTGGAAGGCCCAAACAGAACAAAAGAGTAGTAGAAAGGCAAATTTTCCATCTTCTCCTACCCTAAGGTATGGAGTGCTCCTAGTTCTTTAAACTCCAAAACTTAAAACAGCAGTACCACTACCACCACCAGCCCCAACCCAGTCATTCTCAGACCTTTTGTCACAATGGGAGTGTATGGTTGGCTTTTCTGTTTCTCAGGTCTTCATACGTGGACTGAATTAAGCCATTGACTTTCCTGAGTCTCTAGCTTACAGATGCATATTGGGATGTCTTGGCCTCCGTAATTACATAAACCAATTTCTGTAATAACTCTCCATACACATACACATACACACACACACACACACACACAGAGTATATATCTCTGAAGAACCCTAACACACCAATCATGTGGTAAATGCCACCCTTGGAGTTTCTCTCTCTCTCTCTCTCTTTTTTTCCAGTTTATTTTTTTATCTCTTCTATGAGCAAGAAAAACAGAGTAAGAGACAAAGGCAGACAGAGAGACAAAGCACAAGAGAGAAAAAAAGAGATTAAGATAACAACCTCAATCGTGTCTTGATATCACAATTCATCCCAGCCTCAGCTACTCTTGGATCATGAGAACACACATGTCCAATATGCTCAGAAAAGTCTCCAAATGCAAATCCGGAACCTTATTAAGTTGACCTACCTCTTCTCATTTTAACACTATGCCATATTCGCCCCCCTCTTTTTTTTTTTTTTTTTTTTTCTTTAGAAGTTTTTGTCTATAGGGCATGTGCACTCACTGGAGAGAAAGAGACAGAAAGACAAAAAGTGAGAATTCTCCCCTCAGGGAGGATGAACATGCCACAATCTTTTCTCCTCCATTCTCCTCTTGGGGTTTTGGGCATGCACGCACACGCACCTGGTGTGTCCGGTACTCAATCTGATACTTGAACCATGGTCGATTATGTGGGGGTCCAGCAACATAACCATTATGCCATCTGCTAGTTCCCAGCCCCCATTTTTTAAATAAAATAGGAAACTGAAGCAGCCAGCAGGTGGTGTGGTGGTTAAGGCACTAGATCCCACGTGGTCAACTCCACTGTTTGAATCCAGGACCAGGCAGCTTGAAAAGCACTTCAGGCATATATGTGTGCATGCTCAAAATTTCTATGAGGAGAATGGAGTAGAAGGGGTTACAACTATCTTTCCTGAGGGTATTTTTCACTTTTTCCTGTCTGTCTTTCTGTTGAGAGTATGCACCCTATGACAAAAATATAACTAATTAATTAAATAAAAAATAAATAAAATAGAAGAAACTCATTCATTGGAGTAAAGCTTCTGTAACACTTTATATTCTCTTTCAGAAGTTTGTCCTAATAATAAAGTGCCCACAGGCTGGGCCTTGAATAAACTTTGCTCACTGTGGTCACTCACTCATGTCCACCTGGTTCCTTCACTCAATTACCCCCATAGGACTATCTCAGCAAGTAACAAATATGGCTTAAAAATAAGGCCTTAATAACCTGTCACCTCCCTGCTTAAGAAATCTGAACCCTTAGGCAATGCCATTCTTACAAAAATGTGTTTTCTGATCACTTCCAGAAGGCACGGCAGGCCAGGCTGCTCATGAGGTCTCCTGTTGTGAAAGGGGAAAACAATGCTCTCCACTGAGGCCTTGGTTTGTCTACACACTCCAAGTCCAACAGGTCAGTGCCTGGTGGCTTTTGCTGTTTCTAGCACGTGATTCATTCCTGAGCCCAAGCGTCCTGCCTCCACCCTCCCTGCCCAGTTTGTGGTGTGCCCATCCTCTCTCCTTCCTGCTGATACCTTTGCCCGAGATTTTTTCTTCGGTTTCCTTTCCACTCCCCCTTTTCTTTCCAAATGTCAAAATAGCTTGACTTTTTTTTTTTTTTTCCTCCTGTACTTGGAAAATAGAAAAACAAAAACAAAACCCCAGAATACTAGAGTTTCTTCCATGTTTTAGGCACTGCTCTTCATAATCCTGCAACCCTGAGTTGCTATTTCACGCCTCTTCTGCTCAACGCTTGAGGCGCACTAAATTTAGAGGAGTCTGACATTCAAGCTCACTGACGTCTCCTTTTTCACTCTCAGTGGGCTTGGCTGAGGCGCATAACTGCTCCTAATCTGTCTTGGCATTGTGCTCAGTCAATAGGCACTTCAGCACAAACACCAAGTCAAGTCACAGTCCACGCTGGGTTCTAATCGCACCCCTTCCTTGCCTCAAGTCCTGCCTTTCCCAAACCTTCTCTACCTAACCCCAACACAGAAATGAGGTTCGTAAAGAAAATGCTTATGAGCCACTTCAGCATAAGAGATCCTGCTGTCAATCATACCTTACTTTTCTCTTCCAAACACAAAACTGTGGAGAAAAAAAAAAAATACAGGCTGAATATTCTGACTTTCTACCAATAAGATGGAAATGCTGCCTACTTACCATAGGTCCTATGAGGGGAGGGAATAAGAAACCCCTGATCGTCACTCCTCTTCACCTATTAGTCTTATTCTCCACAATCAGCACTTGTTTTGAGATTTTAGGACACTGAGTTAAACACACCTGTTTTCACAGAGGCCCACCTAAAGAGATCTGGTCACTCTGTCTACTGAAAAAGTAAACGAGGATCCATTCATTCACCTATTTCTCGAACCAGACTCTTGGCCAGGCCTTCTTTGGAAAACACCACTGTTGTCACAGATTGCTCTGCCACTCACTATAAAGCAGGAGTGAGATTTCGTACAGCTTTATCTGAGCTGAACCAATCAAACTGCATTTTACGTTGTCTAAATATTAAACATAGAATAAGGTATAGCTTTCCTATGAGAGGAAAAATCCATGTTGTAATGAGTCTAGCTGATTTATAGAGGGGAGAACTGGGACTTTAGAGGAAAACTGAGATCCTGCCTCTGTTCAAAATTATTTAATATTTGATTAAAAAAAAAAACTTTTCAGTAAGGTGTAAAATAAAACCAAAAGATCACTGAAATGTATTTCATGCCATTATGTCTCCATCTTTTAACCAGGATTTTGAGTAAACTATTGTTTTCTCTTGTTCTTTCTTATCTATAATTCACAAAATACAGGAGCGTATTTTGAGAGTAAAACTGCAAGTTACTTCAACTGAGAAAAATTGGAAATGATTATAGAAACAGCACTACACATATTGATCCAGCATATTCTTAGGCAAATATATCGCTGACAGTCAAAGCCCATAAAATGACAGACAAAAATCCCATGTAAAAATAATAGATGCCAGGAACCCATACCCACCTATCTGCTCCTACACTCTGAAAGTGTGATCCAAAATAGAAACTTCTAACTCTGATTCCCTCCTAAATGAGAGCCATTTCCTGCTAAAATCGCCACTCTCAAAACTCTTGTGAAGCAAAGAACACAGACACTTTCGTCTAAAATTATCTTTCCTGCCAATGAACCGTCCTTCCACGCAAAAAAGTTACAGACAGTTGGAGCAAGGTGACAATACGGAGAACTCACATACTTTTCTTTATATAGTAGAATTGCCAGCAAATCCTAACTTTTCAAAAAGTGTCTCTGCCCTGTTGAAAAATCAAATCTTGAAGAGGGTTGGAGATAGCAAAGATGACAACTCCACACCAAATGTTGAAGTGCTCATGCTCTGACTTATTACAATAATTAGCACTCACACACATACATACACACACACACACACACACACACACACACCACTGCCAGCCCTTGTGAAGAAACAGCAGGCAGAGGGTTTAGAAAGTGACGAGAGGCAGAGAAATGCAAAAACTGAACGGGACCCTACCTCTCTTGTCTGTTTCACAAAGCGGCCGATGCCCGGGCTGTGCTGAGACGCTGGGAAGGAGGCGGCCACTGGGCCCGCTGAGTGTGAGCAGGCCCAGCTGTGTTCAGAAGCTGCCCCAGTAAGATTTTCCAACTGCAGAGCTGCAGCCAAGTCCCTGCCCATGCCTGAAGAATTTCCTGAACAGCATTCCCGTTCTTTTTCTGACTGCTTTGAAACCGTACTCTGTACTTCAATACGGCTTTGTCAGGCCGACACGCAGCTACTGGGCTGTCTCCAGCTATCAATGGGAAACACATGTGTCAAGCACAGGCTGCGTCTCCTGCACGGAGCTCATGGCGTCTGCGGGGCTCACATTCACAACCAGAAAGGAAACTGCTTCTAGAACCAATTCTCATTTCTCAGCCATTCTCGACATAAGGCTCTGCTCTGTGGTGCTAGATGCTGGAGGTCAGTCCTCTTTTCTGTGCCACACTGCCCCTTGTAAACTTGTTCCCGCCACTCGGAGTCTCCAGCCACCCCGGTTAGTCCCCTAAGTGCTTGCCAATCCTGATAACGAGCCTATTACAGCTGAGAGATATGAATGCTAATTTGATCTCCCTACCTGCGGTTTCCTAAGTCTTTGCTCACAATTTCAATTGCTGGAGGGAGAACAATATTTTTAGTATTCCCAGACTGGTTCATTTTTCAGAGTTGTCCCCTCCACCTGATATGTACATCTATTGGTGCAGCAACTAAAAATAACGCAATTATTTTACAGACACTTTGTTGCTCTCTGCTCTATAACTGTGCTGGTCCAAAAATGTAACATTTAACAGGCTGTTGCAATGTGCGCTAGGGTTATGGGAAAGAGGAAGGAGAGAAGATTGTACCTTATATCAGAACGCATCCTGATTCTGTGCACCTGCGATTATTTCTGGAGGCCACACCCTCAAAATATCCTGTGCACGTTCTGTTGGGTTTTGTGGTCTACCTTTGACATTTCCTCTTTCCAGAAAACACAGTAAGAAATCTCAAAACACAGGTGGAGGACACCCCTCTCCTCCCACACTGAACAACCCCCAGATCTAAAGAGCGAAAGCTAAGTTGTCAAGGTAACATTGCAGAAAAGAGACAATTTAAAGAGAGAGCAGCATTTGTTTCATGTTGTTTCTTTCTCCTTTATTTATTTAATTTTTTGGTACTAACACTTTACTTCCAAAGATCATGCCCATTAACAATTGATATCTAAAGTACGGGCTTGCCAGATTTAACAGTGCTGCATGTTCTGGAGGCAGCTCTGCAAATAAGATTTGGTGGGGTCTTGGGCTTAATGTGAAATTGCACTGTGCACTTTCAGCAGGATTAGATTATTGCCTTGGGAAGCAGTGGGTGCATGTGTGTGTGGTGGGGTGCCTGTGCGCATCTAAGGTCAGGATGCAATTATAGAATCAGAGAACTTTAGAGCTGCAAGAACCCCAGAGACCATCTAATACAAATTGTTTCTACCCTTCATTTTACACAGGCAAGTGGAGGCCCAGACGGAAGAGATGACTTGTCCAGAGTTACAAAGACAGTTAATGCCCCAGCGGAGGCTGTAAGGGGGATTTGTGCTCCTTTTCTATGTGCGTTGTCTATTCTGACATTATTTGCAAAGGTGAGCTCATTTAGCCTTTTTGAGAGTAGGTTTATAATCAGATGGCCTCGGTCTAAGGTTCGACTCATATTGGCTGTGAACTCTGCTCAGTTTACTTAACCTCTCTGGAGCTGGTTTCCTCACTTATGAAATGAGAATAATGGAACATACCTGTAGAGTTACTGGGGATTCAGTGAGATAGGCTATGTGACGCACTTATGACGGGACTATAAATAAATTTCAGTTTTGCTATTTTCTTTCTCTTGTTTATTGTCATTACAAGTTGACATATATATTATGTACATCGTTGGAGAGTATGGTATGGCTTTTTAAAACATGCATACAGTACATAATAATCCAATCAGGGATAAATACATATTCATCTTCTTCAACATTAATCATTACATTATGTTGGGTCCTTTAAAACTAGTTCTACTAGGGTTTTTCTTTTTTTAAATATGTATTGAATTGTCCATATTTTTGACTCTGCTGTGGTATACCGTTTCGTTACCTCTTTCCTTTATTTATATGCATTCTTATGTCTGTTTAAAATTTCTGCCTACTGGGAACCAGCAGTTAGCGTAATGGCTATGTCGCTGGACTCCCACGTAGTCGACCATGGTTCGCGTCCCGGACCCGGTGGCTTAAAACTCACGCCGGGCGCGTGTGCGTGCGTGCCCAAGATCCCGAGAGGAGAATAGAGGAGAACGGATTGCGGCGTGACCATCCCCCCTGGGGAGTGATTTCTCGCTTTCTGTCTCTATGTCTCTCTCTGTCTCTCTGGCGAGCGCACGCGCCCTATAGTGAAAACCTCTCAAAAAAAAAAAAAAAAATTTCTGCCGACTTGTCACTCAATTACACTCCCCACTGACCATGACCATGCAGCTTCTGGTATCTCTTTAAAAAAATATGTATTTATTTAATTCCATTTGTTATTATTATTAATAATTTCAATTTAAGCAGAGAGAGACAGAGACAGAGAGTGGGAAAGTAAGCCACCAGGTCCAGGAATCAAACAGCGATCGGCCATGTGGGAATCCAGCACCTTTAACCACCACGCCACCTGCTGGCCCCTAGCTTCTGGTATCTACCAGAGCTCTATTTCTGCTTTGAGTTCATCATTTTCTTCCATCAGTGAGAAACACACAGACGGCATCCTCGACAGGTCTTGATGCCATATGCACCCTGACCTCAGCCAGCCTCTGGTCATGGGCACATGGATGCCCAGGATAGTAAGGGAGATCTCTGAAAATGAACTCAGAACCTTCCCATGTGGGTCAGCCTCACAGAGGGCTGCATTTTACCACTGCACTATGGTCTGGGCTGTTTTTTGTTTGTTTGTTTGTTTTAATGGAAGAGAAGCCAGATTCTTTCTCTTAGCAGAAAGCAAAACTGTACTCCTACATCTAGTATGAGTTCTAGAATAAACTATTTGATTGGCTAGTTAGGTTTTCTGCTACCTCACCTTTATGTAATAGGGGAAGATCACCTGAAACACAGGGAACTGCGCTGAAGCCTTTCGGGAACACTAAGTCAACCGCAAGGCTACTTTCCATTGATTCCCTAAACATAACACTGAAGTCTTTCCTCCAGATTAACTCACAACAAAGGGAAACATTAAGATCAAATCTGCAGTCAGTTACAGGAGGCTGGACAAGGTGCCATTTGCAGAGAACTGGACTTTCTCTTCATACCTTAAGAGCTCTAAATCATCATTCTAAAAATAGAAGACCATTCACAATGGCAATCCCCGTGTTTAGAAACTGCAACATCTTAAATTAACAACATCCTAAATTAACAACAACAACAGCAAAATAAAAGCCCACAGATTGAGGAAGAAGTCTTTCTGAGAAAACAGCTGCCACAGATTCTAAAGAATCAGGTTTCTTCTATCCGGGGTTCCATTGTCTTTGTCTTAGAGTCAATCATAGCTGTGGTTAATGAACCACTCTCTACTAATCACATTTGGTGGGCCCAGCTTCCTTTGGGGAAACAAAAGAAGCAAAGCAGTTCTTCATTCCAACTGGTTTACAAATGTTTCCGTGATCAATAAAAACAACTGGGAAAATCAAGTTCAGACTCCTCCCCGGGAAGAACAGCATGATGTGGGCTCTGCCCCACCATCTCTCCAAAGACTTTGCTACATGGTTCATTTCCGTTTGTGTATCTGGAGAGAAGTACCTCTGAGAACCAGCTTCATGACTATGAGCTGGGAAATCTTGAAAATTATTTAGCTCTTCTAATGTTAATAAAATTATAGCAAATTTGGGGAGATAAATGTTTCTGTATTGACTGACATGCATAGCATTCCCTTTTGAAAAAGCAATGTAATACACTGTAAAGTTATATGCAATTCAATGTAATATAAACAAGATTATGATAATAATAAAAAAAATCTTAAAAAATAAGGTCAAAAGGTGTTCTTACAAGGTCATATGTAAGATTTTTTTTTTTTTTTTTTTTTTTTTTTTTTTTTTTTTTTTTTTTTTTTTTTTTTTTTTGCCAGGCTCTCTGAAGTTAAGGAAAATGTGCTTTGTTGAACTCAATTGTTCTCGAATAAAGGACTCAGATTTAGTAATGTTACATGTTAACTTGGAAACTTTTATCTGGTAAAGGTACTCCCAGGAGAATAACTAACCTCAGATGTGAAGGTTTAATGCTCTTTGGAACATTACACGTTTTGCATCTAATGTAGCAATGTCATGTTGACATTCTTTTGTTAACGCACCTGTCAATGGTGAGCTCCTTAAATGCTCTTGAAACTGTTTCTCTCATTAATTATTGACTTAAAATATCTTTGATCTTTGACATTTTAATTTTATACTTGTAAAAATCACTTTTCTAACTTTTTAAAAATCATAGTTTTATGTTTTTTTGTTTTTGTTTTTTTTTTTTTTTTTGAGAGGTTTTTGCTATAGGGTGCATGCGCTCGCCAGAAAGACAGAGACAGAGAGACAGAAAGCGAGAAATGCTCCCCATGGAGAATGGTCACACTGCAATCCCTTCTCCTCCATTCTCTTGGGACCTTGGGCATGCACGCACATGCACCCGGTGTGAGTTTAAGTCACCGGGTCCGGGACTCGTTGCCCCGCGGTCAACTACATGGGAGTCCAGCGACATAGCCATTACACCAACTGCTGGTCCTGATGTCATTTTATTTTCTTCATCTGTGCCATGCATGTTACAGGCACTATGTGAAATAAAGCACTTAGAAAAGCATATGGCACAGAGCAAGTGTTTCAACTACGAAAGCACTGCTGATGTTTGATACTACAGTGCTGGGTTTTCAGTTTTAGAAAGGACTTTAGAGATCACTCATTAGTTTCCTTCCCATTAGGCTGTTTTATCTCTTCCCATTAGATTCCTGAAGGCCCTCCACAAAGGCCACCCCTGCTGGAATTCTTCCATAGATAGTGATCTCTTTGCTTTTCAGAGATTTCTTTTAATGTTCCACAAGTACAACACAATTATTTCTCCCTATCATACGTACAATTTCTACGCCTGCTACTCACCAACGTCAGTTAAACATTCTAATCTTGAGGATCTGAAAACTTTATTCTCCCTTCTTGTATAAGCTCCAGGAGGACAAGGTTTTTTGTCTGTATCATTTTCTGCCACTTCGCCACATGCTTAGAACTGGGATGTTATAGGTCCTCCTGTTTACCTTTTGCATAAATAATAGCTTTGATTTACTTGACATAGGAGTTCCGAAGTCATCCTTTTAAAATAATTATTTTGATGCTAGTCGATACTCTCTCGTGCTGTTGAATCATTTCTCTCCAATACGGTTTAGATTTATTTTATCACCTGGTTTGCTTTCTTCGTGGACTATTTTGGTATGGTTAATTTCCTCCTTAAGCATGGTGCTAACATTAGATGGTGGAATCCAATATAGAGGGAGGGGAAACAACCCAGGCCCCTGTCTTGTTCAGAGATTATACTTCCACTAACAAAGTTCATGGTAATACTAAGTTTGGGGGCAGTCACCTTGAGACATCACAAGCCAAGTCAGCTTGGACCCCATCATAGATGCTACAGAGAAGCTACCTCTCTCACACCATTTAGATCCGTGATCCTCAGGCCTAGGTTTGCTATCTGAGGAAGATCTAAAAATTATTAGAGCCACAGTTCCACACCATGGTTGGATTCTATCAAAATGGGGTGGAAAACAGACAAAAGTATTTTTTACAGCCCTTTGGATAATTCTGATAAAAGCTAGACGTGAGAATGGCTAAGTTAAAGAATCTTCTATATACCTACCTAATTGTAACACTCTCTGAACTAAAGTCGGTATATGGCAAAGCTGCCTGAAAGGGAAAAGCACCAACGCTCACTATGACCTACAAAAGCCCGTTTTCATTGGCCCCTGGCCTTCTTCCTCAGCCTTCTCTGCTGCCACCCTGGCACTCTCCTCAGTTCTGCCCATAAATCATGTATCTGCCCATCTGAGAAGCATGAAGGAAGCTGCTTTCTCCTTCTGAAAAGATTTTACTGTTTCCTGCAAGTTACCCTCCTTCTCATGTTTTCATCTTAACTCCTAGGTAGCCTTCGAATTTATATTATCACTTCCTCCAGGAGTCATTTCTCCCTGAGCCCTCAGGCGCAACTGTCCCCTGGTTATATATGCCCATAGGCAGTCCTTATCATAGTTGGGATGACAAGTTTCTTTGCGATTTTTATTTGATTCATGTCACTCTTTCCTAATGGAAAATAAGTATTCTGTAAGAGCACAGAGACCAGGCCTTCTGGTCCACAATTGAATCCCAGTCTATGCACCATGCCTAGCTCATAGGAAGTACACTCAAGAGATATTTTAAAGTAAATTGTGGCTGTTTTTATTTCTTTTTTAAAAAAAATTTATTCACTGTCATTATTTTATTTTTTGAAGTTGAGCAAAGAGAGACAGAGAGAGAGAAGGAAAGTGAGAAAGCAAGCTGCCAGGTCCAGGATTCGAACTGCGGTCAGCCATATGGGAGTCTAGCCGCCCCAACCAACACACCACTTGCCAGCCCCTGTTTTTCAATCTGAGTGCAGAAACACAACTATAACCCAACTTTCTATGTCTTGACTTTTTAGATTTTATTCACTCTTTGTGACCTGCTTAAAAAAAAATAGCGTATTGTACTCAGAAAACTGTTCTCAAATAAAAAGCATATATTTTTATTTTTTATTTTATTTATTCATTTTTCTTAGATTTTTGCTATAGGGTATGTGTGCTCACTAGAGAGACAGAAAGTAAGAAATCATCCCCCAGAGCGAATGGTCATGCTGCTGCCCCTTCTTTTCCACTCTCCTCTTGAGACTTTGGGCACACAAGTCCAACATGAGTTTTAAGCTGCAGGGTATGTGACTCGAACCATGGTCAACTACATGGGAGTTCAGTAACACAACCATTATGCCATCTGCTAGTCTCCCAGAAGCAGATATTTTTTAAAATTATTAAGGCATTCCTATACTTATCTGAAAGACTTGTGTGGAAAATTAGTAAGTCAGGTGCCCAGCAAAGCCTGTAAGGCCTAAGGTATAAGACTGTGACTGTAGGAGAGACAGTCTGCCAGGCCACTGACTTGGGGTGGAGGGTCAGCTAATCTAATGCTGCAAGGTCATACAGAGAGAAGTACAGGGTGGTGGAGGTGCAAATGTGAAATGAGTCATTTGTCAAGACCCTTCGATTGTGGCAGACATTATTCATTGAAGTCAACCTAAGGAAAGTCAGGGATGGGGATGAATTAAATTATGCAACTACAAACCCAAATGGTAGATCGAACGGCAAGACCAAGTAGAGCAGTTCAAAGATGATCAAGACACTAGCTCTCTCTTCTTTCCTAGGCGTTTCCTGACTTTGCTCTCAGTTTTGTGTTCTTCCTTATAAAGCAGTAAGACATCGCCTGGTGGTCCCAAGCTTACTTTCACTGGGAAAATAGAAGATATTTTCCAGGAGGGAATATAGATCATCTTGAATGAAATGCTCATTTCCTGAACAAATATTATGGCCAAGAGAATGGGGTTCTCATGTCAGCCAAGTTTGGCTTATATAACAACCCTGGAGAAAAAAGGAAGGAGTTAGGCCCTTCATTACTCCAGGGGTTGAGAAGGACTATTAGAGAGTTAAGAAGAGGAGGTAGGTGACTAAAGCACCATGTGAATGACAGATGACAGGGCATGCCAGACACACTTTAGCATCTCGCCCAGGGAAGAGCATTTTAGAAATATTATGAAGTGATATTAAGTCATAAAATAGAGTATTTTCTACATATAAGCTAAAACAATTGCATTAGATTTAAACTAATGTCAGGTGATTAGGACAGTAACTGGATACCAATCTTTCGTTTGAGGGTTCCCTCCTCAAATAATACCAGATGGAAGATGATACCCTCTCTCCTTTGGGCTCCTTCAAACAGAACAAATCCAGTGCTACTTTTCAATAGCTAAGGGCAACATAATTTGGTTGACTTTGAAGAGACTTTTTCTTGTGGAAGGAATCTGGACTAGGAAGTTTGGCTCAGTGACAAATCAATGACCCACACACTTTAAGAATATCTCTATTGGCCAGACACAGTGTCTAAGCTGAAGTCATTTTCTGTTTTGGAAATCCAA
This sequence comes from Tupaia tana, assembly GCA_026018925.1. Lineage (NCBI taxonomy): Eukaryota > Metazoa > Chordata > Mammalia > Scandentia > Tupaiidae > Tupaia > Tupaia tana. The sequence goes on along the minus strand of JAKSZU010000014.1, from coordinate 42,868,265 downwards.
ATATATGCGTGGTACACAATGAAGAATTCTCAAGCTAAGTCATTACTTTGGAAAAGAACTGACACATTTGATAATTAATTTAATGTGGCTAGTAATGAAACACATCGCAAGCATATCTCTTTAAACGAAATTAAACAGCAAGATGCAAATACTGAATAGATGGCTCCATCTAGTCCTTTTCAGTGAAAAACACTGATCGAGTCTTTTGAAATTCTTTCCGGCTTACAGTTTCTCATGTGCTAGAGCTTCCAGAAAGTAAAACTTGAAATATCACATTTTTATTTGGAAATAAAATTTATTGATCAATAAAAATGGGCCAGACTCCATGATAGGCACTCCATAATAGGCAGAAATGAATAAGACTTATGCTCAAAAAGTGCATAGCACCTATCACTCATCTTTATTTTTACAATCACCTCAGTACTCAGTTGGTACAAAGTCCAACTCTTGGGTACAGATATTCTAAGCTAATTATATACTCCATGAATGAGGACTGCTGCTCGGAACTAAAGGTCAAGGCCCACACCCAACCTCGAAACCAGCACAAGTATGCCAACAAATATTAAAGGTTGCCTAAGACAGAAAATTTAACATTTTACATTTCAAATTATTTGACCTTCAGAGAGAGTTCATTTGTTGTGTCACAGAGACAGTTGGGCAAATTTACAACTAACCCAGTGTCTGTCATATAATAGTTGCTTCATAAAGATTTATTATGTAACTAATAATAAACACTGTTGGTCATAAAAGATATTCTGGTACCATTTTTGCAGTGAACTGGATATGAGAGAACATTATATAATTTTTTAAAGTTCACAAATGGTTGTAGCATATTCTGATCTAGAAGGAGAGAGTACATCCTCAAACCCAATCACCTTTCCTGACATATGAGAAGATTGAGAACAGAAAAAGAGACATGACATGGCTGGGGTCACACAGATTGGGAGTAGAGGAGTTTCGCAAAAGATTTGCATATTCTGATACATAACTGCCGCTTGGATCAATGACTGTGGTCCTGGGAAATGGTTTACTGTATCATTTCTTCACTCATTTGGGAATTGCTGCTGAAAATTCACTTTGTGATACACAACTTGTGTTCCAAGATGCATTGTGTGGTTAACAGTCTCTCTCCTCACCTCCTCTTACACACTCAGGAGGTCCTTTATAGGATTTCAAAGGATTAAGTTAATTAAAACTAAATGTAAATAGATTACACCACTTCAGACTGTTAAAAAACTAAACATGAGTTAGAGGGACCAGCAGTTAGCGTAATGGCTATGTCGCTGGATTCCCACGTAGTCGAAGTCCCGGACCCGGCGGCTTAAACTCACGCCGGGCGCGTGTGCGTGCGTGCCCAAGATCCCGAGAGGAGAATGGAGGAGAAGGGATTGCGGCATGGCCATCCCCCCTGGGGGGTGATTTCTCGCTTTCTATCTCTCTGTCTCATCTCTCTGTCTGTCTGGCGAGCGCACGTGCCCTATAGCAAAAACCTCTCCAAAAAGAAAAAAAAAAAAAGAGGAAAAAAAAAATAGAATGTTATCCTTCTAATATAAACACAGGCTACAATGGCCTCATATACCTTTAACCCTACACTTAACAGATCAGGTGTTTGTTATATGTCTGCTAAAATGGATTGAAGGAGAACATTTCTGTATCTTCAGTGGATTGCAGGGTTCAATGACAAGGGATTTTCCCCAAGGCTTCCATTTTGATCAACGCAGTGTTTTAATATCCTGAGTCTCATCTCTTGCAATTAGCAGAAACTGTTAGAAGCAACAGACTGTGCCAATCTGGCTGAGTTGTATTACACTCCTATCGTAGGATGCAGAATGGATATAATAGATCTGAAGAAATACATTTCACATAAAATGTACTTAGAGACTGTAGTGACATGCCATGCTTCTTACCCCACAAAAGTAGGATTAAGCATGAACACTAAATAGCCAAGAACAGAAATATGAAAGTCAGCAAGAGACACATTGGCTACTGACTGGCATATAAGAATATAAATCAATTATGTTAGTATAGCTAATGAAAGAATGTGACATTTGAGAGATCCACAAGCACGCAGAAGGAAGGAAATGCATAAAAGGGAGAAAATTAGGTAGAGTTTATTCTGAATGAAGCACTGAATGAAGAGGTCTTAGCCAATGGACTCTACTCATGTTCAGTGAGTGGTTGGTCTACACCATGCATTGGAGAAATGATACCGTAGATTAAAGACAGGGTTCTTCCTTGCAAGACACTTAAAAGCCTTTGGGGGAGGACTTTTAGTATCTCTGACACCACTGACAAAACTATCTCTGTTGGGCTTATATATAAGCCTGATGCCACTAAGAACTCCTTTTCATCTCACCTGTTTTTCTGGTTTCAAATGAGTTAATTATTAATTCTCATGATTTTCCCTCTTGTGTAGATCTTTTTTTTTAATATAGAAGATACAGCTGTCTTCATTCATGTGACAATATTTCTCACTGTAAATTAAAATGTTGGTAATTCTAATTTAGAAATCAGTCTCATGAGCTTGGTTAGTGTGAGTCTACCATTGAGAAACAGAACTTTTCTGGCTGAGTCAGGATGGAATCAGCTTTTCAAGCCTGTTCACTTAAGTTACAAAAGACATTTTGTGAAAACTCTATGGAAGTGAGTAATTAACATCTATAATTTACAAATGTAGAATAATGAATTGACTAGGGTTTATAGCTAGAAAATGGATCAATTCTTTAACCATGCTATTTAACATATTTATAACAGATAATGGAAAATGAGCCACTTTCTCCCATCCCCTTTCTCTAAAATATTATCATGCATCCATATTTTATTCTAAAGAAACACTTAAAAGATTCTATTAGTAGAAGAACTATAGTAGTATTGGAACTTGATGTAAAGGGTGAAGTCAAACTTAAGTATGTTGTAACATAATTAGCATGATTAAAATCTGGACTTTGTTAGTTTGTTTAAGCCAAAAACAAAATAGAGGACATTTCCACACTGAACAAATGAATTGGGGCTTTTGGAAAGATTTTTGAAGTTCACTGCATTGCACTACTTCATGTGAGTACTTTAGCTATCCTTGTTTTTGAAACTCTAGCCTTTAAATACCATTAGCTTGAAGAACAATTAACATCTAGGTATGGGAAATTGTGTAAGACAACCAGTTTGTAATTGCTGTTTATGATTAGAACTGTTTTGCTCTGGTGTGAAACTGGACAGATCTGGATTGCCGTCTGCTTAGTCATGAGAATATCATGTCGCTTAAACTCTCTTATCCTTGAGTCCTCATCTCTTAAGATGGGGCAGCAGACACCTTATAAGGTTGTGCCAGCTTAATTAAATAATCAGTAAAAGTGGCTTCTATAAACACAGCATCAGCCAAAATGCACTGTGTGCTTATTGTGCTCTTATAATGAGAGCTTATTGTGTATTATATTTTGGTAAATGCTTAAATATTAGTAGATATTGTTAGGTCAACTGTTGTTTTTTTTTGTTTGTTTGTTTTGGGGGAAGCACGTCATTAGGTAGTATTTAAATACATTCAGAACACAGGTGCTTTGGTATTGGGAGTCTACATTCAACATGAACCAAAGTCTACCCTTATTTTTGCTCATTCTCCAGTGACAGTTATTGCAATTTAATCTTATGATTTATAGGGCACATTACAGGCTTGAGTTCATTTTTATAGCTATAAGCAGCAGAACTATGCTATTCCAGCTTGCTTCTTAGGTAAGGTAGTAGTATCAATTCTTCAATAGATTTTCCTTCAAAACTAGTTGGATCTAGGCTGCTATTAACACCCATCTGGATCTTGGCAATCATTTTCTGTTGTTTTGTTTTGTTTTGTTTTTGTGGATTTTTTTTTTTTTTTTTTTTTTTGTCCTCAGTCTCTCTCATTCAGCCCTTTGACAATGCAATTTTTAGTCTTTACACACTGTTGTGTGTGAACCTTTTATAAACTGAAGCTTCTCATTTCTCTTAGGATAAAATATGAATTTCCCAGCACCATTTACTGAAGAGATTATCCTTTTCCCCACTTTGTAATCTTGGCACCTTTGAGGAAAAGTAGTTGACTATTACTAGGTTTGTGAGTTTATTTCTAGGTTCCTATGCTGTTTCATTACATTGTGTGTCTGTTCTTATACTAGTGCCATACTATTTTAATAACTAAAGTTTTATAATTAGCTTGTAATCAGGAATTACAATGTGTTTAGCTTTATTCTTTTTGCTCAGATGGCTTTAGCTATTTGAGATCTTTTGTGATTCCATATGAGTTCTAAAATTTTTTTCTATTTCCATAAAATATGTCATTGAAATTTGATAGGAAGTATTTTGTATCTGTACATTGCTTTCGTAAATATGGATATGTTCACACTCTTAATTCTTCCAGCCCATAAAGACAGGGATCTTTCCTTTTATTTGTGTCTTCTCCAATTTCTTTCATCAGGAAGAAATTTTTTATAATTTTCTATATACAGATCTTATACTTCCTTAGTGAAATTTACTCCTAGGAATTTTTTTGATAGCTTTTTAAAATGGGATCATTGGGAACCAGCAGTTAGCGTAATGGCTATGTCGCTGGACTCCCACGTAGTCGACCGCGGTTCGCGTCTCGGACCCGGTGGCTTACAACTCACGCCGGGCGCGTGTGAGTGCATGCCCAAGATCCCGAGAGGAGAATGGAGGAGAAGGGATTGTGGCGTGACCATCCCCCCTGGGGGGTGATTTCTCGCTTTCTGTCTCTATGTCTCTCTCTGTCTGTCTGGCGAGCGCACGCGCCCTATAGCGAAAAACCTCTCAAAAAAATAAATAAATAAAATAAAATAAAATGGGATCATTTTCTTAATTTCAATTTTGAATAGTTTAGCATTAGCATGAGAAATGCAATTGATTTTTATATGTTGACTTCGTATCCTGCAACTTTACTGAATTCATTTACTGGTTCTCACAGTTTTTTTGTGGTGGCATCCTTTTTTCTTTTAATTGCCAGAAATTGTGTACACTAACCAGATAGACACAGAGAGAAAAAGAGAGAAAGCATCTCTTCAATGGAGCATGGTCATACTGCAGTCCCTTTTCTTCCATTTCTTTAACCTATTGAGAGTTGAGAGAAACACACACACACACACACACACACACACACACACTCACTCTCACATCCAGCATGTTTTCAAGCCACCAGGTCTGTCTGGAATTTGAATCACTCAGCCAACCAGGTGGAATCCAGTCCCCTTGTCTACCAGATCACTGGGCTATCCTGGTGGTGATATCTTTAAGATTTTCTACATAGGGACCAGCAGATGATGTAGTGGTTATGTCACTGGACTCCCATATAGTCGACTATAGTTCAAGTCCTGGACCTGGTGGCTTAGAAATCATGCTAGGTGTGTACCCAAAATCCTGAGAAGAGAATGGAGCAGGGACTGTAGTGTGGCCATCCTTCAGGGGTTGATTTCTTACTTTCTGTCTCTCTTTCTCTCCAGTGAGTACACACGCCCTATAGCAAAAATCTCTCAGGAAAAAAGACTTTTCTATGTATAAAATCTGCATACAAAGATAATTTGCTACTTTCCTTATTTAGATGTCTTTTAATGTTTATTTTTTCCCCTTGCCTAATAACTCTAGAAATGAAACCATATATCTGATAAAGGAATACTTTTTGAAATATTTAGAGAACTCATACAACTTTATAAAAAAAAGTAAATATTCTGATTTAAAATGGGCAAACCAACTCAATAGACATTATGACAGAGAAGATACACAAACAGCCAACAGCTATATAAAAATATGTTCAATATCACTAATCATCAGGGAAATGCAAATCAAAACAATGAGATATCATCTCACACCTGTTAGTGTGTCTACTATCAAAAAGACAGAGACAGTGAGCATTGGTAAGGATGTGATAAGAATTCAAGTATGCTGCTGGGAAGAATGTAATTGGTATGACCACTATGCAAAACAATATGGAGAGTCCTCAAAAACAGAATTAGAACTATCACATGATCCAGCAACTCCACTTCTGTGTATTTAACCAAAGGAAATAAAAAACACTATCTTTTTTTTAGGGGATGGGGGAAGAGGCTTTTGCTATAGGGCACATGCATGCACCAGAAAGACAGAGAGAGACAGAGAAACAGAGAGTGAGAAATCACCCCCCAGGGAAGATGGCCATGCCGCAACCCCTTCTCCTCCATTCTTCCCTGAGGATTTTGGGCACACGTGCACATGTGTCCAGCGTGAGTTTAAGCCACCGGGTCTGGGACTCAAGCCACAGTCGACTACATAGGAGTCCAGTGACATAGTCATTACGCCAACTGCTGGTCCCTAAAATCACTATCTTGAAGAACTATTTGAACTAATATATTCTTTTCAGCATTATTCAGAATAGCCAAGATACAGAACAACTAAGTGTCTATCAACAAGTGAATGAATGAAAAAAAAAGTGACTGATACACACACTGCAATATTAAGAACAGAGGAAGTCCTGATGCCACTTGCAACAGCGTAGATGAATCTGGAGAATATTATGCTAAGTAAAAGAAGCCCCAAATAGCAAAACAATACAACATGAGCTCACTTAGAGGAGAAATCTTAATAAATAAATAAATAAATAAATAAATAAATAAATAAATAAATAAAACGAGCTCTAGTAACAGAGAATTGAATGGTAGTTACTAGGGGCTGGCAGGTGGGGTGAAAAAAGAGATACTGGTTAAAGGGTATAAATATTTAGTTATGAGGTCAAGAAGTCCTGGAGACTGAATGGACAACATACTGACTTTGGATAATTATAATGTTTTGTAAATTTGAAATCTGCTAAGAGATATCAAGTGTTCTTACCACACATGCACACACACACACACACACACAAATGGTAACTATGTGAGGTGAAGGCTATATCACTTAGTTTGAGTGTTGTAATCATTTCACAATGTATATATATTTCAAAACATCTTACTGTATACCTTAAATATATCATATTTAATTTTCAATACTAACTGAATAAATCTGGGAAAAAAAAGGTAACTGAAAGGCAGTTGTGAACTTCCCAACATGTACTACAAGGCAGTGGATAATGTCCCCTGTGCCTTCCATAGGACGTTCAGGAATAGCTTACAGCTTCTTTCTCCCAGAATGCCTTTTCTTCCCTCTCTGCCCAACTCAGTGTTAACTCTTCTACTATAGTTTCCACAAAACCTTGTAATTTTCCTTTTGCACGACTTGCCATTATTTATTGTTATTACTTAGTTGTCTGAATGGCCAACTCGGTTGTCAGCTCTGAAGATGAGGCACTGCCTGTTCTATCATCTGATATCATCAGAGCCTAGTGTATTTCTTGGGCTGGAGTAGATACTTCATGATCTTTAGATGAAGTGAGAAGGGAGGGAGGAAGTTGCTAAAGCCTATGCCCATGGAGACAGTATTGGTAGTAATAATAATGGTGAAGTAGAGTTTAATGTAAAACAATGTTTTTACTGTAGCTAATTTTGACTCATAAAGCTTAATCGTAAATTTTTAACTTACTTTAGGCTCTGCCTAAAGATTTAAAATGCTTACCAACCAACGAATCTTCCATCTAAACTTTATTTCTGGCTGTCTTTGTAGACTGTGTGGAAAGACAGAAAGCCCTTAAACTGCTATATTAATTAATGTAGCCTTGAATACCATATCCTTGAAGTTCAGCTGGAATAGTTCTTCACCAATAGCCTGACCTTCCTCTAGATATAGCCTTTTGTTTATATTTAATTAGTTACATTTCTGACTAAATTGGCTTTTATCCCTAAGAATATTTTGTTGTATGTAATTATGGGGAACTTGAAACAGCTCATCTCCAATTTAATGATCATGGAATCACCATTTCTGAAGACTTTGAGAGATGGTGAACCAAGATTTCCAGAATATATTATAAAGTACTGGTACAAAGCATATCTCAATATTTAATAGGAAAACCATCAGGTACCATAGCCCCTCCTGCATGTGCTTTAGAGGAAATCTTGTTTTGTTGCAACCCTCCTGCCTCAATGCATGGAATAACTGGAATATAGGCAAGTGCCACCTCACCAGGCTCTTAGGGTGGACTGGACATGGAGCTGGGCTTCCCATGTGACCTCAGCCCATCCAGTACCAGCATCTACCAAGTACACCTGAACCTATGCTGTATTTTCATGCAAGAGAAGCCAAAATGAGCAGCATTCACAAATTCCAGGATGATTTGTATTAGTGGGAAAACTGAACATTTGAATTTGAAGAGGCCAGAAGGTGGCAGAGTTGTTAGGTATGATGCTCTGCGGGGTGGACACATCTGGGGACCTTCCTGAATGTCAGGCCCTCACATGCCAGGGGTCCTGGGCTGGCTGAGGCTCAGGGTTGATCATAGCACTGGGACCCTCAGGTTGTTATCTCTGTCTCTCTTGCTTGTGTAAGTAATAAATAAATTAACTCTAAAAGTATGTTTGGGCCAGCAGGTGGTGTGGAGGTTAAGTCAGTGGGATTGCACATGTCTGATTATGTGGTTCGACTTCCAGACCCGGCAGTTTGAAAAATATGCCAGGAGCATGTGTGCCTGTGTCCCAAATCCTGAGAAGAGTATGAAGGAGAAGGACTGTGGCATGCACATCTCTCCTGGAGAAGGAGTGGGTGATTTCTCACTTTTCTTCTCTTTTTATCTCTCCAGAAAACCCACATGCAAAACAAACAAAAACTAAAAAAGTAAATATAAAAAGAATGAATTCGGAAACTACATTTAAGAACGGGAAAACTATTCTGTGATGTATTAACAGACTATACACTAATACCCCTAACTGTTATGAACAAACCACAAGAGTTATTTAAATAGCATCCTTCAACGTAGAATAACTTTACTATGTTTAATCTGATTTCTCATAGCCATTTTGAGGTACTTATATTGATTTCAGGAAACTAGACCTTACTGGACATTATGTTTTGTAACCAGCATTGGAGAAGATACACAGACTCTGTAACATAACATTTGTTTTAAAGGTTTTTGCCATAGGGCACATATGCTCATGGGAGAGAGACTCTGAGAGCAAAAGTGAAATATCACTCCCTACCAGAGATGGTCACACTGCAATCTCTTCTCCTCCATTCTCCTCCTGGGATTTTGGGCACACATGCCCACACACCCACTGTGATTTTTAAGCCACCATGTCCAGGACTCAAACCACAATTGGCCATGCAAGAGTCCCTTAACCACCATTCCATGTGCTGGCCCCTTTAACATAACATTTATAAGCAAAGGTATTCATTAAGTTCATGGAAAATACATACTGGGAAAAAAACTGTGCATTCATTTTTACCTGTTTTATACCAAAAGAAACTCTTATTTTAATTCCATTTTTCCATAAGTTTTTTGAAGTCCTTTGTATAGCAGGTAACATTTATTGAGTACCCACAGTATGCTAATTGTTTTAACTATGATATCTCATTCTCACAAAAATCCCATGTGGTTAGTACTATCTCAGAGATAGGCATATTTCTTCCATAAAGGCCAGAGAAGTAAATATGTTAGGTTTTATAGGCTACACAATTTCTACCAAAATTACTACATCAGTTATTGTAGCATTGCATCATCTGTAGATAGTAAGTAAATGGGCATATTTTGGTCTAATGCAACTTGTTTTTATGAACTCCTAGATTTAAATTTCACATTTTTATGTGCCACAAAATATTATTTTTCTTTTACATTTCATCAATTATTTTAAAAATGAGAAATACAATGTTTTTTACTTATTTTTTTTTAAATTTACCAGAGAGTGTTCACGAGAGAGAGAGAGAGAGAGAGAGAGAGACTCAGAGAAGAGAGAGGAGTCCTGGTACAGAATGTGGTCAGCCCTGTGGGAGCTACCTTAACCACCATACTATGGGCTAGCTCATGAAATCTTTTTTTTTTTTTTTTTTTTTTCTTTTTAGGGAGAGATTTTTGCTATAGGGCATGTGTGCTCATGAGAGAGAGAGGCAGAGAGAGAGAGAGAAAAATCATGCCCAGGGAAGCTGGCCATGCCGCCATCCCTTCTCCTCCATTCTTCTCAGGATTTTGAAATTCATGCACCCAGCATGCATTTCAAACCACCAGGTCTGGGGACTCCAACATGAACAGTCATATAGCAGTCCAGCACCTTAACCATGATACCACCTTCTGGCCTATGAAATCTTTTTTTCACTCCTAAGACATACAAAAACAGGTAGAAGATCCTATTTAGCTTGGGGGCTGTAGTTTGCCAACTCGTATACTAAATATCCTGAGTTGGGAAATTAAGCCCAGAGAGACTCAGTTACTAGAAGGAAGTGCAGCACTGCATCTGACTCGAGGCCCCTTCTCCTTTTGGCTCCTGTGCCTCCTCTTCATGATGATTTATATTCAATGCAAAGGCTAAAATCTTTCCAGCCAGCGTCCTGAAATGACTGACCAACGGGTGCATTATCCATGAACTAATACGTTTCCTCTTTGGATAACATCGTATCAACCACAGACTATTGTCTTCAGTGAAGCTTTTATCTCATTTGGAAGGGAAGTAGATTGAGCAAATCAAAACTAATCAATCAATTATCTTTTTCTCATTGGTCCTTAAAATCACAAATTAGAAAAGTTGTTTTTCCCATTTCTAGGTATCTATGTATTTTATGTATCTAGTCTAGAACTGACGGACAACACTTCCTTACCTTTTTCTTAAATTAAAAACTCAAAAGACCGTTGAATCCAACTACTTCTCAAGCCAAAGGGGAAAATATTTAAAGAAAGGAATAAAAGAAATGAAGAATCAGGTCTAGATTATGCATTATTTTTAAACTTTTAAATTCAGACATTCTAAAATGTAAGAAAGACGTGTTAATGGCTTCCAAGATAAAAGCTTCCAATTTGAACCTCCAAACACCACGAGTCAATAACTAGTTATTTATTATATGGGTGTGTGAGGCCAGTCAACAAACTGTCAATGAAAATGGAATAGGAAGAGAAAACGGAAAAGAAAAAGAGAGGAGGATAAAAGGATGCCTCAGCCATGGGGGGCAAAGTTAGATGCATCGATCTGAGACATAATGCTTAGAGGAGATGAAAGGAGGAAGAAAATCAAGAAAATGGAAGCAAATATGAGCTGGAAGAAAGGATTGTCAAGGGCTTTGTAAACAAATTAAACTTAAAAATAAATAAAAGAATGAAAGAGATTGGGGTCAGATCGTAGTATAGTGGTGCAATGCAGCACCCTGAAAGATAGACCCACATGGATGGGTTACTGGTTTAAGTCCAAAGACGTCCCTGAGAACCCCAGACATGTTTTCCCATAACCCAAGACTGGCTAAGGCTGGGAGTAAATCATAGCATCAGGTCTCTTTCACAGTTTCTCTCTCTCTCTCTCTCTCTTTCTTTCTCTCAGAATACATAGGTTTTTAAAAAAATAAGAGATTAGTCATCAATGTAGTGGGGAAAAATGGACAGTTAGACAATTCTCTTACATAGCTAAATTAGTGTAGAAGAATAAGATCATTATAATATTCCCAATTAGTATTTTAAGAGCTACTTTTTCACCTGGAACTATGTTAAATATCTTTTACACATTACGTAATTTTTATAAAATTACATGAATTAGGTATTAGAAATGTTTTCATTTTGTAAGTGAGGAAACTGAGATACAGAGAGGTTAAGTTCCTGCCTGAAATAACTTTGCAGAATAGTGGATATAGATAAAGATGGGATTCTACTCAGGCTGATGAGAAAGTCTGTGTCCTTAATTGCTATGCTAAACTGCTCCTCAATGCTATTAATGAATATGAAATTGAAGCAGAGTGGTGTCATGATTTAATATTTTATATGAGTAATTGACTAATACAATTTTAATAGCACTTTGCAATTTATAAATGCATTCACACACACAAGGTTTCAGTCGGGTTTCAATATCCCTATGTGTTAGCTGAGGATTGTCTTTTTTTAAGTCTACCAATGAAGAAATTTATGTTCAAAGGAGTTAAGGGACTTGATCAAGGTCACCAGGGCTGGAGAATATCAGAACAGTGGATGGGAAGAGCTGGCTTCACCTGTGTATGTGGGGACCTGGTACTGTCACTTGATACACTAGGTGTTTCTGGACAAAGTCTTCCCCGCTCCAACATGTACACCTACAAAATGAGGAAAGACTTCTAGTGCTTTGGAGTCTTTGTGAGCATAAAAAAATAACCTAAAGGCACTGTAGGCATTCAATGTATGTGAACTTCCTTCACTACCCTATGACACTGGGTATCTCAGAGACAGCCCTAGAGTCAGAGGTGGGAGATCTGAGCTTCTTTTTCCAAGCATGCCTTTAGACAGCTGTGACCTGGTCTGAAACTTTACATCGTTTATAACCACGGGTTGAGAAACTGGGTCTGTAGAAAAAAATAAATAAAAGTTCTATTTGTAGCATCTGCTAATTTCAAGTAAAAAAATATGATGTCGCCAAACACAGAGTTGGGCGGGGGGTTGCTTTGTTAGTTCTCACCAATGGATAAGAACTGACTCCAGCCGACGATGGAGTAATAGTAGGAAATAGATGCATGTTTTTCAAACTTTCACTTAAAGGAGAAAGCATTTCTTTTGATTGAGGTTGAAATGACACAGCACTCAAGTACAGAATCTCATACAATTACAGCCCTGTGGAGCAGAGTACAGTAGTGGAGCACAGGCCCTGCCCGGTCCAGCAATCCTCCCCTCCCTCTTCTGTGGAGCTTTCTGAGACTTTGCTGAAAAACATTTTCAAGTGAGTCATCTCTTGAGGTTCTTCTAGGACACTCATTCTAAGATACTGTATTTTGTGATATAATAAGGAAGCACCTTTTAAATTTGACAATCGTGTAGAAAAGAAAAAGATTGTAGTAAACAAATCAAAGTTCTCACCACTGCAATACAGAAAAATCTAAACACGTGAAAAACCCATAGCGTCCTGGCTAATTACGTGCCTAATCCAACAACCATCTCTGTTCAGGCTCAATAAGCACACTGCCACACAGTGACATTGAGTATTTCACAGCTTCGCTCATGGAAGGATGTTCTCCAAAACCTCATCTAATGTGACAGACTTTAGGACAGCGGGAGATCTAGTCTCAAGCAGGGAGTGGTAAAATAGCAGGTGTCAGAGAGCTGGAGAGGAAAACATTTCTTAGAAAAATCACTTTATAGTTGGTATAGCATTTGGTAATTAAAACACCTTTTCATTCTGACTTTCCTCACCTTTAATACTACTCGGTGAATTTTCATTCATCTTTACATTTTTTTTCCTTTTTTTCAAGTTTATTTATTTCTTCTATGAGCAAGAGCGAAAGAGAGAGGGAGGCAGCGCCATCACCAGGATTCTTGATGACGTAATCAACCCCTGTAGTCGAGCCTGAAGTCAGCCCTGGATCACGGCCACACATGTGCCTGAGTACCCAAGGAGGTCTCTGGATTTGAACCATGAGTCTTTCCGGGTGGGGCTTTCTCAGAGTGTAGAACTTGACTGCTGCATGACTGTTTGACACCATATTTTTTCCTATATCAGGGCTTTTGCAGAAGTAAACAGGAGACATCACTGCTCCCCTTTAACTGATCGACACTCTAAAACCCTTTCTGTAGGTAACATCCTTTCTTGCCGCTCACTATTTTCGACACCTGGTATGCTTTCAACCCATGTACTTTTCTATAGAATTATAAGTGATAAATTACTTGTCACTTTTTTTTTTGTATGTTTGTCTCTTCCTTTGGAATAGAAATTTTCTGAGAGCAAGGACATCATGTCTCCTTTTTATTTTATTTAAAACTGAATTTCATGGTGAGTGTCGGAAACATACCAAACACTCAGATAATCTATTCATTTATTCACATACACACGGATATTAAAAAAAATAAAAATAAGGAATTAAAGGCTTCTCAGAAGATGAGGAATGGAAAGCCCTAGAAATCTTTCCCCCTTACTAGATAATAGTTTCACTGGTTAATCTAGCTGATGTAACTATTTTAGAGTCTACTGAAGACTTGCAACTTCCAGAAAAAGGACTGGACAGTATATAGTGGATAGTTTTGGTTAGTTTCAGCTCTTACTGCAGTGGCAGCTACTTGACCACTCAGCACCTTGGCAGGCAACTGTGCATTTGTCCAGAGAGTGGCCTACATACAGCTTGCTGGATCAAGGATGGACAAAAAGGACCCTGTCCTCCATATATTGTCTCCCTCATTTTCTTTTCTTCCTCTTCTAGGGCTACCTGTTGACAATTAGGATATGCATACACAACAGCACAGGGGAAAATAGGAAGCCAACATGCATGCTCAGGGGGAAATGTAGACTTGGAAACACTCAGGAAGACCTTAAGTTGACATCTCAGGGTAAGTCATGGTAGAGATATAGCCCACAGTATCAAATCAAAAGGAAACAACAGCCCAGAAAATCCTAGAGAAAAGAAAGACTCTGATTTCCAAAGTTACCACATTATTAGAATTAAATGTCACTTTTCAACAATGAATCATAAGACAAATAAGAAAAGTACAGCCCATTAAACAAACAAACAATCACCAAAAAAGACCTGATGTCAGAACTACCAGATAAAGGTTTACAACAATCTTTTTAAAGATACTTATAGAACTAAAGGAAGATATGGAGGAGGTCTAGAAAATTATGTACAAACAACATAGGAACATTAACTGAAATAGAAAATGTAAAAATAAACCAAAATAAAATTCTTGAACTTGGAAATATAATAACAGACAAGGAAACTTCTCTGGAGGTTCAAAGGCATATTTGAGCAGACCGAAGAAATATTCAGCAAGCTAGAAGATACAGCAACTGAAAGCCAAATCTGAGGAGCAGAAAAAATAAAGAAAAATTATCAGAGCCTAAGGGACTGTGAGACACCATCAAACAGACTAATAACATATGCATGGTAGTAATCCTAAAAGTGAAAAAGAAAGAGAAAGGGATAGAGGAACTATTTGAAGAAATAATGACTGAAAACTTCCCAAATTTGATGAAAGACATAAATGTAAACATCCAAGAAGCTCAACAAATGCCAAGTAATATAATCTGAAAGACGTACACACTGAGATACATTATAATCACATTATTGGAAGCAAAAAGAGCATTTTGTAAAATGGAGGAATTCCTCACATACTAGGAATCCTCAATAAGATTACCAGCAGATTTCTCACCAAAAATTGTGGAGACCAGAAAGTAGTTGAATGCTATGTTCTAAATGCTAAGAGGAAAGTACATTTCAATTAAGAATCATATTTAGCAAAGCTATCTTTCAGAAGTGGGGGAGAAATTTTCAGATAAACAAAAGCTTCCAGCAGCACTGTAAGGAATGCAAAAGCGAGTTTTAATAAAGAACAATGGAGCATAACATGAAGATATATGAAGAAATAAAAATATTAGTAAAGGCAAACACATGGGCAATTATAAGAGAGAGTATTATTGTAACAGTGGTGTGTAAATAGTTGTTTCTTTTCTTAATAACAATTATTAATTTAAAAGCTCACTGGGGCCAGCAGGTGGCATAGTAGTTAAAGCACCGTATAATCATTTTTGGTTTAACTCTACATTTTTGTTTTCTATATACTTTAAATGACTAATGCATTAAAAAATGATCGGTTTGTTTTCTGACATTCAAAGCAAAAAGGTGTGATTTTGTGACATCAATAACTAAAAGAGGGTGAACAGGGCTATTAAAGGAGCAGAGAATTAATGTTGTTGAAGTTAACCTGTTATAAATTCAAAATAGTATTATAACATCAAAATGTTAAATGTAATTCCCATCATAACCACAAAAAGAAAAATTTTGTTTTTCTAGCACAAGGGTTGATAAAAACATGTCTGTGGATCAAACCCAGTTCTCTGCCTGTTTTGGTAAATAACAGATTGGAATAAAGTCAATTTTTTTGTCAGTTTTTTTTCTTTTTTTAGGTTTCTGCTATAGAACATGTGCATCCATCAGAGAGAGACAGAGACAGAGACAGAGAAACAGTGAGAGGGAAAGTGAGAAATCACGCCCCAGAAGGGATGGCCATGTCACAATCCCTTCTCCTCCGTTCTCCTCTTGGGATTTTGGAAACACACACATGCCTAGCGTGATTTTCAAGCCACCGGGTCCAGGACTTGAACTGTGGTCAGTCATGTGGGAGTCCAGCAATTTAACCAGTATGCCATCTGCTGGCCCCTCATGCCTGTTTTTCTCTTTTGTAATTTAGTGTCACAATTAAGTAGTTCACAGCAGAGTCTGTTATTTAAGGGCAACGAAGCCTAAAATATTTGCTCTTTGACCCTTTGGAGAAAGTTTTCCAACCTCCATTCTAGAACTGTGGATGAAAATAAATTTGAGACTCGATATGGTCAATGATTCCAGAGAGAAGCATAATTAATTTAACTTCTGTTTTTCTATTTATTTTGGGATACTAAATTTTCTAAAAAGAGAGAAATCACATGGACAGAGAAAAAGTATAGTTATCAAAGCCAGTAAATAATTTTTCTAAAACATTAGATAATGCTTTATAAATGAGAATCTAACATTTAAAACTTTCTCACCGTCACCAGCTTTATTGTATATCTATTGGGTTGTCTGAAAAGTCATGACACATTTCTGCATAGAAAAACACAGCAAAATACATCATGACTTTCCCAATGACTTAATAATATGCACCAAGAAGTAAGTTTGACACATTTTGTGCAAAAATTTAATGTGTCTCATTGAATCTTTACCAGGACTACTCAGGCCACGTCCTGTTAACCCTGCTTCAGAAGTAAGGTGCTAGGATGCAGAGAAGGTAAGTACTGCAAAGCCTACACAGCAGGGTAGGTGTTGGAGCAGCATAGGAACCCAGATCTTTGGGCAATATTTCTTATTTTTTGATGAAAAGATACTGGGGGGGGGGGCAGTAATTTAGTAGAGAATGATTACAAATACAGTGAGCTTACAAACAGCAGTACTGTCTGAGCATAGTACTTGAGAGTACTGTGTATTATAACATCAAAATGTTAAATGTAATCCCCATCCTATAGTACTGTCTGTCTGAGCACTGTACTTGAGAACGGGGGCTCTGGTGTCAGCTCTCCTGCATTCACAGTCTGCACTTACTATAATAGATACGAAGCCTGGGAAGTTACTTAATATCTGTCTTCCTAAGAGTTGTCTGTAAAATAGAGGCAATAACAGTACTTGTGTCCAATGGTAGGGTATGGATTGAACTGGTCATAGCTCCTCTGGCACAGTACCTAACACTAAGTGCCAGCTATTGTTATCATCATTAATGGCAATGTCCAGTCTTTTCCATTTTTTTTTATTTTTTGGAGAGGTGTGCGCACTCCAGGGTGTGGAGTGCGCACACTATAGGGTGTGCGCACTCGCCAGAAAGACGGAGAGAGAAAGAGAGACAGAAAGCGAGAAATCACCTCCACCAGAGGGGATGGCCATGCCACAATCCTTTTTCCTCCATTCTCCTCTTGGGATCTTGGGCACGCATGCACACATCCCCGGTGTGAGTTTCAGCCACCGAGTCTGGGACTCAAATCATGGTTGACTACATGGGAGTTCAGTCACATAGCCATTACATCAGCTGCTAGTCCCCATCTTTTCCATTCTTCAAAGCCTTATTCAAGCCTTTCTCCAGTTGTCTTCCTTCTCTATCTATCATTTTGCTGCCTAGATCTCACTTGATTCTTTATAATTTAGTATCATTACCTAACCATAAAGATGGGCAAGTTCTGAAGACTAGAAACACACTACTTTGCATACAGTAGGTTTTCAGTTAAATATTTATTGAGTTTAAATTGACTAAGGGGGTGTCCAACCATGATGGCACAGGGAGTAGGGCCACTGCTGTGTGATATTAGAGACCATGTGGCAAAACTTCAAGCTCATGTCCTGGGTCATGCACAGGACACCAGGCACCCGCATGGTCCTGGCTGGCTGCAGGCCTTGTGGGAGGACTGTGGCAAAAAGAGTTTATTGAGGGTGCCTATCTGTCTCTCTTTCTGCTAGGAAGGAAATGAATGAATAAACTCTAATCGTACAGAACAAAATGCACTTTGGGGACCCAAGTGCTGCAGTGCAGGGTTTCCTGAAGAGCTCTCACAGAAAAAAGAAAAAAAAATAAAATAAAAAGGTGGTAGAAAGAGTCCCCAGTCAAATTCATATGAGGAGCCAACTAAGTGTATGGTACTAAATAAGTACTTACTGCTGGAGATTTCCAGAGCTTTGTGTCCAAGGTATCACGATTCTCTAAGAGGGGACTAGTACATAAGGTTTCCTAAGCTTATGTGACCAGTCTTTTCGGAAAGAACATGTTATAGGTTTAACGTTCAGTAGAACACACTGAAAAATTTTACTGCAGAGAAAGTAAGATGAGCTAACAAGAATCCTAATTCCTTGTTTTAATCAGTGCAATTGAATCAAGTCATTTACCTACACCAATAGCTTGCCCAATCCAGCGCTAGGGAGCCATGGAGATAAAGAAAAAATTACACACACACACACACACACACACACACACACACACACATTTCTTTTCTGTTTTTATCACTTCTGCAGGATAAAAAAATATAGATATGCCACGTGAGGGAACAGTGGTATAATGCCAGAAAGTGTGACCCAAGGGGCCAGTCTCTAGATCCAACAGACTAAATCAGAGAATAACAGTCTTGTAGTCACAATCAAAGCCTGAACCACATTTTTTGGAGCAAATTCTGAACGTCTGAAAAATGTCGGGAAAAAGGTGGGCTAAAATTCTGGGATTTTTTGTTTGTTTTTGACAGAGGGCATGTATATTTGCCAGAAGGAGATGGGGTCAGAACAGGAGTAGAAAGCACTCCTCCATGGGGGATGGTCTCGCCACATTCCCTTCTCCATTTCTCCTTTTGAGATTTTGGACACACATGCACATGGGCCTGGTATGCTTTTCAAGTTTCTGGGTCCAGGACTTGACCCTGGCAGTCAGCCATGTGAGACCCAGCCTCCCTAATCACCAAGCCCCCTGCCTAGTCCTGTTTACTTTACAGTCTAAATATTTCTTTTACTCCTCTGTAGGGAAGAACTAAGAGCATTTCTTTGTACTTTCAGTCCCATGAAGTCAGAAGTCACTAATACAGTGAGATTGCCATTCTGTGTTTCTTAATATGCTGGCAATTCAGTTCAGCCCCAGGAATCAAAAGCCAAGTATGTCCTCCTTTAGATAACATTAGCACTGAACATGATAATGCTCTTTAGAGTACCACATACCACTTGCTGTAAAACAATAAACACTCAGAACAGGCAAGAAAAAACAGAGTCTGCCAAATAGAGTTAATTTCAGGCAGGCAAAGAAATGTTTCTAGTATCCTGGGATTCAGCTGGGAATAGAAAGTAGCCCTCACAGTATAAATGGAATGATGTAAAAACTCTTGGTTCCACTATGTTAGATAGTTTATGTGCCAAGTGATGGACTGAGAACTACTGGTTTCCTTAGGCCTTGGACAACTATTCACGAAATAAAGTGAAAGGGAATTTAGTGACAGAAAAGCTCCCAGGGGTTCTACCAAAAGTGACTGCTACCCACTGTTTCCTGTCATGACCACTTTCCTGGCATATGCCTACATTCAAAAGACTTTCTGAAGCACACAACCAAGTGTAAAGATTGTCCTCATACAGAATTTGCACTTGGAAGTTCTCCTAACTCTCATCTGACATTTGAGAATTTATTCTAACTCAATCATCACCATATATGGGTCAGATACAGGGCCTGGCACTTGGGCATTATATACCTCTAAACTTTAAAAGAATACTAGCAAAGAGGATGTGTGCATATGGGTATTTATACACATAGTGCTATGATTTGAATGTTTGCCCCCTCCAAAACACACGTTGAAATTGAATTGCATGGTAATATCGTAAGAGGTGAGAACTTTAAGAGGCGAATAGGCCATGAGAGCCCCATCCTCATGAATGCATTATAACAGCGAAAGTTCACCACATCTTGACTTTTCTATCCTTTTACTATGGAATGACACAGCAATAAACCTGTCACCAGATATTGGCATCTTGATATTGGATTTACCAGCCTCCAAAATTGTGAGCCAATATATCTCCATTCATTATAAATTACCCAATCTCAGGAATTCTGCCACAGCAGCACAAAAGCACTAAGATACACACATGTGAGGGTCTTTAAAAATCATGGAAAAAATGCATATTATATAAAATGATGCCTGGACTTCAAAATGTTTTTGTATCAAAATGAGCTTGCACTTTAATTCAGTTATTTATGAACTATTTTTTTAAGGGAGATTTTTGCTATAGGGCACATGCATTCACCAGAGACACAGAGAGAGAGAGAAAAAGTGAGGAATCACCCCCCCCAGGGGGGATGGCCATACCATAATCCCTTCTCCTCCATTCTCTTCCTGGGATTTTGGGCATGCTTGCACACGTGCCCAGTATGAGTTTCAAGGCACCAGGTCCAAGACTTGAACTGCAATTGGCCATGTGGGAGTCTAACACCTTAATCACTACTCCACTTACTGGTCCTCTATTTATGAACTATTTGGAGACTCCTTGTGTGCATACAAATAAAATATGCATTCTCTTTTATGCTGTATGCATATAAAAATACCTGAATATACTATGTGTATATTTATGTATATATGTACTTTTCTTTCATTATCCAAATGTGGAACTTAGGCTCTAAGAAGCTGAGTTAAGTGCCCAATACCACCTAGCTGGTAAGAGCAAGCCAGGACACAGAGTCAAAGTGAGTCCCTCAGACCCCATCATCTATGCCCTTTCTACTTTGTCATTGTCTCCGTTTTTCGCTATAGCTCTCCCACACAGATTTCAGTCCTCGCTTTTTTCTCTTTGTCTCTATCCCTTCAGCTCCACACTCCTTTCTG
Source organism: Tupaia tana (assembly GCA_026018925.1). Taxonomy (NCBI): domain Eukaryota; kingdom Metazoa; phylum Chordata; class Mammalia; order Scandentia; family Tupaiidae; genus Tupaia; species Tupaia tana. The sequence continues at coordinate 42,847,398 of JAKSZU010000014.1, read as the reverse complement.
ATGTTCTCTAGCTTCATCTCTCAATCTTCCTACTATCCTCATTGTTGGCTGTTTCTCAATGAGGCCAGGTGCTGCTGACATTAGAACCACCTTTCAGTCAGAAACGTAACTCCAGGCTCAATAGGAATAGGAATATCTGGGGGTGGAAAACAAGAATATGCATTTTTTGTTTGTATTGTTTTGTTTTTAGGTTTTTGCCATGAGACATGGGTGCTCACAGGAGAGAGACAGAAAGGGACAGTGAGAGGGAAAGTGAAAAAAATCACACACCCCCGGGGGGGGTGTGGGATGGCCAAACCACAATCACTTCTCCTCGTGTGATTTAGGGCATGTATACACATACTCAGTATGATTTTTAAGCTGCCAGGTCTGGGACTCAAACCACACAGTCAGCCATGTGGGATCTAGCCACCTTAACAACTGCACCACTGACTGGCCCTCTCTTAATAATTTCTTTCAGCATTCTTCTTCCAAATTGTTCTAACAATTCTCAAAGCTATTCCATATCGGGACCAGCAGCTGGTATATTGGTTAAGGTACTGGAGTCAGACATGGCTAACAGTATTTGAGTCCTAGACCAAGTAGCTTGAAAATCAGACTGGACATGTGTGCCTGTGTGCCCAAAATCTCAAACCAAGAATGAAGTAAGAGGGATCATGGCATGGTTATCCCACCACGAGGTGATTTCTTTTCTTCTTATTTTTTTAGAGAGGTTTTTGCTATAGGGCGCGTGCGCTCGCCAGACAGACAGAGAGAAACAGAGAGACAGAGAGCAAGAAATCACCCCCCAGGGGGGATGGCCACGTCACAATCCCTTCTCCTCCGTTCTCCTCTCGGGATCTTGGGTGCACACGCACACACGCTCAGCATGAGTTTAAGCCACCAGGTCCGAGACACGAACTGCGGTCGACTACATGGGATTCCAGCAACATAGCCATTACGCTAACTGATGGTTCCGTGAGGTGCTTTCTCACTCTCCCTCTCTCTTTCCTTCTCCAGCAAGCACACATGCCCTATGGCAAAAACCTTAAAACAAGGAAAACATATTTCATATCCTTCTTGACATGCATCCCCCTAAAATTCCTAAGAAGTTACATAAGCACACAACACAAATGACTAGTTCTGAAAAGCATAACTCATCACAGGTAAATTATCAATCTGTTTCTTAACTGAAAGGACTAATGCTAGAACTCACAGCACTTGTTCTACATCTTCCTTTCCTCACTACCCAACAGATACTCATCATAATCATCCACTTTTTTGAGTTTGAACAGTGGTTCTCAAAGACTTCCCTGCTACCACCAGTAGCACTTAACATTTTGTTAGGAATTTAAGTATCTGGGCACAATCCCAGATCTACTGAGTTAGAACTCTTGGAAAAGACCCAGAAATTTGCTTTAACAATCCCTCCAGGTGATTCTGGTGCACACTTAGATTTGACTAAGTGGACACACTGAACAACTGTTAAAATGGAAAGGCTGGGCTACCCCCATGGCAGCAGTGGTGAGCCATTCCAGGATGCTCGATCTATATGGAAGACGAGTTCTACTCTCAGGCTGACCTGCATGTGCCAGGTATGTGCACACCTGCCTATCATCCTGCCTGGCAGGGAAGTCTGGGGGAAGATGGGAGATGAGACCCTGTTTAGGGTGCCCCGCAAGTATAAATTAATATATGGAAACATTACTTTAAGGAAAAATCACACTGGGACCAGCAGTTAGTGTAATGGCTATGTCGCTGAACGCCCATGTAGCTGACCGCAGTTCGAGTCCCGGACCCGGTGGCTTAAACTCATGCCAGGTGCATGTGCATGCATGCCCAAGATCCCGAGAGGAAAATAGAGGAGAAGGGATTGTGGTGTGGCCATTGCCCCTGGGGGGGGGGGGGGTGATTTATCGCTTTCTGTCTCTCTGTCTCTTTCTGTCTTTCTGGCAAGCTCATGCACCCTATAGCAAAAACTTCTCCAAAAAAAAAAGAAAAAAGAAAAATCACACTGAGCAACGTTTTTACCAAACACCACAGGTGTTTCACAAGATGGGCAGCGAGGATGATACTAGAAGATGATTTAGCAAAATGCTCAGCGCAGTTTCTGTTCCATGGTAAAAATGCTTGGAAACAAGAACTCCAGAGAGAATAGATGACGGAAGTGTCATGAAATATTCAAGACTGGCCGCAGAAGTACGGATGAGCTGCTGTGTTATCATTGTGGGTTGCAATGATCTACAAATAATGATAAGCCAGAATGCAATCCAGTTTGGGGCAAAGAAAAATAACTTGGCTTTTCAGTTTCCAAATACCACTTATAAATGAAATGTTTATGTGGTACTTTCCTCGGGACCAAAGCCGGTCACCTTCTCTTCGGTGGGTACGTAGTCACAGAAGAACACAGGCCATCCTTCTCTCCAGCCACCACCTATGAATCTGCTTCTCATTAGTAATGTGCCTCTATTATACACCAAATTCTCTAGGGGATAATGTAGGGAATTCAGGCCTATAGAATTTATTAGACGTAATAAAAAGTGTTCACTTTTATCTTTCTAACAACACGAGTTTAATTGCTCAAAGTAATTTTTGAAGTGCAATAAGCACAACTAAGAATCTCAGCCAATAATACTGTGTGCAGAAACCTTCAAAAATTAATATATAAGATATGTAAGTAATACATATTATGTGTGTGTTTGTGTGTGTGCATTTAGGTTATTACCATAGGGCACGTGCATTTGCCAGAAAGAGACAGTGAGAGGGGAAATGAGAAATCACTCCCTGGGAGAGATGGCCACGCTGCAATCTCATCTCCTCCATTTTCCTCCTGGGATTTATAGACACACGTGCATACACACTCAGCATGATTTTTAAGTTTCCAGGTCTAAGACTTGAACCGCAATGAGCCGTGTGGGAATCTAACATCTGAACCACTACACTACCTGCTGGCCCTATACTTTTATAGTTTAAGTTAGGAAAAAATCTATATTTATTAAAAGTAAATAAAATGGTCCAGCTCTGTGGCCTGGTGGGTAAGGGACTGGGATCTCATGTGGCCAACGGCATTGTTTGTCTTAGACCTGGCACCTTGAGAAACGTGTTGGATGAGATGGTTGGGTGACCAAAATCCTAGAAGGAGAGAGACATGGAAGAGAAGGGATTGTAGCGTGACCATTTCCGGTGGGGGGGGGGGGGCTTTCTCTTCCTCTCTCTCTTTCTGGTGAGAATACAAGTCCTCTAGCCAGAAAAGTCATGACACATTTTTCGTGTAGGAATATGTACGAGAAATATATCATGATATTTCTGACAACTGAATATATGCCAATTTGAGGACCAGCAGTTGACGCAATGGCTATGTCGCTGGAGTCCCATGTAGTTGACTGTGGTTCGGGTCCCAGACCTGGTGGCTTAAACTCACACCGGGTGCATGTGCGTGCATGCCCAAAATCCCGAGAGGAGAATGGAAGAGAAAGGATTGCGGTGTTGCCCTCCCCCCTGGGGGATGATCTCTCGCTTTCTGTCTCTCTGTCTTTCTCTGTCTTTCTGGTGAGTACACGCACCCTGTAGCAAAAACCTCTCCAAAAAAAAGTATATGCCAATTTTCCTCTTTGAAAGAGGGGAATTCTTGCCTTTTTTTTTTTTTTTTTTTTCTAAAAGAAAAAAAACCTTAAGAGTGCATTGGGAAGCAGCAGTTAGAGTAATGGCTATGTCGCTGGGCTCCCACGTAGTCGACCGCAGTTCGTGTCCTGGACCCGGTGGCTTAAAACTCACGCCGGGCGCGTGTGCGTGCGTGCCCAAGATCCCGAGAGGAGAATGGAGGAGAAGGGATTGCGGCGTGACCATCCCCCCTGGGGGGTGATTTCTCGCTTTCTGTCTCTCTGTCTCTCTCTGTCTGTCTGGCGAGCGCACGCGCCCTATAGCGAAAATCTCTCTCTCAAAAAAAAAAAAAAAAAAAAAAAAAAAAGAGTGCATATAAACTAGATATAGATAATCAGAGTAAAGGATACAAACGTTCCTTGGCCTACACCAGTAATTATTCAATTAAGTATCTAATAGCATCCAACCATATTCTGACTAATTGAATCGCTTTTTATTGTTCATGCTATCAGGCAGTTAAATACACACAGCTGCTTTACAATTTTCTTTCTTCTACCAATGTTAGAAAGTATTATTTAACCTGGTCAGCCACAATTAGGTATCTAAGCCATTCACTCATTAACGTTCTCATTCACTGATTGAGTGAGAGTATCTGAGTGCCTGCCACATCCTACCAACTGTGCTAACTATGGAGAAATGCAGTGCTCCACAAGCTCAACAAGCCTCTCTCCCTACACGGATAATGCACACTCCACAGGTTTACCTCATGTGGCTTCAGAAAGTAAAATCAAGATGAGCCACGTAGGACATACAAGAATCTCTTGCTGTTGCTCTGGGAACACTCACTCTGCCTCCTCCAACAGGAGAACCAGCCACTCCCATGATTCCCACTTACCCAGTTTGATCTAAAACTGCCTCCGCACTACAGTCCCTTGCATTCAGTTTTCACATGGTTTCCCATCTTCCCCACAAAGAGATATAAGAAGTAAGCAGCTGATTTTCTTTCTTCCACAAGTCAGGGAACCAAGGCTGATAACAGTTAAACTGTAACCCAATTTCTATATAAACAGGATAGGATTGGAATTCAGCCCTTAGATTTTTTCTTTTTTCTTTTTCTTTTCTTTTTTTTTTTTTTTTTTTTTTTTTTTTTTGTGTGTGTGTGTGTGTGTGTGTGTGTGTTTGTCTGTGTGTGTGTGTGTTTTTTTTTTTGTTGTTGTTTTTTGGTTTTTGGTTTTTTTTTTGAGAGGTTTTTGCTATAGGGTGCATGAGCTCGCCAGAAAGACAGAGAGAGACAGAGACAGAAAGCAAAAAGTCACCTTCCAGGGAGGATGGCCATGCCACAATCCCTTCTTCTCCATTCTCCTCTCGGGATCTGGGGCATGCACGTACATGCACCCAGCATGAGTTTAAACCACTGGGTCCAGGACTTGAACTGCGGTCAGCTCCATGGGAGTCCAGCAACATATCCATTAAACCAACTGCTGGTCCCTCTTTTTATGAGAGATTTTTGCTATAGGGTGTGTGTGCTCACCAGAGAGACAGAGAGAGGCAGAGAGACAGAAAGCAAGAAGTCACTCCCCTAAAAGGAATGGCCACGCCGCAATTCCTTCTCTTCCAATCTCCTCTCAGGATTTTGGGCATGCATGTGCATGCACCCGGCACCAGATCTGGGACTCTAACCACAGTCGACTATGTGAGAGTCCGGTGACATAACCATTATACCATCTGCTGGTCCCCAGCCCTCAAATTTCTAAATATTACATTTCTCAAACACCAACAGGTAAGTGTGTTCTCCTTTCTCAATTATGTTTGTATCAACATCACCTGGATGATTCCTGGAATTTTTGTAAGCACTCAATAAATGTCTGTTGAGTGTTAAATATATGTAAGTTAACCAGTTAAAACCTCATTGTGTGATACTAAATTGAGTTTTCAGTAACATCTATGTCTTTAATTCAGGGAACTGCCTCCTAATTATAAGCAACCTCGCTTGATGGGTTTGCTCTAATAATGACTTTTCGTTCCAATTAATACAATGCAGTGGGAAAACTAATTCACCGTAAAAAAAAAAAAAAAAAAAAAAAAAAAAATTCTCTGCATTAAAGGAAAAATGGGTGGAGATTATGCCCAAAATGTTACTGACAGAAATTGTATTCTTAATTCTTCTTTCCCCAACACTGAAATGTGCCTCCTCTGTGGTTTGCCTGTGCTTGTACTAACTATGTAAATGTATCTATGATTGATTTTTAAAACAGCACACCAGGGTATTTTCAGCCCCCGAACAAGAAAAATATCATCCAACTGTAAATATCCAATGGAGTATTAAAACTGTTTCTTTTCTGCCCTATGTAATTGCAGAACCCAAAGAGAGAAGAAATAGTTCCTAAAATCCGACTTCCCATTAGATTGAATAAACGTCAACTTGAAAACCAGGAAACAAGAATACCATTAAGAGGTCTTCTGAAATATAAAATATTCAAAAGTCTCTGTGGCTCAGGAAGGATTTCTAAAATTGCTGGACACTTTCCAGCTTGAAACTGTAGGTGAATGTTTGAGTTCCCCTTCTAATTGCACACTGTTATGTGCATGCGCTTATTCCCAAGTCGGACACACTCCACGGGCTTCCAGGCATAAGAGTGCAGCTGTTTATTGATACAACGCTGCAGAAAAACCAGCGTGTTGGATGAGCAGTTAGCACCACGAGAAGCAAACTGAGGAAATGATGCTATTGTCAATTATTAGCCAATGTGATTGGTTTTTCATTAAACATGAACAAAAGTGCATACTGCTAACTGTGGTACAAATTGGTCAGTGTAACATCTTATCTCATTTGGGATGAGGAAAAGACTCGACGATGCCCCCAGCAGTAAAATGTTAGAAGAAAGGAAGGCAGGAGAAGAAAACCCAAATATTAATACATAGGTTTTTAAATAGTACTCATTAGTGCATAACGTAGGCTCCAACCGTTTCTCACTGTAGCAGATTCTTACCCATGTGGGTGAATTCCAGGATAGCTCTTATGACGGGTACTATTTGGGTTCATAATTTTGCCTGAATGTGGAGCTATATTCTCCTCTTTGCAGCTTTTTGGAGATTCTCAACAATAGGGGAAGAAATGGAGGTTCCTCTTTATTCTCATCACTTTCTCTCTCCCTATTCTCAAATAATAGCATAACCTTGAAAATAGGATGGAATTGTCCTTGCTGGTGAAAAAAAAACAAAAACAAAACAAAACTTGAGGATACTTGTACTTTTCAACCACTTGCCACAACCACACTGTTTTAACATCCTGGTGGTTTTAAGATTCAAGCAATTGTTTAGAATATACTTTTTGACTCTCTCTATAAATATTAGTTGTTAGAAGGTGTGTGTACTCAGCAGAGAGCAAAAGAAAGCACTCGCCAAAGGGGTGTGGTCACGCCATCATCCTTTTCCCTCCATTAAACCTTCCCCTCAACATTCTGGGCATGCATAAACATGTGCCAGGTGTTTGACAAGCTGCCAGAGCTGGGATTCATTTCTGGGATTGGCTATGTGGGAGCCAGCTCCCAATTCACAGCACTTAACCACTGCACTAAGGGGTCAGCCTTCTCAGATCATTTTGTTTTACAGAAATGCAGAGAAACTTGATATGTCAAACCTATTAATTTTATATCTCTTGGGGTTTTTGAATAGATTTTTTTTTTTTTTTTTTGGAGAGGTTTTTGCTATAGGGCGCATGCGCTCGCCAGACAGACAGAGAGAGACAGAGAGATAGAAAGCGAGAAATCACCCCCCCAGGGGGGATGGCCACGCCACAATCCCTTCTCCTCCATTCTCCTCTCGGGATCCTGGGCACGTACACACACGCGCCTGGCGTGAGTTTAAGCCACCGGGTCTGAGACTCGAACCGCGGTCGACTACGTGGGAGTCCAGCGACATAGCCATTACGCTAACTGCCGGTCCCTTGAATAGATGTTTTAATGTTGATCTTATGCATTTCTTCCTTTTTAGACTGTCTGTTCAAATACTTTGTTCATATTGCCATTGGATTTTTCTGGATATTCCTCATGATATCATGTTAACAGTAGGGAAAGAGTGAAGCTGTAATTTGGAAGAAATTTTTTAAAGTATCTAGTGGTTATAAACTCTGTTTAAGTGTTACATTTGCTAACAACGTGATCTAAATTTGAAATGTAAGCTACTAATGGGATATTTAAATTTTCATTAATATAGTCTACAGCTCCATGTTGGATTTCCCACATGCAATTTTTTATTTATATGTAAATTCTATAGAATTCAACACTCTGGGCCATGTTTCAGGTTTCTGGGGGTCAGAAAGACCTTAGAGCCATTTGCGTTTTCTACCCCGCTATAATGGTCTGAATCACTGACACGGGATAAGTCTTCTCCAGGTATGTGCAGAATCCCAAAGCTAGGAAGCATTCTTCTATTTCGGGTTTTCTCAACATCGGCATTATTGAAATTTCCAGGTGGATTATTCTTGGTGTGAGAGCTCTCCTGGCCACTGTAGGACATTCCTTCACATCCCTGGTCTCTGCCCACTAAACACTAGCAGGGTCTCTCCAGTTATGATAACCAAGCATCTCCAAAGAGACAAAATTGCTTTCATTTGAAAATTGTTTCTCTAATTTATATAATGAGTAGAAATCTTTGCTACTTTCCAAATTGCTCAGTTAAAAAAAAAAAAAAAAAATGACTGCTTGGAGCCAGCAGGTGGTATGATAGTTAAGGCACTGAACTCACACATGGCCAGTTGTGGTTCAAGTACCAGAGCCGGTGGCTTGAAACTCATCCCAGGTGCATGTGCATCCATGCCCAAATCCCAGGAGAATGGAGGAGAAGGGATTGTGGCATAGCCCTACCCCCTGAGAGGGTGATTTCTCTCTCCCTTTCTCTGGCAAGCACATGCACCCTATGGGAAAATCCTAAAAAATAAAATAAAATAAAGAAAAAAGACTGCTCTAGGGCCAATCAGTGGCATGATGGTTAAGGTGACAGAATTCTACTTGGCCAAATATGTGGTTCAAGTCCTGTACCTGGCAGTTTGAAAAACACACTAGGTGCATGTACATGAATGCTCAAAATTCCAAAAGGAGAAATGGAGAAGAAGGGATTGAAGTGTGGCCATCCTCCATGGGCTGTGCTTTCTTACTTTCCCTCTCTCTCTGTCTCTGTCTCTCTCCTGTGAGCACACACTAGCCCTAGCAAATTAAGAAAAAGAAAAGATGACTGGTCTAGTGTATGCATACAGTAGAAATCTTTCATAATTGTTAAAATGGAAACTCAGTCCCTGCAAATGGCAAACCATTTCTCCCAATGCAAAAGAGACATCAAAGGCAAGTGATGTGACCATGGAAGGAAACACTGGAGTAAGATGTGAGATCCACATCACTGATCGCTTTTGAAAAGTTCACTGTGTTACACAGCCTGTTCTATGACTATACCACCGGGAAAAAGTAAATTAAAAAAGTAACCTACAATTTCCAAGAGGATAAGTTTAAAAGGTACTTGTAAAACTGCCCCACAATGATGGCATCATGAATTACTTCACCAAAATGACAGTGGTTTAGTTTCCATATCCCACAAAGTCTCTGTCTTACTCATTCCTGACTCCTAATCCATAATCAAGTCTCTTTGATTTTGCCTGGAAAAATTATGTGTCTTGAGTTGATCGACTGTTTCCATGTTGTCCACCACCTACTAGGCTGACTCATCAGCATGCCTGGTTTGGTGATCCCTTTCCAAGTAATTTCCTTACGTTCACCCAGTTCCACTCCAATCTATGTAAGCAAGAGCAGCCAGATTAACCTTGGAAAGTAAGTCATTCTAACCGCTTACACCTGTGCCTGCTGTGCTTAAAACTCTTTCAAAAAGGGCCATCAAGTGGCATGGTGGTTAAGAAACTAGACTCTCACATAGCCAACTGCTGTTCGAGTCCTGGACCTAGTGGCTTGAAAGTCACACTGGGTGCATTTGCTTACATGCCCAAAATCTCAGGAGAAGACTGGAAAAAAAGAAATTGTGGCATGGTCATCCCTTCTAGGAGGTGATTTCTCATTTTCGCTCTCATATAAATGTTAAAAAAAAAAAAAAAAAAAGGAAAAGAAAAAAGAAAAAAAAATAGTGAAAGTAGGAACTCCTGGCAGAAGAAAGAGCATGTATCAAGGGCCTGAGATGGAAAAGAGTCAGTGGCTGAAGCAAGAGTAAAGTGGCAAACGATGACGATTGTGCACAGGCTGAAACTGAATTCTGTAGGTTTTGAACCCTGGCGAGAGTCTTGGGCTGAAACTGAATTCTGTAGGTTTTGAACCCTGGCAAGAGTCTTGGGCTGTGATGTTCAGGCAACCAGAACCGGGACTTGAACCACAGTCAGCCACATGAGAGTCCAGTGACTCAACCACCATGCCACCTGACCCCCCCCCCCCACAACACACACTTCTACTTAATGACAAGCTTCTCTTGAAGTTCCAGCTCAAGCCTTACCCTTCCCAATATTGTAATCTGAGGCTTCCCTCCCACATTTTTTATCCTCTCTAATGACAAACTATTATTTTTCTTCATAGCATGCATTTCAATACTTTGTTTACTATGTATACAATTGTACGCACCCATCTCTCGGATCAGACTCTAAGTTCCATGAGGTCAGAGGTCTCATGTGTCTTTGTGTTTGGTAACAACACAAAGCCTTACTTTTAGCATAGATGACATACACATAGTTGAACATACGAATAATTAATTGCCCCTCAATCACCTTTACAACTCTTAAGCATAATGAAAAAGGCTAGCTTACCTGTAGTTCGCAGAGGTTAAAACAAACCACTCATCCCAAAGCACAAATTATGCCTATATCAATATCATCTATCTCTATCTATTGGGTCATTGGAAAAGTCATGAAACATTTTTGCACAGAAAAAAAATACGTCATGACTTTTCCAGCCACCCAATATATTTCCAGGCTGCTCTTTCTAAAGGTAGTGCCAGGGAATAAACGAAAGCCTTGATTGCAAAACTACTCAGTCTCTTCCCCACCTCCTCAAAGGGTGGAACTGCTCTATCATTTGTAATCTAAGTATTCTCTTCTGTCCCTCTTTTACTCTCTCAGGTTTTATTATGCAGCGGTCAATACTCAACAGCAAATCCTGCAAAGGTTAATAGGCCGGCTCCAAGAGCCCACAAGCCTCTTTGCATTTTTATATCCTTCATTATAAGTGGGCTATTTTTATACCTGTGACTGTTAACAATTGGCAAAACCTCAGGCTTGGAATAAAATATGACAAAGGCCAAGAGAGGTAACAATAACATTGCTTGCGCTGCAGCCAGCCTTCCATTAATAACAGCAGGAAGAGGGAACAAGGAAGAGTCCGGGGAAGGTGGGGAAAGGGAAAGGTTTCATGGATCTCAGTGCAGACATTTTCCTGGGATAGAGGGACAAGTAAGGCTCTCCTGGCCAGCTCAGCCCTGGACTCATCTCACTCTCATCTCCTTAACCACTGGCCTGAGATCCTTCAAGACATAAACTCTTAGAACTACAAAAATCGCACAGCTTGACAGAGCCTAATATTTCATGGTCCAAACAGCCACAGGGCATTTGAGTATTTCTTATAAGTAATAAAACCCACCTTTGTAAAATTGTATGAAGTTCTTTCATAATCTATTTGCATACAGGAGAAAAGAGGCATCTACAAGAATGTTCATTACTTTGTGGTTTAGTAGCAAAAATCTGAAAATAACCTAAATGTCTATCACTGGAGGGGTGTTATGTAAATTGGGGTACATTTATGCTTTGGAATCTTGCTGCATCACTATTATTAATTTTATACATCAGTGACTGCTAGCTGACATTGTATACATTTTTACTATTTATACATATTTATTACACAATTTAAAATGTATTTACTCTCTGTTTCCAGAACAATCACAGAAATTCCATTACAGAAATATTAATGTGGTGTGGGGCAGGGGCAGAGACCTTGTTTTCAGTACAATGTAGGGCATACAATATTTATATAACAAATGTTTGTTGAATGCATAAAGAATGAATTAATACTATATTACCATTAAAGATATATAGTTAACCCATAGGTAACTAAGCAGAGATAATTTTCTTTTAAGGTTTTTGCCATAGGGTGCATGTGTTTGCTGGTGACAGAGAGACAGTGAGAGAGAAAGAGAGAAATCACCCCCTAGGGGGAATGACTACACTGCAATCCCTTCACCTCCATTCTCCTGGGATTCTGGACACACACACACACACACACACACACACACACACACACAGAACATTATTTTCAAGTCATTAGGTATAGGATTCAAACCATGATCAGCCATATAGAAATCCAGCACCTTAATCACCACATCATCTGCTAGCCCCACAGAGAGAATTTGTCTTTTTGTTTGAAGAGGTTTTTGCTATAGGGCGCATGCGCTCGCCAGACAGACAGAGAGAGACAGAGAGATAGGAAGCGAGAAATCACCCCCCCCCCAGGGGGAATGGCCACGCCACAATCCCTTCTCCTCCATTCTCTTCTAGGGATCTTGGGCATGCACGCACATGTGCCCGGCATGAGTTTTAAGCCACCAGGTCCGGGACTCGAACCGTGGTTGACTACGTGGGAGTCCAGCGACATAGCCATTACGCTAACTGCTGGTCCTGACAATTTGTCTTTTTAGAGAGATTTTTGCCATAGGGCATGTGCACTCACCAGAGAGACAGAGAAAGACAGAGAGAGAGTAAGCAAGTCTGCCCCAGGGGAATCGGCCATGCCACAATCTCTTATTTTCCAGTTACCTCTCAGAATTTGGTGCATGCACACACCTGTGCCAGGCATGAGTTTTAAGCTGCCAGGTCCAGGATTCAAACTGGGGTTGACCTTGTGAAGTTCAGTGACATAAACATTATGCCGTCTGCTGGTCTCCAGAGAGAATTTTTTAAATGCTCTTACTGTAAATTTATAGGGGTAAGTGGTCCATGGGAATCTGGGAAATGCCATTTTTAACTCCCTTACCTGTGTAACACTGAAGGGCACACCAGACAGAGGGAAAAATTCTTACCAAGTGCTGAACTACCACACCCTTCCCCAGGTTCACTTGCTTACCCTGATGAAAAGTTAGGAACCTAGGTTGAGGTTTTGAAATTCAAAGTCATCTTCTATAAATCCAAATAAACAATGTCATCTTCTTTTGTTATTTTGGCCTGCTTCTAAGTGAGCTGTCTATTTGGATGGCTGACACCGTGGTTTCTTTTAGAACTGAGCACGTATCTTGTAGGTGTCCAGCTCCCCTGGATCGGAGAGGCTCCATGTTGACTGCAGTGCACATAGTCTGTGTCCTGTGTGCCAAGCTGGTTGGAATGTGGAGGACTATAGAATTTAATGGTTGTGAGTAAATATATGACATTCTAGGCCCGTTGGTGGCATGGTAGTGAGAGTGGTTGGATCCACCACATGACCAGCTGTGTGGTTCGAGTCATAGACCCCATGGCTTGAAAGACATACCAAGCACTTGTGTGTGCATACCCTACCCCACAAAAAAGCCCCAAGAGAGAATGGAGAAGGGATTGCAGCATGGCCATCCTCCATTGGGGAGGGTAATTAAAAAAAAAATCATTCTAATAGAATGAAGTTGAAACCAGCTCCTGCATCTTCAGGACCTTGTGTAAGTCACTTATTCCTTCCGAGGCTCAGTGTCACCATCTGAAAGAATGTAATACCTCAAACTGACATAGGATATTTTAAGAATTAAGTGAGTATATGAGAAATGCAGAACAGTGCCTGACACGTGGCAAATGTACAACGTATGGTGGTTACATGGTTTTCATGAAGTTTTGATGAGCAATACCATACGTGTCCATTTAGGATTATTATATATTCAAGCCACTGACTGGGCCAGTTCTGTGGCACAGCAGTCAGCTGCTCAGGAGAAGATGAATCTCACACAGCAACCACAGTTCGCATCCCCAGCCCAATCAACCTACAACACGCCAGGCACACATGCAAGTACCCAGGATCCAATGGGCAAGAGGTAGGGAATCGTGATGTAAAAGGTGCTTGTCTCTCTCTCTCCCCACCTCTATCCCTCTCAAGCGTTGTGCACACTCCATCATGAATAAACAAAAATACAATAGGAAACCACATAGCACCTCAATAATGACGTATACTTCACCAAGAAGGGTCACACGTGAGTGAAGGTAGAGAAGGCTTTTTTTTTTTTTTTTGGAGAGGTTTTTGCTATAGGGTGCGTGTGCTCGCCAGACAGACAGAGAGAGACAGAGAGAGAGAAAGCAGGAAATCACCCCCCAGGGGGGATGGTCACGCCGCAATCCCTTCTCCTCCATTCTCCTCTCGGGATCTTGGGCACGCACGCACACGCGCCCGGCGTGAGTTTAAGCCACCGGGTCCGGGACTCGAACCGCAGTCGACTACATGGGAGTTCAGCGACATAGCCATTACTCCAACTGCTGGTCCCGGGAAGGCTTTTTAAAACTTACTTTCATTCCTGAAAAATAATTCAAAACACGTCATCTCAGATAGAACATTTTGTCCCTCCCAATCCTCTTTCCTTTCCATCCTAGAATGTGGTATCTACTGAAGCTCACGCGACAGTAGGGAGCCTCCGGTAATGCTATCTGATCAAGTAGAAAGGAGACAGACACTCCTTAAAGCATCATGGCATGTAAGTGACATGGCAGCAGGAGGCAAGCGCAGGCACTGTGAAAGAGCTCACTTACTTTAGTCCTCCCTACACTTTAAAAAAATGTACACCGTCTAACAAAAACGCTTTAAGCATGCATCTCTCCTATGTGAAGATTTATGGGCAAATTACACATCTGTACTACGCACTAATATCACTGGCACACGTAAACTATTAAAATAGGGATTCTAAAGGTGTCAGAAAAATAATAATATAGAGAAATCCTGACATGGTCTTCTGGAAGCAAGTAGTGTCTTGTATATAACTGGGGACATAACTGTCCCCCCACTGAAAAATGCTCTTTTAGAGAATCCTCTCTAGGGATCTTTTCACCCTAGGGTTGGAGAATTTTCCTTTTCTGCTGTTCTCAAGGGAGGCTGAGCAGGGGTGGCCAAGGGTTAAAACAGAGGTCAAACTGCCCTCACATATGTTTAATGTGGCTCTAGTTATACATCTTTTTAACTAGCTGTCACAATTTAATACACAGAATATTTCTCTAATCTAAAAAATTAGGAAGTCCAGAGAGTCTCTGAATCCAGAAGCATTTTGACTTAACACAGTCCTTACAAACTGTTTCCTAATTCGTAAAACCTGCTGTGATTCAACAGGCATTGGAGCTCACAACTCTTCATAGACTGCAGGGCCCGTAGGTCACACAAGAAGCAGGGAGAGATGTCTTAAAAAAGAGATTTTGGGGACCAGCAGTTGGCATATTGGCTATGTCTCTGGACTCCCACGTAGTCAGCACAGTTCGAGTCCCAGACCTGGTGGCTTAAACTCACGCTGGGTGCGTGCCCAAGATCCCGAGAGGAGAATGGAGGAGAAGGGATTGTGGTGTGGCCATCCCTCTTGGGGGGGGGGGGTGATTTATCACTTTCTGTCTCTCTGTCTGTCTCTGTCTTTCTGGCAAGCGCACACGCCCTATAGCAAAAACCTCTCAAAGAAAAAGATTTTGATGAGCCAAGACTCCATGTCTGTTGGAGAAGGTAGGCTAAATAGGATAGCAGAGAAGCCATTCCTCGGTTTTCATCCACCGTCATCTCTGCTGATTTTTCGAAAACCCAGAGAAAGGGACTGTTTGAATATTCTTCGTGTCTTAGAGTACAGCCTTTGTAATAACGGCGTTATAGCGCTCTAGGACCACAGTGAATTTCGAGGCAGCAAGAAATTTGTGTGCTCCCAAGCACATTTATCAATATAATCTTCCATATTTTCCGCCCGCACATATGGCTGTATGTACAGTCTTGTTCACGGGCCATTTCACCCATGGAAAGTGGGGAGAAGGATGGTGGCAGCCAGCCAGATGGGAACTAGGGACTGTGTTCATGAGACGATAATGTATGTCTATAAAGCAAATAAACAATAGCCCATTATTTACAACGTTGGTACTTTGTTAAATAGTGATTTCTTGCACAAATTTTGATTTTTTAAAATACACTATTAAATGATCAGCAGGTGGCATGGTTGTTAAGGTCTGGACTCTCATATGGTTGATCATGGTTCGAGTCCCAGACCTGGAGGCTTATGTATGTGTGTGCATGCCCAAAATCCCAAGAGGAGAATGGAGGAGGATTTTCGTGTGGCCACCTGGAGGTGACTTCTCACTTTCCCTCTCTCTGCCTCTCTCTGGTGAGCACAAATGCTCTATGGCAAAAACTTAAAAAGTGATTCATTTAATTGCTGAGCTTCTTGAAGTACCCTGAAATTCTGTATTTGAAGTGAGGGCTTCATTCTCTCCCCCTCACCTTTTCTGGGTGTCAAGTCTCTCTTTCATGCTTGTGGGTTCAGGGCTAAATTTATGATGTTTGTATGTATGTATTTAACTATGTCTTTACCTCACTAGAGGCAGGCCTAGAGCATTATCCCCACGCACAGAGCATCATAGCCCCTCTGGATGCCGGTGAGGCTCCAAGGTCTCTCCAAGCCTTGGGTCCAACCCTGCACTCCAGCCTGACCTAATTGGCCCATGCTATTTGGAGCCTTGGAGTTATGTCCGTCCCCATAGAACTGGCTTTCCTCATTTACCTACACTCCCAACGAGAACATGGCAACCTTACAAATACAGCAGCTGCTCTCGCACTGCTAATTTTAGTTATGGGAACTTTTTTCCCTAAGTTTTTTATCCATTTTTCTCACTCTCTGGGATCCTGTGATAACCCCCAAGTGACTCATCTCCACTTGCCAGCAGGAACTACTTTCCCACTTTAAAAAAATCCCAAAGCCAAATGTTAAAGGTGTCCTGCATCGCAAATATCTAAGACTCCACTTCTCCCATGGTAGAAGGGGTGCTAAAAATTCGTTTCTTTTAGATGATTAGACCCTTTCAAAGGTCAGAGGAGAAATAAATTTAGCTCAGGCAGTAAAAGGGAAAGATCCCATCACAGAGTTGCAGCAGAGCCCGATGAAAAGTTATGCTGGTGTTAAGGCTGCCCTGTTGATTTCAAGTGAGCGGAGTCACAGGGGGCAGAGAACTGACAATGTGCTGTGAGCAGAGTTCCATGTTGTCAAATCTCCTCCTACAGCTAATCGTGGCATTGCTTCCTATTGACTTGCAGGAAAAATGAGTTCAACTCCACCTATTGGTGTTTTTGTTCTTTCTTCTGTTTATGTGGAATGACATACTACAAATAAGCACGAGAAACATAAGCAATACTTTGGTGTCTGCTTCCTTCAAGTTAAGGGGCTGCTAAGATGACATGGAGGTCCTGGGACTCACAACCTTGGATGATGGGATTTGGGGAAAAAGAAGCACATTGTCCTTATTGTGTCTCCACCTGTCTCCACTTATCGTGTGCCCTCCTACATGACCGTCCTCAATTGCCCCACCTCTTATGTATCTAATAGTTTCTATTCTATGCAGACAAAGCAATCCTGGGGAAGGTATAAGAAAGAAAATGTTGGTTCAGCAGGTGGCATAGAGGTTAAGGCAGCTGGATCCCACGTGGCTGACTGCGCTGTTCCAGTCCCAGACCCAGTGGCTTGTAAATCACGCCAGGCACATGTGTGTGCATAATCTAAATCCAGAGAGGAGAATAGAAAATAATGGATTGTACTGTGGCCTTCCCCCCGGGAGTGATTTCTCACCATCTCTCTCTCTCTCTCTCTCCAATCTCTCTCTAACAAATGCATGTGACCAATAGCAAAAAAAAAAAAAAAAAAAAAAAAAAGAAAAAAAAAGAAAGAAAAAAAATGTAAAATTCTTTAAGACAATTTAACAATTTTTCAAACGTTTTTCTGGAGAAGGCCAGATATTGAGTATCTTGGAGGTCAGCAGGGTACAGAGGTGCATAATGTTCTGCTATCTGTACCCAGATAGGCTTGTGCCCCAAGGTCTCCCTGTGCACACTGAGTGTGCATGTGTGCTTGTGATCCAGGCTGGCTGAGGCTGGGGGTGGATTATGATGTGGAGACCCTTTGACAATGAGTCTCTCTCTCTCTCTCTCTCTCTCCTCCCTCCCTCCTATTCTCTGTCTCTTTCACTCAGGGAAGAAATAAATAAGGTTAGAAAAAATATTTTTGGCATGATGAGCCATACCACGTCTTTGCAATGACTTGACTTTGCCATCCTAGTGCTCAAAAGCAGCCATGGACCAAATGAGTGTGACTCTATTAAAAGAAAAACAAACAAACAAAAGACAGCCAAAAATTTTATTTACAAAAAAAAAAAAAAAAAGTTGTGATCTGTGGTTGGTTTGCCTTCCCCTACTCTAAAACAAGGACTAATACAAAGGTATCTGGCATTGTGTCCTTCTAGATTAGAACCTTATAAGCAAGCAAGTACCCTGGCAGAAAGCAACAAGCTTCTGTTCTTTAAAAGAACAAAAAGCATTCTTCAGGTTTAGAACCTAGTGCCTGTGGTTTCTTGGTGATATCATTATGATGGGGGAACTTACCCTTGGACCATCATGGGGTATTCACTTGAATGTTAAATTATAAGAGAAATACAATGCTGCTTCTACTAAGAAAAGACAAGCACACATTACCATTGGATTTTTTCATCTCTCCTTCTTTTCAACATAAACTTGAAGTCACAAGTTAACAGAATACAAGTTTGTTTATTAGATTGTTGGTATTCTGTCTGGGGTTGAGTGATCCGGAGAGTTTGGCCCATGAGTTGATCCACTGCACCTGTTGCAGTTCTGGCCTGGCCACGGCTGCATTTAGAGAGCTAATTTTAGACTGTGAGCAAGAAGAGAGTAGGAATATATCATGTTCTCTGGGACATGCCCCTTGGGTCATGATGTATTTATAAAAATAGCTCCCAAGGACTGCTCTCCTTGGTGAACAAAAAGTCAATCTCTCTCTTCCTTTTTCTTTCATTCTCTCTCTCTCCTTCTGAATGCATGAGCATGCACACGTGCATACACACACAATACACTCTTCATTTATTCTTAGGTTAAGAGATACTCCATGGCGGTAGTTTAAAGTATGTTAGAACCAGGCACTGCATTTCAGTATCAGACAAAGCTATAAGTTATGCCAGTTAAAAAAATACATACACACAAATGTTTATATAAAAGTTCAGAACACTTAAACTCTGACTCTCCTTCCCAACCCTGGCCAACCCATAGATTCCCAACACAAGAAGCTGCTTCCTCATAGTGATTAGGATTTTGTCAAACATCAGATAACACAAGAACAAGATTCTAGGCCAATTTCCAGTCTCCCAGAAACACAAAGACCACTCTAGTCAGGATGAGAATATGCCAAACTTTAACCTTCCAAAAAAGGCCATGGAATCTAATATGCATGTGTCATGGCCCTCTAAGGCAGGTCAGATCTCCCTTCAAATACTCAGTGTTCTCCAAGAACACTTGGATATAGAAATACTTTTCTCAAAAAGCAATCAGCAGGCCAACTGCGGTGATACACAGAGAGCACCATCTCTTGAGAGGACAGAAGCCACATGACAGGCCAAGTTTTGGCTTTCTAAAGCCAGCCTCTCTTTCCAGCCAAACTAAATGTGGGTGCAGTAATCTGGGCTAGTTGGGAGGCTGAGCAGCAGGATGGTGACACAGCAAGACTCTGTCAAAAATCCCATCTCGGTCTCCTTTTCCATATCTTTCTCCCTCTGTATCTCAGAAAGGGGGAAAAAGCAACTATTAATACTCTTCTCAGGGTGACAATAACTAGTTGATATTTTTGTGGAGTAATTGAGGGAGAGCTAAAGTGGTCTCCTTTCTTGTAACAAGCTACCTCTATTTAGTTTAAGTCATTTTATCAATGCCATCAGTGGTGACATCTTTAACTCTTTTTGTTTGTTTTGTCATTTGCATCTTGCCTGAGTTTGGTTTATGTTAAAAAGGAAGGTTTAGTGTTTGCTTTTTAGGTTAAAGTTTATATAAAAAAAAGAGTTTGGGTATGGTCTCTTCCACCACCTATGAGACCACGGACCATTAATAACACTACGTCTCAGCATGCTGGGCACTGTCAAGTGCTCTCACTGCACATATGACTTAATTTTTCCCATAGTCCTATCCAGTAGGCACCATCAATGTCCCTGTCACATCGACGAGGAGACTAGGGCTTAAAGACAGGAAATAACTTTCTTTGTATTAATATTACATGTAATATCACATGTCCAGTAAATAGAGGGCTGCAGTGGCAAGCCCAGGTGTCTTGGCTTTAGGGTCTGAGGTCGTAGCTACACCAAACACACTCCATCCCTCAGGAATCTAAGCCCATTCTGGTTTCCACACATTACTAGATGACCATAAGAAATCACTTGGTTTTGGGGGGCTTCAGCTATGAAATTAGCAGTTAGTGTCAGACAACCTTAAAGATACCTTTCAGCTCATTTACTTTATAACGCACAATATTTTGATTACCTTCACTAGTCCTATTGCTTAAATGTGGCTTGTTTTTTGTGTTTTTGTCAATTTAAGTAATTCATAATTAGAAACAAACAAACAAAAGACAGACTAAAAGACTGAACTCTAGTCTGAGATTTTAAATTTGTTTTGATAAAACTTTGCAGATCAAAATTGTACCATATGCCAATTGGTTTAACCAGTTTATTTGGTGATGGTTATAGCTCTCAGTAGATGTAATCTTTATCAAAACTCCGTTATATTTCAGTATAGGCTTTTAAAATTTTTATTTATTCATTCATTTATTTTAATTTGACGAGAGAGAGAGAGAAAGCGAGCCACACATTCAGGACTTGAACTGTGATTGGCCAGGCAGAAGTATCCAGCACCTTAACCACCATGTCACCTTCTGGTCTCTTTTGTAGAAGCTTATATAAGCTACATGTATTTGGGTCTAGTTTGGATGGAAATGAAGTGAGAGGGTCAGGAGACATCAGGATACCCAGTACTACCATAGAGGGTGCCTCTCATGTGCCCAGGGGCTAGGGGAGGTGATCAGAGTTTTGCCTCAGGCTGGTCTCTAGCAATTGCTGGAAAGCCTGGAGTACCAGGGCAGGTCTGAAGTAGCACACACAGAGGCCAATCCAATTGCTGCTAAGCTTTATGTTTTGATTTTCCCTTTTGCAGGCAACAGCTATACTTTTATGTCTCAGACTAATGTGCACAGGGATGGCATTCTTTTATACAGTAAGAAGTATTCATGGGTTTTCTGGTTTCTGGTTTTTGGACATCTCCACTTTGGAAAATATTCACTCACCATCCTAATAGGTGGACAACAAGACAATAAGCCATGTGAGTCTCACAAAAAGAAAGGTTAGAAATGAGAGAATAATCATGTTTTTATACTAATAAACATACTCAAAAGGGAATATATCAATATTTACTTAATTTTAAAACACTTTAGAAGAATCAAACATCAATGTTGAGTATGAAAAATATATAATAGTTAAATTAAGATGAAAGTAACATTATAAGCATAGCTAAGAAATAAATGAGTTAGAAGATAGAAGAAGAAAGTATAGACACTCTTCTGAAGGAAGAGAAAATTACTAGAAAACATAAAAGGAGAGCTAATCAATAAGAGAATAGAACTAGAAATATTAACAAATGAATAATTAAAGCCTATAAAGGAAAAAGAATGATAAAAAAGAGATAATATATCAGAAGGGCATGGAATAAGTTATATAGAAATAAAAAATTATATATAGTAAAAGAATGAATGAACCCAGAATAAAAGCAAACTCAGAGATAGTCCAAGGTGTTGGAATTACCAGACAAGCATTTCAGAATTACTATATTAAAACTAGCAAGAATTCTAGTTAAAAGGATGAATAACATCTAAAGAGAAATGAAATGTAGGTACAGAAATGCACACTGTAAAAGAGAACTAAATGGAGATAGTAAAAATGTTTGACAAATCAAAAATGAAGATTCTATTATATTTAGATTAACAGAGACGGGCTAAAGAAAGTAAAAAAGATTAATGAATCAGACCAGTCGGCAGAAATTATCCAAGTTTAAACACAAAGAAAAATAGAATGAAGGAAAAAAAGGATTAAATTAACAAAATCTGTGGAATAATATTAAATGTTAATATGTGAACATAGTTGTAATTCCGAAAGAAGAGAGCAAAAAGGAGTAAAATAAACATTTGAAGAAATAATAACTAAGAATTTTTCAAAATTGGGGACCAACAGGGAACCAGCAGTTGGTGTAATGGCTATGTCGCTGGACTCCCACGTAGTCGACCGCAGTTTGCGTCCCGGACCCGGTGGCTTAAAACTCACGCCGGGTGCATGTGTGTGCGTGCCCAAGATCCCGAGAGGAGAATGGAAGAGAAGGGATTGCGGCGTGACCATCCCCCCTGGGGGGTGATTTCTTGCTTTCTGCCTCTATGTCTCCCTCTGTCTTTCTGGCGAGCTCACATGCCCTATAGCGAAAACCTCTCCAAAAAAAAATTGGGGACCAACAGATGGCATAATGGTTACGTCACTGAACTCCCATGTGGTCAATCATGGTTCGAATTCTGGAACCAATGGCTTCAAACTAACACTGGGACATGAGCATGCATGCCCAAGATCCCAGGAGGAGAACAGAAAACAAGGGATTGCAGTGTGGTCATCCCCACTCCCCTGGAGGGTGTGTGTGTGTGTGTGTGTGTGTGTGTGTGTGTGATTTTTCACTTTCTGTTTCTCTGCCTCAAAACAAAACAGAACACTAAGAATTTTTCAAAATTGATGAAAGAGATGAATATATAGATATATAAGTCTCAGTGACCCTCAAGTACAAAAAAACCCCCAAAAAACTAGAAATACAATGGTCACATTGTTAAAAAAAAAAAAAAAAAAAAAAAAAAAAACAAACAAACATAAAGAGAAAAATTCAAAAAGAAGTCAGAGGAAAGAGACACATTACATATTTAGGAGTATTCCAGTAAAATAAAACTAGCAGACAATGAAATGGCATTTTGAAAGTACTGAGAGTAGAAAAAAAAAGTGGCTTTGTTATCCTACAATTCCATATTCTGTAAAAATACACTTTAAACAATAACACACACACACACACACACACACACACACACACACAGCAAGACAGACAAAAACTGAAAGATTTCATCTTTAACACATTCTCATTACAAAAAGTAAGGAAAGACTACTTTTAGGGCTAAAAGAACATAATACCAGAAGAAATCTCATGTCATCTGTAAGAAATGAAGAATACCAGAAAGGATAGATATCTGTGTATATTATAAAACCTAATTCTTGGTTACCTTTATATATTAACATATTTTATTAACTTAGTTTAAATTGCTATTGACTGTCAAAGCATATGTAGTGATAAAATACAAGTCAATAAAAGTACAAATGACAAATACACATAAATGGAATTATGTCATAAATATCTTATAGTGTCTTTATATACTAATGGTTGACTATGATAACTTAAAAATCAATATTATAACTTTTATTTATTTATTTATTTATTTTTTTGGAGAGGTTTTTTTTGCCATAGGCCGCGTGCGCTCACCAGACAGACAGAGAGAGACAGAGAGACAGAAAGCGAGAAATCAACCCCCAGGGGGGATGGCCACACCGCAATCCCTTCTCCTCCATTCTCCTCTCGGGATCTTGGGCACGCACGCACACGTGCCCGGCCTGAGTTTTAAGCCACCGGGTCCTGGACATGAAACACGGTCGACTACGTGGGAGTCCAGCGACATAGCCATTACACTAACTGCTGGTCCCAATATTATAACTTTTATAAAAACTACTAAGATATAAAAACTTTAAAAGATCCAAGGGATAAAGTAAAACACAACACGTATTTAACCCAAAGATAGATAAATAGATGATAGATAATCACTCAAAAGAAGTCAGAAAAGAAGGAACTAAGGAGTAAAGGGAATATTAAAAAACATTAAACCCAAGCATCTCAGTAGTTAGATTAAATGAAGTTAGTCTAAACATTCCATGCAAAAGGCAATGTGTGCTAAACTGGAAAAAACTATAAGACCCAAATGTTACATCTTTACTGGAAGCACACTTTAATTATAACACAGATATAAGTTGCAAACTTTTTAAAAGTCAAACAGTATAACAATCAGATACCATGCAAAGCACAAGAGGTGTGGCTTGGACAGCTGCAGTGGTGCAGTGGTAACATAATGCTCCGTCATGCCAAAGCCAAATGGAAAGGTCTCAAGTTGGCATCCTCAGGTCTCCCTGCACACACTGGCATGAATGTGAATGCCCATTATCCTGGCTGGTTGTAACTCGTCACATATCATAGTGTGACAAGTCTATTGGGGTGCTTCTCTTTCTCTCTGTCTCTCATGAGAGAAATGCATAAATAAACTTTAAAAGGTAGGTGTAGCTATATTAATGTAATAACATAGCTTGTTAAACATACTCCTAAATACGTATGTACCTAAAAGTGTCCTAAACTCATAAAGCAAATACTTTCAGAATGAGAGGGAAAAGACACATTAATCCACAATATTCTAATACTATAAAAATTCATATAACAGGGACCAGTAGTTGGCATAATGGCTATGTTGCTGGACTCCCATGTAGTCGACCGCAGTTCGAGTTCCAGTCCCAGTGGCTTAGATTCATATCAGGTGCGTGTGCATGTGTGCCCAAGATCCTGAGAGGAGAATGGAGGAAAAGGGGTTGCAGTGTGGCCAGCCCCCCTGGGGCCGGTGATTTCTTGCTTTATGTTTCTCTGTGTCTTTCTGGAGAACGCATGCGCCCTAAGGCAAAAACATCTCTAGAAAAAAATAATAAAAAATTTAAAAATGTATACAACAGAGGACAGAATAATTCCTGTTCACTTTTTGAGGCCAACATAACCTTGTTAATAAAATATTATGAACATAGTCACAAAATCCTCACAAAATATTTTCACATATAATCTGGTAAAATAGAATTTAGATAAAATATCATGACCAAATTGATATATTTTAGGAATGTAAGGGTAACATGACATGAGAAACTCAATCAATGGAATATATTACATTCAAATAATAAAAGAGAGAAAGCATAATTAACTCAGTAGATGCAAGAAAGCATTATCCGATATAATCTACAATCTATTTGAATTAATAAGTAAATTTAGCAATACGTTTACAAGATCAATATATACTAATCATAGGCATTTGAAAAAATCACCTTTGTGTGTGTGTTTGTAATATTTTTCTTTAGAAATTTTTGCTATAGGGCCCATGCATTTGCCAGAGAGACAGAAAGCAAGAAATCAACCCCCAGGAGGGATGGCCATGCCGTAATCCCTTTTCTTTCATTCTCCTCTTTGGATTTTGGGCATGCAAACACACATGCCCAGCATGAGTTTCAAGCCACTGGGTCTAGGACTCAAACCACCATTGGCCATGTGGGAGTCCAGCAACATAATCACTACACCACCTGCTGCCCCCCATCCTAATATATTATTTACAATAACATCAAAATGATCAAATATCGGCCCCAGGACAGTAGCACAGGTGGTAGCATAATGATCTGCAGTGCTAACTGGATTTTGAGTTGACTTGAAACATGTAAATTTGCACACCTAACATCTGGCCTAGCTGGAGAATGGGGAAGGGGGTGTGTGATGAACCCTTGTCGAAAGTGCATGCCTACCTGTCTCTCCACCACTCTCTCTCTTTTTCTCAGTAAAATAAATAAACTTAAAAAAAAAAGTACCTTGGAATAAATAACAGAATAGGTCAAGAAATTTATAAAGAAAATCCAGCAGAGTAAATTTAAAAAGATCTAAAAATGGATATGTAATGAAATGTTCAATTTGAAAGACTTTATTGTTAAGATGTCCATTCCCTTTGAATTGATATGTAGATTCAATGCAATTCTTATCAAAATTCCTGAAGGCTATCTGATGAACTAGATAAGACTATTATAAAATTAATTTGTAAATGCAAAGAATGTTAAAGAACCTGTCTTTTAAACAAAATAATAATAAATTTAGATGACTTCTTCTGATATTTTTTTAAAATATTTTAATTTAATGGGAGTGCTATATCAGGAAAATTAAATACAGACACACAGAAATAAGAGTTCAAAAACTAAGAGAGTGGCCAACTTAATCGTAGGGAGAAGTCTGGAGTTGAATATTATATCCCAGAATTTAATCGGGAAAATTGAACCACAACAGAAGATAAAGTACATGAGACTGAATTGGTGAAGTATAATTTTATGACTTTTGACTAAAATATTGCTGATTTTCTTGTAGACTTTGTTATTTGGTTGTAAGGATTTGTGTCCTGTCTTGAGATATGGATAGGTTCATGCACCTATCATTTGATCAGAATCCTAACCTGTTTCCTGGCTTTAAGCAAAGTTTCTTACCATTTCTTTAAGTTAAATCTGGTTTTCTTACTAGTATCAAGTGAACTTGCTATTGAAAGTAGTTAGATTATTTAAAAAATTGTATTATCAATACAATGTGGGTGGGAAAGGAATGGAAGACAATTGTAGACTCCAGAGATAGTGTGAGAAGAGGGTGGGAAAGGACAGAGGGTCAGAAATAGGGGTAAAACATTTTTTTTCTAGAAACTAGAAATGGAAAATTTGTGATAATAATATGCATGATTAAGCCCCTATGCAGTATATTCTGGATGGGGAATCACATTTTGTATGCTGTGATGATGCTTAGGGAAAGAATGTAAATTAAGTTGAAAAAAAAAGTTTCAGAAAAATAAAATACATATTCGATGAAAAAAAATTAATGGTACTTATTATCATTATTTTTTAATTTGCTATAGGGCATGTGTGCTCACCAGAAAGAGACAGACAGAAGGAGAGAGAGGGAAAGTTAGAAAGCAAGCTGCCAGGTCTATGACTTGAACTGCAGTTAGCCATTGTGAAAGTCCAACATCTTAACCACCACACCACCTGCTGGCCTGACTACTATCTGATTTTAAAACTCCCTGTAAGGCTACAATAATAAAGACCACATGGTATTGCTATAAAATAGATGCATTAAAAAATGGAGAAAAACAGAAGAAGTCAATGGAAGTTACCACTAAGGCCCAGCTGTGGAAGCACCTGCTGCTAAAATGCTTCATTATGTAGGCTGGAACCACGCAGAAGGCCAGTCTCAAGGCTGCAGTGGCATGTGCCTGCGATCTCATTAAATCAGGAGGCTGAAAAAGGGGAATTAGGAGTTCAAGGGCAGCATGAGTAACATATTCAGATCTGGTCTAATAAAAGAGCCAGGTGTGGTAGCATTTGCCTTAATACTTGCTGGGGAGCTGAGACAGGAAAGAGGCAACATAGAAAGATCCTTCTTTAAAAAAAAGAATTCAAAAAAATAAAAAAAAAGAAGAAAAAGAAAGAAAGAAAAAGAGAAAGCATGGAAGAAAGAAAAGAAAGAGAAAGGAAAGGAAGGAAGGAAGGAAGGAAAGAAGGAAGGAAGGGAGAGAGAGAGGGAGAGAGAGAGAGGGAAAGAGAAAGAAAGAAAGAAAAAGAAAGAAAGAAAGAAAGAAAGAAAGAAAGAAAGAAAGAAAGAAAGAAAGAAAGAAAGAAAGAGGGAGAAAGAAGAAAAAGAAAGAAAAAGTAAAAGAAAGAAAGGAAAGCAGTTAGGCAGGAAAGAAGGAAGGAACAAAGAAAGAAATGAAATGAAATGAAATGAAAAGAAAGTAAAAAGACAGGGACCAGCAGATGGAGTAATGGTTACGATGCTGGACTCCTATGTAGTGAAATGCAGTTTGAGTCCTGGACCCGTTGGCTTAAATTCATACCAGGAGCATGTGTGTGCATGCCTAAGATCCTGAGAGGAGAATGGAGGAGAAGGGATTACAGGGTAGCCATCCCTCCTGAGGGGAGGTGGTGATTTCTTGCTTTCTGTCTCTGCCTCTGTTTGTTTTTCTGGCAAGTGCACATGCCCTATTGCAAAAATCTCTCTCTAAAAAAAAAATAAAACTGAAAATGAAAAGAGAAATTGTGATGAAGTCAGTGAAAAAGAAATATCTATTGGTAGAATAACAAGATATTGGTACAATAACAAGATTTTTTTTTACCCTGTACACAAAATTAATTTTATATGGATCACAAATCTACACATAAAACCCAGACCATAAAGCTTTAAGAAGAATGTACTTGCAACATCTGGGTAGGCAAATAGAAAGTGTAAAATATAATAAATTAGACGTAATCAAAATAAAAACTTTGTCCAGCAAACAATGTCATTAAGAATGTGAGTCAACAAGCTACAGGATGAGAGAAAGACATTTAAAACATCAACATAATGGAAGATATGTATCCAGAGTATATTCTGAACTCCCTACACAACAAAAAGAGACATAATGCAATAAAACAATAGGCAAAAACTTGAGCACACAAATCAGGAAAGATACTGGAATGGCTGTTAAGCATGGAAGGATAAGAAACATCATTAGAATCAGAACAAAGCAAATCTAAACTATAATGGGGGTATACATGTATACCTACTAGAATGATTAAGTTAAAAAAATAAAAACAGCAAATGTTGGAAAAGACATAGAAAAATGGAAACTCATACATTGCTTGTGAAATAACCTTACTGAAAATTTACTTAGTAGCTTCTTACAAAATGATGATTCTCAAACATTTTTTTTTTTTTTTGAGAGGTTTTTGCTATAGGGCGCGTGCGCTCGCCAGACAGACAGAGAGAGACAGAGAAATAGAAAGCGAGAAATCACCCCCCAGGGGGGATGGCCACGCCGCAATCCCTTCTCCTCCATTCTCCTCTCGGGATCTTGGGCACGCACGCACACGCGCCCGGCGTGAGTTTAAGCCGCCGGGTCCGGGACTCGAACCGCGGTCGACTACGTGGGAGTCCAGCGACATAGCCATTACGCTAACTGCTGGTCCCTCAAACATTTTTTGATCACGATCCCTTTACATGGTTTTCACTTTAAAGCAGCCCAAGGAGCTTTTGTTTACATGATAATAATCTGTCTATATTTACTGTATTAGAAACGTAAAAGAATTAACTATACCCTGATTCATTCATTTAAAAACAATTCACATAAGGAAAAATTTTAAAGGGAAATAATATTTGCTAAAACAAAAAGAATTAATGAATGATACTGGTTCACAGTTTGGTAAACGCTTTTAAAATCCACCTTAATAGAAACCAGTTGGGTTCTTATTTTTTCTTCTTGTTTTCTTTCTAGTTACTGTTTAGGTTGAAACATAGATAAAACATGTGACCTTACACAGAAAGGTAATTAGAAAATAGAGGGGTATCTTTATAGCCTTTCCAGACAAGTGTGACTATTTTGTTGATACTAAATTAGTGATAGATTCTTGGAAGTTAGTTGCAATGTAGAATCAAACTATATCGATGAACTTTTTCCCTTCAAGTACATTACATTCTATTGGTCTCTCTTGTATTTTGAATCTATCTTTTTTATTTTTTTTTTTTTTTGAGAGGTTTTGCTATAGGGTGCATGTGCTTGCCTGAAAGACAGAGAGAGACAGAGAGATAGAAGGCAATAAATCACCCCCCGGGGGGATGGTCACACCGCAATCCCTTCTCCTCCATTCTCCTCTCAGGATCTTGGGCACAGACATACATGCACCCAGCATGAGTTTAAGATACCGGGTCCGGGACTTGAACCACAGTTGACTACATGCGAGTCCAGCAACATAGCCATTACACCAACTGCTGGTCCCCTTTGAATCTATCTTTACTCCATACATTATTTTGAAACATTAGGCAGTGACCATTTTTCAAAAATACTTTTCTGAGTTCTTCTGAAAATTGACTCATTTTATTATACACTTTTTAAAAATTTGCCATAGGACACATGCACTAATTGGAGACAGGGAGAGAGAAACTACAAAAGCACCCAACCAGGGGAGTGGGGAGGATGGCCATGCCACGATCTCTTCTCTTCTCTCCCATTCTCCCTGGGATCTGGGCATGCACACACATGCACTTCAGGGCATGCTAGGCCCAGAACTCGAATTGCTCGGTTGACCATGTGGGATTCAGCTGTTTCAACCACCACACCACCAGATGGCCTTCATTATACATTTTTAAATGTCATATTTGTTACTATTACCACCACGCTCATAAAAAAAGAGCATAAAAACTGAAGAGTTAAGTTCATGGTAGCTAATACATGTTTTCAGAAATTCTAACTTTTGCTTAAAAGCTCAAACTTTATAACTGACAGAAAAATATAGCCAGTTACTTTCCCTGAGGTAACAACTTTGTTCATTTACAAGAAAATATCTCCCAAACATACAAGTCTGAATAACCAATAAAAAAAGTGTTCCCCCATGAAAAAAAAATCAGGTAGAATCAACTGGACTAGTCTGAGAAGTATTTTATGTTGGGTAAAGTCTTTTTATAAGCAAAATTATAAATAGTGATTGAATGTTTTTTTAAAAAAATTGGAATAATAATAATAATCTGGAAAAAATAATGAAAAGGTATTGGATGATGATAATGGGGATTTTAATGTCTTCGTATTGACTGATACGCATGGTATTCCTTCTGGAAAAAGAAATGTAATACACTGTAAAGTTATATGTGATTCAATGTGATATAAACAAGATTATGATACTAAAAACAAAATAAAATAAAAAAGCAGGTAGTTTAGCTTGTAACACAAAATGCACACCTTCTCTTCTGAAGGACAACCCGCAGACTCCAGGACACAGCAGATGTGCTTCACGCATAGTTCCATTTCATCATGCAGATAATTGAAAAGCTGAGTACTTAAGAGTCAAGATTTAATCAAATTAATTTTTGTATTGATTTACCAAGGGGCACTCTTCACTGAAACTGACATACTGAGGGTGTGTGGTGAAGAATAACACAGTATGACCAGGGCTACTAGTAAAGCTTCAGCCATTTGTTACTCAATATTGCTTTCACATCATCACTGCCAATGTCAACTCAATGCAAAAGACAAATACTATGTTTGTATTATCACAAAAGTGACTTGGACCTTGTGAAACCCCTGCAATGGTCTTTAGATTCTTAGTGGGTGCAAAAACTACATTTAAGAACCAGTGTTAAAAATTTAAGCATATATCTACTCTCTGACTGAACACTTTCAATTCTAGATATGTGCACAAAAGAAATAAAAAATGTGTGTTGACCTAAACACTTGTTAAGGAAGTTTATAGCAACCTCATTCAAAATCTCTAAGAACTAAAGACAGATTAAATATCCACCCAGAAGAGAAAGGATAAACAAATCACATATATCTATAGAATAAAAGATATTAGACAATAAAAAAAATTGAGATGCAACAACTGGATGTTTTGTTGAAAACATGTTAAGCAAGGAGGCCTAATTGTGTAAGTATATACTGTCTGTTTCCAATTATATAAGATTCATATATAGACGAAAATGATATGTGATGATAGAAACCATAGAGCGTTTACAGAGAAATAGGACGGTAAAGGGGCCTCGGGGAAATTTTGAGGGGGTTATTCTGTAACTCACTTTGCTGTTTTGATTTAAATTTTTTTCAAACTGAATGCTTACGACTTGCACATTTTATTGCATGTTAATTATATCTCAATGAAACAATAAGTGATGTAAAAGTTTTTATTCTTAAATTAAAAAAAAGAGACTCCTTGATTTTTCTATGATATGTCTGACTTATCTTTGTGAAAAACCCAGAACTAGGAAAACAATAAGCTTTTGATAAATGCATGCAAGAAGTAAAACCGTAAATAGATATAATGTGGGCAAAACCAGCGTTTTCTGTGTATTAAGGGTGTTTTCATTAACAAATTTTTGTTTCTACAAAAAATGCTTAAAAAAAAGAAGTCTCAAAATTACTGAATAAGGGTTGGTCCCATGGCCTAGAGGTTAAGGGAGCTAGATCCCATATGGCCAGCCAAGTGGCTTGAATTCCAGCCCCAGTGTCTCGAAATCTGTGTGTGCCCCAAATCCTGACAGGATAGAGAAAGGGAGAAGCAGGGACTAAGGCATGACCAGGCCCCGTTGTAGAGTGTTTTCTTTTCTTTCCCTCTATCTATAACTCTCTGTGTCTCTCTGCTCTCTGGCGAGTATATATGTCCTCTGGCAATTAAAAAAGAAAAATAAATACCGACTGCACTCTAATATATATATATATATATATATATATATATATATATATATATATATACACACACACACACACACACACACACACATATATATACATATATATATGTGTGTGTGAAACCATTCTGCTTCTGTTGTTATAGAGTTATAAAATTATACAAAATTATAAGACATATTTTGAACATTATCTTTAAAATTCAGTATTTTGAAAGTTGTTTGTAAACTGTCAAGAATTATGGAGTATGAGCTAAAATTTTTTGCTATGTAAAGTAAATGTGGAAAAATGTAAATGTGGAAAATGTGGAAAAATGTAAAAATAAATAAATGAAAGAAAAAAAAAGAAAAAGAAAAACAAACAAAAAATTACTGAATGTTTGTCAAACTTACAAATTTAGAGAAAAGAACAATAAAAAATAAGGAATGTAGAAAGAGTTAAGAAGTAAAAGATGGATTGAATTCAAATAGAAAAATACAAGAGGGTTCATAAATTCACAAGTTGGTTCTTTAGAAAAACCAACAAAATAAACAAACCTCTGGCAATACTGGTCACGAAAAGAGAAAAGAGGGATGAGCAGTTGGTATAATGGCCATATCACTGGACTCTCATGTAAACGACCGTGGTTCAAGTCCCGGACCCAGTGGTGTAAGCTCACGCCCGGCTTGTGTTCATGCGTGCCCACGATCCAGAGAGAAGAATGGAGGAGAAGGATTGTGACATGGCCATCCCCCCTGGGAGGTGATTTCTCTCTTTCTGTCTGTCTATCTCTCTCTCTCTGTCTTTCTGGCGAGCACACATGCCATAAGCAAAAAACTCTCAAAAAAAAAAAAAAAAAAAGAAAAGACTCAAAAATTATTATGAATGAAGACATGACAGGACAACATAAAAAATAAAGCATTGAAAGAGGCATGAAAAGAGTACTACCAATAACTACATGCTAAGAATTTGTGGAAACCCAAAATGAAATGTGTAGAAAAAATAACTTATCAAAAGTGACTCAAGAAATCCATGTCTCCCCCAGTAAAATTCCCAAAATCAAAAAACAAGAATATGCCCAGTCGATTTCACAAATGAGTGTTACCAAAATTTCAGGGAACAGTTTCGAATTTCATGCACATGATCACAACGAACAGAAGTGAGGTAAAAGCTACTATGACCCTAACACCAAATCCAGAAAAACATTTTAAGAAAGAAAAATTAGAGGCTCATTTTACCAATGAACAGAATTTTTAAAATTCCTTTTAAAAATTTACCAGATTGACCCCTACATTATAATATATATAACATGAAGAGACTTCAAAAAAATTCATAGAAAAGTAGAATTAAACTACAAGTTTATTTTGATGCAAAAAATTGAAATTCATACTTTTTCATAGGCATTTTCCACAAACTTTTTGAAAATGAGGAGTTCTGCCCTATCTACTTTGGTGAAATTGAGTTTACCTCAATTGTGCAAGAATAGCTTATTATCAGACAATGTATAAATGTCTTTCACAACAATATGAAATTTAAAGAGAAAAAGGTCATACAATAAGCTCATTTGATACCAAAATATCATTGAACGTAACACTAATTTATGGAAAAACATCCATAATTTCTTATTTAGTTATGAAGAAAAAATTTCTTAACCTGATAGATGATATGTGTTTGTAATGACTACAGAAAACATGACAATAAATGGCGAAACTGTTGAAGGATTACTTTTAAAACCAGGAATGGGACATAAGTACCAACTAACACAATTCTACTCAAAATTGTATTAGAACCTAAGCATTAAAATAAGAACTAGAAATGCATAAAAAGGAAATGCAGTTGACATTTGTAGGTGATATGATTGTTTCTGGAGAACTCTCTTCTTCCAAATATATAGACAAATACTGAAAATATAAAAGCTTAGTAAGATTGCTCTTACTATTTCACTCACTGACCAGCTCCATCAATCTTACTATCACCAGCCTAGCCATTTGAAGAATGTTTCGATTCTCTCTGAGTTAGCAAAAACACTGGGCTCTCTTCTTGAGTAAGCTGCCCAAGTATAAATGATAAGTATTACAGCATGAAATTCAGAGCACCACCCTGAACCTGGACTTTGTTTTTTTTTCTTCAAGTGAGTTGAACTGGCTTTAATTTTAGTTTCTGTTACCTAAAGGAGCAGAGTCACAGAATATAGACCAGACATGTGTTGGATGTATTAATGTACTAATTGTTATACTTCACAGGTATTTTGCATGACAGAAGTTATACAGTAGTGGGAAGCCCTCTCTGGACAACTTAAAGGCCATTGGGTCAATTACAAGGGTATCCGAATACACAGATAACACATTTTGTCACTTACGTGATTTTCTTCTTAAATTCTCATGCCAGCTCTGGTATATCCACATTTAGGGTTTTACTCTGGCACAGATTTTCTTTCTTGAGAATATAAAACTGAAATTGAAAAATGCCTATTTGTTTCTCCTAGTCATTTGAACAGAAGGCAAGTTAATACAGGAGTGTACTGAAACCCCACATGTTGAATCACTGTGCGCAAAGAGATGAAGAGTCTGGATCACATGCTCAGAAAAATGTCAAAGAGAAGAAGCTAGTCAGGCCCAGATAGGCACCGACTCTAAGTCACATGGGATCCTTCCCCTTTTTTGTCCCTCACTTTGTTTCTTTATGGAGACCAGCTCTACTTTCTGACATTGGTTCCATGAGATACCTTTAACTCCGCCAAACGAACACTTTCACACTCCCATCCCACACGTTGTCAACAATGGAAGCCAGTTGTGTGGGTTTCTGCCACTTGTCGGCATAAAGCCTTGATAAAGAATAATAAGGTCTTCGTACATTACAAGGACACAGCAATCCTTCTTTCTGCGGTTTCAGCTTCCTATAGTCACCAGTGGGTCCACAATACATTTATATACATACAATAAGATATTTTGAGTAAGGGAAAGAAGCCATGTTTACATGACTTTTATTACGGTAGGTTGTTTCAATAGTTCTGTTTAATTATTGGTTAACCTCTTACTATGCCCAGTTTATAAATTTAACTTTCTCATAGATATGTTTGTACATGGGATAAGATAGCATGTATAGGATTTGGTATTCATTCGTAACAGGCATCTGGGGGAAGGGGGGTGTCCTAAGAATAGTTCCTCAGTAGATAGGGAGAGGCAGCTGTATTTTATTTTTTTTGGAGAGGTTTTTCGCTATAGGGCATGTGCGCTCGCCAGACAGAGAGAGACATAGAGACAGAAAGCGAGAAATCACCCCCCAGGGGGGATGGTCACGCCGCAATCCCTTCTCCTCCATTCTCCTCTCGGGATCCTGGGCACGCACGCACACGCGCCCGGCGTGAGTTGTAAGCCACCGGGTCCGAGACGCGAACCGCGGTCGACTACGTGGGAGTCCAGCGACATAGCCATTACGCTAACTGCTGGTTCCCTGTATTTTATTTTAAAAGAGTATTAAGACTTGTCAGATAGCCTAAATAGTAACACCTTATAAGGAAGCATTTTGTATCATTTTCTAACTGAGGCCCGTGGCCTCCAAGGCCCTCCAGCCCACATGCTGTGGATATTCAGAGCCACAGGAAAAAACGGCTGCATCTTCCTGGAGTGCCAAATTCACTACATATTATGTAATCTAAAATAACTTTTTTTTTTTATTAAACTAAGATTTTGCATGAATATTTAAGATAAAATACCAGACTTCAAAGAAACTTTCTGCTTGCTGGCAGAGTGCTTGAGGCTAAGTGGGAGCCTCTTGGGGTCCCCCACTGCTTTGCTCTGACATTAGGGGTTCTTGAGAAGAAAAGTTTGAACAACACTTATGCATGATAATACCAATAAACAGAACAGCCCAAAAGTAATTCTCTTTTCCAATATATAGAATTTAGGCTCAGAACTTCCTGACAACTAAACTTCTTATTTTACACTAAAAAAGAAAACAAACAAAAACAACAGAATCAAACAGAATACCACGAATACCCAGAAGTCTGCAATAGCTTCTGGGCAGCATTCAGCATTATTTGTTCCACATCTTTGCATTATTGGATCCAACATACTAGTAACAAAATAAATGCTATAGTAGTGGGTTTAAACATATTTCAGAGCAGAATCTTACAGTAAAATGGGGTTTTTAACGTTATAAATAAATTTACAAGCATTTTAAAACAGCAGTGTGACTTAGAGGAAAGGTTAAACAAACTGTGCTTTACAGGTAATGGGGGTAAGACATAATATTAAAAAAAAAAAAAGTTGGTGCAGGAACAGCAGGTGGCATGGTGGTTAAAGCACTGGATCCTACATGGCTGACAGCACAGTTGGCGTCTCAGACCAGTGGCTTGGAACACCTACTGAGTGTGTGTGCCTGTACACCAGGACCAGAGAGGATAATGGAGGAAAAGGGAAATTGGGGCATGGATATCCACTGTCCCCCCCTCCTTCGGGGGGTAATTTCTTACTTTCCTACTCTCTCACTGTATCTTTCTCTGGCAAATGCACATGCCCTATAGCAAAAGCTATAAAAATACAAACCCAAAAACACTTAGTATAAGTCATGTAAAACTTAATGTCAAACAAACATACAAAATAATTCAATATATTTTCTGTGGGCACTTATTTACGAATGTAAATTCTACAGAATGTCTAGAAAAGTTTTCTTCAACTTGGTAACATTAGTTACCTTTGTGGTCTAGACAAAAGACCAGAGTTCTGGGACCAGCAGTTAGTGTAATGGCTATGTTGCTGGACTCCCATGTAGTCGACCACGGTTCGAGTCCTGGACCCAGTGGCTTAAATTCACGCCGGGCGCATGTGCATGCATGCCCAAGATCCCGAGAGGAGAATGAAGGAGAAGGGATTGCGGTGTGGCCATCCCCCCGGAGGGTGATTTCTCGCTTTCTGCCTCTCTGCTGTCTCTCTCTGTCTGTCTGGTGAGTGCATGTGCCCTATAGCCAAAAAAAATAAAAAATAAAAAAAATAAATAAAACTCTAAAAAAAAATTAAAATAAAAAAAAAAAAATAACCAGAGTTCTATTCATATCTTATTCATATTTCTTTGCATGTGGGCAGGGGGCTTCCCTTCTAAAATTACTGTGTAACCACAATACTTCCAGATCTACTTTAGACTCGGCTAAAGGACAGAGAGATACACTGTGACATGGCTGTCTACAATACACAAGTTAAAAACTATACAAAAATGAAATGTAATAGTTGGTTGCTTTAGAAAAACATGGAAAGATTTTTCAATGATTTGCTTTTCTAATTTCTACTAAAATTTTATTAATGTGAAATGTGTTTATATTTTAATAACATTTTAACCTAAGTTTCCTAAGATAAGAGTAATTTGGCAAACTATAAAATTGAGCTAAATTCAATAAACTAAAGCAAAAGAAATCGTTAAACTCTCTCCAGAGCAATGCCTGTTTTTAAGCTCTCGCTTAAGTATCTATAAAAAGAGCAACAAGATACTTAGTTGTCTCTTTATTGCCATTACTTCCCCCATTGACTTACATAGTAATTTTTGATATGGTTTATTTTCAGTCTAAATTCATTTTCTACTGGCACTGCCTCTAAACAAAAGAGTTTTAATTTCCCCTGATCACTAACTCTTAACTTCTAGTTCTGTGTCAGTTAATAATCTGTAAACAAACACTAAAAAGCACTAGCAGAGTTGTCCTTAAAGGGATTTCAGGATATTGTTACACAACTGGGGAGCCGATTTAGATGAAAGAGAAAGGAATACTGGTTCAACCCCTTTTCTTTTTCTTTTTTATCTTCTTTTTTTTAAAATTTGCAAACAGAACAGCTGTGGTGTGAGCCTCATACAGATCTCATAGCTTACTAGTTGTGGCAGGAGCCAGACACTAATTCCCAGTCTAGAATGTTCTTCCCAGATATCTGGCCCTTGACATTATTTTGAGTAAAGGAAATTATTTGGAGTCTTAAACATTAGATTTTGACATCTTTCAACTGAAGCTTCATTAATTTTCTCACCAAGTCTACAAATTTCATACCTTTTCCATATTGATCATCATCAGAAGAACTCTTAAACCTCCATTTTGCAAAAATCAGATTTCATTTATATAGGTAGCTCACTACCTTTGAGAAATATCAGTGGTGACAATGTTAGTTTTCAAAGTTTCTTTATAAATTATGTCTGACTTTACAGTAAATGCCAAAAAAGAAGAAGAAAAACTGACAGTGTTGATTTTCATGGGCTTGGAAAGATACCCAAGCAGGAAAATGTATCAGAGTTTCAACACTCGTTATAGTTATAAAGCTCTAGGAAAGCCAAGAGACAGCCACATCACACAAAACAATTCTTTATCTGATCATTTTTTAATGTGTACAATCTATGGGCATGTAGTTAAAAACCTGTATGGGCACCTTACTGACTAGAATTTTTCTTACTGACTAGAAAATCAGATTTTTCAAATATCAGTTTTTTCTTACTGACTAGAAATGTTTCTTACTGACTAGAAAATTAGATTTTTTAAAGTGTCCATTTCCTCCCATTATACATTTTCTTCTTTAAAATAAAGTTTACGATTTTGTTTTCTCTTTAAATAAAAGAGTAATAATATTCTTTTTAGAGAATTTGGAAAAATGCACAAAAATATATTGGTTATTGGAAAAGTTTATCTATGTTTTTTTCTATGCAAAAAATGCATCATGACTTTTCCTACAACCCAGTATACCTACTAATTATTATGTTCGTTCCGTGCATTTTGTTTGTAACAATAACCTTATGAGGTAATTATTTTATCCTGATTCCTTTACAATTGCAAGTCTAAGAATTAAAAATGAAAGAATGACTATGGTAGTTTGGTTGGAAGCCAGAGATGCCAAAGTTTGAATGAGAATCCTCCAGTAACAGGTTCAAAGATTTTGCCTTAGATCAAGTGTGTCTTAGAACTTGTGAGTCTCCAAACATAGAGAAACTCAAAGGTGGTAGAAATTTGCTCAATACAATTGCATAAGCAAGATTATTAACTATATCCAGTCTGGTATTTGTTCCCATCTACTCTGTGATCGACTTTGTGTAACTTAATTTTCAGCCATCTCACTTGCCCTTTTGCCAGTTTACCTTCCTCCATGTAGTTATGAAGGCCATAGTTCACTGAGGTTCAGTTTGAAAAATCTCTTTTTTCATTCCATACTCTTACCATTCATTTCTATAGGTTTGATTTCTACTTATCCACATAAGTGTATTTAGAAACACTTTCTTACATTCCAAATTGATATATTTAATATCATCTTAAATCTCCAATTCAATGTCTCAAAGGTAGCTCAGAACTTAACGGGTCTTAAAAAAGAAAAATGGTATCTCCCTTCTCTAAACCCAGTCTCCTTCTAGAGTTAACTTATTCGATGGAAAACAACTTTATTCTGTTCAGTTACACCAGCCAAGGAGACTGGAATCATCCTTGAACATTAGGTTGCCAATGCTACCTCCACTCCAAATATCCCAGTCATACAGAGTCCCATCAAGAATGGCTGCTTCTTCTCTATTGCTGGTGTCCTTATCTAATCTATCTTCATCTCTTGGCCAAAAATTTCCATTATCTCCTAACTGGCCTCACAACTACATCCACATTTATTTTCCACAGTGGCCAGAGTCATCATTCCACACTTCACTGGTTTTCTATTATCTTAGGATGAAGTCCTGAGTCTGTGTATCATCCTATGAGGCCTCACATGAGATAGCTCCTGCTTGGGTTTTGAAGTTCCTCTTGCGTTTTTCTCTCCTTGCTCTCTACACTTCATTGAACTTGGTTTTAATTTCAAGACGCCGTGATTCCTTTTGTCCCCAGAGCCTTAGCAGACTCTGGTCCTTCTACCTGGAATATTCCATTCCTTTCAGTCACATTGACACACATAGTCTCTCTCAATAGCTAGTTAGCTACCTTGATAGGTAGATAGGTAGATAGATAGTAGATCATACATGCCCACACTCAAAACATACTTCATACTTTATTCTATTTAACTCTTACCCTTTAGAATTCAGTTCAAGAAATACTTCCTCAAGGAATTCTTTTCAATACCCTCACCCCATCCTTGCTTCTAGCAAATGAATATATTATACACTCCCCAAGAACACTGTTCATTCAGGATAATTATTTAAGTTGTAATTTTAATTTCATTAGTGTGAGTGTGGCTATTGGTTAATGTCCATTTCCATCATGAAACAAGGACTGGGTCTGAGGGCCTATTGCAGCATTAAATGTTGTAGGTACACAATACGTAGTGAAGGAATGAATCATTTTCTGCTTTAAGGAA
Source organism: Tupaia tana (assembly GCA_026018925.1). Lineage (NCBI taxonomy): Eukaryota > Metazoa > Chordata > Mammalia > Scandentia > Tupaiidae > Tupaia > Tupaia tana. Next base: position 42,807,415 of record JAKSZU010000014.1, on the reverse strand, counting down.
AGCTCAACATGAAAGAAAGGGAGAATTAAGTATTAAAAATGAGAATGTTGGGGACCAGCAGTTAGCGTAATGACTGTCGCTGGACTCCCACGTAGTCGACCGCGGTTCGCGTCCCGGACCCGGTGGCTTAAATTCACGCCGGGCGCGTGTGCATGCGTGCACAAGATCCCGGGAGGAGAATGGAGGAGAAGGGATTGCGGCGTGGCCATCCCCCGTGGGGGATGATTTCCTGCTTTCTGTCTCTATGTCTCTCTCTGTCTGTCTGGCGAGCGCACGCGCCCTATAGCAAAAACCTCTCAAAAAAAAAAAAATGAGAATGTTCATTTCTTCTTAAACTATGATTTTCAAGTAACTTATCTTTGTGTATTAGTACTGATTGAGCTTGTACCATGACCTATCAAACTGCCTATGTTCGAGACCAGAAACCATTTTGATTCCTTCTCTTCTTTATATCAGTCAAACTTGTTGAATTTATCTCCCACATATATCTTAGATCCCTTTACTCTTCTTTATCTGAAGTCCCTAGCTATTACCATTTTTTTTAATAGGGCACGTGTGATTGTCAGGAAGAGACAGAGAGAGAAAGTAAAAAGTTATTCCCTGGGGGGATGACTCTGCCTCAGTCCCTCCTTCTCTATTCTCCTCTTGGGATTTTCGGCATGAATGCACATATGCCAGACATATTTTCAAGCTGCCAGGTCCAGGACTCAAACTGCACAGTTGGCCCTGTGCAATCCAGTCGACTGAACCTCAACACCACCTGCTGGCCCCAGCTATTACTATTTCTTACTCAGATGACTGCAATAACCTCTCAACTGGTCTCCTTATTTCCCCCTTTATTTTCCTGTAATGATTTGTCTACTCCAAAGCTAGAATCATTCTTGGAAATGAATAAATCAAATCCTTTTAATTCTCTGCCTAAAATACATTAGTGTTGTTTAACACCTCTCCCAATATCATTGCTCTCTATCATGGTTATCTCATTCCTCTAATTGATGTGCATGTAATTGTTTATTTTCTTTCCAGCTTTGAGAAGAACTTAAACTCCAGGGAGGGTAAACAACTTTTATATGCACCTACTATGCCAGGACCCGTTGTAGGTGCTAAATAACTATTGTTCAATTACTGAATGAACAGAGTTTAACCTATCCAATATGTTGTCATCATTCTCTTTAAGAAAATGTTTCAAGGTCTTGCTGGTTGAGTCAAGTCAGGAGCCCCTTTCACCCTGATTCTCACCATGAACTTCAAAAGCCAGAGGAAGCTCAAGAGGTCGAAAAATGACATCTCATGATTAAGCTTCCACAGAATACTTCTTATGTCTTGAATAAAAAATCTACTTAACCACTCGTGACTTTCAGAATGCATATGAAAAAGTGCTAATGGGATCTTCTAATTTCTTATTCTTTCCAGTCTTAAAAGCTAAGTGTGGTTAACAGGGCAACAGGGTAATAATTTTCATTATCTCTTCCTCTTTTCAAAACTGCTCATGAACTGTTGCAAATGAAAAAGGAGCCCACTAGTGCCCCAGGAGGACAAGTCTAAGTGGTGCTTTTTTTGTTTATGCTAATTAAGTAGGTAGCAGACTGGTTACTTAGCAATATCCTTCATTGCGATATTTAGTGCTGGGAACTTAATTATATGTTTTAGGCCTAAAGTGGTCATTATTAAGATGTGAGCAGTGATATCTGTGGATTGGATGCTGCTTTCAGTGTTGTAGGGTCTGGCACCACAAAACGCCCTGTATGTGCAAAACCACTTACGGATAACTGTGCTGAATTACATAGTGGTATTTCACTATCTTGTGTTCAGTGCCCAAGGAAGGACATTTTTTACACAAAATTATTTTATAGCATATTTAAAAATGGGGATGCTGTATCTTTCGCTCACGGTTTTGAAAAATTTCTTTTCGCTTTAGCATATTCCTTGTTTATATGAAGCAGTTTCCACGCTTGCCTTCAACTGGTGTGAATAAGAACTTCCTAAATTAATCTGTTCAGCATATGTGAAAGAACAACTCCATTAAAAATCGAATTTCTCATGGGCTTTCTAATGGAACCCATCAATATTGTGTGTTAGGAAAAAAAAATCTATAACCTTATTTTTTTTCCAAACAGAAAACAAACTATCGATTTTTTTCAACAGAATTTTACTGTTTTAATAGTTCTTTTCACTCTCACACATTAGTCTCCTGCCACTGTCTGTGCCATGGAGATGAAAATGTGCTGATTTTATGCAACTACAGCTGACTAGAGTGCTCTCGCTAGAGGGAGAGCAAACAAACATAAACAACATAAAATATTTAGATCACAGGAACATTTAAGAGTGATTTCGGTGATGGGCATGAATTATGCTTAGTGGATGAACCATCTCTGCAACAGTAGGGAACTGACAACCCTCCAGTGTTCTTACGGAGCATAGAGACAAACCATGTTCAGAATAAAAAGCTAGAAATTTAGCAAATCGGAAGCAGTCGCTATTTAAATGTTTCAGATGTAAACATATTGTCATCTGAATGTTGTCATGGTGTGCCTTTCTATTTTTCCCCAACCTTAATTGCTCAATATCCATTGTGTCTATGTCAGTAAAGCTTCTAATTATTTAACCTAGAAAATGACACAGAGTAACTCTTTCCTTGAAGATTGGTGAAAGATACATATTTGGTTCACCATGGCATTCCCAGTGAGGCTGATAGCCAGTGGTTAGCATTATTAGACTTTCCATTATAGAGCGCAGATCCATCCAGTTGGGAAATTAACACAAATACATTATCACCCTCTAATTCTCTGACTCTACTCTGCTTTTGCCAATTGTCCCAAAATGTTTTTTATAGTGAAAGAACTCAGTTACTATGTGTCTGCCGTCTCTTTCTATCTGAAATAGTTCCTTAATTTTTTTCCTGACTTTTGAGAGCTTGACACCTCTGAAGATTGTATTTTTCAATCTGGGTTTGTCTGACGTGCTGTCTTGACGAGATTCAGGTCTGCATCTTTGGCAGGAATATTACAGAAGTGATGTTCTGTTCTTACTGCATCCTGCCAGGTGGCACGCAATTATAATGCATTTCATTACTAATGACTGACTTAAATTGGGTAGTTTCTATAGGACTTCACCAGAGCAAAGCAACTTTAAAATGATTAAGTAGTTCAGGGGTAGCTACTATGAAACAATGTAAACATTCTGCTCTTCATTTTGTTTGTTTGTTTGCTTGCTTGCTTTTTGTTTGGGTTTGCTTTTGGTATAGTAAAACAGAGAGTTTATGGAAGGAGAGGGAAGGAAAAACAGAGCTCCCAAGAAGAAGGGAGAGGTCCTGGAGAATTGCGGAGGAGGAGGAACAGGGGCTAGGGGATTTTATCCAGGTCTGGAGGCTTCATAGTTCTTTAAACTAAATAATTTAGATATTTATATGAGTATGGACTCTTTTTTAAAATTTTTATTCATTTTATGGAGTATACCTTATTATTTATTTTGTTGCTATTATTGTCCCAGATTTGTCCAGTGCTAGTTTGTCTGAGCTAGCTTCTGTGTCTTTTTGCCATCTTTCCATCATTATTCTAGTACTTGTTTGTGTTATTACAGAGTGAGATGCTTCAGATTGCCCTAGCCTTAGAATCAGAATTTCTTCAGGGATCCGAATACTTTCAGCAATGCATGATATGTAGAAGTCAATATCTGAGTATTCTGTGTATTCAGGGCTCTAGAAATAATATAAATAATTACACTTTTCCTAAAAGTAACATCCTACCAGACTGTAACATAGTATCACAAACTAGAAGATTGACATTAAAATAATCCATCAATCTTACTCAGATTTCCCGGATGACAGATGTATTCATGTGTGTATACATTCCGCTCTACATGATGGTATCACACAGATTCATGTATATATCACCACAATACACAGAACTGTCCCATCACTACCCTAACTCCTCGTGTTGTCCTTTTGTCATTATACACATCTTCCTCCTGTATCACCACCGCCTCTAATCCTTGGCAACCAGTAATCTGTTCTCTATTTCTATAATCGTGCTATTTACAACATGTTATATAAATGGGTCATAAAGTATATGGTCTTTTGATTGGCCTATGTTTTTCTTTTTTTTTCCTACTCAGCTGAATTCCCTGGGTATTCATCTAAGTGGTTGGCTTTTATCAATAGTCATTCTATGAGGATAGTGGACAGTACAGGCTGACTGTTTAACCATTCACATATTGAAGGACATCTGGGTTGTTTTAGTTTGAGGTTATTCTGAATTAAGCTGCTATCAAGGTTTTTACATAGGCTTCTATTGTAAGTACCCTAGATTTGCTTTTTTTTTTTTTTTTGCTATAGGGCGCGTGCGCTCGCCAGACAGACAGAGAGAGACATAGAGACAGAAAGCGAGAAATCACCCCCCAGGGGGAATGGTCACGCCGCAATCCCTTCTCCTCCATTCTCCTCTCGGGATCTTGGGCACGCACGCACACGCGCCCGGCGTGAGTTGTAAGCCACCGGGTCCGAGACGCGAACCGCGGTTGACTACATGGGAGTCCAGCGACATAGCCATTACGCTAACTGCTGGTTCCCCCTAGATTTGCTTTTGACACCCTGTTCTGGGCTGTGCTCTTACAAAGAAACTCCCGTTAATCTATTTGAAGATCAACGGCATGCTGTGCTACCATGCCCCGTCAACCCATCTCGCCTGATTTCAAGCATGGATAGCTCCCTTACTCTGTCCTACCTGCTCAATTTTAGTAAAGAGTAGTACAGAAGCAGAATACTAAGGGGCTGAAATTACTGCATATTGTAGAAAGGCTGCTTTGGAGGTTGTGTTTCGAGCACAATTAGAACAGCGGTGGGCACCAAGTAGCACTGGATAAATACAGATGATCTCCAACTTAACCATGGTTGGACTTGGGATTTTTCAACTTTACCATGACATGAAAGCAATAGACTTACAAAGGAGGAAAGGCAAGTCTCTGAGAATTTGCTTCTTCATCAAAATAGAATTTCTTACACGAGCAATTGATGGCTTATTCTAATTCTCAGATGGACGTCAAATTCTCAGACTAGGAATAAGAACCAATGATGTTACCATGAAAGAGAGAGGAGTGAAAGAAAATGTTGGAAAAATCCTTAAGGAAACTTTGGGTAGGGCAGTCTGGAGTTCTCAACATAGCTTTCTCTAATTCTGGAATTAAATTTATTCACTGAACATTGACTTGCTAAACATTTATTTTCCAAACTATTAATTAGTTCAATAATCAAGGATCCTTCATACACACAAAAAGATTTGGTCTCACTATGAATTTTGAATATCCACTTAGCCATGGATTTAAGATTGCTCAGTGCATATGAATTTCCCATTTTTCAAATTTCAGACTTTCAGGCAAGTGCAGTTCCTCAGAGGGTGATAAGTAACTGGATAGGGTCCCATTAAATACATTTTACTGTCTTCTGGATTTCTCAGCTCTATACCCTTCCTCTGACAATAAAACAGTTTTTATCAATTGTCATAAACCCAGGTTAAGGTGATTTTTGTTCTTGATCGCTTTTAAGAAGTCAATTGCTTTGGGACCAGCAGATGGCAGAATGGTTACTTCACTGGACTTTCATGTAGTCAACCACAGTACAAGTCCTGGACCCAGCAATTTAAAACTCATGCTGGGTACGTGTGTGTGTGTATGCCCAAGATCCCGAGAAGAGAATGGAAGAGAAGGGATTGCGGTGTGGCCATCTCCCCTGGAGGGTTGATTTCTCACTTTCTGTCTCTCCAGCGAGTGCATCTGCCCAATAATAAAAATCTCTCAAAACAACAACAACCAAAAAAACAGTTGTTTAGTAAATTAATCTAAACCCAACAACTCCCATCTAATAGCAAATTATTTAGCCTCCAATTTCTTGAACATTGATATTTATAAGTACTTCTCAACATGCACAAGGTGAAGAACCAACTTTTTTATTGCCCTTGTTTGCTTTTTTAAAAAGGCAATATGTGTTGACTGATACATTAATAAATGTGAGTTTATAAAAAAAAAAGAAGAAAAAAATACAAAACACAAAGCAGATTTACACACATAAACCCACAATTTTGTTTTTGCTGTTTATTTGCACTAGATAGTCTAAAAGGCACTCTGTCAGCTTGTTCTGGAACTTTCTTAGTACTCACTCTTAATTTTGGTTCTTATTTCACCAGATGAGTAACAAACAGCACAGCCTGGCACCAGTCTGCAGACCACACTTCGACTAGCACTGACCCAGCTCACAGCTAATGATATCTTACTTTTTTTATCATTCTCTAAGACTTCATGCATTTGCCTATCTCCCCAGGGACCTTACAGTATTTGAGGTCAGAGACAATGTTTCCTATTTCATTAGCATCCTCCAAAGCATTCAGCCCAATAGAAGTTAAGAAAGTCATACTGATCAACAGAAAACCAGCGTATTCTATATTCCTCTCTTTCCCTCATCTGTGTTTCTTCCCTACTGCATTCTATATTCGAATATAATTCATTTAAATCCATTTTGTAAGGAGTTACAAATTGCAAATCGTGGGCCTGCAGGCTGGGTATGGACAATAATGAGCTTTGTTGGTTCCTCACAATATACTAAAATAACTGTAACCTATTAAAAAAAATACATTGGCAACCCCAGGGCCACATTCACACATGCCCCTTTGGGACCAGGGAGTCTTTCATTTCCCCATGGTCTCTATTTGACTGATTCTGTTTACTTAAGTTACCTGCTAGGGACTATTAACCCTTGGAAATGGCAATTACTAATCTAGATTAATAAAGACAAAACCAACAACCCTACAAAAAATGTATGTATACTAAAGCATAAACAAAGGATCCCCAACAAACTGTTGTAGGAACTTAAGTTTTTCTCTAACAGTTTAAGGGTCAAAAGCATTTCATTACCACACGTGCGCCTCACAAAGCCACTGGAGAGAGACAGGGTGGGAAGAACTGTCCCTATTCCCAGGCTGGAAAACTGAGGCTTCAATGATACATAACTTTCTTCAGGCTCCACGGTAAGTGGGGATAAAGGCAGGACACAAAGTCAGGGTCTCTTCAGCAGCTCACTGAACACCACAAACTCATTTCAGTGGCTTTACTGACTAAGCATTTGTACACGAACTACAATGAAAAACAAGAGTTTTCTAATACAGAAAATCTATTTTTGTATACATCTGCTCAGTCTTTAGAGTGAACCTGTGATGGGGCAGCTTTTTTTGGCTTCAGACATTTAATAGATTTTTTTTTTAAAGATCTTTTTCATCTACTACTTTCCGCTATTTAATTCAACTGTGGACTCACCCAAACTGACCATCTCCAAATCGAAGATGTGCCCTTGAGTTAGACCCAAAAGAAATGGCTCCAGGAATGAATGATGTCCTCAAAGAAGCCCCACACTGTCACCACGCCAGGCTACCATTCAGAATGCCTTTGGCCCAACAACAGAAACAGCAGCTTCCTGGATAGATCAAACTCAGAAGCTCCAGGAGAACCTTATTTGGGACATTCTTCCATAAACTCAGTATCATAACAAAAGAAGCATCCCAAATGTTTGTTAGCAACACACTGAAACAGGCTATAGGACACAAAGATCTGGAGATAATAACACAGGAATGGTCAAACCACACCCAAGCTTCAGTCTAGATAAGGCTCTGGTTTTCCCGGGTATCTTCTTTATCCACTGAAGAGGCCTGACTCTGCACATAGAGAGGCCACCAGTCCCCTGTGGCTATTTAAATTTAAATGGATTGATTAAAATTACAGAAGATTCAAAATTCAGTTCCTAGTCATGTTTTAAGCACTCAGTAGTAGCCGCATGGGGTGGCTATATCACATGAAGTGTACTCTTGGCTTCATCCACAGAGGACTCCAGCCAAGAGTGGAGCCTTTTTATACTTGTAGGGTGTGGTTCCAAGAGACAAAGGAGTTGTCCAGAGACCAGGACTGGTTGTGAGCTATGACAACTCATTCTACTGGGGCTGGATGTCATTTCTAATACCATCTACTAGAGAAGACTATAGGTGGTGTTATTTCACTGAATTAAAAGAGTAAAAGCACGGGCCAGGAGGTGGCGTGGTGGTAAAGCACTGGTTGACTTAGCAGTTTGAGTCCTGGACACAGCAGCTTGGAAGACATGATGGGTGTGTGTGCATGTGTGCCCAAAATCCCAGGAAGGGAATAGAGGAGAAAGAAGGAGAAGAGATTTCAGCCTGGCCATCTCCCGGAGGAGATGATTTCTCATTTTCCTTCTCTCACAGCCTCTGACTCTCCAATAAGTACATGTGCCTATGGCAAAATCTTTAAAAAAAAAATAAAAATAAAAAGAGTAAAATCACAAACACAAAATTGCACAGGTAAAATTATTGATACTACTCTATTTTAGCCATGCCTTCTATCCTTGGAACTTTATTGGGTCTTTCTTTCTTTTCTTTAGAATTATTTTAACTATTTATTTATTTATTTATTTATTTATTTATTTATTTTTAATTTCGCCAGAGAGAGGCAGAGTGAGAGAGAAAGAGAGTGAGTGAGAAAGCAAGCCACCAGTTCCGGGACTTGAACTGTAGTTGGCCATGTGGAAGTCCAGTGCCCTTAACCACCACGCCACTTGCTGGCCCCACCTTATTGGTTCTTAATATCTCCTCTTGCTTATATTTTCTTTGACCAATAACTCTTTGTACTTTGTATCTCCAGTATGTGGATCATATTAGGTGTCCAATAAATATTTACTGAATGAACCTTGACAGTTACCTTTAAATGTGTTTATAACTAGGGTTAACACAGATCCTTTTTTACCAGCTTCATTTACATTTAAACCAGTTACTCTAGTGAATCTATTAATAAGATCCTCCTTCCCTCTCAAAAGTGGCCCAGTTTGTTTTACAAATTATAAATGGCATATATACAAAGTAGCAGGAGAACAATGAGAACAGAATGAGTGTCCTCAGTAGCTACATCAGTTCACTTTCAGTGCACTCACATGGCTGACATTTTACCAAAATGTTCAGGTGCTCCCTTTAGGGGTAAAATACCCAAGTTTAATTATTATTATTATTTTGCTTACAATTCTGGCTCAATAGTCCACTATGCTACTGGTTACAACCTTGTTGTGTGGAGAGCTGGGGCATTAAAAATAAATGTATAACAACCAACATAAAGCATAGTGGTTATGTTGCTGGACTCCCACGTGGCAACTGCAATTTGAGTCCCAGACTTGGTGGCTTGAAAATCACATTGGGTGTGTGTCAACTGATGTAGCTACTGAAGTCACTCATTCTGTTCTCAGTATTCACTCCATTATATGGGTTTATTTCAAGTCGAGAAGGAAAAGATAGATTGGGTTCATGAAAGCTGTTTTGTTTCTCTTGGAGTTTCTCAAATAAATAAATAAATAAGAAAGAAAGAAAAAGAAAATATCTCGCACAAAATCAAACAGTCTCCAATTATAATCTTATATGATGCACAATGCACATCTGGCTTTCTGATGAACTTCTACACGATAGATTTCTATTAAGCAAAATCCTTGTGACTAAATTATTTAATTAGAGTGATTTCAATTGGAAGAGAGACTGCCTTGTATTTTAACCTAACTTATCTGTAGGGGAGAGAAGGAAAGAGCTGCTTTTTTTAATTCATTAAGAAATGAAGTCAAGTCATAATCAATAGAAGAACAACTCTATTTGTCTCTGACAAAGCTCAGAGTTACATTTGTCCCCGACAAAGGCATGTTCGCATACGGCTGTTGATGAATAGTCACGTCTGATATTTCTCTAGATCCCATGTCCATTCTGCCCTGCTGGGAAGGAGCTCTCTGAGGTGACAAGTCACTCCAAAGACCAAATACCTTTTGAAGAAATGGAGAACAATGTTCCTCTTTTATTAATCTCTTCTTTTCATGCTCTAATATACATTATCCAAGAGTCACGGGGTACAATACAATTGATTCCTGCCTCAGAACAAAATTGTACACCAAGTAGAATGATAAAGTCTAGACCACATAGATCAGATGCTCAGGTATCCAAATCTGATTTACAGTAATGCACCTACATTATATATCCAAATCATGTCCTTTCGTCACTGCTCTTGATGTTTTTCCTACTCATTAAAATAATCCTCTCTTCCCTATGTAAATCTCATATACCAGAGAGGATTAGACAGAGAAAAATAATATTTTATCAGTTTCCAGACTTTGATGTATAGACATTAGTATTATTTAAGAAAAAAAAATTCCTCTGAACTATAATCTCCTTCATCAGTAATAAATTACATAATAGGACACAACCATCTTCTCCTGCATCAGGATTCTTTAGTAGCAAGATATGGCAACTCTGGGTGGGGTCCTACATTAGGTATGGCCTCCCCTGTGGGATTATGACTGCAACTCTGTCTGGTTCCTCCAGCTCTTGGTTTTGTTTCCCTTCATATTGGCATTGTCCTCAGATTCCAAGTGATAGCACTTTGGCTTCCAGAAACACCATAATATCAGTTACCTGGTCTAAATCCAGCAGAAAAGCCTGAGCTCTTTTGAGTTTTCCAGCAAGAGTCTAGAGATTGTCTCTATTGGTAGTAGCCCTATCTATGCACCAATCACTTGAACAAGTAGGACAAAATGCTGCGATTTCAATTGACAGCACTTTGTGCCATACTCACATTAACCACATTGACCAAGAATAGATACAACATGTTCTCCCAAAGTAAAATCATGCATGTATTTATAATAATATGACTGTTACGCTTTCCAAATAGTGTGGCCCATCCCTGGATTCTAATGAGTCCCAGTAAAGCAGTGGGGAGGGACACCATTAGATGGGGTTCAGGCCTCCCCCAGTCATGCTTCTGCTTAAATATAAGATATATATGATAGCTTCTGGGTTATAATTTACATTTTAAAATTATCATACATATTTTGGTTTAAGAGAATGAAAAGACAACCTACAGGCTAGAAAATATTGGCATATTTGATAAAGGATTTGTACTCAACATATATAAAGAATTACAAAAACTTAACAATAAGAAAATAGACCATTTTAAAAATGGGCTAAAAAAGATACAAAAAGATATCCAGCAAAGAGATACACACACGTGTATATCTATATGTATGTATGCATAAATATCAAATCATTTGAAAAGATGCTTTATATCATACTTCATTAGGGAATTACAAACTGAAACAACAATGAAAAGACATAGTGTACCACTTAGAATGGTTAAAATAAAAATTTGCTGATAGCACTAAGTGCGACAAGGATGTAGAGCAATAGAAATTCTTATTCATTGCTGGTGGGAATGAAAACTAGCACACATACTTTGCAAAACAGTTTACCAATTTCTTTCAAATTGTTTGGGGAAAACATATTTGTCTTTAGGAAACATAAGCATTGACTTCTAACATTCTTTAAAGCAGGAGAACTATGTTCTCATTTGACTGAATTAAACCCTGTCCCATGTTCCCTTTTTGTTGCATATATGCATGTTGATACAATAAGATGATTGTTTCCAATTTTTATCCCCTTCCATTTCTGTGCATCTGCCAATGCTTTAGCTAGTTTAAGTTGAATGAATGCTCAGTGGTACCTTTAAATAACCTCTCAACTTTATACAGTGTTTTCTTTCATTAGTACTAAATGCCCTAGCTTTTAGTGCTTGCCTCTAGAACACAACCTTGTTCATCAACAGACTTAGCTGAAGTAAGCGGAAATCCATAAGCGGAGTAACTGATGGGCAAACTGCAGTTAGAGCATTCCCTTTATGATGTTTAATTACTGAAAGTCACAGCACCTTTCAAATATGACATTTATTATCCCCTTTTACTATATTGCAAAAGCATTGCACAAATAATTGCCTTTCTCTGGATAGTCTGGGGCAAATCTTGGTATTTCACACAGGCAATAGATATAGGCTCCATTCATTTTTCTTATGCAATATTTTTCTATTTGGCTACAAATTTGATCATGGCTCTATTGGGATAGATTAAAATGAATTATAATTTATCAAGTTTTCTCTGATTTCCTGTTGTCAAGAATATGTGTGTGTTGTGTATTTATATATACATATGTGTGTGCGTGTGTGTGTGTGTGTGTGTGTGTGTATAGTTTTCCTCCAAAGAGGGAAAACTATGTATTAAGAACTCCTTTTAGCTAACCCCTATCAGCTTTTTATCTTTAGCTATAATACACTAAAGATAAGTTAAAAGATACAGTATTTATTTTGTGTGCATAAAAAGAAAATTCTGTATCTTGTCTCCAGTCATTTCTGGTGGAATAAATGGTCCTTTTAATGGGAGGAAATATGATGGGGTGCTAGAAGAATGTACCGGAAGAACTCCAGACAATATTATTCAGTAAATACACATAAAGGGAATTGTGAATAAGGGGAAGACAGAATCCTACAACTGCCTAAAATGGATATGATGTGTTTATTATAGGAGATACTAATCGACATGCTAAAATACCAGAGGGGACTACAATTTCAGTAATATGTCACACCCTGTAAAACCAGACCAATTTGGGACTAAGTAGAGTGCTAATGATGTATGTTGCATATGTCAGTCACAAGACAGTGTGTATACGTTAAAGAACATGACTTATTGCCGTTAGTTTCTCGTGGAAGCAGAGTTATGAGTGTTAACTTGCTAAATATCAATAGAATAGGAAAGGCCCAGAAATGTAAGATGGACCATTGACTGTGTCCTTGAGAGGATCCATGAGCAAGGATCATGAGTAAGTATTTAAATAGATGGAGCTTACCTCAACATTAGGCAGCCGTCTAATATTTGGAATAATATGAAAGTAAAATGCCTGGTTGTCAAGAAAAACCAGATATCTAAGGAAAAGTATTTAAGCAGGAATGCTAATGGATTTGACTCAGCAAGTGCTTCATCTAAGATAGCTCTAACTTATGTCACCAGGGGTTTATCCAAACTCATAAACACTAGAGCTAATTTGTAGCAAAGCATGAAGATGCTACATGGAGATCCATGGAAGATTTAAAGAAAATGTCTGAGCACATTCAACTACTTTAGATATAGACAGCATCGGCTGTACTATTGATTTTCATTTTCCTTGATAGAATCACTTAAATTACTCAGTCTACTTCTATTAGTCAAGATTGTAATACTTTTGTTTTAAGTTATTTATTTATTTCTTCCATGAGTGAGAGAAATGGAGAAAATGAAAGTGAGGGAGAGACAGTATTCTCAACAGGGTCTCCAAGGCCATGAGCTGGATCATGGGCCACACAGATTCGGTGCACTTAAGTCCATAGATGCAAACCTGTAACCTCCTCCTGGGGGTCAGCCTTGCACAGTGTAGTGTTTCACTGCTGTGCCACTGCCTGGCCCTTGGAGGACTATTTTGCAGACAGGAGTATCTCAGAGACCCCAAAGGTAGAAAGTTCAGGTAGGGATCCATGAGAACTGGAACAGAGAAGAGGAAAATAAATCATGTTCCAAAGCAGCCTTTCCCGCCTCTTGCTTATCATGTCTACATGGTCCCTGAGTTCAGCTCATACCCAACAGATGTAAGCTAATAGTTTGGGTTACCATGGTACCAACCTCATAACTATGTATAACCCTACAACTCTAGTATCCTAGCCTATATCTAATTTCCAACTCTTTGTCCAAACTATCAAGATAATCTGGAAGACTCATCCTGGATCAGTAAATCCCCTGGTCCAATAAACTTTTCTAGAGTCATGTGTGTTTACCAATATTAACATAGGTTCCACCTTTGAACATGTAAGGCATTTCCAAGGCAGGAAATCAAGCTACTTCAGTTATGCTAATTCTAACCCTCTGCCACCACCTACAATGTTCTTCTCCCTGGATACCATGATGGCATATCATGTTCATTAAGTCTGAAATAAAATTCATCACCATTCCTTCCTTTAATTCTTCCTATGCCTTCCCTTTTGAAACAACCCTCCTTGTAGCCTTCCCATCTGTTTTTTTGTCTAACCTCAATGTTGATAAGCTTTAAGGAATGTTTGGGTATCTTATATGACCATTAAGAATACTGATAACTTGGGGCTGGCAGGCACATGGTGGTTAAGGCACTGGACTCCCATATGGCAGACTATGGTTCAAGTCCTGGACCTGGTGGCTTGCTCTCTCATCTTTTGTTTTTCTTTTTCTGTCTCTCTCTAGTCAAATTACTCAAATTATAATAATAAATAAAATTATTTTTGGGAACCAGCAGTTAGCGTAATGGCTATGTCGCTGGACTCCCACGTAGTCGACCACGGTTCGCGTCCCGGACCCGGTAGCTTAAAACTCACGCCGGGTGCGTGTGCGTGTGTGCTCAAGATCCCAAGAGGAGAATGGAGGAGAAGGGATTGCGGCATGACCATCCCCCCTGGGGGGGTGATTTCTCGCTTTCTGTCTCTATGTCTCTCTCTGTCTGTCTGGTGAGCGCACGCGCCCTATAGCAAAACTCTCTCCAAAAAAAAAAAAAAAGAGAGAGAAAGAAAAAGAAAAAATAAATAAATAAAATTATTCTTAAAAAAGAATACTTTTACTGTGATGCCACAGGTAACAAGCAGTAAACATGCTGCATTTATAAAAGATAAAGGAGAGTTGTGACTTTGTTAACACAAATATGCATTTACATGACCACGAAACATTTATAAATGTTTTCTATTTGATTAGCACTGTATAAGGCACAAGAGACAAAACAAGTTAATGTTGCTGAATGCATACTGTTTCTAACACTCGCGTACACAGTGATTTCAAATAATTTCCCTATTATGCCCCTGAAGCTTCTCATTTCTTTCCCTTAGAAAGCCAGGAATATCATGAGGTCAGATCATGGCAAAGCAGTAGCAGCATTCTGCAGTGATCCTGGACTCACATGAAAGGTATGTGTTCCCATCCCAAGGCCTCCCCATATATACCAGGCAAGCACATGCCGTGATCCAGGCTGGCTGGAGCTGGGGTTGAATTATGGCAGGGAAAGCCTGTTGGGATTGCCTTTGCCTCTCTCTCTCTCTTTTCTAACAGTCTCCCTCTATCTCTCTGTCATGGAATAAATGAACAAATAAACTCTCAAAAAAGTAGCAATCATGCAACTACGTAAATCCTCAGATGGCATAAACATTGTTGCTCTTCTGCAAAATTGAGGCAAATGATTGAGTCAAGAGAAGAGTTAGTCTCTGCTAGCCTTTGAGATTTTTTTTTTTTATTAATTACTTTATTTATTTTTGTATATACTTTCAATCATATTGTTTGGCTTACAATGAGACCATTTCGATATGTGAACATTTCTCCCCAGACCCGTTGATCGAAATATCTTCAACAGATAACACCACACCTCCCCATCCCGTCAATGCTCTACCTCTGTATCCCTTCTCCAAATGTCTTTCGTTGGGCCCCACTCCTCCACATACACCTCATCTGACATTCACACCCATCTCTTGTGTTTGTTCAACTGTTGGTCAATCAGTTTCAGACATAGAATGCAGACAAACGGTATATGTTAAGTGGGGACATACAATGTCTCTCCTTCATAGCCTGGCTTGCCTCACTCAGCAGTACATCTTCCATATTCTTCCACTTTCTGTCAAAAGCCAGGGCTCTGTTGGTTTTTATGGCTGAGTAGTATTCCATAGAGTATATGTGCCACAGTTTTTCAATCCATTCCTCCATACGGGGGCATCTGGGTTGGTTCCATGACTTAGCAATTGTGAATAGTGCCGCAATAAACATCGATGTGCAAGCACTTTTCCAATGAAGGATTCTTCTGTCCTTTGGGTAGATACCGAGGAGTGGGATCTCTGGATCATATGGCAGATCTATCTGTAGATTTTTGAGGAATCTCCAAATTATTCTCCACAGTGGTTGGACCAATCTACATTCCCACCAGCAGTGTAAAAGAGTTCCCCTTTCACCACACCCCCACCAACACTTATCATTTTTTGTTTTTTTAATATTAGACAATCTGACTGGGGTTAGGTGGTACCTCATTGTTGTTTTTATCTGCATTTCCCTTACGATGAGGGAGGTTGAACATTTTTTCATATGCCTTTTGGCCATTCGTATGTCATCTTTAGAGAGTGTTTTCTTCATCTCCTTCTCCCATCTTTTAATAGGGTTGCTCATCTTTTTTCCAAACACCTTTTTTAGTTCCTTGTGTATTCTGGTTATCAGTCCCTTATCTGATGCAACATTTACAAAAATATTTTCCCATTCTGAGGGCTGTCGATTCACACTAACTACTGTGTCTTTGGCCATGCAGAAACTTCTTAGTCTGATGTAATCCCACTTGTCTATTTTGTGGACGATGGACTCTGCTTTGAGGGTCTTCTTTAGGAAGTCTTTCCCTACACCAATGTCTCCCAGAGTTTCCCCAGCATTCTCCAGGAGCAGCTTTATAGTTTGAGGTCTTAGATTTAGATCCTTGATCCACCTTGACTTGATTCTTGTCAAAGGAGAGAGGTAGGGGTTCAGATTCATCTTTCTGCAAGTGGAAGTCCAGTTTCTCCAGCACCACTTGCTGAAGAGGCTTTCATTTTCCCACTGGATTGACTGGTACCCCTTGTCAAAGATCAGTTGACTGTATGTTTGGGCACTTATTTCTGGGGACTCTATTCTGTTCCATTGGTCCACATGTCTGTTTCTGTGCCAATACCATGCTGTCTTTATTACCACAGCTTTGTAATATATTTTTGGATCGGGGATTGAGATGCCACCCACTCCATTCTTCTTGTGTAGAAGTGCTTTGGCAATACGGGGTCTTTTATGATTCCAGACAAATTTTAAGATTGTCTTTTCTAGATCTGTGAAGAATGTGTCTGGTACTTTGATTGGCATTGCATTAAATAGGTAGATTAATTTGGGTAAAATTGCCATTTTGATTATATTAACTCTTCCAATCCATGAACATGGGATGTCCTTCCATTTTTTTGTGTCATTTTCAATTTCTTTTTTTACCTTCTCGTAGTTTTCCTTGTGGAGGTCTTTAACTTCTTTGGTTAGATTTATTCCTAAATATCTTATACTTTTAGTGGCTATGGTAAACGGAATAAGTTTTTTCAGTTCTATCTCAGTCTGCCTGTTATTCGTATATAGAAATGCTATCGATTTCTGTATATTGATTTTATATCCTGCAACTTTACTGAATTCATGTATTACTTCCAGTAGTTTTTCCATGGAGACCATTGGGTCTTCTATGTATACAATCATGTCATCTGCAAATAGAGAGAGTTTCACCTCTTCTTTTCCTATTCGAATGCCCTTTATTTTTTCCTCTTTTCTGATTGCGTTGGCGAGGACTTCCAGTACTATATTGAAAAGGAGAGGAGAAAGTGGGCATCCTTGTCTTGTTCCTGTGTTTAGTGGGAAAGCTTTCAGCTTTTCTCCGTTCAGGATGATGTTCGCTATGGGTTTTTCATAGATGGCTTTTATTGTATTGAGAAATGGCCCTTCTATGCCGATTTTGCTAAGAGTCTTGATCATGAAGGGATGTTGTATCTTATCAAATGCTTTTTCTGCGTCAATCGATATGACCATATGGTTTTTGTCTTTCTTCCTATTAATATGGTGTATTACATTTATGGTTTTGCGTATGTTGAACCAACCTTGCATTCCTGGAATAAAGCCTACCTGATCATGGTGTATGATCTTCTGTATAAGTTGTTGAATACGATTTGCTAGTATCTTGTTGAGAATCTTTGAGTCTATGTTCATCAGAAATATTGGTCTATAGTTTTCCTTCCTTGTCCTGTCTTTATCTGTTTTGAGGATGAGGGTGACAGAGGCTTCATAGAATGAATTAGGGAGAGATTCACCCTTTTGGATCTTTAGAAATAATTTGAGCAGAATGGGAGTTAACTCTTCTTTGAAAGTTTTGTAGAATTCAGAGGTGAATCCATCGGGGCCAGGGCTTTTCTTTGTTGGGAGGTTACTTATTACTGATTCAATCTCCCCACCTCATGGAAAAAGACATACATAGACTGAAAGTGAAAGGTTGGAAAAAGGTTTTCCATGCAGTTGGGAACCAAAAAAGAGCTGGAGTTGCGATACTAATCTCTGACAAAATAGGCTTTAAAACAAAAAGTGTCCGAAGAGACAAAGAAGGGCACTATATCATAGTAAAAGGCTCTATAGATCGAGAAGATATAACGCTAATTAATATCTATGCTCCTAACACAGGAGCACCCAAATATGTGAAGGAAAGATTGTTAGATCTGAAAGGGGAGATAGACTGCAACACACTAATTGTTGGAGATCTCAACACCGCATTATCCCCTCTGGACAGATCATCTAAGCAAAAAATAGGTAGAGAGATCAAGGACCTAAATGATACCATAAATCAATTGGACTTAACAGACATCTATAGAACTTTCCACCCAAAAACCACAAGATATAGTTTTTTCTCACCCCGACATGGAACTTTCTCGAAGATTGACCACATCATAGGACACAAAGCAAGCCTCTGCAGATTCAGAGGCATAGAAACTATTTCCAGCATCTTCTCTGACCATGATGGAATTAAACTTGAGTTTAATTTCAAGAGAATTCCTCAAAAATACCTAAAAACATGGAAACTAAATAACCTACTCCTGAATGACTCCACTATTACCGAAGAAATAAAGTCCGAAATCAAAAGATTCATGGAAGCCAATGACAATGAAGATACAAGTTTCCATAATCTTTGGGACACTGCCAAAGCAGTCATAAGAGGGAAGTTCATAGCAATTAGTGCACATAAGAGGAAGACAGAGAAAAGGCTAATGGATCACCTAACATCAAGCCTTAGAGAATTGGAAAAGCAACAGCAAAAAAATCCAAAAAATTACAGGAGAAAGGAAATAATAAAGATCCGAGCAGAAATAAATGAAATAGAAAATAAACGTACTATACAGAAAGTAAGTGAAAGCAAAAGCTGGTTCTTTGAAAGGATAAACAAAATTGGTACCCCACTAGCGAGACTTATTAAGAAGAAGAGAGAAAGGAACCAGGTGAATCAAATCTGCAATGAGGCTGGTAACATAACAACAGACATGGTAGAAATTCAAAACATCATTAGAGGATACTTTGAACATCTATACGCTAAGAAACAAGATAATCTGGATGAGATGGACAAATTCCTGGACAAATATAATCTACCAAGAATGAGCCAGGAAGAAATAGAAAGTCTGAATAGGCCCATAACAAGCCATGAGATTTTTTTTTACATCATCTGCACTTTTCCCAGTTTTGCATCAACGTCAGAAATGTTCTTCTGTCAGTTTCAATAACTGCTTCAGCAAACATTTGTTCTCACTCCCTTTAATTCAGTAGAGATTTTAAAGATCCTATTAGTGGAGACAAGAATGAAATTGGAGTTTTGCAACCACAGGCAAACCTGGCATTCATTCTCTTAACAAATTGTTTTTTCTGATCTAGCAACAGCAACAAGCTCTTAAGGTTACTAAGTAAGCGGTCTGTAAGACAAAGTTGTGAGAGACATAATTGGTTCTGTATGTTCTTCCACTTTAAGATTTATTTATTTCTTCCACTGGGAGAATAAATAGAGCCGTTTGATTTTTCTTGATAACAATCTTTATCTTACAGTTCTTCTTGTGGGTTGATTTGAGATAGACTAGTAACATCAAGACTCAAGAGAGACAAGTCCCCCCAACAGGGTCCATGTTACAGTCCATCCACAGTCTCAGTAGCCTAGATCACGACCATGCATGGGTGTAGCTGATATGCACAGAGAAGTCCCAGGATGCAAACCCAGCACGCTCCCACGTGGACCCAATTGAATTATCACTGTGCCAATATTTGGCCTCTCTTGTTGCACTTTAAATTCCCAGATGGTAATGTACATTCTTTAACATCTTACTGGGATAAGCTATTTTTAATTCTAGTGATACTACTACTAATATCCAGTCTTTTGTATCAATTGTGCTCCTAAAAGGTTCTGTGTAGATAGCTTTATTGTTTGGCATATATTTTTGTTTTGTTTTGTTTTAAATACCAAAAAGCACATACATTTGCCAATGGGCTATGGTCATGCCACAATCCTTTCTCCTCCTTTTCTCCTTCCTGTCAGGATTTTCAGCATGCACACACACATGTCTAGCATGTTCTTCAAGCTGCCAAGGCTGGGACTCGAACAGCAGTTGGCCTTATTGGATTTGGCCTCCTTAACCATTTGGCTATGGGGTTGACCTGGCACACAACATTTTAGTCTTCACTATGTGCCAGTTAGTTTTACGTGTATTAAAAAGCTAATATTTTGGGACCAGCAGATGGCATAATGGTTATGTAGCTGGACTCCCAAAGAGTTGACTACGGTTCAAGTCTCAGACCCAGTGGCTTAAAACTCATGCCAGGCATGTGCACATGCAATGCCCACAATCCGAAGAGGAGAATGGAGGAGAAGGGATTGTGGTGTGGCCATCACCTCTGGGGGGGGGGGGGGGGTAATTTCTTGCTTTCTGTCTCTCTGTCTTCCTCCATCTCTCCAGCAAGCACACATGCCCTATAGCAAAAATCTGGCACCCCAAAAAGAAGCTAATATTTCAGTATAACTTGATAGCTCTATCTCTTATCATCAAGGAGTGTTTAGTCAAGTTAGTTTCATAGCTATTAGGTTGTCAGGAAAGTCATGATACATTATTTTTTGTTTGGAGAGATTTTTGCTATAGGGTGCGTGCGCTCACCAGAAAGACAGAGAGAGACAGAGAGACAGAAAGTGAGAAATCACCCTCCAGGGGGAATGGCCACGCCACAATCCCTTTTCCTTCATTCTCCTCTCAGGATTTTGGGCACGCACGCACACACACCCGGAATGAGTTTAAGCCACCCGGTCTGGGACTCAAACCGCAGTCGCCTACATGGGAGTCCAGTGACATAGCCATTACGCTAACACACCCGGAATGAGTTTAAGCCACCTGGTCCAGGACTCAAACTACAGTCGCCTACATGGGAGTCCAGCAACATAGCCATTACACTAACTGCTGGTCCCAATGATACATTTTTGTATAGAAAAATACATCACAACTTTCCAACAACCTAATTGATTTTGTACCACCAAGTAGCATTTTCAGTCAAGCAAACTTATATTGGATACTAAAGTTCACCTAACTCCAGAATCTGAAACACCAAGGGAAAAAAAAGATCTTTTTCAGACTAAGGGCCTTTTTGATACCTACGTAGTACACTATTAGTTCCTAGTAGCTTGAACAGACTTGCACTGGAGGTTTATAATAAGGTTGTCAGTGATGAAGATATTTTCATTCCTGTTTCAGAGATAATAGGTCCAAAGAAGTTAAGTGATTTGCCCACAATAAGTGAGGAATCATAACATAAATATACCTTACAGTGATATCTAACTTTTTGTAAAATATCCTTACTCCACTCTATTAAAACTCAAAAGCAAGGATGACTTTGTCTTCCCTGTTTTCTCCAAGAGGTTCAGAAATAATTTTCAAAACATATTTTGGAAACAATGGATTGAACTCAGGTCCTATAACTCACATGTAATCAAAAGGCTACTAGCTTTGGACAAAGGAATGAATCTTCTGGTATGAATTATAACTCATTAAGAGATATTCAATCATAATTCTACAATGTTTCTGTGGGCAATTGGTTTGATTTTCCTTGATAATAATCTTTACCTCATAGTTCTTCTTTTGGGTTGATTTGAGATAGACTAGTTACATCAAGACTCACTGGTTCTTATAAAACCATCATTTCACAAAATTAAAATGTGAACCAGGGCTCAAACTAATAAGAACATAAACCTTGATAGAGTTTGGTGGTTGTTTATGATTGAGGAGATGACAATAGGTGACAACACTGAAAACCTATTAGGGCATTTGCTTGTATGTTTGTTTTTCTGGTTCAAATAACTCTCCCTTTTGTTTGCGTCACTCCCCTTCATCCTTCATCCACTTCAAAGGCTAATTGAGGAATGATGGTTTTCCCTCCAAGGTAGGAAATACTCCCAAAGTTAATCATGATACAAGATGCCAAATTCTTAGGAGAAGGAGGAGAGTATGAGGAAAAACATTAAGAAGAAAAATAGAGAGGCAAGACATTTATGGGACACATAAAAATCCATTCTTAAAGTAATAAAGCAATAAAACATGATTGACAGGAAAGGTAACCTGAATGGTGCTATGTGGGAGAATAAAACATTTTAAGCCAGTAAACAGACCCAAGAGTTTCTGATGAAATCATATGATCAAATTTTTTTAAAATTATGTATCTTTCTTGGGGGCCACAGGTGGCAGGGAGGTTAAAGCATCTGGATCCCACAGGACCATCTGTGCTGGAAAAGTCTGGGATCAAGAAACTTGAAAATCACACCAAGGGCATATGCATGTGTGCCCCAAATCCTGAGAGTGAGAGTGGAAGAGAAGGGATGGTGGCGTGTCCGTGGGTAATTTCTGTCTCCCTCTCTCTCTCTATCTCTCTTTCTTTCTCTCTCTCTGTCTCTGGTGAGTGCATGTGCCCTATAGCAAAAACTAAAAACTAAATACATTTTTAAAAATGTATGTATCTTTCTTTATTTATACACTTATTATTTTCTTTCTTCCATGAATGGAAGAGACTAAGGTAAAGAATGATAAAAAGAGAAAGCACTCCCAGTAGGATCTTTCTACCACAACCCTCTCTCAGTTCAATTAGCCCCAGATCATGGGCACACATATGTCTGGCAGGTTCAGGAAGGTCTCCAGATGGAACCTGGAACATGTCATGTGGTCAGCCTTCGTGACACTGCATTACCACCATACCACCATCCAGTCCCTAATTGTGTATTTTTCATAGTCAATTGTATTGGTCTTGCTTTGAGTAGATATTTAAAAATATGTTATTTACTTGAAAATTTCAAATAACATGAAAGAAGAGCATTCCATGTTTGTCTGTCAAGATGTAGGTTTGTAAAAAAAATTTGAGAAGTTCCAGTCCAGGATAAATCCCATTTCAAATGATAAAAAGTTTTTAAAAATGCCAACTTCTGCCTGAAATTTTCTATGTACAAATGGAAAAATTGAGGTTCTCCGAGATTGGGCAACTTGCCAGAGCTCCATACAGGAAGGGGTGGAGCTAAGTTGGAATTGTTACCTCTCTGATTTTAAAGTTTATGTTATATTGTATTTCTAAGTTTATATTTCTAATTCTGCCTAAATTTTTACAGGGGATAGCAGTCCAATGGATACATCCACTGTATTCCTTGATTATTTCCGTGGATATAACTCTGGAAGTCAGTTTTGTATAATTACTGAAAACAATAATTTGGTGAAAAAGAGATCATTCCAGAAGCAGAGTTAAAATAAACTAAAGGTGACAGAGGGAGTAGAAAAAATAGAACTACTTTTTAGCATTTTGCTTTGTCTTGTCTTGTCTTGTGCTTTATGTATGTTCCTTTCACTTGACCTTCCTGGAAAAAACACAAAGTTGGTGTTATTAACATTTCACATGGGAAAACTGAGTTTCAAAGAAGTTTGATGCATTGACAAAAATCGCCAAGCTAATAAAATGTGGAGATGGGATTTGAACTCAGTTTGTGTGAAGCCATGGAGAAATAACACAGCATAACTGGGAGAATAAAGGAGTTTAATTTTAGCTTCAGAATGGCTGAAGAGACTAATAATGAATTCTAGCACAGAAGCAAGATTCCCTGCTTGGCACTCTTGCTGTAACAAGTGCTTTCATTGTATTGTCTCATCTCATCCTCAACAGATCATATTATTAAAATCCCCTAATTTAAAAATAAGAAAACTGAGGTAGGCAGACTCAATTTTGCCTAACTTCATACAGCTAGTTAAATCGATGGAGCCAGGATTCATGCTTCATGTAGCTAAGCTCTGGTTCCTGAGCTCTTAACTCCTAGTATGTTATCGCTTTAAATTAAAATTCCATAAGTTTTCTTTAGATTTGGCAGAAAAACTAAATATAAGTACTCATAAGTAGGTTTTTGAGACAGGCCCTTCCACCCAATTACTGAGGGCACAGGTTGACAGAGCTCCAGGCAGGTTTGAGGATTTAGACTGGCAAAGACATGGACTCTGGTCTGTGGAGAAAAGCCAGGGTTTCCAGTAATGCCCCCTGTTTAATATAGGAGAAGAAAAATGTTTCAGTGAGTTACCAAGACTTATGGGCCTGAGAAAGCCTCACAGATTTCCCTTGGGGAAAGAGCAATGCAAAAGTAATAGAAGGTGTCCTTTGTACCCAACAGTAGTAAACATACAGCTCAGAGACCTTATAAACCAATATCTTAATATCACCAGGATGTGATGGAGGATGCCAAAGGGAATAAATGACAACTCAGGACCCACTATTATTTGAATGTGTCTCCAAGTTCATGTGTTAGAAAGTTTAACTCCAATGTAGCAAAGTTGGGTGGTGGGACCTAATGGGAGGTGTTTGGGTCATGGGAATACTGTACCCATGAATCGATTAATATGAATAGATTAATACTGTTACCACTTGAGTTCCTTATAGAGGTATGAGTTTGGTTCCTTCTTGCTCCTTCTGGCACTTTCTTTGACCTTTGGCCATGGGATGATGCAGTAAAAGACCTTCCAGATATATCTCCTCAATCTTGAACTTCCCAGCCTCCAGAATCATGGAATAAATACATTTCTGTTCATTTATAAACTATCCCATCTGTGGTTTTATGTTGTACCATCCCAAGACTAAAGAGGACCAACTAGTTACCCTACACATATCGTAGCATGATATATGCTCTCCTTGACTATTGTCATAATATCCAAGAACGAACACTTTCAATGACAGAGAATTCATTCCTTCTAGAGACAACTGTTTTGTTTTTGTTTTAGAGGGTTTTGCTATAGGGCACATGTGTTCACCAGAAAGAAAGACAGAGAGAGAGAAAGTGAGAAATCACCCCCCAGGGGGGATGGCCATGCCGTAATCCCCTCTTCTCCATTCTCCTCTCGGGACCTTGGGCATGCATACACATGTGCCTGGCAGGAGTTTAAGCCACTGGGTCCAGGACTTGAACCACAGTGGACTATATGGGAGTCCAGCGACATAGCCATTACCTATCTGCTGGTCCCTAGAGACAACTGTTTTTTTTTAAATGATAAGAGAGCAATTGAAAGTTTTCTGCTTGTAACATCTACCCATTGCTTAAAGTAATGCCACATGACATCTAACAAAATAAGCACACCCACTTTCAATACTGAGCGCTTGAACTAAGAATACTTCCCTGCTGCTAACCAGAACATGCGTTACGTTCAGTTAAGAGAAGAAATAAAACCATAGGTGAGGTAAAAATGAGCTTGTGAGCTGAGATTTACTTGATAAAGGTAGTAGTGTTACAGTAAAAGGTGGAAACAGAGCCAGTGGTTAGCCCAATGCACCTGAAAAGCAGAGCAAATCATCTTCCTGTCTTGATCAATAGATGTCCATGTGTTTTAGTTTGTTCCATAGCTTATAACAGAAAACACATGAGTCTGGGAAACCTAAGAGAATAAAGGTATAATCAGTTCATGGTTTGGAGGTTCCAGGTCTAGGGGCCACATGTGGTAGACATCTGGTAAAGGTGTCCCTGGTGGTGAGAGTCCCAAGCCCATGCAGGGCAGCACATCATGTGAGAACTGCAACACTTGTCTCCATGTATTTATCTGTCTCTGTCTCATTTGCCCTCCTTATAACTCCATCAGGAATCTGTCATGGGAGCCCCAACCTCATGATCTGAATTCTAGTTTCTTCCCCAAGTCCCTACCTTTGTACACCTGATGAAAATTTTAACTATCTTAATTCCATTACAACTAAATCTCAAAACATAAATGTTTGGGGAACATATATGCCATGTTGTAAAGTAATTGTCCAGTAGCTCATTTGGGCCTTCCTGGGTCCAGAATTTATTCAGTTAATAAGAGATTTTATTCCAAGTCATTACAACTGTATAACTGGCATATCCATGCCACCATTCACACCATCACTTCCTAATGCTTTCTTTTATTGGTGAGACAGGGAGGTAGTGTTGTTATATTTTGATCAACTCGACCAGGGAGAAATGTTCATATATTGAAATGATCACCTTGTAAGCTAAATAATGTGATTGAATGTATTTAAAAATGTAAAATTAAATTAAATTAAATTAAAAAAGGATATAATTCTGTTTTCTGATTATTTTCAATAGATGTCTCATGCCTGTACCTGAATATTTTGATTTATAGTTATAAAGTCAGACAAAGCTGGTCTACTTAATAGACTCTGTTGGGTACATGAATGATTTCTTGATAGCATCAGGACATCTTAAGATTTAAGTGCACACACATATTATCAAAATGGAACAAACTCCAAGATACCTTCCTAGTACTCTAAAGTGTAAATTGAAAACCTGAGAAGCAACACTTCTATAGCAATAAAACTTCAGAAATATACACTCATAAAGGCAGAGCTTTGCAAAGCAAATAAAAAATAAAACTGGAAATTCTCCTTCCTCAAGCCTTGAATCACCATGACAGCTCCGGTATGTGTGAATTCTTAAATACTTACAGAAATGATACTATGTTTTAACTGAAAGCAGCAATGTGTGCATATTTATTTTGTCTTATATTCTGCCTCTAGCTTTATCAAAATCTAAAAAAGGAAGGGTTCAACTAACCTAAGATTTAAACATCATAACCTTATAGTCTGGAAATTTAAATGTGAAGATCACATTCTATGTTGGTACCATTACTACTAATGCAAAATATCTATTAGATGCCTTAGTGTTTTTGTAAATTTTACCTCTGTATATTTTGGTCTAAAATACTCCTTTGATACAGGGCTAAAACTTTGAATGATACCTATGTAACAGACCCTATTATCAACTTTTTCTGGCAATACTAAATCTTATGGCTAGCTCAGCTGTCATTGAATCAACTAAGGTCTGGATGGCAGAAATGGCATTTGTAGTTTTGTCACGAAGAGACAGCAATATAAATAAGGCTTTGGTTTCTATTTTTAGTCTGACCTCAATAAAGTATTACAGAGTTACAGTCACTTCTCGATGAAGCTTTGTCTATTCAAACAACAAGATCTCATTTTAACAAACTTGGTGATCCAGGAGGATGTGCAAACATATTTTTTTCAATGTAGGTAATATGCAAAAGAGTAAAAATGTCAGATTCAGAATATTTCATGACACTATAGGTCAATATAACTTATGTCTGACACAAATGGAAATTCTGCATTAATGAAAGAAATGCATATACACATATAGGAACATATGTGTGTATATGTATACATACACATGTGTATTATATGTGTACATAGGTGATCAATATGTTTATGCTTCACAATTATTTTTTGTAAATTGTGTTAGCATTTCTAAACATATTTTTTTTGCTGCATTTTCACAACTTGTTTTCAAATTTCATCCATATAATGCTCTTATAAGAAAAGTTGAACCAACATGAGTATCCTCTTAAAGAAGAAGAAACTGAGGTAGATAAACATCCAATCAACTTCACAAGGTCACAGAGTGAGAATCCAGGTCTTTCAACCTATACATTTGGGACTCTCAACTTAGTTTGGTATCAAAAAATTAGAGTAAGAAATTGTCCAGAAACACTTACATGATCATAGTATTTTTTTTTTCATGAATGTTCTACCTATTTTGAGATGATGAGACATTTCTACTACCAGGATAATGACAGTACAGGTAGTGAGTGAGTGAATAAATAAGTGAGTTTACTATGTGCATACCACCGCACTAGGTCCTGAGAAATGGAGAAGAGAGTGAGGCAGGGTGGTGTGTAAGTACAGCATGGGACTTTCTGTCAAGAAATTTAAGATAAGCATGAACACCAGTAAGATATGCTAATGTACTTACTATTTATTCTGACAGGATAAATAACCAATTCACACTCAGAAATAGAGATGAAGCCATTCTTTCATCCATTGGTAGACAAAGCTTTAATGGCTGCAAAGAAATGTCTGCTGATAGTTGCACAAACTGTGACCAAGAAATAGAGTAAGAATAGAATCTAACTGATGATTCTGGCCTTTCTCAAGCAAGATTCAGGCCAACCTCACCAAGACCTCAAAAACAAAACCAAAACAAGACAACAAATACAGAAAAGGTTCAGGTAATGGAAGCCATCTCAGCAAAATCCCAATTTGGGGAAATGAAGTTGGCCACGTTAAGTTTTGTCAAATTCAAACTACTGGCCATAGTTTTGTTCCATTACAG
The DNA here is from genome assembly GCA_026018925.1 of Tupaia tana. Classification (NCBI taxonomy): domain Eukaryota; kingdom Metazoa; phylum Chordata; class Mammalia; order Scandentia; family Tupaiidae; genus Tupaia; species Tupaia tana. The sequence continues at coordinate 42,779,273 of JAKSZU010000014.1, read as the reverse complement.
CTTCAAAAGGTGATGAAGGTGAGTGCTATTAAAAAATTGCTATCTTGGGACCAGCAGTTAGCGTAATGGCTATGTCGCTGGACTCCCACGTAGTCGACCGCGGTTCGAGTCCCGGACCCGGCGGCTTAAACTCACGCCGGGCGCGTGTGCGTGCGTGCCCGAGATCCCGAGAGGAGAATGGAGGAGAAGGGATTGCGGCGTGGCCATCCCCCCTGGGGGGTGATTTCCTGCTTTCTATCTCTCTGTCTCTCTCTGTCTGTCTGGCGAGCGCACGCACCCTATAGCAAAAACCTCTCCAAAAAAAAAAAGAAAAAAAAAAATTGCTATCTTATAAAATAATTAGGGGTTAGCTAATCTAGGGAAATTTTCTTTCTTGCCAGCTCTAAAGTAGATTTGAATCATTCTGTTTTGTTTTGTTTTGTTTTCTTTTCTTTTCTTTTCTTTTTTCTTTTCTTTCTTTCTTTCTTTCTTTTTCTTTTTTCTTTTCTTTTCTTTCTTTTTTTTTTTTTTTTTTTTAAGGTTTTTATCATAGGGTACTTGCACTCCCTGGAGAGAGACGGTGATGAAAAGTGAGAAATCCCCCCAAGGAGGATGGCCATGCCACAATTCCTTCCCCTCCATCCTCCTCAGGATGTGGGGCATGCATGCACACATGCCCAGTATGATTTTCGAGTTGCTGGGTCTAAGACTCGAACTGCAGTTGTCCACGTGGGAATCCAGCACCTTAAATGCCATGCCACTTGCTGGGCCCCCTTCTCTTTTTTTTACTCAGAGGGTAAGTTATGTCTTTCATGTTGCTTGAATGACAATATTATTGATAAAACACAACTTGAGGAGCTCTAGCACTTATTAATGGTAATATTCCATTAAAGAGGAGGAGTTTTCCTCTATCAAACAAATAATTATAAGATTTTCGTCATAATTTTTATAATGAATAGATGTAGAATAGATAAAGAAATAATAAAAACAATTCTCACACCTGTTATATATACAGGGACACACACTTATTTATATGTTACTAAAGTAGCTGTTACACTCTGCGCCTGGCTATGCACATGTCAAACAATATCTTTACTCTTAAATTAGTTTATTTATGTCTTACCTCATTAAAAACTATTTGAGGCAGTTAAAAAATTAAGCAGAATCCAAAAGTTCAAGTATTTGTGGATTAAAGCATTCTTAGCACTTCACAAAGTAAAAAGAGATGAAGTAAAACCAATTTTTTATGTAAAAATAATTCAATTTAAAATTTAAGAACATATTGAAATCCGCAATCAATATAACCCATGCTGCTATTACAAATGCTATTACTTAAAGAACCATGTACATCATTTTGTGGCCATAGAACTCTTAACTATTAACATTATATTTATTTTTATATTCATTTTTAATTTTTAGAATGGACATAATTAAGTTATTCCTTTTATCCTGCATTGCCTCAATATATGTTTACCTCAACCCATGGCAAAATCTTTTTAAGGGTCTGTGAGTAGAACAGTCAGGATACAAATTACTAAACTGTATTAAATTCACATCTTTACTCTTTGGAACAAAAGTCATATTTCTTTTAAGTTTATGTCTGACATGAACAAAAGTGAGAGAGGACAGACAGAACTCCAAAAAGGGTCTTGACACCCTGATCCACCTCCAACTTCAGCCAGACCCTTCCCATGTGGATCACCCTTACCAAGTGTCACTTTTTCACTCCTGTGCCACCATCCAGCCCCCCCCAAATCATATTTCATTTCAGCTGTGTTATGTACAGTGCAAGAGACTCAGAAGGCACCGTGAGTGAGAGCTAGGAATAAATGACTTTATAAAGATGCATACATACACCAACCTCGTATTTCAAATTTGTAAGTTTATCTTTTTATTTTTAATTAATAAATACGAATTGTATATATGGCATGTACATATTTTAAAATGTGTATATATTGTGGAATGGCTAACAGAAGCATTAACATATGCCTTAGCACACATACTTATTTTTTGTGATGAGAAAATTTAAAATATACTCAATAATTTTTTGAGAGATATTTTTGCTATAGGGTGCCTGAGAGATGAGAGAGAGAGAGAGAGGAGAGAAAGAAAGAAAGAAATCACCCCCCTACCGCCAAGGGGATGGCCACACCACAATCCCTTCTCTCCATTCTTCTTTGGGATCTTGGGCATGCATGCACACACGCTAAGAATGAGATTTAAGTCACTGGGTCTGGGTCTCCACCTGCGGATGACTATGTAAGAGTCCAGTGATGTAACCATTACACTATCTTTTGGTCCCAGGTACTCAGTGATTTTTGAGAATACAATACATTTTTATTAACTGTTGCTATCATGTGCATAGCAGATCTAAAGTGTTTTTGTTTGTTTGTTTAGGTTTTTGCCACAGTGCACGTGCACTTGCTAGAGAAAGACAGAGAGAGACAGAGGGAATGTGAAAGGTCACACTTAGTGGGGATATGCCACAATCCCTTCTCATGCAATCTCCTCCTGGGATTTGGGGCATGGTCCCACATAGGCTTTGTGTGATTTTCCAGCCCCCTCATCCAGGACTTGAAACATGGTCAGCCATCTGTGAATTCAGTATCTTCACCACCATGCCATCTCCTGGTTCCTCTTTTTCTTTATCTATTACTTTTTTTTTTTCAAGAGAATTTTATATATTTGTCTATAAATGTTCCTTCCCTTTGTCCATCCCACCGACCCTCCACCACCTATTCCCCTAATTTACAGTCTCTGGTGTCTACATTGATCCTCTCTACTATGGTATTTCCTAAACTTAAATCTTTCTAATTAAAATTTTGTATCTGTTGGCCAACATCTCCCCAAATGTCTAACCCTCATGCCCGGGTAATCAATTAATTCTCTTCCTCAATGAGTTTGATTTTTATAATGTGACCGAGAACATTTGATATTTGTCTTTCTGTGCCTAGTTTATTTCACTTAACATTATTTCTCCTAAATTCATTCATGTTGTCACAAATGACAGAATACCCTTCTTTTTAAAGGATTAATAGAATTCCATTATGTATACATACCACACTTCTTTATTTATTTATTAGTTGCCTGACATTTAGCTAAATCCATAACCAGAGCATCCTTTTCTTGTTCCTGATCTCAGAAGAAAAGAAAAATGATTTCTACTGTTAACCATTTAGTTTAATGTTAGCTGTGAATTTGTCATTTGTGGCCTTTATTTTGTTAAGATACATTCTTTTTACATATAACATAATCAGAGTTTTTATTATGAAAGGATGCATTTTTTCAAAAGTATTTTCCTGTATCTATTGATATGACATGTGGTTTTTGTCTTTCATTCTATTAAAGTGGTGTATCTTCCTTGTAAGTTTATGTAGGTTGAACTATCCTTGCATATCAAAGATAAATTCCACTTGAATTTTATTTTTTTCTTGTAATTACTACTAATTAATAGTATCCGTGTATTTTTTTACCCTCTTTTTTTTTTCTTTTCTTATAATGTCGTCATTTGACTTTGGTATTGAGACAATACTTGTCACATAAAATGAGTTTACAAGTATTCCTTCTTCTTCAACTTTTTGGAAGAGTCTCAGAAAGATTGGAATTAGTTATTTAAATATCTTATTGAATTAAGCAGTGAAACTATCATGTGCTGTGTTTTGCTTTGATGGAAGACTTTTTATTACTGAGTCAGTCTCCTTACTTGTTATTGGTGTATTTGAATTATCTGTGTTTTTAATAATTCAGCTATAGTAGGTTTCATGTTAGAAATGCATCAGTTTTCTCTAGGCTATCCAACTTGTTGGCATATAATTATTCATAGTAGTCTCTTACTTTGTATTTCTGTGGTATCATGTGTAGTATCTCCTCTTTCATTTCTGATTTTTTTTCTCTCTCTTCTTTTTTATCTTAGGCTACTTTAAGTTTTGTCAATTTAGCTAATCTTTTTTTTTTATTTTTATTTTTATTTTATTTTTATTTTTTTTATTAATTACTTTATTTATTTTTGTATATACTTTCAATCATATTGTTTGGCTTACAATGAGACCATTTCGATATGTGAACATTTCTCCCCAGACCCGTTGATCGAAATATCTTCAACAGATAACACCACACCTCCCCATCCCGTCAATGCTCTACCTCTGTATCCCTTCTCCAAATGTCTTTCGTTGGGCCCCACTCCTCCACATACACCTCATCTGACATTCACACCTATCTCTTGTGTTTGTTCAACTGTTAGTCAATCAGTTTCAGACATAGAATGCAGACAAACGGTATATGTTAAGTGGGGACATACAATGCCTCTCCTTCATAGCCTGGCTTGCCTCACTCAGCAGTACATCTTCCATATTCTTCCACTTTCTGAATTTAGCTAATCTTTTCAAAAACCTATTCTTGGGACCAGCAGTTAGCGTAATGGCTATGTTGCTGGACTCCCACGTAGTCGACCACGGTTCGAGTCCCGGACCCGGCGGCTTAAACTCACGCCGGGCGCGTGTGCGTGCGTGCCCAAGATCCCAAGAGGAGAACGGAGGAGAAGGGATTGCGGCGTGGCCATCCCCCCTGGGGGGTGATTTCCTGCTTTCTATCTCTCTGTCTCTCTCTGTCTGTCTGGCGAGCGCACGCGCCCTATAGCAAAAACCTCTCTAAAAAAAAAAAAAAACAAAAACAAAAAAAAAAAAAAAAAAAACAAAAAACCTATTCTTAGTTTTGTTGATCTTTTCCATCGTTATTTTTCTAGTCTTATTCAAGATGTAATATTAGGTTGCTTACTTGAGATCTTTCTTCTTTTTGATGAAGACATTAATTGCTATACATTTCTCTGTTACAACCGCCTTTGTTGCTTTCCATACATTTGTTATGTTGTATGCCTGTTTTTCGTTTATCTCAGTATTCTTTTATTTCAATGTCTTTTATACATCCAATCACATTACTTAGCTTGCAAAGTGAATATTCCAGCATGTATACATTTCTCACCAGTCCAGTTGAGAATACTATACACATTTTCTTCAATAGATAATAACTCATTTCTTTGTCCCATAAATACCTTGCCTTTCTACTTTTCACCTTAATGTACTTCCTCAGACTCTACTCCTTCACCTCCCCTCTTCCCACACTCTATCTGGAATTTATAATCATTTATTATGCTGCTTTATCCTCTAGTTATTCAGTTTCAGCCATAGAGTGCAGATATTCACTGAATATTAAGTGGAGACATACAACTCCTTCATAGCCTGGCTTTCTTCACTCAGCAGTAAATCTTCCATATTTATTCACTTTCTGTCAAAAGCCAGGGTCTTACTGTTTGTTTGTTTATGGCTGGTTAGTATTCCATAGAGTATATGTGCCACACTTTTTCAATCCTTTCATCTGTTCGTGGGCATATCTTACCAATTGTGAATAATGCCACAATAAACATCAATGTGCAAGCACTTTTTCAACTAAAGATTTTTCTGTCCTTTGGGTAGATACCAAGGAGTGGGATTGCTGGATCATATGATAGTTCTATTTGCAGATCTTTGAGGAATCTCCATATTGTTTTCCACAGTGGCTGGACCAATTTACATTCTTACCAGCAGTGTAAGAGAGTTCTTTTTCCCCACACCCCTGCCAGCACTTACCATTTTTTTTTTTTTTAATCTTCGTCATTCTGACCAGAGTTAGGTGGTATCTCATTGTGGTTTTGATCTGCATCTTCCTTACAATGAGGGATGTTGAGCAGTTTTTCATATGCCTTTTGGTTGTTCATATGTCTTCCTTAGAGAGTGGTTTTTAAACTCATTCTCCCATCTTTTAGCAGGGTTGCTCATCTTTTTGGGGGACAGCTGTTGGAGTTCCCTGTGTATTCTGGTTATCAGTCCCTTATCTGATGCATAGTTTAAAAAAATTTTCCCATTCTGGGACCAGCAGTTAGCGTAATGGCTATGTTGCTGGACTCCCACATAATCGACCGCGGTTCGAGTCCCGGACCCAGTGGCTTGAACTCATGCCAGGCGCATGTGCGTGCATGCCCAGGATCCCGAGAGGAGAATGGAGAAGGGATTCTGGCGTGGCCATCCCCCCTGGGGGGTGATTTCTCGCTTTCTGTCTCTCTGTCTCTCTCTGTCTGTCTTGCGAGCGCATGCGCCCTATAGCAAAAACCTCTCAAAAAAAAAAAAAAAAAATTCCCATTCTGAGAGCTGTTGATCCACACTAAGTACTGGGTCTTTTGCCATACAGAAACATTTTAATCTGATGTAATCCTACTTGTCTATTTTCGGGATTATTGACTTTGATTTGGGGGTCTTATTCAAGAAATCTTTGCCTACCACAGTCTCCCAGAGTTTCTCCCATGTTTTCTAGCTGCAGTTTTACAGTTTGAAGGCTCAATTTAGATTTTTGATTCACGTGGAGTTGATTTTTGTCAATGGTGAGAGGTATGAGTTCAGATTCACCTTTTTGCAAGTGGATATCCAGTTTTTCCAGCATCATTTATTAAAGAGGTTTTTCTTTTCACATTGGTTTGATTGGTACCCTTTGTCAAAAATCAGTTGGGGGACCAATGGCTATGTTGCTGGACTCCCATGTAGTCGACCGCGGTTCACATCCCGGACCCAGAGGCTTAAACTCACGCCGGGCGCATGTGCATGTGTGCCCAAGATCCCGAGAGGAGAATGGAGGAGAAGGGATTGTGGCGTGGCCATACCCCCTGGGGGGTGATTTCTTGCTTTCTGTCTCTCTGTCTCTCTCTGTCTGGCGAGCACACACGCCCTATAGCAAAAACCTCTACAAAAAAAAATTCAGTTGATTGTATGATTAGGAGTTTCTTTCTGGAGACTCTATTCTGTTCCATTGGTCTGCCTGTCTGTTTCTGTGCCAATACCATGCTGTTTTTTTATTATTATTTTATTTTTATTTTTATTATCATCATAATCTTCTTTATATTACATTGATTACATATAACTTTACAGTGTATTACATTGCTTTTTCAAAAGGGAATGCCATGCATGTCAGTCAATACAGAAACATTAACCTCCCCACTTCATCATTCAATAACTTTTCTGTTTTTCCCAATCATTATTATTATTATCTAATTATTTTTTAAAACAGTCAATCACTATTTCTCATTTTGCTTGTAAAAAGACTTTACCCATCATGAAATACTTCTCAGACCAATCCAGTTGAGAATACTATACGTGTCATTATCTACAGTTAATAAGCCATATCTGTTTCTCACTAACGTCCTGCCTCTCTATTGTTCTCTTGCTATCTTTCTCTATCCTCTTCTCTTCACCCCCCATTCCACACTATCCTATTCTCGTTAAGTACCTTCACTGCTTTTATGTCCTCCAATTTTTTGCTCTCTACCATAGAGTGCAGATAGTCAGTATATGTTGAGTGGATACATACAATATCTTTCTTTCATAGCCTGGCTTACTTCACCCATGCTGTTTTGATTACCACAGCTTTGTAGTATATTTTTGGGTTAGGGAGTGAGATGCCACCCACTACACTCTTCTTGTGAAGGATTGCTTTAGCAATATGAGGTCTTTTATGATTCCAGACAAATTGTATGATTGTCTTTTCTAGATCCGCAAAGAATGTCTCTGGCATTTTTGGTATTGCATTAAATATGTAGATTAATTTGGGTAGAACTGCCATTTTGATTATATTAATTTTTCCAATCCAGGAACATGGGATATTCTTCCACTTTTTTGTGTCATTTTCAATTTCTTTTTTCAGCTTCTCATAGTTTTCCTTGTGGAAGTCTTTAACTTCTTTGATGATATTTATTCCTAGTTATCTTATACTTTTTTGTGGCTATGGTAAATGGAATTAGTTTTTTTCAGTTCTATCCTAGTCTGCCTGCTGTTCGTATATAGAAATGCTATAGATTTCTGTATGTTCATTTTGTATCCTGCAACTTTACTGTATTCATGTATTACTTCCAGAAATTTTTTCATGGATATCATTGGGTCTTCTATGTATACAGTCATGTCATCTGCAATTAGAGATAGTTTTACCTCTTCTTTTCCTATTTGAATGCCTTTTATTTTATTCTCATTTCTGAGTGTGTTGTCGAGGACTTCCAGTACTATATTGAAAAGGAGTGGAGAAAGTGGGCATCCTTGTCTTGATATCAGAATTTAAATCTTCTCAAAATTTTTAAGACTTGCATTGTTGCCTAGCATGTAATCTATGCTAGAGAACATTCTTTGCATGCTCAAGGAGAATGTGTATTTCTGCTTCTGTTGGATGGAATTTACAGTATATGACTGATAGTCCATTGGGTCTAATGTGTAGATTGTTTCCCATATGTCCTCATTGACCTTCTCTCTTGGCAATCTGTTCCTGGATCCAAAGTGGGGCACTGAAATCTCCCATTATTATTGTTTTTCAGTGTATCTCTGCTTTAAGATCTAATAATATTTGCTTTCATATTGGGTCATCAGAAAAGTCATGATGCATATTTGGATAGAAAAACATGAAGATCGTGGTATGACTTTTCAGACCACCCAGTATTTAAATGCTCAATGTTGAGTGTGTATATATTGTTAAGTCCTCTTGATAATCTGACCCCTATATCATTATATGATTACTTTTTCTCTTGTTGCAGTTTTTGACTTAAAGACTATTTAATGTGATATAGATATAGCTACTGTTGCTCTCGTTGACTTCTATTTGTATAAAATATCTTCTGCTATCCCTTCAATTTCAATCTCTGTGTGTCCTTAAAGAAGTGAGTCTCTTGTAGGAAGCATATATTTGGTTCTGACTTTTCATTCAGACATTAACTCCATGTCTTTCCTTTCTCTAGTGATACTCTATGATTCCTTACCTTGTATCTTTTGATTATTTATTTACTTATTAATATTTATTGGTTTTTGCTATAGGGTATGTGAATTCTTCAGAGAGAGATAGAGAGAGAAAGTGATGGGGAAAGTGAGAAGTCATACTCCAAAGGGAATTCCCATACCACAATCTCTTCTCCTCCAGGCTCCTCTTGGGGTTTTGGGCATGCGTGTACACACACACTCAATGTAATTTTCAAGCCTCTGGTTCCAGAACTCTAACTATGGTTGGCCTTGGAGGAGTCCAGCGTCTTAACCACTATGCTACCTGCTGACCCTCTTTTCTGCTTTTATTATGAGTTTTTGCTTTGTGGTTCCCATGGGGCTAAAATAAGTCATCTTGAAATTATAATAGGTTAATTTAAGCTAACAATTTAACAATGCTCACATACAAAAACTATACATTATTACTCCACTCCACTTCCACATCTCGTGTTTTTAATATCATGATTTAAACCTTTTTGTATTGTGTATCTCTTAAGAAATTATTGCAGCTACTGTCATTTTAAACATTTTTCTTTTAATCTTCATGCTAAAAATATAAATGACTTACACATCACCTTTACAGTATTAGAGTATTTTGAATTTGACTCTGTACTTACTTTTATCAGTGAGTTTTACATATTTTTTATTACTAATTCCACGTTTTTGTATTACAACTTGAAGAACTCCTTTGGCATTTCTTATAAGACAGATCGGGTGCTGATGAATTCTCTCAGCTTTTGTTTGGATGGGAAAATCTTTATTTTTTTCTTCATTTCTGTATGGCAACTTTTTAAAAATTGCCAGATAGAATGTGTGCCCACTAGAAAGAAGGGGAGAGAGAGAGAGAGAGAGAGAGATCCCCCCTAATGGACTTTGGTCATAACACAATCCTTTTTCCTCCATTCCACCATGCCTTCAGAATTTTGAGCATGTATGGACACATACCTGACTTTTTTTTTAAGCCACTGGGGCCAGAACTCAAACTACAACCTACCATGTGAGATCGGGTTCTCTATGCACTGAACTTGCTTACTACACTAAGAGGCCAGACCTCCAAATATGAATGCTTAGTTGGCAGTTGTTCTGTTTCTTTGTTTTCTTTAGCACTTTGAATATATAACCCCATTTTCTTCTGGCCCCTAAGATTTTGTCTGAGAATTCTGCTGCTAACCTTATTGGAACTTCCCCATACACATTTTTTTTTTTTTTTTTTTGAGAGAGAGAGCGCATGTGAGTGAACCCACATATACATGTGAAAGAGAGAGAAGTAAACACCCTTGACATGATATCATCATGCAGTGATCCCCTTTACCCAGCTCCTCAGCTCCTCGGGATCCTGGACATCTGTATACCTGCCTAGATGCTTTCAGGATGATCTGGAGATCTGAACCCATGGCCACGATATGGCTTTCAGCCTTGCAGGACGCTTGGCATTAATGTTGTGCTACAGGCACACTTGCATAACCGTAGGCCCCCTCGTAACTCTCCAAGGTGCTGAACCTCACATGCTTCTACTCGTCCCTGGGTCACAAGGATGGATGAAGGCAGTAAACCCCAAAAGGCATAAGACATAGAAGAACTAACCTGAATTTCAGAGTTACCTAGCATAACTGACTTACTCTGAACACGCTCTTGATATGTAATAACTAATATTTAGAAAAGACTTGAGGTTTACTGCATCTCCTTTCTCCTGGGTCACCTAGCCAAACTCTTGAACAAGAGAAAAACAGGGCTACAGTCTGAAGTGAGAAGCAGATCGACTGGCTTCAAGTCTTGCACCAAACTTGTTCTCAGTTAAGAAGCCTTCTTGGGGGTTACTTTCACTTCTTCTCTGTATTATCTTTATTATCATTTGTATTTTTAGAATTGTTTGCAACTCCTGTCATGTATTTGTATTTTGTCTCTTCCAGTTAAATCATATGCTTACTGATAATACTGAGTTCTGTGTCTAATTTATTTAATATGCAACTTTTTTGTATATAACTCTCAAAAACAATACTTTAATGAATAAAAGAATAGAAGTATACACATCAACCATTCCTGTCTCTCACTTTATTTTTGATTTTCCTACTCTGGAAAAAAAAAAAAAAAAAGAAAAGAAAAAGCCTATCAAGGTGACCAGTTGCTATAGCAATAACACAATCACAAATGTAGGTAGATTGATAGGCAGGTCCCCCCTCCCTCTGATTCCTACCTATAATTTCAGGTAGTTTTTATTTGTTTGTTTATTTTTTTGTTTGTTTTTTACCTCACAGTCTTCAAACGTCTATGGTATGTAACAATCAATAGACTATACTGGTATTAAAATTTTTTAGGTAATTGACATTAAGATAATTTTAGAAAGTATTTGAAAAACTCAAAATCAAGCTAATTTTTACACAGATCTAGTTATGCCCTATGGGAGTATCTTGTGTTCAATGTTAACAGCAAAGAGATTGCAAAACTAAAATCAAGATGATATTTTCAGATTATAAAGGATGTTAAAGATAAACTAGCCCAAATCAGTCACATTTTAGAATGTGGAAAAACTGAGACCTAGATATATTAAATTACGTGGTTTAGGTTACAAAGGATGGTACTAGAATCACAAGTGATATGACTCCTTGCAATTCTACTGGATTTTTGTCCTGTTACAATTTGCTGCTTTTTAAAAAATTATATAGACTGAGTGATAAGCATCTGGAAGATATCTGAATACATATGCAGCGATCTCTGATGGAGAGTAGGAATGACACCATCCCATTCAACCAATTTTCACCTTTCTCAAAATGCTGGAGTCTTGAATTTCCAAAGGGCATCTGAATTCAGGTGTTTCTCTGATCTAAATCATCCTTTCTAAACATATTTCAAATGAAAGCAGTTGGCAAACTCGAAGGGATATGTTCAGCAATAAAAGTACATTTTATTAAAAATCTTTTTGATATAATAAATATTTCAGTTTAGGTCTTATCATTTAATCAGCTGATAATGGAACCTGTAAACATGTAGCCAACCACATAGAAAAAAAGTACCTGTCTTTTCAAGAGCCAGAAGAGTCACCTTTGAAAAATGTGATACATTCTTATGTAAAAAAATGTCCTTTTTCCCTTTGGACATATGCTCTATGCCATACAAATCCTTCTAGGAAAAAGTAATACACAAAGAAAAGTCTTTCTTCAAACTAACAATATCATCCACTGTCAAAAGTTACAGTGCATAATACCTAACTTTTACCTTCTTCAGGTTAAATGCCAAGGTGTCCAGTATTTGGATGGGCAAAAACTTATTTCTAAAATGTTGCATAAAGCAACCACACTGATGTTATATTAATTAATAACACATTTTACATTCCTTACCTTTTAGACTGGCCACATTTAAGAGCCAAACAACAAATTATGCTGCTGAGGCTACACAGAACCAGGTAACCTCATATTTAATGTAGGTGAATTGCATAATGCTCCAATTCCTATGAAGCAGAGTCTTGTAGCATCTAACTAAACTCTACATGCCTTGATATCTTTGACCTAACAATCTAGGTATCTACCTGGAAAGTGTATCTCCACAAAACTTAAGTAGCAGATGTGAATATTATTGGTGACATGAATTGTGACAGCAAAATATTGGGAAGGTCCAATTGTAGTAGTGCATACTGGTTCATGCTGGTACTCAGCAGGCTGAGACCACCTGGGCAGTCCAGTTTCAATTCCCAGTCTAACCCTAAAAGCAATCACAGTAGTGCGTGTGCCTTCAGTGTCAGCTACCCTAGAAGTTGAGGCAGGAGGTTCATGAGCTTGCAATGAGAATGGGCAACACAGCAAGACCCTGCAGAAAGAGCCAGGCACGCAGGCCCACACCGGTTGTTTCAGCTATTTGGGAAGACAAAGCAGGAGGATTGCAACATAGTGAGACCTTGTCTAAAAAAATAAATAAATAAACAAATAAAATATTAATAAAAACCTAAATACCTAGTCATAGAAGACGGTTTGACAATAACATGTATACAAAGTATTATATAGCTACTCAAAAGAAAACTAACATTTTTAAGAACCACATTGGTGTGATTTTTCAAGATACACAGTGAGGCAATTAACACTGCAAGAATGGAATGATTTCTTCTCCTTGTTGCTGTTTTTTATATGCTCTCATTATAAATCTCTTCTACGGATTTCTAAGCAGTTACTTAAACCATATATTGCTATTTCATTGCAATCTTTTCTCCCCAGCTATGCAGATTTTAGAGATTTTTAAAGAAAAAGACAAGTCAAAGTTTGTTTAACACCAGCTACCTAATATTCCATGTATGAACATCTATATAACTGCATTTATTCCTCGCAACAATTCCATGAACTGAGTATTGTTATCACTCCCTCAGGTGAGAAAGTTGAGACTCAGAAGAGTAATATAATTGGCCAAAATCCTATATTCTGACAAATAGGCTTTAATAACCTAAACAGATGTATTTGATGAACTGTTTATACCACGCATGTGATATATAATCATGTGATATCAACCCAAGAATCACTCTGGTTTAACAGTGTGTTTATACGTGTTACCCCAATGGTTAAATTGCAATCTCGTTCAGTAAGACCCTTTATATTATATGCATCATCAAACTTGCTTAGCATATTGTTGTATATACCACGAGTCTTCAAGAAGTGAACTTGAGGGACCAGCAGTTAGCGTAATGGCTATGTCACTGGGCTCCCATGTAGCCGACCATGGTTTGAGTCCCAGACCTGGTGGCTTAAACTCACGCCAGGCGCATGTGCGTGTGTGTCCCAGATCCCAAGAGGAGAATGGAGGAGAAGGGATTGTGACGTGGCCATCACCTCTGGGGGGTGATTTCTCGCTTTCTCTCTCTGTCTCTCTCTGTCTTTCTGGTGAGCACACATGTGCCTTATAGCAAAAACATCTCAAAAAAAAAAAAACTATGTATGGAATTCAAAATATTGTCACCAAAGTAAACTTGCACTTCAAACTTTTTGCACCAAAATAAACTTGTACACAACTTAGTTCATATATTTTCAACTTGGAGTAATTTCTATTTCATCATACAAATTCAATCATTACTTTAAATAATAGCCCCCTTGTGCTTATATTATAATATCACAGTACTTGATGTAGCATTGGGCTAGAACCCAAATATCGAAGTTCTGTTTTCTACACTGCCACTAATTAACTGTGATATTGAGAAAGTAATTTCTTGTCTTTGAATATTAGTGTCCTAGTGAGTAAAATGAGACATTTCAACCAAGCAATTAGAAAGCTTATTTCAGCTGAAAGTCTCCAGGAATTTTCTATGTATTATTATTTTGCTAAAAGAATTGTTTTATATAACTTTGTTTATCTATTTATTTTATATTTGACCAGAGAAGGACAGAGTGAGAGAGAGAAAGTAAGAAAGCATGCCGTGAGGTCCGGGACTCAAAATGTGGTTGGCCATGTAGGAATCAAGCATCTTTTTTTAAAAATTATTTATTTTATTTTTTATTTACTCATTCATTTATTTTTTAATTTGGCCAGAGAGAGATAGAGGGTGAGAGTGATAGAGAGAGGAAATAAGAAAGCAAGCCACCAGGTCCAGGACTCGAACCCCTGTCGGCCATGTGGGAGTGTCCAGCACCTTAACCACCACGCCACCTGCTGGTCCCCAGAATCAAGCATCTTTAACCACCATGCCACCTGTTGACCTCTTGTCTATGTATTATTTTGAGGTCATTCAATAATAAGCTAGGAAGTGAGATGTTGGTTTATTTATCTTTATTTCATATTATAAAGTCTAATGTCAGAAACTTAGAACATGTTCAGTAAATACGGGGCCAGCAGGTGGGATGGCGATTGGGGCACTGAGCTCCCACATGGTCTACCATGGTTTGAGTCCCAGACCTGGTGGCTTGCTTTCTCACTTTCCCTTTCGCTCTCTCTCTCTGGTCAATTTTTTTTTTTTTTCTTTTTTCGGAGAGGTTTTTGCTATAGGGCGCGTGCGCTCGCCAGACAGACAGAGAGAGACAGAAACAGAAAGCGAGAAATCACCCCCCAGGGGGGATGGCCATGCCGCAATCCCTTCTCCTCCATTCTCATCTTGGGATCTTGGGCACGCACGTACACGCGCCCGGTGTGAGTTTAAGCCACCCGGTCCGGGACTCGAACCGCGGTCGACTACATGGGAGTCCAGCGACATAGCCATTATGCTAACTGCTGGTTCCCTCTCTGGTCAAATTTTAAGAAAGAATAATACTAATCAATAAAACTAACTAAATAAATCTTTAAATAAATTTAAAACTTCAATAAATGTGGGATGAATGAAGAAATGGTCAAGATATACAATCATTGTAGTCCTTGACAACCCTGAGAATTTGTAGCCATAGAGCCTCACAATTAAATAAATGCTTCAAAACCTATCATTTTGGTGCTACCCTATATTGATGTCAAATATCAAACTACATAGAAACTACTTTATAATTCCTTAATTGAATGACCTACAGGGGAAGGTGTTACATTGTGGTCCTTATTATCCTAGGATGATTAAAAAAAATTGAAATTCTAAGTATATAATGTAGGCTTGATATCTACACAGATGTTTGTAAAATGAGACATAATGTAACTGAATAAATGATACAGAAAAAGATTCAGAAGCTAGGAAAACTAATACAAGTGTATTTAGATTTATATTAAAATGTATAGAATATTGTTTCCTCGTGTGGCTTTTATCAAACACTAATTTGGAAATTTTCTCCTTTGATTTTTTTTTTTTTATGATCAAAATCTTTGGGATAGGATGTTTCCTTTCAAGCCCTCCTAAAGAGTGCCAAAGTATATATTAAAGCCTTCAGAAACCTTTACTTTGTTAAATACTATACTTCTCAAACTTGCTTGCCCATAGAGTCCAATGTTTATGGAAAAAAATAACACCTTTTTTTCATGTTTTTTTTAAACAATTTTAATTAATTAATTAATTTATTTATTTTAGAGAGAGATTTATGCTCTAGGACACATGCACTTACCAGAGAGATAAGAGACGGTAAGCAAGAAATCATCCCTCAGGGTGTATGGCCACACTACAATTCCTTCTCCTTCATTCTCCTCTCAGGATCTTGGGCACACACACACACACATGCCCAGCATGAGTTTAATTTTTTTTCTCTTTTTTAACTTTTTTATTATTATTCATAAAAATTAAGGGTTCAAAAACTAAGAAAATGGCCAACTTAATCATTGGGACAAGTCTGGAGTTGGATATTATATCCCAAAATTTAATCTGGAAGATCAAACCATGACAGAAGATAGATTAAGTACATGAGACTGAACTGGTGAAATAGCATTTTATGACTTTTGACTGAAACATTGCTGATTTTCTTCTAGGCTTTGTCATCTGGTTTTAAGGATTTTTGTCTTGTCTTGACCTGTTGATAGGTTCATGTACCTACTATTTGAATAGAATCCTAATCTGTTTCCTGGATTTAAGTTTTAAGCGAAGTTCCTTAGCATTTCTTTGATTTATTAATGTTAAAACTGATTTTCTTGAAATTACCAGCTGAACTTACTATTGAAAGTAGTTAGATTATTTAAGAAATTGTGTGATCAATAAATGTGGGCAGAAAAGGAATGGAAGACAACTGTAGACACCAAAGATAATGCGAAAAGAGGGTGGGAAAGGGCAGAGGGTCAGAAATAGGGGTGGGAATCAGCAGTTAGCATACTGGCTATGTCGCTGGACTTCCACGTAGTCGACCGCGGTTCGCGTCCCGGACCCAGTGGCTTAAAACTCACGCCAGGCATGTGTGCGTGCATGCCCAAGATCCCGAGAGGAGAATGGAGGAGAAGGGATTGCGGCGTGACCATCCCCCCTGGGGGGTGATTTCTCGCTTTCTGTCTCTCTGTCTGGCGAGCGCATGCACCCTATAGCAAAAATCTCTCAAAAAAAAAAAAAAAAAAAAGAAATAGGGGTAAAAATATATAATATATATATATATATAACTAGAAATGGAAAATTATTGTTGATAACATGCATGATCAAGCCACTATGCAGTACATTCTGGATGGGAAATCACATTGTGTATGCTGTGGTGATGCTTAGGGAATGAATGTAAATTAATTAATTAAAAAAAAGTTTCAGGAAAAAAAATCTAAAACTGTTTTTCTTGAAATTAAAAAAAAGCACTACAAATACCTATTTGATGACTGAAGTAAGCTATATAGCCCCCACTAGGTGCTACTTTATAGTATGCTCCTTCTACTCACACTGAGGTTTACACCTAAAGTCAGACTTGTGTTTATGGATATATATATATCAGCTGCTCTTGCTATTGGAAATATTTAGATTAACTAAGATCTTTAGTGAATCAATAAAATGTGGGGAGGAAAAGGCATAGAAAGCAACCATGGGATACCAGAGACAGTGTGAAAGAAGGGTGGGAGATGTGGCAGAAGGTGAGAGATAGGGAATCAAGGATGTTGAAAAAAAATAAAATATACAGAAAATAAGAAATGGAAAATTATTTGTTGACGATAACACGTATGTTGATGTGCTTAGTTGAGCCAATATACAGTTTATTCTGGATGGAAAAATCTCATTTTGTATGCTGTAATGATGTACAGTAAATGAATATAAATAAATAAATTTAAATTTTAAAAAGTCAAAAAAATAATAATACCTTTAATACCACTGTTGTATAGAGCACATTTTGGAAAATACTGTTACAGAGCATAAGCCACAGAAAAAGACCACATTATTTTTTTTAAGACAGATTTTCACTATTTGGCACATGCACTTACTGGAGAGACAGAAAGACAGAACACAGGAAATCACTCTCCAGGGGGGATATCCATGCCATGATACCTTCTTATCCATTCTCCTTTCTAGATTTTGGACACACATGCACTCATGCCCTGCATGAGTTTTAAGCCGCCAGGTCCAGGACTCGAACTGTGGTCGACCGTGTGGGAGTTCAATGATGTAGCCATTATACCATCTGCTGGTCCCAAAGACCACATTCTTGTCCATGTCCAACTGCATTAACTCCAATCAGCTTCAATCTTTAATTAAGAGAGAGAGAGAGAGAGAGAGAGAGAACTCCTGCTATTCTACTATACTCATGAATACACTGAGTACTTCCCTTTGTACCTTGATCCTGAAACCCATGTGAACTCAACATGAAGTGGCCAGTTAATATGCATTTTCAAAACATGGGAGCTATGACCTTATTTGGAACCACAAACCCTTTCTCTGAATCAATGTTTAAAAGAGTTTGGAGGGCTCTTTCAGCATGAGTGTTTCTTTCTGTGGCCCTTGTTCGTTTGATCATTGAGGGTCAGGGAATCTTGGTGGTGCAAACAAACTATGACAACTGTAATGGTTTATTATTAGTGTCACACCTCTTTCAATTAACATGAAGGTCATAATGAAGTTCAGGCTCATTTGATAAGAGGCCATGTGAGCAGCTACAGAATCATAGTGCATAACAGATGGCATAATGGTTACATCACTGGACTCCCATGTAGTCAACCACAGTTCGAGTCCTGGGCCTGGTGGCTTAAAACTCACACTGGGTGCATGTGCATGTATGCCCAAAATCTCAAGAGGAGATTGAAGGAGAAGGGATTGCGGCATGGCTATCCCTTTCAAGGGTGATTTCTCGCTTTCCGACTCTCTGTTTCTCCTGTGAGTGCATGTGCCCTATAGCAAAAATCTTATTCTGAAAAAAAAAAAAAAGAAAAAGAAAACCCTAGGTGATATCTTCCATCAAACAAGAAGGCAACCAGAATATTAAAAATGTTTTCAATGAGAATTACTTAATGTAAACCTGGATACTTGTTTGCAATTCAACAACAACGACGACATAAAATTCTTCTTTGGCAGAGCAGACCCAGAGAGCTGTTTTCAAAGTCAGGACCACTCCAGTCATTGCTCAGATGGCTGGTCTCCTGTGGCCTCATTAGCTGACTCACAAGGTACACACTGGAGCAGTGCCCTAGATTCCCACACACCAACTCTGACATTTATAAAGCACTTCCAGTCCTGACAAGATCAAAAACTCAGCATTCTTTCAAATCTCATAATAACTCCCAAACATCTCTGGCTCAGGCTGAGAAAACTGAAAGTGATAAAGCACTTATTAGATTAAAAAAAAGAAAAAAAAAAAAAAAACCTTGGGAATTAGGTCTTGTCCTCTTCCCTCCTGCAGCATAAGGCATTCGTTTGATTTTAATAACACATTTTCCCCTTCAAAAACATTCATTGCATTACCTCCCAGACTGAACTCACTTGCAATGTCCACAGTCTTGTGATGTTGGCACCTTTACCAATAGATGGTGGTTGCCCCACTAAACTGTGGGCTTCCAACCAAAACCTCCTGTGGTCATGCTTTAGTGAACGTGAGGCATCTTGGCATTATGTGTTAATTGGAGCCTTGCTCATTACTATAGTGGGAATGAAGGATGCCAGTCTATTTACTATATTCAGAGCTACAGCTTGCACAATGGTCATACTTTCTGTTCCAGTTTTTCAAAACACCTAATTTGCCTTTATTTATTTATTTATTTATTTATTTATTTTTTATAGATTTTTGCAATAGGCTGTGTGCACTTGCCAGACAGACAGAGACAAAAAGCAAGAAATCACCACCCAGGGAGGATGGCCATGCTGCAATCCTTTCGCCTCCATTCTCCTCTGGGATTTTGGGCATGCATGCACATATACCTGGTGTGAGGTTTAAGCCACCAGATTTCAAACTGTGGTCAACTATGTGGGAGTCCAGTGATGTAACCATTACATGAACTGCTGGTGCCAACACGCGCCATTTTTAACATAGTCATAATAGATGGCATTAATTGTATGTCATCTTCCATCATCTCATTTCATTTACTTCTTTATCATAGTTAACCAAGCCATAGCATTAAATTCATATTTTTTAAGTGCACAGGGTAGGAGTGTTAAGTATATTCACATTGCTGAATAAAGACCCTTAGAAGTTTTCCATCTTGCAATAACTGAAGCTCTGTACCCATTACTAATCCTCTTCTCTCCCCCTCAGACCTCGGATACCA
Source organism: Tupaia tana (assembly GCA_026018925.1). Classification (NCBI taxonomy): domain Eukaryota; kingdom Metazoa; phylum Chordata; class Mammalia; order Scandentia; family Tupaiidae; genus Tupaia; species Tupaia tana. The sequence goes on along the minus strand of JAKSZU010000014.1, from coordinate 42,759,453 downwards.
TCTTTCTACTTTCTTTTTTCTTTCTACTTTCTATTTCTGCGATTTTGACAACGTTAGATATATCATATTAGTGGCATCATGCAGTATTTATCTCTTTGTGACTGGCCTATTTTTATAGTATCTAGCATAAGATCCTAGAAGTTCTTCTGCGTTGTAGCATGTGACAGTATTTCCTCCTTTTCTAAGGCTAATACTCCATTTTATGTATATACTAAATTCTGTTTATCCATTCCTTTGTGATGAACATTTCTGTTGTTTCCACCTCTCAGCCCTTGTGCATAATGCTGCAAAGAACATGGGCATGACGGAATCTCTCGGAGACTCTACTGTGAATTACTCTGGAAACACATCCAGAAGTGAGACTGCGAAATCACATCATACGTTGGTGTTTAGTTTTCTGAGAAATCTCCATGCCTGTTGTAATGGCGACATCATTTTACATACTGGGCAACACTGTACAAGGGTATGATTTCTCTGCATTCTTGCTAACGTTTATTAATTTCTGTTACTTTGATAGTTATCATCTTTTTTTTTGCCAAATTATACAAAAATAACTTTAATTCTTATGTTCAATTCTTTCCATCTCTTCCTTATATTCTGAATCAGCCAACTAAAATGCCTTCAAGGACATGCAGAACACATTATAATAATAAGAAAATGCACTTGCTCATATTGTTCAATAAACTGAAAGAAAGCATTTAGAAGACACAAGATAATATCATATATATATATAGTTATAATGTAGTTATATATATATATAGTTATTTCTAGTATCTATTCTAAATAAAAGTATTTTGTGTTGGTAGTTTATTTAAAGTATTTATTTTCAAATGACTGTTTAATAAACTGATACCCTTATGATATTTTAAAGGAATAACTGAGGCAATCCATTTTATTTTTTTTTTTTTTTGGAGGGGTTTTTGCTATAGGGCACATGTGCTTGCCAGAAAGAGACAGAGACAGAAAGCAAGAAATCACCCCCTGGAGGGGAAGGCCACACCGCAATCCCTTCTCTTACATTCTCTCCTCAGGATCTTGGGCATGTACCTACATGCACGTGGTGTGAGTTTAAGCCACCAGGTCTGGGATTTGAACCGCAGTCAACTACATGGGAGTCCAGCGACATAGACATTATGCCATCTGCTGGTCCCTGAGCTGATACAAGTATTTGTATTATGCTTCATTTGGAAAAAAATAGACAGAGATAATCCACACATACCTTCTTGGTATTTTTAGCTATATTTTTAAAGTTATTTAAAAAATACTTGGTCATTAGGTGGCTGAATTTTTTAATTCAATGCATATCGTAACAAAGGCTAGCTAATAAAATGTGATACTTAAACCGAGGTGTGGATAAGATAACTTGAGATTATTTTAGCTAATACCTACTTTTAAAGGATTTTTCATAATGAAGTAATTGCAGACTAACATAAAAGTTACAAAAATAATACATAAATTCCAATGTTCCCTTTATCCAATTTATCCAATTATCATATTTGGCATATCACTTTGTCATTTTATCTGTCTCTTTCTCTCTGTCTCTTATCTGTCTCTTAGTCTCTGTTTCTGTCACTATTTCCTCTTTTTTATATATATATATATTTAATATATATATTTAATATATATATATATATATATATATATATATATATATATTTAATTGTTTTCTTAATTAATAAGTGCAGATATCATGGTCTTTTACTCCTTGAAAATTTTCTTGTGTATTTCTTGTAACCTAGACATCACTGATATCATCAGCACTATTAGTAAAGCTAGTAAGCTAAAACTATAGACCTTAGCCTCATTTTGCCAGCTCTTTTGCCAATATCTCTTATATCAGAAACATAAAAGTAAAAACAAAAAATCTGGTCCAGAATCCAATCTAAGTTTACACTTTGTTGGTTTACTTGTCATGTACTGAGACGAATCTCATGATACTTATCGACTCTAGGCTGGTTCGATATTAATGATAGTTAGTCACTCAGTATCTTATACAATGTTTATGTCTTTGATTAAAAAAAAATTTATTCTCTTGGTCCTGTTGAACTAATCAATTCTTGAATTAGAAATTCTGTTTTCAAACTTTATAATCATTTTCTTCAAATATTTAACACCTCCCTTATAGGAACTATTTTATACTGTAGAATTTCATAATAATTGTTCCATGATGGCAATATATGTGAATATAAATGACCAGAATGGTAAAAAATTCTAACAAACAAGCATTTTTAGTAATTTATAAAGCTGACTGAGATGATGTTCTCTGCAAATTCTATTTTTTTTATTAATTAATTTATTTATTTTTGTATATACTTTCAATCATATTGTTTGGCTTACAATGAGACCATTTCGATATGTGAACATTTCTCCCCAGACCCGTTGATCGAAATATCTTCAACAGATAACACCACACCTCCCCATCCCGTCAATGCTCTACCTCTGTATCCCTTCTCCAAATGTCTTTCGTTGGGCCCCACTCCTCCACATACACCTCATCTGATATTCACACCCATCTCTTGTGTTTGTTCAACTGTTAGTCAATCAGTTTCAGACACAGAATGCAGACAAACGGTATATGTTAAGTGGGGACATACAATGTCTCTCCTTCATAGCCTGGCTTGCCTCACTCAGCAGTACATTTTCCATATTCTTCCACTTTCTGTCAAAAGCCAGGGCTCTGTTGGTTTTTATGGCTGAGTAGTATTCCATTGAGTATATGTGCCACAGTTTTTCAATCCATTCCTCCATACGGGGGCATCTGGGTTGGTTCCATGACTTAGCAATTGTGAATAGTGCCGCAATAAACATCGATGTGCAAGCGCTTTTCCAATGAAGAATTCTTCTGTCCTTTGGGTAGATACCGAGGAGTGGGATCTCTGGATCATATGGCAGATCTATCTGTAGATGTCATCTTAATAAGTGTAAGATGATAGCTCATTTTGATTTCAATTGCACTTTTCTTTAGTACTAATAACTAAATTGAATTGAATGCCTTTTCATTTAGTCTTTGACAATTTGTATGCCTTCCATGGAGAACAATCTATTTAAGTCCTTTACTGTTGTTTAATAAGTTGTTCTACGTTGTTGTTCTTGTTGCATTATAAAAGCTCCTTAAATATTTTAGATACCAAACTTTACTTGATATATTACTTACAAGTATTTTATTCTATTCTATAGGTTAACTTTTCACTATTGATTATTTCTCTTGATGTCTAGAAATGTTTAAGTTTGATATAGTCCTATTTATCAATTTTTTGTTTTGTTGCCTGTGCTTTTGGTGTTATACTCAAGAAATAATCGCCAAATTCAGTGTCCTAAAGCTTTCCTGCTATTTTCTTCTGTTTCTTTTTTAAACTGGAAGTTTACAAAGATATAGTTTATATCTTACACTTAGATCTTTAATTTATTCAGGGATCATTTTTATCTATAGTATAAGGTAAGTGTTCAAATTCAGTCATTTCCATGCAGACATTCAGTTTTCCCAACATCATTTCTTGAAGAGACTCTTTTTTCCCCTTTGTGTAGCTTCAACATTATTATCAAAAATGCAATTGGCCATACATGTAAGAATTTATAATCTGGGCCTTCTAGTCTGTTCCATTGGTCTACTGATCTATTTTATGCTATTACTACACTGTCTTGATTACTATTGCTATGTAGTATATCTGGAAATAAGGAAGTGCGAGTCCTCCAACTATTTTTTTTTTTTTTTTTTTTTTTTTTTTTTTTTGCCTATTCAGGGTGTCTTGAGATTTCGTATACATTTTAGAATGTTTTCTTTTCTCTCTGTGAAGAATGCCTTTGGGATTTTCATAGAGATTGATTTGAGTCTATAAATCTCTTTGGGAGGTGTAGACACTTTGACACTATTAAGCCTTCAAATCCTCAAACATGGGACATGTTCCTATTTATTGAAATATCCTTTGATATATTTTATATCATACCATAGGTGGATGCCTAGAACATCAAACTTAAAAGAAAATTTGTAGGTGATATAACTTTTAACCTGACATTCAGCTGTCTAAAGTCCATAAAGTCCTAAAAACAAACACAACTTTGTGAGATTATGCCTTCTGTTGGTGTGAGTGTGAAGATAAGATGTCACTCTTTAGTTGATAACTCAGTTATTTACTAAGTTCTAAAGTGTCTATTATAATATGTATGCTTAACTGGTAATATTGCAGAAATAATGAGAGAAACCCCTGCCTTCATGAAGTACATAGATTTTTTTTTAGTGGAAAAATGATCTGTAAAAGCTAAAACACTATTGCTAATCCAGTGCCATTATTTTATTTATTTATTTATTTATTTATTTATTTTGAGAGGTATTTTGCTGTAGGGCGCGTGTGCTCGCCAGACAGACAGAGAGAGACAGAGAGACAGAAAGTGAGAAATCACCCCCCAGGGGGATGGCCACACTACAATCCCTTCTCCTCCATTCTCTTCTCGGGATCTTGGCAAATATGCACACACACCCGGTGTGAGTTTTAAGCTACCGGGTCCAGGACACGAACCGCGGTCATCTACATGGGAGTCTAGCGACATAGCCATTACACTAACTGCTGGTCCCTCCAGTCCCATTATTTTAAAAAAAAAAGGAGGACCAGCCTTGGTGGCACAGGTAACAGCATGCTGAATGACAGTGCTGAAAACTGTGTCTTGTTACCCACTGCCATGTTGAATACTGAGTTGACTTGAAAACATGCAGCATGCACACTAAGAGAAAAGGATTGCAGTGTGTCAGGGTCTTATCCAGGGTCCTTGTCTCTCTCTCTTTTCCCTTTGTTTTCTCTCATTTGCACCATACTCTCTCTCATGATAGAGTCATGATAAATAATATTTTTCTTAATAAAAAAAGTAATCAAGGCATAAAGTAATATGTAAAACTTAAGAAAGTCAAGAGCAATTGAGGAATGCCCAAACTCCTACTACAGTTCCTTCTTCCTCCTACAGCTCTGCTTCTACTATTATCACTAACAATGAAATAATGAAGCTTGGGGTTGGAGAGGAAGCAACTCTCCTTCTCCTTCCAATTTCCTGGGAGCTAAGTTAGTTTAGATCACTACGGTAAAGGCTTTGCATGCCTAATTTAATTTTTTCCTTCTAAAATCTGTGAGGAAGACACTATTTCTATTGAAAATTGTCAGATGGCTGGTTTTGAGCCAGTAGAAAAAGTAAAGAAGTCAAGAAAAAAAAAAAAAGTCTTTAGGGTCTCACCTTGGTCTTCTTTGGGGAAGTGACTGAATTAGATGAGGAAAAGCAAGTTATTTGAACTTTATTTGAACTCTCAATACACTGATGGGTTGTTGAAGAGACTTTATAGATCGTTCACAGGCTTAGCAGGAAGAAGGGTCAGATTAGTGATACTTTCTCAGTGAGGTGGGAAGATCTGTACGTGTGTGTGTGTGTGTGTGTGTGTGTGTGTGTGTGTGTGTGTATTGAGGGGACGAGGTATTGCATGTAAACCGCCCCTTTTAATGCTAAGTAATTACAAAAGCACCATCGGCTGGAAAATCTTGATTCTAAACATATCCGCTATAGTCAATGTGCCTCAAGTCTGTAACTCTGAATATGGAGCAGAGAAGTTGACACATAAAAAAGGGGAAAAAAAAAAAAAAAAAAAGATGTTGTGAGAGATGTGCTAGCATTGCCCATGGGCTGGCACTGTTCATTAGAATTTCAGTAAGTTGTTGTTTTTTGTTTTGTTTTGTTTTGTTTTTGTATCATTTGAGCCCTCAGCCAACAACCAGGAGAAAACTGTCACATAAATAGAACGTCATGGTCTACATAAAGCCATTTTCTGAGAGGCAAATGAGTAAAAGGCAAAGAGTTCGGATGCTGGAGCCAGTCTAAATCTAGATCCAAATCCAAATCGAACCACTCAGGTACTAAGTTATCCACCACTCCAGGCCTTGGATTCTTTAGCTAGACACTGATTTCATAAGACTGCTCGAGAAATCAAGTGAGTTAATGAAGTACCTATCAACACAATGTTTCACAGTCTAAGTACTCAGTAAATCATCATTACTAAAGCAAGGGGAAAAGATCATTTTTATTTCCTATGTGAATTAAAAAAGAAAAGATCTAAACACAATTTCTTTTTTGTTGCTATTTGTTGTTGTTTAAGTGTGTGTGTGTGTGTGTGTGTGTGTGTGTGTATATATATGTATAGTATATATAAATATAGTAAGTGTATATACATATATATAATTATTTTAATTTCTTTTATACATTCAATCACTAAACACAATTTCTACAAGGCCAAGTTTCTACTTGGACTTGCTCCAAGAATTCTAGACTACTTATTTATTGTCTGCACCTGCCCTTGTTGGTAAAGATCATCCATTATGTGTCCTTTGTTTTCTCCACACAGACAGTGTCCTAAGAATGAATGCAAGAAGAAAGACAATTCTGAAAGAGAAAGAAACAGATGTTGGTAATTTTCAGCAAAAGAAACACCTACCTGAATGTTAATATTTCTATTATACATATTTACAAAGGGAGTGCAAGACAAAGAGAAGCAGAGGGGGAGGATAGAGAGGGAAGGAGGCTAAGACGTGAAGCCAACATATTTGGATTAGAAAAGAAAAGTACTGGGACCTGCAGTGGTATGGTGGTTGAGGCACTGAAGTCCCACATGGCTGACAGCGGTTCACATCTTGGATCTAGTAGCTTACTTTGTCACTTTCCCTTTCTCTCTCTTTCCTTGTGTCTTTCTCTGGTCGAATAACAGTAATAAATAAAATTAAATAATTTTTTTTAAAAGAAAAGAAAGGTCTTCCCTCCCTTAGTAGAATGACTTAAGCAGATGAGAGAATAGATATATTCATTAGCTTGATTTAATTATTCTAAAATGTATACATATGTTAGAATATAACAATGTATCCATAAGTATAGACCATTATTACTTGTCAATTACGATTGTTTAAAAATATTTAAAAAATGAATAAAAGAGAAAGAGAAAGGAGAGATAAAACTCACCATCCCCAAGTGAATAGGCAAAAATATGACATATAATTAAGATCTGCAAGCAAGAGAACAATATAAATCACACTTTCTCATGGCTTTTGGCTTCAAGTGCACGGAACAATATGGTGTTTCATCCTTCTACTTGGCCTTTAATTATTTTTGACTCCTCCTTTCTTATTAATCACTTTTACTTCTTTGGCTCTCTTTCAACTCTAGTGCAGATATAAAAGGGAAGCTGTTTAGCCAAAAAGAAAATGAAAATGATTCCATTCTAAATAATTAATGGAGATGTAATCTATGGAAACAAATAGTTATTCAACAGGCGATTTTTAAAAAAATTACCCAGGCCAGCTCTGTGGTATAGCAGTAACACACAGCTTAAGAGAAGCCAGATCCCCATGTAGTGGTTGTGGTTCAAATCACCACCCCTATCAGTCTGAAACACGCCAGATGTGTGTGTAAGGACCCAACATCTGAGGGGTTGGAGGACTGAAGAAAGGGAACTGCAGTGTGTGTGGTGCCTGTGGAGGCTGCTCCTCTCTCCCTGCCTCTCTTATTCTTTCACTCTCACGTCCATGCACGTGCACTCTAAAATGAATAGTTAAAAATATATACATTGAATAACTAATCAAGAGATTCATATGAGTTAGGTGGGAAAATATTTTAAATTCTTTGTGGTGTCGTTTCAAACTAATTAATAATGTTCGGGAAATGCCTATCATCATTCACAATGAGTAGAAGTGCCAAGGGAGTACCAATTTTGGAGGGCAAGGTAGCAGTACACTCCAAAGGGCTAAAAGAGTCTCTTCATTTGACCCCTTGATGGTACTTCCAGGCAAATTTTATAAAGGAACCATTAAGACTGTAGGCAAAGATTTATTTACAAGAAAGTCCAAAAGGCATTAGTTTTATATTGAACAATTAGAAGCAACAAACATATCTGATAGTAGAAGATTATTAAATAAGTAATAGCTATTAAGAAGCATTTCTGAAGAGCCCAGCAGATGGCATAATGGTTTTATCACTGGACTCTCATATAGTTGACTGCGGTTCGAGTCTTAGACCCAGAAACTGAAAATTCATGCCGGGCATGTGTATGTGTGTGCCCACGATACTAAGAGGAGACTAGAGGAGAAGGAATTGTTGTGTGGCCATCCCCCTGGGGGGCAATGTCTCACTTTCTGTCTCTCAGTCTCTCTGGTGAGTGCACACGCCCGATAGCAAAAATCTCTCTCTTAAAAGAACAAAAAGTATTTCTGGGAAGAGTGATTAATGGCATATAGATGTTCATGATAGAGTAAGTACAAAGGCAGACTATGAAGCATTGCATAGCTCATATGCCATTTTAATTTTAAAAACATGGGAAGATCCTACTTTGAGAAATGTAAAATGTATAGAAGAATTAAGTGTCTATTTGAATCATAGTTTATGTGCTAAGGTAGGTGTTAGTTCAAGGGACTAAATATGACACAATTTCAATCCAAAAGAACTAACTTTCCCAAACTACAAACTTTTCTATTTAAGTCATGGCCAACATGTTTATTTTCAGTATTAACACTTTACCTTTTTCTTTTTTCTTAATTTTTATAAAATGAGGATCAAATGCCTATAATATTAAATAGTTGTGTAAATCCTAACATGCAAAGATTGAGGTATTTCAGAGATTGGTCAGTTGCCTGGTAGACAGCATGATGATACTGTAGTCTGAAATGTCTGTTTTTCATCTGATACATACAACTTGCATTTGGTCGTGAAAGCTAGCATGGGGTCTTACTGAGTAACGTTTAAGTACCAGATGAAAATTAAATGACAAAGCGAAAAGCATTTCTAGACAAATAACCAAGTCTTTCAATTATCTTCATAGATGGCATTTAATAAAAAGAACTGGAGAAGCCAAAGGGAACATTGAGACATCACAGAGGTCATGACTGGACTAAGCAGCTAGTGACCCACGGGCTGTGAAAATGGAGGAAGGGACTTTTGAGTTCTAAGAACGAGAACACTTCAAGGAAAGCCCCCAAGGATCTGGGACTTAGATTTCTAGAGAAAGGTCCTCCTTGGCTATTGGTCATACCTCTAGAGATTCAGGAAGGACTCAGCAAATATAAACCCATACCCTTGAGGACAGGGTGTCATGAGTTTGATATCAGAGTGTATGGGGATAAGATGGAAACTAACATCAACAGATGTAAGAATTAACTAGTGCCTCCAGTAGAAGAGCTATTGCTGAAGTACAGGTGACAGGATAATGAGTAAAGACAAAGAAGCAAACAACAATTTGTCCCTTTGCTGGCCTACCATCTTCCAGTTTTTCTTACACTTCTTTTGTGAGCAGGACTTATCAGGGAACCAAATGCAGACAAGGAGATGGTTTGGCTAGGCTTAGCCGTAGCATTGCAAGCAAGGTGCACGAGAGTAACTCTGAAATTGAGTGACAACAGTTTAACAATAATATAAAAAACTAGGCCAGCAGGTAGCATGGAGATTAAGACATTGGATCCCACATGGCCAACTTTGCAGTTCAAGTCATAGACCCAGCAACTTCGAAAATATGCCAGGTGTGTGTACATGCATGTCCAAAATCCTGATAAGAGAATGGAGGAGAGGGTGCTACATGGCCATCCTCTCTGGGGTGTACTTTCTCACTTTCTCTGTCACTCTCCAACAAGTGCACATACCCTATAACAAAACTAAAAACAAACAAAAAAATCCATGGGTTTATATGTATGTATATATGTGTGTGTGTGTGTGTGACACACACACACACACACACATATATATATATTCATGGGAAAAAATAGAGCATATATATATTAATTGATTATTACAAGATGGTAAGAGATTACTCATGATTTAATTCTCTTGTTTTCTTGCACTTCCAAATTCTTCCACAAAATATAAGTCATAGCAATATCCCAATATTGTGTAAATAATCTGACTTCTGATTAAAAATATGTTTAATAATATCCTCTTATGTTTAGATATGAAAGCCTTTGGTATATTTGTGGGGATTTTTAGAATGCAATTTCTCATTTATACTAACTTCCCCAGTGGCATCAAGAATAAATGTAAACCCCTATTTACCCAGCTAAATAATGAGTACAGTGAAGCATGATGTAAATATAAATTTAAAAAGAAAAAGAAAAAAGACTAATGAGTAATTTTCTGTTTGAACATAGAAATGGCAGGGTGAAATAAACTAGTATGAGGTTTAAATAAGGTTACTAGATTAAAATCAGGAATGTGCACATGTTGGAATATTCACTTTGTAAGCTAAATAATGTGATTAAATGTATAAAAGAACAAGAAAATAAATAAATAAATAAAAATCAAATACTAAGCAATTGGTTAAAAAGTTTGACAACATCATTTGCAGTAAAAGGTAAAATGATCATTAGAAAAATAAACACTCCCTAAAAATATTAAAGTTTAACAGTCACTCAATATTATCTCAGTCTGTTTCTGTGGGTTGTTTCAGTTTTCCCCACAACTGGATTATGTTTATGATGATTATCAATATGACCACCAACACAGGTATTATTTTTTTGAACACTTACTAGGTGCACAATGTGTGTAATAGTCTTATCTGACTTTACTCTTTCTAACAATGTTTGGTATTTGTTATCATTTCTAGTTTTCGGATTATGAAATTGAGCCCTAAGTGGTTTCACTATCTTACTCAAGGCCATATAAGCAGTAAAGGAGAACCAGGACTCTAAAAGAGCTCACCTTCTTCAGGGTTTTATATTAACTTCAAAAAACTCTTGGAGAAATGGAATTAAAGTATGAGTTTATTTCTGTGCAAAAAAAAATTGAAATAATGCATGGGTTTTTCATAGTATGCATTCTCCAAGAACTTTTGAGGACTCCCTTATATTATTATAATGCTGTGCAATATTATTATTCAATTTAAGGTATATTACTATTTAAGTTATAATATTAATTACATTAAGGTATTATATTAATTCTAATTAATCATTGTGCTACTTAATATCTAATAACTGATATATATATATCAGTTATATATATATTTTATATATATATATATATATGTGTATATATATATATATATATAAAATAGCTTACATTCCTAAAATAAAGTACATTTGACTGTTTTCCTTGTCAGTGTACAATGATCTTCAAACACTTTATAGAAAATGTGTATTATCAAAAATATAAAGGATAGATTCCCAATTTTTTTCCAAAAACTTTTTGAAATCTCAGCAAATATCATTTAAATTATAACATGACTAGCAATTTCTCAACAATAATTAAAAAGCAAAGCTTCGTGTATTTAATATACCTTTTTATAAGAGGATTCAATGCCTGGGTGAAGGCACTAGATTGACTCCACTTTGTGAGGACTAGTTCTCTATTCTCCTCCATCAATGCTGGAACCTTTGCTAGCTTTGAGCTAACTTAGTCTGCTAAGACTAAGTCAGTTTCCTCAGTCATGCAGTTGATTTTTGTCAGGAAATGATTTATGATTTGGGGAAGCTTGCAGCAATCAGATCCCCAAACCAGGTAAAGCCCCACTTTCCCTTTAAAAACTCCAGCTTGTTGGGACCAGCAGTTAGCGTAATGGCTATGTCGCTGAACTCCCATGTAGGTGACCATGGTTCGAATTCCGGACCCAGTGGCTTAAACTCACGCCAGGCGCATGTGCGTACATGCCCAAGATCCCGAGAGGAGAACAGAGGAGAAGGGATTGAGGCATGGCCATTGCCCCTGGGAGGTGATTTCTTGCTTTCTATCTCTCTGTTGTTCTCTGTCTTTCTGGCGAGTGCACATGCCCTATAGCAAAAGCCTCTCAAAAAATACAAAACAAAACTCCAGCTTGCTTCAAGGCCCTGTGCAGTGCAGGAAAGCATAGCTTGCTTCAGACAGTATGGTGCGCAACTGTGAGTGCTTGTGGGTTGCTATCCATTCAAGCTTTTCCATCTGAAACTCAAACACAGATAAACTCCACGGAGTAGTGTATTCTATTTTTTGGTCTCAACATTTTTTTCTCATTTTGGTGGTTGCTATTTATTGACCTGTTCTTCTAACAAAACTCAACTAATTTGCTTCAAATGATTTAGTCTACTTAAAAGTGTGCATTTTAAAGTGCTCAGAGATGGGGCCAGAAGATGACATATTGGTTATGTCGCTAGATTCTCATATGTCACTAGGCTCACATATGGCCCACAGTGGTTCAGGTTGGATCCAGTGGCTTGAAAATCATGCTGGACTTGTTTACTTGCATACCTAAGACCCCAAGAGGAGAATGGAGGGCAAGGGATTGCAGCATCGCCATCCTCCTGGAGGGATGATTTTTCCTCTCACTATCTCTGTCTCTCTCACCAGTGAGCACATGTGCCCTAAGGCAAAAAAAAATCAAAAAAATAAATTAAATAAATAAAATAAAAAATAAAATGGTAGAAGATAGATCTGTCTTTATTACATATGCTCCAATCTGCAACTGACAGTGTTGCTGTTCCTTCCATTTTTCGTCTGTTTTTGTTTTTCTCCTGTATTTTGGTATAACTCATTGCTGAGGCTAAAGGGAAAATTAGTGTGTCAACAATATGAGTGCTGCCACACTTTCATCCCATAGATATTAGAATCAATCACTGAACTCCTTCCCACTGACTCCATGTGTGACCTTGAATAACCTATCAATATCCAATACAAGACTCCAGAAAAGCACTACTAATTAATAAGAGTAGGTACAAAGGATGGGATTCCTTACTTCTCAGATCAAAGAATGAGGCCCCATCTTTGCAGTAAGTAGTTGGGTCTACATTAAAGAGCGTGCCTATGCCTTCTGGTATAGGTCTTTGGGTAAAAAGAAGATCCTGTGACAAAACCAAAACACTAGGCCTAATACTCATTCTTTTAGCTGTCCTCTACTAAATCTGGCCTGTAAGGATATTAGACAAGCTGGGAACACATTGGGTGGGTAGAAGGAATGTCTACTCTGTCATACAAACCAAGAAGGGGATTTAGCATCGTAGAGGTCACCAAACTGAAGATAAATCCACTACCTTGTGACTCACATAATCTATTTTCACAAAACAACAATAAGAAAAAAAATTGGAGAAGAAGATTAAGGCTAGCTTAGTTGTTCAAACCTGGACTTGGCTATACCACAGGTCCAACAGGGGTCAGCCATGGGTTTCCTCAAAGCTTGAATATTCTTTTAAATTATTTATTTTATTTTATTTATTATTATAATTATTATTTAATTCACCCTAGGGCACATGTACTCACCAGGCAAAGTCAGACAAAGAGAGAAGGAAAGTGAGAAAACAAGCAGTCAGGTTGGGTCTCGAACCATCACCGGCCAGGTGAGTCCAGTGCCTTAACCCCCACACTAGCAGCTGGCCCATAGTTGAGTATAAAACATAGAAGTGACCATAGTGACTTGAGAAAGAATCTTGAAGCACAAAAGTCCAACTGTTTTCCATGCTTGAAGAATTAAGCTTTGATGATTTGAAGAGAATCAGGTGATTATGTTGATTAGATTATGTTAGGGATCGGCAAACTATTATTTGAGAACTAAGAATGGTTTTTACGCTGTTAAATAGTTAAACACAATCAAAAGAAGAACAATTCATGACGTGATGAAGTTACATGGAATTCAAATTTCAGTGTCCATAAATCACATTTTATTGGAACACAACCAGCTCATTAATTTACATGTGGCCTACTATGGCTTTTACAGTGACAAAGTTGCAACAAACCACACGGCCACAAAGTCTAAAATACAGACTACCAGACTTATCACAGAAGTTTGTCAACTCCTACATTAAGAAAACCAGTAGCATGCCTGAAGGCATAAGTCCATTATTAGCATTTTCTGATTAACTGGGAGTGCTAAAATTAACTAATAAATCACTTCCAGGCTATTTGTCAAGTATCCAAATGCATCACTATTAGAACATTATAAGATCACTCCTTTTGGGAGAAACAGCCTCCAAGTGATCAAATATAGACCCTCACTGTCTGTCCTAATTTTCCCTTTCTTGTGAAATGGAAATCTTCTGAGAGGTGGGGCCAGCAGGTGGCCTGATGGTTAAGGTGTTGGATTCAAATATGGCTAGCTATGGTTCAAGTCTTTGAAAATCACGCCTGGCACATGTGCATGTAAGCCCAAAATCCCAAGAGGAGAAAGAAGGAGAAGGGATTTTGGTGTAGCCATCCCTCCTGGGAGAATGATTTCTCAGTTTCCTTCTCATTCTCTCTCTCTCTCTCTCTCTCTCTCTCTCTCTCTCTCTCTCTCGCAAGCAAACATCCTATGGGGGGGGGGGGATTTAAAAAAGGAAATCCTCTGAGAGGAAGAAAAGTGGAGACAGGTATTGTTCTTTTTCTCCTTGGATCATTCCCAAGTCTCTGTCTATATTTGATACAACCTGACAACTTCCTCAATCATTATGATTTATTTTGGAAGTATATTAAACCATATCTTTTTTTAATTTTAACATTGTTATGAAGGAGAGACAGATGGACCTTAACCAGGGAATCCCAAACCTCTCTGCTGGCTGCTGATTGCCAGCTAGGCTCTCCTGCGGCTGAGCTGTGAAAGTGATTGGCTGTTCCCACTGTGGTCCTGATTGACAACTGCACTCTCTCTCCTTGAGTTTTGCCTGGGATGTCTTGCCTTCAGCTGTGCACCTGTATAGCCACTGAATGCAGAAACAAGAGAGTCATGAGCCACATTTCAAAGTTTTGTTTCCCTGTGTTCTCTTAAGGATATATAAATGGGAGGACAAAGGGGACCCTGGCAATAAAGAAAGGAAAAACAAAAGGAATCTAGAAGATATTATTGGGCATATGTAATTAGCATCTTACAAACAGTGGGGAGCGACCCAACCCAACACTGTATCTAACAGGAATATTTTAGAGATGGAATCTCCAGAATGTTACTTAAATTATTTATAAATTGGCACTCCTATGAACACATCTATATTTTTTGAGTTTGCTATTGATCAGTTCCATCCTTTGGTACTAATCACCAGTGGGCTAACCAATACAAATCTAGAATCTCAACTCAAGGAACCGAGGTTCCACTCTGATGTCTTCAAGTTCCTAGCTTTGGGATCTTCAGTTCAATAGTATGATTATTTTCCCTTTTCTCATCTCTGAAAAGTTGAAGTCATGGGACCAGCAGTTAGCATAATTGCTATGCTGCTGGACTCCCATATAGTCGACCACGGTTCAAGTCCTGGACCCAGTGGCTTAAACTCACACTGGACACGTATGCATGTATGCCCAAGATTCTGAGAGAAGAATGGAGGAGAAGGGATTGTGGCGTGGCCATCCCCTCTCGGGGGTGATTTCTCGCTTTCTGTCTCTGTCTCTCTGGCGAGTGCATGCGCCCTATAGCAAAAACCTCTCCAAAAAAAAAAAAGTTGAAGTCATTACTAGACTAGGTGCCAGGTGATGCCAAGTCATCACCCTGGACATGCATTCAGTAAAACCAAGAGCCCTCCCCTTAACATGTGTGTATGCATAACAACGAATTCTCCTTATGGCCCACTGTAGTGGCCAAGGGGACAGGACACCACTGTGTAAAACTGGAGCCAAGTGGGAGGCCCAGGTTCAGATCCCAGGTCAACCCTGAGCATACCGAGCAGGCCTGCATCGGCCCTGGTGTTTGTTTTGAGAACTGGGGGAAGGATCACAGCACCGTAGGACTCTGTGAGAGTATCTGTCTCTCTCTCTCTGAAAAGAAATAAGATACACGTAAGAAAATTAGTTCATTTTCTTACTCTCTGATATGCTTGTCTAATTTACAGCATCATCATTAAAACCAGAGAACCTCTATTATATGTATGCTAGTCACATGAAAAGTATAAAAAAATCATACATCTTAAAAGTGGTATTATTTAGGGAAACATTCCTCAGAAGATAATTCTATCAGATTTTAATATTTATTTATTTATTTATTTATTTATTTATTTATTTTTTGGAGAGGTTTTTTCGCTATCGGGTGTATGTGCTTGCCAGACAGACAAAGAGACAGAAAGCGAGAAATCACCCCCCAGAGGGGATGGCAATCTTTCTCCTCTATTCTCCTCTCGGGATCTTGGGCACACACGCACACGCGCCCAGCATGAGTTTAAGCCACTGGGTCCTGGATGAGAACCGCGGTCGACTATGTGGGAGTCCAGCGACATAGCCATTATGCTAACTGCTGGTTCCCTCAGATTTTAATCTTTAAAGAACCTAACAGGAGGTAACTACTCCCAATGGATTTGTGTCAGTATGGGAAAGTGATTTTTATAGCTAGCCTAGGTTCTCCTTTAAGACGGCATCTTGAAGTGCGAACCGCTACCTTTACCCTGCTCTCCTTTTTCTCCCATAGTAAATATCACCTTCTAATATAATCAACAATGTATTTAGTAATTGTGTTGATTATTTTTAATCTCTTCTGTTAATATAGGAGCTCCCAAAGAGTAGATATTTGTATCTATTATAATCGTTAATGTATGCCAAGCACCTGAAATGAGGCTAGACACATACCAGGTATCATAGCAGATATTATTGATTTGGAGAAGATTTATTCACCTTAAGTAGATCTAAATAAATTACATAGGGTAAAACTTAAAAGTTTCCCTGTATTTTTCATTCGAACCCCCTATAATCCTATTTCTCTTTAAAGAAATGAATAACCTTATAGTGATAGGCATATTTCCAGGTAGATCTTTTTTGTGTGGATCTGACTGAAATACATACGAGGTCATCAGTTTCTGGATTACATAATAAGTATTTATTGAGCACCTACTACGTGCTAGGCATTCCTCTAGATGATTTCTTTAGTAATGGCATCCTCTTTGACTGAGCTGGAAAATGGACTGATAGGATGCCATCACTAATGGAGCAGATACTTAGAGTATAAGAGAAAACTTCTCAGACTGATGTGATAACTTAGCATAACTGAACTGGCCAGTCCATGCAGTGCTGCATAAGCCCCATTCACGTCAGGTCTCAGATTGTAACTACAAGCCCAAGTGCAGGTCATTCATAAAAACAGAAAGAAAACCAACTACATATAGGTGTATTCAGATTGCAGATCTGGGATCTATTTTCATCAATATCTTTCACAAGCAGCCTTAGCTGCTGCCCAATGATTATGCATTGAATGAATGAGAACACTCTGTCCTCCAATGCCTTTTCCCATCACGCCTGACCACAGAATCAGTGGCCCTTAATTATAGCTCATTGACTAAACGTAGTGTTCAAAGGAATTGCTGTCATAGGGAGCTTTGGGGTTCCCTGTGCTCAATAACATTCTCCTCTATTTGTATATTAGCAACAGAACACAATAGAATCTCAGCAACTTTGAAAGTCCAGCGCTTTGTGTCTTTTTCTTTTTTCTGTCTCATTTATTTTTCTGATTTATTCTTATCCTTTCATGCCCTTAGTCTCCTCCGCCTTCTGTCTTCAAATATCTAATTGCCATGTGTTCTGATGGATAAGCCCTGGCCGTGGTCCCTGTTTTCAGTAATACAGGCTCTCTCCCTTTATCGCTCTTCTTACAAAAGAGATTTTCTTAATTAAATGATCTTTGCACTCATCAATTCCTAACTCTCATTTTATATCTGCTTTGTTAGATGATCACCAAGGTCCCCTTTTCATTCTAAAATTCCGTGATATTTGTGCATGACAAATACTAAGGAGATCACAGAATTCATTACTTTTCTCTATATTTTTTAGAATTACAGTCTGCATTTTCATTTCAGTGGTATTTGACAGTCAATTTGCCTTTAGATTTTTCTCGCAGAGTCATTTCCAATGACCAGAGGTTTTCCAGCCTCCAAGAAAAAGAACATCCATGTCATGGGCAAATATACTCCCTAACCACCTTACCAGTATATGTTGAAAGAATGAAAACTTTGGGTCTGTTGCATGTCAGAAGAGGCAAATACATGACAATGATAATCCTCTTCTCTCTGGATGAACTATGACCCATGGCAGATGTTACTAATGGCTCACATAACATGTTTTCTGCTGAGGAAAGAGGTCTCAGAATCCTGTAACACAGAACGCTCCAGGTGACACTCTTGTTCGATTTGAACTGGTCCCCTTCGAATGAGCCTGGGTCCCCTTTGAAATTGAACATCTCAAAATACGGGCTACACCTTTATCCTGTCCTTTTACTTTTTTCATACCTTTTTTTAACAGGTTATAACATAATGTACAATTTACTTGGTAGTATATTTATTGCATGTTTTCTCTCCTATAAAATAAAAGCTTCACAAGAGAGGATCATTCATTGCTTTCACTGATGTATGCCAAGTACCTGGGAATTAGGCTAGGCACATAGCAATTGTTCAGAAAATGTGTCTAATGAATGAATGAATAAATACGTAGATAAATTTATTTCTCTACCAGCATCATATCTCAGAGCCTGGACAAGGAAGGGATATTGAGGCATTTAGAGTGTAAGGGCCAACTCTGTTCTGGCATGGCCCTGAGCATCACAGCCTACCTTCAATTTTATATCCTCGTCACCTCCCTGGCCTCACTCTAATCCTAGCTCTTAGAATCATCAAAGACAAAGGCTTCTCACCACCCCTTATATCTACAGAACCATAGTCACTAGGAAAGGAGAAACAGAGTCCTGGGAATTGCATTTGTAATGAGCTACTTTGTCATTCTCATACACAATTTTAAATTTTTTAAGTAGTATTCGCGAGATGAATTATCCATTAAACTATCTCTGGTTAGTTCTTTTGCCATCTCACACAAAGTTCTTCACAACCTTCTTGTAGCAGGGCTTTCCTCCTCTTCCCCATAACAACACAATTACAGCAGTAGGGCCAGCCCCTTAGCATAGCATACTATGCATAGCTTTCTATGCATAGTACTGTGCATAGAAATTTGGATCCCACATGGCTGACTAAGGTTCAAATACCAGCTCTGGTGGCTTGAAAAAAAAAAAAAAATGCTGGGTGCATGTGGATGCATGCTTAAAATCCTGACAGGATGGTAAAATGGGAGAAAAGGAAAGCAGAGTAGGCACATGTGTATGCATGCAGAAAATCCAAATGGAGAATGGAATGGAAGGGATTGTGACATGACCATCCCCCCTGGAATTGCCTTCTCATTCTCGTTCTCTCTCTCTCTCTCTCTCTCTCTCTCTCTCTCTCCTACATGCAGTATCTCTCCTCTCTTTCTGTCTCTGTCTCAGGCAAGCATGTGCACCCTGGGGGAATTAAAAAAAAAAAAAGACTGTGTAACTTACTCACTTTTCCACACTCAGTAAGTGCACCCAGTAATAACTTACTAATTTTCCAACATTTCAATGTGATTATGAAAAAAAACTTAGGACATGAGTAATTTTGATCTTTACCAAACATCTGTGACTAGAATAATGAGCTATGGTAGAGGCATCCTTTTCAGAATTTTTGTAATTGGCCACTCTGATGACTACTTAGTACCACTGGAGAGTTTTCTAGGCAAAAATACATTATTTCCAAATTTGTAAGATTTCCCTTTTTTGTTTATGCATTTTCAAAAACATGATGCACACCTGCTATGCCAGGGCTTAAAGTAGGAAGTTGATCCTAATCAAATGAAACACTGTGATGCAGAGTGAAGATAATATAAACATGGGGTGACTTCCAGAGGTCATGGTTTGTGGAAAATGGGAGGTGAAAATAGACCAGCTATTATCCTTATAGGCTGGTATCTGCCACGATACTCTTGCTGCTCTATAATCAGTGGTCCTTTCAAGATAGTGCTAGTCGTCTTTCTCCTCTGTGGTTCACATATAGCTTTCTGTCTATCTGTATTAGTGTGGAATTTTAGGCAATACTAGAAACTCAGACAATAGAGAAGACATTGATAAATTCAATAAAGTGTGGGCTCTGATCTCTGCTATATCACCGAACTGCCATAACAATGATTATCATTCGTTAAATATGTGTTTGCATGACACTAAGTATTTTGAACATATTAGCGCTCTCCGTCATTCTGTAGAAGAGAAAAAATAAAGCTCTATGGGTAATATTTCTCATTTATCTGTAAGATAAAATTCCGTTAAGATATTCACTGAGAACTTTTGTACTATGTGTAGCAAGTCAAAAAAATTAACCTGAGATGTATAGGTACACACACACACACACACACACTCTAATTTGTACAGGCAGTTTGCTGTCACCATTTGCATATTCCTCTATTGCCATTCTGAAATTCCACTCAAAAAACTAAGCTTTTGAAATTTCAGTGATTAACTGACATGATAATGGGTCAAGCTAGTTCCTTACAAATCTTCTCTGTGCATGTTGATGCCCTTGCAACATCATCAAAACAATACTCACTTTAGTTATAATACTATTTAGACAAAGAATATGCAATTTACACTAAACCTTCCTCAGCCTTAATCCCTCCAAATGATAAATAACTGTTGCTTTTCTCTTTATCCTGTCAAATTGGTCAATATCTTGCACTGAATACATATTGAGTTTTTAAAGGATGACCTTGCCAAACTATTCTACAGTGACAAAAAGCTGATCACTAGTTTCCTGGAACTGAGAAGTGAGCTTGGGTAGAGAGGGTTGTGGCCTGCCAAAAGGATTCAGGATTCTTCAGGGTGGGGGGAGAGAGCACCCTGAAAATATTCTATGTCTTGCTAGTATTAGCAATAATTTTATGTGTGTATACATCTGTCAGAACTAATTGAATTGTACCCTTCAAATAAATGCAGAGCATTGTACATAAATTATAGTTTAATAAACTTGATTAAATAAACCAACCAGCTCCCTAGATGACGGGTATACAATACCCTCAGGAGAACTAACTGAGTAACAACTCTACTTGTTGTGCACATGTTTTCTGAAGTTTGTAACTGCAGTTTCCCTCGATCAGTGATATAGATCCAATAACTCTCCAGACCATCAAGGTAGATGCCATTTTAAATATCGCACAATTCAGAAAAGATTATCTTGAGTTCATTCATTTTTGTTTTAGAGCTGGCCTTCAAACATCTGTATTAGTACATATTGTTACTTAGAGCAGTAAACAGAGGTCTTCATAACTTTTTAAAAGCCTCGACCCTAACAATTTGGCATTTTTTTTTTTTTTTTTTGGAGAGGTTTTCACTATAGGGCGCGTGCGCTCGCCAGACAGACAGAGAGAGACATAGAGAAAGAAAGCGAGAAATCACCCCGCCCCCCAGAGGGGATGGTCACGCTGCAATCCCTTCTCCTCTCGGGATCTTGGGCACATACGCACACGCACCCGGCGTGAGTTTTAAGCCACCGGGTCCAGGACGCGAACCGCAGTCGACTACGTGGGAGTCCAGTGACATAGCCATTACACTAACTGCTGGTTCCCACAATTTGGCATCTTTTAATGATCTAACACTGAAGGCAAATAAATAAAAGAGGGAGTACTCACAGAGAAAGAACATTTCTTGAAGGCAGACATATTTAAAAAACAAACAAGTCCCTCAAAATTTACTAACAAATTTTCAGATATTATTGTAAAACCTACTGTAAGGATGTTTTAGAACCTAAAACGGAGGAAAAAGAAATTCCTCAGAATTCTAAAATCCCATGAAATCGGTAAGAATACTTACTTTATGTTGCAAAATAAGTATTTCTGGATGTTGAAGGAGTAAGCACACAGAGCTGGGCACCTCTCCCCAATAGCAAACAAGGCAGCACGCATTATTTTCTTAAAAGATAAAAATGATCATCAGGCCCTCCCTTAGCACAATGGTTACATGCCTGTGTAGACGAAGCAGATCTCACATGGCTGAACAGGGTTTCATTTCTAGCCCCAGAAGCTTGAAAAATATGCCACATGTGCACTGATGTGTCCCGGATCCCAATGGAAAAGAGAATTGGAGTAAAAAGGGTTGCTGTGTGCTCAGGCTCCATGGCGGGGTGGTGGTGGTGGTGGTTTCTCTCTCTCCCTTCTCCTACCCCATGCCTACGCACACCCTCTGATATCTATCTACGCCACGAGGGTGACTCCTTAGTGTAGTGGTTAAGTGCTCTACAGAGGGGGCTGAATCTCACATAGCCAACCTCAGTTCAAATCCCAGCCCCAGTGGCTTTAAAAACATGCACTAGGCACATGTGTGTAGTTCTAACATCCTGAAGGGATGGAGAAACTGGAAAAATGGATTGTGGCATGATCTGGACCTGATAGTGTGATCTGTATCTCCCTCCCTCTCTCCTCCTCTCTCTGTCTCTGGTGCACACACACAACCTCTGGCATAAAAATAATGCACAAATATTCAAAATACTAGAACTTAATTAAAACGAAGATCTCACAATTACAATACAGTTATAAGATAGAGCGAAATGTCTTCTTTTTCTTTTCTTGTTTTGGTTTGTTTTATGTTTTTAGTATTTCTAAGATTCTTTATCTTTTCTTGGCAAAGATAGATAGCTCTTTTTTAAATGGTGCAACATTTTTCTTGGAGATGTTCCTAATCCATCCTTCATATGTATAGTACATTGTGATTTGAGCAAAGCCTCTAAGTATATCACTTTATACACTTTGTCCTTAAAATTGACTCCAGCATATTAAGTATGAAAACTAGATAGGTTTTACTGACTGCTGTTACTAAAATAGTTGAAAGCACTATGACATTTCAGGTCTAGGAATTAAGTAAATTCAACCACATTGCCACCAAGTGCTGAGCCCCTCCTAACTGAAACACAAATATATTAACTTCGTTCCCTATCCACACCACGGCAAGCCAAAATCAAGAGAAATAATACGACTTCCTGACTATCATTCATTTGATAAGGAACAGTAATTCTACCTTACTATTAAAAAGTTATGAGGCCGGCAGGTGGCATGGTGGTTAAAGATTTTGGACTCCCATATGGGCGACCACGGTTCGAGTCCCAGACCTGGCAACTTGCTTGTTCTCTCTCTCTCTCTTGCTCTCTCTGTCTCTCACTCTGTCCCTCTCTGGTCAAATTTAAATAAATAAATAAGTGAAGTTAAACTAAAGAAGTAATTATTTCCAAAAAAGTCATGTGACTTCTTTCACCCATTAGAAAAAGTAACACAAGTGATACACTAAAAACTAACAACTTGATGCTTTTTTAGGTAAGATGTGTCCATCTGAGATAAGCAAAACTCTTTACTCTTCAAATTAACTGAGGGTACAATAAATTTGTATCCTTTAAATATAATAACATTTACTTTCCTCATTATTGATTAGTAGTATCAAAATTATATTAATGGACCTTCCTAGGAGGTATAAATAACAGTGTATCTTTCTTCACCCTTGACTTTCAAGTGAATTTAATTGAAGTATGTTTCCATTTTTCTTTCATGCACAAGTAGTTACTGACTCCCTATTTTTTTTTTTTTTTTGAAGAGGTTTTTGCTATAGGGTGCGTGCAGAGAGAAACAGAGAGACAGAAAGCAGGAAATAGGGGGACTGCTGGTCCCCCCATTAGTTTTTTCAAAAGATAAATTAAAACCAGAAACTCCTTGTTGCATTTTATTTCCCATTGAGTCAAGTATCATAGAATGATACATTTTCTTGGTTAATTCTTACATCTTTGGATAATATTCTGTGTAGGTAGGTAAATAAAGAATGGGGTTGATGAAAATTAGCTGAGTGTAGGGACCAGCAATTAGCGTAATGGCTATGTTGCTGGACTCCCATGTAGTTGACCGTGGTTCGTGTCCCGGACCAGGTGGCTTAAAACTCACGCCGGGTGTGTGTGTGCGTGCCCAAGATCCCAAGAGAATGGAGAAGGGATTGTGGCATGGCCATCCCCTCTGGGGGGGGGGTGATTTCTCACTTTCTGTCTTTGTCTCTCTCTGTCTGTCTGGCAAGCACACACGTCCTATAGCAAAAACCTCTTCAAAAAAAAAATTAGCTGAGTGTAGAACAGTGGTGAAATTGTACTGGTGGTAAAAACCCAATGTGCTGGGAGCTTCAGTAAACATTAAAATACAGAAAACATTCTTCTGAATAGAATGCCCTCGCAAAAGAAGAGCATGATTAATTTGTGAATTTTTCCCTCTATTTTGTTAGTTCACGTTTTACTACTTTTTAAAACTTTTATGATTTATTTACAATTAATCACTGTGCGTCTTTATGCCATACAATGTGCTTTTTCAAAGCATGCATGTAGTGTGTGATAATTAAATCAAGGACATTACTGTTTAAATCATTTTCAACAGGGAACTTCACATTCTTGAGTCTGTGAAGGTTTTTCCTTAACTTCCCCAACCCATGCCCCTACCACCCACACCCCTTTTATACAGTCTCTGTTATCTACTTTTGCTTGCCCTCCTATTATGTCTTCAAATCTTTCATTTTTTTTTTCCATAGAGTGCAGACATTTAGTATATATTGAACAGGGACATATAATGTTTGTCTCTCATAATCTGGCTTGCTGTGTTTAGCCTTAAATCTTCTATACTGTCCACTCTGTATCAAATGATAGGGTGACATTGTTCTTCATGGGTGAGTAGTGTTCTACAGCATACTGCTTTTTTTATAGAAAAAAAATTACCATAGGATACGTGTACTTGCCAGAAAGAGACAAAGAGACAGAGAATGAGGGAGAGAGAGAAAGTGAAAGTGAGAAAGCACCCCTGAAGGGAGGTGGTCATACCATAATCCCTTCTCCTCCATTTCTCCTCCATTCTCCTCTCAGGATTTGGGTATACATGTGTGCCCAACATATCTTTCAAGCTTCTGGGTCCAGGACTCAAAAGTTAGCCATGTGCAATCTGGCTGCCTTTGGCACCATGCCATGGACTGACTCCGTGTACTGCTTTTCTTTAACTACCATTTTTGTTCTTTTTTTTCCCTACATTTAGAAGTGATGGACACACATAGTAAACTCTCGAAAGAGTATCTATGGATTAGGGAAATTCAAGATTATGTGACTAATAAATAATTAGCAATTAAACCTAAATACAATTTACCTTATGCATTTGTAGTTATTTTTACAGTCTCTTTCCCTAATTTATCTACCAAATTGATTCTAGGTTACATTGTGGTTAATATTACCAAAATTTAAGAGTCTCTCCTCAACTGCCTATATGCTGCTGCTTCATTTAATATTTCCTTTATCACAACATCTTACTCTTTCCCTAGACTCACTTCTCTTTCCCAGTAGGTTATTACCATTTCTAACCTGATTACTTTTTCATCTTTTAAGTTATTATTCTCAAAACTATGACAATAGGCATCCCTTAAGAGTTTATTTTCAGATATAACTTATCTTATGTCTACATTCACTCATTCTGAGAGCTATTCTATTCCCGAATTATCATTGTTTTCCTGGAACTTCAGATGAGAAAGCATGAAGTCTTCTTTGACATTTTTTTCCTGCCACTCACATATACAATTTTCTACTCCCTTTGCTGGGTTCTTCAAAACACTGTTAGAAGCTTATATTTCCATTCCTACTACTCCCTCCTTCTGTATTATAACCTACAGTATGTTGCTCTCCAAAAATAATAATACCAATCCCAAGATTTCACAATTTATGTCTTCAACCTGAAATGACCATAACAAAGGCAAAAGGCAGGTCCACTCATATGAATAAAGCAGAAACAGCTATACTTGTGATTTGATAAGGTAGGCTGTAGTAAGCCATAGTAGTATTCTCCCAAGATCTCAATGTTTTGAGTGACATCATTGGACAATCCATCTCTCTGGGTTTATAGAATGGATTGAATATTTGACAAGTGGGAAAGTCTGACTTTTATAGAAATGTAGGTAGACTATGACTAGGGCCTAAGCAATCATGATTTCACTATGGCTTTATATGATCTGTTTCTTCTACTCTGATCAATCTCGAATGCTGCCATCTTCAAATTACTCTGATTCCTCTTGGATGCCCACCCAAGTCACCTACCTTCCACTTGTCCACTCACTCACATGAAATGTCCTTGTTCTCTTTGCATATTTTCTTATGGCCTATGCCAAATACAACCTCTTCCAGGATATTTTGACAGAAGCAACATGGCTTAGAGGTTACAATTGGGAGCTCTACAACCAAACTGTCTATGTTTGAAAGCTGACCTACATGTGTAATACTGGGAAAATTACTGAATTTGTCTCTGAGTTTCTGAGTCTTCATCTACAGAAAGGAGATGCAAGAATTCAACCCATAGTCTTAGTATCCCATGAGATCATCCATGTGAACAGCCGTTTTCCATGCCATGTTTTTTTCACATTTTATTGGTTCACTAAAGATCTTAATTAAAGACTTTCAATAGCAAACACAGCTGATATACACATATTTATGAAGGCATGTCTGACTTTAGGTGTAAACCTCAGTGAGTAAAGTGAGCATACTATCAAGCAGCACCACACTGGAGCTATATAGCTTATTGCAGTCATTAAATATGTATTAATAGATATTTTAATGCATTTTTAATTTCAAAAAAGTTTTTGTTTTAATAAATAAAAATAAATGTGAAGAGAAATTTGCTTAAAACTTAGAGCCAGGAAAAAGGTTAGGATTCAGTTCAAATATTAGGTAGATGAAACTATCAACAGTTCAAGAGAAGACAAAAATCCTTAAATACTGAACCTGGTACAGAACATGAGCTCAATACATGTCAGCTATTATCATCCACATTCTTTTCTCCCCACTCATGAGTGCTTTTTTCTTCCATGAATTGCTGTAATACATCGAAATTTCAAAACATCTGGCACTTGTTAAACCAAAATCAGGTGCACTGCCAGTTAAGTTGTATACACAGTTCTTACTTTGTCAGCTATATTCTATTTTTATTTATTGATTTATTTTAGACATTTTTGCTATACAACGTGTGTGCTCACCAGAGAGCTAGAGGGAGAGAAAGTGAGAAATCACCCCCCCCCCCCCGGGCAGGGGGGACATGACCATGCTGCAACCACTTCTCCTCCATTCTCCTCTCGAGCACAGACATATACACACCCAGCATGACTTTTAAGGTGCTGCGTCTGAGACTTAAATCCTGGCTGGTTATGAGTGAGTCCAGCACCTCACCCACTACGCCACCTGTTGGCCCCACAAATTTCTAGGCAAAACCTCACCCTCAATTGTTTATTTCTCCTCTTAATCATTACAGTATTAGAGATTTTAGTAATGGTACACCTCCCCCCACACACACACACAGAATTTATTGAGTGACGACTATGTGTATATCAGGCACTATGGGTTTATCATTTTTTTTATATATATATATACACACACACACACACACACACACACACACACAAAATACACTATAAAAGAGAGCACAGGGAACCAGCAGTTAGCGTAATGGCTATGTCACTGGACTCCCACGTAGTCGACCTGTGTCCTGGACCCGGTGGCTTAAAACTCACGTCGGGCGCGTGTGCGTGGGTGCCCAAGATCCCAAGAGGAGAATGGAGGAGAAGGGATTGCGGCGTGACCATCCCCTCTGGGGAGTGATTTCTCGCTTTCTGTCTCTATGTCTCTCTCTGTCTGTCTGGCGAGAGCACGTGCCCTATAGCGAAAAAACCTCTCCAAAAAAAAAAAAAAAGAGCACAGAACAGAGGCTTATATACCTTTACCTTTCCATAGCCAAACATGTAACGGCATGGTATAAGACACATCCCATCACTGCTTTGGATAGTCTGCTTTACAACTGCACTGAGCCAATATAGGGATAAGTAGGGCACAGTCTTTGATATTCAAAGCCTTATGATTTGACAAAATGAAAGCCTAATTGTAAGAATATTCTGATTATTGGCGCGTTAGATCCCTGATAAAAGCGTAGAGGAACACAGTTTTGAGTTTTAAAGGGTGAATGGATGCTCACCAAGCATTTCAAATAGAAAGAAGAGCATATACAGATGTATGGGGGAAATGTGGAGCATATACGATGGGATTTAGGGAAGCATGCACAGACCCCATGCATGCAGTGCATGATACTCAAATCAAGGACATGACCATGTATGTCATTTTCAATGGAGACCTTTATACGCTTGAGTCTGAAGTTGGAAGTCAGAAGATGGAAGAGGAAACAGCAAAGTTTCTCATGTCGCTGCAAAGACATTTGGGCTGTTACCAAGGGTGAGAGGTCCCAGAAGGGTTTTGAGCAGCTGAAGGCAGGGGGGCAGGAATCCAGGAGAAGGCAATGGCACGATCAGATGTGATTCTAAAACCAGGCAGTTCGAAGCCATTTGGAAAGGTGATAGCAAGGGGCAACTTTATAGAGTCTGTTTTATTGGTCCAGGGAAAAATGATGTTGGCCTGAGCTAAACTACTGGACAGTGGGAGGAAATACAAAGAGGGAGGTGAAAAAACTCAGGAGGTAGAAACACAGGGGTCAAGACTACCGAATGACTATGAGAGGGGAGGGTGAGTCTCGGAAGATGTCAACTGTCTTTAAATACTCTTCTTTTACCTATAAAGTCTTTATGTCTTAGCAACTGTGGCTCTTTTGAAAGACAGTATTAATGGAAAATAATTACTGAGCAAACCAAGAGCACCTACTACCTAATGTGACTATCATGAGCATGCCTGTACTTTGCACTTGGAACTTGCATGGAACGGATGAAATCATTTTCAACAATTGCAAAGCTTTTCCAGGACTCTGAAACAGCACGGCACAGATGGCCCAGCATGACCTGGCCCCTGCCAGTGTCTCGGACTTCATCTCATGCCCTCTTCCCGAGAGTTCACCATGCTCCAGCCATGTGACCTGTTTGTTCTTTAAATACACTTGCTTCCTCCACTGGAAGGCCCTTTCCTTAGATTCCTTACTACTGGCTCTTAACTTAAAAGTCATCTTTGTAGAGGCTTCCTGTAGTCACCTAGCTAAAGTAGGCCTCTTGCCTCTCCCAACTCATTACCTACTTGGATTTATTGTATGGTTCTCATCTCAGTCTGTAAGTATCTTATTTGATTTCTCATTGGACGTGTCCCCTAATTAGAATTTCAAACCCCAGAAGTACATACAAAATTTTGAAGCTGTTCACTACAACATAATGAATGCAGTGCCTAGCACATAGTCAGCACTCAATCAATACTGAAAGATGGAACTGCTTTAGCTGTCCAGAATATAGCTCCGTATACGTTACAATGCGCTTTCAAATCCATTAAGCTGCTGATGTAAATGCAGCAAGAATAATTAGGCTCATTGCATGCATAAGGAAACTAGGAGTCAATGAGGTGGCCTGACTTTGTGAAGTCACATCACCAGTAATTGCAGGTGCAATACAAAGAACCTAATTTTCCATATGATTGATCGTCATTAAAAAACCCACAGACACTGTTTTTTAAAACTTTACTGTCAAAGGGATAAGGATTAAAGGTCAAGTTAACGATAAAACAAGTTATCACTTCATTATTCTAAAGCAAAGGAAATAAATGTCGATTTTTAACACGGTGTGGGGAACTTTAGGATTTTACTAAATTAGTCTGCATCAAAATTAGTTAAAATGGCATTGAAATGAGGGGAATCAAAAGTGACTGTAAAGGGAACCAGCAGTTAGCGTAATGGCTATGTCGCTGGACTCCCACGTAGTCGACCGCGGTTTGCGTCTCGGACCCGGTGGCTTACAACTCACGCCGGGCGCGTGTGCGTGCGTGCCCAAGACCCCGAGAGGAGAATGGAGGAGAAGGGATTGCAGCGTGACCATCCCTCCTGGGGGGTGATTTCTCGCTTTCTGTCTCTCTGTCTCTCTCTGTCTGTCTGGCGAGTGCACGCGCCCTATAGCAAAAAAAAAAAAAACCTCTCCAAAAAAAAGTGACTGTAAGCATGAAAGTAATGTATAAAGACATCAATTTCATCTGTGTAGTGAAACAAACGTAAATGCTTATGTATTTACTAAGTTTATCCTCTCTCTGTTTTCCTGGATATGAAAGCATTTTACAAAATGGCAATTATTTTCCTTTTCAAGTTTATTTCTTAGCATTGAATAACTGCTTATTTGCTTCTTGCATTTATTTTTGTCAAGAACAGCAATGATCTTAATTTGGGCTTGTGTATTTGTGCTCACACCAATGCATTGAAGCACCGTAGTCGTCATCGAGATCTTACAAAGGAGGTGGAAAAGCCATTTAGAAATAATTTTACACTACATACCTAGGAAATGATCTTTTATGCAAGTATACCTGTTCCTTTTTTTGCTCATTTATTTTTATTTAATATAAGAAAGTGGGTTATAATCAAGCAGGATTGATAGTTTTTAAACACCTATTCACATTGATTACATTTCTTTCAGGATGGAGAAATCTCAATTTCTATTACTAGTCTATTTCACTTAATATTGATTTGCCCATGTCAGAGATTTTAAAAAACATCTATTGTGTTATTAAAAATAATACTTGATTGCTTCTTGACCTTTTGGCTAATATCAAATCTAAAGTGATATTTGAACTCAAGTAAACAGAACCAAATTCATCAGATACAAAATTTGGTATCTAATCAATTTTTACCGAATTAGGTAAGGTCACAGTAATTTTACTCTAGAAAATCAATCTCTGAAGTGTAAATACTTTTAGGACATCTTACCACTGTCAATCTTTCCTTATTCCTATACTGCCAATAATATTTATCGAGTTAAAAACTAAACAAGTATATGTAAATATGTGTTAAATTATTATTCAAACATCTATAATAAATTATTTATGATAAAATTTCCCTTACAAGTGTTTACACTTCCTGAGATTGGTAAATGTTTAGCCAGAAATAAAGAGTTAGCAGGATTATTCAAAGAAAGAAATTAATGTGAATGAGAACCCAAATATCACATAAGCCCCCTTCATAACAAAATTTTGTTTTCTGTAAGTCTTAAAAGGTTCCTCCTCGTAGAGAATTTTAGTGGTAGCATTTTAATTAAGAGGTGCTTTATACATAGGTCTCATCAGATCAGAAGATTTCAGAGCTGAAAGTAGTCTTAATGGTCATCAAATCCAATCTTCCAATTTTACTGAACCAGAGAGGTTGAGGAATTTGCCAGGACCACAGTTGACAAAGGGCAGGGTCACAACTGAACCTAATGCTTCCATCTCCCTGGTTGAGAGCAGGCACTATGCAGCAAGGGGCCGGGGCTAAAATCCTCACTCCACTCTTACTGTTAATCACGGAGCAGTTCTTTGTCTGCCCTGAGCTCGTTTCCTCACCTGTCCAGTACAGGTCAAATTGCACCTACTTTGGAGTGTTATTGACTGCTTGCGTCTGAGGCTTAATAACCTGTACTAACTACCATCACTGCTTTTCTCCTACAGTTGTTTCTCGTCGAACAGCACAGACACTGGGACATTGCCTCTAGGACTGGACTGAAGGTGCAAGAAAATACCCAAATGTTATATAACATTCTTTATATGAGGGGTCTCTTTTGACCCCTTGAGCCTCAAGAAGTTCATGAAAAATGGGTATTATGAAATATTTACACATGGTTTTCAAAATTGTTTGCACCAGAATAAACTTTAATTCCATTTTTTCACAAACTTTTTGAAGAAATATTGACCAAAGAGTGACAAAAATAGTGTGGTGTGCTACTATATCCTGTTGTCTGCTTTTCAGTGATGCTAACGTCTTGTGTAACCACATTACATTGAACGAAACTAAGAAATTAACATTGAAACAAATTTTGAATTATAATATTATATTAACTATACTTTATTTGGATTTTTTCCAGTTTGTCTTCCAATGTCCTTATGTTCCAGGATTCAATCTGACATTTCACATTGCATTTTGTATAACCTAGGCCTTATATTATGACTTAGTCGGAACAAGCAGGTGGTATAGTTGCTAAGGTGCTGGACTCTCACATGACTGACCACAGTTCAAGTCCTGGACCCAGTGGCTTGAAACTCACATCAGGTACACCTGCATGCATGCCCAAAAATCCAGAGAGAAGAATGGAGAAGAAGCAACTATGCCATAGCCATCTCCCGTTAGGGGGTAATTTCTCACTTTTCTCTCTCTCTCTGTCTCTCTGGAAAGCACATACACCCTCTACAAAAAATCTACAATAACAAACAAACAAAAATCCCACAAACAAACAAAAAACTTAGTCTACAAAAGAATCAAGTTATTTAGATCTATTGATCAAGATCAAGGGTCTCATAGGTAAGCGGAGAATGTTTTGGAAAAATTAATTTATAACCAAGCAGGACTTAGTGGGTTGTTGGAAAAGTCATGCAATATTTTTTCTGTTTTTCCATGCAAAAAGTGCGACATGACTTTTCCAACAACCCAATATATGGAGGGATCTATTTCATTCTTTACAATAAGTGCCATCGACTTGGATTAATCAAACCACTAGTGATGGAAGTTAAAATGATATTAGTGGAACCAGCAGATGGCATAGCTGTTACACTGCTGGACCCCCACATGGCTGATTGTGATTCAAGTTTTAAACCTAGTAGCTTCAAACTCATGCCAGGTGCATGTGTGTGAATGCCCAAGATCCTGGGAGGAAAATGAAGGAGAAAGGATTGTGGCATGGCCATCCCTCTAAGGGGTGAGTTCACGCTTTCCCTCTCACTATCTCTGTCTGTCTGTCTGTCTCTTTCTCTGGCAAGCACATGCACCCAAAGGCAAAAACTTCCAAAAAAAAAAATGCTTATCAGTTCTTCATGGGCCCACTTAGCATGACACACATGCAATGTTCTGTGTTTTGTTTTCTTATTTTATAATTTCTTGTGTGCACTTAATTGCTATACTTAGAATGGAATACATTATGGCTTTTCAAAACATGCCTGTGGTGTGTGACAATCAAATCAAGAATATTACCATATACATCATTTTCAACAAAGAACCTTACATTCTTTTATCTGTTAAATTATTATTCCCTAAGCTGTTCCCAAAACCCCCTACTATCGACCTCCCTCCCATACAGTCTCTGGTGTCTACATTTGCCTTCCCTACTATTGTGTCTTTGAATTTTGCAGTTTCTGTTTATTTTTTAAGTCTTGGAGTATCAAGTTTATAAAAAGGCAGATATGGGCACCTGTGCTTCACATGCTTTGCTATCTTAGTTTCCTCCTTATAAATTAAACATTTTGATTTCTAATGTCCACACCATAGACACAAACTTTAATTTAAAAAGAAAAAAATATTCTACCAATAACATCAGGCAGATCCTGGGCCAGCATGGTGGTTATGTGAGCTGGATCCCACGTGGTGGAATGCAGTTTGAGTCTCCCAGAACGCTACAACAATAACAACAACAACAACAAAACAAAACAAAACAAAACAAAAAAAAAAACACAGAACAAAAAAGAGAATACTGCAGGTGTGCATGCCTGCTCAAAAGGAGAGAGAAACAAGGAGCAGGGATTGCAGTGTGATTATTCCCCATATGACATGCTTCCTTGCTTTCTGTTTGTCTCGCCATATCTTATAAGCAAGCACATGTGCCCTCTGGCAAATTTAAAAAAGAAAGAAAGAAATCAGGCAGATCCTAAGACGGGTCACTCATTCACAGAAGAAGGTCATTCCATAGTTTGGAGGTGACCTAGCAGTGTACCTAATGGATGATGTCTGGAACATTTTATAAATGCCCATGTTCTTCCAAGTACTAGTCCCAAATACTGTAAGGGGAAAGCCCTTGTTCAGATCTATTGAAAAGCAGCAACTTTTTTCTCTTACAAAGGTCCCATGGGGATTTATGGGACGAAGGCATGAGATTACAGCCTGGAACTTAGCCAGGGCAAGAGGATAACCGGGTGATGGTCTCCATCTGTGTTAACGAATGACTTTCCTCCTGTGATAGATGTTTCGTCGCCCATCTTCCTAATTTGTTTTACCTGGCACTGCATTGCTACTACAGAGGAGCAGGGACAACAAATGGGCTTTCTGGCACCACTTGATGGTCAGAAATTGGAGGGAGAAGAATGGGAAGGTGTGGTGTTATCTGTTGAAGATATTTCGACGGGTCTGGGGGAAATGAATCGAAACTGGACGAGATCTAATTCTGGACGAGATCTAATTCTGGAAATTCTGAACATCAGAAAAGAATTAGCTTCTGGGAAAGTGCTGAGAAGTAGTATCATCTCCTTGCTGTCCTGCCCTTTTACTACTGGTACATGAACCAAAGCAATAACATTCCCTGAGTACTTTCAATGCCCACAGACTCTGCCAAAAGCTTTTGATTTCTTTTTTCTTTTTTTGGAGAGGTTTTTGCTATAGGGCGCATATGCTCACCAGACAGATAGAGAGAGACATAGAGACAGAAAGCAAGAAATCACCCCCCCCCCCGGGGGGGGGATGGCCACACTGCAATCCCTTCTCCTCCATTCTCCTCTCGGGATCTTGGGCACGCACACACACGCGCCGGCGTAAGTTTAAGCCACTGGGTCCGGGACTCGAACCACGGTCGACTACGTGGGAGTCCAGCAACATAGCCATTATGCTAACTACTAGTCCCAAAAGTTTTTAATTTTTATTGGTGTCAAATTTACCAATGACATCTCAGGTGGGCAAATAATAAATAATAATAATAATTATTATTATTCCCCATGTTATTTTTTACTTTGTTTATTGACCTTATCTTCTGTCTAGTCTCCAACCCCAAGAATGGTAAATAAACAAACAGATAAATAAAAATAAAAATCTTAGTTACACAAAGGACATTCATCTTACTTCTAGCTTAAAACTGACTTTTCTTTAAGCACTTTTGCAATATTTCAGAGATTTTCTTTCCTTGTGGACTGCCCCTCTCGGATCCTAGCGTCTACAGTGGTGTCCTGTATCGACAATCCATGTAAAAGGACCAGGACCTGGTGGTGCCCACTTCATGTCCCCACCTCCCTACAGACCTTGCTTGTGCTGCTGCTTCTCCAGCGCTGCCAAAACTCTGGTCATCTAACCATGTGGCGTTGACCAGCCAACACCACTTTGATCTGTCTTTAACTTCTGGGATTCTTGGGGTCAATCAGATAATGCTGCTCTACTCTCCAGACCTCCTTGGCTCTCTACGAAGAATAAAACCCACAATTCTTGCTCATGTCTAAGGCTCCCTGGGACAGAGAGCCAGCCCCCAGGATTGATGACTAACTGCACTTTGCCCACTCAGCTCCAGCCACGCTAGTGTTGCTCTCACACAGCTATTCTCACAAGAGACTATCCTTCCGCCCTCTTCTCCCAGGAGCCCAAGGCTAACTCTTCCAGCTGAGCCTGGGGTCCCATTCCTTCCAGTCCACTTCTGGTCTTCTTGCTGCCCTGCTTGGTTCATCAGCCTCTTCCTCTACCCTAGCTCCTACCCTTACTCTATACACTCGTTCAAGTTTCTGCCATTCCCAACAGTTCTTTCTCTCTATTGGTATTACCCTTTGGGTACAGCTTCCATCTCTCTCCACCCCCTTACGGTTAGGAAGAGATTACTGAGGACCAGGTCTGCAAAGTGGAACACATCAGATGTTCCCCCAGAGTGCTTGAAGAAAATATTATCATATTGATGTATCTTCAAAGTTTGCCCTTTTAAACTTCTTGAAAGCAAGCCAAACACATCCTCACCTTAGGGTCTGTTATGCTATTTAGCCCACATCGTCCAGAACTCACGTGGCGATACATTGCTCCCTCATGGGGACCTTCCTTTGACCTAACGTGAAATAGCAGTTCACCCCTGCTTGCTTCAGCCTCCGCTCTGTGTTTCTGCACAACGCTTCTTCCCACCCAATGCCATACACATTTGTTTGCTCGTGTATGGTCTGTCCCTTTTCAACCAGAACATAAATCCTCTTAAAGCAGACATTCAGTTTTCAATTCACTGTCAACAACCCTTTGAGGTAGGTATTAATACTATCATTATGTCCGTCATGCAGGTGAGGACACTAAGGTCAGTGAGTTTAAGCGATCTGCAGAGGTTCCAACAATGAAGATGATTGCTTTTTCGATCACAAACGATCACAAACATCAAAAACGAAGAAAATTTGTAATATGCATAGTGGTTATGTAAACAAAGAAATGCAATGACAAGAAGACCGTGTAGTAACTTAGTCTGGATCAGAGAGCACCGGGGGCCGAAGAGGAGGCCTGACCAAGTACAGTAAGTAGGCCGGTGACAACTCAGCAATAATTCCACAGTTTCCTGTAAACAAACCTCTTTCAGGGAGGCCTGTTCATTTTTCAAGTGGTCAGAGCAGCAGCTGGGTTGCAGATAATCAAGGAGCCTGGGGGCAATTAGTTTTAATGTTTTGACAGTGAGAAAGTGGGAAAGCCTCAGCGTTTTAGGCATTGTTGTCATGCTTGGGAGGTTCTTCATTAGGCCTTGAGATCAGATGTTTCTCACGTCAGCCTTTTTGAGTCCTCCTCACAAGGGCTGAAGATCTCAGCCTCACGTTCTCAACCATCACACTCGTCACCCCCAGGACATGCAGAGGGGTGTAGAACGGGCTCCTGGCCAGCAGCCTAGTGACTACTGACCACATATGTGAATTTCTTCCTGATAGAGCCGAATCCTTACGAGCCCAGCTTGAGCTTTCCCCTTTATATCTCCCGGAACACCTGGCCTAGAACAGGTGTTCAATAAATCTCTGTTAAACTGAATTGGCAGTTCACTTAATCAGTCCAGGCCTGGTTTTCTTATCTGTCAAATGGGGAGAGTGAAGCTCTTACAAGGATTATTAGGATGAACAAATGAAACCAAATAGGTGTTGCAGTGGTGGTTCATTTTTTTCTTAATAGCACACATGAGATGTGTGGTTTTTCTTTAACTGTAAAATGTTAAATAGGGGTGTTGTGAGCTTTTTACAGTTCATGGCATAACCTCAACAACCGTTTTAGAGAGGTAAAAGTTCAGTGTTTCTTTACACTTATTCATTCAGAATGGTGACATTTATCATAACAGAGGAAGGAAATGGAAGCCTACATTTACCCATAATAATTTGCCAGATAATCACTTCAAAAAAATGATTTTAGTTGACCTTAGGCCTGGTGGTGCCCATTTTTTGGTGTCAAATTTATCAATGACACCTAAGGTTGGACAAAAAAAAAATTTAAATTTCCCACTTCATTTTATTGGCCTCATCCTTTTTCTAGCCTCTGACTGCAGAATGGTAAATAATAATAATAATAATTCCCCAAAGGAAATTTATCTTACTTCTGACTTGAAACTTAATTTTTAAAGCATTTTCACAATATTTCAAAGATTTTCTGCATGTTAGACACTGTTTTATTTGTTCTATAAAACCAGCCTGTCATGTTTTTTTGTTTGGTTGTTTTTTTTTTTTTTTTTTTTTTTTTTTTTTTTCATTTTCTCTGAGGCACAGAAAAAGGCCTTAAGTCATTTGCTCAAGGTCCCAAAGCTTAGACATTTCACCGATAATCAAACCCAGGCACTGTGACAAACACACCACAGCACTGCCTTCCTGGAACAACCAAGAAGAGCCAGAGACCTGTCCATTCCACAAAGCTACTAGCACTTCCACATGCAAAGCTCTGTGGTAGCTGCTGGGGAAGCCAACGGGAAGAAAACAGACACAGTTTGGTTCTCATGGATCTTAAGATATAGTATAAGATAATAACCCCATATAGAAGTATACTATATATATCTGATATATGTAAAGATGGGTAATCACACAAATAAACATGGAATTGCAAATTGCAGTAAGTGCTGAGAGGAAAAATTCCAAGTCCTTACGAAAACAGCAAATAATACCAGGGGACTAACGAAGGGGCTAGTGTGGTGGATTGTTGGTTGGGGGAGGAGAGCCAGGGAAGTCTCAGCACGGGAGAACTGAGGGGACCCTGGGCAGTGAGGGTTGATGCCAGCAGTGTGTTTTGTTTAACCAAGTTTCTGTGGAGGTGCTGAGTTGGAGATACGGCAAGTCCTGGCAATTGGGAAAGGACAAATCGGAAGTCAGAGGACAGTGGAGAAGAGAGTGAAAACAAATCAGAATGAAGAATCAGAGAGTGTGGTCTATTAGAGAAAAGCTTTTAAATTGCTGGATCACTGTGGGGTGTAATTATCTGCACTGTGCAGGTTTGAGAACTGTTTACACACTAGGTAGATAAACACCGCGGCAATGAAGAAAGGCAATTTTGCAGTGTGGCTGACTTCTTTTTACAATGGAAAGGGCTAGAATAATGTATGGATAGCAATAAGTGCAGAGCAAGCCCAAAGCTGCCTACAACTTCTTCCCTCCACTGTTACACTGGCTCTCCCTCCTCAATGAGTAGACATATTGGGCTTGTCTTTATTCAGCCAGAACAACTACTGAGATGAGCTCTTTTCAAACATGGCTGTGGACTGACTGGGCTTCATCAACACGCTCTGAAAGATGTGGGAACGGTATCTCCCCTGAGTACTTTATGTTCCTACCAAGTGAATTAGTAATTATATTGTTAAAAAATGTTGCATCGAAGTTTTGTTCTTCATTGACATATTAATGGAAAAGAAGGACAGTAACAAGAAATCTCAAATTCTAGAGCCCTCTCATAACCCTCAAAAGATAATAGAAATTAATAACAGAGATAGGAAAAGAAAGCAAAGCTAGAATCAAAGAGATTAAGAAACTGCCAAGGGGAAGTACAAGAATAACATTTTTTACACCAAAGTCAAGAAGGGACAGCAATGCTGCCTTGTCATACTTAAGCATCTCCTTCAAAAAAAATGTTTTTGCTATTTCCTAAAGTAGTCAAGAAAATCTTTGCAAGACACGGTAATCTAAAAATCTTTGGATACATTTAAGATTTTAACTTCTTTGGAAAAATATCTATTATTAAATTTTCATAGTCAAGAGATACTTCACACCAAAAGTGATAAGTAAACCAGAGAACGTTTCAGCATTTCTTAAAATAATCTGCAACATTCAAACAGTTTGAAAGTCTTAGAGAACAATATTTACAAGGTTTCTTTTTTTTTAAAGAATTATTTTATTTAACTTTATTATTTATTTATTTATTTATTTATTTATTTATTTTTATTTGACCAGAGAGAGAGAGAGAGAGAGAGAGAGAGAGAGAAAGTGAGAAAGCAAGCCTCCAGGTCCAGGACTTGAACTGCTGTCAGCCATGTGGGAGTCCAGCGCCCTTAACCACCATGCCATCTGCCAGTCCACAAGGTTTCTAAATCCTGTACACAAATGCTAATAGCAACGGTCAATATTGTCCAGGTGTAGACACTCTTAAATGTTTATCTGAGCAGCCCATTGCCTGGTGGTTAGGGCGGCTGGATCCCACATGGCTGATAGAACAGCTCAAACCCCTGATCCTATGGCTTGAGAAACATGCCAGGCATGTGTGCATGCATGTCCAAAATCCCAAAAGGAGAGAGAAATGGAGGAGAAGAAATTGCAGAATGACCATGTCCCATGGGGGTGATGCTTTCCTGCTTTCTCTCTCTCTCTCTCTCTCTCTCTCTCTCCAGTGAGTACACATGCCCTCTGGAAAAATTTTAAAAGGATTAATAATTAAGAGGAGGACAGTTGGTCATGTCTTATCTCTTTCAATAGTTTGTAAGACCTTAGAGAACTTTGTAATTCTTGCAAAGCCAAGTATGGTGTCTGCTATCTGTACTCACATATGCTAGGGTTTTGATTTTGATATTGAAAAGACCACAAAAGCAATGCTTAGGTCAATATGTCCTCTATAAACTTTTGGGTTCAAAACAGACTTGGAAATAAAATTCAGTATCTTTTCATATTTGGTACTAGACTAAACACCAAATTAGAATAGAAATAGGAGATATTTCCATGTCTGACATTCTTTTGGTATTTCCAGCATGGTCAGGAACAGAGTGGAAATCATCAGTAATGTGGGCTCCCTCATTGTAAAACAATGATGCTGACACCAAGGTTCAGTGCCATTTCATGAAGGGAGTGACAAGGGCAGAAATAGGGAACAAGCCTGAAAAGGCAGAGAGAAAAGAAAGGGAAAAAAGGCATTCACATTCTGTGGATTTAAATCCAGCAAAAGGAGAATACGAAGCCCATCCAACAATTGATAGAATTTTGAATGCAGTCAACCTAAGCCTCAATATTTATTCCAAGAGGAAAATTGAACCTTCAGTCCAAAATGACTCTCAGCCCTCATTCTCTGCCCAAATACACACACATTTACATTTATGGGTGACTATGTGTCTATATTTAAATTCTCAGCTCTAAAAGCTGCAAGACTGTAAATAGACTCATTTCACCCATTTTATCAAATTGTATTAGCTTTCCTTCTTTGCCATTCTCCAAGGCAGGCAAAGTTCAGACGTGCAGAAAATGTAAATGACTTCTTTTGATAACAGCACTGGTAGATTCCAAACCCTGAAATCAGCTCATGCTTATTTCTGCGAGCTTGTTGAGTGATGCCTGGTCATGGCTTTGTGCCAAAGGAGTATATTTCAGCCTAAGGAGCCCATGGAATGTATTCTCTCAGGTCAGGAAAGAAAGGGGGTGGGTGGGGGGGGGCATTCTATTAGTACCATAAAGTGTCTTAAACTAAACAGGTTTTACATGCTGGATGCAGAAAGCACTGATGAAGACTGACCATGACTCTCTACGAGGAAATCACGTGTGGTTAACTTTTGCATCTATTGTTCTGTTTAAGATAGAGGAAGTCAAGGTCACCAACAAACTAGCAGATTCTTCCCTAAGTCCGATGAGTTTCTACAGAAGCATGGATCATGACCTGCTTCCTCAACAGTTGATTCTCAAGAGAGGGATCCCCCTCCTCATGACTCATTCCTCAACAGGCATACGAGTACGGATACAATACATGCATCTTAACTATTTATTATCTTCTTCAACACCCCCAGTCTTAGTATTTCCTCATCTCTCATTCAGAGGAGTAAAGTCCAAAGAGAAGAAAGCTTCTCATGGGTCAAAGAGAGAAAGAAAGGAAGATTGAGGGGGGGGGGGGGGGAAGGCATTAAAATATTTGCTAAATTAAAAGTCTCTGTAATCTACATTAAAACAGGAAAGATTTAGTGAGAAGCTTGGCTACATTCCTCTTCCATGCCCATCAGGGAAGCCTAGAAAAAGTAACCTCTTAGCAGGAGGAGGAAGAGGATTTTATTGATAGATTAAAAACCAAGACAATTAGCTGCTGGTGGTGTGATAAACTGCTACTTCGCTTCCTCCTCCAGGCTTAGTATGTGTAGACTGTTAAGACTTGATAAATTTTCTAGGATTTTGGAGAAGAGGAAAATTATGGTTCATGTCTTGCATGGAATTAGGGAGACAGTGTTCTGGCTGTACTTTAAGCCACTGCTTCAGTGTGTGTAGCAATCACCTCCTGCAAGATGCAGAGCAAAATAGGGAAACAGTAAAACCTACCAATCTCCTGAGCAGGAAGGGGGAATTAGTTGAGAAAAACAGCTGGAGGTCCAAAGAGTCC
Source organism: Tupaia tana (assembly GCA_026018925.1). Lineage (NCBI taxonomy): Eukaryota > Metazoa > Chordata > Mammalia > Scandentia > Tupaiidae > Tupaia > Tupaia tana. Next base: position 42,718,254 of record JAKSZU010000014.1, on the reverse strand, counting down.
TCAAGGTCAAAATGAAGGGAGAAGGGTGATGGATAATATGCATTTTCTCTTCAGAGACCATGATAAGATTCCAGAGGATGATTGCACTTATCAGAACCCTCCCTTCCCCACCCAAAAGGAGTCAAATCTCAAAGGAGCTGGCTACTCTACCGCAAATGTGAATTTATTTTGAAAATCCTGCCATTTATTGAATGTAGTTTGTGTTCTTTCTCTGGCGTACTCAGCACCACCTCACTTCCTTGTCCTTGGCCACTTGCTCAATGGCCAAGCATGTAAGTTTCATCACACATTTTGTTTCTTAGAGAATCTGGTCCAAGGTACCAGGGTACTCAAAATTAATTCCAGAAAAGAATATAAGATAGGGGAAAAAAAAGTCCTAGACTTGACCTGAACTGAACAATAAATAGCTACATTTGACCGAATTTAGTAGTGAGGACTAGACTGAAAGGCTGACATTGCAATGAAGACAATAGAAAAAGGAAGTCGTATTTTTTATACATCTGATTTTGTGACTTAGGAATAAAATAATGGCTATATTCAGAAACATTAAAATATTAAAATTTCATGAAAGCTGCCTTAAGACCTGAAACATACGATTACGATTTAAAAGGAAGGCCCATCCAGAAATGAGAGAAGGACATGAGAAGAAAGCGTTCCTATCTATACCACGAACACTCACAATAGCATCCCCACCTCTTCTGTATTGCTTCTTTCTTGTCTTACGGTAGAGCTGTGAAGTGTAAGCAGTGGCTTAGAAGTTAAATAGAAGAGCAGGGTTTAGGTGTCAAACATAATTCAGTCGTAGACTTATTTCAAGATTCACCAGCTATGCCCTTGGGCAATTTACTGAAGCTCTCAGTCTCCTCATCCATAAAATAGAAACAACCCAGAATATACCTCTGGGATCTGAGTGCAAACATGCAATTCTTAATACTATGCCTGGAAAACCATAAGCACTTAACAACTGAGCTGTGATTATTATCAAGGTATTTGGTTGAGTGCAATTTGATGAATTTATCAACTAATTTAAAGAGAACCTCCCTTAGTGATATAAAGGGCAAGTTCACCGTAAAATTGGAAACAGAAATAAAGCTTTTATTGCACTCCATCCTTCTTATGACCTTTTCTCTCCTCTATGGTAAAATAGACCATAGGGTGTCTTTACAATAGAATAGAAACTCCCAATCTTTTACTCGATTGCACATCGATCTTCTTAGTTTAAAAAAAAAATTCATAGTAGACATCTAGAAAGAAAGATTCATAAAGAAAAAGACTCATAGCAAAGAAATGTACTGTGTCAACATCTAGAACAAGGCCTAAAGCTAATCTAGTCTTCTCTCTGTTTTTGAAAAGCAAGTATTAATGGAATTTAGTCACAACCATTCATGTACATACAGTCTATGGCTGCTCTTGACAGCAAGGAGAAAGATGCACAGTGACAGAGACTCTGTGCTACACAAAGCCCAAAACATTTGCTATCTGGCTCTTTAGAGAAGTTGGCTGACCTCAGATCCAGGAGAATATATTGAGAGAAGAGGCAAGAAGAGTATGGCAGGGGTGACAGGAAAAACTTAGAAAATATCAAGCAAGGTGGCTTCAAATGATAAGCTAATATTCTGTGAAAGTAGGCATAGATGCACACGGAGAAGAGGCAAAGAAATAACAGACTTAAATCAGGCACCATGTTAGAAAAGGGCTAAGGGCATAAATGTTACTTGAGGCCAATACTGAAATCAACAATGCACATGCAATTTCTCCCTGAGGATCTTGAAATAAAAACGTTTCATCTTAGGAAATATAGCCAAAGAAGCTATATAGTTAAGAGATATCCTCTTCTATGAACTGTACACAGTAATTGGATTTAATTTGTTTTGCCTGTTGATTTATATCGTTATTACAGAAACATCTTTGGGACTATAAAGAATACTTTCAAATAAATGTGCATCTGTGACAGTTTCACTTTATTTCTTTAATAAATGAATTAAAGGAATAAAATATAGAAAGTGGAGCTTTTTAATAGAAAAACTAGACAGATCAATTATTTAAGAATTTCAAATTAGTATACATAAGACTGATGCTAAAACAGATTTTTATCTGTACACCAATATATCCCTGTTTAAAAAATAGATTTCATTTCTTTCAAGCTTCATATTATAATCTCCTATAAATTTAACTTAAGATGATGATACATTTCCATTTTGAAGATAGTTTTATTGCATAATTATTATACTTTTTTAAAGAATTAGTTATTACCACCTAATTTGTTATAAGGCATGTGTGCTCACCAGAGAGAGACAGAGACAAAAACAGAGGGAAAGTGAGAGCGTAAGCTGCCAGGCATGGGAGTTGGACAGCAGTCAGTCCTATGGGAGGCCAGTGCCTTAATCACCACACCGCCTGCAGGCCCTGTAATTGCTACATCTTACGGTGAGGCACTTGTGAAAAAAATCTGACTTAAAGATTTTGAAATACATATAAACTAATTTAAACAGAGTTGAGCTAGTGAATTAAACTGACTCAACTATTAGCAAAAAACTCATTTGCTGAAGAACTAATTTCTTTATTTAAAAAATACCATTTCCTATCTTTCCAGACTTCCATGGGTCCTCACAGAAAAAAAAAAAAGTTAAATTTTCCTGATAGCACACTTCAAAAACCTATATATTTAACAATGTTGAATTTGTTCACAACAAAAATATTACAATAATAAATTCGAGCTTTATAAGAAAAAAATCTGTGTATATATTTATAAAAATGTACAATGATTCTTTTTGGAGTCTGAACATTATTGGTGACTTATTTTACTTATTTTTCTGTGTTTCATGAATTTTATTTATTCAATGTTAATAGAAGTAATCAATTTTACTAAGCATTTCATAAACAGTATTTAAATACCTAAAAACCTTGGTTATTAAAATCCAGAAAAAAAAGAGAAAACCAACTCTTCTGAAGCCATAACAGGGTTTCTTAATAGGTATTTGGGAGAAAAAGAATGTAATGTGAAGGGACTTCAAAATGTCCACAGAATGGGGCCGGATGGTGGCACCATGATAAAATATGATATTGCAAAACTGACTTGTATAGGAATGTTCCAGGCTCATGTCTGGAGACCTCCATGAGTATCTTGGGAACACACGTGCCCATAATCTGGGGATGGCTGAGACTGGATCATGGTGTCAAGATCCTATTGGGAATGTTGTCTCTATTTCTCTCTCACTTATAGAAGAATTAAATAAACATAATAGAATGTTTGTGGAAAAATAAAATTAACTTTGATATAATTTTAAAAATTATGCATCATTTTTCATAATATGAATCTTCCATGAAACTTTTGAAGACCCCCCCCCCCCCATATTTATGGAAGTTGTAAATCCAATTATTTCTGGTTAGATTTTTTTTCTCACTTTGCCTGACTCTAATTTCAAGGAATTGATAATTAAAAGTAAACATTTCTCTTTAAAGTTTAAAATATCCCAATTACTCAGTAGACATTAGAACATTAAATAAAAAGCAAAATCCACTTACTTAAAAATAATTTTACCAGAGGAGAAGAGTACTCACCAGGGAGAGACAGACAGAGTGAGGAAGCAAGAAAGCACTCCCTGTGGGGGATGGCTATGCTACAATTTCTTCTCCTTCATCTATTTCTCCTTTTTGAATTTTGGGCACTCATGTACATGTGCCTGGTGTGTTTTTCAAGCAGTTGAGTTCAGGATTCAAAATTAAGCAATTGGATGTGTGGCAACTACACTTCCAACTGGCCTCACATGTTCATTCTTTCAGGAAAATTCTTAACTTTTACTAATGACTATATTCTGATGAATAGAGAACTTAAATTTTTGCATAGATAGTATGTGACATGTCATAAGGCTCTTTGATGACTTTAATTGATCTCCCAAATAGTCTTGTCTCCTTGAAATAGGCAGGACAGATATTACCAATCCTATAATGGTGGAAATGAGGCCCAGAGTGCTGGTTGCATAAGCTCCTAAAAGTTGAGGAACTGGAATAGAAACTCCAAATCCCATTCTTTTTAAAAAAAAACAGCATGATGCTTCTTGAAACCATGATGAGAAGTGCTCTACCAGAAAAGACAGTTAAAGGGAAAAGTGTATCACTCATATTTATGTATTTAATAAATGACATGAAATTTGATGACAGCTTTTACAGTACAGATTGAGATTTGCAATAAGTGCTAGGAGTTCTCAATTCTAGTCCTATCCATCATGGTCGTGTGCTATAAGGCTTGTAGAATGCCCACGTCTAGGTTTTGTGCATTCCTTTCCTATTTCCTAAGTGTCTGCTATATAAAATCAGAAACAATTTCACAAACACACTGTAATGAATATCTTCCATTTGCCCTTCCAGATTGACTCTTGCCTTCTCTGTTCTGCCAGTGCCCTGGGAGATTAGTCTATACCAGCCACATTAATGGGCTGTCTGGTCCTCAATAATGGGTTTAGTTAATGTGGAAATTAGCAGGAGACTGGAGATCAGGAAGTGAGTGGGTTCAGGTGACTTATCTTCTAGCTTTTTCCCTTTACCCCTTCATGATATACCCTGAGAATGGTACTACCCAGGGTTTAGTTTTTGTTTCTTGTTCTTTCTCACACCACATTCTCAGTCTGAGTATGCCATTTGTTTCCTGACTGGTAAGATGGAAAAATGAGTGGTACATCTTTCTCTGGCTGATATCACTCCACAGAATAAGTTACCAAAGGAGGAATACCAAAACGTGGCTAGGATTGGTGGTGACACTCAGAAAGAAAGAAGGATTATCAGAGGTCATCTAGTGAAATTCAATATACCACCAAGATACCAGAGAGTCTATCCTTAAAGGGTTGGGGGGTATCAGAAAGTATGTAGGATTGGACCAGACTCATGGCCTGTTGTGTAAGGAAGCCAGGTATCACATGGCCAACTATGCAATTTGGATCCTGGGCCCAGCAGCTTAAAAAGCAGACAAGGTGTGTGTGCACATGTGTTCAAAATCCCAAGATATGAAGGAGAAGGGATTGTTGCATAATCACACCATATTAGGGGGTACTTTCTCCCCGTTCTTCTCTGTCTTTCTGACTCTTACTGGCAAGTGCATAGACACTCTAGCAAAAATAATAATAATAATAGTAAATAAATAAATAAAATTAAAAAGTGTCTAGGATTGGTGGGGACACATAGAAGCTTAAGGAAAGGATTCTTAGAGACCATCGAGTTAAATTCAATACCCTCGTTCTACAGATGTGGAAATGAAGGATCACTGTGTGATTCGGTCAAAATTACTAACTTCTGTATTTGAACCTCCAACACCCAATGCATACTTCTTTCTACAGCCAGGGACTTAATGGGCGAACTCTGAGGAGCCTCAAAAGTTCTGTAAACAACAGAATGTCCAAAGAGAAATGTATACCTGTAGCAATCAGGAAATATGCATTCAAATAACTGAAAGCTAACCTTCACAAGTAATATGGCTGGATGGATACATAGATGTGTATGCTTATTGGAGGAGTTACTGGTTGAAGTGTCTCCATCGTACAATAGGAACAAATACCCGAGTTCCTATTCATTTCCATCACTAACTTTGTTATTATGCACTTCTTGAAAGATATTAATTTGGGTGACTCACATTACTTTAAAATTTGTGCATATATTCTGAAGCTACTATTTTGATACCACATTTCAAAATCTGAATATAAATTAAGAAGTAGTATTTTGGTATCACATTATTTCAAAATCATCAAATTCAAACACTCAAAAAACATGTGATTATACCATAAAAAGCTTTATTTCTAAAATCCATTGTGTTGTAGTATGAGTTATTCTGTATATGTTAGTGAAACAATGCTAACAAAGAATCCTTTTCCCCAACAATGAAGGAAGACACCAAAAATGAAGAAAATATCTTGTTTATGTATTGCACAAAAGTTTCTATTTCTGATTGCACACCTGGCAGAAAAAAATTTTTTTAATTTGACTCAATACTGCATTCTAGTATTTATAAAGTCCATGGCAAAGTGGAAGTAAGGACATAGAGATGGATGGAGGTTTTTGAACAGGTGAGATTGATGGTCTTTCTAAAAGGTGATAAATGGACAGTCCCCCTTAGATCTTTAAGGAAAAGGCTGCAGGGCAAGTTTTGGAGTTCAACACTTGGCTCTGCTTATTCCTAACATTTCCAAAGGATGTTTTATAATCTGAGGCTTAGTTTTCTCATTGGAAAACAGGGAAAATAATCCTCCTATCTCATAACACTTATAAAGACTAAATGAGATAATATTGGGTGGTCGGAAAAGTCATGACATTTTTTTCTATTCTTCTATGCAAAAATGCATTATGCCTTTTCTGGTGACCCAATATACATAAAAGCATTTAGTCCAATTTCAGCACATAGTCAGGACTTAGTAAATTGTATTCATTGTTTTAATCACTGTTATTATAACCACAGCTATTCATTACTGTCCAGAGTAGACATTAAAGACCTAAGAGGCTAAAGTTAAAAATGTAATAAAAAATCTGACTTCCAACAAGTGTGAAATATCTTGTTCTTCCAGCCTTAAAAAGAAATTCTGGAATGTTGCCCACATAAGCATTTAGAGTCTCAAATGCAATACATCTTTGAGCATGCTTTAACTAACATTTGTCAAGCTTCAGGGATCCATGATAATAAACCATTTCAATGCAAGTAGCAAATTCTACTTCTTAGGTGTGTCTCAGAGGCAAAGCAAACCATTCTACCTTAGAACTAAGTATTAGTAAGAAATATGAAAATCAAGAGCTCTACTAAGAAGGCCTGCACTAGAATTCAGTTGCAGCCCATCTGAGTGTGGAGTCACAGATCGAAGTCAGTGATTCTCCATGTTTGTGAGAGGACCTTAACATGACCCAGGGACCTGGAAAACAAAACAAAACAAATAAAAACAAACAAATACTTTTCCAATTTTCACCCTTGGAAATCCTAACTCAGTGATTCTGGGGTACTCTGCACAGCTGTGTTTTAGTGCTCTTCACAGAACTCTGCTGCGCAGAGAGATTTTGTAATCCCTGGATAATGCATGATGAATCAGGAAGTCTCAGTTTTAGTCTGGCTAATTTTACACAATGCTTTGAAATTTCTCTTTTCTCTCTTGGCTTCACATATTTGGAACATGAAAGGGTTCATCACAATATCTTTAAGACTTCCGTTATCCGCTCACTCTGGAAACTTGCAATTATTACATGGTGAAAGTTGAATAGCTAAGTAGAAATAACTAGGAAAAAGAGGACAACCCCTGGTAAATGTGGAGGAAGTCAATGCCCATTTGGCTAACCAGGTGGAATTGGGCAGGTCAATTGATTTTTTGATGGCTCCTTGGAAGGCCCTCCTGCCATATGAAGCAAAAACCTTATTCACAACCTTCTGTTTCCTCTTATCTCAAAGGTGTGCTGCCTCTGCAGCAAGGCTGCCTGTCTTCCTGCATCCTGATGTGTTCATCAAGGTAAAGTTAATGAGAACCTGAGCCTTGGCAGGAAGCCCACTGCCACCTCCACTCTCCTGGTCACAGTCAGCAGAGCTCTAGTCAGTCTGGAAAGAGGGAGGAGAACTGCTTGGCTCCATCAGCTCCCCATTGCCTTGACAGAGAGAAGCCGAAAAGTCACCATACCAGAAGCAGCAGAAGTTATCCAGAAGTGAAGCTTGTATGTTTCAGGGTTGTAGGCTTCATTAATGCTATTGCCAGGTTTAACCTCTTTGCACTTTCTGGCTTTTGTTTGTTTCTTCCCCATTTAAAATAAAGGTTGATCTGGAGGCCTAAGAGCCATAACAAAATTAAAAACAGTTTGTTTGACTTCCACAGTGGTGTTTTTGTTTTGTTTTATAATTTGTCCTAGGGCACATGCGCTCATCAAAGAGAGATGAGGGAAGGAAGATGAAAGTGAGAAAGCACCCTTAGCGGCGGATGGTCACACCACAAAACTTCTCCTCCATTTCTTCCTCCTTTTGGTATTTTTTGGCAAGCACACACACGTTCCTAGCATGTTTCTCCAGCTCTTAGGTCCAGGACTCAAAACACGCAGTCAGCCATGTGGGATCCAGCCACCTTTACCACTATACAACGAGCTGGCCCTCCACAGTGTTTTTACATCATTTAAGTCAACAAGGGAAAACTGAAATGCTTCTCATAAAAATTCAACTTTCCAGATTGTCCTGAAAAATACTAAAGATCTGTAAATACAGGCTCCATCATAATCTTTTAAAGCTGAAATATTTGTCTGCCCCCTTTAGAGAGAGCATACCATGGTCTTTGCAGTTTCATGGAAAATGCATATGGTGAAAACATTATGCATGGATTTCAAAAATTCTTTGCCCTGAAATAAACTCATACTTTATTTCCACTTTTCAATGAACTTTTTGAAATTCCCTCAGATATTATCCAGGCCATCTCAGACTCCTCCACTCCTTCTTGTCTCCCTAGTGGTAACGTCTACTATCTACTAACCTGACCAGAGAAATACTTGTGTAGCTATAATTCCGACAGGAGTGCGGGGCAGGAGGATGAGAGAAAAGGCTGGTCTCAAAGAGCAGTAGATTTCAGAAATAGATGGTTCTATGATTGTTATTGTTTTCGGTTCTATATTCTCATTGTTCTATCATATTACAGACTGTTCTTACAGGTTTAAAATCAAACTTGACTCATTTTATTCATTGAAATCCCTGCCTTATCCCTGTGAAGATGGAGTTTTTGGTCACTTTATGAAAAGAAGAGCCACCCAGAAAGACAGAAATAGGACAAGGAGAAACGTGTTGCAGGGCAATGATCTCAGCCTTCTTAAAATGAAGACCCCTTTCAAACAGAAAAAGTGACTGATTAAATAAAATACGTCTACCGCTGGTTGTCTGTTGAGAGGAGATGGTGTTAAGTGGAGAAGCACAAAGTTTCAAAGTCAGCCAGCCTTAATTATAGAAAAATGACCCAGTTACTTAACCTCTTAGCCTGCCTGTTCTTTACATGAGCGATGTTAATGACTCTTGCCTCCTAGGGTTCTTATGACACTTGAATAAAATATGCACATCAAGCACTAAGTACAGAGCTGGCACATAGTAAATGCTCAGTAAGGGTTATTAATATGGCTATTATTGATTGATAAAATACATAATGACAGAAAGCTGGTATGTGTACATTATTGCAGGGAAGTGAACTTATTTTCCCTTCATCACAGTAGCATCTGCATACATATGAAAAACAGCAGCATAGATATTTGTCAGACTTTATTCAGTCAATCAACAGCACTAGGTGCTTAGGGAAGTTGAAGATTCCTCCTCACTTCAAGAGCTTTGAGATGTAAGTGAAGACAGAAGGGTGGGAGAGGGAAGGTCACAGCTCAGATCAAAGACATCAGACTGGAATTATGTTTCTGCTTTTAAACCAGCTGAAGTATTCTCTAGAAGAAAAAAAAAAACTTTATGTGGAATAGGAAGAATACAAGGGAGAAGGAAAAAAATGAAAGAAAAAGGAAATGTTTTTGGCAAGTCACTGGATGATTTTGAGCTTCAGACGTATGAAAGGGTGATTTCAGGTTGGATCAGTAATCTAACAGGGATCTCATCCCAGGGACCAGGCAGGAGTAGAGACAACATACAGGCCAAGTGGGTGCACTTCGGGCCCAGCCTTTCTTTAGAGAGGAGCACAGCCTTCATGGAGGTTGGCTCCACACGGTATTTCACACATCGAAAGCTCCACTACTTACCAACTACTTGAAACAATGGAGCTAGATAATCTTTTTTATTTTTTAAGAATTATTTTATGTATTATTATTATTATTATTAAAATTTGCTATAGGGCACATACACTCACCAGAGAAAGACAAAGAGAGAGGGAAAAATGAGAAAGCAAGCCACCAGGTCCAGGACTCTGTCTGCAGTCAGCCATGTGGGAGTCCAGTACTTTAACCACCACGCCACCTACTGGCCCTAGAACTAATCTTAAAAGCAATGATTCTACAATTTGGCTACACACAGGAATTACATGAAACTTTAAAAATACGGATGCATGAGCCTTAGTCCTGAGATTGACTTCATTGGTTTGGGGCTCAGCATGCAAACCTAGGTGTGCAAATACCTCTGCACTGATTTTCATATGCAGCTGGGACTGAGGACCTCTGACCTAGAGTTTCTCAGCTCCAATGGCCAGGGTTTCTAAATGAATGGCTATAAAATCACCCAAGGAGGGAATGTTAATGGCGGCATAGTTAAATGTCTCCTTTCCCTTGGTGTATTTCTAATGAAACTATCAGGTGAGATAAGGCCGAGTTTGCCTACTAGTCTGTCCTTGGTCTTTTCAATATAAAGATCCCATGGAGCATAAGGAAATATATATATATATATATATATATAAATAAAGAAATCAATCGTTTAAGGTGCAGAATTTCAGCAGAGTTCAGTGTTAAAGAATGCCAGTGATGTTTACTTATTTTCTTGAAGACTTGATTTCTAATTACTTTCCTTCACGAAGACAGTAAAAGAAAATGTAAATGCAGTTTTAAAAGAGTTATATAAAGCCAAAGCCCACATTAAAAAAAAAAAAAAAAAAAAAAACACTTTATCATAGTTGGATCTTCACACAGTTAATCAAGGGAACTCTGATCCTGCTTTTACCAGTAAAGAAATAGTATGTTTTGACTCACTTCATTGTGACAGTTCCTTTAGTAAGTTACATATATATTGGTCTGTCAGACATATTTTTTTTCTATGTTTTTCTATACAAAAGATGAATCATGACTTTTCTGATAACCCAATATATATGACTTTGTGGCAGGTTTGCAACATTCCAGTTCATAGACAGAATGTAAAGATGTATTCTGGAAGGACTACCAGATCCAAATTCGAAATATTTAAGTCAACATAGCAATGTAGCTAGGAGCATCTGGAAAAAAATTAACTGACACATGTATGTGTCAACACATGCTGATACCAAGGGAGACTTAATGTCTTTGGAAAATGGGCTTTACTTTCTTCCCCCTACTTTCGTAAATCAAAACTCACCAAGATAATTTTCTAACTAATTCATAGAGAGGGAGAGATGTCTCCCAACATATTTTTAGTGAATAAAAGAGAGAAAGTAGATTCATAGAATTTCTAACATTGAAAAGAATAAGTATTGATGGACCAAAGAGTATTTTAATTGCATTTTCTTTAACAAATCATATACTCACAAGCCATTATCTAAGTAATTGCTGTCCAAAAGAAATATAAGAAGGCCCATATATTTTATTTTAAATTCTCTAATAGACACATTAAAATGTAAAAAAGGCAAAATTTCCATAATATATTTTAGTCCAATATTTCAAAAATAGTACCATTTCAACATGTAATCAATATTTAAAATACACTAGAAATAGGTGATTAGTACAGTACATGAATTATATCTCAATAAAGCTATTAAATTATTACAAATATTTTACAGTCTTTTATAAAACTAAGACTTGAAAATCTTGTGTGCATTTTACACTTAGATTACATTTCAGTTTGGATTAATCATGGCCATTTCAACCTGCAGTCAGTGGCTCTGGTATTGGATATGTAAGTTGAGTGAGTCATTCACACAATCATGACTTACACGAAGGGGTTATTGTGTGCATTTGGTCTACCTGTTCTAGCTCACCCGTTACCATGATCTACGCACTCAGCAATACTGCAAATGGATAGGATGTTAACCCTTCGCCTTCCACATTCTCTGCCCACATGGGGTCACTATTAAGGTCAATATCAGAAGGAAGTCTAATCAAAGAAACAAGTAAGCAAGGAAAATGCAATTTCAGATGAACTTCAGTAGTTCTGTTTGGTTTTGGTAGTGGTGTTGTTATTGTTATTTTTCTTTAATTTTTTTTAAGAGAGATTTTTGTTGTAGGGCCCATGTGCTTGTGGGAGAGACAGAGAGACTGAAAATAAGAAATCACCCCCATAGCCATGCCACAATCCCTTCCATGCCACAATCTCTTCTCCTCTATTCTCCTCTTAGGATCTTGGGCATGCATGCACACGTGCCTCGCGTGAGTTTAAGTGACCCAGTTGGGGATTCGAACTGTTGTCAACTATGAGGGAGTCCAGCAACATAAACATTATGCCATCTGCTGGTCCATTTTTTTTAATTTAAAAACATTGCCATAGAGTACATGTGTTCACTGGAGAGAGTCAGAGACAGAGAGAGAGAGAGAAAGTGATAATCACCCTCCCCTCACCAGTGGAAATGGCCATCCTGAACCTCTTTTCCTCCATTCTCCTCTTAAGATTTTGGGCATTCACATGCATGTGCCCAGTTTGATTTTCAAGCCACCAAGTCTTGGTGCAGAACTTGAACTGTGGTGGACTATGTGGGAGTCTAGCACCTTAAACATCATGCCACATCTTGGTCCTTTGTAATTGTTTTTTTAACTCACAGTTATTCAACATTATAAAGGGGGTAATTTCGTACTACAATGCAGGAGTAAAGCAACACTCTGTGATGCCAGACCCACATGGGAAGGGGTAGGTGATTCACATTCTGAGGCTTCTCGTTATGTGCCAGGTGTGTGCATGAGGTTGGGATGAATCATGGTGAGAAGACCCTGTAGGGGATTTTTCTCTCCCTGTCTTGTCTTTCTCCCATGAAATAAACAAATAAATAAAAACGTTTGAAAATTGATAATATCAGTTCTGGTTTCTTTAATACCATTTTAAACATCGTTCTTCCGGTATTTGTCAAATATAAATCAATACTTTACTATAAGTCAGTAAATTCAAGTGATATATCTCTTTTAGTTTTAGATCTTGAGATTCACGTTTACCTTCCTCTTTCCTTTCCTTTATGTTTGTAAGTCATAAAATCCCAACCCAATCAATCTGGCATGGTTAGGGTACTTTTCTTTGGAGACTATGGAAAGAACCTAAGCAGATGGAACCAAAATTTTCCTTAAAAGACAAAATACAAGTGAAGGGTGGAAACACAGAAGCATAATTTTGGAATCCTCAGGGGAAAAAAAAGGGAGAGAGACTAAAAACTCTTTCCTGAAAAAATCAAAATGTATTCTACGTTGACTCCCTGAGAGTATACTCTACTTTGGCTTCTGGTTTCATTAGTAACCTTCCTCTTGTACCAAAGTCACCGGAGTCAGTATCCTGGAAGGAAACCAGCACCTTATTGCTCAGATGAGTTCATGTCCTTTCACTCTAAGGATTTTTCTTCCAGGAAGCAGTTATGTAGTAGAGATCAGCTGCAGCATGTTCGTATTTGGGAACATTTCTCATTTGGTTTTTGAATTCTGCACTTTATATATGAATTTAATGTAAGTAACTCAAAGGCGTTAAGCAAGAGTGCTACCTATTTCTAAAGTGGCTGAGGAATCTGCTACATCAGGGTACACAATCTCAATTGTTTAGGGCAGGTTTTAGAACCAAAAGGAAGAGATAGTATCAATCCACAGTTGGATAACACATCCAAAAAGAAAGGCCGGACTTTGCCTTTAGTAATTGGATCCTTAGAGGTGACTGCCACAGATAATAAGAAAGTTTGTCACTTAGTATCTTTCTTCCTGCCATTCAGGTGACCAAAGGTGGTAAAAAAAAAAAAAGAGGAGAAAGCAGGAATTTATTTCATCTTTCACCTGCTCTCTCTGGCTCCATTCTTTCCATTTATCTCCATTGGCTCCCCTGGATGTACTAGATTTATTCTTGTGCTATTGAATGGTTTATTTTCTTTTCTATTCTAAATTTAAATGAGAGTAATGAAATGTTTATTTTATTTTTTTTTTCAAAAAACGTTCATGTACTGAAAGCATCATTATTTTCTATTCCAGTTAGGTTAAAAGTCCTTGAAATACAGGTGTTTTTAACTTCTAGGCTACATGAATAGGACTACATATTTTGCTTTGAGAGTCCTTCCAGTCCTTCATTATGTCACAAAACAAATCTAAAGGCGATTGAGAACCTGAGAACCTTTCAGGAAAAATAATAAACAATTAATTGCCTATCTTTCAGAAATCAAAATAAGTTCCTTATAAGACAAAGAAAAATCATTGTGGAACTACCTCTCTTCTCAAAATACAGACTTTAAGAGTCTTAAAGGAAATACAAATCTAAAAACCACTATGGGGACCAGCAGATGGCATAATGGTTATGTCGCTGGTCTCCCATGTAGTCGACTATGGTTCAAGTCCTGGACCTGGTGGCTTATACTCAGACCGGGCACATGTGCGTATGTGTACAAGATCCCAAGAGGACGATGAAGGAGAAGGAGAAGAGTTGATTGTAGTTTGACCATCCCTCCTGGGGGGAGATTTTTCCCTTTCTGTCTCTTTGTCTATCTCTGTTTCTCTGGTGAGTACACACCCCTCCATAGCAAAAAAATCTCACTTAAAAAAAAGAAAAAAAAAAAAACTATGGAGAATTCACACCTTCTACCCTTATAAAATGCTATGTCCTTACATTTTACATTTCCTATAAGGAAATGAAAGTTCACTGTCAAATCAATGTTTACTTACTAAGCTCTATACTATGAACATGCCAGTTAACAGGTGCTAAAGATAAAAAAAAAAAATCAGACAAAACCATCATTGTCCTATTCATTAAAGATCACTGCAGAACAGTAGGAAAGGAAACTGTTGTACAGATAATTATAATGTAGCATTTGATCTATTGTACAATGTAACATAGGAGGATCAAAGCCTATTGGCCAAATATGAAGGGTATAAAATGAGTCTAGGGAAGGGAGTTAATGGAGTTAATTAAGACTTGTTATTAACATAAGCTGAGCCTTGAAAGCTGTTTAAAAGTTTGCAAAATAATATGGGTGGGAGGGCAGACTAGTATGCCAAGTGGGTGAACTAGTATCAACAGAGGCTAGAGTTTTAATGTGGTGGTTCAGAGGCACCACAAGGAGTTACAAAAAGAATGGACAAAATTGCATCAAGTGTGGTTTCAGGAGACAGGAGAAAATATAATAGCATTGAAGATGCTCCTAAACCATGATAGAGCTCTTGAACCTTTACTCTAACAGGGTTAGAAACCCAGGTACTGCAGGGTTTCAGAAAGAATACATACAATTAAGTTCGCATTCTTAAAAGATCATTCTAATGCCAGACATGTTCATGCCCCTTATCAGGGGCTGGTTGAAGGTGGGGTTGGATCTGGTATCAGAATCCTAGTGAGGCACCATCTCTCTCTCTCTCTCTCTCTCTCTCTCTCTCTCTCTCTCTCTCTCTCTCACATTCATGGAAGAAGTAAATAAACTTGGAATAATTTAAAAAGATCACTAGCTGCAGTGTGAAGAACAGATAAGAGAACAAGGACTGCAGGGAGACCAATTAGGAGGCTAAAAAGGGCCCCATTGTCAAGGCCTCTACCTGGTTGTAGCTGGCTCCCAAGTGAATGGAGCCTGCCAATACATCTCATTTAGCCCACAGACCATTTTAAAAATCAGGTGATTTCATATGCTAATCTGCATTTGCAGCATCTCCTGAACAAGAGCCTTGGAAACCATAGCTTCACTTATGACACAGAACAATGAACTGGAGATGAGTAGTGCTAGTGTCCTTTAGACAGGATACGAGCCCTCCAGGTCTCACAGTTCCCTATTCTTGCACCACCTTCATTAACCCCTATGAAAACTATAGTAAAGGATCTCCAGCTTAGAACCATCATGTGGTCAAACTCAAGATGGGGAGGAGTTAAGGTCTATGCTGCAAAGGTTGAAGAGGTGAATAACCCATCCCTTGAGCTGCCCTAGACTGGGGAAGAGAGGCCAGGAGGGACCAGCGGTGGACTCTGCGATAAGCTGAACGACTTGATTCAAGTATGATGCAAGAAAGCACTGAAGAGTCACATCTAAAATGTGTCTCAGTCTGTTTATCAGAGTAGACTATTAAAAGACCATGAATCAGTGATGTAATTAGGTGTCCATTTTGAACAGCTTAAAAAAAACAAAGGCCTTTTATTGGGGGTGGGGGGTAGGGGTGAGAATAGAGGGAGAAATTTCCCTATGTTGGTAAGACAGATTGAAAATATAGATGTCAAACTGCTGCCAAGACCATTCAACTTTTCTCTTGATTGTACAGAACTTTTTTAAATGATTAATGTGGTTTATTTCCAAGCAGAATATGAGTGACCTAGGCCCAGAGAGGAGGCATACAACAGAACGTTTTAGACTCATGAGGCTGGACAGAAATGTTAGACACTCTTTAAAACAAGACAAGCCAAGAAAGATTCTTCAGTTTCCAAGCACTATGTGTATATATGGTCTGGATGGGGAGGGGGCCAGGTTTGCTGTAGAAAAACAAAGGTTCATGGTTATGGCCTTTAAAAAAGTGCAAGTGGCACTGTTTCCTAGTTTTTTCTAGCCCCAGGTATGAAATAAACAGAAGGATACTTTCTCCCTGAAACCTTCCCTTTTATTTCATTCAGGAATATATTTGGCATTAAGATGAAAGGTTTATTACCAAAGATCTAAGAAAGAGATGAGGCTTCAGTAAGTCATTTAACCTGGCAGTCTTTCTATGTGAATTCTATTTCCTTTACCATCTGAATGTAGCTGAATTAAAAGACAACGGAATTTCTCCCAGCTATTTTTCTGGACAACTTGCAAATTGCCACATCAACAGATTTTGTAGGAGATTTAAGTTTTTCCCTTCTAGCTATTCATTTACTGATCTTTCTCCTCTTGTGTTTTCATCTCTAATTTCCTGTCTCTGCATTATAAAGCCAGCCAATAACCTTTGAAAGGTAAACCATTAATTCAACAAACATTTTTAGAATTTACTGTGCACCAATCCTGTGCACAGAAAGTTTGCTTTCTAGAAGGGAAAGGAAAACAAGACAGAACAATTAAGAATTTAAATAACGTAGTTATTGCGGTAACAGAGCTATGTCATAGAGGTGAGGACAGGGTAAGAGGAAAGCAGTTGTGGAGACCATCAGAGAAAACTTCATGAGATATTTTACCTCGTTTAGAAACAAAGGGTACCCACTAACAATCATGAAAGTGAAATGTGTCCTTGCACTGTTAAGCCTGGTCATTGTTCGACAAGTTCAGACAAGGATTGTTCCAGAAGAATTCAGTGTTTGACCTTGCTATTTATTAGTTCACTGGAGCTGAGTTGGAGGAGGTACTTAACATGAAGGGGTATGTCCCCTGCAAATCATACCCCAATGGTACAGTTCTATTACTCTATAGAACTACCCTATTTTGTCACTGGTTCAAGTTTATTTCAAACACCTTTTAACATAGACTATATATACTCTGTTCCTTTACATATCCTCT
Organism: Tupaia tana; assembly: GCA_026018925.1. Taxonomy (NCBI): domain Eukaryota; kingdom Metazoa; phylum Chordata; class Mammalia; order Scandentia; family Tupaiidae; genus Tupaia; species Tupaia tana. Next base: position 42,700,993 of record JAKSZU010000014.1, on the reverse strand, counting down.
GACCTAGCTTTGCCATTTTCCTTTTATTCTCAATAAATAATGGGTTGAATGAAACCTTTGTTGTATATGTATTATGTGTTTGTAGGAGTAAAGATGAGTAGAAGTCTACTAAGAAGTCAGGGTGGAATCTTTCTTTTAATGTTTTTCTAGGTTTATAATATTTGGTTAACTTGCTTGTATGTTTGCTTTATAGGTTGATTCTAACATTGGAGAGTTTATTATGACTACAGAAATTTTTTATTGGAAAGCCAGGTAGTATATACTAAGATGACATTTATTTAACTTTGGCTACAATGTCATAACCTCTAAACTACAAAAGTCAAATGGACTATTTTTTTAAAATACTATACCTTATTGGGTAAAATCATGGAGCATTCTGCTATGCTTTTTATTTGAATTTTGATTTCCTTACATAACTTTTACCGTTGCTTATACTGTGATTTACACTTTTTTTTTTTTTGGAGAAGACACATTTTTCATTTGTTTGTTCTCCTTCCCCACACCATATCACTTGGATCAAGCAGTTAAACTCTCTATTGGTAGAATCTACTTCATGTTTCTTCTTGAGTATTTTCTTCCAAAAGTTCCTGGAGTCAATAATTTTGACCAAATACTTTATAGAACTGCTGAGTAACTGTTATCTTTGAATTTAAAGGAAGTTCTTCATTAGTTTTTATCATATGTTGGTTTCTTTATAATTCATTTTGAAATTCATTCTTAACTTGCAGGAATATATTCTGAAAGGATATATGGGAAATCTAGATATTCTGATACTTTAAAATGTCTTTATCTTGTCCTCAGAGTTTGGCTTAAAGTCAAATTCCAGGCTCAAAATAGTTTTTCCTCAGAAAATGAAAGAAACTGCTCCAGTGTCTTCTTGTCTTTAGTGCAGTTAATGGAAGTTTGATACCAGTTTGAAGATCATGTCTATGTTTATAAGATCTTCTCTCCCCATTGGAGAAGATTCTAAGATCATTTTTCTCAAAATTAGGAAAATTAAAGAGGATGAATCAGGAAAATCTGTTTACTTCCTTGTTAATATTATTATACTTTGTTCTTCATGTTGTAAATTCAATTGATTGTCTCCCTTCAGCTCAAATAACATTTTAAAATTTCTTTGACTATCAACCCCTCTCCAACGTATCCAATATCCCTGGAGATTCTTATAGTAAGAGAAAAGACTGTGACATTGATACACTATCATTGTCCTTTTATTTCTACTAAATATTTTCTTTCCTATGTCCTAGAAGATGTATACCATTTTTAAAAACACTTCCACTAATTAAAAAAATTAATTTACAAGTGATACATTTACTCTATCATTGTTCCTCTTTTATACTGATCTGTCCTCACTTAATACATGATCTGTTTTACTATCCTCAAGGCTCATAAGAGAGTTTTAGATATACTCACATTTTTACAATCATCACAATCATTTACTATTTACTTACAATATTTATCTTCCTTTCATAATTATTGTCTTTGTATTGCTATAATAAAATACCACACTAGAAATTTTATAAATAATAGAAGTGTATTTCTCACAGTTCTAAAAGAGGCTGGGAAGTCCGAGACCAAGGTGCCAGGAGATTTGACGTCCCTCTGCCCCTAAGGAGACAACTTTTTGCTACATCCTCTAGAGGGCACACACGTATGTCTTCACATGATGGAAGAATGGAGGAACAAGAGAGTGTACTCTTCAAACTTAAGCCCTTTTAAAAGCCCACTAGTGCAATTCATGAGGCCCTCATGACTTAATCACTGCCAAAGTTCATACCTCTTGATTCTATTACATTGGAAATTAAATTTCAACATGAATTTTGGAGGGGACACCATCATTGTAAACCATACCATTCTTTCCTGCCTTCCTAATTCATATCCTTCCTACATACAAAGTGCATCCATTTCATCCCAATAGTTCCCAAAGTCTTCACTCATTCCAGCTTCAGCTTGAAAGTCTAAACTCCATAATCTCATCTAAATCAGTACAGAGGAGACTCAAGGTAAGATTTAACCTAAGGCAAATTGTTCTCCACTTGTGAATCCATAAAAACAAATCAGATATGTGCTCTCAAAATGCAATGGTTGGACAGGCATAGACATTCTCATTCTAAAAGGGAATGGAGGAAAATGGTCTCAAGTAAGTCCAGAATCCAAGGAGCCAAACACTAAATAAGGCTCAAGAGCAATCTTTAACTCTGTGTCACTTCCAAATATGAGGAGGCTAGGGTTGTCACCCAAAGATCTGGGCACAACCTACACTGCAGTTCTCACATATGATAGGTACCTGTAGCTTTTCCAGGCTGGTATTACACTCTGATAGCTCTACAATTCTGTAGTCTTTGGAACAGTCCTGCTCCTTGGTTCTATTAGACATTGCCATATTAGGGCATCTCTGGTTACACTACCTCATAATTTCACTAGGTATTATCCTGGTAGATACTCTGTGGTCCTAAATCCAATCACTGTGAAGCATTTCTCTTTAATGTGGACTCTCTGAAGTGACCCCACACCTGGTGGCAGATCTCTGCCTGGTTCCTGAGCCTTAAAAAGGCATTCTTTGAAATTCAGGGAGATGTAACCCTGCCTCCATAGATTATGTACTCTTTGAGTTGGCAAAATTAGCACCACACGGATACAATAAAGTTTATGTCTTATATCCTCTGAAGTGGTGGTCTGAGACAACCTGGGCCTACTTGAGCCACAGTTGATGTGACCAAGGAACATTGCACTGGACTGTGGAAAGCAGAGACTTCAGGTGGCACTGGGCAGTGAGCCCTGAGTTCCCATGCCCTGGGTTCATCCATTAACATAGTTCTGCCCTCAAGACCTTGGCATTTGGGGTTTGTGATGGGAATGACAGCCTAGAAAATCTTTGAGATGCTTTCAGGATTATTCTACCATGGTCTTGAATAGCAACTAATTAACTCCCATCCATACTAGTATCTTCATCAAAAGGTAGCTTGGCAACTCCTTTATTTTTCTCCACTAAACATATTTTTTTAAATTCTTTACACAACCAAGCTAAGAATCCTCTAAATCTTTATGTTCTGTTCCTTTTGATTATATATGCTGTTTTTAACTGCTTTCCCTCTTCTCTTGTCTTATTGTAAGCAGTTAAAAGAACCCATGCAGCACTCTGAACACCTAGAGATATATTCAGCCAAATATCTTAGTTCATAGCTCTAAAGTCTGCCTTTCACAAAACAGTACATGAACACAATTCAGAAAAGTTCTTTGACACTTTGTAGCAAGGATAGTCTTTCCTCCAGTTTCCAATAAAATATTTCTCATTTCTATGTAACCATAAGAAGGCTGTTACTATCCATATTCCTACAAACATTCTTTTCATGGCCATTGGGGTTATCTCTAAGATTGAGGCTTTCTTTACAGTTTTTCTCTTCTTTTGAACCCTCTCCAGAATTGTTTAATGATCCATTAATAATAGAGGCTTTTTCCAGCATTCACTTCAAAATTATTCTATACTTTACTCATTACCCAGTTCCAAAGTTGCTTAAACATTTTCACATATTTGTTATAGCAACAATCCAACTTCTCTGAAACCAGTATCTGTCATGCAATTTTGTTCTACTACAACAAAATACCACAAATGGAGTAATTTATGAATATAAATTATCATAATTCTGATGATTAAGACATCCAAGATCAAGTCACCATCAGGTTTGGTATTTGGAGAGGGCTGCTCTCTTGGCTTCTAAGAGGATGCTTTATTGCTAATTCCTCGGGAGGAAGAATGCTGTGTGCTGTATCCTCAATGACAGAAGAGACAGAAGAGCAAGAGGAAACGACTACTCTGTCTGAAATGGCAGAAGAGTAAGAGTACATTTCCCTCAACCTTGAGTGCTTTTATAAGAAGGATAATCCCATTCATTAATGAGGGCTGAGCCCTTACTACTTAATCACTTTCCAAAGATCCAAAGACCACATCCTATTTTTTTTTTTTTTTTTTTTTTTTTTTTTCATAGGGAGCATGTGCTTGTCAGAGAGAGACAGTGAGAGGGAAAGTGAGTAATTATCCCTAAGAAAGTATAACTACACTGAAATTCCTTCTCCTCAGTTCTCCTCTCAGAATTTTGGGCATGTACACACATGTTCTTGACATGATTTTCAGCTGGTCCACTGGGAAGAAACTTTCAACGTGAATTTGGAAGATGCACCATCATTCAAACCATAGCAATTATGTTTTATCTTCTACATTATGGGGGTTTTCTTCATAAGTTCAATTATCTTTTTCTTTATTATTTCAAAATTGGAGAATGGAAGTTCCAGTATGGTTAGGATGTAAGGGAATATGAACAAACTTTATTGCTGCTAAGATGATGAGAAATGGTGAGATAAACTCAATAAATACCTTTATTTAAATATATCGCAGAGCTGTAGATCAAAGAACTCTATGCAAATCAAAATCCAGAGGACCACATCTTCCTAGGTGAGCAAGGGACCAAGGATGCTGTCATAGTTGAAGCCATTGGCAGGGGTTGGAGAGGGTGAGCAGAGGAACAAGCCCATTGGAGGAGGATGACCTTTGCCTGCATTAGGAAAAACTAACCAAACTTTTGATGACCCTAAAAGCTGACAAACTGGATTTAAAACTCGAATTTCCCAGAATACAAAAAAGAATTTAAGATCGACCACAGTACGAAGAGGAAAGCTAGAGCTATAAAATTGCTAGAAAAAAATTGTAGGAGAATATCTTTGTCACTTTGACTGAAGCAAAGATTTCTAAGGTGGTACACAGAAAGCAAAAATAAAATGTGAATAAATTACACTTCATCAGAATTAAAGATGCCTGACCAGAAGACCTTCTGAAGATACCATTAAAAATGAAAAATCAAATAGTATATTGGATGAACATATCCGCAGTACATATAATTGATACAGAACTTGTATTCAGAATATTAAGGGCTCCTGCAACTCAATAATAGAAAAAGTCAAAGAACCCAATAAAGAAGTGGGCAAAACACTGAAACAAATTTTTCACAAAGGATATATACATGAGAAATCTCATTTTGTATGCTGTAATGATGTATAGTGAATGAATGTAAATAAATAAATTTAAATTTAAAAAGATATATACATGGCCAATACATACAAGTAAAAGGACTTACCATTGTTAGTCAACAGGGAAATAAATATTAAAAGAGAAAGATAGACTATTTCAAATCCATTAGAATAGTGAAAAGGAAGGAAGCAAACAATACCAAGTATTAGCAAGTGAAGAGAACAATTGGATCTTTTAAACATTGCTAGTGAAAGTGAATCACATTAGAGAATCATAAAAATAAAGATAAATATATCCTATGACTCAGTAATTCCACTCATTGATATCTACCTCTAAAGAGTTAAAATATGTCTCCACAGACTTATTCACAATTGCTTCTAATAACATGATTCTTAATATCTCAAACTGAAAATATACCAGATGTTGGGCAAAAATATATAATTTTATATATATTTTATAATATATAATTTTGGAATAGCCATCCAGTGATACTGTTAGAAATAAAAGTGTATAATGTACTAATATACTTAATAATAGGAAGGAATCTCAAAAACCTGTTAAATTAAAGAAGTCAGAGGGACCAGCAGATGGCGTAATGGTTACATCACTGGACTCTTATGTAGTTGCCCATGGTTTGAGTCCCAGACACAGGGGCTTAAAATTCATACCAGGCATATGTGCGTACATGCCCAAAATCCTGAAAGGAGAATGGAGGATATGGGACTGCAGCATGGCCATCCCCCTGGGGGCAGGGTATTTTGTCACTTTCTGTCTCTGTCTCTCTGGTGAGTGTATGTGCCCTATAACAGAAATCTCTCCAAAAGAAAGAAAGGAAGGGAGGGAGGGAGGGAGGGAGGGAGGGAGGGAGGGAGGGAGGAAGAGAAGAGAAGAGAAGAGAAGAGAAGAGAAGAGAAGAGAAGAGAAGAGAAGAGAAGAAGAAAAGCAGCCAGAGACAAAAGAACATATCCTGTACAGCCATTATATGAGGTCTAAATGAAGCAGTATCCACTACACTATGAATGTGCTACATCTCGACTGGGGCATTAATTACACAAGAGCATACATTTGTCAAAATTCAGACTTCATGTCAAAAAATTTTTAAATTTTATTATATGTAAATGACATCTCAGGAAATTTGCTTATAAAAATAGATAGGAAAACTATATTGTAGCTGGTGAGATTTCCTTAGCTATTTTATAAATAATAGAACTACCATAAATTTTGTCTCAAAATTATTTTTGTCTCATAAATCTTGATACAAAATTTATGTACAGTTAAAATGACCCTTGAAAAGTCACTATGAACGTGTCTAGTATTTCACAAAATATCATAAAATTCTTTTTCTATGGCAAAAATCAAATTCATCATGTGGAATTGTTACTTTAAGTATTTTTAGAGAGGTTTTTGCTATAGGTTGCGTGTGCTTGCCAGAAAGACAGAGAGACAGAAAGCAAGAAATCACCCCCCAGGGGGGATGGCCATAATGCAATCCCTTCTGCTCCATTCTCCTCTCGGGATCTTGGGCACGCATGCACAAGCGCCTGGCATGAGGTTAAGCCACCAGGTCTGAGACTTGAACTGCAGTCAACTATATGGGAGTCCAGCGACACAGCCATTACATCAACTGCTGGTATTAAAAATACTTCAAGTATTACAGTAAGTATATATTTACATAGTGAAGTCTGACCCAATACAATGAGATGACATTCTGAAAAGTATAAAAGAACTGGGACCAGCAGTTAGCGTAATGGCTATGTCGCTGGACTCCCACATAGTCGACTGCGGTTCGAGTCCCGGACCCGGCGGCTTAAACTCACGCCGGGCGTGTGTGCGTGCGTGCCCAAGATCCCGAGAGGAGAATGGAGGAGAAGGGATTGCGGCGTGGCCATCCCCCCTGGGGGATGATTTCTCGCTTTCTATCTCTCTATCTCTCTCTGTCTGTCTGGCGAGCGCACACGCCCTATAGCAAAAACCTCTCCAAAAAAAGAAGAAAAAAAAAAAAAGTATAAAAGAACTGAGACCTACTAAATTCTCTCATACTGCTGACTGTCTAGAACATGTTCCCAATAAGTAGAAGAACAGTTAAATTATTTTTCTCAGTATTGCTGTCAACCATTTTTAACTGAATTGAGATAAGTTAAATGTATATGACATGGCACCAGCAGGTGGCGTGGCGGTTAAGGCACTGGATTGCTCAAACTACAGTTCCAATCCCAGACCTGGCAACTTGCTTTCTCACTTTCCCTCTTTCTCTGTGCCTTTCAGTTGAGCACAGTGCCCTAGAAAATTATAAAATACATAATCCTTCAAAAAAATGTGTATGATATATAACATTCTTTTACATACAACTCTATTTTCCTATTAGGTTGCACCTATGTATCTGATGGCAGCCTGGCTGAGTGTACTATGGGTGTGACAAGCTGGAACTTCATATGCCATTACGGGCAAGAAGAGAATTAAACACAGACTTGGGGTGTCATCAAAGAGGGTAAGGGGAGGGACCTTACTTGGACACCTAGCCCATTAAGCAGTTCTAATATCCCCTTAGAAAATGTCTTCAGAAAAGAGCCATCTGTTTGTTTTTTGCTTTATTTTTGTTTTTGTTTTTGTTTTTCCTGGGCATAAAATGTTCTTGACAGCTCTGTTAATGGGTAGCAATTAAGACGAAGGACTATTATTCTGACCACATTCCAAATTCCAAATTTTAATTAATCCCTTCATTTTGTTCTATTCCCCCTTTTTCTCCAAACTGGTCATATTTCCCAATTTTAGGACCTCCACTGAGTGAGTGACTTTCTGATTACTGAACAGCTTTATTTATTCAAAAAATTTGATTTTCCCTGTATATCTTTCAAAGATATTTTGAAATCACAATTACTATTCATCCTTCTCCCATCCTTTCTTGCCACTTGGGGTTTAACTATTAACTATAAAGAAACAGAAACATTTGCTTGAGTTCAGTCCTATAGCTTCAAGTAAAATACCAGATATAAATGCTTAGACTATCATTAAAAGTCAAAATATTTATGAGACCAGCAGATGGCATAATGGTTAAGTCACTGGACTCTCATATATTCAACCATGGTTCAAGTCCCAGAACTGGTGGCTTAAAACTCACAGCAGGTGCATGTGCGTGTGTGCCTAAAATCCCAAGAGGAGAATGGAGGAGAAGGGACTGAGGCCTGGCCATCCGCCCTGGGAGGTGGTTTCTCACTTTCTGTCTCTCTGTCTGTCTGTCTCTCCAGTGAGTGTATGCGCCCTATAGCAAAAATCTCTCAGGAAAAAAAAAATTAAATATTTTTGGTTGTTTCTTACTAGAGTGTGAGGTTGGTGAGACTGAAAAGGAGAACAAGACTACTCCAGCAAAGCATTGAACAGGGGTTTATTACAGGGTGAACTCACGTTCAGAAGAGGGCTGAGTGGACGATGACCCCAAGGCACACCCAGCTTCAACTTCATGCTTTATTTGCTACTTCATGTTCTTTCTTCCACTGCCTCCCTGATGCTTCCACCCCAAAGCAAACAGGGCTTTTAAAGGGAATTTAAACAGGCCACACTTGGGGTGGGAGGTTGCTATCTCCGAGTTCTCAGAGTCAATCTCCCTTACCAAAGCCCAGCTGGGTCAGAGGGGAACCAGCATGTGAAATAGAGCAGAAAGGAGAAATGGAGGGCAAATAAGGTCCGTTCAGTCTTTAAGAAACAGGGATAGGGACCAGCAGTTAGCATAATGGCTACGTTGCTGGACTCCCATGTAGCCGACCGCGATTCAAGTCCTGGACCCGGTGGCTTAAACTCATGCCAGGTGCGTGTGCGTGTGTGCCCAAGAACCTGAGAGGAGAATGGAGGAGAAGGGATTGTGGAATGGCCATTCCCCCTCGGGGGGGGGGGGGTGATTTTTTGCTTTCTGTCTCTCTCTCTCTCTCTGTCTGGCGAGCGCACGGGCCCTATAGCAAAAACCTCTCCAAATAAAGAAATAGGGCTAGTCAGCCACAGGCCTACATTTCCTGTGTCTATAACCCCTTTATAGGTTATCTACTTGCTTTTATGGAACCTCAATCTGTATTTATGTGTACATATTATCTCCTAAAGGAGAAGATACTGGGTCATAAGCTACTTAAAGTTAGGGTCACAATCCCCTCTATATCACTAGGGAGAATTTCTTTTCTTTTTCTTTCTTTAAAGAATTGTTTTTATTTAACTTAATTTTTTATTATTATTATTATTATTATTATTATTTTGCAGTTTGATCAGGAAAAAAAAAAAAAAAAAAAAAAAAAAAACAAAAAAAAAACAGAGAGAGAGGAAAAGTGGGAAAGCAAGCCACCAGGTCCGGGACTTGAACCACAGTCAGCCATGTGGGTCCAGTGCCTCTGATCACCATATCACCTGCTGGCTCACCTGAGGAAGAATTTGTAACTCAATCAATGGATAGACTTAAGTGGATCTAAACACATCTGGAAATTATATATAGACTATGTGTGTTTATAGGTGGTCTTTTTTTTTTTTTCTTTCTGGAAAGGTAATCCATCTTTTCCTAATGAAAGCTAATAGACAGCAATGTGATAGAAAAAAGATGTCAGAAAATAAATGACCAGATGAATGGACTATACTTCTGATTCTGGAGAAAGGAGATTTTGTCAGCTTTGCTATGAATATGAAGTGATTTTTCTTCAGACTTTTCCATATAGTTTGTTAGATCAACAATAGTGATATTAAAATGTTATGTCAGAAAACACAATTGAGAGGGGTAGGTCACCAAATTTAATTTTCAGGAACCAAAATGTTGCAAAAATAGTCTCTTAAAGAAAGAAATGTGTTAAAACCTGAAAAATATGCAGGGACATTAACAGTCATTTATATAAAAAGTTCAACTACAGGGAACCAGCAGTTAGCATAATGGCTATGTCGCTGGACTCCCACGTAGTCGACTGCGGTTCGCGTCCTGGACCCGGTGGCTTAAAACTCACGCCAGGCGCGTGTGCGTGCGTGCCCAAGATCCCGAGAGGAGATTGGAGGAGAAGGGATTGCGGCATGACCATCCCCTCTGGGGGATGATTTCTCGCTTTCTGTCTCTCTGTCTCTCTCTGTCTGTTTGGCGAGCGCACGCGCCCTATGGCAAAAAAAAAAAAAAAAAAAAAAAAAAAAAAGTTCAACTATAGAAAAAGTTATAGAGATGTTGTATGTGAAGTAAAATGTGTAATAAATACTTCTTGGCTTCTGAAGTCCAGTAAATTAAGCTGGTAGCTTGCTAAATTTTCTCAAAATTTTAAGACTCTCTGTCTTTCAACCAAGGAGTTATGCTCTAGAAATAAGATAAGCAAAGAGCATCTAAATGTTTTCACTTTGGAAGTAATCAAGTCCTGACTTTTCAGAAAGAGTAACCTGGGCCAGCAGGTGGCATGGAGGTTAAGGCAATTGGATCCCAGATGGTCGACTGCAGAGTTCATGTCACTTGAAAAGAACACTGGGCATGTGTGTGTGTGTGCTTGCCTAAATCTCAAGAGGAGAATGGAGAAGAAGGAATTTCAGTGTGGCTACTCCCCTGGGGGTGGGGTGATTTCTCATTTTCCCTCTCTTTTCAGTGAGCACACACGCCCTACAGCAAAACAAGCAAACCAAAAAAAAAAAAGTAACTGGAAGCGCAGAATAGAAAAATCTTCCAATCTAGGAATAGCATATAGGTTTCATCTTCCATGCTGGTATCAATTATTTTCTGGGGCAATGTGTTAGAAGGAGTCCAGGTCTCTTAAACTTAGATTGATTAGTCATGTCTGTAAGGCCACGGGGTAGTGGGTAGTAACACATTTACTGATGTTATACCTAGCCTAGTGAGAGTAGTGAGGGCTTTACTTAAAGGCAGAAGAACACAGTGTGTACAGAAAAGTGAGTAAAGAATGTGGGTAAGCAGAAAATACAGATAGAAGACCACTAAAAGAAATTATATAGATGTAAAAACCAAAATAGGTAGAAACCATAAACAATGTAAGAACAACTAGAAGTAAAAGAGTAATAAAGCCAAAAAGAATCAATAAGGCATATCAAAACTAAATCTATTCTGCGATATATTAGGTTGTCAGGAAAGTCATGACATATTTTTCTACACAAACATGTGTCATGAATTTCCCAACGACCCACTATTTATCCACCTAACCAATGTCGGTTGAGTATCTACCATCTGCCAAGCAGAGATGCAAACTAGAAGACGTGTACAAGAAAACAGAAACCTCTGCCTTAAAAACTTGCATTTCATTAAGGGAGATTGACATATACCCATGCTTATAAATAACCTTTCTTCATAGTATGAGTTATAATACAGGTTTGAGGAAAATGGAATAGAGTGTGTGTGTGTGTGTGTGTGTGTGTGAGTCCACACATGTTTTAACCTGGCAAATAAGTCCTAAGTCTATACAAGATTGTGAACACAGCAGCAACTCAGATTTGGTTAAGTTTCAAAGGCCTTGGGTAAAATTCAGTCCAAGTAAACAAACAGTCTGCAAAACACAATGCTCCAGGGGAAAAATGCAAATCTCTTTTTCAGTAACTGTCAAAGAGACTATTTCTAAAATGGTAGCTGTTTGAATTAGAAACAACAAAAAAAAGTAAAGGCAAAAAGATGCTACCACATTCACAAGCAGACTCAAAGAACATTAAAGCAGGTGTTCTTCAGTTGTGTAGAACCACAAGCTCTGGAAATACAGCTAGACCTCTTACACACATTTTAAGGTCCAACCCAAAGATCAGATCAGAGGATTTCTTATTCCAGCCAGGTGGCTTTAAGAGAGCTCCTTGACTGATTTTTTTTTTTCCCTCAGTTTTCCAATCCATGAAATGAGGATATTTTTTTAAGAGCCATCATTAAAGCTAGAAAAAAAAAATAAGGATAGAATACCTCCAGGATATATTAATTGAAAAATGAGACTATATCCCAAATTAGACATTCCGAATAGTATTCCAAGGTCTCATAATATAGAGGAAGTGTCAAAATTCAGCATGAAGTCTTTTACAGAGTTTATATAAAATTTCTTTAGCTCAATCTGTTTGGACCATCATATTATATGTTTGGATTGACCCTTACAGATAATAATCACTCATGCACAGAGAGTATTGCTGTATCACAAATTAATTACTAGTTCACATGTCGTTGAACGAGACTGTTGATATTTACTGGGCTCTGGGGCACCCTCACCCTTATGTAACCCAAACATCCATTTTACATATAAGGAAATTGAGAGTCAAAGAGTAAATAGTTGTCATACAGATATCAAATGGCAAATCTAAGCACAACTTTTGGCTTAAAGTGGTGCTCTGAATATACTGGTTGCACAAAGAAACAAACACAGCCAGCTGCAGAAAGCAATCTTCTGGATTCTCCAGCCCGGTTCTCCTCTTCTCACAGCAAAGCGTGACTTGGTTTTGCTGATCTTCTCATGTTTGACACTAAGATATTTATTATCTGAGACAAAATTTTAATGCATGATGAATTTCAGAAGAAATTCAGTGAGGGTTGAAGAAAATCATAAGAGAAGGCCCGTCATAAGACTTGATAAGTTAGCTACAGTTCTGCCACTGTGCTGTGAGGCACAGAAAATATAAAAACCATCATTTTCACATCCAAAGGAAACAGAAAAGTGCTAACATAATCCACAGGAATACTGATTCCACAAAACCAGCCTGACTTTAGAAAAACAACCAAGAGGAAAAACTGTAGACACACACACACACACACACACACACACAAACACACACGCACACATGCACACAGTGGCATCTGAAGGATTATTCTGAATCTCCCACCCCCACACTCTTAAGTGATGACTCTGAGAAACAATAATCAAAACTATCCTCAAAGCAGCCTTCACTTTCCTTTCCATGATATTTCTTGAGGTGCTTCTAGACATGAATCAGATTGTTAATAGACTGACAAGTTCATCACTACTGGAAAAGCCCATTTTTGCAGGTTTTTAAATGATACTCAGAAATCGAGACTTTTAAAAGGACAGCTAGAATAAAAACGGAAGCCAAAGTCACATGAAAAAACTATTATGATAGTAACACAAACTCTGGAGGAATTCACACAAAGAAACTCAGCTCTTCAATATTTCCAAGACAATTAACCTTACTGATATCTGTGAAACACGCTAAATCGTTTCTGGTTCCTTTTCAATCACTCTGGACAGATAAAGCATAGCATTTACATTTAATGACAGTTTTTCCTCAACACAATTTCCTACATATTAATTAAACACCTTTCTTTCCCCTTGGCCAACAAGGTCCACTTCATTTAGAGGGTCCACAACCTTATAAGGAAAAATGGATAGAATTTTTAGAAAACAACAGAATCTTTCTTTCACCTAAGTGAATGTACAGATATGCTCAGCATCTCAGAGATGCCACATACAATGGAGAACTATGTTATTCTTTTGCTTTGAAATGTCATTGTTCATACCATCTTAAAGTTGGAAAGACGAGACGTTTATAGGAAACAGAAATGGATGATTATTCGTTGACGACTATGTGTGTGGTATCTTCAACTGGACTGGTGTGAAGTGTATTCATGTTGGGTAAGTTCACTTCACAAGTAGTCATGTTGCATAGTGACTGAATGTATATTATAAACAAACAAACAAGTCAGCCAGCCAGTCAGCCTGCCCCAAGCAGGAGCTTACCATTTATAGAGGGGCTTCTACAGAGCCAGCACATGTGTGCTTCACAACAAGTTTGTTTTAATCCTCGCTGTGTATCAGGTAGGTATGAGATTCATTGCCATCCTGAGATTTCAATGAATAAACTAAGGCTCGGATCAGTTCAGTGCCTTGCTATTGCACAGATACCTAGAAAATGGAGGAGCCAGGACCTGCGCAAAGGCGGTCTCACTCCAAGCATTGCCTCCCGCCAAGCACACATGTTTTCTTGACTGGATATCTCACAGTTTCCAGCACTACTGTTTATATCCTGCTCCATGAACAAGAAGGATCACCCTCAGAAGACAAACTGTATTAGAGTACTCTGAAATTATAACCCTTGAGGACAGGAATAGCATTTGCTAGCAATTTTTATTTTCTTTTTTGCTAGAGGACACATGCACTTTTCAGAGACTGAGAGAGAGGGAGGTGAATAAAGCAAACTCCCCATCCACAGAGCACAGTCATGCTGTAATCCCTTCTCCTCCATGTCCTCATCTTGTAGGGATTTGGGGTACATGTGTTTTTCAAGCTGCCAGGGCCAAGATTTGAACCTTATGGTCAGCCATGTAGTATCTCACTCTCTTAACCATACGGTCATGGAGCTGACCCTGCTGGTAACTTTTTATCTCCCCAAAGTTGAGAAAAGTACTAATGACAGCTATTTTAACATTAATTTTTATTACTTTTATTTATATCAATTATTGAATTATTTTTAGAGCTTAAATGCAGTAACTAAAACCCCAGTAACTTTGCTTATGGGTTTCTGAGAAAGTTTTTCCCCTTTTTAATATAATACATATGTATATGTATATATGCATGTATTTGTATACATATAGCATGTATATATATATGTGTGTGTGTATATATATATATATATATGAAGTATACACACACTAATGCATATTTATCATTAATGTACATCTTAACTAGTATTAGGCATGACATTTTTACAAACTCTCTGACTTCAGAGATGAGGGAACTGGGTTAGAGTGGTTTTCAAATTTTAGTAAAGTATGTGAATTACCTGGAGAACTTGTTGAGAAACAGACTCCTAGACTCCCTAAAAAGAATTTCTGACTTAATAAGTCTGGGAAGGGCCTGGGAATTTGCATGCCTCACAAGCTCAGATGGTATTGATGTTGCTAGTGTAAGGACCACACTTTCAATGGCATTCACTTAGAAGAATTAAACAGATTTTCTGAAGTTTATACAGAAGCTTGATTGCTTTGCCGTTTTTTTTTTTTTTTTTTTTTTTTTTTATTTATTTTTTTGGAGAGGCTTTTCGCTATAGGGCACGTGCGCTCGCCAGACAGACAGAGAGAGACATAGAGACAGAAAGCGAGAAATCACCCCCCAGGGAGGATGGTCACGCCGCAATCCCTTCTCCTCCATTCTCCTCTCGGGATCTTGGGCATGCACGCACACGCGCCCGGCGTGAGTTGTAAGCCACCGGGTCCGAGACGCGAACCGCGGTCGACTACATGGGAGTCCAGCGACATAGCCATTACGCTAACTGCTGGTTCCCTGCTTTGCCGTTTTGAAAGTCTAGTCCCATAGCTACTAATTTATACTATCTCCACTTAAAAAAAAGACCTGAAAAACCTGCCCAATGCATTGGACATAGGTGCCAGGAAGCATTATGGTAGATCGATGGCAGTAGCAGTGCCTCTTTTCCTTCTTCCTTCCTAGAAATTGGGTTCTGGTCTGTTAGCAGGGACATGTACTACGTATATGTACCACAGCTGAACCTAGCTCCATGATAAACATTCACTGAAAAGCAGATATTCTTCACTCTGCATTCTCTGTCAACAATTGGAAAGACCTTTATTTTTCCCTCAACACTTGATTGGTCTCTAAACTAGAAATTTTTCATAACCAAGTCCCTTAACACTAGTGAATTTATGTTTTACGTAGTTGGCATGTAGCCAAATATTCTTTTTTTTTTTTTGAGAAGTTTTTGTGATAGGGCGCGTGCGCTCGCCAGCCAGACAGAGAGAGACAGAGAGATAGAAAGCGAGAAATCACCCCCCAGGGGGGATGACCACACCTCAATCCCTTCTCCTCTATTCTCCTCTTGGGATCTTGGGCACGCATGCACAAGCGCCCGGTGTGAGTTTAAGCCGACGGGTCCGGGACTCGAACCGTGGTCTACTACGTGGGAGTCCAGCGACATAGCCATTACTCTAACTGCTGGTCCCCAGCCAAATATTCTTGACAAAACACAGAAATTATGAATTAAAAATCACTGCTCCCAAATCAAAGAACTGTGTCTTCAAAATCCCAACCCAACCCCCCTAAGCTTTTCTGCCTTTCTAGGATAAGCAAAGATGAGCTTTTGAGCTTTTTCTTTCCAGTAGATCAAGGATATGCAGACAGAGAGAACAGCCCCACATCTATCTATCTATTATGTAAAATGCTTATACTTCTGCAAGGACTCAGAAAAGGTACTGTGTGTGTGTGTGTGTGTGTGTGTGTGTGTGTGTGTGTTTCTGATTGCTGAACTATATCTTTGGTCTGTGCAACCATATTAATGGGAAAAAAAATCCTGACTAGTGTTTATACTTAAACTGCTTTAAAGATGTCTTTTGATCCAAAGACAAAAATAACTTACCTTCTTTCCAAAAAAGAAAAGAAAAATTCCCCTGAATAAAGGAGGTGGATGGTTTGTTCAAAATACTCTCCTCTCATGTTCAACACTCTCTCAGCACTCTTTTAGAGGTACTAGGAATGATTTGAACATGAAAACTCAATCATTTCTTCATTGGTGTTTGGGAATACTAGATAGAAAATATATGTGCTTCACCCTGAAAGGAAGTTCCATTCATGACCATCTAAAATCATACACCACACTTATTCCAGCAGTGAGAAATTCAGAGGTAAAATGACATCATGCATGTAGCTGTAACTTATTTTATCTTCACCAACTCTGCACCTCTAGCTTGCACAGTTACATGACAAATGGGAGGCCTAGGGTAGCAGGAAAAAGAAGCCAATCCCACACCTTAGCTATGTTGTTCTCCCAGTTCTCAGAGGTCTTGAATTATGAGGGATTTCCCCCCCCTTCCTTCCTTCCTTCCTTCCTTCCTTCCTTCCTTCCTCCCTCCCTCCCTCCCTCCCTCCCTCCCTCCCTTTCTTTCTTCCTTTCTTTCTTTCTTTCTTCCTTTCTTTCATTTTGGAAGAAGATTACAAGAGCATCAAGTGAGTTATCAATGAAAATTTCAGAGACAGCCTCCAATTTGCCTGGACATGCCATGTGGTCTTGGGTTTGAAGCCATTTTCCCTAGTGCTTTAAATTAGCAGTGAATGTGATCCTACAACTCTATACAATAGATGAGAAGAGAGACTTAAATTCTAATAAGTCTGCAAATGAGTCTGGTTCCTGACCCTTCCTTGCTATACAACCTCAGAAAACCTTTTTACTTATTTCTCTCTCCTCTTGTTTATCAGAACCAGAACAGAAATCCCTATTCCAGATGGTGGTTGTGAATTATGTACTTATATTTTCTTTCGAAACTCATAGCACAATGCCTGACTCACAATAAACACTCCACAAATGATAATTTTTTTTTTTTTTTTTTTTTTTTTTTGAGAGGTTTTTTACTATAGGGCGCGTGCGCTCGCCAGACAGACAGAGAGAGACAGAGAGATAGAAAGCAGGAAATCACCCCCCAGGGGGGGATGGCCACGCCGCAAACACTCACACGTGAAATGATAATTGTAAGCATAGCCATTACGCTAACTCTCTAAGCTCTCTCTTTCCTCCATCTGTCCCTCCCTCCTGACACTGTTTACACACACACATGCATGTGTATATATATATATACATACACACACACATATACACACATACATATACAGATAGGGAAAAGGAACTTAGGCATCCCTCAACAAATTTTACATACATATATGTGTGTGTGTGTGTGTGTGTGTAAATGTGTATATATGTATGAGCATATATATTTAGAACATATTCACATATATACATGTATGTATATAAATACATGCATAACATATATATGTGTGTTTGTGTATGTATATGTGTGTGTATATATATATACATATATATATATATATATATATATGTATATATATGTAATTTGTTGATTTGTTGATTGGTGTCTACTTGTTATTACCATGGTGGCTATCATTGTAAATAGAAAAAGAAAGTTGAGTCCTTATGACAGCTTAGAATTTGCTCCAGCATAGGTTGGTATCCAAAAGAAATACAAAAAAAATTCCCCTAAAGACCTTAAGAAATGACAAAGCTTTGCCAGAAATCTTCTGTGCATATTGACAATAGGGATAAATGGTTTATTACACAGCATCATGTCTTACTTCCTTCCTCACTTGAAGTCTTTTATCACATAAGTATCTAGCCCAATTTCTCTTCTCTATCAGAGGAACCTGCACAAATCTATCAGCATGCTTTGTTTTACTGCCCTCTGGGCACCTCTTTATTATTGAAAATACAGCCTTCCTTCAGTTTCTTCATTTTACCTTTCCTACCTACCATGTCTGCTACCACAGCTGACAAACTTATTGTAAAAGAGAGATCCTTACTTATAAAAAGGAAAGAACAATGAAAAGAAAAACATGGGATAAAGAAAACAGGCCGTGAAAATTATTAAATATCTTTAAACGTATCACAGGTGATTTACAAATGAAGCTATTGAAGTCTCAGGTCCATACCTTAGCAGTCTTAATCTTGAATCTTGGATACAAGTTTCAGGACAACATTGGGATTGAGATAGTCTTCTCAGGTCACCACCAAAGGGGTCATTAAATTAGGCTCCAGTACAGCTCTCTCCAAGTCCCTGAGGATGGAGGTTTCTTCAAAGTCTACAAAATCATAAGAGAAATAAGAGACATGTCAATAGAAACAAAAATAAGACAGAGTGATATTAAATTCAAGACTGTTGGGTTTGGAAAGACAGAAAAGAAGATACTTTACTTTGTTTTCCTTTTAAGTTTAT
This sequence comes from Tupaia tana, assembly GCA_026018925.1. Lineage (NCBI taxonomy): Eukaryota > Metazoa > Chordata > Mammalia > Scandentia > Tupaiidae > Tupaia > Tupaia tana. The sequence continues at coordinate 42,682,313 of JAKSZU010000014.1, read as the reverse complement.
TTTTTCCATGAGTGAGTAAGGCAAAGAAAAAGAGAGAAATACAGCACTTTCAACAAGGTTCCAATGGTGCTATCCTCAGCCTTCGGCCAGCCTTGGATCATGGGCAACTACATGTCGAGGATATTCAGGGAGGTCTCTGGACTTGAACCAACAATCATTTTGTGTGGCATTGCCTTGCAATGTTGTGTTTAACTGCTGTGCCATCTTCTGGTCTCAGGACAGAAGATACTTTAAATTCTGATTGACATAAAAAAATGTATAATGGTTGAATGATGGATTCAGTCTTGACTGAATCAAAAAATCATTAGAAAGAAAAGCCATCGTATACCATGTCAAGGCTGGGAGAACTTTTAGGATATAACTAGTCAAATTTGTTTATTTAACTTACAGAGAAACTGAAGATCAGGGAGCAAAAGCGATTTTGCCAAGATGATTCATTACCTGTGACATATTTTAATCAGTGAAGTGAGCAAATCTTCAGTAAACAAAACAACGCACTGAACAGTGGTCCATGATAAAGTGAGACAGGGAACAATCATCATCTTGAAATACTTCTCTCCCTTGGCTTCTAAAATGCCAAACTTGCCTGTTACCCTTAGCTACTGCATCTTAGCTTCCTCTGCTAGATCTTTTCAGCCTTCCAATTGACAACATAAGGGCATCTTGAGACTCAGTTCTGAGTCTCTTCTCCATGTACACTCTTTCACCAGTGAACTTCTTCCATTTCCATGGTGCGAGATACCATTTATACACTGACAATACTGAGCCTGATCTCCAGACTCACATGGCTTCCAGAACTCAAACTCCCCTATCAACTGACTATTCAACAACTTTGCATAGAACCAACAAACATGTCAGACGCCACATGCCCACCTCAAGTTTTGGCTCTATCTCCACTACCATCAACTCCCTCCTGAAACAAGGAAAGACTGCACCCTTTCTGGTTTATTCTTTCTAGTCAATGGTAATTCCATTCCCCAACTGATCTATTCCAAACCCTCCAAGACAACCTTGATTGCTCTCTCTCGCAGTGCTTTCTCCCCACCTCACGTACACACACCATCAGCAAATTAGGGTGGCTCTACTTTCAGAAAAAGTCAGCTATGGAGCATTTCTTCTCACCTCTTTTTTTTTTTTTTTTTTTTTTTTTTTGGAGAGGTTTTTGCTTTCTGTCTCTCTGTGCTCACCAGACAGAGAGACAGAAAGCGAGAAATCACCCCCCCCAGGGGGGATGGCCATGCTGCAATCCTTTCTCCTCCATTCTCCTCTTGGGATCTTGGGCACGCATGCACACGCGCCTGGCATGAGTTTTTTAAGCCACCGGGTCCAGGACTCGAACTGCGGTCAACTATGTGGGAGTCCAGCGACATAGCCATTATGCTAACTGCTGGTCCCCTCACCTCTTTTATACCATCCTCGTTCAGGCATTTTTACAGATCTATGTGGCTGCACAGTAGGCTCTCTCAGGCTCACCCAGACACCAAGAGTAATGCCTTGCTGCTCAAATCCTTCTGGCATACCAGAGTTAAAGTCAGAGTTGTTTCAGTGGTCAAATACATCCTGCATGATGAAGCTCGGCTACCACTGTCTTTGGTTCCCACTCCTAATTAATTCCTCCACAGCTACACTTTTTCTCTAAGAGCTACACTCTTCCTCTTAGGAGTATGGTGTGGGACCAGCAGTTGTGTAATGGCTATGTCGCTGGACTCCCACGTAGTCGACTGTGGTTTTAGCTCTGGACCCGGTGGCGTAAACTCATGCCGGGCATGTGTGTGTGCCCAAGATCCTGAAAGGAAAATAGATGAGAAGGGATTGCAGCGTGGCCATTCCCCCTGGGGGTGATTTCTCACTTTCTGTCTCTCTGTCTTTCAGGCAAGCACACATGCCCTATAGCAAAAACCTCTCCAAAAAAAAAAAGAGTATGATGCCACCTCTAACTCTATTTGAAACCTTGGGATATACCAATCCCTTTATTAGGAGCACTCTTTTCTCCTATTTCATATCTGTGCTGAAATGTACATTTTCAGTGAAGCCTCTTATAATTTACCCTATTTAAATTTGTAAACACTTATTACATTTCCCTTCCTGCTTCTCTGTCTAAAACTTGGGGAAGTCTTTCTGACGTATTCCATATTGCTTGTTCATTATCTGATTTCCCACAGTAAAATATACACTCCTTAAAGGCAAAGAATGTTATTTCTGGTATCCTGCTAGAGCTCAAACATTTCACTTACAGATTAGCACAAAAGTGGAGCTCAAAGAAAATTTTTTGAATGAATGAATGAATGAATGAATGAACAAAGAGAAAGGTTAAGTAAACCTTTTCAACATCACTCAGCTAATAAATGGCTCAGCCTGGTATGAACCCAAAACATTCATCTTCAGCATTCTTGACAACTATGTAACTCTGACTACATGAATGTCTTCTGGTGTTGGGCTTAGGTAAAAGTCTAGATTGACTAGCATATGATACAAGATGTACATTACAGATATTTGTGGCTCTGCCAAATGAAAATCCCCAAAGTTCTTAGAAACACCTAAAGAATATGTATTGCATAATTGGGATGGCCTTGTTTATATCCTAATATTGTGATTTCATTGTTACTTCTAAGATGTCTTTCTCATTTTTCTTGGCCTTTTCTTCCATGCCATTATTTCTTGTCTCTCTCTCAAATCTGAATCTGTGTCTTACAAGAATGGCTATAAAGAAAAGCAATCAAGGGTTTAATAAGAGGAAGGATAAAGCTGGTTAGAGAAAAGGTATGAGGCAGGTATCAAGGGACTTTGAGTCTAATTTGGACACCAACTTGATGTCTGCCTTCAGGAATGGCCCCCTCTTCTTCCTGGGAGACTGTTCACTGGACTAAAATATGTGCCCTCTAAGATTTTTTGGCTCCCAAAAGGGATTGTTTACCTTTTCTGTTAATAAAAGAATACAATACCTTAGTATTAATAACCCAAGATTGGCTAAAAAATAAGGTACAATATTTAAGAACTAGGCTTTGGGATAATCATAAGATTCATATTCTGGTTACAACACTGAGTACTCTTTTTTTTTCTTTTGGAGAGGTTTTTTTTTTTTTTTTTTTTTTTTTTTTTTTTTTTTTTTTTTTTTTTTTTTTTGCTATAGGGTGCATACACTTGCCAAAGAGACAGAAACAGAAATTGAGAAATCATCCCCCAGGGAGGATGGCCATGCTACAATCCCTTCTCCTCCATTCTCCTCTTGGGATCTTGGGCACATATGCACACGAACCCAGTGTGAGTTTAAGTCTCCGGGTCCGGGACTTGAACCGTGGTCGACTACATGGGAGTCCAGTGACATAGCCATTACGCTAACTGCTGGTCCCAACACTGAGAACTCTTGGCCAAGACTTTCAACTCCTCGACGTATCATATTTCTTTTCTACAATATAAGTGTGAGATGATAGAAATACCTTTTTTTCCAGGATTTTTGTGAAAATGAAATGTGGTCACATAGATGAATCATTCATTACTGTGCATGACTTGAGTACTCAATGAATGTTTGCTGCTCCTAATATTTTTTATTTTTATTGCTACAGTTTGACAACATGCCATGTCACAAGTTTCCCCACCTTATTCTCTCTCCCCACAAGAATCTGAATCATTCCCAGTTTTCGTCATGGAATTGCTTTTGTGGCCTTTCCTGACTTTAGGCAACTTTGTTTGGACTGCCTCCAGGCTCAGATGTAGACAGTGACCCCAATTGCTCCCACATTCTGGGGCAGATGGCAAAACTTTGTAACAAGACAAAGTCAGGTTTTTTGGTTCATTTCTTGTCCTCTTGCAGATACCCAGCAATTTGGGGATGATCTTGGCCTTAGTTTAGGAGCAGGCCGATAATTATCAAGGCACGGTCTACAATTACTCTTGCATTCCTAAGCCAAGAGACACAACTTTGGAAAGCAAACAATGCTGTAATTCAGCACAATGATACATGGAGTTATTAAAGAAATTCTGCTGACTGCTTTGAGAATTCAAGTCTCAAGTCTATCCAAATGCATCTTTCTTTCTTTTTTCCTAACTGATACTAAAAAGGAAAAAAAAAAAAAAAAAAAAAAAAAAAAAAAACTGGCTATGTTCAGGTAGAAACAACATAAAAACATGTCACCTACCTTTCAAGTTTAGTTACACTCCAACCTAATAAGTAGTTAAGATGCTTTAGGGAAAAGTTAACTTAGAATCCATTCTATGTCATTTGAGGACACTGTCAGAAATGCATTTACTCAACAAATGTTTACTGAGTACATAATATTTGTCATGTATTTTATTAAGGACTGGAGATATGGCAGGGAATAGTAAAGACTTTATTTCTACCTTCAAAACGCCTTCATTCCAGCAGTTTTTCTGTGTCTTTTGTAATCTCCCAGCTTCTACCCAGATATGGGGAGACATGACAAACTCCAACAAAGTTGTTGATTCTCCCCAGTGGTGACATATGGTGTGCTGACATTATCCTAATTTTTACTTGCTAGGAAGACAGTTCTATACTTTTTCATTTCTTGGGAGACTAACTCATTTCCTCAGTTTGCTCTCCAACACATACCACTTCTGAGTTGATCCTTGTTTATTTCCCACCTTCATTAAAGAAACAAAGTCTTCCCTAAATCCAAAAATACACTATCCATTAACAAGATACCACGTGGTACAATATTAGGACACAGGAAGACACAGCCTCCCACATTAATATTTTTGAGAGATTTTTGCAATAAGGCGTGTGCACTTGCTGAAGAGACAGAGAGAAACAGAGAGACAGAAAGTGAGATATCACCCCCAGGGGACGGGGGAATGGCCACTCTGCAATCCCTTCTCTTTCGTTCTCCTCTCGGGATATTGGGCATGCACACACATGAGCCCAGCGTGAGTCTTAAGCCACTGGGTCCAGGACTTGAACCATGGTCGACTATGTGGAAGTCCAGCAATGCAACCATTATGTCATTTGCTGGTCCCACATTTTCGAAAGCCTTGGCAACTGTAAAGAGATGAATGCTATCATACAGTTAAATAACTGAGAAAGCATATACTAGGAATAACATTAAAGCGAATAATGTCAAGAAAGAACAACGTAGATCTTAAATCACTGGTGTCTGCAGGAGTAGAGCACTAATCATACAAGTGGGTGGCTTTGCTTGTCAGGCAGCCTTGAACACTTCAGAGAATATGTCGTTTTTCAAGAGGTATCAATTAGTATCAAGCAATGGCAGTGTGTGAACCACACCTCTCTAATAGTTAGGCTCTGTTAAAAATGATTCCCGACTATAAAGTGCACATAGACACGGATTCGCGGATAAACTGCCAGACATACTCAAAAGAGGCAGGTATCCAGAGAAGACAGAGCCAGGGGGAGGAATAGAAGTACATAAAGGTAATCAGGAACTCTAAAACAGATCTCGAACAAGAGTTTCGTGTGCAAGTGTACTAGGAGAAAGGATGAACTAAGAACTTAACTCTAACTATTCATTTAAATTTAAAAGTATGGTTTAAGTCCTACGGGGAGTCAGAGAAGCACAGCTAAAATTACTTACCTCTCAGAGAGAAGTATAATTATAAATATAGAGCATACGTATATCATATAATCATTTCTCTCTCTCTCTTACACACAGCATTTATGTTGCCAGTAATATTACTGTGTATTATTTCCATTAGCATAGAAGGAAATTGAGGCTTGGAGACACAGAGTAGTTGGATTGAAATCACATACTCAGAAAGTGACAGAGTCAGTATTCAAACTTAGAACTGACCCTGGAGCATACTAGCATTCACCAAGCATGCTGATGATCATACTTTATTCTTGCCTGGGTTTTAGTTCTGATTAAACTGTATTCTAGTACTCAGAAATGCCACAATTGGAACTCCAAAGGGAGAACTGTGTCTCCCAATAATATAGTTGAACACTAACCCAGCCCAATCTCTGCTGAGGAGTTTGAAAGCACCGAGATATCCACAGAAAGGGCACATTTCTTCAAAGCCATAGAGGAGGTCACAGCGCGTACCAGGACAGTTGGTTCCTGAGGAACAGTGAACCTCGCACCAAGTCACCGGTGGTGGTCAGTCTTGGTTCTAAAATAGTGATTACATTTTCTACCAGCTGGTATTACTGAACCAATGTTGGGCCTATAAAACATAAAATACTTTGGATATCTAGGTGCTGAACTGTAGCTGGGACCACCAGTTCAGGCTGGCTAAATGTTGAAGACCTTGCCTTCTGTATATTTCTAGTCTGGACACCAACTACTAAATGGTGACAGAATAACAAAAATAAATAAATAAATAAATAAATAAATAAATAAATAAATAAAAATCTGTGCCGCTGGATTTTGAGAATCACGGGTAACGTCTGTTGACTTTTAGACACCTGATTTCTTACCAATGCATTAGCACTTTATTTCCCTACCTAGTCAGGCTTTTATGTTTTTTTCATTTTTTTTAATTAAATTAAATTTTTTTTTTTTTTTGCCATAAGGCACATTTACTTGCCAGAGAGACAGAGATAGAGAGAATGAAAATCAGAAATCACTCCTCCAGGGTGATGGCCATGCTAGTCCCTTCTCCTCCATTCTTCTCTCAGGATTTTGGGCACTCACTCACATATGCCTGGTGTGATTGTCAAGTCACTGGATCCAGGACTTGAACCACAGTCAGCCATGTGGAAGTCCAGCACCTTCGCCATACCACCTGCTGGCCCTCTGGTCAGCCTTTTAAATAGAGTGGAAATGAAAGGCAGTCTGGGATTCTAGGAAATTTCCTGGTACCTGGACTCATTGCCTATCTGTAGACTTCTTTGGGAGTTAATTAAGCCTCATAAAATTCATGAAGTGGGTCAGACATGGATGGAACATAGATAGTAACAACCACTGTGGCCCACATGATGTGCTTTCAAAATTGAGTGTACATACATGGATAGATATCTCTCTATCTGTACCTCATATTCTGTCATTTTCTATTTTAGATATATAGAAATACAGATCCACCCTTTGGCTTAGGAAATTGATCTTTGTCACCAGTGAAGCAGTCCTCATTTCCAGCCTAATAGTAAGAGTATATATGAGTTTTTTAAATACATCCACTCTTCACAGGATTCAAATATTCAGTCATATCGTCCCAAAAACTTCCATACAAACCTGTGCACCAGCACATCATGAAGATATCTCCTCAAACTGCAATGGCAGTGTGCTATCCCACATGACCTCAAACTCAGAAAATGGCTGACTTCACCACACTCTCCTTATTTGCCAATGTGAAAAAGCAGTTGGATCGTATGTTTAGACAGATCAGTGGTTAAATTACAGGGGCAATTTTGAGTAGCAGCTTTCCAGATCTCTGTAGATACCTAACACAATTTAAAAAATTATAAGAATTGTTGGTATCAGTGAAAATAGATCAGCATCACCTTATCCCCCAGAGCGCCCACTCCGATCTGCTGTTCTTGGTGACACATGTAAGTCAGATCTATAATATTACAAGGCTGAGAACATAAAGAAAGTATACTCAGCAAAACCTTGTCATTCTAGATGGCTGTCAACGAGGACACACTTTGCCTTGATACCATTAAATGCAAAGATAATACTAGTTGGAAGTATTAGATCCGTGCCTGGGTTTTCATCCTGGCTCAGCTGGTGGTGTCCTTGGGTGTGTTATTTAACCTCTCGGTGCTTCATCCACAATATGAGTATCATAATAATACTTGCCTTAAAGTGTTCTTTGTGAGGATCAATTTTCAGAAACTTAGAAGAGTGTCTAGTGAGGAGTTAAAAATGCTCATATTTTCTGCTAATATTGTTAAATGATAGTTGGGGTTTTATTTTTGCTTTGATAAAACCCTTAAAAAGCAAAGTCAGCATATGTGCTACAGAGAAGAGGAAAGAAAAAAAAACCACTAATATAGGACATATCTAGTCAGGACAAATAACCCCTTGAGAGCTGGATACAGGTACAGAGAGGTGAAGATTTAAATAGAATCGCCTCTAGGGGTCTGGAAATAAAACAATGGTGTCATGTTTAGGTCTGAACTTTTTTTTTTAACCTGTTACATAGTTTCAATAACACTTCAAGGATTGTAAGAGAAGAGAAAGACAATAGTATGTGTGACAGGTGTTTGTGCCTCACCTGCTACACCAAGTCACTGAAAGCACAGACTGCTTCTTTGTTGTACAGATTGAAAATGCAGTATAGAGCTTTTGCATAGATATATTATTATACATTGACATAAGTAAGTCATTTACTTGTGATACAAACTCAAATAATCTGAGAATGAGAAGAGTGCCATTACAGTACTGCCTAGTCTCCAAGTCATGAATGGAAGCATGGTGAACTATTATCTTTATGGGTGAGCCCTAAGAAGAGTCTCAGCATGATTATTCATCGAGTTTGTATGTGGCAGCCTTGTGTTGAGCTTTGTTTTCTCATGCAAACCTCCCAATAAACAAAAACAAGTAGGGAAGATGAAGGCTTAGAGCATTAACATAACTGAAACATCATGGAGTGTGCATTGGAAGGAACTCAGGAGAGTCTTGAGCCCAGGTCTGGTCTTCTAATCACTGTGTTATACTTTTCCCTGCTAAGCATTAAGTTTGTCTGTCTCTGATAAACCTGGTAAATATGGACCTAGTCACAATGCGGAAGAGGTAGGACACTACGATAGCAAACTAGAGCCTAGGTTATCTAGGTTATCCTGTCTTTGGAGACTAGACAGGCCTGAAAGGTCTAGGCAGAGTGGCACATGCCTATGATCCCAGCCAACTGGGAGGCTGAGGCAGAGGATCACAACATGGTGAGACTCTGTCAAAAAGTGCCTCTGTGTGTGTGTGTGTGTTTCTCTTTTGCACTCTTGTTTTAAAAATATATCCTGAACATATTTTCCTAGCTTGTGTTTATTGTCTTGCATTGCTTATGGTACTTTATAAGGGGTAACTTTTCATTTCATAAGAGCAAAGAGTTAACATTCCTAATATATAAAGATCTTTTAAAGATAAAAGGAAAGCTCTAGTAAGTGTCTAGAGAAACAGACAAGGGAATATCAACAAGAAGTTTAAAGAAAAAATAAAAATAGTCTACGTGGTCAGCAATAATTATAACATAAAAATGCAAATGAAGGATGAGATTAAAATTAAACATTAAAAAAATCCAAAATTAAAGTATCAATGATAATAATAACTGCATAGTATTAAAACAATACATATCTATTTAAAGTCTATGAGTTCATGATTCTAAGGAGAAAAAAAGAGAAAATCACTCATTGGTCATCTCTGGAAAGCAAGATTATTATTTGAGAATAGTAAATAATAGAAAAACAAGCATTTACCCTATCTTTCCTTGTATTCCATAATCAAATATTGATAAAATCTTCTATTTGGGAAAGATTTACACCAAAAATAATAAAATTCAAGTATCAGTGTTGTGTAACCTCTAGTAAAATAACAGATGGAGATGATAATTATCAGTCATTGCTGATGGAAAAGAAGGAGACGATATCATGCATTTCCTGATGGAAGTTCATAATTTCAATGATAAGAATCTACCTAGGCCAGCAGTGGCCTAGTGGTTAAAGGGAGCCACATCCCACATGGCCAACTGCATCCCAAACCTGCTCAGGCAAACATGGCAGGTGCCTGTGCTTAAGTGCCCAGAATCCTGACAGGATGGAGAAATGGAGGAGAAAGAATTGCAATATGACTATGCCCCCAAAGAGGGTACATTCTCCCTCTCTCTCTCCTACACTCTCTCTGTCTCTCTCTGGTGAGGGCACATACCCTCTGGCAATTCAAAATGTAACCTGAATTAGATCAAAGTGCTATCCTTAAATCCCCGTTTCAGGAATTCAGGTGACTGAGGAATATTCTATACACAATATCACAGAGATGAAATCAGTAACATCCAGATAGCGGGACTCTCTGCAGGACAAACAACCCTATCATTGCCTCCTTCAGATAACATTACAAAAGAAAAAGTTCCCTATGAATTAAAAGAGATTTAGGACACATTACTCTCAAAATTGACTATCACAGATACTGCAGTACATTGAGCTCAGTAGGGACAGTGCCTTGGAAAGCACGAGGCATTAGGCCCTGGGCAACTGTGTGCCTCTTGGAGGAAAAATAACTAAACACGGGCAAAGGACATCCTATGAACCTGAGAGGAAAAATGTCCTCATAGGCATTCTTTGTGCAATTTGCCAGGAGGTGCCTAAGAAGTACCCAGATCCAGATGCCTTAGTCAACTTTTCAGAGTTTTCTAAGTGCTCAGGGATGGAAGACCATGGCAGCTAAAGAGAAAAGGAAATTTGAAGTTATGGCAAAGGCAGACAAGGTTTCTCATGAAAGAAAAATGGAAAACTTGTCCCTCCTAACAGGGAAACTAAAAATAATTTCAAGAATCCCAACGGACCCAAGAGGCTTTCTTCAGCTTTTATTTTTCTCCTTCCCTGTTCTGAGTGTCACCAGAAAATCAAAAGAGAACATCCTGGCCTGGCCTATCCATTGGTGATAGGGCAAAGAAACTGGGAAAGATGTGAAATAACACTGCAGTAGGTGACAAGCCGCCTTATGAAAAGAAGGCTGCTGAGGTAAAGGAAAACTATGAAAAGTATCTTGCTGCATATCAAGATAAAGGAAAGACAGATGTCGCAAAAAAGGGAGTTGTCAAGACTGAGAAGAGCAAAGAAAAAGAAGGAAGGAAAGAAAGATACAAAAAAGTAGAGAAGGAAGAGGAGGAAAATGAAAAAGCTCAAAATGAATGAAGAAGAAGATGATGCATAAGCTATTTCTAGTGCAGGTGTTTTTCCTTATCTATAACGCATTTAAGGCCCCTGTACACCCCACTCCTCTAATACAAAAATGTATACAAAAAAAGAAAGAAAGTCAATTTGAAAGGATGGAACTTATTTTAATCTTATTTACAAAAAAAAAATAAGTAAGAAAAACTATAATTAGTTATTTGAAAAGGGACTAGGTAGTTGATATTAAAGAATTAGTAACATATTCAGTATAATAATATCTGTTGTATTCATAAATGGGAATTCACCTTTTAAAGATCAGTACTGAAGTACTTAAGGAAGAAGAGGTGCCATAGTTGGGAATATGCTCCAGTGGAGGCTGAGTGATATGTAAAATAAGACTGCCCAGAAACTGGTAATTTTTGGAAGCTGGCTGTGGATGCATAGGATTTCATTACCATATTCCCTCTACTTTACCATGTGCTTTAAATTTCCTATAATAAAATTATAATAAAGAGAATTATTTGCCAGATATAAGTGCATATGGGATTTGTATGACAAAGCAAGTTTAACAAAACGGTAATAACAACTATCTCTGAATGGGAGGATTGCACGTAAATTTATTCCTTTTAATTCTAAGGTTTTTTTCCTTAATAAATGGGTGACATATTTGCACAGAAATTGGAAAGTTATTTTAAGAACCGTTTTTTCCATGTGAAGCTTTCAATGCTGACCATATTTTACTGTTTAACAACTGGAAACCTAGATTGTCCTCTTCATGCGACTGTTCCAACCATCTTGAGAGCTTTCTCTGCCTTGTGCACAATGGCAATTCTTATGGATAAATTCATTGCACCAGTTGGAGAAGAAGAGGCAACAGTCCCCAACAATAAGATCACTGTAGTGGGTGCTGGACAAGTTGGTATGGCATGTGCAACCAGCATTCTGGGACGGTCTCTGGCTGATGAACTTGCCCTGGTGGATGTTTAGGAAGATAAGCTAAAAGGAGAAATGATGGATCTATAGCATCAGAGCTTATTTCTTCAGACACCCAAAATTGTGGTAGATAAAGATGACTTTATGACCGCCAAATTCCAAGATTGCTGTGGTGACTTCTGGAGTCTGTCTACAGGAAGGGGAGAGTCATCTCAACCTGGTGCAAAGAAACATTGGTCTTCAAATTCATTATTCCCCAGATTGTCAAGGACAGCCCTGATTGCATCACAATTGTGGATTCCAATCCAGTGGACATTCTCACTTATGTTACCTGGAAACTTAGTGGCTTGCCCAAACTCCATGTGATTGAAAGTGAGTGTAATCTGGATTCTGCTAGATTTCGCTATCTCATGGCTGAAAAACTGCTGCCATGGATGGATTTTGAGAAGACAAAATCCGTGGAGTAGAGTAAATGTGGCAGGTGTTTCTCTCCAGAAACTGAATCCAGAAATGAGAACAGATGACAACAGTGAAAATGGAAAGGAAGTACATAAGATGGCGGTTAAAAGTGCCTATGAAGTCAACAAGCTAAAAGGATACACCAACTGGGCAACTGGATTCAGTGTGGGTGAGCTCCGTGGATCCATGTTGAAAAATCTGTCCACGATTCATCCAGTGTCAACCGTGGTGAAGGGGATGTACAGTATTGAGAATGAAGTCTTCCTGAGACCTTCATGTATCCTCAACACTCGGGGATTGACCAGTGTTAGCAATTAGAAGCTGGAGAATGACAAGGTTGCTCAGCTCATAAAGAGTGCAGATACGCTATGGGACATCCAGAAGGACCTGAGAGACCTGTGACTACTGAAGTCTAGGCTATAGAAATTTAAAAACAACAATGTGATTAACCATGAGCCTCTACTTTCCATCTAGGTATTTGGATCACAGTTTGCTTTTATCTTAATATGTGAATGTGGGTCCAGAGAATCAAAGCTTATGCTTGGTTTAATGCTTACAATATGAGCCTTTGAACAAATAAAATTAACTCTTGTAGTGTGACAAAACAAACAAACAAACAAAAAACCTGGGGATCTAATAATGCAAAATCTTAGGATTTGCCAAATATGGGTGGTAGGGACACAGGTATTCATTAAATAATTTTCCTTAATTTTAAAAGTAACATTTTATAATACAGTAACATTTTAAATACAGTATCATAAAAGTTGAAAATGAAATGTCCTCTTATCCTTCTCTGTTAGGATATATGAAATATTCTTTCTCCAAACTATATTCTACAAGCAAAGTATCACTCAATATAAGTAAATTTTACTTTAACCATAAATTTAAGAAAGATTTCTGCAACCATTTTTAAAGACTTCTAGAAGAGATTCTAGGAATCTGTTCCATATACATGCCCATTTATGTTAGTCAATCTATGTATTTAAACTTTTTGATGGCTTGTAATTCATTACATCAAAGGCATTTTACTGCTTTTCAATTATTAGGAAATAGTCTTAATCATTCTGTTAAAAGTATTTCAAAGAAACTAATTGGTTGTCTTCTCACCCTGAAGCTTTTTAACCTGATGTAGACCCACTTCTCTAATTTTGGAGTGATTGCCTGTGCTTTTGGTGGGTCTTGTTTAAGAAGTCTTTGCCTACTCCAGGTTTCCAAGAGTTTTCCCTGTGTTTGCCACCAGTAGTTTTATATTGTAAGGTTTTATGTTTAGGTCCTTGATTAATTTTGAGTTGATTTCTGTTAATGGTGAGAGACAGGGCTACATTTTCATTTTTCTGTGGTGGATATCCCATTTATCCAGCATCATTTTCTGAATACATCTTCTTTTCCTCACTGAAGTGTCTTGTGCCCTTTTTCAAAAATCAGTTGGCTCTAAGTTTTTAGGTTTATTTCTGGGTTTTCATTTCTGCTCCATTGGTTTACTGCCTATTTTTGTACCAATATCATGCTGTTTTGATTATCACAGCTTTGTAACATATTTTGAGGTCAGAAAGTGAGATGCTTCCTACTATATTCTTTTTGCACAGTATTGCTTTGCCACTGTGGGGTGTTTTATGATTTCAAACACATTTTATTATTTTTTTTCTATTTCTGTGAGGAATATCACTAGTAGTTTGACTGAAATTGCATTGAACTTTTAGATTAATTTGGGTAGGATTGACATTTTGATAACATTATTCTTTAATTCTAGGAACATGGGATGTCTTTCTACTTTTTTGTATAGTTTTCAATTTCTTTTTTAAAGTTTTGCATAGTTTCCTTATAGAGGTCTTTCATGTCTTTGGTTATGTACATATTTTATATTTTTTTGTGGTGTACATGAGATTGCTTTCTTCTATCCTATCTCAAAAAATAATTTTTCCACCCTAAAATTCCCCTGGCTGCCTCTAGTCACCCCTTCTTCCAAAATTCCTGGCAACTGCTGATATTTTTCCTGTCTCCAGTTTTGTCCTTTCCAGAAAGTCATACTGTGGAATTATATAGCATATAACCTTTACACATTGGTTCTTTTCACTTAGTAATGTGCATATTAGGTTCCTCCAGGTATTTTCATGGTTTGATAACTCATTTCTTTTTAGCAATCAATATTATTCCATTGCATGCATGTACCATGTTTATTCATTTATTCACCTATGAATGGCAAGTTGGTTGCCTCCAGTTTTGGGTAATTATGAATAGAACTATTATAAACCTCCATGTGCAGGTTTCTGTATGGACATAAGCATTCCACTCATTTGGGTAAATACCAAGGAATGCAATTTTTCTGAATCATATGGTAAAAATGTGTTTAGTAAGAAACTGCCAAACTATCTTCCAAATATAGCTATACAGTGTTCTAATATTAAAAATTAGCAACTGGGACCAGTAGTTAGCGTAATGGCTATGTCACTGGATTCCCACGTAGTCGACCGCTGTTCGAGTCTCAGACCCGGTGGCTTAAAACTCACACCGGGCACATGTGCGTGCGTGCCCAAGATCCCGAGAGAAGAATGGAGGAGAAGGGATTGCGGCATGGCCATCCCCCCTGGAGGGTGATTTCTCACTTTCTGTCTCTCTGTCTCTCTCTGTCTGTCTGGCGAGGGCTTGCACCCTATGGCAAATAAATAAATAAATTAATTAATTAACAACTAAGTGAAAATCACACCAACCCATTTTACTTTGGAAAATACCTTAGGCAGGCAGCATGTTGAGACTGATATTTTATAATTCAAAAGCCACTGAACTTGGCGCTGACTCTGTGGCACAGTGGTTAGGATATATAAATCCCACATGTCTGGCCCCACGGTTTGAGTCCTTGGCCTGATGGCTTGAGAAACATGTGAGGCACAAGTGTGTGTGCCCCAAATTCCAAAATGATGAAGAAATGGAGAAGGGATTTTGGTATGACAATTCCCCATGGAGGGTTGCTTTCTCTTCTTCCTCTCTCTGTCCCTCTTTGATTTGCATATGTACCAGCTAGAAACAAACAAACAAACAAAAAAAACAATAAGCTCTAAGTCCTGTGAGGTTAGAAAGCTTTCTAGTGTTTGCTATATTTCCAATAATATCCCCAGCCTCTAGAACAGGGTTGGTACCCAGTAAATTCTCATTAAATGTTCGTTGAATAAATAAATAGTCCAAATGGAAAAAAAAAAAAAGTCTCTCCTTTAGTTTTGTATTAGAGTTCTTTGTGTAGTTAGACAGTGAAGTGAAGACTCATCTTTAGAGAATGTTGCGTGAAAAATAAGCATTTTTAAATAATAGAATCTCACGCAAAGTCTTTGCCCTATAAAAAGTATGAAGGCCTTGGACAGAGAGAGGCAAAATGGATTCTACACTTTCTTCTTACTCTGGAGCATGTGTTCATTGTGTGGAACAGGGGACAGAATCCTTTACACTATTTAAATAGTTGTCTCTCTAGTTGCCATGCACGTACAGTTGAATTTACATAAATTAAATGCACATAAGCTGAGACTCCACTATAATTGCAAAACCACTGCATTGGAAATAAGCTTCCACTGAAATCACATTAGAAACCAGAAAGATGAAATTAGACTTAGAAACATATTTAGCCCCATCAAGAGGTAGATTACAGAAAGTTTATAAAACAGCACTGATACACATAGCAGGCCACACAGCACCTAATAGAACAGCCTTACCCCCTCAACAAGGAGACGGAAGCTGTTGACAAACTTCAAGGAATGGACTATGCGCCATTCAAACCTTTAGACTCCAGTTCTGCAGACTTAAGTGGCTGTGAAAACAAGCCATTCACCTGTTCATCTGCTCTCAGTTTCCTAACTGTAATAGAGGCATAATAATACTTTCTGTATATGGTTATTGAAAGCAGAGTGACTCTATATGGCATGTCTAGCCTTTTTCTCACTTGCCAAACAAAAGAAAACCATCATAATTGTTCTCTAAGCCTAGGTATGAAATATTAGAATTTATTCCTATCTTGTTACTGGTGTGTTGATCTTAAGCTATCCCCAAACCTTATGCTTCCCATCCACAACACAAGCTAAGATACTATTTAATATTTATTAAGAATCCACAGGGCCCTATGAATTGCATAAATACGGCTTAGATGACTGGCCGTTATTTTTCCCTCTCCCTTACCAGGCAAATGTGAGAAGCTAAATTAGTCACTTATCATAAAGTTCTCTGAAAACATTAAAGTCTAAAGAAATGCTTGATAATTGTTCTTAGCCATCTGGCACTAAGTGAGGCTCATGAACTTACATGAACCATTTGGTAAAAATCCAAAAACGTCTTTCTTAATTTTACATCTCACTTACTGAAAGTTCCAAGTTGAGAAATTTCTGAGGAGAAATAGCTTATAAAAAGAAAAACAAATGGATAAAACTTTGAACTTGTCCACATTCACAAAGAAAGGCTTACAAAACATCAACCTTAATCATGCAGTTTTCATTAGTGAGCCTACAGTGGCAACATCACACCCCTTACCTCTCCAATATGTGTGCACACAAACACAGAATCATACATAATACCCATTATAAAGAATAAATCGTGCTTGCTTTTCTTTCTAAGTCTTTTCACATGATTAACAAGACATCATCTTGGTGAGATACAAGCAAAAATGCCACTAAGAGGGCCAGTAGTGATGTGGAGGTTGGGGCAGCTAGATCCCACATGGCTTACTATGCGGTTCAAGGTTTGGATTTTGTAGCTTGAAAAACACGTTAAACATGTGTGCATGCATGCCAAAAATTCCAAGAGGAGAATGGAGGAAAAGGAACAGTGGTGTTGTCATCCCCTTAGGGGTTGACTTCTTACTTTCCCTCACTCTCTGTGTCTCTCTCAGCAAGCCCAGTCACCCTATAGCAAAAAATAAATTAAAAAAAAAGAGGAAGAAGAAAAGATAATAAAAATAAGCCACTAAGCTTGTCAATGCCTTTTACATGAAACATAGCACTAGATCTACTATGGATCTCTCTTCTTTCCTAGACTGAACTGGTAGAAGCAGATCAGATCTAAACTTGCATGGGTTATTATAACTCTATTATAATAGCCTCCCAATCTTTAATAAACGCATCTTTGGCTGTTCTCAACCCATTGCCTACTCTATAGCTGGAAAGAACTTTTAAAAATAAACCATTCCTACTTCTCTGTTTGAACGTTTCAAAGGCTACTCTTAGAATAAAATAATCAATTCTTGGTATTTCCCTTTATTTTTCTTCACAACAGGGTCTCACACTACAATTCTCCCTCAGCTTTTCCTATACTGTCAGGACCACTAGCACATGTGCAAAGTGCACAAGCAGGTAGACCTGGAAACTGAACCACAACCTTCAATATGGCCTCCAGCATTAGAGGGTGTCGCATTACTGCTATGCCACAATAGCTGGATCAAAATCCCCAGTTATTAACATTGCTCAGAAGATTCTCTGAGATCCAACCTCTTCTACTTCAGCAGCAGCCATCTTGGACCCCACCCTCTATCTACTCTGAGCACCAGCCATGCTGGCCGCCACTTCTTTACTATCAGGTGCCATGCCGTGTCTGGCCTCAGCGTCTTGAGCATCTCGGAAACAGAAGAGAGAATTTTTGCCCTACAAGTTCTCAAAAGCAAATATGAAACCAGATATGGGGTGATTTGTAAATAACTCTCCCCACCTTGTATAAGAATTTTATGAGAAGATTGAATCCAATGTTTCAGGGATATCCCAGAGCTTATTTATAGTACTTTCCTTCCTTTATTAGTGTAAATATATCTAATTTGCTAAAAATATTTTCTAATAAATTTTTCTCATCTAAGGTTTCTCTCTCATTTTTTCCTTTCCACACCAAATCTCAGAATCCTCACAACATATTTACTCTCACAATTTATATAAGCTAGCAACCTGGATGCTAAACTCACTCCTCAAACAGAATGGGAATCAACTGAGCCCCTCTCCTGGAGTAGTTAGAAGAACATTACTTATCTTTCAATGATTTTATGACAAGCTCCAGCTTCTGAAAATTACTGGATATTACTCTAAAAATAAAACATTACAGATAATTACCCCTCAGAATGGAACAAATCATTATATTAATTTGAAAAGTTATCTTGGATATGGGGGAGAGAGCACTCATTTGAAAAAAAATCCAATATACATGAAAAAGCTCATTTCTGAGAGGAAATATGAGAACAAAAAATTATTTCATGTTTTCTGAAATTCATTTTGCTAATGCTAATAACCAATCCAATGCAGTGGTATCCTTGAGCCCTGGAAAAGAATTATTGAAAGTATGTCACAGGAAAAGATGGAAAGAACATTATAAATGAGTGGAAAAGTATCTTTTTAATTTTGAAAGAAGATACTAGCTGAGAATATTGGGAGTTAGGGACTCAGTACAATAAGGTATAATAGGACCATTATAATCCCAAGAAAAGAAATATAAAACATTAGAGGTCAGCAAAATAGAATTAGGGAAATCATTAGTTAATAGTAAAAATAAAACCTAAATCATATCCATATGTATTGATTCATTTCTTTCCTAACAGATGTATCTAAAATACTCACCTGAGGAAAAATAAGTAATATGTTCAAGATAGCAGTGTTGTGATTTGAGTCAAGGTGACTTGGTGCTAGTGTCTACAGTCATAACCATGGAGCTGTTCCTCTTCTCATATCTTAGAGAAAGTTAGCACAAAGAGATGTTGACTATGACATTTGCCACTGGGCCTTAAATCAAAGGTGAGCTTGTAGTTCCTGATAATGCAGCAACAGAAACTCAGAATACTGTCTAAATGAAAAGAACAGTTTCCAGAATTTTTTTTGACTCTCCCTAAATGGTGTAAGATTTCCCAATTCCTAATCCAAAGTTGTCCTAAGGAGCCACAACTCCTAATTTTGAAATAGATATGTAGTACCTTTGAAATACTTGTTATGGTGATGATCAGTTAGAAACTAGTTTGTGAATGATTTGGTAGAGTAAGTTTAAGACCCTATGGGATCACAAATGAAAGGACCACTCACACCTGGGGGCATCTGAGAGAGGCAGCCTCCATGAGACAAAGGCCAAAAGAAGTCTGGCTAGATGCAAGAAGAAGAAGAAGGGAAGAGATATAAAGGCCATTCCAGGCAGAAGATGCCACAGATAGAAAAGCCTGGAAAACAGAACCCTGAGCTGTCACGGAACCTGGAGAAGTCCTATATGAATAGATGAGTTACACATTTGAGGATGGAACATGCTAGCCAATCACAAGCAATGAATAACTAAATTGGGATGAGGTCACATGGAGATGTGCAGGCAACACTAAGGGGTTTAAACACATTAAGCTATGGTCAGAGTTGAAGAAAGGGCAAGCCTTCTATCACTAATTCCTTTCTTCCACTCCTCCCTATCCATTCCCCTTCTCCAGTATACCACCCATGCCATAAAGAAATCAAAGAGGCCAACTAAACTGAACAACTGAAATCTGCAAAGGAGTAGAAAGGAAGAGCATAAAATCAGCAGAACTGAAAGTAAAAAGAGAAGAAAGAATGGTCCAAAGGAAGGGTTTTACTTCTCAAGAAGCCAACTACAGGGCAACTCAGAATGAGGAGATCAAAAGACCTGGTAGTGGTGTGTTGAAATGAGTCAGCAAGAACAACTTTTTTAAGTTTCCAGGGATTTTTTTTGAACCAGTTGTGAAATCTCTGGTAATTTGAAAGCAGGCATATTAGAAACATTTATGTGATGAACTGACAAACGCTATAAAACAGGGCTTTTCCTTTTGGAGAGGTGGTTTACCAGCACATCACTATCGATACTCACTGAGGACTGGTTTTTATTGTTAGAAGGAAATAAATAATAGAAAGTGCCACTTTTGAAATGTCCCATTACTATATGGACTCTGTATATTAGAAAACAGAGTATAAACCTGAAGTAATAAACCATTGTCCATTGCCCTGGTACCCCACATTGGCTTAGCCCACTCAAGTATAAAGGAGGAAAACAGATTTTCCAGAGATTTTCTGACTTGCCCAAACCTTGAACTTGACCGACCCTCTTATCTATGAATATAGCTCCACAAGATTTATGAAACAAAAGTAATGTAGTTGCTTACAAAAAGCAGTATGACTTCTTAAAAATTTCATCTGTAGATATTAACTCTGCCAAAGATAATCTCATAGACGTCAATGGCCTTAAAGTCAACACATTAGAAGTTTTATATGGCTATTTCAAATAAATAAAAGTAAGAACAAGTCATAAAGATTCCATATAGTATTTGAGAAATAAATACCCAGCAAATGTCATTACTAACTAATATTTACAGCAGATCACACTTTTTAATCTAATGTTAACACTTTCTATATGTACCAGGCATCCATTCTCATAGCAAAATCTATTTTGTTACAATTATTATCCTCACTTTAAAGTTGAGAAAAGTCAAGCTTATAAGTTACATAGTAGGCCCAAATTTTGGAGATGAGAGGCAAGAGTTCCTAGCCACTGATTCTATAGCAAAAGCCATTCAGCCTTATATGCATCTGTTTGTTAAGATATTAAATGCCCTTAGATAATGCTATGGAATGCAAACAGTAAAAAGACATTTAAGATAAAATAGTAAAAATTTACATTTTGAAAATTAGGCAGTAATAATATTTATTAGAAGGCATTCTTCCTGGTTTATTCCTGCTTTTCTGTCAAAATAATTGGAAGGACTCAGGATCAGAAAGAATTAATTTACTGCAACAGAAACTGTAAGTAGCCTATGGTATACCATCTCACCAAATAAGACAATGCTCTCCTTTTTTTTTTTTTTTTCTGTTTCTTTCTTTTTTTCTCTCTGCTAGCAGGAGAGAGACTGAGAAAGACAGTGAGAGAGAAAGTGATAAATAACCCCTCCCCCCACAGGAAGAATAGCCACACTGCAGTCCCTTCCCTTCCGTTCTCCTCCTGGGATCTTAGACACATGCACACATGTATGTGGCATGATTTCTCAAGCCCCCATGTCCGAGACTTGAACAGCAGTTGGCTGTGTGGTAGTCTGATGCCTTAACAACCACACTACCTGCTGCTCCTCTTCATTCTTTTTATAAAATCGATGGACTGATACCCATGTTATGGTAAACAACTGAAGCTACTAGACAGCTCTCTTGTATCTCACACATTTCTATCCCCATCAGTCCAGTTGTAAGGCAACAAGAGTCAACTCTGTTTGTTCTCAAACTTGTTACATTTATTCCTGTTTGTAAAATCACACGTTTCTACAACATTTACTGTAAACACTGTGTAAATCAATAAAATGTGTGGGGGAAAAAACAGAATTGTTCCCATGCAGAGTAAGTTGAAAAACAGTGGTAGAAATACAACCCATAATGGCAGAAAATGTTAACCTGCTTGAAAAATACACCCATAAAGTGCAGTAGGACTTAAGAGCAGGAAAAGGAGAGAAAGATCAACTACTTTCAGCTGCTTTAAAGGATGCATGAGAAGATTAAAAGAGAGTTTCATGGAGAATGTTTTTGGTTTAACTTTGAAGAGTAACTAGCATTTCAAAAAGTGGAACTGAGACAAATCTAAGTTAATATAATCAAGTCTGGTCCATGGGTAGGATCTAATCTAGATGAGAATAATAAACATATTCTTTCAGAGAACTATTTTGAATTCACACAGAATAATAAATAAATAAAGGGAGACCTGTAATATCAGCATATTATTTCAAGAAAGATTTTAACCTGAAAACATGGAAAGCAGCTAGTATTTCCATGAAAACCTTGAAATTTTTGTAAGATATGTTGCATTTTCCTAGGCAGAGGGTCCCACAGCTTCCTATCCAAATAGAATTTAGAAACAATGTCTTAGAGATTCATTCCAAGGAGAATTGACGGGCTAATAAGGTAGTTACAACCAGTCTCCCAGAATAAATATTAGAAGTTAGTCATCATTGACAGCTTTGTGTGCTTTTGCATATTGACAACAGATATCAGAAGTAACGGGCAGTGACTTTGGAAAGCAGAAAAAAATAATGCTAGGCAGAAAAATAAAGTGAAGGGACCATTTATCACATTCAGAAAAATTCTTACTATACCTAAGCCTGTGGACAAGGACTCTTCAACATGGAGAATAAATGTCAAGGGGGAGAAATATGCTCTATAATCAAAGAAGAGCATAAGCAGAAGGCTATGCATTTTAAAGAATTTAAGTCTCTTACCCATAAGATACTAGATAAACTAAAATAATGTATCACTAGAGAGTCATCAAACTAAAGATGAAATTCAGAGTGTTGTGTTTTCATATACTCAACATCACTAACAGACAGACAGACTTTATGAACATATCAGTGGGCAAGAAAGAGAAGCAGTTGTTATCTGTCTCCCAGAAATTTAGGGGATACATGTGCCCACTCTGATAGGTTCTAAAATCCTACTTTTATTGGTGTGCTTCAAAGTAGTGAGCAGTTAAATATAGATCATTAGTCAGTGCATGTTTAATTATATATCAGTATTTCTTGAACATTAAAAATGTCTGCAGTTCAACTACCCCACACAGCAGGCCCCATTTTCTATTCATTCAGCTTGGAATGATGTAGTTGCAAAATATGTTGTTCCAGATTAAAATCTGTTTGATAGTACCCCATGGAGCTGACTTCCAGGGAAAACCAAAATACACCCACTTCATCTCAGGGAGAATATAAACTCCTGCTTTAAACCTCTCTACATTCCACCTAGATTCCATAGCACAGCCTTCACGACTGGCCTTTTCTCTCCACCTCTACTTATTACACAAAAATTCCAGTTCTTATACAGCTGGCCTTTCAAATTCAAGTATGTCATAATGGCTAACCTTTTCATTTAAATAATCACAACTAGGGTTTGAGGTCCTGCCTCTATACAGAAGCAGATCTTCAGAGATTGGGATCACTGCTCATAGTCTCCAACACAATATTATTCTGCCCGATCCTAAGTGCTCTTTTGTAAGGAGAGAACATCCCTCAGAAGGGAGAAAAAAAATTACAGTGCTTAAGTCCTAAATATTGGACAAAAGAACCAGAAAAAAAAATTTTAAATATGTAAGTGGTACTTGGAATAATTTACTTGATTACACGTACTGCAAGTATTTTCCTTCATGTTTTTGTAATGAACCTGACCATGAAAAAACAAATTTACGTCTGTCGTCTGTGTCATTATGAGCTGAGCTCATTTGGTGCGGAAAACCTACAGTTTAATTGCTTGATTTAAATTTGGCTAGTAGAATGCATACTGAAACATTACTCTTTTAATTATGTTAATTTATAACTGAAAAGCTAAAATTACAAAGGCAATAACATTAATTATTTACTTGCCCATTAAAGTTGAATATACATTACCAAGCTAATTGGCTTCATAAGTCTGCCAAAAATTTTAAAAACAAGTTTGTTCACTGATTTATATGGGGAAAGCATACATATTCTTAGAGGATTACTTGGTTTTTACTAGATTACACGAAAATATGTGTAAAGTACTTTCTTTATATGATACACCATATATTTCCTTCTTTCCTTTGTTGTATAAAATACATTTTTAAAAAATGAAGTAAGGGATAAAGGCAATTATTTATTCAGTGATTTTTTCTGCATTGCGCTTTACATAAATTATCTCAATCCCAGAATTGAATAAAATTCCAACTTTTTAAGCATTTTCCTTTTTTAAAGATGAGGAACCCAAGGTTTAGAAAGATCTGAAAAATCGGAAAAACAAGTTTATAAGACAATCAGGCAAATGCAGGACTTTCTCTAAAAAGAACTAGGATTTTACTATTTCTGCTCTGTTGTCTTCATGTCTGTTATTCACAGCACAATGGACAACTGCTGACTCATATGACTTCCTAAGAAGACCTGCTTCCGTGTCAACATAAAATTGTTTAAGGATGTTGGTATAAAAAAAATAACCATAAAACACAACCAAAAGTACAAAAATCACATGCCAGTGCTCATCCCAATGATCTAACACCAGAAAAAGAGAAGAAAATAAATCCACCAACTACACTTAGATCTTGTCTCTCAAAGTGGGATTCAATAGGCAGGTCCCTCTTAGATGTAACTCAGCAAGAGAACTTAGAAATTATACATTATAATGCCCATGTTATATATAGCCACTTGTGGGCACATTGTAAAGATCAAATGTGAAATGGGATAAGAGCTATACAAATGATCCACCATTATATAAATGGGACTTAGTACAATTAGAATAAGACAGTTTGGCACCTAAATTTACATGGAAATTACTCTGGGTTTACATGGAGATTACAATTTAGCTAAATTCCCATATAACCTCAAAGGCTTATTGAATTTTCTTAACATATAGTAAGGTTAGCCAGTAACTGGTCCACAGGAAATAAAATTAATTACTATGTAACCTTAACAAGGACAATTAGCAAGAAGTCTTTAATTAGCACACAATAAAATATTCTGAAATAAGAATGCCTTCGAAAGGACCTGGGTCATTGTATTCATTAATATTTTAAACACGTTTTTTTATAACTGAAAAAAAAACCGAAATATTAAGCATGTATTTATGCATGCACACATTACATAATACGACAAAATTGCAATGGTTATAAAGCAATTATGGCTATATTAATATGTAATGAAAAGAAAATTTGTGCACTTTCTAAGAAAGATTTAAATTATATTTTGAATGCCTGCAAGTCTACTAGGAAATAAAATAAGGTTTTACCTTAGGTTACTCCTGGAAACATTTCCAAATGTAACCTGGTGATGTTAGATATTTTCTATGGTAGTTCTAAATCTAATAGTTATCTTCTTAGATTGCCTTTGAACACTTTATTTATCACTCATCATGATGAATTTTTGCTGGGAATAGCGGTTGGGGACTAAAATCAACAATTTAGGTTTAAATTGTATGTTGGTTCTTTTCCTTATTCAATGTTTAAGGACTTTAAGCTATTTGTCTATGGAAAGACACAGTGATTTCCAAATAGCGGGAAAAGACCATGCACATTTTTATACCCCTTACATCATTGAAACTGAAACAGTTTTTATTACATGTTAAACTGAAAAATAAATAAAGACATAAATTTATGTATCTAGCATTTAAGTAGTACTAAAAGAATTGTAAAATCCTGAGATCTATGGCATAGTTCTTCAAATTAGCAAAATAACTTATCGCCACCACCTACGGCAGAATAACATTATTCGGCATCACACCTGGGCATGACATCTCACTGGCCTATCTACCCTTCTCACGTGTGAAGTCTGAGATAGGTGGGGTCTTAGATATGGCTTTCTATCCAGTTCTGTTAATTATCCTGTAATCACAGGAATCTGGATCTGAAATAGCATTAAGACCTTACAATTGAACTAGGAGTGACTAAAATTTACCAAATCTAGAAAATCCAATCCAGTTAATAAAACTTGCATACTGATAACACTTACAAATCACACAGAAATCTTGTAGCAAGTTATAGTAAAGGTAGCAAATATGGTCTTTGGGTGAACTAATAATATTATGTCACGGTTTGCTTGTTCAAATGTGAGCTTTGAAATATGGAAAAATACTTTTTAATCCCACACAGTTTTGCCTCTCTTGAAATATTAATTTTTGTAAGTGGACATTGTGAAGGAGGAAAACAAATAAATATAAATGAGTGGGCTCTCATTGAGTTCCTAAAGAAAATGTTACTTAAAAGCTTCTATAATCCTCTGTATAAACTGTAATTGCTTTATGAAAGAGAGAATGAATGAATGAATGCCTGATTTACTAGACAAAGCATCAGCATTTCAGAAAATCTACAGAATCATATGTGTTGCTAAATAAACAGGCATCAACATTGGTTTATGTGTGTGACTTCTGAGAAATTTCTCAGAATGTGCTAGACTCTGGGTTTTTTTTGGAAAAGTTTTTGCTATAGGGCGTGTGCACTCACCAGAAAGACAGAGGGACAGAGAGATAGAAAGTGAGAAATCACCCCCCAGGGGGAATGGCCACTCCACAATCCTTTCTCCTCCATTCTCCTCTCGGGATCTTGGGCACGCACACACACGTGCCTGGCATGAGTTTAAGCCACTGGGTTCGGGACTTGAACCACAGTCGACTACATGGGAGTCCAGTGACATAGCCATTACGCTAACTGCTGATCCCTGAAAATGCTAGAGTCTGGATGCATACATCTACTCACTTGAGTCAACATCATACAATATATAGAACTATTCCACTAAAAAAAAAAAAAAAAAAAAAAAAAAAGACTTTTGGATACACTAGTTACATCAAATAAGGAAGAATTAAAAAAACTATGAAAGAATGCTTCAGCAATATCGAGGAACCCTGGCAACTGACTAAACCACATCCTTTCGAGCATATTACACATTCTCTCACATGAAAGAACAATCAAGAAATCTTTATTTTCATCTGGAGGGCAAATTCATCATTGGATGGAGGTGTAACAGCTTGGTTGATGGAAGACGGTTAACATGGAAGGTACGTTAAAATATTTGATATACTGGCAACCTTCTAATTTTCTTGTTCTTTAGGCTACCAAGGCAACTATCTGGAAATACGCTCAATACATTTCCTAAAAGTTCTGACCACAAAAACTTAAAAATAATCAATGAAAAACTTTCCTATTTATATGACATTTATTCTACAAATATTTATTGAACTTGGGCTAGAGTTATTCACAGTCCTAGTTGTAACAGACGTACAAGTATGATGAAGGAAACTTAAAAATGTTATGAGCTTAGATGCAGTCAATGATTTTCTTATGGGTCATACAAAAACACAGTTATAAACACACACACACACACACACACACACACACAGAGAAAAAGAGAGAGAGAGAGAGAGAGAGAGAGAATGGGAGATACCAGTAGATTGAGCCTCCATTTGTAAGTAGTATAAATTAATCAAAGAATTATTGTTCCAATCTAAGATTCTTTTTGGATCTTTTTTATCCATTATATTTTCTCTCTGACTTTCAAAAAGTATCTGAAATTATAGGACCTTCCTACAGCTTGAATTATAGCCAGAAGCTACAATGTCTTACAGTAAATACACCGAAGAACGTGATAAGAACTGGTGAAAAATGCTGTGCAATTTAAACAATAAAAGTACATTTACAGAAATGGCACAGTGGTTGGCTTCCCAAACTTTCATTTTCAAATATAAAAGGTAGAAACATCTATGAGTAAATCAAAGGAGCTATAAGGATTCATTAGGGGAGAATGTTTTAAGTTACGATAATGGTATATTTTTATGCTCCATTTGTTACTGGAGATCAAACAATATACCCTCTATCAAACTTGTAGCTTTCTCCATCTTCTCACATTTTCCTAGTCAACTCATGGCACACCAGTGCGATAAGGAACCTATATGAAAGCTAAGATTTCACCACATGTAACAAGTAAGTTTCATCCTGTGTGCCCTAAATTGATTAGTGGGAAATGACACATGTCATTGTAGGAAAATGTCAAAGTGAATTCTTATGAGGCAAGTCCATCATCTGAACTTCATCTTTCTGAACAGAATTGGGCTTTCAATGCTTTCCCTGTCTCAGTTGGTCTAGTCTGCTATGACAGAATACCTAGATTGGGTGGCTTAAACAACAGAAATGTATTTCTCACAATTCTGAAGACTGGAAGGTTGACATCAGGATATCAGCATGGGTGGGTTCTGGTTAGAGCCCTCTTCCTGCCTTATAGACAGTCACCTTCTCACAAATTCCTTACATGAAGAAGAGAGAGGTCATATCTCTGATGTCTCTTCTTGTAAGAGTACTACTCCCATTCCTGAGGGCTCCCATTCCTGAGGGCTATCTAATCACTTCCTATAGACCTCACTTCCAAATACCATCACACTGAGGAGTAGGCTTTATTGGAGGAGGGAGGACACAAATCCTTAGTCCATAGTGTCCTCTGAAATCAAGGCAGATTGTAGTAGTTTTTGCCTTATCTACTAGTATTCATACTACTTTGATGAAACAAAAGTATTCAATGAGCTTTTAAAAATCTGTCAATTCATACAACCCAACAGAGTTCATCTTTCTATCTTTCCTCACTCTTTGCACATTGCTTAATTAATGCTTGTTGAAAAATGATTTACCAATCCTTAATTTATCTTTTTTGAAACTTGAAATTTTAGGGGCTGGCTGGTGGTAATAGTGGTTAAGGGCACTGGACTCCCACATGGCCAACTGTGGTTCAAGTCTCAGACCTGGTGGCTTGTTTCCTTACTCTCTCTCTCTCTCTCCTCTCTCCCTCTGTGGTCAAATTAAAATAAATAAATACATAAATAAAGTTAAATGAAATAACTATTAAAAAAATAGATAAAACTTGGAATTTTAATCTAACATGTGCCATTAAAGAAAAGCACTATTGAAGAAGGGACAAGTGATGATACTGTGTGATCAGACATTATAAAGGTGATTGTTCCTGGGTTTCTGCAAGACATAAAAATGCTTAGGCCAGCAACAGTGCTGCAATGGTCACACAAGGCTCTGCAATGCTGAGGCCATATGGGAAGGACCCAGGTTTGCACACCCAAGTCTCCCTGGTTAGGCTGGGTGTGTACATGTGTTCCCATGATCCTGGCTGAGTAGGCTGGGCACAGGAATATGGCATGGAGACCCTACTGGTGATAAAAGTAAAAAAGAAATAAAGATGCCTAGTGCTTCCTATCCCAGGCCAAAGAATTGAACCATAAAACAAAGGCGTCCACTTACAACATAATAGAGATATCTGTTGATATGTTGGACGTATTTCTCATCTCCTTGCTCATGATTAAAGTTTGCAGATTCTCAGAGAATAATATTTGATGATAAGTTGGTTGATCACAAAGTTACAAAAACAATTTTTAAAAATCCAAATCTTTTTCATTCTTTTTCTATTTTAAGCAAATCTTAGTCTTTGTTAGCATCTTGAAGGCACTAAGACAAAACCAATATACTTATTTTACTCTGTATTAATCAGCAGGCTGGGCTATATCAGTGCTTCACTGCTTCCCCTCATGCTCTCACATGAACAGTTTTGCAAAAAGTTGTTTTAAATCATGCTTATCTTTTTTATTTTTTTTATTATGCCAGTGGGCATGGAGGAGTTAACACTCTGAATCTCTGACCCAGACTGGAGATTGGGCATGGTCTTTTATGGGGGAATTAGGGAGGGGATGTCTCCAGATGTAAGGAATGGGGAAGGGGCTCAGAACCTGCCCGAAAATGGAGGTGGCAGAGAAGCAGGAAATCAAACCTATTCAAGGTTTCCATTTACCCTTAAGCTCTGGGGAGGGGCAGTAAGGTTTGTTTTTGTTTTTGTTTTTTGTTATGTTTTGTTTTGTTTTGCCATTACTTTGCAGTAGTACAAAGTACAAATGTTGACAACTTTTTCACTGCATAGAAAAATATAAAAAAGTGGTGTATTATCTATTACTGCTTAATAAATTATGGGGCTTAAAACAATACACGTTTGATATCTTACAATTTTTATAGACCAGAGATCTGGGTGCAGCTTAGCTTAGTATTCTGCCTCAGCATCTCCTAAAAATGCAATTAAGATGTTGGCCAGAGTTGGAGTCTTGGGTGAAGCTCAGATAGAGTGAATTCCACTTTCACCCTCACATGGTGGTTGGCAGGGTTCAGTCCTTTGCAGACTGTAGGACTCCCTTGCCCTGTGTACCTAATTGTGAGGCAGTTTCTTCCTCAGAGCCAACAAGAGAGTTGATGGAGAAAGTGCTAGCAGGTATGTTACTATGTCTTGTATCTTAATCACAACAGAAACATCCTGTAATCCGGAACATATACCGTTGGCTAGAAGCAAGTCTCTAGGACAGCTCATCTCCAGGGAAGAGATCACACAGAATGCAGATACCAGGAGGTAGGAAACATTAGGAGACTGTGCCATGCTGGGTATGCAAACAAATGTGGGAGTTTATTTTCTGTATGCACATTGGGAAGTCTACATTTCCCATTTATGATATCACACCCATCTCCCAAATACAGTGTAGATGTATCTACTTCATTCTTTTTCTATTTTTTTTTTCCCTCTTTAATTTGCCATGGTGGTGGATATGCTTGCCAGAGACGGAGAGAAAAGAAAGTGAGAAAGCACTCCGGATGGGGTATAGTCAGGCCACAATCCCTTCTTTTCTACCTCTCCCTTTCTTCTGGGTTCTGGGAATGCAAATACATGTACCCAGCATACTTTTTAAGTCATCGGATCTGAGACTTGAACTGCATAGTCAGGCATGAAGGATTCAGCTGCCTTAACCACTATGCCACTGGTTGATCCTAATTTATAGACACTTGGCACTTACACATTTCACTAGTTTTCTCTGCTGTATATTTCAAATGTCTTCAATACTTTTTGGCTTTTTATCTCCAGGTCCAGAAAGTGGGAATAATCTTACTTCTTCAGGTTGTAGAAGATTACTACTGGCAGGAAACTCAATGGGATTGATGTTATTATTTCAACTTACTGTCTATAAGACACACATAGTTTGGCTCCAAATATCACTGTAAATATAACTACCTAAGTTTAGTTTCTTTAAAAAATGTCTTCAGGAGTGCACACTGGTTAATGTTGCTACACGGAAGCCTGAAGCCAGATCTAAGACTTGGGGTCTATTCTTGGTCCACCTGAAAATCTGGGGGTGGTGGCACTTACCTGTCATCCCAGCTACTCGGGAATCTGAGGCAGAAGAATTGTGTCCACAGCCAGTGGACAACAGAGTAAGACCCTGTCTGAGAGAGTTGAATGTAGCGGCGTTAACCTGTACTATCAGATACCTGAGAAGCTGAGGGCAGGGGGAGTGTGACCAAGTGAGACCCTGTCTAAATAAAAAGAAAAAGAAAAAAAAATGCTTTGCTGTGGAACCACAAAATATAACCAATTTATGTGTGCTAAAACTAAACAAGTTGACAGAGTACTAAAATAGAAGACCTAACTAGGACCCAGAGTTTCCTAACATAATGAACAAAAGTCCAGGATACAATAAAAATTATCCTTCATACCAAGCACCAAAAAAAAAAAAAAAATCACAACTTAAATGAAAAGACAATCAAATGATACTGACACCAGTACGAATCGGATGCTAGAATTATGTAACAAGATTTTAAAGAGTTGTCATAGAAATGCTTCAACAACCAATTACAAACTCCCTGAACACAAATGAAAAAATAAGAAGTCTTAGCAAAGAAATGTTATAAAACAAATCCAAATTAGAAACTATAAAAGTAAAAAAGAATACTGTATCGGAAATGAAAAATTTTGAGAATGTGTGCCATAGCTGAGTGGAAATGACAAAGGATAGAATCTGTGAACCTCAGGACTAAATAATGGAATCGATTCACTCTTAACAATGTAGAATGAATACTAATGGGCCAGCTCCACAGCCTAGGGGTTAAGGCAGCTGGATCCACATGGCCAACCACACAGTTGGCGTCCCAGGCCCAGTGTCTTGAAAAACATGCTTTGCATATGTGTGTGTGTGTGCACCCATAATTCCAAAAGGAAGAGAAATGGAGAAGGAAGTGCAATGTGGCCACCCCTTGTTGGTGATGCTTGCTCATTTTCTCTCTCTCTCTGGCTAACACAAGTGCCTTTTGGCAAAACAAAAACAAAAACAAACCATAAAAACAAATAATGAATAAACACAGTACCTAACAAGAGGGATATACTGTGGGTCATTGGAAAAGTCATGATGTGTTTTTCTATGCAAAAATGCATGATGACATTTCTGATGACCCAATATATTACATATACTTTATATAAATAAATACATATATAATATAATCAAATATTTATAAAATAATAAATATATTTATTTATATATGTTATCTATAAATAGATAACATATATAAAATATATTTATATAGTAACTATATGAATAATAAATATATCTTTATATAAATTTATATATATATATATATATATACACATATATATATATATATATATATATATATATATAATTGAAACTCTACAAAGGACAAAGAAAGGCAAAGGAGCTCAAAGTATTAAAAAATATATAACCTGAAAACTTCTCAAATTTGGTGAAAGGCACTAAACTTCAGATCTATAAAGCTCAGTTAACTCTCAACAGGGTAAATGCAGAAAAATCTAGAATAAAAAATATAAGAAAAAGTGTGAAAACTAAAGATAAAGAAAAAAATCTGGGACCAGCAGTTGGTATAATGACTATGTCACTGGACTCCCATATAGTAGAGCACGGTTCGAGTCCCAGACTCAGTGGCTTAAACTCATGCTGGGCGCGTGTGCATGCGTGCCCAAGATTCTGAGAGGAGGATGGAGGAGAAGGGATTGTGGCATGGCCATCCCCCCGGGGGGTGATTTCTCGCTTTCTATCTCTCTGTCTTCCTCTGTCTTTCTGGCAAGTGCATGCACCTTATAGCAAAAACCTCTAAAAAAGAAAAAACAAAAAACAAAAAAGGATGAAGAAAAATATCTTAAAAGCAGCCAGAGAGAAACAATGTATTCTATTCAATATATATGGAAACACTAATTCAAATAACAGATTTGTCATCTAAAACCATGAAGACCAGAAGAAATTGGCACATTTTTCAAGTGCTGAAAGAAAAGAGCTATCAACCATGAATTCTATATCAGGGGAAATTATCCTTCAGGAAAGGAAGGGAAATAAAAACATTCTCAGATGAAGGAAAACTAAAGTAATTTGTTGTTAGCGAAACTACCCTTAAAGATCTAGCAGAAGTTTTTCAAAGAGAAAGAAATGGATAAAGGAAGGAATCTTGGAACATAAGGAAAGAAAAAAGAAGAAGGAAAAGAGTGAAATAAAGTACATACTGTACTATCCTTTGTCTAAATCTTATCTATTTTACGATTTATCTTAGATAACAGGAAGCAAAAATTGAAGCACCATTTGCTATGTAAGATTGTGCTATTTAAAAACATAAAGTTTAAAGGGGTCATAGTAGAAGTTAAATTTCTATACCCCACTTGAATGATAAAATGTTGATAATAGTGAATGTTATGTCTATTTTTTTCTGTATTGTAATATCCAGATTAACCACTACAAAACTATACAAAAAGATACAGTCAAACATACTACGAAAAAATGAAGCCCTTTCAAAAATTACTTTAAATGCTGGAAAGGACTTTGCACCAGTGATTAGATTTTAAATAAAGATCTTTTATATAATCATGGATTTTCTAGGTGGACCCAGTCTAAACACATGCATTTCAGAAAGTATAAAAACCTTCCCCAGCTATGTTCAGAGAACCAATCAGAAGGCCCTGTGGGAAGGATTCTGCCGACTGAATTTTGCATGTGAAGGACGAAGACCATGAACTGAGGAAAGCGAATATCCTCTAGAATCTAGGAATTATATTTCCCCCTATTCTCTAGAAAGGGATATGACCCTGCCAATACCTTGATGTTAGTCCAGTAAGCTGGACATCATACTTCTGATGTGAAGACTTGTTAAGTTAATACATTTGTGCTGTTTTAGACCACCAAGTATTAATTTGTTACACAGAATAGAAAGCTAATAACTACCAAATGCAACCATGATGAAACAGAAAATCTGGAGAGCCCTAAACTATTGAAAAAATTGGATGTACAATTTAAAAGCTCCTAGAAAACATATCTCCAGGCCCAGCCCGTTTCATGGGATACTTCTAGCACCCATTTAAAGAATATCAATTTTATATCACCTCTTCCAGAAAAGAGATGATACAATACTTCTCAACTCTCTTAAATGAGACCCCAATACCAAAACCAAAGGCACACAACAAAAGAACAATGAAAGCTGTAGAACAATATGT
This sequence comes from Tupaia tana, assembly GCA_026018925.1. Taxonomy (NCBI): domain Eukaryota; kingdom Metazoa; phylum Chordata; class Mammalia; order Scandentia; family Tupaiidae; genus Tupaia; species Tupaia tana. Next base: position 42,648,420 of record JAKSZU010000014.1, on the reverse strand, counting down.
CTCATGAATTTATATTCAAAACATCCTTAATAAAATATTAGCAAACAAGCTCTAACAATGTGTAAGAAACCATGAACAAGTAAGATATATTCCAGGTATGCAAAGCAGGTTCAACATTAAAAATCAACCAATGTAATCCATAATATGAACAAGCTAAAGAAGAAAAATTATACAATGATACATTTGACACATAGAAAATATTTGAACAAATACAACATTCATTTATTATAAAAACTCACAGCACAATAAGAATAAAGGGAAATCTTGAAAGCTTGAAAAATGTATCCATAAAAAATCTGTATCTAATATCATACTTAAGGGAAAAAGACTAAACACTTTCCCTCTAGAACAGGAAAAAGACCAGTCCTGTTAAACATAGTATTGGAAGTACTATTCATTGCCAAGACAAGTAAAAAAAAAAAAAAATGTTTAGATGAAATGAAAAGTTAAAGCTTTCTCTTTTTAAAATGGCACTGTTATCTATACAGAGCATCTTAGGCAATCTAGAAAAAATTCTTAGAATAGGTGAACTAAACAAGATTGCAGGTTATAAGATCACTAAACAAAAATGAATCGTATTTGTATATACTAACAATAAACATGCAGAAACTGAAATTAAGCATATAGTATCATTTACAATCCCTCCTAAGAAAAAAATTATGGAAACAATGCTTAATAAATATGTTCAGCATCTATACACTAAAAATTACAAAATTCTGGAGAAAAAATTTTAAAAGTCCTACATAAATTGGGAAACAGAGCATTCATAGATGGTAATACACAATTTAATAAAGGTGTCAAATCTCCTCAAATCCATCTATAGATTTCAAACCATGCCTATCAAACTCCAAGCAAAGTTGTTTGTTTGTTTGTTTTGTTTGTTTTTTGTTTGTTTTGTTTTGTTTTTAAATATAAGAACAAACTTACTCTAAAATTTAATAGAAAAGTTGTGGGCTCTTGAACACCTAAAGCAATAAATAAAGTAGAAGGAATTATCCTGCCAGATGTTAAGATTTTCTAATTAAAAGCATGTGACTGTATTAGGGAGATAGACACAACAATGGCATAGAATAGAATACCTAGAAATAGATCCACACAAATATATTCAATTCATTTTAACAAATGTACAAAATCACTTCAATAAAGCAAGGTAACCTTTTCTTTCTTTTGTTTTCTTTCTTTCTGTTCTCTTTCTCCCTTTTTCTCTCTTTCTTTTCTCTATAGAGCATGTGTGCTCATCAAACAGAGACAGAGAGACAGGGAAAGTGAGAAACCACCCACTAGGGAGATGGCCATGCTGAAATCCCTTCTCCTCTATTCTCCTCTCAGGATTTTGGGCATCCATGCACACAAACCCTGCATGAGCTGTAAGTCACTGAGTCCAGAACTTGAACCGTGGTCGACTACTTGGAAGGCTAGCAACATAACCATTGCACCATCTGCTGGTCCCAAAAAGATTTTCAACACCATGAGCCATAGGGAGATGCAAAATAAAACCATTATCAGACACCACTACATACCTATCAAAATGGCAAACGTTTGTTTAAAAAAATGTGAAAACGTTAAATGCTGTCAAGGATACAAAAACCTGGGTCACTCTTGTATTTATGGGGGGCAGGGTTATAAAATAGCAGTCACTTTGAAAAGACAGTTCTGAAGGTCTTTTTTGTTTTTGCTTTTTTTAAAATTAATCATTCAACTACCATATGACCCAGTAATTACACTTCTGGCCATTTATCCATTCATGCACTCCTTAACATCCTAGAGAAATGAAAAATCATATTAACACAAAAACTAGAACATCAATGTTCATTGTAGCTGGATTTGTAAGAGCTAAGGTTGAAATCAGCCTGGATATCAAACTGGTACGTGGATACAGAGAATACCACTTAGTAATCCAAAGAAACAAACCGCTGATATATACAACTGGGTGAATCTGTAGGGACATAGGCTAAGATGAAGCCCATCACAAATCTCATATACTGCATGTTTCAATTTATAGAACATCTTTTTTTAAAAAAATAATTATTTATTTAATTCCATTTTTTTTGTTGTTGTTATTATTATTATTATTTTAAATTTGACCAGAGAGAGACAGAGAGAGAAATGGAAAATGAGAAAACAAGTCACCAGATTCGGGACTCGAACCACAGTCAGACATGTGGGAATCCTGTGTGCTCGATTACCACACCACCTGCTGGCCCCTATGGAACATCTTTTTTGTTTTTTGTTTTTTGTTTTTTTGAGAGGTTTTTGCTATATGGCGCATTCATTCACGAGAAAGACAGAGCGACAGAGAGACAGAAAGCAAGAAATCACCCTCCAGCGGGGCTGGGCACACTGCAATCCCTTCTCCTCCATTCTCCTCTCGGGATCCTGGGCATATACGCACATGTGCCCAGCGTGAGTTTAAGCCACCAGATCCGGGACTTGAACCACAGTCGACGTGGGAGTCCAGTGACATAGCCATTACACTAACTGCTGGTCCCTCCTATGCAACATCTTTTAAATGAACAAAAATTTTGTAATGGACACAATTAGTGGTAAGGTCTGGGGTAGAGGGTCTAGAGTAAAGCAACGTAAAGAAATATTGACAGGTTGGACCTACTTTGCCTGTGGTGGTGATGCATGAACCTAAAGAAATAGTAAAATTGTACAGAAATAAGTACACACATACAAATAAGTTTAAGCAACACTATAGAAACCTGAGTAAGATTTGCAGACTGTAATTAAGGTCAACATTCAGGTTGTTAAATTAGACTATAATTTTGCAAAATATTACCAATGAAGAAAATTGGGCAAAATGTGCAAGAGATCTTTCTGTATTAATTTTTCTCAAGTTTCTTTTTCTTCCTTTCTTTCAAGATAAAGAAAGAGAAAGAGAAAGAGAGAGAGAAGGAAAGAAAGGGAGAAAGAAAAACACAGATACTCTTGACAGGATTTCACTGTCATGTGATTCATCCCCTAGCCTCCCAGCCCAGCCAGAATCACAGGAGTGCCCAGTGTGTTTGCATGAATTCAGGACCTGAACTCAGGCCTGCCATGTGGTCCCAGGGTCACACAGTGGTACCCTACCACCTGTGTCACCATGACAGGGTCCCTATATTATTTCTTACAACTGTATGTGAACTTATAATTATCTTGCTAAAATTTTCAATTAAAAGAATAAGTTAAATATAGTTCAGCAAAGAGCTCCAAGAGAGAAGGCCAGGAAATCTCTTTTCTACCACCCTCTCTAGAGTTTGGCACTTGCATTAAAATGAGATATCAAAAAGGGCGGGTAGTTTTGTTTTTGTTGTAACATAACTCAACACTGGAAGAGATAGTCTGATGTTTAACTAAAGAAGGTATAGTTAAAATGACAGTAAGGAAGTTAATCTTTGTAATGTCAAAGAATTGGCTGTCGTTTATAGTATGTTTTAATTTTGCCATAGGGCATGGAGAGCTTGCCAAAGAAAGAGAGGGAGAGCATTTCCCCAAAGGGAATGATCATGCTGCAATCCCTTCTCTTCCATTTCTCCTTTTAGAACTTGGGGCACACATGCACCTGCACCTGGCATGTTTTTCAAGCAGCCAAGTCCAGGACTTGACCCACAATCAGCCATGTGAGATCCAGTTGCCTTAACCACCATGCCACCAGATGGCTCAGTCTTTTAGATGCTCTACCCTAATATCACAAATTCCTTAGAATGCACACCAGACCTCAAAGCTTCTGCCTTATGTCCAATATCCATCGCCAATTTGCTGTCCAGAAGCAGAAACTGACTTGGCTGAGGGTACCTGAGGTTACCCAGTAGTGGTTAGACACAAAGGGAACTGGGATTTCATGGTAGGTATTTTTGTTTAATGTTTAGTTATTTACTTCTTCCATGAGAGAGAGACAGACAGACAGCCTGGGAGAGACAGCATGCCCAGCAGAGTCTCACCAGCTCAGATTACCTGGCATGTACAGGCAGCCCCAGAGCCAACTACTCAGGACCTTTCTATGTGCATTCTCCAGTGTTACTGCTGCACCACTGTCTGGACCCTCGGAGGAGACAAGTCCTTACGAAGTAAAGAACGCCAAAGCATAGAGGGTTGAGGAGTCAGGAGAGCAAATGAAGATCCCAAGACTCCTGGGGAGGGAGAGGGAAGAATCTCTGCTAACCTTATGCTGTCCATGTGTAAAGGTAGAAAGGATTGTAGGAACTATTCCAACAGTAGAAGACGAAGCCACCACCACAGTGAACAGCACATGGGGACAAGCTGACTAGGACAGAGAAGTCACTCTCAAATTGACACTATTCTGAGCTTTGAATTTGAATAGAAATGTTGATGCTAAACAAAAGGCTAAATTGGATAGTCCCTGAGTTTTGGGTCTTATTGTTAACAACAGGAACATTTTGTTGCTTAACTTGTCATCCTTTTGCAACAAAAGAAAGAATATAGTACTGAGGTTAGAGTGTAAGTTCCTGGGAAGAGGAGGAAATGCGTGATTTATTGTGCCTGAGAAGCCAAATCTGGGAGGCCTCCACAGAGTCAGTGACATCTGAAATGGGTCTTAGAGGCCATTCCTCTTATTTTGAATATGCTTAAGTTACTCGAAGATCCAGAAGAGGACAACAGACATGAGGGAGGGTATAGGAGAAGATGGTTGGCCAGGCTGACCTATGTTCCCCAAATGCAAAATAGTACTGGCAATTACATTTTTCCTAGAGTCTTAGAAGTATGAAGGAAATTCAAAAGTTTGTGGAAATGAAATGAAAGTACAAGTTTATTGTGGTACAAAAAGTTTTTGAAACTCATGCCTAGTTTTTTTTTTTTTTTTTTTTTTTTTTTTTTTTTTTTTTTTTTTTTTTTTTTTTTTTTATCTTCATTATATACATTCTCTATGAATACTTTGAACACTCTTATATTAAAAGATACTGAATACTGAATGGGGGCCAGCAGGTTGTATAGTGGTTAAGGTGCTAGACTCTCATGTGGCGATAGTAGTTCAAGTCCTGAACCCAGAGGCTTGAAACATGCTGTTGTATGTGTGCGTGCCCAAAATCCCAAGAGCAGAAGAGAGGAGAAAGGATTGCAATGTGTCCATCCCCCCTGTGTGTGTGTGTGTGGGGGGGGAGAATAGGGAGGTTATTTCTTGTTTTCTGTCTCTCTGTCTCTCTCTGTCCCTCAGGTTAAAAAAAAAAAAGATACTGCATTTCAAGCATTGGTCATCTTGAGTCCATGGTAAACAGTGAAGAAAGAGCAATTATTTTGTTCACTAGATCTCTGTAAAGTCACTGCACATCTTGTACAGAAGCTCTAGACCTAATTTGCAAACTGTCTCTAGCAAAAGTCCAATTGGGAGATCTCGCACAATTTATATTTTCTGACATTTAAGCAGCTAACTACCTAGATGTGTTCAAGTCAAGCATGCTCCATTTTTGTACCACCAACAAACATACGCATAAAAATGAAAATACCTAGGGGTGAAGGGAACTAAGTAAAAGTAGGGTTATCTGCTATTGTTACAATACTTAAATTGAATGACTAAGTAACAGCGAATACCAAACTTCACTCAATAGCCAGCTAGCAATTTTTTAAAAAGTCTAGAAACTTGTTTTAGCATTTGGCATTAACTGGAGAAAATGTCTATTTTCAGTCCTTCCCATGTTTCTTAGAAATTATTTTGACTCCTCCTTTTGTATTGAGAGATTTAATTTTGAACAAGGTGGCAAATTTTATACCATATGTTACTTCTGTAAATAAAGTACCCATTTGGAATAATGAAAATGAGGATTATTCCCTGAAGCTCTTAGAGAAACAAAAATAAGTATAAAAACAGTAGTAAAATGCTGGGGGGGGGGGGGGACATTCCTGCTGTATCAAGGTGAAGACACCTGTGAAAGGAAAGCAGTATTCAAAAGAAGTCTGTGGATTCTGAAGCAACCCAAACAAAGCGGAAATGGCAGAGACTGACCCACTTGATCTCCCAAGGGATTGGCTCTCTTCCTATTTCAGCAGGCTGGGCACAAGAAGATAGTATGGAATTCTGCTCAGACTTGGAGCTCATTCTACAACCAGCGCTCGAATCCAAAATAAACTATGAGGCTTCAGTATTTTTCACATTAAAATGATGAATCTGAAAACAGTGGTAGGTTGTGAAAAAGCAAAACAGATCAGTGTAGGAGTCTGTCTGTCTAGAATCCCAAAGCCTAAAGCAGCTTCTGCACTGCTGTCCAGATTGTCATCACTGTCAGCTGTCTAATCTATAAAGGAGTCGCAAGCTGAAAATAATGAAAAGGAAGATGACCCAGTGACCTATTCTACTTATTCTGGTGAGCCACAAGATCTCATTAACCCTGCCTCTGTGAGATTTTTCTCTCTCAAGCACTATCATCTTATTCTTACTACCATCTCCCTAATACCATCTTAATCGCTTCATACTTGAATATTACAAAGAGCTCTTAATAAGTCTTGCTTGATTACCATTGTTCTTTCTATCCACCCAAATCCACCAAGACCTAAGTGTCATATTGATTATTGTACAATAGCAGTAGAATTTATTCGCCTCTCTATTTAAGGCCCTTTAGACAGGTTAATTCCAAGTCTTGAGTCCTGATGTTCCCTTGTCCCTCAACCTGACCCTAAGAGAATGTCAGATATAACCTCCATTAGTTTCCTACCTTCAGTCTTTCACTCATACCACAGAACGTTTTGTTTATGAAGGTACTTCAGTTTGTAGAAAACTGGAATTAAAATACGAGTTTATTCTGATGCTAAAATAAGATTTAGATTCTTGTGAAATTTTTCATAAAATGCATTTTCCATGAACTTTTGGAAGATATTCTTGTATACTGTGCTAGGCACTTAGAGTACATTTGAGACACTGGCCCTCATAGACATATTCTAGGTTCTAGGAGACTGATAATCAATAAGTAAACAGTTACATAAACCAGACAATCTGAGCCTAAGAAGAAAATAAGAGGGGCCTGCAGGTAATATATACTACACTCCCACATGACTGACCACCATCCAAGCCCTGGACCCGGTGGCCTGAAAATCACACTATGTGCATGAGCATGTGCATGTGTGTGCATGCTCAAAATTTTGAGAGATTGAAAGAGAAGGAATTGCAGCATGATCATCTCCCCGGGGGGAGTGATTTCTCACTTTCCCTCTGTGTCTCTGTCTCTCTCCAGTAAGTGCTCATGCCCTCGGGCAAAAACCTAAAAAAATAAATAAGAGTTTGTTCACTTATTAAACCTCCTTTTCTCCTTTTCTCCTCTTCCTCATTCCCATCTCTGGCTCTGTAATCTAATCCCCTGTTCTTTTATGGTACTCATTCTTTTATATTTGTAATTTTATTTATATTAGGATGTTGTCCAATTTTCCAAGAATCCTCCTTTCTTATTCATCTACTTGAATCCTACTCAGTCTTCAAAGTCTAGCTAAGTCCTCTCTGGAATCATCTCACCTAGCAATCTGATCAGGAATAGGAAATAGAGCCCTGGCAAGACAGGGGGAGGGAATGAAGGTAAGATTAGAGGGGATACAGGAGACAGGCCATCTTGTCCTCACTGTACCATCTACAATCCCTGCAATTTTCTACTCTCAAGTCTCCTAAATTTTATTTATGACTTGGGAAAATGGAAGGCAAGCATTATGACCATATCCTATGGAATGTTGAAGTTCAGGAGGCATTTCAGATCACTATAGGTGGAACCAGTGGTAGAAAAGGGAAGGCTATCAGTCAGTAACTTGTTTCAAAAAACTGTATAATGAAAAACACGTTGCCAATTTAAAAAAATGGATAATCTTTGGAATACATTAATACTAAATATATTTCACCTGTGTATTTATGACTGAATTAAAGATGCATTTAAAAATTTTTTATAAGTTTTTGCTATTATAGGGTACATGCACTCTCCAGAAAGACAGAGAGAGATAGGGAGACAAAAAGCGAGAAATCACCTCCTAGGGGCAATGGCCATGCTGCAATCCCTTCTCCTTCATTCTCCTCTCAGGATCTTGGGCACGCATGCACATGTGCCCGGTGTGAGTTTAAGTCACCAAGTCTGGGACTCGAACCGTGGTCTACTACTTGGGAGTCCAGTGACATAGCCATTATGCCAACTGCTGGTCCCAAGACACATTTTAAACATACCTTGTATGATCACTCCAACAGATTTCCTCCAGACTCTCAGATCATATATGGTGTAGTCCAGATACGGCATTAGATATTTCTTGTCTTTGCTTATTACTTTCCATTTACATTAACAATAAATTTCTTTCCTTTTGTTTTTTTGAGAGATTTTTATTAAAGAATGAGTGTGCTCACTGGAGAGACAGAAACAGAAAGCAAGAAATCACTTCCTGGTGGGGGAATGGCCACACCATAATCTCTTCTCCTCCATTTCCTCTTGGAATTTAGAGGATGCATGCATACACACCCAGTGTGAGTTTCAAGCCATGGGGTCCAGGACTCGAACCGTGGTTGACCACTTGGAAGTCTTGGGGACCTCTTGCTCATAGGTTTCTATCTCTTCCTAATTACTCAATAGCAGTTAGGCATTGTCTTTCCACTAATATCTACTGTAATTCAAATTTATAATCTGATTCCTATGTTAAAAAAAATTAACAGAGAGTATATGAACTCATTGGAAAGAGACACAGAAAGAGACAGAGAGAGAAAGCAACTCTTCATGGGGATGGTTACACCACAATCCTTTCTTATCTCGAGATTTCAGATAACCACATACACTCACTGAGTCTGTTTTTCATGTCACTGGGTCTGGGACTCAAACTGTGCAGTCATGTGGAATCCAGCTACCCCATCCACTGCACCACTGGCTGACCCAGATTGCCTACATTTTAACACAGCCTCTGAAAATAGCTTGATTTCTATTCAGAAATCCATCCATCAACATTTATGCAACAAGTACTTTTCCAGATTTTCTCCTATGCTTTAATGTAGAAACTAAAGCTAAGGACAATCCTGGTTCTTAATTTACTAGCTCTAGTCTCTGATTTCAATACATCCTTTGTCCTGCCATGCTGGGTTTCTATGGTCCACAAAAGTAGGTAGGGAATACAGGGGTGTGATGATAAGATACAGTTGTAAAACGCCTGTAATCTACTCAGTGTGACACAGCCTCAATTAATAGACAAGAGAGTATCGCTCATAAGTGAGTTCCTTTTCTCTTTTACTTTTTCTATTGTTAGGCTGAAAATAAGTTCACATACCAGCACTTGAGTTCAGATGTGAGAAAATCACTTCTTTAGCTTTGCTATTCTAAGGAAAGATTGAGGTTAATTTCCTATGATCAGGCTTCAAAGAAGACAAGTGAATCCTATAAGAAATCAGGAAGCAAATCTATAGAAATCAGACACAGAATCTAACATAAATTTAACTAACCCTTTGTCTTTTTTCTAGGTAGTGTTTTTTTGTTTTTTGTTGTGTGCTATTTTTTTTTTTTTTCATTTATAAAGGATCATCAGGTAAAAACCAAGGCCTGTGTTCCCTTAGCCTTGAATAGTAGAGATTAGTCACACTGTATATAGTTTGGAATAATACTGATGAACTCCTAGAAAATTGTATCCCAAAATTATATTTTGCAGAGATTACAACTTTCATAGAGGAATTAAAAATGTCACTATGTTGGAACAATCGGCTGGCACAGTGGTTCAGATGCTGGATTCCCACATGGTGACTACGGTTCAAATTTCAGACCTGGCAACTTGAAAATCATGCCAGTGCCATATGCATGTGTGCCCATCAGGAGGAAAATGGAAGAAAGGGATTGTGGTATGGCCATCCCCCTGGGGAAGTGGTTTCTCACTTTCTCCTCTTTCTTTCTCTCCCTCTCTCTGGCAAGTGCATGTATCCTATAGCAGAAAAAGGAAAAAAAGAAAAAAAGTCTCTATAAGACTAATGCTTCAGTTCAGGAGAGGAGAAAGGGAAGCAATTTCTCAAAAGAATCTGGATCCCACATGAAGACAGTGGTTTGGATCCCCAACCTGGCCAGACTGACATGCTCCAGACACGTGTGGGAATGCCCATAATCCAACAGGTGGAGGGCCTGAAGAAAGGGATTGCAACCTGGCTGGAACCTAGGGAGGGTGTTTCTGTCTGTCTGTCTGTCTGTCTGTCTGTCTCTCTCTCTCTCTCTCTCCCCCTGTCTCTCTCTCTCCCCCATCAGCATATATGTATATGCTTGATCATGAATAAAGAAAGATAAATAAATTATAAAAATATTTTATCACAAGAAATTTCAGACATATCCAAAAGTAGGCAGACTAGAGCAAGCCAATGCACTCAGCATGAGCACAATGAGTAAATCTGCCAATCTCATTTCATCACAGTTCCCCCATTCCTCCAAGTTATTTTGAAGCCAACCCAGACATCATATTATTTCAACTGCAAATATTCAATGACATATGTTTTTAAAATAAATGTATTTTTGGGACCAGCAGTTAGCGTAATGGCTATGTCGCTGGACTCCCACGTAGTCGACCGCGGTTCGAGTCCCGGACCCGGCGGCTTAAACTCACGCCGGGCGCGTGTGCGTGCGTGCCCAAGATCCCGAGAGGAGAATGGAGGAGAAGGGATTGCGGCGTGGCCATCCCCCCTGGGGGGTGATTTCCTGCTTTCTATCTCTCTGTCTCTCTCTGTCTGTCTGGCGAGCGCACGCGCCCTATAGCAAAAACCTCTCCAAAAAAAGAAAAAAAAAAAATATATTTTTCATTAATTGCATTCTAGTACCATTCCTTCACCTACAAACTTAACGATAGTTCATTACTATCATTAAATATCTATATTTAATGTTCATATTTCCAATTGCCTCATGAATTATTTACTAGGTTAACTGTTTGAGTTAGGATACAGTTGAGGTCTCTGCCTTCCTGTTGGTTAGTGTGTATTATATCTTAGTTCCTCAAAGGGTAGGCAGGGCAGCAGCAGTGGGCTCAACTGGGATCTGCTTAGAAATGCACAATCTCAGTCTTCTCAGTCTCCAGACCAACTGACGCCCAATCTCATTTTAATGAGATCCCAGGTGGTGCATAAGCACATTAAAGTTTGCAATAGGCTATGTCATATATTTTTAAAATGGCTCCTCATCCTCATTGTGGTGTATCTTCAGCTCTCTTTTTTTTTTTTTTTTAAGAGAGATTTTTGCTATAGGGTATGTGCACTCACCAGAGAGATAGAGGGAGAAACAGAGTAAAAAAGTGAGAAATCACCCCCTGTGGGGGATTACTACATTATAATCAATCCTCCTTAATTCTCTTCTTGAAATCTTGGGCATGCACACATATGTGCCTGGCATGAGTTTCAAGCCACCAGGTCTGGGACTTAAAGAACCACAGTTGGCCATTTGGGAATCCAGCAACATAACCATTATGCCATCTGCAGGTGACAGCAACTTCAGCTCTTTTAATCTATAGTTTACCACTCCCTCTTACTTCATCTTTATCCTTTGTAAAATGCATTTAAGAAAAAAACTAGGTTGGAAAATGTAAATAAATAAATAGAAAAAAACTAGGTTGTTTGTCTCCTGGAATTTCACACAGTGTGAATGCTATCAATTTACTCTTCATGCTATTGGTTAGTGTGCTCCTCTGTCACCTGTAATATACATGGATAGTGACAGCTACAGGTTTGATCAGAATCAGTCAATTTGGGGGCTAGGAAGAAGTCCTAAGTGCTGGTGTGTTCAATCAAGAAGCACAGACAAACTAGTTGACTCTGTTCACGATGCTAGCAATCCAAATGGTCATTCTGTAGATTTATTATTTCATTATACATTGTAAAATGGCTTAATGCCTTCCTCGTTTATTGCTTCTTAAATTTTTCTAAAAATAACATCTTTTCCAATCAACTATTTGATTCCTTTGAGGAGAGTCTATGTAAGAAATACAAGATGAATGTTTGATTCATTCTCTTTATACGTTTTTAAAATAATGAGTTGGTTCAAAATCATACCGGAGGTGACCAATTTTTTTCTTACTTTTTTTTTTAACATTCTTAGAAATGAATGGGTTTAAAGGCCAAAGGTTAGGTATAATGGTTAAGGTGCTGGACTCTCATATGGTTGACTGTGGCTTGAGTCCCAGATCTGGAAGCTTGCTTTCTCACTTTCTCTCTCTCTCTCTCTCTCTCTCTCTCTCTCTCTCTCTCTCTCTCTCTCTGCAAGCTATAAATGATAATAATAATAATAAATAAAATTAAATAAATAATTCTTAAAAACAAATGAAATAAGTGGATTTAAACATATCTTACATTTTCCAAAAATTATGAGGTTGTATTTATTTGTGCTGAGATCCTCCCATCATTGCCCTTTAAAGTTGGTTTCTCATCCTTTTTCACAGGTATAATTTTGATGTCTGTCTTGTTTTCTGCCATACCAAAATGATGTCCCAATTCAGTTAATATTTTTTTTATTTCATTTTGCCTTTTTTTAAAGGTTTTTGCCATAGGGCATATATCCTTGCTAGAGAGAGACAAAGACAGTGAGAGGGAAAGTGAGAAATCACCCCCTACGGGGGATGGCCATGCCACAGTCCCTTCTCTTTTATTCTCCTCTGTGGATTTTGGGCTCACACACACAGGCACCCAGCATGATTTTCAAGCTGCTGGGTCTGGGGATCAAACTGCAGTTTGCCATGTGAGAATTCTGTGCCTTACCCAATGTACCACATGTTGGCCTTAGTTAATATACTTTTTTAGCTCAGATGGAATCAGTAATTTCTCCAGACAACAATTTAATGGTGGCCATTTTCTCTGGCCCTTTTTAGAGTGCAGATCTACTACATGTGCTTTGTTTTGTGTCCAGATAATGTCATTGTGAATTCAAACTGATACTTGCAGATCAAATTCAGAACTACCATGACTTTATTTATACCCATCTGACTCAGACCTGGTTTTTATTTCTCATACATGAAATACTCTGCATCTCCTGGCACTGACATGATTTCTCATTTGCCCATAATGATGGACTTTGTGGTTGTTTCCAGCTTTTGCTATCACAAATACTGCTGCAATGAATAGCCATTTTTTCCCCATATTTTCAGAGCTTCACAAGTTTATCTTTGGGGTAGGCTTGAAAAGATAATTCCTGTATTTAATGGTAAGGAATGACTATGTTAGTGGGATGTTATTATAATATAGTATATATTTTTACATATTATTTCATCATGAACATTTTTCTATGTCATTAAATATTCTTCTATAGCTTAAGTTTCTATGGCTATAAGATAGCCTCTTTAATTAATCCTTTATTACTGAGCATCCAAGCTGTTCCTTATGGATCACAGTTTCAAACACTTTAATGATTATCTGTATAGAAAAACCACTCACTTACTTACATTGACTGTTTCAATTTTAGTTTCCATACGGGCTTGATAGAACTGTTTTGAACAACCTCACTCACTAAGTATGTATCGGTCACCTCATTCCATAGATACTGCAACAAAAGAACTCTTTTATTTTATCATTATTATTATTATTATTATTATTATTATTTTTAGAGAGAGATTTTTGCTACAGGGCATGTGTGCTTGTCAGAGGAACAGAGAGAGACAGAGACAGAAAGTGAGAAATCACCCCCCAGAAGGGATGGCCACACCATAATCCTTTCACCTCTTGGGATCTTGGGGGTGCACACACAAACACACACGCACGCACGCGCGCACACGCACCCAGTATGAGATTTAAGCCTCCAGGTCTGGGATTTGAAACCTGGGCATTTATGTGAGAGCCCAGTGATGTAACCAAATATGTCATCTACTGGGCCCAACCAAAGGACTCTTTTTTAAGAGACATTTTTGCTATAAAGCACATGCTTTCACTGGAGAGACAGAGACACAGATAGAGACATCACCCGGGGGATGCTGCATCACAATTCTTTCTCCTTCATTCTCTTCTTGGGATTTTGGGCACTCTCATGCCCAGCATGAGTTTTTTCAAGCCATCAGGTCCAGAACTAGAATTATGGTCTACTACATTGGAGTCCAGCGACATAACTATTACGCCATCTGCTGGTCCCAACAAAAGAACTCTTAAACCTACTTACCAAGAAAGTTCAACTTGATATATTTGGAAAGGGTACTGGACAAAGAGCAGCCTCTGACTGCAACTGTTCAAAAAATGATTGATGAGACATTTACACTGATTAGATTAAATACTTTTTAAAGGATTATTTTATTTTAACTTTATTATATATTTACTTATTTTAATTTGACCAGAGAGGGACAGAGCAAGAGAGAGAGAGAGAGGGAAAGTGAGGAAGCAAGCCACCAGGTCTGAGACTTGAAACATAGACAGCCATGTGAGAGATCAGCGCCCCTAACCACCATTCCACCTGCCAGCCCCTAGATTAAGTAATTTTTTTGGAAAGGTTTTGCTATAGGGTCCGTGTACTCGCCAGAAAGACAGAGAGAGACAGAGAGACAGAAAGCGAGAAATCACTCCCCAGGGGGGATGGCCACGCTGAAATCCTTTCTCCTCCATTCTCCTTTTGGGATCTTGGGCACGCACGCACATGCACCCTGTGTGAGTTTAAGTCACCAGGTCCAGGATTCAAACCGTGGTCAACTATATGGTAGTCCAGAGACATAGCCTTTATGCCAACTGCTGGTCCCAAGATTAAGTAATTTTAAAGTGTTTTCTTCCAGATTCAGAAAAGGATATTTTAGGTCATTGGGAAGCTCATGTATTTTTCTATGCAAAAATGAGTCATGGCTGTCCCAATAATTCTAACAAATTTTATTTGTTTTAGAGTTCTCTAAGTTCTCAGAAGTCAGGGCTGTTATTCTACCTGTTTATTCTTTCTTTCTTTTTTTTTAATACCACTAAGCATCTAATATCATGCTTTACTCATGGTAAATTTTATTACTTGCATGTTGAATTAACTTTTCAGACTCCTTCCTGGCTGTTGAACTAGATTATATGGCTCTGAGACTAGAAGAGATTCATGCCCAATTTAAACCCTATAAATATTTACTGACTGCCTCTTATTTGCAAGACACAGAGCTGGCTCCAATGTAATTTTTAAATAAATTAGGTTTGTTCGAAGAGTACATTTCCGTTAAAATATAAAAATTGTCCTCTGAAGTATGCCACCCCCTTTTTTGCATTCTAATAATAGTATAGGTACAAGAAGGATGTATTCCTGTAAAACAAGGTCACTGCGACTCACTGAACCTAAAGTAATGTCTTGAAACCCATACCCATCCACCAGGGCAAATTTACCTTTAACACCAGCTCTACTTCTATCCCTACTTTCAATGGGTACACTGCAACATCGACTGGAAGAAGAAACATAATGATAATCCAGGGATGTCAATAAATACCTTTGGAGTTTTCTCCAATATCATCTGGAAGAGACCCAGTTTAGAAGGGGCCTATACAGATGTCAAAGACAGAAGTCATGCCTTCAGGAAGATGAGGGGCTATCTTTACAACACATCTTTTCACAGCGAGCTATCAATTGCTACCTTATTTTATCCTTTAAGAAAAAAAAAAGGAGAGAAATAAAGAATATTGGGGAACCAGCAGTTAGCATAATGGCTATGTCGCTGGACTCCCACGTAGTCAACCGTGGTTTGCGTCCTGGACCCAGTGGCTTAAAACTCATGCCAGGCGCATGTGCGTGTGTGCCCAAGATCCCGAGAGAAGAATGGAGGAGAAGGGATTGCGGCGTAACCATCCCCCCTGGGGGGTGATTTCTCGCTTTCTGTCTCTATGTCTCTCTCTGTCTGTCTGGCGAGTGCACGTACCCTATAGCAAAAACCTCTCCAAAAAAAAAAAAAAAAAAGAAATAAAGAAACAAAGAAAGAAACAAAGAAAGAAAGAATATTTTAAAAACGGAAAGAAATAGCCCCCCAGGGGCTGATTCCTTCTATGGGGGAAAACAGATACATGGAAGCCGGCACTACCAGAGGCAAAGCATTGGAGAAAGGGTCCCTTATACATCACCTAAGGGCAGACATCTGGTAATTCCTTTGAGCATAGAACTCTTTGTCTTAAGATATATAGCCCGAGCTAGGTGCTACTTTATAGGATGCGTAAAGTTAGACTTGTGTTCATGGAAATGTATATATCACCTGTGTTTGCTATGAAAATATTTAGATTAATTAAGGTCTTTAGTAATTCAATAAACTGTGGGGGGAAAACAGTATAGAAAGCAAACATAGATACCAGAGACAGTGTGGGAGGAGAGTGGGAGATGGCAGAGGGTAAGAGATAGGGAATCAAGGATGGGGGGGAAAAAGCAAAACATACAGAAAACAAGAAATGGAAAATTATTTGCTGACAATAACATGTTTGTTGATGTGCTTGATTGAGACAATATACAGTGCACTCTGGATGGAAAATCTCATTTTGTATGCTGTAATGATATACAGTGAATGAATGCAAATAAATAAATTGAAATAAAAAATATATTAAGTCATCCAATAGATGAAAACAGAAAAAAAAAAATTGGAGGATTTTTTTTTTTAAATAAAAGAACTCTTTGTCTTATATTATTCTTGACTCCTCCTCAACCCAACAGAAAGAGGGGGAAAGGGGTTAAAATAGCTTTATTTTGCACCATGCTCGTACAGTGAATGTGTGGGGTAAAACAACAATAATAGGCATGTTGGCCAGCTATCTCTAGCTTAAACTAGAGAGGCAAGAGAAATAAAACCCAGCTCCATATTCTTTGTCTATTTTAAAAGAAAGAAAAATCTAGTGTCCCTGTGTGTGTATTTGTAAAAAAATATCAAATTATATACTGTATAAGTCAGAACAATTCAAGACTTAGTATTAGCCTGACAAGCAAAATACTATTTGGAAATCAGAAAATTGAGAAGGCATGAGATGCTAAATATAGGCAAGTATATGGAGGAAAACAAAAACTTTCAAAACTTCTTCAATGTTTCAGTCAAATAAACATGGGGTTTGCATAAACAAAATGTTTTCAAGTATTCAAATACAGAAAATTCATGTTTATCCAGAACTCAGACTTCTGTATTTGGATTGCACTTTAATTTTCTGAGAAATATTTGGTAAGAATACCAGCTTATGACCCTGGATATTTGTGGTTTTTTAATGATTTTTTTCAGGGTGTTTTGTTCTGGTTTTTGTTGTTGTTGCTTATTTGTTTGTTTTTGCCATAGGACACATGTGCTCACTGGAGAGAGACAGAGAGAGACAGGGAGAGAAAAAGAAAGTGAGAAATCATCCTCACAGAGGGATGGCCATGTCACAATCTCATCTCCACTCTCTTCTCTTCCAGTCCCCTCTCTGGATTCTGGGCACGCATGCATAAGCACCTGGCATGATTTTCAAGCCTTCAAGTCCAGGACTTGAACTACAGTCGGCCATGTGAGAGTCTAGTTCCTTAACCACTATGCTACCTGCTGGCCCCATGATTTCTTATTTACATTTAATTGTTGTACATCTCTATAGCATACAATATTCACAATTGTTAAGATGTGGAATGAATCTACTTAGTGCCCAAGAACTGAAAACTGTATTGAAAAAATATGGCACAAGTACACTATGGAATATTAGTCAGCCATAAGGAATAGTGAGATCCTGTTATTTGATACAAAGTAGATGAATATATAAGATTTTATGCTATGAGAAGTGATCCTGGATATTTCAAAACTCACTGAATTTCAATAAGCTCTAGATTTGCATCTTCAAATGCTTACTTGACATCTTCATCTGAACACATCAACCGCATCTGAAATTTAGCAGATGAAGATCTGACTTTCCCCTGTGCTATGGTCTGAATGTTGGAATCAACCCAACGTTCGTATGTTAGAAACTACACAATGTGATTGTAACAGGCAATGTTTTTAGGAAGTGATTAAGTCATGAGGGATCTATCCTCATAAATGGGATTAGTGCCCTTATAAAAGAGGTTCAAGTGAGCTTCTTTGCTCGTTTCTCCATGTGAGGACACAACAAGAAGACATCATCTCTGAGAAACTAATGCCTTCTAGATATTAAGTCTGCTGGCACCTGAATCCTGGACTTTCCAGCCTCCAGAACTGTGAACAATAAATTTATATTATTTGTAAATTACCCAGTCTAAAGTATTTTATGATAGCATCCTGAATAGACTAAGACATCTTGAAAATTGGGTTGTTTTCATTCTTGCCCCATCTCAGTACTTTGTGTCAACATTTATTAAGATACTAAAGTCAGAAAGTAAGGACTCAGGCTGACTTCATGAGAGTTTGACTAGTAAGTCACACACAGCCCCACGCTCATAAGGGTCCTTAATGTGGAGTTTAATGCTCTGTAGTCTCTGTCTCAAAATTCTTATTCTGAACTTATAATTTTGTTTGCTTGTTTGTTTGGAGAGGTTTTTGGTATAGGGTTCGTGCACTTGCCAAAAAGAGAGAGACAGAGACAGAAAGTGAGAAATCACTCCCCAGGGGGGATGGCCATGCCACAATCCCTTCTCCTCCATTCTCCCCTTGGGATCTTGGGCACACATGCACATGTGCCCGGTGTGAGTTTAAACCATTGGGTCCGGGATTATAACCACAGTCGACTGCATGGGAGTCGAGCGACATAGCCATTACGCCAACTGCCAGTTTGTGTTTTATACATGAAATCCAAAAGGACAAATGGAGCATGCCAAGAGCTTGAAGTGTTTGCTCCTGTGAGGTCTTGCCTCCCATCACCTCCCTGATTCCTGGACAGGTCCTCAGCCTCCTGTCTCCTAGTCCTACATCGTGAATTGCCCAACCTTCCACCTCCCTGTCACTGCTCAGAGATAGCTGCTGCCCTTTGCCTAGTATGGACACTAGGTCACACTAGTTGGGGTTTGAAGGGTGATACTGAATTATGTTTATACTTGGTCCTCATCAGTGGCCTGGGTACCTGCTCAGAAGGGTCAAGGTTGACTCCACACATCCTGTCATCCTGTGGTATCTCAGAGCAGGGAAGGGTAGTAGCTGGAACCCTCTGGGCTGGTAGTCTATGATGTGTTCACTGGGCTACTAGATGGGGGAGAGCCTCTAGTCTACCCTAAATCCAGGCACAGAATGTGTCCTGGCACAGAGACTGCAACAACCTTAGTGTTGCCCGTTTGCCACAGTTGAGGAGCGAGGCTGTGGAAAGGGGTGACTGAGCACTTCATCCCCAGCTGAGCACAACACGTCTACCCCGCAGACGGCTGAGGAGTAAACTCAGTAGTTAGCCAACATGTTAGGAGTCCCTGGGTGAAACCCCAAGGTGTCAGTGAGGTTTGGTATCCTACAAGTCTCCCTGTGCCTGAGGAAATGCAACATTAAATAGCAAATCAAAACATCAAGGCAGGTGGAGAGGGAGAGACCATAGAAGAAGGAGAAACATATTTGGTACCTTCAATGGCACTTTTTTTCTTGCTCCAACAAGCAATCGTGTGTTTTTCATTTTGTACTGGACCCCACAAATTACTCAAATGGCCCTGCCAGCAGTCATCATTTGGCTCCTGTATGTTTTCTATCTGTAAGTCTTGTTGTTTCTACCACCAAAATAGATTCCGTGAGCACATCTCTCACCTCCATTCTTGACTAAGTTCAAACTAGCCCTGGCCAAACAGTCTACCATCTTACAGTACCCAGTGTGATCTTTGAAAAGTTGAAGTCCTCTAAGCCTCAAAAGCTTCCTTCCCATCACGCAGTACAAAGTCTTTCTCATGACCTGCAATGCCTTATGCAATCCGTTATCTGCTGGATTCTCTCCCTATCATAATAGTCTAGCCATACTGGCTTGCTTCTCATCACTTGGATAAACCAACCTTTGTTCCTTCTCTGTTCTCACTGTGATACCCAAATGCTGGTGAGGAACAGCATTTCATGTTGTTCTGCCCAGAACAACCTGCCCCACCCCCACTCCCCCAGCACACACTGCATGCCCTAAAATGTGCCTGCAGAGCTGGCTCCTTCTCATTCTTTGGGATTATCCTCAGGGACCTCCCAGCTCCTTCTTAAGTCTTCCAACTACATTACGTTGTTGCCTTCATGCCACATGCAAATTTATATTTATTCATTTTCAGTCATTTTCTGTCTGTCTTCCTAGTTCAAAGTGCTCAACTATTACCTATGGAATACATAAGTATGCATTACTGCAGTAATACATGCTCTAGTATATTTTAGGTTGATTAGGAGGTCTTCAAAGTTGGAAACCTGGGTAGATTATGTGCAGTTTTTAGTTTGTCCCAAAGCAGGCTCACCTCTCCCCATACAGTCAAACACAAATGTGTATATTCATTTTCAAGCCTCACCCAACTATTGAACTGGTAACCAAGATACTGATGAGTCCTCTAGTCTTGGAAGAAGGGAAATACAGTGTTATTTTGGAAAGAGTAAGGTAAATTTGAAAAGAAGGGACATTATCTAGACAGATAAACTCAAAACTAACCTTTCCTGAGGTATTGTTCTTCTTTCCTTCCCTGCTTCCTTCCTCTCTTTCTCTCCTTTTCTTCCTTCCCTCTAGGCTTTCTTATTTTAACAACAATCTATAATACTTATCTCTGAAAGTTCATAACAATTCTTAGGAGAGATTTTGCTATAGGGAGGGCACATGTTCTCACCAGAGAGACAGAGAGAGAGACAGAGAAACAGAAAGTAAGAAATCACTGCCCAGGGAGGTAGGCCATGCGGCAGTGCCCTTTCCTCCATTCTTCTGGGATTTGTGGCACAGATGCATACATGCCTGGTGTGAGTTTTAAGCCTCCAGGTCTGGACCAAAACCATGAGCAACTATGTGGGGGTCCAGCAATGTAACCATTATGCCATCTGCTGGTCCCCCATAACAAAAATTTAAGAAGTATATTAGCCCATTTTTTTTTCCCTTCTACCCACAGAGTGGGTAATTTACAAAGACAGTTTTGCTTCTCATAGTTCCAAAGCTGGGAAGTCTGTGATCAAGGCATCAGCAGATTCAGTTGATTGGGAAGAGCTGCATTTTCCAAAGGAGAGGAACGCTATGTTCATATACAGAAGAAGCCAGAAGGGAGAGAAGGGGCAATCTCTGTAACTTCACATGGGATAGTAGCAAAAGAGAGCGAACTCACTGTCACAAGCCTTGTCATGGCAGCATTAATCCATTCTGGAGGGACCTAAAAACCTTCTATTAAGCTCCATCGCTCAATACTGTTGCAGTAGGAATTAAGTTTCTAACGCATGACTTCGGGGGGATACATATTCAGACTACACACCATAGCAAGAAGGCTAATAAGACTTTAAAAATGAGATGCCTAATATCTATTTCAGCTATTATTTCACTTACTGGTGAAGATTTAATTGACAGGCTAAATCATTAGTATGTGCATAGGTATGTGTGCATGCACATCAGGAGAAAATGCACAGAAAATTAAACAGTATTGTCCCTTTTTTTTATAAAGGGATTTTTCCTTAACTTGTAACTGGCTCTAAAATGAGTAGAACTGTGGCCATCAGGTGACGTGGTGGTTAAGGTATCAGATTCCCACATGGTGACCACAGTTTGAATCATGGACCTGGTGACTTGTGCAGATGTGTGCATGTGTGCCCAAAATCCCAGGAAGAGAATGGAGAAGAAAGGATTACAGGGTGGTCACTCACCCTGGGGGTGACTTCTCACTTTCCCTTTCTTGTCCCTCTGGTGAGTGCACTCACTCTATGGAAAACAAAAACAAAAACAAAAACAAAACTAAAATAAATAGGTAAAGGGTTGGGCTGGTTTGTTCATTTGCAATACAAAGAAGAAATATTTTCCTTCTGGTCTGTGCCAGATGGGTTGAAATACTGAACGCGAGCTGGATGTTTCCACAGTCATGCACCAGGTGACAAGAAAGAAGCTTTCTCTCATCAGTAAAATTGCTCTTTCTCTGCTGAGAGAGTATCTTAGGAAGCAAGAAACAGCCAGGCTGAACGCTGTGTCGTTGCCCCTGCCCTTCCAGTGCTGAGCCAGAAAAATGAGATTCTAGAGAGGTGAAATTGTGCCAAATCCCTGAGAAATGAGGCATTTGCTGCTGGCGATGCAAGAGGGTTGGTGACATTTAATTGAGAAATTGCCCAATTTTCCATCTGGTTGAGAAAAAAAAATCAAGGTGAAACAGTTGGGCCTTGATGTGTGCGATTGAGCTAGAAGCAGGTGCCATCCAATTTCATTTTCTTAAGGCAACGGATCTTAGCAACAGATGGCTGTGTTCCATGGTCTGAGTATGCAAGTACAAATGTGAGACACTTCATGTCTTGACTCTTGTACTTCCAGAAAGACATTTAGAGTATGTTAACTTTTGACCTACTTGACCGTGCAGCAAACATGGGTCACAGTTAAGAATGATCTCTGGAGTCATACATATTTGTGTAAAGTCCCTAGATCTACCATTTACTAACTATAGGGCATTGAGTAAATGCCTTAGCTTCTCTGTGCCTTAGTTTTGTCATCGGTGAAATGGGCAGTGTAATAGTGGCTGCTCAAAACAAAATACAGTGACCAGATAAGGAAAGCAACACTTTCAGGGTGTATAACACATTCTCCTCCAAAAAACGCAAGTTCTATTATTGTCCTCTTCTCTCACCAAGACAACTCTGGAAATTACTTATAAATTCAAATTTGTGAGTATACCTAACTTGCAGTTTCTCAGGACATGGTCTACCTGGGGCAGCTCTAGGGATGGCTGGAGCGCTCTAGAATCATTAGAATGCTTACACTGAGGGCTCTTGGTGTTATTCCATTTCCATTCTCCAGGTGTGCCAGCCTGATCACAGTTCCCCATTCTGATCAAGTTCGTTATACCTCGCCTCACCATCTATGTATTGCTAGCGTGTGCTGGGCTGCCATTCTCAATAGAGTCCAATCCCATCACACTTCAAGTTTTGGTCTAAAAGTCACTGCCTTTGTGCAGTAATAGAATTCATTGTCAGAAACTACTAGACTATTCCTGTTTTTCTGGAATATTCCAGTGCTTAGTACTCAGACATACCATTATTTACATGTTATCTCCCTCTCATGTTATCCATATGATTTATCATTATGCATATCTTTTCAAAAGGCAAACTTCTTGCATCCCCAACAGCAAACACTTCTATTTCTCAAGGGTTTATCATTTTACAGAAAGAACACCCTCTTCAAATGTGTACTTTTACACTAGAAAGGGTGAAAAAATACACAGGTCTAGACCTTTTTACATAATAGATGGTCAACGAGTGGTTGATAAATGAATGAATAAATGAAAACTTCAACTGTGTTGAAGATCAATCAAAGAATTTGATCTATATTTTAGGAGGAACATCCCTCCCCTCCCCCTACTTTCCACCATCTCTCGGTCCCTATTTCTACCTTTCTCATGTTAAAATAAATTAATACAGAGACCAGGCCTGAAGAATTCATGCTCAGACAAAATCACATATCTCATAAATAACCTCGACTTTGCTTGATTTGCAAACATAAGCAAAGCTTAACTTGGGTCTCTTCTGATAAATGCTTATGTTAGAGAAAAACCAAATTCCCATCTCAGCCTATCAGACACAGCCAATCAACATATGATTATATGACCAAGGATTTTCTAACGAGGTACTTAAAAAGAGAACTTGTCATCGCAAACGTATCAAAAAATTAATTTTTTTCCTTCCACGGTTTTCCAAAACTATTGGCTCTGACATTTTGATACTAAAAAACTAGACCTTTTTAGACCCCTATTCCTAATTCATGAATTGCTTCATACTCAACTCCTCAAAATATTATTGCGCTATAGATTTTTCTTTGAACATCATAGAACCAGTAACTTCTCTGCTTTTGAAAGTATTTGTAAGAAAATTTCTCCTTCTGTGCCCACCCTTCCTCACTCATTCATACCCAGAGGAGGAGGAGGCAATGAACTCACCAGTCAGATAAGAAAAGGACTAGTTACAAGGCATCAGCCCATTCTAGGTCTCAGCTAGCTACTATGTGGCTAAGTGGGCCTGACTCAGCAGTGCTGTTGGTCTAGGTCATCTTTCCTACCTCAGCTTATTTGATCACCATGTTTCAACTTTTTATTGAATGTTTTTTTTTTTTTTTTTTTTTTTTTTCTTTAGAGAGAGAGAGATTTTAGCTATAGGGCACATGTGCTCACAGAGACAGAGAGATAAAGAAAGTGAGAAACCATCTCCCAAGGGGAATAGCCATGCAGCAATCCCTTCTCCTCCATTCTCCTCTCGGGATTTTGGGCGCTGATGCACACACACCCAGCATGAGTTTTAAGCCACTGGGTTTGGGACTTGAACCGTGGTCAGCCTTGTGGGAGTCTAGCCACATAACCGCTATGCCATCTGCTGGTCTCTCAACTTTTCACTGAGTTCAAACTTATGTAGGGATAATGGATGTGACCTGTCCCTATATACATACCTGATAATATTTTTTTAAATCATTTAATGAACATGAAAATGGAAAATTATCTGGTGATGATAATGTATATGGTACTATCTTTGACTTAACTAATATACAATGTACTCATGATGGAAAATCCATTTGGTACGCTATAAAGATGTTCAGTGATGGAACGTAAAAAATATAAGGAGAAAAAAAAGTCCTAACATTAAGTTGATGCTGGGAAGAATACCAAGAAGAAACAATATTTCAAAATATGATACTTCAAAAGGAAATACAGAAAACCACAGTTTATGTATCAGGGCAGTAAGAGAGAAATCCCAAGAAGCTTACTTCCCTTGAATTGAGATTCTAAATCTGATGATGTATTATTAATGGGCTACTATAAAATCAAAATGGGCTTCCAGCCAGTGCATTCCTAAATTAGAGGCTTACACATCATTGGAACAAGTTCCATCAGGATGGCACTGGATTCAGCAGAGGATGCTAAAAGCCCTACAATAATTTGATGTAAGACTTAGTTGATGCCCCACTATACAAGATTAAAAATGTCATCTAAATGGAAATGAAAGTACGCATCTGCCCACACTCATGGGAGGGTCACAAGCAGCTGGATGAGAAATCCTGAACACAACACCATGCCATCTAAGTTTTTTCATTCATTTGCTCCAGTAGCAAATGCGTAAGAGTGGAAATGAGTGGCTTTTCAACGTTACCGATTTTAATTCAAAGAGGATCGAATCAGTTACGACTTGGTATGCAGTGCACCAGTAATGCAAGCTTCCCTGAAGCAAAACAAAACAAAACAAAACAAAACAAAAATAAAACAAACAAACAGAAAAACACGTGTCATCCTGGCATGTGTGTACTCAACACTAGCACTTTTGCTTGAGTTTCTCTACTGGATAATTATAATGGGAGGCACAGTCAGTTTTTGTGGGGCCTGAAGTTCAGACCATTTGTGGAGATACTCTTTAAGAAAGAGAACACAGTTACACACTCGAAATTCAGTGGACATCTTTGGAAAGGGCTCTTAAAACCCTGGAGGCACTGAGGCTTAGGATTCATTAGTTTTTCAGTAAATCCTACTCGGGTTACACATGACAGTGCTATATGGAATTCCAGTAAAATCCTCTGGCAAATCGACTGTTCAGTGTTTGCAAGAGAACTATGCAAGTGGCAAAACACAAACGATGACGATGATGATTTCTGCAAAGCTTACCTCTAGATCGCTTCACATTCTTGTCACTGGCCTACGCAAACATAGGAGAAGCTAAATGACAGCCCTCTCCTAACTTCCACTCTCTGTTACTCTCTCCCACATATAACCCCTTGCCTGGAACCTGCTAGTCCTACAAATGGCCTGACACTCACTGTAACTTACCTTCACAGTACACTATTCAGAAGAATTTGAAAGGAACGCACATCAATCTCTTTCATTTCTAGAGCAGTTTAGAGGATTTCCCCCCCCCTTTTATACAGGAGTCATGACAAGAGCCAACTGAAGCTTTTCTGCAAATATATCTCCTGCGATATGTTACTTCTCGTCCTCTTTCATGATCCTGAAACAGAAAAGGAAACTACTCTTTTGGTAGTAAAAAGAACTTCAGCAGATACTCAGCAAGGCATCAAGACTGAAATGAGAAAACACGATTATTTCAGCAGAGTTAAGTTAGATTTCCAAACATTGCTTTTCCTTAACTGCTCAGTTGGTTTCCAGACGATTATTTCAATTGCCTAGTTTTCATTGTAATACTTATTTAACAGATAGTTTGGGGACCAGCAGACGGCATAATGGCTACATTGCTAGACCCCCATGTATGATTGTGGTTCAAGTCATGGACCTGGAGGCTTAAACTCATGCTGGGTGCATGTGTGTGTGTGCTCAAGATCCTGAAAGGAGAATGGAGAAGAGATTGCAGCATGGCCACCCCCCCCGGGGGGTGATTTCTCTCTTTCTGTCTGTCTGTCTCTCTTTGTCTTTCTGGTGAGTACACACATCCTATAGCAAAAACAAAACAAAAACCTCTCAAAAAAACAAAAACAAACAACAACCACAACCAAAAAGAAGAGGTAGTTTCAATGTCTTCCATGTGCCTGTACTTTGTTAGACCCTAAGAAGTTAGATGTGAATTTGAGAGAAAGAGCACATGCTTAAATACCTTCTTGCAACAAATGAAATCTCCCCTAAGAAATATATTACTTTTCATGTTACTGTAGACATATTGCATCTATTTTTGGTTCCAAATGCTGAGGGGGTAAAGGTGGGGGCATGTAGGGATTAAAAATACCAAATGGGGCCCGTGACACAGGCCATTGAGTCCCACTATGCAATATTGTAGCCACATATAGAAGGCCTGGGGTTTGGATCTAAGGTTGCCATGGCTGACTAGAAGACTGAATTGGGGAGTAGAGATGACAGTATGATGAGACCCTGTCAAGAGAGCCTGTCTGTCTTATTCTCTTCCTCTCCTTCTCTCATGAAAGAAATACATAAATCAAAAACAAATAGCAAATAGTACTTGAGCTGATCCATTTTAAAATGAGGAATACATTATAAATTGGTCAGTTTATAATCAGTGATCAGTTACAAATACCTATATTAGTTACATATACGTGTCAGTTATAAATATATATTTTAATAGTGTGTCATGGAAGGCAAAAATGAATTCATAGGACTAAGTGTGCTGGCTGTTTCATTAGAGAAGTACAAGTCACCAGGGAGCAAAACATGGATGGTTAAACTGGTTCTTAAGGGCTGAAGGTGAGGTGAATCATAAAAAAAATAATACTCATTAGAGGAATACTTAAAGATGAACCAAGCATCTCTGTGTATACAGGGTAGCGATGTCACCTTCTAGAAAGATCAAGAAGGTCCTGAGGCAGAGAAGTACAAAACACATTGGGAGGGAAGACTAGGAAGGCTAGATTCGAGAAAGAGAGAAATTAAGAGAGAGTCGGAGGCCAGACTGTGCAGTGTTTATAGAACATGCTGAAGATTTAGACTTTGACCTAATATACAACACTTCACACATTTGTGAAAATAACAATACACAGAAAAAATTAAAACCATCTCAGAGTGTGAGTGGTAGAAGAACCCTCTGTGGGATCCTCCAAGTCTTTGCAGGAACATGGGCAGAGATCTTCCAGGATGGGGCCCAGTTCAGGATATCCTATTGCATTTAGTTGGCATGTGTCCCTCAGTCTCTGGCAGTTTATCCATCTTCTCTTGTCTTTCATGCCCTTGAGACATTTGAGGCACACTGCTCAGTTTGTAGAATGTGTCTCCCCTCCAATTTTGTCGGATGCCTTCTTATGATTTCGGGGGAGGATATCTTCTAATGACCATATGACATTGAATTCTTCCCCAGCTCTAAGCTCTACAAGAGAGTTCATTTCCCTGGTCTCGTCCCTCCTGTGTATTCTATCTGGTCTAGAAAAATCTACACATCATATGCGAAAGAACTTAAGATATGACAGCTGCAGGAGTTCTCGTGTTCTATCTAGTTTCCTTTTAGGAGCCTCATTAACCTTTGATGCTCCTCAGTCTTTATGTATTCTAGTCATTTCCTGAGCCTCTTTCCTTTCCTCTCCAGCCTGAAGCCACTATAGATGCAATATGTCCCCATGACAAGATAAGTATTATGTTTCTAAGAAGAGTTTTCCTTTTCACATGATTATTTTTGGTCTCTAATGCCTTCAGGGAATCTCTTTCTAGTAGCCCAGCCTATCTACATTGGCAGGGAATTAACATGTACAAAACCCGTGTCTGGAAGCCTTCCAGACCTCACTGTTTACTCTTAAAAACGACACTGACTCATTCCCAATGATCTTTTCTCTTGAAGAGAGGACCATTGTCCTTTAAATCACACCCATCAATAAGCTACCTAATCTATGGATGAAATCTGTAATGATGGAACGTGATAGAAACGAAATTAATTTTTTTTTTTTTTTTGGAGAGGGTTTTGATATACGGTACATGCACTCGCCAGAAAGACAGGGAGAGACAGAGAGACAGAAAGCAAGAAATCACCCCCAGGGGGGAATGGCCGTGCTGCAATCCCTTCTCCTGCATTTTCCTCTAGGGATCTTGGGCATGCACACACAAGCGCTCGGCATGAGTTTAAGCCACCAGGTCCGGGACTTGAACCACAGTCGACTACATGGGAGTCCAGCGATATAGCCATTATGTCAACTGCTGGTCCCAAAATTCATTCATTTTATCTACTTTCATTGTAGATAAATTTGATAAGTAAAATAGCCTGTTTACAAAATTAGGGAATTAGGAGCTGAGATCTGTGAAGTTCCTTTCAGGGGACCAGAAAGACGTGGAGAAATGCCTAGGGTGAGGGAAAATAGCGAGGGGAACCTTTTTGCAGCTGCACTGTTTTAGGAGGTCCATCGCGCCTGCACACACCATCACGCCTGCACGCACTACCTTGAATACACAGCATCCTCTGCTGCCTCAGGGCCTTTGTACAGGCCGCTCCTTCTGCCTAGATTGCTCTCCTTCCCACCTTTCTTATCTTTAGGGAAGTTTTCACACACTTTTCAGATTAGATCTGCTCTCCCTTCATATGCTTTCACAATTCCATGAGTTTGTCCTTCCTAATGCTTAATAAGATTTATAACCAGGTATCTGTGTTGTAATTAAATAACAATATCAGCTAGCCGTTACTGAGCACTCCCTACATATGCCAAGCCTAGTACTATCGTTCAGTCTACAAAATGAAACTCTGGGGGCCTTGATGCACAATTTAATTCATGTCTGGAAATGACATGAGGACAGGTTCTGTGTATGCATTACTCTCTCTGGCAAACAGTCTGGTATAGAAAAGGTGCTTGGTCCATATTTATTAAAGAACAACAGCATAACATACCAGTAAAACACCATGCATATAGACACATCTGATTTCAAATCTCCATTTTGTGATTGGCTAGCTCTGTAAACTTGGGCAACTTATTTAGCTTTCATAAATATGGTGTCTTCGTTTGCCCAAGATAATGAGATCTCACCACCAAAAAATATTTAAGAAAATTAGATAAGGTAATAGAGGTGAAAGTATATAATCATGTCCAGCATGTACGATGATATGCTGTATAAATAATTGTTTCACTATTCTTTTTCAAAAAACTTTCTCAGAGTCCTGATAGTCCTATAGACAACTTCCCTTACGATGGTATCACTTTTCCTGAATGCTATGTTGACACTTTGCTTATCAAATACTATGCGTCAAGATAATCACTTTGGGTTCCTTTGATGATGTTATTCCAAGAGTGAAAAGGAGTTTATTACTATTCATGGAAACACAGGTCCAGGGGAAGTCAGGAGGAAATAAAGAGTCATTTTACAGTTCATTTTATTGTACTACTGCAGAGGCAAATTTTATTTCTGTTCTGCCATTGTAGAACCACCCTGAGAGCCACCCCATCCACCCTTTCAGGTTCACAAACCTACCCACTTTAATCACTTTGTGAAAGCTCTCGCAGCAGGATGAAGTTGTACTGATAGATGGTAGAGTTCAATCCCAAATTAAAAGAAGAACAAGACGAAAGGGAATGATGATATTAGCATTTCAAAGTAGGAAAGCAAATAGAAAGACTCACAAAGGAAAATTAAGAAACACCTTAGGATGAAATTCCTTTGAAGTGCCTCAATTCCCCAAATAACAGATTGGTTATCTAATGGTATCCATCATGTCTTACTAATTATCTTATGAAACTTACACTGGAAACATACAGAAGGCAACCATGTAATCTAAAAATTGCCCATAAAATATGTGAGATTAGAAGATGCTTACAGAAAACAAACAAACTTGCTTCCATTTATCAAGCACTTACCTTATGGTATGCTCTGATCTAGGCATTTTAATGAATGGAGTTTTCATTGGCTCCTATGACACATTTGTTTAACAAATATTTACAGTGTTTACTATGCATCAGTCATGGTCCTTAGAGCAAGACGAACACAGTCCCTGACTAAAACAGGCATGAAGAAGTCTTTCAGGGAAGACACACAGTAAACAGCTTCTTAATATTTATTGCATAACTTAGGGTGACCAACTTAACCTGGTTTGCCTGGACATCCCTGTTTTTAGCACTGCAAGTTTTATACCCTGGGAATAACCCTTTCAGTTCCAAGAAAGGGGAAAAATGGGTCATCTAGAAAAATTATACAAGATGTAATTAATCATATTAAATGCTATTCCAAAGGAGTGCAGAGTAGAGGGGCTAGCAGGTGGCATGGTGGTTAAGGAGCTCTACTGCCATGTGATCAACCAGGGTTCAAGTCCCACACCAGGTACACGTGTGTGCATGCCCAAAATCTCAGGAGAGTAGTGGAGAAGGGATTGCAGCATGGCCATACCCCGGGGGGGGGGGGTGCTTTCTCACTTTCCCTCTCATTGTCTCTCTATTATATGCACAATATAGCAATTTTTAAAAAAAGGAAAGAAAAAAAAAAGGAATACAGAGTTATATGAACTATGATGATTAGTCCTCTTTCACAAATAAAGAAACTAAGATTTTGAAAAATTAGGTAATAGGGGCCAGGAGATGATGCAGCAGTAACGCAACGGCTCCTACCCCAGGAACCCCCTGAACTGCCATTGTAGATGTGCGTGTATATATCGGTATATGCCAATGGTCTGTGCTAGCTGGGACTGGATGTGGATTAGGTTGCAAGTCCATACATGGTAAAGTAAATCTCTGAAGCCTGGCTGTTCTAACTCCCAGTTACGTGGTCTGATTCCATGTATAAGTCTATAAAATATCTCCTGATGCTTTATATTTTAGAGTCCAAATCTCAATTTGCACTATAGGAAAAATGCTTGCAAAAGCTCTGAGTGGAGGAATGTTCATCAGAAGAGGGGAGCCAGATCCTAGAGCAAGTCCCTTTGATCTGGACCTGAATGCAGTTCTGTCCCAGCCAGAAACACCTGCACATATTCTGTCATCTTCATCTTTTTGCTGTGGGTGGCTCATGGACAAACAAAACAAAGCACTTGCCAGGTTTATTGCAGTCTTTGGGGGCAAACAGTGTTTCTTGAAGAGTGAGGAGAGGGTCAGAGATGGGAGCTCTTAGTAATTACAAAGCATGTGTTAAGTACCTCTGGACTATGGATGAAAAATGTACCTGAAGAGTCTTTCAGCAGTGGTCACCAGCTCTTTGCGGCTAGCCAGGTGCAGTGTTTCCTTGGTAGAAACACAGTGAGGACAAGACTGTGTCTTGTGTTGAACAGTTGGATTTGGCAAGCATCTTTCACATGAGATAAGAAACCAAGTGATCCTGAAAATTGGGTAAGTGGGGGCAGTAAGAAGTTAGGAATCTCCCTGTCACATGTTGACTCCAATGAAAGCGGATTCTTTGGTCTGTTTTATCCACGTCTGTATTCCTTGAACACAGGACGGTACCATGCATGCAGTAACACTCACTAACATTTATTGAATGTGTGAATAAACAGCCAATAGTCTTAGTTACTAAATTGCAAATGTGGAAAAGCTACTTTACTCCCAAGGACATTGGATTTCTTGTCTATTAAAATGGAGAGTTTAACTGGGTGACTTTTATGTCTTCCAACAATATTCAAAGTTCTAAGCTCCAAGGTGCACATTTCAGGTTAAAAATTCACCCATAGGATGAGTCTCAATGTCAGGGATTATTTCTAGAAGCCTGACTAGTGGAGAACAGATAAATAACTTGTAGCAAAGCCTTAAAACAGAAAAAAAAAAGATCAACATTAACACTGATGTTGAACAAGTGTATTTATTGACAAGAAAATTGCTCATGATATTGTTAATATTTAAAAGTCATAAAAGAGTATGGTGGTATGGTAGGATCCATATTTGTAGTTATGTGTAGGATTAGAGAAAAATCTGAAAAGACATAAACTAAGATGTTAACAGCAACTATCACTGGGTTGTAGACTTACAAGCGAGTTTATTTTTTACAATTGTTTCATCTAATTTCCCTTTTTGACTCTGTGTTGTCATCTAATAGAAATTGCTAGAATGACCTAGTACCTGTTAGGCACTGGACTTTTCACTATCAAGTTGCTACCATGTCTGGGTTAGGACAGGGGCTCCAGAATCAGATCAAATGATTCAAATTCTGTGGCCTCAGGGAAGTTACTCAGCCTCTCTTACATTAGGTTTCCCTCTGTATAAAACAAATAGTGATACCCAACTCACAGACTGATTTTGAAGTTTAAATTAAGTAATCTGTACAAGTACCTGGTATACATTATACACTTGATAAATGTTAGCTATTAGTATGCCAAATACAAGAATGCTTTTATATGTAAACCTGTCAAATAATGAAGTCATTATCCTCAAGAAGTATTAATTTGGTGAGAATAATAAGAGTAACACACACACACAAAAAGGAAAACATTGCAATAACTTCCTAGAGTAAATAGTCTGGATTGATTCTTGCCTCTTTCTCCCTAAGCCTTTGCTGAGATGCTAAGTCCTCCCTGCTGGCAATCTCCTACCTCATACTCATGCCCACTGTCATGCTTCTTCCTCCAACTCAGTAATTCCTTCTTCAGTCCCATCTTACATGCCTAAACTCTGCTCACCCTCAAGACCCAGGATGTACCCATGACACTTTTCTCAGCACACCAACAACTCCTTTTAGAGTTGAGTATTCCATCTTTTCAACACCCAGAGCAAGAAACTGGCTTATTCTATTCTTATTTCCTCCCCTGGTATCACCATGATGTATTAGATTTCCAGAGTTGCAATAAGAAACTACCATAAACTTAGTGTGATTTATTCTGTCAGAGCTCTGAAATCAAGATGTCTGAAATCAAGATCTTAGCAGGGCTATACCTTTCTTAAAGCTTCCAGTGTTACAACTAGTCCTTGGTGTTCTAGATGAATCACTCCAATCTCTGCCACCATTGTCACATAGCACCTTCCCCATGTCTTCGTATATCTTCTCTTCTTTTAAGGACATCAGTCATATTGTATTAGAATCTACCTTAACCCATTTGACCTCAACTTAATGTGCTTATATCTGCAAAGACTCCATTTCTAAATAAGATAACATTCTTAGATAGCAAGGTCTAGGACCTCAACTTTCGGAACATGGTAATTTGCACATATAACTTATTACCTCTAATCAGTAGTGAGTTCCTTGAAGCAGGTCCTCCAGCTTATTCTTATTTTCCCATTCCCTATCCATATCCCTACCCACCCACCCATCTACCCAATCTCTTTAAAGAACCTAGTTCAGAAAAAGAACTTTTTTAAAAGAGATTTTTGCTGTAGGGATGCACACACTCTCTCTCAAGAGAGAGACACAGAGACAGTGAGAGGGAATATGAGAAATCACCCCACAGAGAGAATGGTCATGCTGCAATCCCTTCTTCATTCTCCTCCCAGTATCTTGAGCATGCACGCACATGTGCCCGGCGTGGTTTTCAAGCCATTGGGTCTGGAGCTTGAACCATGGTTTGCCATGTGGGAATCCACCAATATTACTGCTATGCCATCTGTTGGCCCCAGAAAAAGAACTCCTTTAACATATTATTGTTCAACAAAAGAACAAAAGATGTAAGCTAGAATTAACTAAGCACAAGTTACATGAACTAGTAACTAGGCATTAAGTTGTATGACGTTATCTACTTAGTTGTGGAGAATTGGGAGGTAGGTCTATGAAACTGTAGTGCTTTGAGATGGCTTTATGGAGGAAGAATAGCTTGTTAATGAGTGGGCAGGATTTAGGACAGAGAGAAAAGAAGACTTCACTTTCCAAATAGGGAAAGAATTTGAACAAAAGATTGTGGGAGAAAAAACAAACAATCTGGTTAGTAGAACCAGAGCCCTGGAGAATGATTCTGGAGTAGAAGGTGGATATTGGGCAGAAATGGAAACGATCCATCGCTTGTTCTTGTTAGTTCAATGATCATTGCTTAGTCTCTTCTCTATTTTTCCTGCTAGTTTATTACTCCCTGGCTGACTTCTAAATTCTGTTTCTGAGAGAAGAGAATTGAGTTGGCAGCCAAATGTTCCTGTAGAACCCTGAACTTCATTCTCCTGACACTAATCATTTTCTTGTGCTAGAGGGCAAACTAGAGAATGAGGATAAAGACCATGTCTGTCTTGGTTACTATATTATTTCTGCTCCTAGGAATTTTGTGTCCAATCTGTATTTATCCTATAGAGGAAGATCAAAAAATATATCTTGAATGAATGACAACTAGACAACTACTTGAATATGTGTGTTCACATACACACATGCACACACATATGCATGAGTGTGTGTATTTAGCAGTGGTCATTCCATTCCATTAACTATGGGTTCCTGATTGTCGAACATATAGCCATACTACTCTATATTACCATGGGTTGCATAGCAGTTATAATAGCATACTTTACTATTTTTTGTTGCTTAGTACCCAACCTTTTTTTTATGTAAGTCCATTAGATGCACCTGTGCTTATTTGTGTTTTATATTCAATTGAGCATAGCATTTTCTTGATCAGCATTAAATACAACAGACAATACTAATGCAGAAACTTCTTGTATTCACATTCAAAGCAGATGATGAGGTTGAAAATGTAACCTTAATAAATTAATTCTTAAATCATGGTGTTAAAAAGATCATAAAAGCCCAGAAGCTAAATGGAGATGTGTGATTTTTTTTTCATAGGTTTCCCAGTTTTCTTCTAGCATACACACACTTAAAGTGCATTAAGTGAATAGTATCAAGAGTTTGTGATTTCGTGAGAAGTGATATGTCCTTCTAAGTAGTGGCATTAACACTGATAATCTTTGTTTGACAAACAATAATAGATTTGGGACAGCATCATGCTTTAATCTCTTCCTTGTGAAGAGGGATTATTAAATTTTTATCCTGTGATTCAGATAAGATATTAAATCTCTTAAAGAAAAAAATTCTCCATAACTTTCTCAGATCTTATAATGTGTAGTACATACATTTTAAGGCCTCATCTAGTACCACTGCCTTACTGATTTGCAGAAGCTTAAGAAAACCCAAATTGTACTCTGATTGATAGAACTCACTATCATTATCATCATCATAGCAAATATTTATTGAGTAATTCCTACAGATTAGGCAGAGTTTTTAGTACTCATAAATTCAGATCATTAAGTTCTCTAATTAAATCATCAAAATATCAAAAAGCTAAAAATTATGATTACTATCTTTCTACACGAGAAGATACTGAGATATTAGAGACTAAATATCTGGTCCATGGTCCGAGGTCACATAGCTGCTAATTCAAGGAGTCAGATTTTAATTCAGTTCTTGTTATTTTACAATGTATGTGCTATTTATTAATCATTATGTACTCATTTTTAACTAAAAAAAGGTAAATTTAAGAAAATCAGCTTGTTTCAGAAAAAAAAATCAGAGCTATGCTCAAGGGCTATTTTTGGACTAAACATACATCCTACCCTGTCTTTAATATTGCCACCATCAGTATTGACAAAAGTCATTGAATCAGAAACTATTGAGTTGTTGGAAAAGTCATGACATATTTTCCTGTGTTTTTGTGAAAATGTGTCCTGACTTCCTGACAACCCAACATATGATTCAAAAGATATTGAAGTAAACTTCATATACAACACTATTTGTCTAAATGTGTCCCCCAAAATCATTGTGTTGAAACTGAATTGCCAATGTGATAGAGTTAGCAAGTAGAGCCTTCACAATTAACCTTCATAATTAAGTCATGAGGGTCATACTCTCATAAATGAGATTAATATTTTATGAAAAATTTCAGAGTTTTGTTTCTTTTTACCCTTCTGCCTATGTCACGTCAGGACGCAACATTCAAGGTGCCATCTTGGAAGCAGAGACCAGGTCCCCATCAGACATCAAAAATGCCAGCACCTTGATTTTGGACTTCCTATCATCCAGAACTGTAAGAAGTAAGTTTGTATTATTGCAAATTTCACTTATCCAGTTTTTAGTATTTTGTAATAGCAGCAGGAATAGATTAAGATTCTCAGTCAAATTTATTTATTGTCAAATAAGTATGTTAGTATTAGTCAATAGTACAACTATTTTTTTACTTAAATTTCAAATATTGACCAATGTATTGGGACCAGCAGGTGGCATAGTGGTTAAGGCACTAGACTCCCACAAGTTGACTGTGGTTTGAGTCCTGGATCCAGCAGCTTGAAACTCCTACCCGACATGTGTGTGTTCGTGCCCAAAATCTTTAGAGGAAAATGGAGAAGAAAGGATTGTGGCACGGCCATCACCCCGGAGGGTGATTTTTCACTTTCCCTCTCTCACTGTTTCTGTCTCTCTCCAGGAAGCACATGTGCCACATGGCAAAAAAAAAAAAAAAAAAAAAGTGAAATAACATAGGTCTTAGATATGATTTGTTCATTGACTCATTCTTTCACTTGTTAAATACATATTTAGTATGTTAAGTATCTAACATGTGTGAGGTTTTATAGGGAATGCATAGTATTTTAAAATGTGATCATCTTCATCTAAGGAAGAGACTAGAATAATGATCATGATAATATTTGCTATTCAATTGTCATCATATTCTAATAAAATCTGAAGCAATTTCAAACCCGTAAGAGTTGTGGAACAGGAGACATACTCCTATTGGTACAATTTTCTTTTGTTTGCCCCAGGGTGGGCAGGTCCTCAGAGAGACTTTCAACTCATTTAAACTCATTCTTAAAGCCTTACTTTATGCCAAGATGTTAAAGCTGAAATATCTTAAAGAACCATCCCTCCTAGAAATATGGTGTCCAATTTGTATTTAAATACCTAAAATAGATTATGTACCAATAGGAGAATTTGAAATATCAACTAGGGATGAATGAGGCTGGTTTTTGATTGAAAGGCAAAAAACCTCTTCTGATATTCCTCAAATTGCCTAGCCTTTTCTGATCCTTTTGAAATACCAAAGTGATGTCAGCAAAATGCCTTTCTTTATCTGAGAAAAAAAATCCTACTGAGCGATAGCAGGTAAAATAAGTTATTCCAGGATTGTAATTTAAGCCAAGGGTCTGAAAATTATGACCCATTGAGATAGGAGACAGAATCCTAAGAAACAGGTAGTTGGGACATAAGGCCCAAAGATGGAGTAGCAGTGGGTAAGCATTCCCAAGAAACTCCTTGCTCACAAGAAATGGCTTACAGACTGCAGCAATGATTCAATGGTTAACCTAGACAGTATAATCGAACATAATTTTGTTTTTTCCATGTTCCCACTACATTCCGGAACCTAAATAATGGTCTTTAGGGCCCAAGGCTTTCAGATAAAGACTAGAGCAATCCTTGACCAGTAGGTAATAGTCTCTGGGCTGAAGCTCTCAGACAAAAGACTTGGACAATCATTTACCAAAAATTCTCTAAATGTATAGCTCCCTAAATGTACAGCATGACATGTCTAGCATGTGACAAATGTGAACAAGTCCTTTCTAGTGAAGTTAAAATTCCCAGACTTAAGCCCCACTTCGGCCACCTACTTTTCAGGACCCCTCTTGGCTCAGGAGCTTTCTTCTATTTCTACAAACTATTGTTTGCTATCCCCACTCTTTGGCCACATCTCTAAGTCTTCATGAGCATGAGACAAGAACCTGGTCAACTGGTGGTCCTAAATCTGGCACTGATGTTGGGCCCATAAGCACCCAATTATTCTGCATCACTATGAACCATTTGACTTTGTAAATTAAGCTTTACTGAAACGTAGCCATTCCAAGTCATTTGTGTATTGTACTATAAGACAGAGCTGAATTATGGTAGAGGCCATGTACCAACAATGTCTAACATATTTACTATTTGGTCCCTAATAAAAAGTTTGCCAACACCTGATCTAAGTCATCAGTTGGTTTTCTTTCCCAAAGAATCATTTACTAGTATTTATGTACTCTTGTGGAACTATCTCCTCTGAGAAGTTACCTGGGATAGGACCCAGATACGAAGGAGAATGTGATAACATTGACCTTAGAATCAGTTGTGAATTAGGCTTGATACCACCCAGAGCCTGATAATTACACTTAACACATTTAACGTAGTTCCTTAAAAGGACAAGTCCTTAAGTAGTCTGGGCTCATACATACTCTCTCATGTAAAAAGATAGAAGTATACAATTACATTGTACAGAAATAAGAAAAATTAGTTTAAATTGTAGCTCTTCTCCTGTGGACTCTGAGATTGCTGATTTCTTCTCAGCCTGATACTAAGACAAAGTCTCACACCTCTTGTCCATCAGGCTTATTTTTTTTTAATTTTTTAATTATTTTACTTATTCATTCATTTATTTTAATTTGACCAGAAAGAGACAGACAGAAAGAGAGAGAAAGAGAGAGAGGAAGCCACTAGGTCTGGGACTCGAACCATGGTTGGTCATGTGGGAGTGTCCAGCACCTTAACCACCACGCCACCTGCTGGCCCCCAGACTTCTTATTACTAGACTTCATTTTAGTCCTTTCCCTCGGAACTTTTATCTCAGGGTATTTTTATATACTCATATCTGTAATTATCTGACTAAAGTCTGTCTCCAACATATTTGTAACATCTCTGAGAATGGTCACCAGGTCTAGTTCTTGTTCCTAACACATTACATTTGGGGCGCAGAGTAGATCCTCATTAAATTTCTGTTGGTTATTGTTTATTGTCAACCTAACAACAAATATTTATTGTTTCCCTGTACAATACTAAGCTGCATGCTTATTTGTATTTTTCTGAGTCCAGCACCAAGCCTTGCATTTATCAGGAATTCAGTGATTATTCTTTGTTAAATTCAACTTAGTCCAACTAAGTTTGACCTAACAGCAGTTTCCTAGAGTCACTATTTCTAGTACTCACTTAGGTGATGCCACCTAGCAGTTCAAAGGAACTTGGTGTCAGCTGTTATTTCACATGAGTGATAATATTTTCATCTCCTATCTTTCTAAAATAAAAGGCCAGCGGACTGTTCAAACAGCATGAACAAAACTACCACCAGACAGCAATTCTTTCCTTGTCACCCAGGAATGCTCCTGCTGTATTCCAAAAATGTGTTTGCTTTGGCTTTCTGAATGTGCTCTTCACAGACATTGAGATGAGTCTAAGAAATGCAGTGGCAAACAGCACACTTAAAGCAATTTCCATGATAATGAAGGTTTACAAAATAAGACCACCACAGGGGAGATTAGGAGAATTGATGCTTACAGCAGCAGTGAGAAAGGAAATGGAGAAATTATCTCATGTTTATCAAAATATGTGCCATGAACTAGTAGTGCCGTCAAATCCTCCTCGAAGGACCATCTTCAACCAGCAAATGAATTTGGGAAAAGCTGCAAAGAATGGGCCCATCTTGAAGACAACATAGGTTATCTTGTCTGAAGTTTCAATAAAGTCCTGCAGTTACAAAAGCACGTTATAATTTGAGTCAAAGCAATAGTTTACTAATGCTCACTATCTGGGTTTTTTCTACTTTTCCTGGGCAAACCAATGACTGATTCTCAGTCTCCTGCCATTTGGCAGGGCCCTGTTAGTACCTCCAAACAGTGAAATATGTGTGGGTGTGAGGTGTGTCATTTCCACGCAGAGGCAGGGGGGAGGCTCCTGTGTGAACTTCCAGCTCTTTTGCTTTCTGTGGGATCATGGGGCCATGCTGGTACGATGACGGAGCCGTGGATCACTAAGTCACTACGTGGAAGCCAGGTGCCCTGCAAAGTCATCCTATTGCCATAGGACTTTTCATAAATAAAAATCCTCTTCTGAGGTCGGCCACAGAGACTGGGGAAATCATTTGTTACCATAGCATAGCCTATCCCAGTATACCAAGTGTTTACAAAACTCATTTGATCACAGTACTCTTCGTTCTTATAAAAATAATTAATATTAAAAAATAATAATAATAATAATAATAAAATCAATATTAAACAGAAAAATATATCTCAGAAAAACACTGGGAATCACTAGGCCACTTAAAATCGAGGTTGTTTTGTTTTGTTTTAAGAAACACAGCTGTAATATTTTGAATTCTCAGCCACAGTGATTCCCTGAAAAGCAAATACAATTCAACCTGCAAAAGATATAAAGAATGAATCCAGAGAACCAATTCATAAGTGGAAGAGAGGTAGGGAGGCAGAGATGGGCTAGGCAGTTAGGCATTACGAAAGTCATCATAGAATGCTGACAAAAAGGGAATTACTTAGAGCCAACCAACCAAGTCCTCTGAAAACTTACATTCCCCTCTTCCCTAACTCTTGCCCTTCCAGGCCAAATGATGACAGACCTCCCCACAGGACACATAAAAGAACAATTAGAGGGATCAGCAGATGATGTAATGATTACATCACCAGACTCCCACAGAGTTGGCCACGGTTCCAGTTCTGGACCCAGTGGCTTAAAACTCAAACCAGGTGCGTGTGTGTGTGCCTGCCCAAAATCCCCAAAGGAAACTGGAGGAGAAGGGATTGTGGCATGGCCATCCTCCCTGGGGGTGTTTTCTGGTTTCTTTCTGTCTCCCTGTCTCTCTCTGTCTCTCTGGACAGTGAAATCCCTATAGCAATAATCTCTCTCTCTAGCAAAAAAAAAAAAAAAAAAAAAAAAAAAGGAAAGGAAAGAAAGAAAAATAGAGTCAATAGAGTCAAAGTCCAGGGCCTGTTAATTTCTTAGACTCTAAGTCTAAAGGAAAACCCACCTGGGCCCTATGGAACCTATGGTATAAGCCCAAAATACACAGACAATGATAGCAGACAAAATGATTGCTACCAGGGGACCAAAATTGCACCATATCACAGCCTAAATATTCGATTGTTAAGAAAATCATGATGCTTTTTTTTTTTTGGAGAGGTTTTTGCTCTGCTATAGGGCACATACTCTCACCAGACAGACAGAGGGAGACAGAGAGACAGAAAGGGAGAAATCACTAGGGGGGATGGTCACACCAAAATCCCTACTCCTCCTTTCTCCTCTCGGGATCTTGGGCACTCACACACACACACACCCGGTGTGAAATTAAGCCACCAGGTCCAAGACTCGAAGCGCAGTCGACTACATGGGAGTCCAGCAACATAGCCATTACGCTAACTGCTGGTCTCTCATGATGCATTTTTAGAAAAACACGTCATGACTTTCCCGATGACGTAGTAATATAAAATCTTTGTGACTATTAACCAATACTTCCATGTAAAAGAGCCTTACAAAGCTTAAGGTTATTGCCACATGGGGGCTACTCATTATAGATTTCCCCTTTCAGCTTTAAGACAAAGACTCAATAGCTCAGCAGCAACCCAGCTCTCACTGAGTTACTTGTTTACAAGAAACAGCTTACAGCAGTAACTCAATGATTTACCTAGGCAGCATGACCTAAAACAAAGTTGTTTTTGTTTTTTTTTTTTCCTGGTCCCACCACATTCCAAGAAGAAAGTAATGATCTTTTATGGCCCAAAGCTTTTAGACAAAGAGTCTCCTGACCTTCACACCCACTCAAAAATTAGGAAAAATAACCAGACCATCGGTGTGTGACCCCCACCATGAGAGGAACACACACACAAGGCCCTCCTGAGAACAAGCTTGAGCAAAGTCTCTCTGACCAAATAAAAAGTCCTCTCCTCAGTTCCTCTTCAGCAACGCAATTGGGATCCACTCGGCTTGAAAGCTCTGTTCTTCCTTCCCTCTCTCGATAAACTCCACTTGCTATCCTCTCTTTATGTCCACATCTAGCTCTTCATGAGTGTGAGATAAATCGTCAGATTCACTGTTGTTTCTGCATGGGCTATGGGCCCATGCACCCCAACTTCTCACATCAGTAGTAGAAACCAGACAACAGGGTTATAACCCAAAAAACAGAGTTCTGTCTGATTCTCCTTCCCCAACTAATTTCCTCAATCCTGTAGACCAAATATCTTTTCCTCCAACAATTCATACAGCCTACACTTACTGAATGCAGCCCGAGGGCAATGGGGTATAAGACACAATTTGTGACTCACACTCTACCTCTTTCCTCCCTGATTTCCCATCCTGGTGGGTTGTTTTTGCCACCAAAGAGTGTATTGCCTGTCTTGGTCTCTTGGCATTTACCTTGAACTTCCCTGTATTGACAGATTTCCATTCACTTCTACAGAAGAAAGGCTTGAGATGCCATGGCCTCCAACAGGTAAGGCTTGGGATGACATGGCCTCCAACAGGGAAGTTGCTAACCTCCAGCCTTGGAAATAGCTGACCGAACAATAACTGTGGGAGTCAAAAGTAGCAGCAGCAAAACCCAGGGGAACAGGAATCAGGTGGTGAATGGTCCCAAGAGCCCTTCTGACAGGGATGCTCCACACTGGATTTCAACCTGAAATCCAACTAGACCTTCTCTCTTGATAAGTGGAAAGCCAGAAATATAGCCAGGGAAAGTGCAGTTGCAATCAGGGAGGAAGTTGAGATCAAGAGATCTAAGTATGAAAAAGGCTCTTGAAAAGCTTGGCTTGTTGGACAACTGAAGATGCCATAAACCAATAAAGCTACTGTGCATCTGGAATGATGTTCCAGGTCATCATGGCTCCTTACTCTTCATGAGACAGTTACCTGATGTTCTTCCACTTTTTTTTTTTTTCCAGGTAACTTGAGTCCATCCTAATCCTTAAGCACCTGAAAAAGCCTAGCTGCTGCTCATTAAATTTATATTCCAAGTTTCTTGATAAAAATTGATGCTATTTATTTGATTAAACCCTCCACAGTGCTAATCATAGAGCCCTGTACATAGTAGATGCACGACTAATTAGTTTCATAAATATTTGCTGAGATACCTACTCAAGCTCAGTGACTGACAGCATTTAAGAAGAGAGAAAAATTCCTGGACAACTGAAGCTCATATTCTAATTTAACTCCGGTACTGGATTAATTGGGTGAGGAGTATCTAAAACATATTTCTGACATCATGGGGACACTATTATAATGTGGATGTCAAGACATAAAGCACCGAAGGAACCATTTGTACCATATGGAGTCATCTCTTCCCACTTCAATAGCCACCATTTAGCAAGGTCCTACTACGTGCCAGGCACACTACTGGGTGCTTACACATGCCCCCTCATTTAATCCTACTATGAATCTCAAGATAGAGTTGTCATCAATCCTATCTCACAGGTAAGGAAATGAAAGTTCAGAGAGTTTAAATAATTGCCCAAAGACTCACAGTGTGTAGATCACAGCATATAATTCCAATTCTGTTTTTCCTGGCTTTTTCTAATTCTAACTTTGTTCTTTTCCTACTGTGCTGCACTTAGGGAAAAAAGATGAGCTTTTTAGGCAGGGAACAAAGAAGTGACAGCTGGGGTGGAAAAGCACACTGTTGTACCATATTTCCACTCTGTGCAATTCATAGTAATCTGACAGTAGAAGATTATTTTCCAGGGTGAGTTTCTCATATACCAAGGAAAGAAAAGTAATTACTACCAGGGTCTAACTCCAATCTTCTTATTTTAACAGAAAAAAAAGGGGGGAAAGGATAAAAGAAAAGGCAAGGTTGCAGTGAATGTTGTGTTTTAAAACAATTAAAAATATATAATGAAAGGTAATTTCTTCTCACATATTTCTTACTATAGAAATAGGTCCAAATGCTTGCCCCAGACACACACAAAAAGTCCCTTACATAATGGTACTAAAACCAATTTCTAATTATTAC
Source organism: Tupaia tana (assembly GCA_026018925.1). Taxonomy (NCBI): domain Eukaryota; kingdom Metazoa; phylum Chordata; class Mammalia; order Scandentia; family Tupaiidae; genus Tupaia; species Tupaia tana. Next base: position 42,604,503 of record JAKSZU010000014.1, on the reverse strand, counting down.
TAAAAAGGTATAACAAATCTATGTCAACCCATTTATTATATAATTGAAGTTATAAAACATGTCATGTTTTTAGGCTCTAAAAATGTTTAAAAAATTAAGCATTAAAAAATTCTGTAGTTACTAGTTCTTCAAAGGAAAACATGTTATCCTATTTTATAAGTCACAGTTAAACATTTACAATAATTCTGCTATATGATATTTATAATAACAATTTGTAACCAGGATATAATTTCATATTTCTACTGCCTCAAAGATGAGCTTCTTTTGGGACTTAAAAATCTATGAGGCATTTTTAAAACCTACTGAAATCATTATATAACAATAATAATCAAAATATTACCAACATTTATTTGGCCGTAAAATTCAGCAATTATTTGGCAATAAAAAGGAATGACATGGACCAGCCAGTGGCATGGTGGTTAAGGTAGCTGGATCCTACATGGCTAACTATGCAGTTTGAGTCCCAGACCTGGAGGCCTGAAGAACATGTGTGTGTGTTCATGTGTGCCCAAAATCCCAAGAGGAAAATAGAGGAGAAGGGATTGTGAAATGGCCCTACTCCTGGGGGGTGACTTTTCCTTCTCTCTCTCTTTCTCTCTGTGTCTCTCTCTTGCAAATGTACATACTCTATAGCAAAAATATGCTATCTATCTATATCGTCTATATCTATATTTATGTATACTGACATACTAATACATGCTACAATGTTGATGAACTTTGAAAACAGTATGCTAAATGAAAGAAGCAAGACACAAGGGTCACAAATGGTATAATCTCATTTAATTAAAATGTCCCCAAAAGGAAAATCCATAGACAAAAAGTAGTTTCATGATTTCAGGGAGATGGGGGAGTGAGTAGAAAGGAAAAAGCAGAAGATAATGGATACTGGGTAACTTTAGGCAAATATATGTGTTTGTGTGTGTGTGTGTGTGTGTGCGTGTGTATACATTTATTTTTTTCCTAGAAGGCATGTGTGCTCACCAGAGAGAGACAGAGAGAAGGTGAAAGCATCCCCCCAACAAGGCCTGGTCACACCATAATCCTTTCTCCTCCATCTCCTTATCCTTTTAAGACTTTAGACATTAACATACACGCCTCTGGGACTTGAACCACTTGGTTAGCAGTGTGAGATCTGGGCCCCTTAACAACTAGGTCATGGAGTCAGCCCAAAGTATTCTTTCATTTTTGTTTCTTAGGAAGTTTTTACCCTAGGGCACCTGTGCTCACTGGAGAGAGAAAAACAGACAACGAGAGGGAAACTGAGAAATCACCCCCTCCCCCAGGGAATGGCTGTGACACAATCCCTTCTCCTCCATTTTCTTCTTGGGATCTTCTCCTGGGATCTTGGGCACACATGCACACATGCCTGGTGTGATTTTTGAAGCCATCAGGTCCATGACTTGAACTGCAATCGGGCACATAGGAATCCAATGACATAACCACTACACCATCTGCTGGCCCCAAATTATTCTTTAATTCATTGAGATGGTGGTTGCACAATTCTTATTATTCTAAAAACCCGTGAATTGTACACTTTGGATGGGTGATTTGTGTGGTATGTGAATTACAGGGCAATAAAGGTATGATATGAAAAGTCATTACCAAAGGGCTATATGGTAGCTTCAGTCACTCTTCTAGTCCTTTGTGCTGAGACCACATTCCTTCCTCAGGCTTCTGAGATGTGCCAAGATCCTGCCTACACCATGCCTTGCACATGCCATTCTTGCCATTCCCACTGTATAGCCTTCACCCTCCTACATTTGCTGTCACCTCTAACTCATCACATTTACTCAGGCCCCAATGAATTTCTGCACTTAAACATCCCGTTGCAGCTCTCCTGTGACCAGAGGAAGTCTTCTCTGACTCCCAGATAATCCCTGCAGAGCACCACGACCACCTGGTACACCTACACATTTACACTTCCATTTTTGAAGGTGTTTCTATGCCTGCTTACCCTGCTCCCCCAGCTGTTAACACACACCTGGCACGTAATCTTGCTTAATAAATATTTTAGAAATGAATGAATTATTTAGTCAAACTATTTTGGTAATCATGAAAATACATCTCATTCTGCTTTCACCCTGTTTTTTTTCTATCAAAGTAATATAGTTAGAATTTCTTTTAAAAAATTTGCAAATAAACCCTTTTTTTAGGCATATACTAATGGAACCATGGGTATTAACTAAACACAAAACTTTTTTTTTTTTTAGTGATTTCTTCCAGAAGATAAATGTCCTCAAGGAAAATAACCAACAGAATTGCAAATACAGTTTGTAGCTGAAGGAAGAAATGCCTTTTCTTTATATGAACAATGTTTGTTTTGTTTTCTGTGGAAGTTTCCTTTTTGTTTTGTTTCAGGCATAATCATTCGGAAAATACCTCCAGGGGCCCAGTTGTGCAGATGGAGAGTGCAGTGGTTAGAAAGGAGTCCAAATGCAGTCTCACACAGCACACACAAACTGAGTTTAAACACAGCCTCTTTCCTTTGCAAGTTATTTGATTATTTTAAGCTTCAGTTTTCTCATCTGTGAAATGAAAATAATAATACCCACTCCATGGGTTGCTCAGAGGACTAAATGAGATGCACCTGTAAAGCATGTAGCCTTAACTGAACACATACTACATAGCCTTATCAACACATACTCATAAATGATAATGGTAAGGATAATTCATTCTACCTGTAAGAAGCTTGCAGACATTGGGTCACAGGGTGGTGGTGAAAAGATAACCATCGTAAGTATCTAGTAATTCAAGATAGAAAACAATCTCATTACTAAGAATTAACCCTACTAATAACTCTTGCAACAGTACTCCAATACAACTATTTAAGGGTAATCATTTTAAAACAGTAACAACTAGGGACAACTGAAATACTCATCAAGACAGAATTGATTCATTAAATTACGATGTGCACCCATATGCTGTGATAGAAGCTGGCTATTGAAAATATGAATTGTTTTCATTGTTTAAAAACTGAGGAACGGTACACAGTCCTATTCTCACATCTCTTGGTTTTCTCTTAAGATGTTTGGTTTTATCTTTAGTTAAAATTAAAGAAGCAGTGACATCCCTGCCTTAATTCTTCAAAATCATTCAATAAAGGTACTCATACATAAAAATGAAGAGGAAGTATGTTCACAGTTATTTGAAGACCTTTCAGATACATTATTAAGTGGAAAAGGTAAAGAATAAAATAATATCTGTAACATAAGCCTTCTTGCATATATTAGAATACACAAAAACAAGTGTATATAATCGGTTATACCCAGTTGGAAGAATCAGGGGATGTTTCACATCAGGGTTTAGGCAACTGGAGATGGGGGCTCTTGAGAATGAAATTCCAGAAGTAAAAACAAGGGCATGGCAGGAGATGAAAGTGTGGACATGCACAGAGAGAGGTCAGCGTTGGCAGTTGACAGAAGCAAGAAACTGAGAAGGTGCATAGGTAGCAGAACTTGAGATTTGGACACTGCTCAGGACTTTAGATGCCAAAACTAGGCATCTGGACTTTACGTAGTAGGTCTTAGTAGGTCTTGGCAAGTTGCAGAAAGTCAGTTAAGAAAACGAAAGAAAAAAAGAAAACAAAACATGACTAGGGTTGCACATTAGGGATAGTTACGCAAAAGGTGTTGATGTAAGGAGTGGAGGGAGACTGGTGGATGCTACAAGTTCATTCTACATTTTATACTTCAACGTTGCTATAGCTTCAGTTCTACTCCTGGAAGAATGTATTTGGTGCTTTCACATAAAATAAGTCATGTGAACAGAGTTGACGATTCTTTTACAAAATTCCTTACAGAAGTTCCACACATCCCGAAATTACTGATCTTTATTCAATCACCGAATTCTTGGTAGATACCATTTTTCAAAGAAAAGTTATTTTGACTGTTAAATGAAAGGAAGTTAGATCATTAAAACAGTTCTCTAAGTAATGCATTTTAAATGAAAGGTTTTTTTTTTTTTTTTTTTCAGCCTTTGGGAAAGAAAAAAAAAGAAATATTAAAAGTTAAACTGAAATATCCAGGGAAAGCTCCAATTAATATGTTAATTCTGTCAACATTCATGCTTCTGAGTCCAAGCCTAGAAGTAATATAGCATATGGTGATTTACTGCTTCTTAGTTATCATTTTAACGACATATCTTGAAATCACAAAACAAATGTCTCAGGTCAAGTTTTCATCACTCTTGCCATGTGAAATATGCAAGTATTATAACTACTTTGTTTTGTTTTAAAAATCAGTTTATTATTCCAGGAGCCATTGGTGATTTTCATTAAATGTGTCAAACGAGATTGAGCTAGGGAAATAGATGATGGATTAATATATAGTAATTTTGTCTTTACAGCAACAAATTTAATGTCTCTCTATGGACATTATGTATTTCCCCGTCTGACAGATTTTTCCATTAAAAAGACAATGAACCTTGTGAATTATAGGTAAATGAAATTACATGGTTAAAATTCAATGAAACTCTTGGAAAAATTATGCAGCATCACCAGCTAAGATTTAAGTTCCTATTTATCTGTTTCTACTTGAGAAATTGCCATCAGTGCTTCGGTGAGGAAAAAAAGTAAATGTTTGTGTATGAATGCTAAAGTAGATCCATTAAAAAAAAAAAACAAAAAAAAAACGGGATTTTGCTATGAGGGACAAAATTACACCTATCCCAGCCTTCCAGTTGTTACAGGCTTTTTAGAAAGTCTTTGTTTCTCAGAAGCAAGTCTAGTGCTCAACCCTGACTAGGCAAACAAGAGATATTTATTAGGTGGATGCATGGATGAGTGATGTAGACATGAATGAATGATGAATGGATGAATGAGAACCATTCCAATCTATGGTTTTCATCCCCATTGAAAAGAATTTGCCAACCTACATGTACATAAGAATATAATATAAAAGTATAACATATTTATAAAAATAGAATGGTTAAAGTAAACAGCCTTGCTGTGTGCCAGGCTGTCTGTGGTGAGAACATGTATTGGTTATTGGAAAAATCGTGATGCATTTTTACATAGAAAAAATACATAGATTTTTTTCATATTTTTTTATTTCATTTTCTTTTATACATTCAATCACATTATTTAGCTTACAAAGTGAATATTTCAACAGGTAGACATTTCTCCTTAGTCCAGTTGATAAAACGATAAAATATCTTCAACAGATAATACCACATTTCCTTGTCGCATTAATGCTTTGCCTCCCTATTTTTCTTCTAAATGTCTTTCCTCAGACCCTACTCTTTGACACACACTATCTCTTGTATTTACATCCATATTCTGTGTTTCTATATCCTTTAGTCAATCAGTTTCAGTCATAGAGTGTGGACACTCGGTATATATTAAGTGGGGACATACAATGTCTCTCAAAAATCTGCAAAGTTTGGGAACCAGCAGTTAGCGTAATGGCTATGTCGCTGGACTCCCACGTAGCCGACCGCGGTTCGCATCTCGGACCCAGTGGCTTACAACTCACGCCGGGCGCGTGTGCGTGCGTGCCCAAGATCCCGAGAGGAGAATGGAGGAGAAGGGATTGCGGCGTGACCATCCCCCCTGGGGGGTGATTTCTCGCTTTCTGTCTCTTTGTCTCTCTCTGTCTGTCTGGCGAGCGCACGCACCCTATAGCGAAAAACCTCTCAAAAAAAAAAAAAATCTGCTAAGTTTTGCAAGAAGAAATACAGGAGTAGTGAATAAAAAACTATTGCCTATCTATTTTTTTTTCTTTTTGTTCCCTTTTATTCTTTTTGTTAAAATCCTGCGCATTGAGAGTGACAGCGAGAGGGAGAGCGAGATGGACTCAATGCCGCAATACTCCGGCCTCCATAGGTTGTTGCCATAGGGCAGGCTCCACCACGCGCACCATTGGCTATCTAAAAAGAGGTGGAGAGAAGTTGCATATAGAAAAGAGTAAGGATGAATGACTTTCCAACTGTATCTTTTTTGGTATAATTTTGGCTTTTGGAATCTTTCTAATATTTTATGTATATAAAACATAAATCAGCAAGAATAGGAATATAAACTAAAACTAAATGCAAACACAAACAAACTCGACTGCATTTTATATAAGTAACAATTACACTGAAGGGAGCAAAAAAAAAAAATTTTTTTAAAAAAAGCAAAAAAACCCAGGTAACTTTTATTTGCAGTTCTTTGCCTAAATATTTCAATCAAGTGAGGGAGGCAGGTGGGGACTAGGGCCAGCCAATGGTGTGGTCAAGGTGACTGGCTCTTACATAGGCAACAGAACAATCCATGACTCAGACCTGGCAGCCTGAAAAACACACCAAGAACATGTACATGCCCAAAATCCTAAGAGGAGAATAAAGGAGAAGGGATTGACACATGGTCATTCTTCCCAGATGGTGCTTTCTCACTTTGTCTCTCTTTTTCTCTCTGGCAAGCACACATGCCTGATAGAAAACTGTTAAAAAAAAAAAAAAAAAAAAAAAAAAAAAACTAAACTAAAAATAACTAAAATGAAATCTTAAACTCATTTTAGAAGTCTTGTCTTTTAATAGAGGTATGAATTTGAAACTATTCATGTGTTTTGAAGAATTGAGAGAGTGAGTGGGGCCAGGAGATGGCATGACGGTTAAGGCTGTGGACTCTCGCATGACCAACAGTGGTTTGAGTCCCAGAGCTGGCTGCTTGAAAGTCACACCCGACGTGTGTGCATGCATGTCCAGAATCCCGAGAGGAGAAGGGACTATGGCTTGGTGATCCCATCTGAGGAGTGATTTCTCACTTTCCCTCACTCTGTCTCTGTCTCTGGTGAGTGCATACAAGAACCTCAAGGAAAAAAAAAAAAAAAAAAAAAAAAAAAAAGAGCAAATGAGTAAATAGGTTGGGCTGAAAAAGCTCCCTATAAAAGAAGGGAAATTAAAATATAGGAAATTTGGGGCTGGATGGTAGCCCAGTGGTAAAATGCCACACTTTGCAAGGCAGACCAGTATGGAGAAGCTGCTGATTCATGTCTGGGGACTTTCTGGAGTTGTCACCTGGCATGATCCAGGCTAGATGAAGCTGGGATGGATCACAACAGCAAGACAGGTCAGGGATGCTGTATCTCTCTGTCTCTCTGTCTGTCTGTCTCTCTCTCTGTCTTATACTCATTGAATATTATTTTTAAGTGTAAATAGGTGGTATTTGAAAGAACAGTATGTCCTCTGCTTTGTTTTAAAGATTGGATTATTATACTAGAAGGCATCAGTGATGGGTTGAGTAAGAAATTTGGAGTCTCCAGTGTTCTGGGGAGAATATGTGTGTGTGTATTTATATAATATTTTTCTGTTTGCTGAACAGGATTAGAAGCAATAACACTCAGCACCTTAACCACCACATCACCGGATGGTCCAAAACATTGAAATGTTAAGGGGTGTGATATATACAATCTACCCACAAATGAAAAAAAATGAAGAATAAAAATAAGTCTTAATATCATTCTTTCAAATTAATAATGATACATACATAAGGATGATAAAGCAAAAGTGGCAAATATTAAATAAAAGTAAAGACTATTCAGGATTTCTTTCTACTATTCTTACGCTTTTTCTGTAGGTGTAACATTATTTCAAAATCAAAGGTACAAAGAAAGAGGATTCTATATTTCACTGAAAGCAATACACAGTAAAGAAAGCCACTGAAATGGAAAGAACAAGGACCAGAAGAATCCTGTTCTAGTGGATCTTGACACCCATTAGAAAGTTTGTAAAAAGGATGATGTTGAAGTACTCCAAGGACTAATGAGTAGATCACAGGATTAGAACTAACAGTCCCCAAAGAGACTCTACCATTACATATGTTAAAGCCACAATTGCTATCCCCTGGCAAAGAATTTTTATTTTCCATCAATAATGTTAAAACCATTTTCTAACCATTTGAGAAAAAAAATGATCCCCTAAATAAGCAAAACATAGCGTAGGTACAAATGAATAAGCACAGACACACACATGCACATATGAATTGGAAAAAAAAAGATTGAAAAATAAATATCTAACCTAAAATTCAAATGACTTCTAAAAAAACACAAACATATTATCCAATATTAAGAAAAACATGAGTTATTTCTGACACAGAATTAAAGGTATCAAAAATAATAAAATTAAAGGCTGGGAAAAAATAGTTGTATCAGTTATGGCAGATACAAATTTAACCACAACATTTCAAAAGGTAAATACTCTCAGTATAAAAATGGGTTAAAGACATAAAAGACCTATTCATAAAGAAGAAATACTATTAGGTTGTTGGGAATATCATGTATTTTGCTGTGTTTTTCTATGCAAAATGCATCATGACTTTCCCAACAACCCAATAATTGCCTATATATCTATGAAAATATGTTCAAACACTGCAATAATTAAAGCTATAAAATTAAAGTACTGTATAATTTTTCATTATTAAATTGGCAACATTTTAAAAGAAAACCTGATAGTGTCTATGTTCATAACAGAACAATGGAAGATGCATTTTAAAAACAGAAATTTGTGATCTGAACTATTGACCCACGTGTTTCTTTTTTCTTTTTTTTTTTTTTTGGGAGAGGTTGTTTTTTTTTTTGTTTGTTTGTTTTTTCGCTATAGGGCTCATGCACTCGCCAGACAGACAGAGAGAGACATAGAGACAGAAAGCGAGAAATCACCCCCCAAGGGGGATGGCCATGGCGCAATCCCTTCTCCTCCATTCTCCTCTCGGGATCTTGGGCACGCACGCACACGCACCCGGCGTGAGTTGTAAGCCACCGGGTCCGAGACGCGAACCGCGGTCGACCACGTGGGAGTCCAGCGACATAGCCATTACACTAACTGCTGGTTCCCGTGTTTCTTTTCTTTACCTCAACTCATTGCTTATGCGTAGGTCCCATTCTTTTTAGTATTTGGGTTACTGGTTCAGCAGACACGAGGAAAACCAATAACTCCGTAGTAATCAGAATGTTACCCAACTGTGTATTGTTTACTTTGTTGTATGGGATGCTATAAAGCCATTAAAATAGCACTTTCATATAAGTCCAATGATATAGGATGGATATGGACTAGCCAGTGACAAGGAAATGCTCATAGGTCATCAATTGAAATATGTATAAAATGGATATAATATACATGTAAATGACGTAGGCACACATATACATGTACATATTAAATGATTGTGACTTAATAAAGAGATATAACTCCAGAGATAGAGAAAAAGACATGGACATGTACAAATACACACATAGTCTGAAGGATATGCAGGATAATCATTGAAATGTCATGATTGACTTCACTAGGTGGTAGAACTAAGTCATTCATATTTTCTTTTCAGAACAATTTTCAATTTTTCAAATAACCCACATTAAAATGATGATTATCATAAAACAAAAAAAATTGTGATAAATTTTCAAACATAGACTTTAAAACAACATGTGTGCTACTGGTTGTTTCTTTGTGCTACATTATTAATAAACATATGAGACAGGATACGTAGTCAACTATGCAAAATTTAAGTAGCTTTGCTGGTAGTGTTGTGAGAATTTTTTTCAAAATTGCCTTTAATTTTGCTTCTGTGCTTTCTGTTTGATTTGAAAAATAGTGATTACCCACTAAATGATATATGACACCTGGAGATCCATGGTAATAAGTGCACATAGAAATCAAAAAGAAACATAGAAGCCAGCAGGTGACATGGTGGTTAATGAACTGGACTCGAAAAAGGTCAACCACCATTCGAGTCCTAAACCTGGATGCTTGCTTTCTCACTTTCTGTCTCTCTTTCTCTGGTCAAAGTAAAATAATAATAATAAATAAAATGAAAATGAGAAAGAAACAAATGCACCAAACATTTATGTTTTTTAGAAATACACAGTTGACAGGGACCAGCAATTAGCGTAATGGCTATGTCGCTGGACTCCCATGTAGTTGACCGCGGTTTGAGTCCCGGACCCGGTGGCTTAAACTCACACCGGGCGCATGTGCATGCGTGCCCAGGATCCCAAGAGGAGAATGGAGGAGAAGGGATTGTGGCGTGACCATCCCCCCGGGGGGTGATTTCTCACTTTCTATCTCTCTGTCTCTCTCTGTCTTTCTGGCGAGCGCACGCGCCCTATAGCAGAAACCTCACCAAAAAAAGAAAAAGAAATACACAGTTGACAGAAACATTGCTTTCCTCCTTTGAATTCCTAATGTGATACTCAGTAAACAATAACGTGAGATCCACCTCCTTGTAAGGTTAAATATATTTTAGACAGTTTATATTTTGAATCTACAGTTAGAATGAAACTTCTCTGGGGGTAGAGCTAGAGTCTATTATAAAGGAGGGCAGTATTTTAGAAGTTGTTAATATGCTTTGGCCTTCCCCATCTACCCAAAGCTTCCATTGGCTTGATGAGAGATTCAGATTTAAAGAAAAAGTACAACAGACTATTAATTAGATTTTTACATTTAAAAACATTATTATACAGATGATTTCTCCTGCTGTGTATCAAATACAAGTCTAGAAAATCTAAACATCTCCCATTGTACCAATTAGGGTTCAGCAAACTTTTTCTTTAAGTGCCCATGTAGCAAATAGTTTTAGGCTTTATAAAACATACAGTCTGTTCTGACTATAGATACTTCTCACTTAATGAAGTCCTGGTTGTAGATTAGGTCATCACATGCATCTGTCCATAGCAGAGAGCTTAAAGGTGGATGTCTTGTGGTGTGTTATGGCACCATAGGGTATGTATTTTTCAATAGGTATCACACAACACTACACTAGAATAATGTCATTCTAGCCATACAAAAAACCATACATTAGATAAGTGCCAAAAAGTGACAAGACACACCACAACACAATAATATAAATCTGATGTAACTGCTTTTATTTATTCTGAATACTAATACCGGTGTACAATAAAGCACACATTTAAAAATGAAATATATAGTCTTGCATGGTTGTGAACGCTTCATGTAGTGAATATTAACTAACTGTGGTAATGAGACAAAGACTGAAAAAGGAGATTCTTGAGGCTCACACAGAGAAAGGGGATTTTCAATGCTAGAGAACTGGTCTTAAGTTGTAGCAGTCTTTAAACAGGTAGGTTGCTAAGTGAGGAGTGGCTGCGTTCAACTTGGCAACAAGGGGTGGGAGGTGTTTTAGCTAAATTGAGGTCTATGCTGGGAACGAGAGCCCTTGCATGCATATGACATACTTATATTTGGAAAAGATCTTTTGCACATTCCCTCTAAAATCCTGGAATGTGATTGTATCAAATTAAATATGGTGGTCCATTGTGCTTAGACTGAAGGTTTAATTTAATAATGCAAACTACTGTGCATTCTCAAGTGGCATGGACTCTAAGTCTAGAGGCAGTGGCAAGACAAAATGATTGTTCTATAAAACAGGAATGAGTTGATAGACAGCCGCGCAGAGAGTTGGAGGTCTTTAGCAAATTGAAGTCAGCATGAGCCTATTCAGCCATAAAGCTTCTTGGAATCTTTACAAAGCCAAGGGAGACCAGGAGACAAGTTGCAGACTTGTTTGGCATTAGACTCCAAAACCCTAACACCAAACTTAGATTGGACAGTGGATAATACAAGTCCACAGTCCATAGCCTGCAATTTTGAAAGTAACAGCTCTGAAAAAAACAAGATTTTCATAACTTACTTGGTAGTAATTTGAACATGACATGAACTCACTTGGTGATAAAATGTGACCTGAGCCAACATGAGGCTAATAAGAATATATACATTTCACATATTTTGTTGACATGTTGACATCAAAACAGAACTTTTGCTGCCTAAGACCCCACAAACATATACATATTGCATTACCTTCCTAAAACTTAAAAAATTCTAAATGGTGAAACACATGTGGTCTGAAAGACTATGGATAAAGAACTAAGGGTTGTTAGCCTATACTATTTAATAGTATAAGGCCATAATAAGAATCAAATATATCTTGTGCCTTGTTCAATAGCTAAAATAGAATGGATGTCCAAAACATATTAATTACCTTTTTTCTCTTTCTTTACCTATAAATCCCTTTATTATGTGTTTTTTATAAGCCACCATTGTAAAGATGCATACAAATGTAAATTTGAAATTATCCAAATTTTTTATTTCTTTCACTAAGATATTTAAGGCAATCATGACCCTTGTAAAAAATTACAGCATAACAGTTCACATGTGAATGAACTATAAACCTATAATAAGCCATAATAATATGTATCAGTAACCACATTTTATGAAGAGGTCAGTGATGAGTAGCAACCAAGAACATAAGCTTTACTACTAGATAGATCTGCATTTAAGTCCTGGCTCTGCTTTTGCCTATCTGGATGACAGCTAGTTAGGGTTCTTGGATAAGTTAGTTAATTTCACTGAACTTTAGTTTTTTTAAGCTATAAAACAGATGTTAGAAGCATACCTTCGTTCCAAATATGCCAAAGATTAAATGAGATGAAGTATGCAGATCACTTAGCACAGTGTTTGTCAAATTACTATGTGGCAGTAGTAATAATTTAATAACTAAAGCTATTGTTAGGGACCAGCAGTTGGTGTAATGGCTATATCGCTGGACTCCCATGTAGTCGACCGTGTTTCGAGTCCCAGACCCGGTGACTTAAAATTCATGCCGGGCGCATGTGTGTGCGTGCCCAAGATCCCGAGAGGAGAATGGAGGAGAAGGGATTGCGGTGTGGCCATCCCCCCTGGGGGGGTGGTTTCTTGCTTTCTGTCTCTCTGTCTCTCTCTGTCTTTCTGGCGAGCATGTGCACCCTATAGCAAAAACCTCTCCCCCTAAAAATAAATAAATAAATTTAAAAAATAAAAACTGAAGCTACTGTTATTACAGATTAAAGTTAAAGTGGACTAGATACTCTAATCCTCTAGGTACCATAATTCATTAGACATCAGCTGTCTAAAATTCTTTCAGTCCTATATTTAATTATGTATTATGTAACAATATATTTATAAAGTTAATATATACATTAATTAGATTTTAACACTAATAAACAGGTTGCAAGAGCTGCCTAACATGTTTTGACATGTTAACAGCAATTAGACATATTTTCAGGCTAAATTATAATTTTGTAAATATTTAACCTGTCAAAAGCCACAAAATAATTACTGTATTAGACCTCCAACTGTGAAATCTTAACCTGAAGATTAAGACACTGTTTAATAAACTAAGAATCTAATTTCTAATTTGTGTAGAATCTTTACACCAGGATCAAACTTATGGTAAGTACTATTTACTTGTGCCATCTAAACTTGGGAAAGATTAAGAAACAAGTGGTGCAGGACCAGCAGTTGGCATAATGGCTATGTCGCTGGACTCCCATGTAGCCAACTGTGGTTCAAATCCCGGACCTGGTAGCTTAAACTCACACCAGGCACATGTGTGTGTGTGCCCAAGGTCCTGAGAGGAGAATGGAGGAGAAGGGATTGTGGCAAGGCGATCCCTCCTGGGGAAGTGATTTCTCGCTTTCTGTCTCTCCCTGTCTTTATGGAGAGCACATGCGCCCTATAGCAAAAACCTATCTCAAAAAAAAAAAAAGGGTAACGAAACCAGTAGCGCACATTTGATTTTACACATTAGCACATTTTAATTAAATCTCTCAAAGTCTATAATAATATATGTGGGTCTAATTAACTAACTCATCAAGCTTGTAAGTGGACCAAAGAATAAAATATTTTAACTTAAGCAAAGAAGATCATTAAAGAGGAAAATTTACCAAAACTTATTTGACTCTAAAAGGAAAACTGACCTTTTGTCCGTGCTGATTCTGAGCTTTCTGCAAATCAACATTCCTATTTAGAGAAGTCTTTGGGTGGTGGATCAAGAATATTAACAGTGTCCCCTTGTCCTGGGTTTTGGTTTCAGATGTTTCAGTGACCTATGGTCAACCATATTTTAAAAATAGGGAAGTACAGTACTAAAAGATATTTTGAAAGAGAGAGAGAGATGAACTATGGTCACATAATTTTTATTACAGAATATTGTGATAATTGTTCTATTTTATTATTAGTTATTGTTGTTACTCTCTTACTGTGCCTCATTTAAATACTGAGCTTTATTATAGTTAAAAATGTATAAGAAAAATCACTGTGGTTTTGGGTTTGGCATTATCTTGGTTTTAGGCATCCACCAGGGGGTCTTGGAATGAAACCCCAATGGATAAAGGGGACTATTCTAGAGAGGGTTAGTCATTTGCCAATGAATAGACTGTGATACAGAAGCTCTGGTGTCTGTGCGAGCCATAAATCAAAGGACTGATCGGACCAGTCCAAAAAAGCAATGCAAGTCTGCCAAGGAGAGGCTGGCAATTCCTAGAGATCCAGGTAAAAGAAAAGAGCCATGAAGTAAGTGGATTTTTGGCAATGTCTGGGCCAGCCCTAATCCTTTATTTAAATATTTATTACACATTTAATGTGTACTGAACATTGTACTAGCAATTAATTTCCAGAAGGTCCTACAGTAGAAAATATGTGGACCAAGACATGGGAGTGTGATCCATGGAAGACCCAAAAATCAGAGATACGAGGCTAAGGACTAAACACATGAGAAGCAACCATGAATAGTAAGAAAACAACCGAGACACTTGGCCAAGCCCTGAATAGGTGTAGGTATGCAGAGAATAAACTAAATTAGCATGCCCCAGCTATTGGGGCTAAGTAGAGAGGTTGAGAAATGGGCAAAATAATACAATTTGTACAATTGGTCATTTGAGACCTAGCAGGTCATTTGACCCATATAAAAGTCCACAAACACAGAGAGTCCATGCTATTGGGTGGTTGGAAAAGTCATGATGTATTTCCTATGCAATCAGGACTTTTCCAATGACCCAATAAAAGCAGAGTTTGAAGTGCTGCGGCTGTAAGTCGAAGAACTCTGAGGATTGCTGAAAACCACCAGAAGTTATAAAGAGGCAAGAAAGAATTCCCCAAAGGTTTCAGAGGGAGCTTGATCCTCTCAACACCTTTATTTTGGATTCCAGAACTGAGACAATAAATTTGTTATTTTAAGCCACCACTTTACAGTCATTTTGTTACAGCTTCCCAAGGACACTAACACAATTGGCAAATTCAGCTCAAAGAATATTTGAGAACCTGAATATTTGCTATTATTCTGGGGAGAAAGGTATCTTGAAATAACATTATCAGATACACAAAACTGGTTTATGTCTTACAGGGTAATAAAATCATTACCTTGGGGTAGAGAAACTCTCTCTCCTGGACAAAGGTCTACAAGTTAACAAGCAACTTCAAAAAGCCTGAGCTTTTAATCAATGGGGTATGGCAAATCAGATAGCAGTACATTCCCTTAAAAGAAAATGAAAACATCTCATAAGTCTGCAATCCAGAGATAATGATTTTTCATCAGTTAGACTCATTCCTACATGTACAGGTCAGAGCAGATATATATATATATAGATATTTAACTCTAGTTCTATGTTTTAAATTACTGCATACGTTTTCATATAGCAAAATTTTCTTTTTTTTAAAGTACATTTTCTTAGATACTTTTTTTCAAAAGTAGATGGGCCCATTAAATAATGCTACAATACAATATTAAAACTCCCACTCAGTCCCTTTGCTTTACTCCCAATCTGGTTACATTTATTTTTTCTTTTAGAGAGAGAGAGAGATTTTTTTTTTTTTTAATAGGGCATGTGCACTCGCCAGAGAGACAGAGAAATAGAAAGCAAGAAATCACCTTCCAGGGGGTATGGCCATGCCACAATTCCTTCTCCTCCATTCTCCTCTTGGCACTTGGGCAAACATACACATGTGCCCAGTGTAAGTTTTAAGCTACCGGGTCCAGGACTCAAACTGCAGTTGACTATGTGGTAGTCCAGTGATGTAACCATTATGCCATCTGCAGGTCCTGGTACTGTTTTTACCCAAGACTTTTAAACATTCACTTGAATTCCAGGATGACCAGCATACTAGCCTGGCCGTCCCCCACCTACTTGCAGGCTGCACATAAAGTTCATCATTCCATCCATCACCCAAGAACCCTATTTTGATGCCAGTTCTGATAACGATTGAGCTCCTCCCATATTAGTGTGGCTAGCTCATCAACAATTCTGCTCCGCTACTCAGCCAGACTGGAGACTTCATAAAATATGGCACATGTCAGTGGAAAACAAACAAGAAGTCCCTGTGACACAATCTGGAAGAAAATTTAGATAATTTTAATATGAAAACTTAACTGCTTTATTTTTCTTTGATGCAGTAGAAAGATGAAATATTTTCCTTCAACTCTCAGGATGCTTTGAAGGTTAAACGCATCCTAGCTTCCAGGAAAGGAGACAAGAGATCCCACCTTGCCAAGGATGTGGACTCGGGTTTAACAGGCCGACAAGGTTTACTACGAAAGAAGAAGGCATGGAGTGGGGGTGTTCTTAAACATATTTATCACCCGGTGTGGTGACACTTGCAAGCAGAATGGAAGTTGGTGCTGCAGAACTGAAGCAGGGATCTGGAGGTCTCCGACTGGTAGGGTAGGTAGGTATTTTAGTTAGGCATGATCAGAAAAGGTTAAATCCAAAGACCTATGGCACCACCCATAGGAAATGCCCCAAACTGCCCTGTTAGCAGTTTTGCAGTCCGGAACACCCTGTGCCTCAAGATAGAGGGCAGCAAAGAAGAGTTTATGTATCTTGGAGCATGCTCAGTATTGAAGCTAGGGAGCTTACCTAACTTGAGGGAACCTTGCGTAATTTAGAGCATGCTCAGTGCTGAGCTTGGTTGCTCTCAAGTAACCTTTTGCTCATTAACATATCATTTGTATTGACTCATGGGAAATAATTATACAGCAAGGCCCAACTGAGCAGGTACTGAGCAAAAGGGGAGGATCCGAGATTTAAAAGTATACAACACAGAATGAAGCTCATCTCCACCTTAGGAGGCAGCCCACTCTTACCTCTTACAAAGATACTTCTTTCATTTTTCCTGCTTTGTATTTTCATTTTGCCCTCCTATAAAGCTTTGTTGTTCTACTATGCATGTTCTCGTTTGAATTCTTTCTTCCAAGAAGACAAGAACTGAGATTTCTCCACCCTAACACTCAGTAAGTGGTCAATCCTTTAGTTTAAGGATTAAGGAAAAGTCTAGAAGACCCTGGGGAATACGATTAGGGAAGTGGAAGGGACACTTGAAGGAGGCTTAAGAAGAGAGGTGACCACTATGAAAATATGTTAATTAATTTTCAAGGTGGGCAACTAGACCAGCATGCACCTGCTAAGTATCAGCCTCATAAAGGTGAACAGTAACAGAAAAGAAAATAATTTGATGAAAGTAAGAAAAGACTTTCTTCGGTTCCTCCAGGTTGACAAAGAATCTAAAAAGAAGAAGATGGGGCCCTAGGCTCTGTATGTGAGGGTTAGGTAGTAATATCCCCCAAATACATGATTTTGTGGTTCTTGGGCTGCCCGAATTTGAGGACTCTCAACTGAGACAGCATCCAATGACACACCAATAGAGTAGATTTCCATTTTAAAGTTTAGAATAAAGTCAAATCCATTCATTTATCTTTTTTTCCCATCAACGAGGTAATGTTCCCTAAATCAAAGGGTAAAAGTCTGAGAATATATATTTTATCTTGGGGTGGTAGATATTGGGGAAAATGATTTGCTCTTTTCTTGTGTCAAGTGAACAAAACCAAATGTTCTTGGTTCTCAGCTATGGTAAGTCATTGGACACGTGGCATGGCTCAGTAAAGCTGTGTGACTTCATTTCCTGAGAGGAAGAATGGTTTAAATCTACCAGATAACACATTTGCTACAAGCTTGGGAGAATGCACTAGCTATCCACCCTGCTTAAACAAGTTAGTGAATTAAAGAAAGGCTTTTGATTTCAAAATTTAAAAGTGGGGGGAGGAACCTGTCATTTTGACTTTGGTACTGAATCCAAAGTTAATGCCAAGATAGCAAATACCATAATGCATATCAATGCTGTCAGTGACCTTCTTTAGAAAATGAGGTTAAATATTAGCAATCATGAATGAATTTAGGTGCCAGATATAATCAATAGGGTGTGTTCTTTCCAACATCACCATATGATGACAATAACAGTAACGGCAGCTCACACTGGATGTTTTGTTTATTCCAGAAACGGTGCTAAGGGTGAAATCTGCATTCCCTCATTTGATCTTCACAACATCACCTGAAGTACTTAGCATTCTCACCCTGGATTTACAGATGAGGAAAGCATCATTACATGAAATAATGTAACTAGGCGATGATGTACAGGGAAACTGGAATTCAAACTCAGGCCCCCCTGGCAATAAAAATCCAGGCCCTTAAACACATGGGAGATAATGTAACTTGCCAAAACTGAATGGCAAACTGGAATTTTAACCCAGACCCCTCTGGCAATATAACCCACATCTTCAAACACTAAGTGTGCTATCATATCACTCAATAGCCCTGAAAAATAATCAGAGGGCTGCCTCCTAAGGATGCAAGTGAAACTGACAGCCCAAGAGTCTCAGTGAGCCCACAAAGCTGCCCACATAGTTTAAAACAACCCCTGACATTAAAAAAACAAAAGACAAAAAAAACTGACGATGACTCTTGAAAGCTAACTAATTTTCATTTTAGCATGATTTGATTTCCTTCCTTGCAATCTTTCTTAATTCTGTTAGAATACCCTCAGTGAAATACCGACTGGGCCAAAACTGTCCTAATGCAAGCTAGAAAGCAAGATCAATCAGAAGCCCATTAGGAGTAGGATGAAGGGGAAGTGGCTGAACACAGCCTCTGCCAAGAGTCTCAGGACCCTTCTCCACTGTTTCAGATGTCTGCAGTGTCAGTTGCTTCCTGAAATGTAACTCGAGAGTCAATTTCCCATTATCCACCTGTGAATTCTCCACTCTGCAGATTTATCTTAAGGCCTTTGAAGCTTTATGCCCAAAGAGGCTCCCATCTCCACTTAGCCTACTTCAGGGCTGCTGCTCCCTCCTGCCAGTCAGTACTTTCTGTGAGAAGGAATGCCAATGAACCAATCTGCACTTCCCCTAACTCCCTAGTCACTCCCCAACAGAAAAGCAAGACTTTTCCTTCATCTGTAGTTAGATCTGTGCCATGACTGCCCTCCTAGCCCCGTGGACTCCTAGAACCAGAGGCAAGAATAGGCACAGTCTGAAACGTGGCCTAACTGCATTTGTCTAGAGCCAAGCATATCTGTGTTTATTCAAGACCCAGGTGTAGTGTATTCACTCAGTTACACAGCATTTGTACTATACAAAAATGGTTTAAAACCCTTTGAAAAAGTAGTGTGACAGAAAAGTGTGAAAGAACAAGCATATTTTATACCAGATCATTTAATTTGCTTTCCTAAGCTAGGTTCAGCTTGAAATAGGTGAAAGTACTTAGACTTAAAAGCACAGTAGATCTGGATTTGAGTGTGGGTTGGACCTCTGATTGCCTAGGTAAGTTATTAGTTCTTTTGGTTAGTTTTCTGGTCTGCAATAGAGATAATAATAGTACTTACCTTATGGGTTGTCAAAATTATTCAGTGAACCAATATGTGAACACCTCCTAAACCTAGGAACATCACAGTTTCTTAGTAAGTTAGAGGATTTATTACCCTTACTACTTTTTTTTTTTTTTTTGAGAGGTTTTTGCTATAGGGTGTGTGCTCTCGCCAGACAGAGAGACAGTGAGAAATCATCCCCCAGGGAGGATGGCCATGCTGCAATCGCTTCTCCTCCATTTTCTTCTCGGGATCTTGGGCACACATGCACACGCGCCCGGCACGAGTTTTAAGCCACCAGGTTCAGGACTTGAACCGCAGTCGACTACATGGGAGTCCAGTGACATAGCCATTACGCTAACTTCTGGTCCCACCCTTACTATTTTTTAAAGTAATTATTTTATTTAACTTTATTTATTTACTTTTTTAATTTGGTCAGATAGGGACAGAGTGAGAGAGAGAGAGAGAGAGAGAGAGAGAGAGAGAGGACAAGTGAGAAAGCAAGCTGCCAGGTCCGGGACTTGAACCACAGTCGGTCATGTGGGAGTCCTGTGCTTTTTACCGCCATGCTACCTGCAGGCCCCAATTACCCGTATTATTAATAGCAGCATCTCTAGCATTACTTCTAGTATCTTATTAGTAACAAGAGCAGTAGTAGGAGTGGTAGGGTAGCAGCGGCAGCAGTTCTGTTTTAGAAAAGAAGCCACAAGGGGTGCCAGCATTTTGAATAATGGTAATCCCCCAAACACAAATATTATGTTTAAGAACTACGCATATTTGTATATTTAAAAATATGCTCTGCCTCTAGTTATGAATATCAAATAGCATCTTACCCGAAATAAGGATTGGCATAACTAATTAAGATGCTTTCCATTTATTTATTCTTTGAAGACTCTTGATTCGAGAATATTGTTTAACTTTCTTCTTCCATAATCTATTTAAGCATGCAGAACATAAATGGACTTCTCTGAGACCCTGACAACATGAGATATAAGATAAGGCCACTTGTTTTCAAATTAAAACAAAATCTATGTTTCTATCTTTGTTCATACTATAGTGACTAATGGAGCCCTAACACTTTGATCTTCCACTTGAAAAATATCAAAACATCTTTAATATGCAAATCAAGGCAGGAGCTTGTAGGGTCATCTGCAGCAGGTTTTTTTTTTTTTTTTTTTTTCTCCCCTCATCACAATAATTGGAAAAATCTATGGGGGCCCTGAGGATCATTACTTTAAAAATAATTCTACCACTAACAAAAATCCACTAGCTTATCCTTAGTCACATTTCAAAATGAAATTTAGATATTAAATAATATTGATTTCAGTTCAAAAGCTGCTTTGACCACCTCTACATCAATCCCCAAGACTTGGAATAGGGATTGGTGGAAATCATTAAGTCATTTATCTTGTCAGAAATCTCGGCAACATGCCCAGATGTATCAAACACTGGAAGAGGCTACTTAGACTTCCCATTTCCACTGGGTAACTGACTTCCCATAAAGCACTTCAATCAACCCCAGCCCAGGTCAGACAACAATGAGAAACTGTGGGAAGGCATTTGAACATAAACATCATTAGAATTGATGCTAAGGACTTTAAAAGATGAAGGGTGGAGATGAGGTAGGAATTATAGCCCCTTCCAAGAGATGTGATGAACTATAAATCCCTCGTTCACACTCACAGGGTTTATCGATACGTAGCCTTCTCATTGCCTATTCGACAAGTACGTACCTAGCTTTTTCTCTTGTGCCCAGTACACTGCTAGGTGCTAAGAACACAGTGATGGACCAACACAAAGGGAAGCCCTAACCCAATTCAGAGGCTGGTAGGGAAGGCAGAAAATAAACAACTAATTGAGTCAATAAACACATAATTTCAAGTTATGACACCTATAGTAGAGTGTTATGACAGAAGATGAAAGAAAAATGGTTAGGTGGGAGTGGACTTTGCATGCAAAACATTAAGCTAACTTATGGGGTAAATGGGACTTGGCCAGACAGGAAAAGCAAACTGGGCAGAGGAAATCTGTATGGCAGGAAGTCAGGGAAGTCAGGATAGATGGTATGAGTGACTCTCAACGGATGACATCATCATCCCTTGAGGAGGGTGTTTGCTAACACTCCTCTGCAGCAATTCCTTGACCATGGCAAACTCTGTGATGTTATTCTAAGTGTAATAGGAATGGTTTTAAGCAGGGAATTGACATGAGTAAAATAAAAAGAAAATAACCTAGTAGTAGGGTAGAAGATTCTGTTTGACTTTTTCCCCCTGGTAAATCTCTAAAATGCAGCTTTTCCTCTTGCTGGGTGTCTCAGGCATTTTTGCTTTGCTTGTTTTTATCAAGGGTTGGATCTCCTGCAACAGAATCAGCTAAGGTAGCTGCTCAAAGTGCAGAACACTACTGCAGACTTATGAAAACCTATTGAAACAGAGACTTTGGGTAAAGAGAATGGGAATCTGCATTTTAAATCGGCACTGAATGATTCTAAAATACTCTAAAATGGTATCCAATAGCAGACCATAAGTTGGACAGAGAAGAGCCATAGCAAAGCAAGGCATATTTAGGGAAGGCTGGCCTCCCATGGATGAGAGAAGCCAGGCAAGGCCAGAATGGGAGAGATGTATCTTTTATTAACAAGCATGGGAAGGAATATGGCCATGGGATTTTTCATACTCAAAGTGCAACCTCTAAAATATCCATCTCTGACTTTGCTAAAGCTACATAAAAGTACCAAGGGCTAAGTGGCTTAAACTACAAAACTGTATTTTTGCACAGTGCTGGAGGCTGGAAGACTAAGACCAAGGTGTCCAGAGGGTTGATTTCTCCTGAGGATTGTCTCCTTGGCTCATAAATGAATGTGTGTCTTCACATGGTCTTCCCTCTTTGTTTGTGTGTGCATTTGTGTCCTACTCTCTTATATAAATACCAGTCATATTGGATCAGGGTATACCCTTTGAGGTTTTTTTTTTTTTTTTAATTTTCCAGATTGCACATGTGCTAACCAGAGAGAGAGAGAGGGAGAAAGCACCTCCTAGGGAGTGTGGTCATACAGCAATCCCTCTTTCATTTCTTCATCTTGCCAAGATTTGGGATATGCACACATGTACCTGAAAGAATTTTTAAGCTTCTGGAGCAAGATTCAACCACAATCAGCCATGTGGGATCTGGCTCTCTTAATCACTAAACCATGGGCTGGCCCTACCTCTTTAAAGACCGTGTCTTCAAATACAATTGCATAATAAGGGACTGGGGGTTACAACTTCAATGTATGAATCTGAGTGGACATAACTTAGCCCATCATACCATCTTACCCTCTTTCATTTCATTTAAAGTGTAGTTTTTCTCTCTCTCTTTTTTATTTTTTAGGTCTTTGCCATAGGACTTGTGTACTCCCAGGGTAGGAGAGACAGAGAGAGACAAAGAGAGGGAAAGTAAGAAATCACCCCCCAGGGGAGATGGCCTTGCTGCAATCTCTTCTCCATTTTCCTCTCAGGATTTTGGACATGCACACACATTTACCTGGAGTGATCTTCAAGCTGCCAGGTCTGGGGCTCCAACTGTGGTTGACCATTGGGAAACTAGAGCCTTCACCACCACACTACGTGCTGGCCCTCATTTCAAGTTTAGATGCCATATAGCAGGATACTCTTCCTCCATCCTTTTGATTCTGGGTATCAATGCAAGGTATAACAGTAATCTTCAGACCAGCCATGGGAGCGCTCAGAAGTGCATACACTTAGAGGGCCTGACAGGCCACCTCGGGTGCTCTCCTTTTAATACTTTCATCCTCAGTGGCCCTCTGGGTCAGTCTTGCGAGTTGGGATATTGCCTGAATCCTAGCAGATTATATTGACTTTTTAAATTTAATTAAAATAAATGTTACTCCTGCCTTTTCTGTACTCATAACATTCTATTCCTCATCTAAATATATTTCACTTTAAACTGTAATTGCTGGCCAAAATAATGCATTTATCTAATAGGAAAAGAATAGTCAGCTGGAGCAAATTAGATGTTTAGTGATACCTCTTACAGAACATAAGTATTTGAAAATTGGATTGTTAATTAACAAGAATACCATTTAAATGAAAAACATTAACAGTTCGACATTGAGAATATGAGGTATGAGATATGCTATTCAGACCCAAAGTTGTTCTCAGCACTATGAGAGTAAAATATGATTATGTCATTTGTCAATGAATCAATGGAATATAAAACACTGTTTTCTAACTAAAAATAAAATTCTAATGACTCATTGACAAGATTTTGAAATTTAGCCAGTTCCTCATAAAACAAATTAGTCTCTATTTTTCAACTCAGAAAGTAGTGACAAAAAAAACCTTTTTATCCATTCAATTGCACTTTGTTTTGAAGACTTCTTAAAAATCTTAAAATAATTTCTTTCAGCAGCTGTTCCAGATCTAAATGAATAATGTGGGAAAAGGTAATGGCCTTCATTTATACGTCAGTTCCCATCATGCCACTGGTGTCCACTAAAAGAAGAAAAAGATGTCAAATACCAATCAAGTTGTAGATCCCAGGGTTTGCCAGACAAAGTGCTTCCCTAGTCTACTCTTTCTATACAGGATCTCAATGATAGAAATCACTTGGATGGCTCTAGTGAAAGACAGCAAGCTCCACAAGTTTGCCTGGGAATTAGTACCAACTGGATTCTTAAGACACTATCCTCTCATCCAGTGGTCCTCCACGTGTGATCTCTGGACCAGCTGCATCAGCACCACCTGGGAACTTACTGGAAATGCAAATTCTCAGTCCCACACCAAACCTTCTGGAAGAGAAACTTCTTGGGTAGGGACTACAACAATCTGTGTTTTGACAAGCCCTACAGATTTTCTTTTTTATCCTACCTCCAGTTTCAGAATCACTAATGTAGCTCGTAATTGCAGGGTTTCTCGAAGGTACCTCTGAATTGAGGGTTTGAGTGAGAAGAGGAGAAGAGAGTGGAGGAAGATGTAGACAGGAAAAAGGAAAGGCAAGATTGACCCAGGGAGGAAACTAATCAGGGCACATTGTAGGCTTCTTGCACTGACATTGATGTAAGCACTTTTTTTTTTTTTTAATCTGTTTCACATATGAGGACTTCATGTATGGCTTTCCTTGAAAGTTACTTTTCTGCTAAATCTTTAAGTCTGAAAATCACCATTACAGGCAGTACAACTTTTTAAACAGGAGAAGAGGTAGTCATATTTTAGAGATCCTCTGTTCATCCCTCCTCTAACCCTGAACACAGTCCTTCCAAGAGGGCCTAGGAATCTGGGCCAGGTCTTTCTAGACCATGCACTGCATGTGGGGTCACATAACTGCCTGTGCAGATATTCTCAAGTCTATCTCCGGGGTCTGTCTGCTGACTTACTACCTAGAGCCCTCTTCTCCACGGTGAATTGTGCCATCGGGGTGTACCCTAAACCCAAGCAGGCTTGGGGGGTGACAATCTAGAAATGTGGACTGAGGTGTTCACACATAGACATGAGGCTCCTCACAGTGTGGGAGTTCAGCCAACTTACAAAAAGAAGGAGGCAGCCTGGGTCCTGGGTCTAAAGCAACATACATCTCCATATTTAGGCTTTGAAATCAAAGGAGTTCAGGAATCCTAAGGTTATATTCCACCTTTTTGAAGGGATGCAAGGGCTTTCCAAAAAGTTCGTGGCAATTATGAAAAAAAATATATGCACAAATTTCAAGTTTTTTTGTACCCAATTATTTGTACCTTAATTTTTGTACAAACTTCAAGTCATCTCATATTTGTCAAGGCAGGACATAGACTCTCCTTTAATTAAGTTTGTTCACGTAATATACAACTTTAAAATCCTCACATATCTCTAAAGTAGGTGAGTCTCTACCTGTACTTCCGTCTAAGGTATTGCAAAAGTTAAGGGAGAGCCTTGTTAAAGAATATGCAACTCAATGTATTTATGTTGGCTGCTTTGGTACTGTCCTACTTTATTATTTTATTTTATGAAGTAGCAAGACATTCACCTATTTATCTTTCAGGAAGGATATCTATCTAAAAGGAATGAAAATATCTCTGTACCCACCTTTACCTATATGTTTCTGAAGAAGAGTAAAGACATGTTTGGGTTGCCAAGGATTTAAAGGTTAAATTCTAGTGTGGTGATCTGTTTTCCAGTGGAGCCATGAGATTCTATTACTGGGGTTGTTTTGTGAGGTCCTTTCCTCTTCTGAAGAGGGGTCAAACAGAGACATAGGAACATTGGAAACATCATGCTTTTTATTGTTGAGTTCAGTGAGCTCTCAATAGATATTTTAGTAGACTCGCCAAGTGCTTTCTCCCTCTTGGAGCTTATAACGGGCAAGGAGAACGTTCACAGAGCACTTACCTACCTCTTGGAGCTCACGGTGTGTTGAGCTGAGCTGAGCCAAGTCAAAACCATGCCAAGCCAAGCCAAGCCAAGTCAAGCCAAGGCCATCAGGGCTCACCAGGCTGAACCAAGGCCAAGTTGAGTAGGTTTAACTAGCTAAGCAGGGCTATCTGACCAGATGCTCCTTTTCTCTTAAAGGGGCTGAAAACAATGGTGGTTCATTGCCCAAACCAGACTATCACACATACACATGTGTGTTACATGCAATGATATAAAACAGTAAATTCATAATTACATAACAAGTGCATAAGCACAATACAACTAATAGCATACATAAGTTGTATACCTGTGGTCTTCAAACATGATAAGACAGGAGGTGAGAGAGCCCGACTAAACCATCCTGACTCTATTTGTAATACAGGGGCAAAGACCTTGTTTGGCTGGTTTATCACTCTGTTTTCAATGCCGTGCCAAAAGCCTAAGACACAGTGAGTTTTGATAAGTGTTCATTGAATAAATGAAAGATAAACAAATCAGTTTAAAAGGATCATGTTTCCCAAATTATATTAAATTCACCTTAACTATCATTTATTGATTTCCTGTGGTGTGATGGGCAGGGCATACCAGGACACAGGGAGCAGCAAGCCCATCCTCTAGGCATGTAATATGTACTGAGGAAGCAAATACATGAATACATAATTTCCACAGGATCTGGTGAAAACACAGCTGTTCATCTTGTCTGCCTCAGCACCTGATTATCAGAATCTTGAGATTTAATATTTACTGAAACCCTAGGGGTAACATTTCCAAGATAGGCATGAACCCAAATGTTGCAAATTAGCCATAAAGACCCTCAGGCTTTCCTTATTCAACAGAAATCTGGGCTCATTTGCTCATTATGAGTGTTAAGATGGGAGTTGAGGGTTGGGGGTGTCAACTGTAGCTGAAGGAATCCTAAAAGCAGAGAAACCATATTTCTATGTGTTTGACTTGTTTGGCCTTTCCTGGAGCCACTAAGTACTTTCAGAAGTGTGATCCCACAGCTGCAATAAGATGTGATCACTGCTTGGACATTTCTCTCTAATGAGTAGATCAAAGAAAAACTAACAAAGAAAGTCTGCACTGTGTCTATTTTTAGCCACTTTGTCTTTAGGGGATCCCAGAAAGTAAGTCATGAACAGTGTGAGCAGGTGTTTTTACCAAGCTTTCTGCACAATTCCAGGACCTAACAAGTCTTCTAGGATAGAAAGACATTTCATATACACTGGCTTATACTTCATAAGTATTTTCCGTCATGAAACCTCTGTGAGGTGTAGTTATCCAAACAGCCAGACCTGCAATTTAAGGTTGACAAGATCTACTGCACAGTGGATGGGCTGCCAATGGATAATGATATAAGTGGATCACCTTTTGTAGTGATGCCATCAATGAACGCTCTTCACATTTTTCTTATTACAATGTAAGCCAATAGAAGGACCCCGTGGGAGAGGAAAATTACACCAGTCAGCAATTTTCTCAGGAAACACCCACATGGAATTTTAAATAAGCTTTGAATGGAACTAAAAATTGCTGTTTCCTAAATGCTTCTCTTGTCTATAAAAAAGATATTTTAAAAATTATTTTTAACACAGACTCTGTGTAGGTAACACTGCCAAATATATCACATCGGATCATATAACTTCCTAGCTAACATTAGCAGTCTACATTTAGCCAATTCCTATTATTTTTTTTAAGATGAAGGAAAGTGTTCTTATGAAGTTTGAGTATTATGTTAAACTGCAACAACATCATCATTTTGTAAAATTATCATTCTATACAGATCTTCATATTTATTAAACACCTCCAGCATCTTCAATGCCTGAGGCAATGCCTATCATTGTTACACATTAGGCAGGCAGATCCTACCTTGAGGCAGTCCCTGACTTATGTACACTCGCTACTTGTACATTTATTTCCAAACTTCGTATCCTAAGGCTTTGTATTTAAAGTAACCCATACTGTGAATGGACAATTGGAAAGTTCAAATCCAATATAAGATCCCAAGAAACAACTAACCTTAAAAAGAGCTCTCTAGGGGCCGGCAGGTGGCGTGGTGGTTAAGGATGCTGGACTCCCACATGGCCGACCACGGTTCAAGTCCTGGACCTGGAGGCTTGCTCTCTCACTTTCCCTCTCTCTCCTTCTCTCTCGCTCTGTCCCTCTCTGGTCAAAATAAAAATAAATAAATAAAAAGAAATAAAAAAAAAAAAGAGCTCTCTATAATGAAACTTGAAAGAACCAAGTTGGTAAATCCGTTTTTAAAAATATTTAGTTTATCCATTTCCTTCTAATCTAGAATCATAATATCCCCCCCCCTCTTAGAAAAATCTCTTCTGGGATTGAAATAATTGATTTATATACATTGAGCACAGTGCATCTGTAGATTGAAGAAAGCTCCAGTAATGTTCTAGCTTCTCCATGAAGTGTAGACAATTGCCTGTGGGGCAGGAAAAATTTAATTCTCTGGCAAGAGCCGAGGACTCTTTTAAAATGAATAGAGGGACAAATTTCATATGTCCTACATTTTGTTGTTGTTGATCTTGTTTAAGCATATTCCATGTTGAATGCTATGTTTCAAGACAAAAAAAAAAAAAAAAAAAAAAAATCAATTCCTGGACTGTTATTCTAACTCCTGTGCCTCTAAACAGGCTTATGATAAAATTTTTAGAGATATTGAAGCTATTTATACAAATCTCCCAAGATCAACACCCAGATGCAGAATATTCATAACTCTCAAGGGTTTGATAGATCAATAGCCTGGACTTTTCACATTATTGAGAGCTAGCATCGCATAATGAAAAAGGACAGGGACTCTGGCTTCTACCTCTCACTAGCAATGTGACCTCCAGCTTCATTTCTGTAAAATGGGATTTACAGTGGAATTCACTGTCTTTGGTTATTGTGAGAACTAGTTATTACCTGCAATGTGTGTATCATAGTTCCAAGCACATAGTTAGCATCAAATAATAGCTGAATAATACATATTATGTTTAATAGAATTATTGCCCAGTCTCTGTGCATAATCTCTCAAGAAGAAAAATAAACTGAGAAAATAAAAATTTTAATTCCTTCCAAAAGGAATCATGGATAAAATAACGTCCCTTGCTATTATACATATGGAAATACAACATCAATGCCACATTGATACATACATATATACACACACATGCACAAACAAACGCATTTACACACTATTTGATAGCCTTTGATTTTCAAACCCCTGATATATAAAATAAAAAACAACCAATACATTAAACAAACAAATACAGAAGACAGGACACATTGCTGACTTTGAATCTTTGAACTCTTCATTACTGAGTGCCAAGATAGCAGCAAAGAGCATGACTTGTCATGCAAATGAAGCTAGTTAAGAAGTAATCAGACTACACTCCCTTGTAGGCCTACTGAAAAGGAATATGCTCTTAACTTCCTCTCATAGAAGAGAACTGGACATGTTCACCTCCTTTGAAGGGAGCAGTCTCATTCTTTCGAGTGCTATCACATTACTTTTACATTACAGAAATAGATGGTAGCAAAGAAATCCGACTCTTGTCAATATGTAGAGCCCAGAAAAGCACCTGGACCAGTGAGACTTTTCAGGACCAGAAGCTGTGGTGGAGAGGATAAAGACTAGGCTAGGAAGGTGAGAGGGTTGAGTTCAAGTCCAGCCTCTATACTCCCAATGGCTGTGTGGCCTCTGATATGCTACTCTCTATAGCCATCTAGGAATGAGAATGGTAGCCACAGGGATAGCATGAAGGTTTAACCTGAATTGAGTCAAGTGCTCAGCACAGCCCCTGGTACTGAGCCAGTACCCACATGAGTTCTTAGGTCCAACCTACATCATTCTAGCTCTGTTACACCTGCAGCACCAACGTTCCCTTGATGGTCTGCATCAACATAACTGTAAAACATTTGCAGAACCATTTACAAACTGTTTCAATGTGAACAGTTCATCTGAGAATTGTACAAGGAAGCAGTTATTGATTCTGCCTTTCAAACTGAGAAAACCCAAGTGGTTGACTGTCTGAGATCCCAAAGGTAATAAATAGTAAGTTCAGTGTGTGATTCTAAGCATTGTGACCGGAACTTTTTCCACTCAGAGTAGCTTTACTTAATAAACTTCTCACATTTTTCTAAAATAACTTTACTTCCCCATTAGTGATGAGGATGATGTCTCTTCATCTTTCTCCTCCTGGAAGAGGTCACATATAGATACAACAATGACCATCCCAACAGTGAACAGTTGCATGCCTTAGGTGTTAAGTGCTTTACAAGAGTAACCTCATTTTGTCTTTAAAACATCCAGTGAGATAGATGCTTCTCAGAGGCTCATTTTCCATGAGACAAGTGAGGTTCAAGAAGGTTCCCTATTGTCATACAACCAGAAGGGTTATAGTCTAAACACCAGTCTTTCTGAACTTGAGTTCTTAACCAAAATGGATTTGGTCTAGCACACCTCCGTGTGTGGAGCTCCTTTCTGTATTTGTCCTCCAGGATGACCTTTAAGGCCCTTCAGAATGACAACTTTGGGGCTATTATATTTATTTGCCAAAGATGGTCACTACAGTCTCTTTCATTCCACGTGCTTTGTTTTTTCAACGTAACCTTAGTACTTTTCCTGTCTAGCAGTAGAGCCTGTGTCTCCTACCCTTGAAGCTGGGTGGATCTTAGGGTCTGTTTCAGTGAATAGAATATCACAGAGTAATGCTGTATGACTTCTAAGGCTAGGTCATCAACATGTTGTGTGCTTCTGTCTTGTTCTCTGAGGAAGCTCATTCCAGGGACTTGGTCTCTGTGCTATGAGCAAGTGCAACTCATGCAGCCACCACTGAATCTGTGGTCAACATCTTCTGGACAAGAGCCAATGCACAGTGTAACCACTAGGCACGTAATAAGTAAAGACACATTCAGATTTCCAGATGTTAAAAAACAGACATGGAAATGATTGTTACAAAGGAAGAAATTACATGAAACAAATCCTTAAAGGAGACACAGCAGACAGTGCAGTGGGCCACACTGTGGTGTACCAGAGCTGTCAAAAGGCAGAAAGTGATGGAAAAACATGGGCAAACGTATTTCTTAGCCTTCCACGTGAAAGAATAGGTGAGGCAGGGTAAGCAGGTTTAAGATTGGCTACTTCGAGTAACTCCAGTGGGGCTCTCTGGTACACGGCTATTTTTAGCTTTTTGGTACCTAATCCTGGAGTGATTAGGGCAGGAGATCAGTGGTCTGGACTGTTGTGGCATTGGCTCTGGATTGACTGGTTTGCATAGGAAAGGGGCACTAATGTCCCCAGGAATCAGCTAACTTAGGGAGGGGAAGGTAGGCCCCCAGCACTATATGTAGCAGCAGGCAGACCCGAGAATGAAAGTATCAAAAACACAGAACATAGAAAGACATAATTAATTCATAGATGATTCCAATCCGGGCCATCAAATCAATCCCAGACCTTTAGCGTTTCCAGCGGAGGCCCCAGACAATGAATAGCAGAGAAAATTGACACTTGCTGTGTCCTTTCTGCAGGAACATAGCAAGCTCGTTGTTGGATGCATTAAGCTTTGGAATATTTGTTATGCAGCAATAGATAACTGATACAAAGTTTTTGGTGTCACTGATGTTTAGTCCAATCAGCTTTAGTTTATCTCACCTCATGGAAGGGGGAATTCCTGATAATGTTGTCTTTTCTTAGTGTTACATTTTCACCAATTAGGGCTCATGAATGATATGAAAATGTGTTTAGGTTATTTTTCCCTCTGCCTGCAGGAAGGGTTCTCGTAGAGTAGTGATGTTAATTTTTCAATGTTCTCATGAAATTTTCCCTTATTAAAGAGAGAAGAGACAACCTGCAGTTTCTAAATTCTGCACCACCTGAGGCAGCCCTGGTGAAAAAACATGTATCCTGACCTTCCTCAGCAAAAAGGAGTTGCAGCCATCCGCATAACGTGTTCCAAACCAGAAGCATCAACTCTCCAGAGTGTGCACAGAACAGGGAGGACGGCATTAGCAAGGTTACCAGAGGTTTATTTCTATCTGATTCAGTTTGCTTTTCATGATGACAAGACTCTGGTCTTAATTTGAAAGTAGAACCCTACCTAAAAGAGGAAAAAAAACTTATGTATTTTGTGGAAAGATGATGAAAATTAAAATTCAAAGGCATATACCAATTTGAAACGAGAATCTGAGAGCTTTGAAGATTCAACCACAAGGGAGGTGGAAAAATGACATGACAATCTCCATGCTAATATATAGAGAGAAATGAGGAAAGGCAGAAAAAATAAGAGAGAAAGTTGAATTTTTATCCTCTGACGTGATCAAAAAACATTGCCTCTGGAGGATTCAGAATACAATCCCCCTTTGAATGGGTAATTTTACAGGATAGGAAAAGATAAAATCTTGTGGCATATGCCTTAAGTAATAATAGTAACTGGGTTATCAAGGCTCCAGTGAGAGATTAATGACAAATATACAATAATATACTATTTCCTTTTGTATTCCAACAATATGTTAGTTTATGTTTAACTCAATATTTTCAGTCATGGAACATACAGGCTGCTTTGGGACAAGAACAAAAAAAAATGAGTCAAAGATGACTTCAAAGTGTCAGTGATTCTGTTAGTACTTAAAATATTCACAAAGGTTTTTATTGAGCACCTACTTCATATAAGGAAGGCATGATGACGTGATGTATCAGAAAAGAAGCATTTCGGGAGCCAGCAGTTAGCGTGATGGCTATGTCGCTGGACTCCCACGTAGTCGACCGCAGTTCGCGTCCCGGACCCGGTGGCTTAAAACTCACGCCGGGCGCGTGTGCGTGCGTGCCCAAGATCCCGAGAGGAGAATGGAGGAGAAGGGATTGTGGTGTGGCCATCCCCCCTGGGGGGGTGATTTCTCGCTTTCTGTCTCTATGTCTCTGTCTGTCTGGTGAGCGCACGCGCCCTATAGCGAAAAACCTCTCCAAAAAGAAAAAAAAAAAAAAAGAAAAGAAGCATTTCCATTGACACAGGTGATCTTCCCAGAGTACATGCTACTTCCTTGAAGGGGGATACTGCTTCACATAAAAGCAGTCCATCAGGGTCTTTGTTCAGAAACTTGAACTGAGATTCTGCTATGTGCCCAAACTAGAGATTCTAGAGACCAGAGATTCTTAACCCTAGCTAATCCTGGGGATCATGAGGAAATTGAAGAGAACTATGCAAATACATTAGTTCCTCTAAGAATAAATGCGACTACTAGAAATTTTCAAAACTCTTTTCCTCAATATTGAGGGAACCAAAAATTTTAAAATAATAATAAGAAAAATATTAAGAATACAACAAAACACAATAGCATTCAAAAGTCCAGATTTAAGAAAAATAGAACTTTATGATCAAACCTTACCTAAATAGCCCTCGAGGGTGACTGATCCAAGTCTGTTCTTCATCCTCTAAAATCTCTATCCTGTTTTATTAAGCCCCAATATCTCAGTGGTCCTCCCTGACTTTTAGTCTCATCCTACTCTGTCTGCTCTAACAACACGGGCCTCCTTTTATTTTTCCCTGAACCAACAAATTCTTCAAATCCTAACAATTGTGCTTTTCGTGGAATCTCTCACACGTGATCCAGGCATTTGTTCTTCTTCCTTTAAGTCTCAGCTTGAGCAGACCCTGTTTGGATACTGCGTTACCACAGGACCCTCTACTTCCCTTTCCCCATCTCCTATCATGATGAAAATGGAGTGATTCTCTGTGGAACTCTTTGTTGGATGTCTCCTCCAACAAACTCTAAATTCCCACATGGCAGACACAACAGCATCCTCTCTACTGACCCCAGACCTTAAGATAGCAGCCGGCACCCTCTTAGAAGCCCAGTAAACATACATCGAATGGATGGGTAGATAACAGACACTGAAAGCCTTTCCTCCTGTGTCAGAGCATCTTCTAATTATTTTACAAGACTCAGTTCAGGGCCGACCCCAATGACTAGTGGTTAAGGGAGCTGGATTCTACATGGTTAACCGTGGTTCAAATCCAAGCTCCAGGAGCTTGATAAAGCACACCGGGTGCCTGTGCATGGATGGCCAACAGGATGGAGAAGAAGGGATTGAGGCATGATCCATGACCACACTCCACTGGGGCGGGGCCGGGGGGGTTCTCTCTGTTTCTCTCCAGTGACTACATGTGCCTCCTTGGCTATTAAAAAAAAGTCAGAACACGAACTGAGTTGAGGTTTTATTTTGTTTTGTTTAAATTTGGTGTAGGGTGCATTGCTCACCAAAGAGAGACAAAGAAAGAGAGAGAGGAGGAAAGTGAGAAAGTACCCTCCCCAGGTGGGAGGTGGGCACACTACAATCTCCTGGAATTTTGGATACATGGGCACAGGAGCCTAACATGTCCTGAAGTCACCAGTCTAGGACTTGGACTGCACAGTCGGGCAAGTAAGATCTAGCTACCCCAACCATCACATATGGGCAGCCCGACACACTGCCTTCTTAGTTTTTTTTTTTTTTTTTTAATCATTATTTTGTATTTCTTCTTTCTTTTCTTTTGAAAGACACACACACACACACCATACACACACATGGACAAATGCCCGACAGGGTCTCATCATGCTATGATCCTACCCCCAGCTCTCCAGCCAGCCAAGAGCATAGGTTTAGCCAGCATGTTTAGGCAGACCTGAGATCTGATATCTGAACCTCAGGTGCAACTATGCCCTACTGCCTGCACCACTGCAGCACTGGGCATGGAAATGCTTTTCCAAACAGTCCTTTATATGAGACTTCGAGTCTTCTAGGTTGAGACATTTACATAAAGGAAAAGAATTTAATACATTCCCTAAAAGGCAGTGCCTACCACAGCCCCTGGCACTTTTTAAGAACTCAAAATGTTTTGTGCACCTAGCTCAGTAGTAAGGATGTATTTTTCCTGAAGACAATGACAAACTATGACTGATTTTTTTTTTTTAACAACTATGTGGAGTGTCAAAAGTCAAAATATTTGTTTGTCTTGCCTGACACTTAACATTTTCAATGCATGCAGCAAGTATAAAGACAAAGAATACCAACGAAGCGTGAAACCACCTTTTTTTTTTTTTTAACATCTCAGAGGTATTTTCAGCATTCTATAACTTGGTATGAAAAAAAGGTTTTGAAGAAAGGTAAATGAGTAGTTATAAATGAACACAGACTTCAAAAGAATGCTTATCAGCACACATCGAACATCACCTATGAAAAAATCATCTTTATTCCAAAGAGTTTGTAGGCATTTCTCCCTTCCCCCTTTCCATTCCTTGTAATCTTTTTTTAAGTATCTTGATCACACTTCCTGCTCCCTCCTGAGCTTAGGGGTATACCTGTGAAACAACCGTCTCCTTAGACAGTCGCCCGTTGTTGGCTGTGAACTCCGTTCAGTGTGATCTCTTGGCGTCTGAATTCACACTCAGTGCCACGTGCCTCATTCTGGTGTTTAAGAAAAACAGCTTGGGCCCTAAGATATTAACCTGTCAATCACAAGACAGTGCCTCATACTCCTCAGGCACAAGCAAGCTGTACAAAGCAGTGAAAACCTTTAAATGAGCTTTCTTCTCTTTAAGTTTATTTCTTCCATGACTGAGGAGAGACACAGAGAAAGAGAGAGAGAAACCTCTCACAGGGCCGTAATACTATAGCCCATCCCCAGCCTTCAACTAGCTGTGGAACATGGGCAAACACACATCCAAAGTACTCAGGGAAAGTACTCTCCAAACCTGAGCCAGGAACCTTCCATGTGGGAATGTCTCACAGGCACAGAGTGTCACAGCTGACTACCATACTGCCACCTGGTCCCCTAAATGGAACTTCGACGTGGCATACTGTTTACTCTGGAGTGAGTGTGGTGCCTGTGTACGCTTTTGTGTATTGTCGTACCCATGACGTGGCACTTGTGTAGCTCTAAAGAGACTCTTGCTTTCCATTTCAGTAGCATTTTATACCTTGAAAGCATTTGCATAGATATCAATCAAACAAAAAGAGTAATAACATTAACTTGAGAGAGGTCTCCAAGTATGGGCCTAAAATCAGCAGCATCAGCATTCACCTGGAACTTGTTAGAAATGTAGATTCTTGGGCTCTACCCCAGAATTTCTGAATCACAAGCCCTAGAGGAGAATTTTGCAATCCTCCAGGTGTCTCTGAGACACACACGTTTGACAACTGCTGACATAGAGAAAGAAGTCTAGCAGATCTAGTATGAAAGTGGGTACGAGCATAGAAGACAGTCACCAGGGACCAACAGGTGGCGTGGTGGTTAAGGCACTGGACACTCCCACATGGCTGACCATGGGTTAAGTCCCAGACCTTGTGGCTTGCTTTCTCACTTTCCCTCTCTGTGGTCAAATTAAAATAAATGAATGAATAAATAAATAAAATTTAAAAATAATAATTCTAAATAAAATTTAAAAATAATAATTCTAAGGAAAAGAAAAGAAGACAGTCACCAAGATCTAGAGCTAAAACCTGGCTTCTCTGTTTATTTCAACAAATTATTTATCCGCATTTTCTCAGTTCCCCATCTGAAAATGGAAACAATAATAATATTCATCAGAAAGGTTTGCTGAATGAATTAAATGACAAGATGCTTGCTGTAGTAAGCTTTCAATAAATGTTAGCAATTATTGAATGACTCAGGGCCATGAAATATAGAGACTGGAATTTGAGAAAAACCTTGGCACTGAGGGGATGAAAACATTTTAATATTACGTATGACTAAAAAGTACAAAAGCCAACAAATAAATTAAACAGTAATGCATGTATTCATTGCAATGTTAGGCCCTATTTTTCTACCTCAATTTATGTAGAAATCTCATTCTGCCCCTGAAACATGACCATCATCTAATCCAATATCCTATATGATCACAGTATGTTTTCCTTGTCTGAAAAAAAAGATGAAGATGAAGCAAAGATTGACATATCTTTACATCTTTGTACAAGCACTGCTCTTTTTCAAATCTTTACATGGCATATTCAGAAATTCTCTGGCTGCATCATTTCAGTACCATTATTGACATTAAACATGATGCTATATCTTCGGGTAAAACAGAACAGGTATGTTTTTGTGTAAAATAGCTTAGGGGAGTGCAACAGTATCTCAGAGCTGCTCAGAACCCTTAGTTTAAAAAAACCCAAATCCTCTCAATTGTACGGCTTGCAAGCGTGCTTTTTTCACTCCATGGAAACAAGTCAAAGGCATCAAATGCTGGCTCTGACAGCTGTTGTCTCTCATTTTCAACCTGACATAATGAGTTGCAAGACTTCAAGGCTGCTGCCCAGGATTGGTGGTGGGGCTTGAGTAATTGGTTTGGAAGAGTGAAGAAATTGAACAAATGGAAGGAACAAACATGATCTCATTTTTGTTCTCAAGCTATCAGTCTGGCATTTATTTACTCCTGGTGGAATTCTTTAAGTTAAACCACTGTTCTTCATGTGGCAAAATATGCAAGGGCATTTAAGTCGTGCATTGTGTCTGCTCAGGCTGCTGGTGATAAGGTGAGGTGGACATAAGGAGTGGGGACTGCTGAGATAAATATTGGTCACCAGCTATTGAAAGTATAGTATTCCTTGCTTTCTTATGAACTGAGAACCTTATAATTTATTAATCATATTTATCTAGAACTATCTTATCCATTGACAGAATGCAAAATAAATTTTGTTGCTTTTGAATATTGTACTATTATTCCAATAAAAAGAGCTGATAATTTGCACATTATAATTCTTCTTGGAAATAGCCAAATCCATAGCCTTTGATGGGGAAACAGACTCCAGAAATAGGGGAGTGAATGACAAATTTAACCTAGTGTTATAGGAAAGATGATAATGACATTATGTTAAAACAGAGGTGGGAAAATGATGACCCCCAAGGCCAAATAGAGCTAGTGAGCTATTTCTGTATGGCTCATGAGCCAATAATTATTTTTGTGTTTTTAAATAGTTAGAAAAAAAATCTAACTATTTTTTTTTTAAGAGAGATTTTTGCTATAGGGCACGTGCACTCGCTGGAGAGACAGCGAGAGAGAGAAAATGATAAATCACCCCCCAAGGGGATGTCCATTCCTCAATCCCTTCTCCTCCATTTTTCTCTTGGGATTGTAGGCATGCATGCACATTCACCCAGCATGAATTTCAAGCCACGAGGTCTGGAACTCGAACTATGGTAGGCCACATAGGAGTCCAGGACCTTAACTACCACATCATCAACTAGCCTTAATATTAACTGTTGATGTTGACATGTATAGTATTCTCAACTGGATTTGTCTGAGAAGTATTTCATGATGGGCAAAGTATTTTTACAAGCAAAATGAGAAATAGCAATTGACTGTTTTAAAAAATAATTAGAATAATAATAATAATGATTGGGGAAAACATATAAAAGATATTGAATGTTAAAGTGAGGAGATTAATGTCTCTGTACTGACTGACATGCATGGTGTTCCCTTTTGAAAAAACAATGTAATACACTGTAAAGTTATATGTAATTCAATGTAATATAAAGAAGAATATGATGATAATACAAAATTTTAAAAATTAAAAAAATTAAAAAAAGAAAAAAAAGAAAAAAAAGAATAACTTTTAAAAAAATAATTACTTTATTCAACTTTACTTATTTATTTATTATTTATTCATTTATCTTAATTTGACCAGAGAGGGAAAGAGCAAGAGAGAGAGGTAAAGTGAGAAAGCAAGCCACTGGGTCTGGTCCTCAAATCACGGTAGTCCAGTGCCCTTAACCACCACGCCACCTGCCAGCCCCAAGAACAACATTCTGCCAGCCCCAAGAACAACATTTTACAACTCATAAAAAGTACATGAATTTCAAATTTCAGTGTTCATTAATAAATTTTATTGATATGTATATATACATATATATGTATACACACACACACACACACACACACACACATATATACACACACACACACACACACACACACATATAGATATATTGTATATTGCCTGGTTGTTTTGATGCTGTAATGACAGTGACCATATACCCTACCATGACTAAAATATATACTATCTGAGTTTTTACAGAAAAATCTTGTTGGGCCAGCCAGTGACATGGTGGTTAAGGTGGATGGATCCCTCATAGCCAACTGTGCAGCTCAAGCCCTGAACTCAGTGGCTTGGAAAATATGTTATGCACATGAGCTAGTAAGCCCCAAATCCCAAAAGGACGGAGAAATAGAGGAGAAAGGCCTTGCTAACTCTTTTTTTTTTTTTTTTTTTTTTTTTTTTTGCCGAAAAAGGGTGCATTTGCCGAAGATACAGAGAGAGACACTGGGAGGGAAAGGGAGAAATCACTCCCAGGGGGTATAGACATACCACAATCCCTTCTCCTCCATTCCCCTCCTGGGGCTTTGAGCACACGTGCCAAGTTTGATTTTTCAAGCTACCAGGTTCCCAACTCAAGCCATGGTTGGCCATGTACGAGTCCAACACTTTAACCAATACGCCACCTGCTGCCCCCAGAATTCTTGAGTTAAACAAATGGTAACTTTTGGATTGTTGCAAAAGTGTTGACATATTTTTTATGTTTTTCTATATAAAAATGCTTATAATTTTTCCAATAGCCCAGTAACTTCAGTGGGCTTTATTTATGTCTCAAGTCTATAGATGTAATTTTTTACTTGAGATTAACCAATCAAAAAAAATGACCCAAATTTCAAATCTCACTGGATGAAGAAAAAGAACATTTTAGCAGTGATATTCTAATATCTTAATAATAGAAAGGAGGAGATAGGTCTGCTGGTTCCACTTTTCTGGTTAACACTTTTTCTCTGTTAAACTTCCACATTCAATTAGAAAAAAACAGGTGCACTTCAAAAACTATAATTACACTCTCAGCAACAACTAAATTTGCTGAATGTTTCCAGTGTTCTGAGCAGACATGCATTATGTCAGTTCTTACATTGACCCTGTGATGTCATTATTATTGTTCCCATTTTATTTTTTAATTTCTTTTTTTTTAGAAGTTTTTGCTATAGGGTGCATGCACTCACCAGAAAGACAGAGAGACAGAAAGCAAGAAATCACCCCACAGGGGGGATGGCCACGCCACAATCCCTTCTCCTCCATTCTCTTCTTGGAATCTTGGGCATGCACGCACATGTGCCTGGTGTGAGTTTAAGCCACCGGGTCCAGGACTCGAACCGCGGTCGACTACATGGGAGTTCAGCGACATAGCCATTACGCTAACTCCTGTCCCATTATTCCCATTTTACAAAGGAGGAAACTGAAAGAAAGTTGAACTTTCTTCATATATATATATATATATATATAACTTCCTTGCTTAATAGTCAATAATTAAATCGCATATTTTACAACACCCCTCTGATCATTTAATCTTCACAATATTACTTATTCTGTTTCTTACTATTTTGAATAGCTACCTTTTTTGTTGGACAATAGAACATTTGGAAATAAAGCAAGAGGGAGACTAAAGCCGAAAGCCAATTTGACCATTTAAAATTCCTTCTTCTCTTTACTAACAAAACCTGTCCTCATTCAAGGTGGACATGTGTCTAGGCCCAAGTGATGGATATACTTTCCAAATCTTCCTGCAGTCAGTCACCCTAGGACATGGGTCTAACCAATGAAATGCAGAGAGATGTCTGTTGGCAGCTCTTGGAAAACCCTTTATTTTTTTTCCTAATAAAAGGAGAAGATATGGCTGATACCACTTCCATTTTCTCCTTCTCCAGGATTTAAAAGTGAGTTGATGTCTAGAGATACAGCAGTCATATTGTAGCCATGGGGCAACACACACATTGCTAACCCAAAATTACAGAGATTATGGTCCTGAAAGAATGATAGCGATCATCACACCCAGACGCCTTTGTTTAGGCAATTACTTGCAGTATTTCCTAAGTGATACAGTCACACGACAAAGCAATACAAACCTACTTCATCTCAGTGTTGTACTTGTCCTGGTTCCCAGGTGAATTATTCCCAGCATAAAAATATTCAAAATATTCTATTCCATAAACATAAATAAAACTATAAATATATTCTATCTATACATAATCTAACTAATCCTTTATTAAAATCTAAGTCATTTGGGACTGGCAGATGGCATAATGGTTATGTCACTGAACTCCCACATAATCAACCATGAGGAGGCAATTTCTCAATTTCTGTCTCTCTGTCTCTCTGTCTCTCTCTCTGGTGAGTATATGTGCCCTTTAGCAAAAATCTTTCAGAAAGAAAAAAAGGGAAAAAATATCTAAGTCATTCGTTTTTTTTGTTTCATTCTGTCACCCAAAAAGTATCCTTCAGAATCTACTATTACATATTATTATACATATTATTATTAACTATAATCACCACAGAGATCTCCTAAACTTATTCCTCCTGTTGAACTGAAATTTTATATCTTTTGAACAACATCTTCCCCATATCCTTCCACCTCCCAGGCTCTGATATCACCTTTCTACTTTCTGCTTCTATTATTTCAACTTTGTAGATTCCACATACATGTGAGAGCATGTGAAATTTCCCTTTCTGTGTCTGTTTTATTTCTTCTCAATAACAGGATTTTCTTTATTTTAAGACTGAATAGTATTCTACTGTGTGTGCATAAAGATTGTAAATTTCCTGTGACCAGCAGTTAGCGTAATGGCTATGTCGCTGGACTCCCACATAGTCGACCGCGGTTTGCGTCCCGGATCCGGTGGCTTAAAACTCACGCCGGGCACGTGTGCGTGCCCAAGATCCCGAGAGGAGAATGGAGGAGAAGGGATTGCAGCGTGGCCATCCCCGCTTGGGGGGTGATTTCTCGCTTTCTGTCTCTCTGTCTCTCTCTGTCTGTCTGGCGAGCGCACGCGCCCTATAGCAAAAACCTCTCCAAAAAAAAGAAAAAAAAAGATTGTAAATTTCCTCACCACAAAAAATAAGTATGTGAAGTAACAGATAAGTTCATTAGCTTGAGTTAGTCATTTCACAATGTATACATATATCAAAACATCATGTTTTAGTTCATAAATCTATTTCATTTTTATCTGTCAATTTGTAAATAAATAATACTACTATTCATGAGGTACTATTTTAGATGCATGAGGAAATTATGGTCTCAGAACTCCTAGAAGTGGAGAGGTATTTTCACCAGAAAGTCTAAGAGATGGAGATTATTCCTGCTACTATACTCTGTGAAAGACCACAGAAAACAGCAGTAAATTGAGCTGTATCTTAGGTCAAAAATATCTGAGTTTGAGGGACCAACAGATGGTTATGTTGCTGGACTCCCACATAGTCGATTGTGGTTCAAGTCCCAGACCTGTCAGCTTAAAACTCACTCCGGGTGTGCATGTGTATCTGCTCAAAATCCAAAGACGAGAATGGAAGAGAAGGGATTATGGTGTGACCAGTCCCCCTTAGGGGGTGATTTCTTGCTTTCTGTCTCCCTCTCTCTCTTTCTCACCCGTGAGTGCATGTGCCCTATAGCAAAACTCCCTTAAAAAAATAAATAATAAGATCTGAGTTTGAACTCATCATGTTCTGCCACTTTCTGGCTATGGAACTAATGAAAATCCTTAACTTCCTTCTGAGCCTACCTCTTCCAGCTGTAATATGGGGATAATAGTATCTACCTCATAATGTAGACAAGTGATTAAGACAGAGCAACTATGGTGCCTGCGCAGTCTGACACATTAGAAAATAATAGAAGTTATTATCACAATTATTATTATTAACTATAAGCACACAGACTATGAATAATATGTATTTAAATGTCATTGAGGAAAGAATGTAGGGCAGAGGAAGGCTATCTAGAGAGTTAGAAATGAAAAGATAAATAACAGTTTGCTTGGTAACAATGAAGACTTTGGGGGAAGCAGTTGCAGAGACAGCTCTTAGAGTCCAGACTAGTGTGAGCTGTGAGGTGTGACATAAACAGTGAAACTGAAGGCTAGCCTGGGGCCAGACCACGGAGGACCTTATAAACACCATTCTGGTTTTGGTTCCTTCATCTGATAAACAAGAAGAAGCCTCAGAGAGATTGTAAGGAAAGAAGTGACAAGGTCTCTGTCTTAGGTCAATAATTGGCAGCAGAATGGGAGATGGGCTGGGTTTGGTAAGACACTGAGTAATAAGGAGCATTTGGAGGCTATTTCTATAAACCATCCAAGGGATAATGAGGAGCCACTCTAGGACAGTAATACTGAAACACACAGAAGAGGGTAGCTTTCAGGGAGATTCAGAGATAGAAAAATCAAACTTAGACACCAGTAGAATTTGGAAGGTTGAGAACATTGAACACTCAAAACTGACTCTGAGTTGTCTTGATCATGGGGCTTAGTAGCTACTAGATGCCTTTACCAGACACAGGAACATTCAGGAAGTATATTCACAAATCAAAGTTCAATTATGGGAATATGGCCTTTCTGGAAGGTTAACTACTTCTGTCAAGTCCTTTCTAAAGAGTCACCTAATTTTCCTTGAGTGCCATTCAAGCACACTTTCTCCTATGACATCCATGAAATGAAATAAGGATTAGCTACATTTGTTTCTTAATAAACCAACAAATGCCTTAAGATAGTCATTTATGTACCTACATGAGAAATATGCTTTCTGGCCCCTTTCACAACAATTCCCAAAGAGTTTTGTAGTCAGGAAATATGGCTCATACTTATTCATTTCCCTGCAGCCCCTCCCCCCATGCCTAGGGTAGAATCTTACAAATGGGGAGGGCTTAACAAATAGTTATCTTGATTCGATATAAAATCACATTTCTTAAGGTTGAAATCTAAAGTCATCAATGATCATTCTGTAAGACCTGAAGAGATACTTCTGAAAG
The DNA here is from genome assembly GCA_026018925.1 of Tupaia tana. Classification (NCBI taxonomy): domain Eukaryota; kingdom Metazoa; phylum Chordata; class Mammalia; order Scandentia; family Tupaiidae; genus Tupaia; species Tupaia tana. Next base: position 42,560,888 of record JAKSZU010000014.1, on the reverse strand, counting down.
GAAGTCTCAGAAGGAAAAGGCTTGGAGTTATCTGCATGAATCCAGTCTGTAAGTGATTTGTCTACTTCATACAGATTTAAAAAGAGAACCTATCACCTGAGGCCTATACTTTCCTCCATGTCTACGTACATGATCACTTCTTAACCTTTGACCCAACTTTTCATGCTCTTCCCAATTCACATTCTCCTTACCCCTCAGAATGGTGTGTTAGCTATTCCAGAGCACTGAGTCCATGTATCAGGGCCGGATGCCATGCTCATCTCAGGCCTTTAGGAATCCTCCTGTACTTCTTGAATATCTTAACTTCATGTGTTCCATGCTCTCACCATTTCCCGTACATTCTCTAGAATTCCATGCATGCAAATCAAGTGCCCCATATATGGGGAGACTGCGGTCATAGTGAAGAGTTTAGTGAACAGTTGGTCCCTTTCTACCAGCCATGGTGATACAGCAGTAACACAACATTCCATAATGCCGAAGCCATTCAGAGGTCCCAGTTTTGCAGCCTGAGGTTTTCTGTTCACATCAGGCATGCATGTATGTCCATGATGCTGGCTTGACTAGAGTCCTACAGGACTGGGGGTGTATTATAGCATGAAGGCATGAAAATCTTGATCAGGGTGACTGCCCCTCCCCACATGGAAGAAATAAATAAACTTTAAAGCTATAACTGATCCCTTTAATATACTAACATGCACAGAAAATGTTCAGGAGCAGAAGATCCTACAAAATGTTTCCTAGGGACCAGCAGCTAGCGTAATGGCTATGTCACTGAACTCCCATGTAGCCAACTGTGGTTCGAGTCCCGGACCTGATGGCTTAAACTCACACCAGGCACGTGTGCATATGTGCCAAAGATCCCGAGAGGAGAATGAAGGAGAAGGGATTGCAGTGTGGCCATTCTCCCTGGGGGGTGATTTCTTGCTTTCTATCTCTCTGTTTCTCTCTGTCTTTCTGGTGAGCACACATGCCCTATAGCAAAAACCTCTCCAAAAAAAAAAAAAAAATGTTTCCTATACTGACCTGGAAATAGGTGTTTTAACTGAGTGTACCATTTCCAGGATAGATAAACAAACACAATTACCAAAGAATGGTTTTAAATATTTGCTCATAAGATACAGAGAAATAATAAGAATTTAACTCATAAATAAAATGAACATAATCAATAGAATGAAGGAAAGAATTACCTATACATTTTTTTTTCTGAAATCATTTTCTCTCCTGGGATGTCTTGATACTTTATTCTTGACTGCATCAACAAGAGATGAGACAAGAAGGGTTTGAGAACACGAGAAAATGTGGAAGAGCCAAAGACAAGAGACTCCCTTTTAGAGACAGCCAATAGTCCTGTGCACACACCTAAGAGAAGGCATTCCTGTGAATGAGGGAAAGTATTTACAAGCATGTGAGGGACCGCTCCAAAAGTACACATCTACTGAGGTTGGCTGCTGTCCGCCATGACACACACTTCTCTCCTCTGTCCATTTTGTAAATCCAATTCAATCAGCACACTTGCTCCTCAGGGAACAGGTGCATTAATGTGAACTGCTACCACTCAAAAGTAATGGAGTGAAATGCCATTATTTTAAATGGTTTGAGGCCAGGAAGTCCCCAATTTCATTAGTTTCATTTCTAGGGATCCCATCCACCACGTTCTATGGCATCTGCAGAAGTGGAGGGAATTTCCACATAAGTGCCATTCTACCACTCTCTTCGTCCAGGTAAGCCATATAAAAATTGATAGACACTTGGGATTTATGGTAGACAGAATAATGTACTCCCAAATATGTCTACATTCTAATTCCTGGGATATGTCAGTTTGATGAGATTATCCTAAAGTATCCTCATGAGCCCAATAAAATCACAGTGGTCCTTAAAAGCAGGAGAGGAAGAAATAAGAGAAAGGTAAAAGACGAAGCAGAAGGAAAGGCAAAAAGATTCAAAGTACAAGAAGAATTCAAGACCCGAGATGGAGAAATGTGACTCTAGGAGCAGAAAGCTAACAGTAGAATTCAGTCACCAACCAGGAGCCACACAGAAGTGAATTCCATCAACAGTCTGAATGGGCCTGGATACATCTTCCTTCAGATAAGAGCCCAGACCTGCCAGACCCTTTATTTTGACCTCATGAAACCCAAAACAGAGAGTCCAACTGAACCACCCCATCCCCAGACATGGCGGTGAGATAATACAGTGAGATCATTTTAAGCTATGAAATGTATGGTAATCTGTTATTGTGGCAATAGAAAACAAATACAGGATTCAGTCAATTAAGCCAGGAACTGTAAAGTTGTGACATCCATGAGCCTTATTTCAATTCATCCATCCATTATCTTTTTAGAGCACCCCCCTACTCTGGTCAGGCATGTGGTGATAATGTTTACAGAAACTAAGCTCACAGTGATGAGTCAAACCAGCATCTGCTTCTGTGCTGTTAGCCCAATTGAATATAGAAATGTTAAACAAACAAAATTTGCATAAACAGATATGTAACAGCAGACTGGGATCAGTAACATGAAAGGGAAGTGATTGGCTTAAAGAGTCTATACCAGAGGGTCTGGTGGAACGGTGTGTTAATGAAGACCTTCTAAAGTATTGACATCTAATCTGAGACCTGCATGATGGTAGGGGGATGTGAGGATGCAGGATTTGAGGAGCAGAAAGACCAGGAAAGATCTTGTAGCAAGAGAGAAACAGGAATCTGAGAAACTGAAAATGCTGGGATGGCAGGGTATAGCTGAAGAGGCAGACGACAGCTCTGTCAGGAGGCTTGTTAGTTGTTCTAAGGATTTTCCATGAAGAAAATAAACACACATAAGAAGGAAAAGGGGATCAGCAGATGGTGTAATAGTTACATTGCTGGACTCCCATGTAGTCGGCTTTAGTTCTAGTCCCAGACCCAGTGGTTTAAAACTCACACCAGGCATGTGTGCATGCAAGCCCAAAATCGAGAGAGAAGAATGGAGTAGCTATCCACCCTGGGGAGGAGGGTGATCTCTCGCTTTCTGTCTCTCTCTCTCTGTCTCTCCAGTGAGCACATGTGCCCTATAGCAATGATCTCTCTTAAAAAAAAAAAAAAAAAAAAAAAAAGGAAAGGAATGTGTTGATTAATGGTTATAGAAATTGTGTGTGTACATGAATGATACTCAGGCTGCTCCTGTGGGCTGTTAGCTTTTTTAATTTTAATCTATGGTTTAGGAAACAAAGCACTGTGCTCGACTTTCAAACATAAGTTCACCTACGGGTTTAGAAAAAGCCCTACACTTGGTGGTCTATGACTGAAAGATGGTGATTTATTTTCTTCGAGGCTCAGTATACTCATCAAAAAGTGGAAATGGTAATTTAATGCAAATAAGAGTCATAATAAGTATCTGCCAAGTAAATAAGTGAATAAATTCCAGCCCTGCTTGAATCAGAAGATCACAAGAGAACCAAGTATGTGAATGTGCTTTGCAAAGTGGAAGATGTTTTACAAATGCAAATAATCATTGTTATGATTAAGCCAACAAAGTCTTTATTCAGGGAGAGATTGTTCGTGTGTCTGAAGATAGCAGTAAGAGTCAAGCTAATGATGCTGACAAATGGACTGGAACAGGTCAGTGAAGAAGGTCAGGGAATTTTCATCCATGAATACACTTATGACTGGAATAGCATCCACCTGCCATGGACAGATTAGGAGAATGTCATCAGAGAGGCCAAGAATTAGGTTAGCTCTAGAGCCCTGAGTTTCTACATAAACTCACTCTAACTAAAACAATACAGGGACAGCAATCCTAGGGATTACTAATGTAATACGTGGGCTATTATTTGACTTTTAATCTGCCAAAAATTTCAATCAGTACACATTTGACTTTTTTTTTTTTTTTAAGGTTTTTTTCTATAGAGCACGTGCACTCATCAGAGATAGAGACAATGAGAGGGAAAGTGAGAAATTACCCTCCCAGGGGAGATAGCCACATTGCAATCTCTTTTCCTCCATTCTCCTGGGATTTTGGGTAGGCACACAAACACACACACACACACACACACACACACACACAATCACGCAGAGTGTGTGATTTTTTTTTCCAAGCCTCAGAGTCTGGGACTCAAACCACGATTGGCGATGTGAGAGCCCAGTGCCCCCAACCACTGTGCCAGCTGTTGACCCTTGAATTTGACTTTCTTTTAACATAATTTTTATATCTTTATCAGAACTGTTCCTTGAGAATCTGAGAACGTTCTGTTTCTGTGTGGGCTTGCATTCTGATATACTAATTCTAGCCAAGAGTTTCAACTGAGGCATTTCATATCACAGACTATCAATGTTAAATGTATGAGCTTTGGAGTCCAAGAGACCTGTGTTTGAGGTCCTGCTCTTCCAGCTGGTAGGAAAGTTACCTATGGAAACCTAGTATTTTCATCAGTACAATGGGATAGTTAAGAATGTCTAACATATACAATTATGCTTTGTGCAATGTTTAACACATAGAAATGCTTTGCAAATGTTATTATCATTGTTGCAATTCTTTTTTTTTTCTTTTTTTTTGGAGAGATTTTCGCTATAGGGAGTGTGCGTTCGCCAGACAGACAGAGAGAGACATAGAGACAGAAAGCGAGAAATCACCCTTCAGAGGGGATTGTCACGCCACAATCCCTTTCTCCTTCATTCTCCTCTCGGGATCTTGGGCACGCACGCACACGCGCCCGGCGTGAGTTTTAAGCCACTGGGTCCGGGACACGAACCGCGGTCAACTACGTGGGAGTCCAGAGACATAGCCATTACGCTAACTGCTGGTTCCCGCAATTCTTAATCTATAATTCTTTTTTTTCTTTTTTTTTTTTAAGTTTTTGCCATAGGGTGAGTGTGCACCCTGGGAAGAGACAGAGAGGGAAAGTGAGAAAACTCCCCAGGAAAATGCACCACCATCCCTTCTCCTCCATTCTCTACTCAGAACTTTGAGTGCACACACCTGGCATGATTTTCAAGTGGCCAGGTCCAGGACATGAACTGCAGGGGGCCATATGAGTGTCCAGTCAGTGCCTTAACTACCATGCCACCTTCTGGCCCTGATCTGTATTTCTTATATGAACCTGAAAGTGTGAATTCCTTTAACACACACACACACACACACACACACACAAAAAAAGTTAAAAAAAAAACACAAGTAATACCTCACAAATTGTTCAACAGCCAATTTCTTTTTTCTCCATTACTACAAAAGAGAAAAGAAATAACAAGAACAGAAACCTGCCTATAGAAAATTTCGAGCTGAGCTATTTATCATCACTGTCCAAGGCAGAAATGAAGCAGCAAAACACAGGACTGTTAAGAATCGCCCACCTTCTATTTTAGAGCCCATCACAATCATTCTCATTTGAAGTATTTTCATAATTACAAAAAAGCCTTACTCCTAGAAAGCAGCATAAACCAAGTCACTCATCAGCAGGATCAGGGCTGAGGTCTCAAAAGGAAGCCCAGAGTTCAGGCATGAAGTAATTCGGTCTCTAAATTTGCTCTACTCACTGGAAAACCTGTCAAAGAAATTCTTATCATGGGAAGCATTAATTACACAGAAAATGACAGAGCAGACACTCTGGGAGACAAAGGGTAACCTGAAGAGAGAGACGGCTAGAGGAAGGGCAGTGAGGGGCCGTTCAGGTCTGGTCTCTGTGAATCCAACACCACGGGCTCCAACAGTCTCAACAAATCCACGGGGATTGGAAAAGTTGTTTTGGAAGTGTGAATGGATTGATGTTGGGTTCATTCACAGAAAGCTGAAACAGACTACAAAACCAGCAACTGAGAACTTTCCGGTGTTTGATTTCCTGACTTGCCAATGCAAGAAGTTATTTGTAGTCTGCTTTCATCTCATTCATTCATTCAAGTATGTATCAAGAATGGACACATAGCAGACGCAACGTTCGACAACGTCTTGCCATCTTATCTCTGACAATATGACGGAAAATGGGAATCAAACATAAAAACACACAAACAGTTCATTACACATTTCAATAGGTACTTGAAAGGTAAGAATAAGCTATGAGCAATGAACAAGGTCAGGGCAGGGTAATAATTTGGATTGGGGAAAAAAATTAAAAGGAGGGGATAAGTTTGAGACTGCAGGCAAACTAGACATTCAGTAGATTAAGAATGTGAGGAGAAAGATTCCAGAAGGGAGGGTCTTAGGGCATTCCCTCTCCCTTAGTTCCCTTCAGCCATTCCTCCTTCATCTACCCACCCAGCAGCCAGCTAGTGTTGGCTTAGAATGGCCAATGTCCTCCTATTCTAGCTATTGAAGAAGACGCAGAAGTGAAACTTTGTCCTCGCCATCTATGAAGTTTTAATCTCCATGGGGCAGTAAGTGGTACACGACAAACAGTACCAAAGAGCATATATAAATTACTAAATGCAAGTCACAAAGAATTCACAAAGTAAGGAAAGGCTTGCGATGGGTCCCCGGGATGGGCAGGACACAGAGAAGCTGATACAGCACAGATTCATTCCAGTGAATGAGTTCCCTCTTTCCTCAGTCCTGTGCTCTTAAAAGATCCAAAAGTTGTCAGCTTGCAGTCTTAACCAGGTATACTCATGCCTGACAAGATATTTTGAGCTCAGGTCTGGACTGAGCCCCATGTTCTCAAGCCTGGGATTCTGTGTGCCCCTCTGGATGTCCTCCAGGTCCCACCAAGCCCAGTGGGTAAACTCTGCCAGGCCACACATCCCCTTTCTGACCTTGCTAGTCTCTTCATTCAAATGCAAGGCAGACCCTCTATCTCAATCCTCCCCAGAGTGGGCTGGAGCCTTTTCCAGTTGGACCCCTTCTCTTCCATCCACTGAACTACAGAGATAATGACTCTTATTTCCACTCTCCCGTGAGTCAGACAGAATCCTCCAGGGATGGACAAGGGTCCAGGTCAAGCCTGAGTTTAGTGTGCCCCTTTGGATTTTTTGAGTTAGACCCTGGCTTCCCATTAGTACCATTATTACCACTGGCCACTGCAACTGTTCATTCTTTCTCAGCTGAGATACCACGTATCCCCTGCATGTCTAGCACAGGGGACCAGTATTATTTTTCTTTTTTTTTTTTAGTTTTGCTATAGGGCTCATATGCTTGCTGGGGAGACAGAGATTGAGAGAAAGAGAGAGAGAGACAATGACAGAAAGTGAGAAATCACACCAAAGGGAGGATGGCCATGCCACAACCCCTTCTCCTCCATTCTCCTCTTGGGATTTTAGACATGCATACATACATACATATGCACGTGCATGTGTGCCCAGTATATTCTCAAGCTAAAAGGTCTGGGACTTGAATCGCACAATCAGCCATATGGGATCCAGAGCTTTAACCTCCATGCCACAGCTTTCCCAAGAGGAACAATGTCTTCTAAAAGAATTATTTTGTTTTCATGTGTTTCTTAGTGAGAATTATTTTTGCAGCCTCTTATCAAATATGAATGAGTTTAACATCACTTTTTAAAATAAGGGCCAAGAGGCATTACCAAAATAAACATTACCCTTGCAGTCCATATGCTAAGTGGCCTTTCCAAGGTGCCTGTGTAGTCTGTGAGAAACCTTTAGTACACATTACTCATAATCACCTTGAGTACTTTTCATGGTCACATACGCTTTGTCTCAGTCAGCTTGGACTGTTGTAGCAACATACCATAAAGTGAGTGGTTTATAAAAGCATAAATCTATTTTTCACAGCTCTGGAAACTGGAAGTGCAAGATTAGGGTGCCCATGCAGTTGGATTCTGGAGAGAGCCCTCTTCCAGGTTGTAGACTGCCAACATCTTTTTTCATCCCATGGCAGGAAGAGTGCTGTTCTCTTCATCCTCTTATAAGGGCACAAATGCCGTTAATGAGGGCTCCAATCTCAAGACCTAATTACTTCCCAAAGGCTCTACCTCCTAGCCATGACTTAGGGGGTTAGAATTTCAACCTATGAAATTTGGAAGCAGCTGACAGTCAGTTCATAACACACCATCACCTGAGCCAGACCCAGTGGGCATCCCAACACCATTACTGTAAAGGGCACTACCCATTCCCCCTTGCAGTAATGAAGGACTTATTCACCTATCTGCCAGGAGTGCTTCTAGCAGATAGCCCTCAGCTGTCAAGTCTCTTTGAGAATTGCTCCTGTGGCTCAGCCTTACCCAGTAACTCATATAAACTCATATAAACAGAGGAGTTTTGAAACTGGATCCCAGTCCAGCATCTCCCTCTGTTCCGTTCTTTTCCTTCCCTCCCACAGGTATTGATCCCAATAGTCCTCCTTAATAAAGCCCTGCATGCTAATCTCCATCTCAGCCTGCTTCCTGGGGGAACCCATCTCTGCTAAGGCAGAACTGAAAGAAGAGTCAGATGGATTCTCCCAGTGAGAACCCTCCAGCACGTACTGAGCCCTGCTGTGTGTCAGCCATCGTGTTCCCTTTAGAAGTTTATAGCTCTACTATAGAATGTCGTCTTTCTCACAGGTGTATGTACGTTAAGAACACTCATCTACGAAGTCTAATGTACTCATTGTTATTCCAAGGAGTTCCATCCTTAATATCCAAGGTAGATGCAATGATCCAACGTGGACCATCTGTTGTTGTGTCAATCTGTTCAAGCAAGAGAGTTAAAATCCTGAGAGGATCTGGAATCACAAGGTTTTTTTTTTTTTTTTTTTTTTTTTTTTTTGCATTCAAAAATAATGTGGCAGCATTTTCAGCCCAGCTGTGAAGTGCTGCATGACTAAGAAAATACAAGTCCCCTAGGAAATTCCCTGTGCTACATGCTAATGAAATCAGGATGAGGCCAGCTTTTTGATCTAATTGGTCATCTGAGAGGCCAGTGTTTTAACCCGGTCTTTAAATAGGGATTTTCTTGCTGTAAATATGCTGGTATTTTAGATAGTTTTTTGTAGCTCCACAATTTTCTACCTTAACTCTCATTTATTTATTTTTCTTAACTTCCACTCTCCTCCCATTCCCACAAATGTCTCCAAAGAAATAGTTCCACTCCTGGAGATGAATTTTTTAAAAAATAACATAAAATGCCCATATTTATAGGTTTGAGGGCTAACAACTTCTATTGTTTTAGAGCTTAATTAAGAAGTAGTCAGCATGAAAGGCCAGGGTTGATATTTATATCTGGTGAGGGCTAAGTCTAGACAAGGGAAACCAAATCAACATTAATCTTTGTCATGAGTGAGTTAAAAGCCAAAGCCACCAGCCCCTGCAGATTCGTTCACACATTTCATTAATGTAACAACACTGCATAATCTTTCCTGCCCAAAGGTAATCTATTGACACAGACGCCACACTGTCATTAAGATTTGTACCATGACTTGTGTTTTCCTTGGTTCTTAAGGTAAAAGTTATTGGGAACATTAAATGAGAGATTTTCAAACTTTTTTTTTTATCCTTTTCTTTCCCGCCCCATCCCATCCCATTCTGTACTATGATTCTTGAGACCTGGCCCAAACCTACTAATTCATAACGGTCTTATGGAGATGATCTGGGATCTGCTTTTTTAGCAAGCACAATATAATTGCTATGCCTAATAAAGTTTTGGAACTAATAGTCTTGACAGGAGAAGTAATAATTAGAAACCTGAATACAACTGAACTATGCCACTTTCTGGTCATTTCAGAGGTATATCCAGTCTGATCACTTTAAATGTGGCTACCCTACCCATAAAAACCTCCACTATGACCTTCAGTTCCTCATTCTTTTTTTTTCTTAGTTTCCTGGTCCATATGGCTCCACATTTAGGCTCCTCTTGGGGCATTGGGAAAGTCATGATGCATTTTGCACAGAAAACATAGAAAAACAATATTCTGTCAACATATTCCTGATGACCTAATAATAATAACTTGATGCCCTTTTCCTTCCTGAGTGAACAGTCTGATCTGTTTTTCATCCTTCAAGGTCATATACCATGACATAGTAAGAAACACACTGAGATCACAAAGGGTGGTTAAGTCCTTTCCTGTTCAATCTCCACAATAAAAGGAAAAATGATATTGACTCACTCATGTATTCCTTTATTTGTTCAGTATGTATTTCCTGAATAGCCTTAACATGCCCAGCACTGTACTATGCCCTGAGGATATAGCAATAAAGAAAACAGGCTTAGGACTTGTCATGGTGTTTATACTCTAGCAAACATTAAAGCAATTACATATTTAATTGCTTCACTAGACTGGTGAATACTAAGCAGAGTGAATATGAGTTGTACCAGGGTAGACAGCAGTGGGTCCAGTCAAGTTTGGAAGAGACAGCAAAGTCTCCCTGAGGGGATAATATTTATGTGAACAATAAGTAGAGGGCAGGAATTGACAACGTGACGAGGATGTGAGATGTGGATGGACATAGGGCTAGGCTAATGCTGAGGTATTTCCCTGCATAGGAAGTAGCATGTGCAAAGACCCAGAGGTGCAGAGGAGCTTGACCTAGCAGCTTGAACACAAGGGAAAATTGCCAAGAAAGAGGGCTAAAAGGTTAGATCATGCCTAAACTGAACAAAATTAAATACATTCTTATTCTAAGAACCTGTGAAGCCCCAGCATAAGGGGAGTTGGGGGATTCAACATGCATCTTGACGTAGTACTTGGGTCTAGAAGGTGAAGAGGAGAGGGATAAAATCAGCAACAGTGAGAGCTGTCAAAAGGCAATTACAAGGGAACCAGCAGTTAGTGTAATGGCTATGTCGCTGGACTCCCACTTAGTCGACCGCGGTTCGCGTCCCGGACCTGGTGGCTTAAAACTCACGCCGGGCGCATGTGCGTGCGTGCGTGCCCAAGATCCCAAGAGGAGAATGGAGGAAAAGGGATTGCGGCGTGACCATCCCCCCTGGGGGGTGATTTCTCGCTTGTATGTCTCTCTGTCTGTCTGGCGAGCGCATGCGCCCTATAGTGAAAAACCTCTCCAAAAAAAAAAAAAGGCAATTACAAGTAAAAAAACAATGACGACTAAGATGTGGACACTGGCAGCACAGATGGAGAGAAGTTGGGAGCTTGAGAACAGAGAAGTATTTAGTGATTGATGAAAATGTGAGATGAAGAAGTGGTGTCAAGGATGATGATCAAAGACTGGACACGCTTATTGGTTTTCACTTGGTCCATGGAAATCCTGATTCATGGTTATTCCTCTGGGGTAGAGGAGAATCAAATGACACAAAGTGAACACTTTCCAAATGAAATGTGCTCTCCCCATGCTTAGTGTCTTTAACTGTAATGTGAAGAAAATAAGATACTTACTGTGTGGGGGTTTTGAGAAGATTAAATGAGTGATTACATCAGCTACAGCTGCTCATATTATTATTAGCTCATTCTGCAGTGACTTATGTGGTAGAAGTAGCACACAGGGACCAGCAGTTAGCGTAATGGCTATGTCGCTGGACTCCCACGTAGTCGACCGTGGTTCGCGTCCCAGACCCGGTGGCTTAAAACTCACGCCGGGCGCATGTGTGTGCGTGCCCAAGATCCCAAGAGGAGACTGGAGGAGAAGGGATTGCGGCATGGCCATCCCCCCTGGGGGGTGATTTCTCACTTTCTGTCTCTCTGTCTCTCTCTGTCTGTCTGGTGAGCACATGCCTTATAGCAAAAACCTCTAAAAAAAAAAAAAAAAAAGAACTAGCAGCACGCAGTTATACCTAACTCTACTCTTAGAGCTGACTCTCAGCTACTGTTTAGTATTCAGCCTTTACATCATTTTTGCTCCATGTTTGTTTTGCATTTTCCTTTCCAAATAGGAAATATTTCAAGCATTCAATATATGAAAAAAACAATTTAACAAATACCCCTTTCACATATCCCCAGATTTAACAAAGATTTATCTTGCTCTCCCTATTAAAAAAATGGTATAAGATACAAAACACTCCCCATTATTTCCATAGCCAGAAGTAACCATTGTTATGAAATTGGTGTGTGTCCCTCTCCTATAGCTTGTTTTCTTATGATTTCCCTACATATATAAATGTCCTAATAATGTATAGTATTGTTTTGTATGCTTAATACTTTCATATAAATGGTATCATACAGTGAACTTATCCCAAGAATGAAAAAATGGCTCTAATATGTGAACATCTATTACTAGACTCTATTATCTAAACAGACGAATGAAAAAAATAACACATGATTATTTGTTAAACACATTTGAGAGAAACTCAACACACATTCTTGATAAAAAACACTCTTCAACTTGTCAATGTATCAGTTAGGGCCAGGTTTCTTGACTTGCATGCTGTTGACATTTTCAGAAGGATAATTCTTGTTCTGTTTTGTTTTTATTTCCAGAGAGATTTTCGCTATAGGGTTCATGCACTTGCCAGAGAGACAGAGATACAGCGAGTCAGGAAGGGAGAAATTACACCACAATCCCCTCTACTCCATTCTCCTCCTGGGGTCTTGAGCATAGATGGACATGTGCCCAGTGTAAGTTTCAAGCTACCATGTCCAAGACTCAAACCATATGGTGGTGTGGGAGTCCAATGATGTAACCTCTCCGCTCTCTGCTGGTCCCAGGGCAGGATAATTCTTTGCTATGGGGGCATGCCCTGTATATTGTTGGATGGTTAGCCAGTAGCATCCTCTTATTCATGACAATTAAAACGTCTCTAGAAATCACCAAACAACTCCTAGGGACAAACTGTCCTTGATTGAAAACCACTGTATTAGCCAAGTTATTTATTCATAATACATGTCAGTTTTCTCTCTTATAAAATGGAGAAAATAATAGGGGCAATCCTAGAGGAAATCTGTAAAATGAAATGATATAGTGTACTTGTGATATCGCTGGCACTCACCCAGTAAGCCCTCAATAAACACACTTATTTTATGGAGAGCATGGTCATGGTATGGATAGTAAAGATGGTGAGGATGATGACATCAATGTTAATGAGAGTAGGATAATATTGTATAAAAACTTATGAACATGGCTTGTTTTTCAGGATTCCCTTCTCTTTCTTGGTCTGTCTTTATTCATCATCAAGTCATTCTGCTTCTGCTGTCAATTCCTTCAGAGCAGGTGACACAGACCACAATGGAGACCATGACATAAACCATGAGGAGTTAATTTCTAACTCCAGAAAATGGGGCATCTCTTGAGCACTGAAAATTGATTTCGGGGAGGATGTACTAAGTTAGAGAAAACATATCTGCACTGGCTTGGAATACATTCCTGTGATTAGAGGAAAAGAATAGCTAAGGGTCTTACTAGGAGGATGATTGGTCAAAGAGGTCCAAGATGGGAGGACCAGATATAGAGAGGACATGCCAAGGGCAGATGAGGTCACCTACAAGGGCTTGGTTCCCATCTTCATTGAGGGTATCTACCAAGGGTCCACTGTCTATCCTCACACCCTTAGGAACCAGACAGGCTCCAACACACCATATAATCTGTTTTATAATTTTTTAAAATAATTATCATTTAATTTATCATTATTATTACTATTATTATTTAATTTGACCAGAGAAAGAGAAAGGGAAAGTGAGGAAGCAAGCTACCATCATCCAGGACTTGAGCCACAGTGGACCATGTGGGAGTCCAGAGCCTTAACCACCACGCCACCTGTCGGCCCCCCTCCCCCATAATCTGTTAAAGGAAGTGATATAAGAAGTTTACACTGGAGCTTCCAATAGCTAATCTTTCACTCTGTGTCGAATAAGAACTCCCTTTCCACACATAGCACACTGCAGGCTCACTGTTGCTGGCTGTCTAGTGGAGTGGCATTGTTCCTATTGTGTCTTGAGTATTGTGTCTTGTGACTTGTGACCTGTGGGAATGCCCTTCTTTGACATGTAGCTGGCCCATGATATTCTGGGGAAAGACGGTGTGAGAAAAGGGAAACTTGATATGCTTCTATACCCTACCTTTAGATGGGTACAATGAAACTAAGACCTCCTTGTTGCATTACAATTTTGTAGTTGTTGCTTTTCTCTATTATTACTAATATTTGATGCTGGACAAGTAATGCCACTTGCCTGAGTCTCAATTTCCTGTACTATACACAAGCCCAAAAGCCACTCAGCTCTAAAATTTTATGATTTTTCTTTCTCTCTCTATCCACAGATGAACTGCTCTTCATAAATATGTAGTAACTGCTTGAGAAATATTCAGATGTCATCAGTGTTAAGTCACGAAAGATTGAGATGTAAAAAATAAAATAAAAATGAAAAGTTGGGCTACTTTAACAGACAGCATGAATTGAATGAAGTTGCTTATAAAATGCCAAATTAATGGCAGTTTTACTCGGTTTTTATTCACTTCTCCTACTTTCATCTGCTATGATTTTTAAATAGAGCCTGCACCTTGAGGCCAGAACATACAGGGATTAAAACAGATCACCCAGAATTTTACAATCAACAGTGAAACAACAGAAATGACAAAATGAGTGATTTTTAGGTAATGGCGGTTGTATTATCCTCATTTTAAAAGAAAGGCACTGAAGCTTCAAAACATTAAATAATTTTCCTACATAATTATTAAGTGGCGGAGCTAGAGCTAAAGACAAGGCATATCAGATTTCAAGTGTTCATCGTCAGAGAACACGTGGGTACTGATTCTATACATTTATTCCATTTTTCATTTCTATTCACACTGTTTCACTAAAGCAGAGATTTAGGTGAATATCAAGGTATTCTTTTTCTCACTCACCCAATCATTTTATTTCAACCCCTTCATTTAGAAAACCCATCACCACTGACAAGTCTGTGTTGAACCTAACATTTCATTCATTAGAGAAAACACTTGGGCAAAAACAAAAGCATGAAACTTTCCAAGAAGTTAATACTTAGACTGTTGAGACTGAGTTACTGATTCTCTTTAAAAATCTTCTCAGGGTAAAGCCGAATTCAAAGGGACTATATTAAAAAATGAGTCATTCATCTTTCAGAACTAATTTTAAATGGTTAGAAAATGAGAAAGTCTGTGCAAATATGCTATGGGTTATTAAATCCTGGTTTGGACTACATTGCAAATGGGTGTGGGTAAATATCAGCCAAAGAATTATAATTACTCAACTCCGACGAGCTCCCATATTGCCGAAGTGCCACTAAGAGTGGATATCCAACTTGAAATGTTGTGTAACCAGACTGCTTCTACCTTTTCTTTGCATTGCAGTAAGCCCAGCAACTAAGAAGGAAAAAGATCTAGGGCTGACCTTGTAAGCCTAGTGGTTAAAGGAGCCAAATCCCACATGACTGACAGTGGTTCAAGTCTCAGCCTCAGCGGTTTGAAAAACACACCAGACTTATTTGTGTGCGTGCCCCCAAATTCTGACGGAAAAGAGATTGCAGCATGACCATGCCACACTGGGGGTGCTTACTCCTTCTCCCTCCCTCTCTTTCTCCTTTTGTTTCTCATGAATGCATGCATCCTCAGACAACTAAAAACAAACGAGAGAAAGATCCAAGTGTTTGAATATATAAATATTTTAACATTGGTATGGCAAACGATACTATTAACATAGTCCATAGACAAAGGACAAAGTAAGGGGAAAAGATGAACATAGGTGACATATGAAAGGTTAACATTTACTAATATAATATTTAGAGTCTCGTCAGAAGAAAAACGACCTAGTTGAAAAATAGACAAAGGACATAATAACATAACTGACAAAAGACAGAGTGACCAACAATACTGTGAAAAGATTCTTCAAATAGCTTTCAATTCACAAAATGCAAATTCAAATAGATGTGTAATTTGTTTTGTCTTTCAGACCAGCAAGGACTAAAAATATTTAAGACCCACTACTGTTGAGAATTTAGGGAAACACTCTCAAATAGTGCTGATGGAGGGTAATTTGTTATTTATAAAATTTTAAATGAGCCTACCTTCTAATTAATCACTATGACTTCTGGAAGTTTTCCTTATGGAAACATTAACTATCTAGTTAAAATACATACATATGTTGATAAACATTTATTACATTAAACATTTGAAAAAAATAGTAAATGGCCATTATTGGAGGATTGGCTGTAAGAGGTCTAGTTAATTTTTAAATAAAATAGTGCATAGCTATCAAAATAATGAGGTAGCGGTAGATAGACCAGTATGGAAAGTTGTCACGATATATCAGTGGACAACAAAAATTGCAGAACACTATCACATCTATTAATAATAACAATAATTATTACAAAAATAATGATTGCAACTGTATTGAAAAATGCTGAAAAGGATATAAATTAATCTGCTACTGATTCTTATCTTTTAGCAATGTGACTAAAGGGAAATTTCACGGTGCAGAGTAACCATTTCTGTACTCCTTGAACACTACATACATCATTGTTTCTTCCAAATAAAGATGGCTAGAAAATATTGTTAAAAACTTGCTAATCGAATCATTTCACTTTGAACGTCTTTCAGCATACGTTGGAGCAAGTGAACCTATCCTAGGTGTATATTCTAGGAATGCTTTTTCTATATCTTATGGTAGCAGCTCAGAATTTCTACATTCGATGGAATTTGGCAGTCACCTGTTTGAAGTGCAATAATTAAATCAGCTTTAACAGAATGTCTTTTTTCTTTTCTTTTTTTTTTTGGTCAATTTGCCAGAGGACATGTGCACTCACGGGAGAAGGAAGTGTCGGGGTGGGGAGAGAAAGAGAGAGGAAGTGAGAAAGTACCCCCCTTGGAGAAAGTTCAAGCCATGGTCTGTTTCTCTCCATTCCTCCCTCTTTTCAAAACTTTGAGCATGTGCACACACGTGCCCAGGATGTTTCTCAAGTCACTAGTCTGGGATTCAAACACTGTGGTCAGCTATGTGGGATCCAGCAGCTTAACCACCATGCCATTGGGCTGGCCCTAGAACATTTTAAAAAATAAGATAGAGGAACACATGATTAGGAAAGATTAAGTTTGCATTAATATTCTATGTCACTTAATTTTTTCTAGGCATCAGCTTACTCATAAGTGATATTTCCCCATAAGTAAATGGCAGTAACAATTGCTAACTTATTTCCTAGGACAGCTGTACAAAGCAAATGAGTCAATGCAGGTACAGATGATTGTAAACTCAAGAACACTCAACAGGTATGAGGGTTTCTGTGACTTTGAACAACTTTCGAATAATATTACATCAGTATTTCTTCCAAAGGTAATTTATTTACCTTAGTATTTTCTGTGTGACTCCATATCTAAATTGTATCTGCAGACAGATTTGTGATCTCTAGATTTGCAACAAATCATGCACCAATCATCAGCCAATCTTGTGAAACCATAAGCTAATCAGAGGAAAAGTTGGGCCAGAGAAATTTCAATGCCTAGAAATCATACTTAAAAAAATAAGAATGATATGGCGAATATTGGCCATGATATAATCACCTACATGGTGCTACTACTAGCATTTTAGTAGGAGCTGTTACCAACATTAGATACCTCTTCCAGATCCTGTAAGAGACTATGACTATTCCAATGAATCATGTGAAAGCAGATTAGAAGAGTAGAACTTTGCTGCCATACAGACACAGCTGACTAGACATATGACACAGAGCACGTAATGCATGACAAGACAAACACTAACCTAGCACTTACTTATAAATCTTCTCCCTTACTTTTCCCCTGTAGAGATTATAAAAACTAAACACTCACTTTCTTAGTCTTCCTTGAGCAAGGGATGGCCAGAGGACATTAAGCTTCCCAACAGGTTACAGAAGAGGTCTATAGAGTCTATGCTATTTTTTTTTTTTTTTTTTTTTTTTTTTTTTTTTTTTTTTGCTATATGGTACATGCACCCTCAAGGGGGATGGCCACACTGCATTCCATTCTCCTCCATTCTCCTTTCAGGATCTTGGGCATGCACACACACATGCCTGGCATGAGTTTTAAGATGTTGGGTCCAGCACTCGAGCCATGGTCGACTACATGAGAGTAACCATTATGCCATCTGCTTGTCCCACTCTACTCTATTTTCTAATAAAAAACACAGATGAACTAGGTATATCTCCTTGCTATCTTCTGCCTGGAATCCAGAGGTGCTTCCAGGATCCGTGAAAGTCACCCTACAAAGATAAGGACAACATTGATATCCTTGAACAGCCTAACCAGGACTAGGAATTGCCTCTTTCCAGAGTTCGTATAAAGTTGAGATGATAAACTTGTTTGGCTAGGTCACTGTTAGATGGATGATCTGTTACTTGCTGATAAAAAAAAATCATGCCTAATACATTACTTAGCCTCTGTAAGCACTGGTTTACACATCTGTGAAATGGAGTTAGTATCTATCTTATGATGACTACATACAGAGATGTAACAGATGATATGTAATATAGATGCATATACACATTTTATGTGTGTGTATGTATGTATATGTGTATACTATGTATATGTATATATATGTATAATCTATGATATAGTGCTATCATTCAAATCACTACTCAAATGAGTGTTCAGAGCAGTACTATCTGACAACTATATAATTAGCACCCATCCCCCATTTCTACAGGTTTTATTTTATTTTTTTAAGGTGTTTGCCATTGGGCACATACTCTCACCATTTAAAAGAGAGAAAGTGAGAAACCACCCCTCAGAGGAAATGGCCACACCAAAATCCCTTCTCCTCCATTCTCCTCCTGGGATTTTTGGGCACACATGCACACACACCCCCAACATGATTTTCAAGCCTCCAGGTCTGAAACTCGAACTGCAGACGGTCATGTAGGAGTCCAACACCTTCATCATTAAGCTTGGCCCCATACCAGCTTTATTTTTCTGCACACCGATTTGTATTACGAATAAAATATCAGATCAATTATTTGTCTATTTGTTGTCTGGAACTTAGCTGAAATGAATCATTTACTAGGTCAGACCCTTGAGATTATTATTATAATTCTAGTACTTTGAATAATGTTTAGCATAGAATTCACATTCCATAAATATTTATCAACCAATGAATGAACAAGTTAAAGTATGTAAAATGTTTCGCATATCAATGCCCTAATAAATACCAGCACTTGTCATTGTTGTCATAAACTAGAGAGCGATGGTTACTGCGCAGACAGTACCCACCAGTAGAGACAGAGCTTGAGAGCCAGAGGAGGAACCTGCTTATGCTGACAGAGGGGGAGTGAGGGAAGGCTCTTTGTTGTGGACCACCTATTGTCTGGTGAGGGAGATCTCTCACACTCAAATGCCTCTAGATTGAGACTGGCTCTCCTTGACTGTTTGAAGCTCTGACTTGGAAGGGCATAAAGCCTATGATACTATCAATCTAACCTGTCTGAGCTGTGTGTGTGTGTGTCCTGTTAACTAAAAGACTTACAAAGACAATGAACAAAACTTTCATTTTTCAAAAGAAAGAATCTCTTGTCAAAACGGAAAAAGTGTAGCATCTTTGAGATTCTCCAATTCAGCTTCCTCTTTTATGGAACAAAGAGCAGACCTGATGAAGTTACCTTGACCAATGTCCCAAGGAAAGTGAATGATAGTGTTTATAGTATAATATTTTCTAAACGATATAATATTGATGACCCACAAGTGACAGGGGCCACGCTAGGCATTTACTCTGCACTAGCTCGTTTCATTCCCATGACTACTCCAACATGCAGGCTGTGGTTAACTCGGCTTGAAAGAAGCTTAGAGACAGTAAGTGACTATAGATCTCAAAGCCACTTATGTCAAAGGCACAGAGTTCAAACCCAGACTGTTCTTGTTTCAAATATCATCCTCATACTCCTTTTATTTTATCCTCCCACCACATATCCTCTTCCTAACGTGCTAATACAATTCAAACCCAATGTCTCTTGGCCACTCTTGAACGCACATTCATTTTCACTTTTATGGGAGATGATCCAAAAGTTGATTACCATGAACTCTTTTATGTATTTATTTTTTAATTTTCACAGTTCTCTCACATTGTGAAGTGTGCATGTTCAGCTCTGCAGGATTTCTTACAGGAAAACAAACACTTATAAATCACCATAATGTTTTAATTCTAATCTAACACATTTGCCAACATAGCCCCAGAGGCCAGAACTCACATGTGCTTGCAAATTTGTATCAGTGAGGGCCGTCCCCATTTGCCATCTTTAGTCTATCATTAGGATGTCAGTTAACAGATTCCAGTAAGATAGTGTTGCAACACAAACTAGGTATGTACTCTAGATATCTAGCACACACATGTACAGAGACATATGCTCATGGCCACAACTTATCAGTAAAAGCAAAATAATGTGTCTTTAATGTCCATCAATACAGTAAGTAAATTGTGATATGTCCATATCATAGAATAAACATAACCCCTTAAAAAGAATGGGCTTGGGACCAGCAGTTAGCGTAATGGTTATGTTGCTGGACTCCCATGTAGTCAACTGCGGTTCACATCTGGGACCTGGTGGCTTAAAACTCATGCCGGGCACGTGTGCATGCATGCCCAAGATCCTGAGAGGAGAATGGAGGAGAAGAGATTGCGGCGTGGCAATCCTCCTGGGGGGTGATTTTTCACTTTCTGTCTCTCTGTTTTTCTGGCCAGCACAAGTGCCCTATAGCAAAAACCTCTCCAAAAAAAAAAAAAAAAAAAAAAGAATGGGCTTGACCTAGACCTATATGTATTAACATGGCTAGATCTACAAAACAAAATGTTAATGGTGGGGGAAGGGGAAGCTACAAGAAAAATAAAATGTGACCACATTTACTTAAAATAATCACAAAGCAAAGCTATATTTTGTTCTATGCACCAGTTCATACAGTTTATTCATGCATAAACATCTGGAAGAGACACGCACATTTAACTAGCATTAGTGGGAAAGGAAATAAGTTGGAAGATGTGGATGCTAGTGCCAAATTTTTCTGTTCTTGATTATGGAAGTTTTACGAAAAGAATGTACTCATATATACTTACATAGTCAAAAAAATCATCAAAACCTTAAGTATTTCAAAAATAAGAGTCCCAAAGCACCCATGGGCCGACTGCAACTTGAGATAATCCCCCACCTAATTCCAAGTTCTGTTTTATGAACAATGTCTCAAGGACAATTGATAGGCAGTTATTATTTAGTAATCTTGACGATTTGTTTTTAAATTAGACAGTCCCCTCCAAATACATATTTACATCAATTTGCTCAACTCTGAGAAAATGATGATTCCTGTAATGCCTGTTTTACTTAAAAATGACCACCACCTCCTGCCAGCCACCCTGAAATATTAACACAGTTTATCAGTTTATGAACAGTCCTGGGGGTAGGGAGAGATCAAGAAACCAAACCACCTTTCTTCTTGAAAGGGAAACAACAGTACTCCTTAGGACAGTAAAATATATTGAAGGAAGACAACCAGACATAAAAACCACTTCTGGGACCAGCAGATGGTGTAATGGTTATGTCACTGGACTCCTACGTAGTCAACCATAGTTCGAGTCCCCAGACCCAGCAGTTTAAAACTCATGCTGGGCGCATGTGCGTGCATGCCCAAAATCCTGAGAGAAAAATGGAGAAGGAATTGCGGCATGGCCATCCCCCTGGGGAGTGATTTCTCGCTTTCTGTCTCTCTTTCTCTCTCTCTCTGGTGAGCACAGTCACCCTATAGCAAAAAATCTCTCTAAAGACAACACAACAAAACAAACCACTTCCAACAATATTTAAATATAAGAAAGAAAAAAGGTGTCTCAGAGCTTTCCTCCTTAGAGCATTTCTGTGGCTCATAGTTCAGGAAGCTCCACACCATCTCCACCAAATTAAGAGGAAATGGGTTGAGATGATCCAGGCAGTGAAAACAAATTGTCCATTCACTCCTGGCTCCCCCTGAAGTCATTACAGAGCGTATTCCACAGGACAATAAATAACCCTGATTGGGTGTGTGGTTAGGCACACTAAAGAAACTCGGAGTGCCTTTTAAAGAGCACTGCGCTGAGAGAGGAGGATTACAAAGTGAGGCATTTCTTCTCCACCATTTAAATGTGGTGGCTTGGGAGAGAGGAAGCATACTTGAAATGGATAGGAGTAATTTTCCATCATTATGGAAGCCTTAAACAACCCCTGACTGCTTATACCCTCATTTCCTAGCATCCTAGTAAATTGCAGTTATTTGTTCCAAACAAACAGTAAGGCCCATGCAATAATGGAGCAATTTAAGGCTGGAAGAATACGACACCTGTAATTCAATTTCATGGCAGCTGGTTTCACAATATGCCCTTCTACCTCCGTTTATGACATGGGAACCTTCCCTTCAAGTGTGACAACTCTCCTCTCACTAAGCCGAGGAGCTCAAGATGATAAGTGGCCCTTAAATGGGCAGAGACACTCATCCCAGGCAAGGTGTAGCTCAGCCATGGTTCCCAAAGCAGCTCACCCCCACTAGGTGCGAGCAGGGAAGTATTAAACCCTGCCAACTCTAAAGGTGAAGCAGTGGAGAAGACAGAACTGCTCTAGGGGAAACATGTCTGTGGATTATAACAGGCAATCTCCCATATTTAAGACAATGAAGAAGGAGCCTCTGTGTTTGTGCATGTGTGCTTGTGTGTATGAAAACCTAAACTGGCCTCTGTAAAATAATTGAAAATATAAAACAATATTGCTAATAGCAACAGCTGCTTAGAATCTGATGGGTGGAATAGAACCATATGAAGTTCATTAACATTCAGTTACTGTCTGCTATCGGATGCAAGGCAGTATTAATATTAATATTAGGCAACCCTGAGTACTTATCCCTGTGCTAACCAACTTCAGTGAATTTTCACAACTCTAAGAATTTAAAATCATCACTGTCACTTCCGTTTGAGAGAAACGAGGCTCAGAAAGGTTACATGACTAACCCAAGGTCACACAGCTGGTAAGAGGTCGAGTTGGCAATGAAAGCACTAGCAGCATGATCCAGAGCTCGTGCATACCAGCCTCCTGCAAACTATTGATATGTTTCCAAAAATGTTGCCAAAATGCTGTCGTGAAAACAATTTGACTTTTGCCTAGCATGTATGAAGTGGTATCACACATGTGGTCTTAACAATTTCTTGTATCCACCTGGTTATTAAGAAAGGGTATTATGGGAACCAGCAGTTAGCGTAATGGCTATGTCGCTGGACTCCCACGTAGTCGACCGCGGTTTGCGTCTCGGACCCGGTGGCTTACAACTCACGCCGGGCGCGTGTGCGTGCGTGCCCAAGATCCCGAGAGGAGAATGGAGGAGAAGGGATTGCGGCGTGACCATCCCCCCTGGGGGGTGATTTCTCGCTTTCTGTCTCTATGTCTCTCTCTGTCTGTCTGGCGAGCGCACGCGCCCTATAGCGAAAAACCTCTCCAAAAAAAAAAAAAAAAAAAAAAAAAGGGTATTATTATCCTCATTTCATAGATGAGGTCACTGTGACTCAGATAAGCCAAGGGACCTTCCCAACAGTTCACAACTGCTACAGAAAATAGAGAATTTGCTAACTCTTAAAGGAAAATACAGAATTTGATATCAAACTTTATTTCCTCTACAGCAGTAGGATTAGAATATGTGTCAACATATAGGATGCCAAAGTCAGATTGGTGTGCTCTCATGTTGACTAGGTGGGCATTGGTTAAAAGGATGGTACTTCTACTAAATTTGACAAGAGTTTACAGGACTTCCAGATACTTCTCTTGGCATCACGACAATCCTAAAAGTCTGTGTTTTAAGAGAATAAATGCTGTTTAAAGAGAGATCTCTGATTTGCAAATATTGATGAACATTTAAAAAAAGGTTTAATTCAAAAGAGCAAATCTGTCATTTCGCAAAGACAGCAGCAGGCAGAGAAACTCCCTTTTCCTCAAGTCCTCCTGCCAATATCATTACAATTAGCTATAAGATGTAGCAGTAAAGATAACTGAAGTGAGATATAAAGAAGAACTTCCCTATGTTGATGGTTACGATTATGCAGCATTAGCCACAGCAGCCACAGACAGGATCTGAACTATAGTAGGCATAAAAGGCAATCTCAGTTTCTGGCAGGGGAGCTCTCTCTTCAACTGGGATGGGTCCAGCACCAGGAACCAAGTACCCCTGATACTGATAAAGTAGGCTGAGGGCACGGGTTTATCAGAGGAGGGCGCTTTGAAGGATGGTTAATGGTGGCATTACATACTAGGGTGTCTACTTAGACGAAGTGAAGGATTCTGAAGCAAGATCTAACTTCAAGTCTGCAGAAATTGGGGAGAGTGTTGAGGGTCACCAAATCCCCAGCTTCTGTATAAAGAGTAACAGATGCACTAAATAGACTGTTAATGCTGTGAAAGTAGATAAGGAGGTCTCTGGCCCTATTCCCTGAAAGTTGTCCTCCGTAGTTTTCACTCTCTTTGCACTCAGGCAGCCTTGAGTAATACCAGAACATACTTGTCTGGCCAGGAAGGTCTACTTCAATGCCCCTGGGTTGGGTATCCTGGCAGCCAGGAATAATGCTAAATTTACATTGGCATTCACTTATACAAGTTGCTGGAGTAAGTTGAGAATATATGCAGGGGTTGAATGACCTTCACATGGTAGAGCTGGGCAAACAACCCAGCTGCTGGACCCACTAGCCATGATGCAACTGTTGTGTTGACACAATGCAGGGAATTGCCTGGGCTTTAGAGTCACAGTTTGGGCATTTATATCTGTCATTTCAGCTCTGCTATAGATTACCTGCATATTCATAGTCCCCTTCTTAGAAGCCTAGCACCCTCATCTATACATTGAGGAAACTTCATAGAGTGTTTTTTGTATATTAGCAAATTGGTGTATAAGAGTATAGTGTAGCACAATACTGAGTGTAGTCAGAGAAAAAGAGAATACTAGAGTATCTTAGCAATTCCACATTCATGACTGAGCACGACTGCCCAACACAGATATCTCAAAGAGTGTGTTTTTCCTTTTCTTTTCCCTTTCTATCTTTATGGGAGAAAATAAGATGAAGCTTGCTTGACTCAGAAGTATACACCCAACTGTCTTAAGGGGAAAACTACCCTGGTCATAAGATCATAGAAAAGCAAAACTGAACTAGAACGTGTATAGGTCATACGCTCTAGCTATGATACTAAGTAACTAAAAGAAAATAGCATTCATTTTTACAAACATCTTCATTAACATCTTTCATGGACATTAGGTCAGGCACAATAAACATTGTGGAGGTAAGAAATAGGAACAAGGCCAGCTGGTGGCATGGTGGTTAAGGAAGCTGGATTCCACATAGCTGAATGCACAGTTCAAGTTCTGGGCCCAGTGGCTTAAAAAACATGCTGGGCATGTATGCATGCATCCCAAAAATCCTGAGAGAAGAATGGAGGACAGAAGAGATTGCCAATCCCCCAAGGGGTGATTTCTTATATCTGAGCACCCACATTCTACAGCAAACATTAAAAGAAAACAAATATGAACACAAACTGCATGCCTGTGATTACATACAGCAAAGCAACAACTTTTGGTGCTTACATTTCAGGTAATCTTTATTTTCCTGAAGCTTTTGGAAGGGAAGGGACTCATTTTATTTAATGCCAAGAAGATGAATTATTTGTGAAAAAGTAAAATGCTAAACTTGTATTTTGTTTGTTTGTTTGTTTGTTTTAAACCAAAGCATTTAGTGAGTATATCATTGCAATAACAAAGAGAATAAAGAAGACTCAGGTTTTTTTCTGAGTAATGGATTTTATTAGTCATGTTGTGTGTGTGTGTGTGTGTGTGTATGTGTGTGTGTGTGTGTATTCATTCACTCATTTATTTGAATAAGGCACTCTAAGTCTCAGTTTTTTATCTTTAGAATGGGAAGATAAGAATGATTTTTTTTCTCATGAGCTGGTTGTGAGGATTAAATAAGCCAATCCATAAAATACAATTGGAACAATGACCAGTGTGGACTGGTTGCCCAAGACATGTCATTATCATCACCACTATTATTATTCTAAATCAATTTATGAACCAGTAAGAACAACTTTCAAATTCAACATAAAAAACTCAGGGAGGGACCAGCAGTTAGCGTAATGGCTACGTCACTGGACTCCCATGTAGTAGACCACGGTTCAAGTCCCAGACCCGGCGGCTTCACGCCAGGCGCATGTGCGTGCGTGCCCAAGATCCCAAGGGGAGAATGGAGGAGAAGGGATTGCAGCGTGGCCATCCCCCCTGGGGGGTGATTTCTTGCTTTCTATCTCTCTGTCTTTAGGGCAAGCGCACATGCCCTGTAGTGAAAAAAAAAAAAAAAAAAAAAAAAAAACTGAGGGAGACTCACACATGGCCTAGAGAGTTTAGTGACTTTTGACTCATATTAATCCCACAGTTATAACTGGATAGTGCTTCAGGATAATACCAAATAATTTATTTAATAAAATTATAAATATAAATTTCAAAACTTGATGAGCAGATATAGGGTCCCAGATATATCCAGATATATTATCAGTGTTCAAATATACTTTTTGTTGCCTTTTTTTGTCAATTCAAGTCAAAAACTTTCTTTTTTCCCTGAGAGAGATTTTTGCCATAGGGCATATGCGCTCACTGGAGAGACAAAGAGACAGAAGAAATCACATCACCGTCCCCAGGGGGGATGGTCATGCTGCAATCCCTTCTCCTTGGTTCTCTTCTGAGCATCTTGAGCATGCACACACATGTGCCCAGCGTGAGTTTTAAGTCCCCCGGTCCAGGGGACTTAAAGCACGGTTGACTACGTGGGAGTCCAGTGACGTAACCATTACACCATCTGCTGGTCCCTCAAAAACCTTGCTTATTAAACATGTATGATGAGCTGACTGATCAGCTGGCTTGGTGCAAGATATAAGGATATGCTTAGAAATAGCTTTGACAATGCTTAAGGTACCATTGCTAATCCCTGCAATAATAGAAAACTTTTGTCCTTGAATATTATCATTGATTGTTATAAAGAATTCAAATTAGTTCAGAGCCAAGCTTAGGTGACTAAGCTTGGTAATAAAATTGAGGTCTGTTTTGGATAAAGTCATATTTTCTTGTGTCTCAAAATAATACTGGAAGTAGGGACCAGCAGATGGTATATCCCATGTAGTTGACTGTGTTTGAGTCCCAGACCTGGTGGCTTGAAACTCATGCCAGGCATCTGTGCATGCATGCCCAAGATCTCAAGAGGAGAATGGAGAAGAAGGGATTTGTGGCATGATCATCCCCTCAGGGGGATAATTTCTTGCTTTCTGTCTCTCTGTCTCTTTCTGTCTCCCCAGCAAGCACACTATGCCCTATACCAAAAATCTCTTCAATAAATAAATAAATAACATTTAAAAAAATAATAGTAATGAGAGTTTCAGACACCAGGCTGCCTGTGGCTGCAGGTCCTAACAGTCAGGACCCATCACTCATCCCCATCCCTACTCATCTCTGGACTTCAGGTTGGTTTCTTGGGATTTTAGGATGAACTTGCACCCCCCTACCCCACCTCAAGACCGGTTCAAGCCAGTGAGCAGTTCTGGACACCAGGCTGCCTGCGGCTACAGGCTCTAACAGTCGGGACCTGTCACTCATCCTCTGCCCCTTCCCCACTTACCTTCGGATTCTCTGAATTTCAGTGTATTGAATAGAGCACAGTGGGATTTTATTTCTTTGCTCTTGAGGTGTAGTTTATTCGGTCAATTGGAGGCTTACCACGCCTTAGAAACGGGGAGGACTTTGGGTCACCCAAGACCAGTGACAATAGTGCATGGTACTGCTGAGCAACAGGTAGGCAGACCAGAAGAGAAAGCACCAATTTTCTAATCCTGTACACCTTTTAACACTCAGAGATACCTTGAATAAGTTAGGAAGGAACATATAGATCACCTGATGACTAAGAACAATCACAGAGGTTAAGCAAGTATGAGCAACCAACAAAAGGCCTCTCCTCCAAAGGGAATCATCAAGCCTACATCATCCACAGTCAATACAATGAATGTAGTGGACATGTTGGATAAGGAATTCAGAATATTTGTAGTGACCAAACTAACTAAGATGGAAGAGAAAAGAGACAAGGAGCTCCAGGAGATGAGGAAGTCCTTTTATGATTTGAAAGAAGAAATAGATAGCTTAGATGGAACTTCTAGGGTTGAAGAACATGATATAAGAAATCAAAACCTCCCTTAAAAGTATTAAAAGTAGATTAGATCAGGGAGAAGATCAAAGGATATTAGTCAATCCACTGGGAAAAGGAAAACCTCTTTAGTAAATGGTGCTGTAAAAACTGGGTATCCACCTGCAAAAAAGATGAAACTGTACCCCTATCTTTCACCATTAAAAAAAATCAACTCAAAATGGATCAAACATCTGAACCTAAGACCTCAAACAATAAAACTATTGGTCGAAAATACTGGGGAAACTCTGGGAGACACTGGAGGAGGCAACGACTTCTTAAACAAGACCCTCAAAGCACAGGCAATAATCCCTAAAATAGGCAAGTGGGACTATATCAGACTAAGAAGTTTCTGCACAGCAAAGGACACAGTAACAAGTGTGAATCAACAACCCTCAGAATGGGAAAATATTCTTGTTAAATATGCCTCAGACAAGGGACTGATAACCAGAATACACAGGGAACTCAAGCACCTTATGTGAAAACAAAAAGATTAACCCAATTAAAAGATGGGAAAATAAGCTGAACAAAAATCTCTCTAAGGAAGACATTCGAACAGCCAAAAAGCATATGAGGAAGTGCTCAACATCCCTCATCATAAGGGAGATGCAGATAAAAACCACAATGAGATATCACCTAACCCTGTCAGAATGGCAAAGATTAAAAATATAAAAAGTGATAAGTGTTGGCAGGGATGTGGTGAAAAGGGAACTCTCCTACACTGTTGGTGGGAATGTAAACTGGTTCAGCCACCATGGAGAACAATATGAAGGTTCCTCAAGGATCTACAAATAGAACTACCATTTGATCCAGCAATCCCACTTCTGGGTATCTACTCAAAGGACAGGAGAGCACTCAGTCAGAAAAAGTGCTTCCACATCAATGTTTATTGCAGCATTATTCACAATTGCCAAGACATGAAACCAACCAAAATGTCAAGAAACAGATGAATGTATTGAAAAAGTGTGGCATATATACTCTATGGAATACTACTCAGCCATAAAAAAAAAAAAAACCAGCAAGACCCTGGAATTTGATAGAAAGTGGTCGGATATGGAGGATCTATTGCTGAGTGAAGTAAGCCAAGATATGAAAGAAAGCTATTGTATGTATCCACTTAATATATACCGACTGGGACTGGCAAGTGACATGGTGGTTAAAGGCGCTGGACTCCCACATGGCTGACCACGGTTCAAGTCTCAGACCTGGTGACTTGCTATCTCACTTCCTCTCTCTCTCTGATCAAACTGGAAAATAATAATGATGATAATAATAAATAAAAAAAAATATACCGACTATCTGCACTCTATGGTAGAGAGCGAAATAGTGGAGGACATAAAAGCAGTGAAAATTGTTAACAAGGATAAGATAGTGTGGAATAAGGGGCTGAGAAGAGAATAGTATAGAGAAAGATAGCAAGAGAACAAATAGAGAGATATGACATTAGTAGGACACAGATATGGTTTATTACTTGATGATGATGTGTACAGTATTCTCAACTGGATTGGTCTGAGAAGTACTTCATGTTGGGTAAAGTCTTTACAAGCAAAATGAGAAATAGTGATTGAATGTTTAAAAAAATAATTGGAATAATAATAATAATGATCGGGAAAAACAATGAAAAGATATTGGATGATGAAATGGGGATTTTAATGTCTCTGTATTGACTGATACACATAGTATCGCTCCTGGAAAAAGAAATGTAATACACTGTAAAGTTATATGTGATTCAATGTAATATAAACAAGATTATGATGATAATGAAAAAATAATAATAGTAATAAAAGAAATTTTTATTTTCAGAGAAATTTTTGCTATAGGGTGCATGCCCTCACTGGACAGAGACAGAGAGACAGAAAGTGAGAAATCACCCCCCAGAGGGGATGGCCAGGCCGCAATCCCTTCTACTCTATTCTCCTCTCTGAACCTTGGGCACGCATGCACACACACCTGGTGTGAATTTTCAAGTTGCCAGGTCCAGGACTCGAACAGTATTCAAATACGTGGGAGTCCAACGACATCACCACTATGCCATATGTTGGTCCCAGTAACAGAAGTAATTTTTAACAGACATTTACAAATGAGCACTAGCAATGCTGCTGAAATTAGTGCATGGATCTCTAAGGTGACAACTTTGAAGAAAATAACTTATAATTTCAACACCTTAGGCCAGGTGGTTCCATTTAGGAATTTTCTTAAAATGGTTTCTTAAAATGGTCCCCTGCAGCAGGGACCACATTTTCTGTCCCTTTGGATTTTCTTGTGCCACTTAGTACTGTTTTGTGCACACAGTACAAGCTCAATGAGCACATATTCTACAGACTGTGGAAGATGCCGTCGGGGTGACCCATGCCTTAAGCCCCCTTATTTCTCTGGCTGGCTTAGGACCTTTTCTTATTTCAGTCTTGCCACACTTGACTAAAGCACAGCCCATTGCTTTCTGCTGAAATTTTATGTCCTACTGCTCCTGTTACCACCTCTGAATGCTTCCTAGGATGCAAGAGCTTGCAGGGCTCCTATGAGCCACAATAGTTAAAAAGAAACCACTAGACAGTGTTGAGGCAAGGGCAATGTGACGTCTCAGAGTAAGCCATGCTAGTGGGAGGGCAAGAAGAGTCCAGTCAGTGCCATTAGAATGCCAAAGCCCATATATACCCAGGACTAAAGAAAGACCCTAGAGGGAATGGCTGAGACATTTCCAGAGGTGAATATACACCTCAAGGTTTTCAGACACGTGATAGAATGATTTTCCTAAGCTCACTAAGGCACAGTAGGTGTATAGGGAGTGAAATCTAGTGATGAAAAAGATGAGCAACTTGTGGGTTCAAAGCCCACCTCTGAGCTCACAGATCATATAGCTTCTCAAAGCCTCAGTTCTCTCCTCTGTAATAGAGGAATTCTAATACTTCCTAACTTACCAGATGTTGCAATGATTAAATACCATAAAGAATATGATGCACAATAAGCACTCAATAATTATTAGTTTATTAGTTCTCAGGATTATTATTAATTAGAAAGTCTTCAAACTTCTTTTTTTTTTTAGAGAGAGAGATTTTTGCTATACATGTGTACATGTGCTCGCCAGAGAGACAGGGAGAGATAGAAAGAGAGAAATCATCCCAGAGGGGATGGTCACACTGTAATCCATTTTCCTCCATTCTCCTCTTGGGCATGCACGCACATGCACCAAGTATGAGTTTTAAGCCACCAGGTCCAGGACTCAAACCACAGTCGACTATGCAGGAGTCCAAAAACATAACCACTATGCCATTTGCTGGTCCCGTCCAAGTCTTCAAACTTCTATTAGCCTGCACAAATTTTTCTGTATATGTACTTACCAAGCACACATGTGCATAAAGCTTCTTTCTACTGTACCAAGTACTATTCTGTTTTCATGTGTTTAAAAGATAACTCTTTTTTTTTTTTTAGAAAGGGATTTTTGCTATAGGATGTGTGTGCTCACCAGAGAGACAGAGAGAAACAGAGAGACAGAAAGCAAGGAATCACCTCTTGGGGAGATGGCCACACCACAAACCCTTCTCCTCCATTTTCCTCTTGGGATTTTGGGCACACATACACATGCACGTGGCATGAGTTTTAAGCCACTGGGTCCAGGACCTGAACCACATGGGAGTCCAATGACATAACCATTATGCCATCTGGTGGTCCTGAAAAATTACTCCTTTTAATGAGAATTTGCATTACTCTGTAGAGGCTTGGATTAATGTAAATATTTTAAAAGTAATTCTGGGGAAAACACACACACACACAGAGAGAGAGAGAGAGAGAGAGAGAGAGAGAGAAAGAAATCCACAATTGGTTTAATTAAAGCCTACCTCTCTATTTTCTGAAGTGATGAAAAACTCTTGGTCTTAATTTCTGTACAATAGAGATTAAGCTTTGCCAGGTGATAGTAGGTGAGCAATATACACCACAGCTAATTGGATTTTTAATTTTAACTACTCTTTAGTAATAAATACCCTCATGTTTGTTTGTTGGCTGAAATGTTAAATTGCCAGGCAATTAAATGCCAAAGAGAACAACTGGTTACCTGGATACTTACAGTGACTCATACTTCCATTGCAGGGAAACATTTAAAATTATTTCTCACTTAAAATATACAAATTATCGTTGCAGTTGAATTAAAATGAGAAATGTAAATATTCACCAGCCAAGGAAGATTATTTTAAAAGACTAATTGAAATGTAATTGCTCAAAAATTAAAATAAAATATATGGAATAGTAAAATCTAAAATGAAGATAAATTTTAAAGCAAATAAAAGGGAACATATTTCTTTCTATCCTTTAAGCAAGAAATAATTCTCTAAACATTAGCTAGTTAACAGTGGAAGCTCTAGAGGGAGGAGACTATAGTAAGCCAAAGGAAAGTGGGGATAATCTTTTATATTCCTAATACATTGATAGGGCATGAGAAATTTCAGTTAGTGAAACTGAGAAATAAAAAATTATAACAGGGGCTGGCAGGTGGCGTGGTGGTTAAGGGCACAGGACTCTCACATGGCCGATCACAGATCAAGTCCCAGACCTGACAGCTTACTTTCTCACTTTTTCTCTGGTAAAATATAAATAAATAAATACATACATACATTCATAAATTTAAATAAGATAATTATTTTTAAAAAGATTATAACAAAAATTATGTTTCTAAAAGTTCTAGTTACTGTATACTAATGATTTCTTCCAAAGCATTTTTTAGCTCTCATAATTGTCCATTATCATATGATCAAAATGCTTGATTTTGAAAGTGGGATGTGGAATTTCAGGTTTCAGTAATAGGAATAGTGGGAAGCCTGCCTCAAGTGGAAACAGAATTAGGACTTGTGACATGAGTGTCCATTTCAGTCTCTGGGAGAGAAGCCGTGCTGTCCTCGATGCAGATTATAACTGTCCCACACGGAACCTCCTGTGTGAGCTCATTTGGATACGCAGATAAAAAGGAAGTGCTTACTTAGTATTCCTGCATAAGTCTTCAATTTGTGAAACAGCCGAGATGCAGGTGTTATTAAGACATCAGGCTTTTGGCTTAAAAAGGTAAAATGGGTTTCACCTTTACCAGGACTCTCTTCTTTCAGGTACATTTCCTAAATATGAATTTTAACCAGATTATCTTGATAATCATTGCTAAGGGTGAGGTGGAGGAATATGGATAAGCTTTTACTCTTTTTGTCAAAGGATTTTCTCAGAGGAGCTGGACCAGGCCAGGAGAAAGACATGAACCTGGTCTCTCATCACTTCAGGCCAGGTGAAGGTCACAGTAGACCTGGCCTGGGCCTGGAGTTGGACTAGGTTCGTGGTTGGTATCCTGCAACCACGCTATGGGCATGCAACCCAAAAGTGGGTAAATGTTCTCTCAGCTCCTACGAGTGTCACCCCGGGCTGTGGCAAGCCAGGCCAACAAAGTGGTGGAAAAAGGGCTTCCCTGAAGGAAATGGAGGTTATCACTGTCGGTTATCATGGAGCAAGAAATGAGTGTTGGAAAGAAAAGGTGTGTGTGTGTGTGTGTGTGTGTGTGTGTGTCTGTGTGTGTCTGTGTGTGTGTGTGTGTGAGGCAGGAGGGGAAATGGAAAGAGAAGGGAAGAGAAGGCAGGGAGAGGACAGGAGGGGAAGGGTGGGGAGTCAGGTATTTGTATTATGCCTAGAAAGCTATGAACCACAAAAGTACTGCTTCTGAATTCACGGTCGGTAACTTTATTTTCCTACTAAAATATATTTCTCTCTATTTAGTTCTAGAATTAGGACAAGGACTTTGCAGCCAGATGCCATGGTTTGAAAGCCCAGAGGAGAGTCTTCTAAAATCAACCAGTGTGTGACCTCTAGACAATCAGTAAATTTCTCTGAGTTTTCATTTTCTCAAAAAGAAATGTGAGATAATAAATTCACCTTTCTTGGAGATATTATGAAAGTTAAATAAATTAATATGTATGGTACTTAGTGTACTGCCTGATACATAGTTAGCATATTTAATGCTAAATATATTACTAAAATATTTATGAGTACTACTAACACTTTCAAATGATAGTTTAAAAAATATCTCCTAAAACAGACTGTATATATAAAATGTTACTTAGCATTTCATTGAATTCTAGTAAACCAAAGTTATTTTAATGCAACAGAATATTCTCAAGAAACAAGAAATAAAGACATACAATATAAGGCTTTCCAAATTGTAAATTTGGAAGTTCTTTATGGATAATCAGCTAATGATTATTTAAAGAGAATGATTCAATGAAGAGAAACAAGTACCAAGACCCTTTCAATTATAACTTGTATGAAATTAGAAGACATTTGAAGAAGTGCCACTGAGCAGTTCTCTGGCTTGAATTCAGGATTCAGACTTAAAAAAAAAAACATAAGGAAGAAACCTGAAGAGGGGGAATGAAAGAGATAGTTCAGTGCTTATAAAGTAAAAAAGGTCAGGCCCAGCAGGTGACTTGGTGGTTAAGGTGCTATCCTTGGTGGTGGACATGGCCATTTGCAGTTCTAATCCCAGACCAGCAAGCAGCATGTGTGTGTGCATTCTCAAAATCCTAGGACAAAATGGAGGAAAAGAGACGGTGGCATGGTCATCCTCCCTGGGGGGTGATTTCTGACTTTTCCTCTCACTGTCTGTGTCTCTCTGACTATGCCAAAAATCTTGAAACAAACAAACAAACAAACAAAACCAAAAAAAGAAAAAAAAAAAAACTAACCAAAAAAAAAAAGCAAAAAAAAAAAAAAAAAAAACAAAGGAAAGAAGTTCATTCACTGCATCTAATACAGGCAGATGGTGACTATCCGTTGAGTGAATGTAAGCATGATAACAATAAAAAATAGTTTAGAACTTCCATCTTGAGATCAGAGCACTACTGAGTCTTAGTTTAACCATTTACTAGAAGTATTGGTTCTTCTTACCCAGAGCAGTGCTCCTGTGATAGTCCTGGCTCATAAATATAAGTGAAGTAAATGAATGAATGAAAAAATAAGAAGAAAAAATTCAGAAGACTGTAAAAGGCTGATTGTGTTCAATTATGTCACATTGAACTGACAAAAATGAGCCAGGTACCTATAATTACCTTACTGTACCTAAGGGTACCATAAGATTGCCACAGTTCATAATAAACCTGCATTATGCCTGACTTTGCATTACATTCATTGAAGTTCTATTGTGAAAAATGAAGAGCAGAGTAAATAAAATGATAAAAGATATGGTCTTCGGGGGAAAATATTCCTTAATTTCAGGGGCCTTTAGAGACAAAAAAGTCCTAATATAGGATTATAAAAAGAGTTTTACTTGAGATTAGGCTGAGAAATATCCCCCTACTCTCAACATAGCAGTCATTTATCAAAATAGCCACTCACACTTAAGTTCTTTCTTGGTGATAGACAAAGAAATTCTTGAATATATTATTTCAGTTCATCTTCACAGCAACTCTTTGAAATAGGATTAATATCCCCATCTCATAGGTGAAAAAACTGAGGCTGAGACTTGCTAAGTGTCACAATCCTTCTAGTAAATGTTTGCTCTGATGTATGGTTTTAGCTACTTTTTATTGCTCCTATGCTTTTATTCATTCAGTGAAAAGTCGCTGCTTGCCTTTATTAGATGTCGTGAATGATTGTATTTTGTTTATAAATAGAAGATGCTGGTCTTGGGCTGGCACCATAACTCAGTGGTTAAGGGACCCAGAATCCATATGGCCAACCATAATTTGAGTCTTGGTCCCAATGCCTAAAAAGATATTCCAGGCAAGTATGTGTGCATGCCCAAAATCTAGACAAGAAGGAGAGATGGAAGAAAAGGGATTATAGTGTAACCATGTTCTATTGAGGGGTGTTCTCTCTGTCTCTTTTTGTCTCTTTCACTCTAGCAAGTGCACGTGCCTTCTGGCAGTCAAAAAGAAGACGATGACAGTAGTCTCATTCCTCAAGAAACATGGAATCTGGTTGAGAATTTAATAACTGAAGTAGACAGCAGAACAGAATGGTGGTAAAGAGTGTAGTCTCTAAATTCAGACTGGGTTCATATCCCAGCTCTGCCAATGCCTAACTGGGGAAGCTAGGGCATTGCTCTTCTTTAGACCTTAATCTCCTCATCTGTCAAATGGAGGTGACAATAATAACACCTATCTCCTAGTCTTGCTGAGGATTAATTTAGTTCATACACATAAAATACACAGAACAGGAGCTAGCACAAGATAAACAATCAATGGAAGTTAACTTTCATTAATATAGTATACCAGAATTTCAAAACTACTTTTATATGACTTATCTCCTGCTATCCTCACAATCATCCCGGGAAGATGAATGCCTTGAAAATTGCCTAGCACTACTATTATTTTATCATGGCAAACTCAACCCTCTTCTCTTAGATGTTGATTACTTATTTCTTTTCAAGCCCTTGGCATCTCTCAGCTATTGACCTTCCTTCTTAGTGGGAAAAATGAAGTAATTATTCAGAAAAGAATATCCACAGTTCTCTAGGACCAGCAGATGCCGCAGTGGTTACATTGCTGGATTCCCACATGGCTGACCATGGTTCAACTTCTGGACTTAATGGCTTCAATCACACTGGGGGTATGTGTGTGCATGTCTAAGATGTTGGGAGGAGAGTGGAGAAGGACTGTGATATAGCCAACCCCCCTGGGGGGTGATTTCTCACCTTCTCTCTCTCTCTCTCTCTCTCTCTCTCTCTCTCTCTCTCTCTCTCTCTCAGTGAGCACAAACACCCTAGCAAAAATATCTTAAACAAAAAGAATGTCCACAGTTCTCAGCATCATATCCATCAAATCCATCTAACGCTCTACACCTCTGTCCACTCTGCCTTCTATGTTACTATGGATGACATGTTCTTGTTCCCATCTACCATAGGTAGCAT
Source organism: Tupaia tana (assembly GCA_026018925.1). Classification (NCBI taxonomy): domain Eukaryota; kingdom Metazoa; phylum Chordata; class Mammalia; order Scandentia; family Tupaiidae; genus Tupaia; species Tupaia tana. Next base: position 42,524,058 of record JAKSZU010000014.1, on the reverse strand, counting down.
ATTAGTCTTCCAAAGCTGTCCATGCACTAACCCTCAGAACCTGTAAATGTTAAATTATATAGCCATGGGGAAATAAAATAGCAAATGGAATTAAAGTTGATATTCAGGTGACCTTAAATAGGAAGATTATTCTGGATTATGTGGATGAGCCCAATATAATCATCAGAATCCTTAAATATGCAAGACGGAGGTGAAAGGGCCAGGTCAGAATGGAACAGTATGAGGAAGACTTGACTTTATACCACTGTCTTTTGAAGAGAGATAAAAGGGCCATGTGTCAAGGAATGAGAGCAGCCATTAGAAGCTGAGAAAGGCAAGAAAATATATTGTCCTTTAGGGCCTCCAGGAAGACATGGAGCCTGTTGACTTCTTGATTTAGCCAAGTGACACACATTTCAGATGTTTGACCTTTGGAACTATAATCCTGTCTGAGGCAAGGAAGCCAGGATTTATGGTCTCATGTGGTCTAGTCATTTGATGTAGATTGCCAATGGGGAGAGAGTGTGACCTTGGAGGAAGAGATTCTCTTCAAGTGATAGAAATTTCCAGAGAAAGATTCAGCTGAGCCTTCTCAGTTGTCCTCCCAACAAGTGAGGGGATCAGTACTGAAGGGGGATCAAACAGCACACTACAGTTTCCACTAAAGGTACTTTCTGCTACTCTTTCCTCCATCTGAAATGCTCCTCCTCCAGATACATGCCAGGTTCTCTTTCTCAATTCTTTAGACCTTCATCAAATGTCACTTCTCAGTGAAGCCCTCCTTCATCATCGTTTTCAAAATGTATCACTTTCTCACTCCCAGAATTCTCTATTCTTCCCCTTAATTATTTTTCCCCATAGCACTTATTTTATGAACTTCAGGAGTTATTATTTCTATATTTATCATCTCTCTTCCTATACTAGGTGGGAATCTCTGAGGGTGAAGACTCTTGACTATGTTGTTCACTGCTTTGTGTCCAACTTAGAACAGCATCTAGATTCTAACAGATACTCAGTACACATAAGTTGAATGAACCAATGTATGAGAAGCCAGAAATTAGAGAAGTTGAGTACTTTTCCAAGATCATATAATGAGTATGAAAAACTTGTGAATTCTAGAAATATACCCAAGTCTTTAGACTCAAAACTCAGTACTCCAAGATATCCTGACCTTTTCCCATTATATTCTAACTTAAGAACAAAACTAAATATGAAGTAATAATTAAAATAACACCGTTGACCTTCAAGTAGATAAAATGAGGTACAGAAGGAAATAATGGAGCATAATCAGTAATGAGTGGCCATAATTTGACTCAAAAGACAATACTTAATTCATTTGAAAAATACGATCTTCAGAGAATATTATTTGTTCACAAAGGATTTAAGTACCTACTAGATGCCAGGTACTGGATTGGATTCTGAGACAAAAGCTAGAACAAGGTAGACATGCCTCTCACCTTGTAGCTGTCTGCTAACCGTATCACATAATGTACATTTAGGCAATAAGATATGTATATGCAAAAATGGAAAAATGCTACTCCTCTAAAATTGAACTTCTTTGGAAACTTGATAGCTGATAGAAAAAAAAAGTACACGTTTCACAATTCATGTTCTAGATGGTATCTGAAACAATCAAGAGACAAACATTTTGAAAAAGTTAAGAAATCACTAAATATTTGGATAAAATGTTAATTTAACAGAAGCGATTTCAGTTTTAAAAACACAGGAGTTTCTCTTATTCAATGTAGTCCTTACACAGAAGCTTCCTCAGCAATGAAGGAACTAACAAAAACGTTTAAGCATATTTTGAAAAGTACTGAGTGAAGTCACTCTCATTTCATCCCCAATACATCCTTTACCTTTTGCTCCCAACAGTGCTGTACTAAGAAACGTGCCGTTTCTCCCTCATTAGGTTGAATAAATAAGAAGTGGAGAGGAGGAGGGATAAGCAAAGTTGGTTTAATCATAGTACTCAAAAAGATATATCCAAGTTCTAACCCTTGGTATCTGGACATGTGGAAAAGGGTTCCCTTATTTAGAAAAGGGGCCTTTGCAGATATAATTAAGTGAATGACCTCAAGATAAGATCATTCTAGATTAACCAGGTAGGTCCGAAATTCAATGACCAATATCCTTATAAGAAGAGGAGGAGACACAAACATAGAGGAAGAAAAATACAGTGATGCACAAGGGCGGCCATGCAGAGATGGAGGCAGAGATTCGAGTTTCACTGCCATAAGCAAAAGATGTCTGGAGTCACCATGAACTAAAAAAGCCAAGGCAGGTATTCTTCTCTAGACCCTTGAGAGGGAGCAAAGCCCTACTAATAGCTTGACTTTCGACTCTGGCCTCCAGAACTGTTGAAGAATGAATTTTTGTTGTTTGAAAATACCAGTCTATAGCCATTTGCTATGGCAGCCCTGAGAAACTGACATAGTAGCAACTCTTCTCAAGATGTTGAAAATAAACACTAGACACCACATTATTATTTGCACAAGCTCAAGGTACGGATAGCCCTCACCTGTCAAAAAAAAAAAAAAAAAAAATCACCATACATTTGTAGTTTTTAATTTCTTCTCCTTAGAGTTTATTAAATCAATTGTTTTGTTTTGTTTTTAACTCAGTGTTCCATTGGTCATAAACGTTTATATCTTCAAAAATAATCTAGTTTTAAACAAGCCAGCTGCCAAGTCAATAAAATCACCTCTTGCTAGCTAGTAATAGCTATGATAGATTTATGAGAAACAGCAAGAAGGTTCTAAATCATGAACATGATGACTTCAGCCCAAGATGAACCCACCCCAGATGAACCAGAGGCAACTCCAAAGTTGTAGCAGGTAGGAGAGGCAAATTAAGGATAGCAAGGAAGCACTTTCAGTAGGATACTAAAAAGAGCCATCTAAATTTTTAGCATGGAAATGTAACTATTTCAATATCAGTCTCTTCCAGCTTTCCCAAGTAGTATCATGCCCTTCCCCCTTTGAGTTATTAATACATGTGTCGTCACTGCAATTTTACACACTTTCCACTTGGGTTCCTATAGTTTTATGTTGCCAGTTAATTGTTACAGGGCTGTCTTCATTGGTAACTCAGTACGCTATTTGCAGGCAGAGACTGTGTTACTGTTTTTCTTCTTATTCCCCCAGTTGCCTTTCAAGGCTCAGTGAAAAATAATTCATTAAGAAATAATTAGTAATTGATATATCTTTCTTTTCCTGATTATAAGTTCAACTCTAAAATTATAACTCTTGTGACTAATGAATGCCAAAGTATTGATATACCAGTGTAAAACAGATTTTAAAAACAGACAGTATGTGTCCTCCCCCACCCTCTCACATATATAGGTAATTAATTTTCACAAAGGACAACCAGAAAGATAAAAGTACCTTCAATATAGCCTTTCATGGAGTAGTTGCATAGATAACATTAGGACAGAAAGGCTATTCCTAAGTGCCCAAATCTGAACTATGACATGCTGTGCTGTACGTTATTAGCTAGAAGCCATCCCTGGTTCAAGAATACTTCAAATATCTTTGGAAAAATTCATCGTCCTAACATTTATTAAGCACTTACCTGGTCTAGCCTCTGTTCTAAATGCTGTACATTCATTGAATTAACTTATTTAGGAAAACATCAAATGCATACATGTGGAGGGCATGATCATTAATTTTACATGTCAAATTGACAAAGCCATGAGGTGCCCAGACATTTTCCCAAGCATATTCTGGTTGTGTTTCTGGATGAGATTAATGTTCGAATCAGTAGACTAAGTCAAGCAGAGTGCTCTCCTTACCATGGGTGAGCTTCATCCAATCAACAGAAGATCAAAATAGAACAAAAAATCTGAACCTTCCACAAGACAGCATTCCTCCTTACTGACTATTGAACTACGACATTGGTCTTTCCTATTCTTTAAACTCAGACCGACACAATGGCTTTTCTTGGTTCTCAAGCCTGCTGGATTTTAGACTAGAACTTCTACCATTGGCTCTCCTGGTTCTCAGGTCTTCACATATAAACTAAAATTATACACCAGCTCTCAGGGGTCCGCAGTTGGCCAATTACAGATCTTAGGATTTGTCTGTGTTCATAATCACACAAGTCAATTCCTTTTGATAAATCTCTTCCTGTGTATACTTGCACATCCTATTGGTTCTCTTTCTCTGGAGAGCTCTAACAGAGTGCAAAGTTGACAAAGGCAGAGGTCCTGGGGCTACCACTGTAATCCAAACAGATCAAAACCCACATCTTGGGGCCCAATGGTGGCAGTGGCACAGCAGTAAAACATGACACTCTGTGAGGCAGATCCACACAGAAGACTCAGGATTCATGCCTGAAGAGTTCCCTGGGAGCATGTGCACCCACGATTGGGGGCTAAGAGTGGATCGCAGTACCAGGACTCTGCTGGGGTGCTGGCCCACTTGTTCACTCTCTCTGTCTCTCACCCGTGGAAGAAAAAAGTGAATAAACTTAAAAAAATCTTTATCTTAATCTTTCATATTCTAGCCATTGATCTGAAAAGAAACCTATAAGCTACTCATACTGATAGTTTCTTATCCTCATAGTACAGAGAGGGCACAAAGAACTGTTTTAATCCCAGACCCAGGTCACCATCAAAAGGATTCAAGTTGCATTGTATAGATCTAGTACATCTTAGCAGTGTTAATTTTATCCTTGTTTTTATTGATTCATGACTCATCAGTTTAACTACTACATACTCCCTGTGTGTGTGTGTGTGTGTGTGTTTTGTGAGGTGTGCATCACTCTGCAATAAATTCAACTGAATGTTAATTTATGGCTCAAGAAGTAAGTGTGCCTTTTCTTCAGGAGTCACAGTTCAAGAAACAACAGAGGAATTTTGGAGAAACCTATCTACAATTATTTAGACAGAGATAAGTTCAAAAGGATCAGGGGTGCATGCCTATAGTCCAAGACTAGAGAGGGTGAAGCAAAGAAATGTTAGGCTGAGGCCAGCCTTGACAACCTAGCAAGACCATGTCTCAAAGAAAAAGAAGGAAGGGCATATATACTATTATATCTGAAAAAAGTTCAGCCAAAAGAATGAAGTGGGGACAAAGGGATTTAAATACGTCACCAGAGTATACACATACATAATCTTATAATTTCAGACAACGAAGTCCCTTAACACTAAAAAGAAAGAAAGAAAGAAAGAAAGAAAGAAAGCAAGCAAGCAAGCAAGCAGTGGATGCAAAGAATTAAGTACAGTGCTTGGAACACATTAAGTTCTCATTAGGTATAAGGTAGTAATGAATAACGATCTTCAGGTTAAAATTTAGAATCAATTTGATATTTCAATGCATGTCTAAAAAATTAATATAAATCTGGCAGAGAAGAAGAAAGTGAATTTGGTGGGCAAATACGAAAGGACCTGGTTGCCCAGTTCTGAAAGAGGGAGCGCAGAGATTTAGCAAATTGAGCCTTCAGTTATAATTCACCTAGTCTGTATCAGGAGCTTAATAAACATAATGTCTCAGCCACTCACTGAATTCTTACGTCCACATGTGCAGCTGATATTTTCTAAGTAGCTTCTGTGAGTCAGACCAGAGTTTGGTGCCAGTAAGTCAGGGGTGAGTAAAATTAGTTGTCACTGGCCTTACAGAGCTTATAGTCACTAAAATAGCTGATGATGACTGCTGGAAGGACTTGCTTACCTGGGCAAACCTTATTTATTTATTTTTTTAAGGGCCAGTTTGTAAATATTTCAGGCTTTGTGAGCACTGGTTTCTGTTGCAACTATTCAACTGTATCACTGTAAAACAAAGGCAGACATAGACAATGTGTAATTAAGGAACATGGCTGTGTTCCAATGATTTTATTTCCAGAAATAGAAGACAGGCAGGCTGTAGTTTGCATATTTCTAAATAGGGACAAAAGCAACTAGCTTCTTGTTTAAGAGAATTAAGAAGGACTTCAATCATGGGAGAAGGGTATTAAGTGACCTGTGTTTTGAAGAAACAAAAAGATTCTCTCTCTAGAAAGGCAAGAAGTGAAAAGAGCACTCCAGGCAGAAGGAACAGAAGGTGCAAAGTCACAGAAGCATTAAAAGACATGTCTTGTTCAAGAAGAGTAAGACTGAAGAACCATGATAACTGGGAGTTTGGAGTCAGAGAAAAAAGAACAGAGAATTAGGGGAAAAAAAAAAAAAACCTTTCTGTTTCCGTACATAGTTCTGTGGTGGTTGAAAGCAAAGTTCATATTATTTCTCAGTATTTCTAAAGGTCGAGCTGCATTTCCCCACCCAAAGCTAAATGATAACATGATGCAGTTCAAAAGCTGGCCATATCAAATTGCCATCTAATCATTTAATTAAAGCCCCATGCTGGCACCAGCCATCCTCAGGGCCCATTTTTCATTTGGGCACATTTCATTACACTTTTCAAAGCAAATTTGCCTTTTCAAAGGCGAAAAATGCAAATGACTAGTTTTGAAAGGAAATGCATAACACTTTGCATAATGACAGGGATTTTCTTGGAAAGCAGTAATGCACAGACAGAGCTATCTTTAGGGGCTGAGGGTGGCTTATCAGCCCTATGGGAGCCTGACATGATATTTCATTACAGCACCAGGATGCAAACGGAAGTGAAATACCAAATATCAGAAAGCAAACAGCCCTCCCTTTCTCCTTTTTCAGCATCACTGAAACCACATTTTAAAACAGGGTACGTCCTTTGGACCGGCAAGACCAAGGCAGACATTGATAAATGGAGGACATTTATAGTGTGGCCAAGAAAATGATGAAAAGCTAGGAGCTGGCCTGCTCAAAGACAAAAACAAGAACTCCTCACCTAAAGGCCAATTAACATAAAGCATTAATAGGCAAATTCAAGCACATTCGGAAAAAAAAAAATCCTCAAGAGTAGGAATACATCCATTTTGAGGCGGTGTAAGGCATGTCAGTGGTATTCACAATAAGGGAATGAAAGTGACCTTAACAATATAAATGAGCCTCTTCCTCCTTGGTTCCTAGAAACCCTCGGAAGCATTGCTCCCCAATTACTTCTGTCTTTCTCCTTGAAAGATGAAACTCCAGCACAAATTTTATAAATCTACAGACCCCGAAGTCAGAAGCAATTAGCCCAAAGAGGAGACAGTAATACAAAATGAACACCTGTTAATTCACTTTTTACCATGGGGAAAAAAGAGAAGATTAACTCTGGGATGTCAGATAAACCCCTTTATCCTGTGAAAGAACCACCAGTGGCTGGAGTAGCAGCAGCAACCTAGGGTGAGGTTGAGCATCTCAGGCGATGCTCAAGGTCGTAGGCTATTCTGACTGTGGCCAGAGGACATGTGGGTATTTCAAACAAGAGCTTTGGACCAGGGCAGTTCATTAGTACTTGAACCACGGCTGGTTAGGTCAATTGAGGACTTGGCCTGCAGTAATTTAAAGACCTCCTTCTATTCCTACATAGATGGGATGCCCATCTCTGCCAGATCCAGGCACTCAGATCTCACCCTAAATGTGGCAGTGAGTTCAGAGCACTGACTGTCTCAGACATGGGGCAAATCAGAGCACAGTAAAGCATTTTGGTATAGCCTACCTTTGTGTGTGTTTTGTTAATTGTATTATTATGTAGTAATATGATAAAGAAAACTACACATATTATAAATGTACACCTTGATGATTTCTCACATGAACACACATATCTAACCAACAATTAGAAAATCAAACAAAAAAATCAGGCCGGCAGGTGGCGCGGTGGTTAAAGGTGCTGGACTCTCACATGGCCAACCATGGTTTGAGTCCTGGACCTGGCGGCTTGCTTTCTCACTTTCTCTCTCTCTCTTTCTCTCTCTCTTGCTCTCTGTCTCTCACTTTCTCCCTCTCTGGTCAAATTAAAATAAATAAATAAACATAAAATAATTTTTTAGAAAAAAATCACCAGCACCACAGAGAAGTCTCCCTCACACTTTTTAAATAACCACTGTCTTGATCTCTAAGCTCAAAGGATAGATGCATACTTTATATAAATGGATTCACAGGGGACCAGTAGTTAGCGTAATGGCTATGTCGCTGGACTCCCATGTAGCTGACTGTGGTTCGAGTCCCGGACCCGGTGGCTTAAACTCATGCCGTGTGCATGTGTGTGCATGCCCAAGATCCTGAGAGGAGAATGGAGGAGAAGGTATTGTGGTGTGGCCATCCCCCCTGGGAGGTGATTTCTCACTTTCTATCTCTCTGTCTCTCTGGCGAGCGCACGCATCCTACAGCAAAAATAAATAAATAAATAAATGGAATCATACATTATATTCTATTATATGAATTTTATATGAATTCTTTGGGCCAATATTCTACTTCTGAGATTCATCCAAAGCACTGAGTCTAGTTACGTATTGTTTTTCCTGACTGATGAAGAGAGTTCCACTACAGAAATAGGCTGCTCTCTTTTCTACTGTTGATGGTTGCTTGTGATCGCTCCAGCTTCAGGCTATCAAGAATAGTGCAATGAAGAAGATCCTGTACATGTCTGTTGGTAAATATGGCAGATATTTCGATCTTGCCACTGTGATGTGAGAAAAAAAAAATGTAGTGCAGCATTTTGACAAGGCTGTGTCAAATTCATCATGTTAAAGTGTACAATCTCTATTTTTCATTTGGAGTAAAGTACGACAGGGCCAATTCCTCATTCATACTCTGTCTCTGACCCTCCCACCATCCTCAACTCGATTTCTGTCCCTCACCATCCCGTCTAGCTAAGCAACTATGTTTGGGGAGAAATGAAAGTAGCACATTAAAGGAGCCTGGCAGTTTCCATGCAATATAAATAGCACTCCTAAAAGGGACAATAAAATATGCTTTTAAAACCACATAAGGATTCTTTAAAGGAAAAATTTCAGGTGAGAGGGTTTCCTGCCTCCAGCACAGAAATCAATAATTATAACAGACTCTGACTACTTGAAGAATATCAAGTGGTAGTAGTTGTTGAGAGAGAAAATATATACAGCTCGCTATAATTCAAGCTACCAGGTGAGAAAGGCTATGGGAGTAGAAAAGTAGGGAGGATAAATTTTTCTAGCAGCAAACTCAGGGGTGTAGAAATCTGAAGGTCTTTGAGGAAGGGAGATGTATAACATTTTGGGACATTCCTACCAATGATTCTCCCATTCTTCTTTATTAATCAGATGCCAGCCTCATCTGCATGATCAAAGCAATGCTCACCCAACCCTGAGTCTAAGAATGGTAGCTAATTGACTTTGGCCAACCACAGAATCCCATTTGTTTTTAACCACAGTAATGGTTTAGAGATGGGTTTAAACCACTTCTGAGCTAATTAGTGTCATTAATGTCTTCACCACAGATATCAGATTGAGGACTTCAAGAAATATGATATAGACAGTTCAATTATAGTGAGACTTAGTCTTTTTGGTAGAGGTTGAGACAAAGACTCTCTTCACTTATCCATTAGGTTGTTAGGAAAGCCATGCTGTATTTTCTATGCAAAAATGCATCATGACTTTCTTGACAACCCAATATTTCTAAGTTAGCTGGTAGAAAGTAGAAGAGTTGGAGAGAAACCCTATACATAGCACGAGAGGCATAAATTATGTGTGTCTTGAGAACTGGATTGGACAGAGTAGAGATAGGTTTCAATATATGATTATTTTTGCCCTAGATAGAGCTACACCTGATGTGTGATTAATTCCTTAATGTGTGTTAAACAAACAAAGGGATTTTCTTTTTTAAAAACCTTATTTGAGTTGGGTTTTCTGTTGCTTGCAACTCACACCCTCAAAATTTGAGTGATGTTAGACCTGTGCCTAGAAAGGATGGAATATTCAATGAAGAGAATTGGCATTACATTCTGTTCCAGGAGCAAGAACAGCAGAAATGAAAGATGTAAAGGAACCAGGCATTGTATGTCTCCACTTAACATACACCAAGGGTCCACACTCTATAGCCAAAACTGAATGACTAGAGGATATAGAAACATAGAAAATGGTTACAAATACCAGATACAGTGTGGAAAGAGGGTGGGTGAAGGAGGAGAGTCTGAGGAAGGCCATTAAAGAGAAAAATAGAGAAACAAGACATTTATGGGACAAAGAAACGTGTTATTATGTGTTGAAGATAACATGTATAGTATTCTCACCTGGACTGGTGAGAAATGTGTACATGTTGGAATATTCACTTTGAAAGCTAAGTGATATATTTGATTGAATGTATAAAAGAAATTGAAATAAAAAATACATACTAAAAAAAAAAGATGCAAAAGAAGATCTATGCGTAAGTGTCCAGACTAGAAAGGCGTCATGGCATACTGGGAGACACTGTAATGCATGGCTAAGATAGATCAGAAGTCAGCAAATTCTTTCTGTAAATGCCCGGATGATAAATATTTTCAGTTTTGTGGGACATACATGATTTCTTTTTTTTTTTTTTTTTTTTTTTTTTGAGAGGTTTTCACTATAGGGCGCGTGCGCTCGCCAGACAGAGAGAGACATAGAGACAGAAAGCGAGAAATCACCCCCCAGGAGGGATGGTCACGCCGCAATCCCTTCTCCTCCGTTCTCCTCTCGGGATCTTGGGCACGCACGTACACGTGCCCGGCGTGAGTTCTAAACCACCGGGTCTGGGACGTGAACCGCGGTCGACTATGTGGGAGTCCAGCAACATAGCCATTACACTAACTGCTGGTTCCCCATGATTTCTGTCACAGCTACTAAGCACTACCACTGTAACATGAATTCAGCTATGAGTGATACATAGGCAAACGGATACCACTGTGTTCCCATACAACTGCATTTGTGGACATGGAGAGCTGAATTTCATATCGTTTCCATAGGCCATATTATATTGTTTTCACATTGACTTTTTCAATCATTTAAAAGTATAAAATACAGTCTTGGCCCATGGACCATTAATTTGCTCACCTGTAAGATAGAGTGAATAAAACATTTCTAGGTATACGTCCTTCTTCCATCATATACAAGCTATAGAAATGGACTGAATTACTTAATCTCTCTAAACTTGACTTTCCTTATTGACGTAAGAGAGATAATTATGATGCCTAACTCGTACTTTTGTCTCAAGAATGAAATAATTAAATTCATATAGAAACACGAAGCAAAGTGTCTGATATACAGCACCCAATAAAGGACTAGTCATCTTTCTTATGATTGATTATAATGATCTGTTGCTATCAGGTTGTGTATCTTAATAATAGAAAGCATCGATGTCTTCTGAACTGAAAATTTACACATAACTGTTCCTTCAGAAGTTTACAAAAGCATCTGTTGGAAGGACAGATTGGAAAAGGAATACCTATTTAAATTGATGTAATGTGTGAAATCCTTATAGCATAGAAAATTAAGATGTTTATTAGTATCTTGCTTTTCATTTCAATTGTGGCAATCCGTGCTTAGGAAAAAAAGGAATGAGGGAAGAGAAGGGAAGGAGGAGGAAGGAAAGGAGAGGCAAAAAGGGAGAGGAATTGAGGAGATGAAAAATGTGTGTGTGTGTGTGTGTGGGAGGGGAAGGGGCATGTTTCCTGTCCCATGTAATGCATTTCTGCAGAATGCATTTCTGTAGAAACAAATTCTTTCACAAAGACTCAGCTGAGCTGCTAAAATTTTTAAAACCCACGGTCACTTCTGGTTTGAACTGCATTTGTCGGTTTTGATAATTTATTCATTGACTAATTAGTTCAGCCAAATCTTGTAGACTATGTCTTTTTCTAGAAGCCCAGATGGTACCCCATCACACAGATGATGGGGAATAAGACCCCATACTGTATTTGTCAGACACCCCACCGGGTAACTGATAACCAAAAAATGGTTCAGTAAAGATTTGCATTTAAGGTCTCTTAAGGTCCTCTGATTCTCTCCACCACTCCTCTTTCCAACACACGCTAAAGATCCTAACCCCATTTAAGATCATTAGCAAATCCCAGGCTTCATAAATATCACAGGGGAGCTAATGAGATGACTTACAGAAGGTTTGCAGCTCATTGTATAAGAGGGCACCAAGCCGGTTTGATTTCTCTGGTCCAGGCTACAGAGAAACCAATTAGAGTTTTCTTTTGCTTGAATGATGCAAATGAAAAACAGTGTAATTTGGCTGAATAGCTCTGTTAAGACTAGAAATTTGGATCTACATTAACAGGAATAAACATGTGCAAAAGGAGATGTGGAGTTTTCTCTAATACGTGTTTCTGACTTAGCGAGTCAGCCAATAAGTAAAACATATTTGTGGAGTACCTATTGTGTGTCAGACACTCTAATTTAAAGAACTATAGATATATTATCTTTTTTATGTTTGCTTTTCAAATTTTTTATGCTGGAGAGCTCATGCACTTGCCAGAAAGAAAGAGAGAGAGAGAGACAGAAAGGAGAGGGAGAAAGCACCCCTCAGTGGGGTGTGTCATGCCACAATTCCCACTCCTCCATTTCTCCATTCTGTCAGGATTTGGGGCACACATGCATAGGTCTGGTGTATCCTTTAAACCACCAAGGCCAGGATTTGAACTGTGCTGTTGGTTATATAGGATCAGGCTTTCTTAACCACCAGGTCACAGGGCTGGCCCTAAACACCTGATCTTGTAAAACTTGTGTAAGTTCCCTATGACGAGGTTTTATCTTCCCAGTTTTGTAAATGAGAAAATTGAGACTCAGAGTTATGTGTCTCACTGAAGTTCGAAGAGTTTGTAAACTTGTGAGCTCTCAATCTTTACTGTCTCTTTCCAGGCTCTACTCTTCCACGAACAGAATCAGAATGAGCAAAGGATCTCTCTTGGCTCAGCACGTGCTGAGTGGAGTGGATAGAGAAGCAAACATGGGTCCTTCATGCTCCTTCTCATCTCCATCTCTGCCATGCTTGTCCTTTAATTTATCTTGATTGCAATGATTTTCAAAAGTACCACTTGGGAGATGTTGCTCTCCCTCTGGGAGATGAATTTGTTTACATCAACTTCAGAGGTGAAGAACCTGCCCTTGAGAGAGTCACATAACTTGGTCAAGATCCAAAACTAGTGAAGGAATGAAGCCTAGTCCTATCCAGATCTGGGTCCAAACATTGTATCGGGTTGTCTGGAAAGTCGTGATGTATTTTTCTATGCAAAAATTCAGAACCAGAAGTTGGCGTAATGGCTATGTCTCTGGGCTCCCACGTAGTCAACCATGGTTCGAGTCCCAGACCCAGTGGCTTAAACTAACGCCAGGCACGTATGTGTGCGTGCCTAAGATTCCAAGAGAAGAATGGAGGAGAGGGGATTACAGTGTGGCCATCCACCCTGAGAGGTGATTTCTCGCTTTCTGTCTCTCTGTGTCTTTCTGGCAAGCACACATGCCCTATAGCAAAAACATCCCCCCCCCCACCAAAAAAATAAAAAAATTCTTCTTGACTTTCCTGACAACCCAATAGTATTTCTGGACTAAGTTTTTGAAGAAAGTCATTAAGGTTTTCCCCATGATTTCATTCTTAATTAAGAAGCTTCTATTGTTTCTTGAGACAATGCTGTAAAAATTAACACAAACTGGGGCTGCAGGTGTTGGGGTGGTTAAGGAGCTGAACTTCCACATGGCTGACCACAGTTAAAGTCTTGAACCTGTGGCTTGGTTTCCTCACTTTCTCTTCTTTCTTTCTTTTCTTTTTCTTTCTTTTTTTTTTTTTTTTTTTTTTTTTTTTGAGAGGTTTTTGCTATAGGTCATGTATGCTTACCAGAAAGACAGAGAGAGACAGAGAGATAGAGTGAGAAATCACACCCACAGGGGGGATGGCCACGTTGCAATCCCTTCTTCTCCATTCTCCTCTCAGGATCTTGGGCATGCACCTGGTGTGAATTTAAGCCACCGGGTCCAGGACTTGAACCGTGGTCAACTATATGGGAGACTAGCGACATAGCCATTACGCCAACTGCTGGTCCATCATTTTCTCACTTTCTCTCCTTTTTCTCTCTCTTCTCAAACTAAAAGGTGATAATAATAAATAAAATTATAAAAAAAATTAACACAAATTATCAGCAATTCCCAAGATCTTTAAAAAATATTTATGAATGTATACATAAGCATAAATAAGTCAAGCGTTTTTAAATACTAAGCTTACCACTTGAGCCTTTATTTCTTTACCTGCTAAATGGGGCTAACCATACCAATATCACTACATCATTGTGAGAATTAAATGAGAAAACACAACATTATAGCAAAATCGACGCTATAGTAAGTGAAGGGAAGACAGTCATCCATCTATTTAGACAAACTCACGAATGTTGACCCATCCTTCCACATGCACCTCCCCCTCTCTAACTTTGCTGATAGAATGGATAGAAGCCACAGACTGAGACCTTTCAGTCCTCAACTGACTCTATTACAAGGTCTACTGCTCTCATCCTCTTCTCTGCTAGATTCTGTGATCCTTCTTTGTACAAGGAAGGACTTTGCTAGATCACCCCTAAAAACTCTACTACTCTGAGAGTCTACGCAACCTCACCATTGTTATGGTACACTGCCGCCCTCTATGACAGCTACATTTAGCTTCCCAGAGCAACCGGCCAAGTAGAGAATGATGTGCAGTTCTGTCTTTATGACCCAGCTGGGTAGGCCAGCTTCACATTTTGGAGCTCTGTTATCACTAGCGGATTTAGTGGCTAATGAATTTCACAAGATGATTGTATTATGGTTATGTAAATAGTAACTTTCAAATGACTGGAGCTGGGTTGTTGTGGCATGAAAACTTGCTTTTGATTAAGCTCAGAGTATCAATCTGACTATTTGAGTCTCTAAAAAGATGGAGGAAAAAAAAGAGATCAGGAAGAGCACAATCCTATTGCATTAAAGTAATACTGTTTGTTACGTTTCAAAATATCATTAGGGAAACTATTTGGAAAAAAGGGGGTCTTCATATTTATCAACAATATAACTGCTTAGCAAACATGCGATTAAACTCTCAGCAAGACAAATAAAGTAGAAATAGCAGAGTGAGAAATCAGCTGAAATCAGTTTCAAATCTGGTTCTGCCCTACCTAGCTGTGTGACTCCAGGTTATTATGTTAATTTCTTTGTACCTCAGTATTTTCAACTATAACATGAGAAAATGGTATCTAACTTGCAGATGTTTATATTAATTAAATGAAATCAAATATGCAAGGCATTTAGCACAGTGTCAGGGACTCAAAGGACCTGAAAATCAACATGCCCTAAAGAAGAAATTGGGGGTTTCCTTCTACAAACTTGATGCTTGCAGTCATGTTTCCTGTCCCAGGGACTACCGGGCACCCAGGATACCTCGTTTTTGGACTACTATCAGGCACTAGGTACTCTTCAGCCAGAAACAAGAGATATCCTTGACACCCTCCCGCTGCTTGTAACCTCAGCTTTTCATCTACTCCATCATGGTGCCCTGCCCATTTTGTTTCTTAAACCTTTCAAATTCATCCACCTCCCTTCATCTCCATTGTCACCATCTCCCTTCATGCTCACACGCTGTCACATCTGCATTGTACTGTCCCACCTTAACCGGCCTCCCCACATGCACCCCTGAAACCTTCCAAGTGGCTCTCTACAAAGCAGCCAGAGTGATCTTTTAAAAATCAGCTCTCTCACTCTTTTAAATATTCCACACAGAAAGAATAACATGGGGAGAAAAAGGTCAGAGGATACAAAATAGCAGAAACCTAGGATGAACAGTCTAGAGATTTAGTCTGCAACAAGAGAGCTACAGTAATAAAATTGGGTTAGATTAGGGATTTTTGTTAAATAAGTATATTTTAGCTGCTATGGTCACATTAAAAGAGTTAACTATGTGACATAACAAATACATTGATCTGTTTCATTATACCCATTCTACTATCTCTTTGTATCTCTCCCTATCTATGGACCTTTATGTATTCAGTCGGGTAAGGTTGTAAACTTCAAATATGCACAATAAAATTAATCTTTTAAAAAGCAAATCTAGGGGCCAGCAGGTGGTGTGATGATTGGAGCACTGGACTCCCACATAGTTGACTGCAGTTCAAGTCCCGGACCTGGAGGTTTGCTTTCTCACTTTCCCTCTCTGTCTCTCTCTGGTGAGCACATACATGTGACCTACAGGAAATTAAAAATAATAATAAATAACAAATAAATAATTTTAAAAAATCAAATCTCAGCATGCCTTTTACTGCCTTTAAGTCCTCTAGGGCTCTGTTATATTCTAGGATGGAGTGCAAACTCCTCCATGTGCCCTTGAGGGTCCTCCACTACCCTCCAGCCACACGATCTACACTTCTGCTCAGGAACTTCTCTTCCCGACTCCGGCATAAGCCTTAAGTCTTGAGAGACATCCTGACACCTTCGGCTAATTCAGCCTGTGTAAAATGTCTCCACAGCCCCTTAGGCTTTTCTTACTAGAATCTAGGGCCATTTGTAGTTAGACATTTATGTAATTCTTTATTTAATATCTGCCTTCTCTCTTACACTGTACATCCTATGAGTGGGACGGTTCATTTCTGTTGTTCTTAACATTTTTCCCCTGGTAACTGATAGAGTTGGGTGCAAAATACATGTTCTATAAATAGTTTTGAATTAAAGAATACAAGCTCTCTCCCATTCCTCTCTCTCTTCCCTTCTTCCAAGCCACAAAAATTTACTGACTGGCTATGAGATGCCCTTTCTTTCTTTCTTTCTTTCTTTCTTTCTTTCTTTCTTTCTTTCCTCTTTCTTTCTTTCCTTTTTTTTGTAATATTAATACTGTTTTCCAAAATGTGCTTGAATGGTTCTACTAACATGCTTCTCATTAGTTCCTCAAATCTGCATTTGTAGACTACCTTAATAGATATTAATTCTTCTTTAAATGAAATTGATCTCTTTCTAACTTCCACCCATTTGTAGATATGTTTTACTTTTTGCACCCAAACAAACCAATATTGGTATCTATAAAAAACCGTATTATGTGTTTGTTAACTCAGGCCACCATCTATATGGTGGTATTTATGGTCACTTTGCATGGTTCCTGCATATTCAATGGCATATCCATGGGCAGATAAAAGATCCTCAACTTAAACAGTTGTTTGACTTCAAAATGGTATGTTAAATATCAGTTCACAATTATGAGGAAAAAAAGAAGCAAATACAACTGAAAGTTGAGGACAAATTTCACACAATCATCATTGTATCACACTCTCTTATAGTTTTTGGTCAGGTTATTTATCTTTGCCATGAGTTTTATGAAGGCAAGGTTCCTATCTTCATGACATTCATCTTTATTCCAGCACTTAAAACAATAGGTCTTGTTATTCAACAATATTTGCTGAACAAGTGAAACAATTATATCAATAGTGCTGATTCTAAGTTGAATATTTAAAACTACTCTATAGACTATATTTTGAGAGAAAATAACATCTATCATAGACTAAGATTTTTAAAGTTGCAGAACAGTGTGAATATATTTGATTAAGTAAAAAAGGATATGTATATATATATGCATATTGTTATTAATAATCTAGACATTATCTAGAAACCCTCTACAGTTCTCTGTAACAGGATCTGCCTCAATAGTATAGGTAAACACATTCACTTTTTATTCCATGCAAAACAATGTACACTTTGGGGGTCTTGGTTTGGTTTGTATCTTATTTCACAGTAAATATGTGTTACTTTTGTAATTAAAGGAAACAATTCATAGACCGAGTGCAAACTTAGAGGAAAGCAATTAGGCAAAAGGTATACATTCCATAAAAAATGAGTAACCACTGAAAGAAATGGAAATACTTAGGAAAGTCCAAGGCAGAACATAACAGTCTTCAAATCCTTAAGGGCTTTGGTCATGCAGAATGGAGCAGGCTGCCCTCTGCAGGGCAGAGTGAGGATCACTCAATGGGCAGATGATTCAAAGATAGAAAATTCCAACTCAAACTGAAGAAAAGTTCTTTCCCAACATTGAGGTATTCAACAGTAAAATGGGCTGCTTTAACGTAATCAACTTTGCAACTAGAAATACGTCTCTCCATAATAGTCTATGAACAGTTTTCAGGAGTCAGTTACCCCAAAATTGAGTTCATAATTGCCTTAGTGTACATACTTTTCAGAGGAGCAGCTCTATAACCTGCTCCAACATCTTCAGAGTTAAGTGATTCTCAGATAAATGTGGGTAAATAGGGACTGATTGACTATCATTACTAATACCAAGGGGACAGTACACCATTGAAATTGTATCATCCACACCAAATATAAAAAATTAGGGGGGGGGGAAATGGAGTTCTAGTGTTTTGGGCTCTCCTTCTATGCAAACTACTTGCTTAAAAATAAGTTATTATAGCTCATTGATAAAAAACAGCATCTTTTGTATCTGGCCATATTTCTTCCAGATCAAACATAGTACCTTACACAAGTAGGTGCTTAAAAAAGGTTGAATGAATACACAAAGAAATGGATTCCTGGCTTAGATTTCCTCTCCCCTTTTCTCTCCTTGATATAGTAATTAAATTACATTAGTGAAACTAAATCTTATATAAGTAGTAGTATAATGATGATGATAATGAAAATGTTATTGATTACTCACTTTGCCAAGCATTTTGTCAAACATTTTATATGCAATAGCATGTAATTCTCCCAGCAACTATTTAAGGAAAATGAGCTTTAGATTAGTTAAATAACTTATTGGTTATACAGCTAGTAAGTGATTCAAATCAAAGCAGATGAACTATAGCATCTGAGATTTAACTCCCATGGAAATTTTTATTTAAAGAGTAGGATTACCTGGACTTTGTTCTCAACTCTCTCAAACTTGTGTGAAGAATTTATAAAAAGCCATTCTCTTTTACTTTTCAGATTTGTTACATAGAAAACATAGTAAGAAAAATCTGGGACCAGCTGATGTTGTGGTAGCTAAGGCAGCTGAAATCCACATGGCCGACTGTGTGATTCAGGTTCCAGAACAAGTAGCTTGAAAAACACACTGGGAGCTTCTGCGCACATGCCCCAAGTAATCCAAAGAGGATAAGGGACTGTGGCATGGCCATCCCCCTGTGGGAAATTGGGTAATTATACGCGATCATTTGTATCTGGATTCTGTTATGTTCCTCTGAATATATTGTTGCTGTTGTTACTTGTTTAGTTTGTATATTTGTGGGTATATTCGATTTGAGTTTAAATTTAGCACTTAATTTTATTCAAACTCCAAATTCTGCTTCCACTGCAGTGGGCAATCACTGAAATTTCTGTTTAATTCTCTACACCTTCACACTTGAATAGATTAGGGATCACTCATAGATTTTGAAAGATTTCATGTGAAGAATTGGGGGTTCCCCTCTATAATGCTCTCCTTTCTAGAATTCTATCCTTATCAATTCTATCTTCCCAAATAGTCTCAAATTCTGTTTTCCAACTCCTCTTGCCAGTAAGATTACAGGTTTTATCACACATGGAAGAATGAATAAATAATTGCCATAAAAACTAGAAACACGTTCATTGCCATTTCCTTCTTTCCAGCATCAACTCTGCTCAATTTCTATCTGCATTTCTCAATTCTCTACTGTCGTCACATAATTTCTATGCACTTTGTGTAAAAAATTTATAATGGTTATCTGTGGTAGGGTTGGTCCAAGAGTAACTATTCCACCAAGAGCATGGACTTTGACAGGGGACAGACTTGAGTCCCTGTCCTGACACTCTTTCAGACTTGTGCGTTCTCACAATTGTACTAGTAATGCATCTCAGTGACCTCCTCAGCCTTGGAGGCTTTTCTATTTCTGCTACACTTTACCCCAATGTATAGTACATATATCTCTGATTGCCAGGATGCCATAACAGGAAGAGACTGAGAAATAGTGCCTGAAGTCAAGCTACTTCACCTCTTATATATAATGGCTTGACTTTTTTCCATCAGTGAAATTGGATTAGTGATATCTAGCTCAAAGAGTTGTTGTAAGGATTACGTAAGGTGACAGGTAATGGTAGGTAACCTGTGTGACACTGAACATAGATGTATGCAGTGTTAAATTGAGGTTGCTGATTTTTAAATGCTCAATTATGAATAGCAATGTAACTACAATTGTTGACTTAAATAATACCAATGATTATTTATGGCAATATAATTACAGTTACCCAAGCAGGCACCCCCTCTAAAATTACATATAACTGTTGAAATTTTTTCCTCCTTCCACCTTTTAAGGAAGATGTGCCTTTTTGCTGGGTTCTTCTACTTGGTTCCTCATGAACTCATCGGGATAATAACAATTATTATAACACGGCGCTTACTATCTCAGGTATAAGTGCTTTCTGTATATTGACTTATTTAATGTTCAAATAGGCCCAAAAGTTGTAGATCTTACTAGGAATTCTTTACCAAAGAGGAAACTATGATTCAGATTGATCAAGTAATTTGCCCAAGATCATACAGCTAAGATGTGTTGGAGCCAAGGTTTGAGTCCTTGTAAGGTCTATTTTCTCACCACCTACGATTTGGAAGGTAAAGAAACCAAACTGAGAGGGCAAAAGGATTAAACTGATATACACTAAAAGGGGTAGGTGTTTACTCGATGTAGAAAAATTTGGATCTTGAAAGAAAATGAAGGAAAAAGGGGGGGAAAAGTATGGAAAAGGATGAGTTTTGGAGAAAGATCTTTAAGAAATCTGGAGCACCCAAGATGTGACATTTGGAGATGAGCAGACAAGGGGATGATGAATGAAAGAAGGACCTCTAGCCTCATTGTAGTTTAATATATATTGTAGCTCTTAGCAGTGTTTCAAGGCCTGACATAGAGTTAAATTGGTTTTAATTCTTTTTGGTTCAGGGGCATGAGGTTTTCTTAATTATTTTTTTAATTGACAAATAAAAATTGTATCTATTTATTCTGTACAATATGGTGTTTTGAAATATGTATACTTAGCGGAATGGCTCAACTATGCTAATTAGCATATTCATTAACTCGCATACTTATCATTTTTTATGAGAACCCTTAAAGTTTAGCTGTTTTCAAGAATACAATATATTATTACAAGTACAACTTATAATGTTGTAGAATGGATCTTCTGAATATGTTTCTTCTAACTGAAATGTTGTATCATTTGAGCACCATCTTTCCAGTCTGCCTTTCCATCTCCTTCTTGTCCTTGGTAACCATTATTTCACTCCCTGCTTTTGTCTGTGCTAAATGTGACACTATGTTGAATTGGTTGGCTTTCAGACAAAGCAGCCGCAAATAGGTAATAGTAGTAAGGCTGATTATAGGGATGAAAATAAGGATTGTGAGGTCTGTTATTAAAGG
This sequence comes from Tupaia tana, assembly GCA_026018925.1. Lineage (NCBI taxonomy): Eukaryota > Metazoa > Chordata > Mammalia > Scandentia > Tupaiidae > Tupaia > Tupaia tana. Next base: position 42,502,879 of record JAKSZU010000014.1, on the reverse strand, counting down.
AGAGAAAATATAGGATTTGATGTTTAAATACCAACGTTGACACTTACTAAGTAGTTGGGTCCTTGGGCAAATGATTTAAATTCTCAGTGTAACAGGTGTCTTATCTGTGAAATGGGGAGAATCTCTACTTCACAGGTAGAGTGGTAGCATGAAGTAAGATAGTACATGAATATGTAAAGTACCTAGCATAGTATCTAGTGTTGTGGGGGACTGAATCCAGTTAGTTCAACTTCTTTACCCTTTTCTTTTTTTCCATCAAACTCTCAAACCAAAACCTTAGCTAGAGGATAGCATCTGTCATGGTGGTTAAGGCACTGGAATCCCACATGACCAGCTGCAGTTTGAGTACCAGACCTGGCTGCTTGAAAGTTATGTTGGGCTTATGTGTGTGCATGCCCCAAATCCTGAGAAGAGAATGGAGGAGAAGAGATTGTGGTGTGGCCAACGCCCTGGGAGTGATTTGTCACTTTTCTTCTCTCTGTCTTTCCCGGGAGAGCATACATGCCCTATGGCAAAAACCTAAAAAAACAAAAATCCTTAGCTGTGGATAACACCTACTATCTTATATGACAAACCCATTGCCATAGAATCAGCATTTTTGGTAAATGGCTCAATTAAGTAAGTGTTTATTAAATTCAATTATATTTCAATATACCATACATGATGCCTAGGCCAATAGAAGAAAAGAAAAAGAATGATTAATAAAGCCCCATTAAGAGCTAGCCTGATGCCTTGTAAACAGCCACATGCTTGTTTACTCATCCATAATTTGTTTAGTTTTCCTTTCTGAGTCCCAAATTCAGAAGAGGCTGTCAGATGAGAAATTCAATCTGAAGTGATTCCCTAAGCACAGTTATCCTGGGGCAGACCCCTGTTTATTTCAGGCTGACAGCTGGCACCTGTGGCCTGCAGTGAAATACTCCCTGACACTGATGGAAAGAGACAGGTGGCAGGGCTGCCACCAAATGCCACATTTGATTGATAAAGTGATCTAAGTATCAAAGCACCAAGGATGTCATTAGCAATCAGTGCTTACCCTGGAGAAATCACCCCACAAGCCAAGAAGGTAACAGAAAATGTAGCCCTTGAGTGTTGACATATGCAGATGTGTGTGCATTTGTGTATGACCAGAGATAATTCCCAATCACTGTGCTGCAAAGAAAGAACACTGGACTTAGCATTCTGTAAAGCTGGGTTCAAGCCCTGACTTGGCTATTAACAAGCTCAGGCCAAGGGTAAGTCATCAAACTTAGGAAGTTCAGCTTGTGCTCTTTACAACTCCTTTCTAAACTGTCAGCTATGAAATGTTACCTCCCCAGGGACTCCTACCCTGATCACCCTCCCCCTACTTCCAGACAAGCGTTTATCCCTTCATAATAAGGACCAATAACATCTTGCATGGTGTTCACATCACCCTTGTAATTAGACAAGTGTTTGTTATGTATTTAATATCCATCTTCCCCACTACACTGTTAAGATCCATGATGGCAGAGACTGCATCTCCTTGTCAAAGTGTGTCCCTAGTACCCGCATACCATCTTCCCAAGACTGCTCAACCTTGCACAGCACCTTCCCCAAATGTTTTCTCTCGGCTGTTCTGGATGTCCCAAAGTTCTTTCTCCAAAGCACTCACCCCTTTCTGGCTTCTTCCTTTTTTCCCCTACTCTTCTTTTACAGATCTAGTCTTTCGCAGTTCAGTATAAATCAGCTTAATTTTCTAGCTTCTTCAGTTCTGTTTCTTTATTTTCCAAATTATTTTTTTTTTTGAGAAAGTAGGCCTTAGTGGAAGACAAACTGAAGCCAATCCTTGGCTCCAGCACTTCCTAGAAGTGTGACCTTGGGCTGGTGAGTTGACACACTGACCTTCTGTCTTGTCCTCATACTGAGCTAGTCTGCACTTGTTATCATATTGCCTGGAATACTCTTCACCTGGTTCCTTACTTGGCTGGCTCCATCTTTATGCTCAAATAAAATAGGATTCTCTAGATGACTTTCCCTGTGTCCACCCCATCACTTTGTATATTATGCTTTTAAGTTGCCACCACAGCATGTATTGCTGGCTGATATTATCTCATTGGTTCACTCATTTACCATTGGTCTTTACCGAAACAAAATTCCACGAAGGGAGTGATTTTTCCCATCTTCTTAACCACACTAGCCAAGCCCAATGGATAGTACCTTGGAAGGACTAGACTTTCAACAAGAATGTTTTAAATAAGCAAGTCAAGTAAACTAATTGAGGAAGAAATTAAAAAATGAACCAGTTACTGGGACATGGTAAGGACTAAATAAGAAAAGATATATAGGAATTTCTTACAGCAGCCAGGATCCCTGATTGCAAGCAACACAAATCAGTTCTGCCTGATCTAAGCAGAAGAGGAGTTCAGAGTATTAGCTGACTCACAGAATTATCAGGAAGATTTGAAACCTGTGAGGGATTGGGTCCCAAATCCAGTCATAGAATGATGTGAAGATGTTACTGATGCCATTATCCCCAAGCATTAGACATGGCAGCTTCGACCCAGTTTGGTGGCAGTCAGTAGCAAATTGAATTGCAATAGTGGAAGCCACACAGCCGACCATGGGTTCAGATTCCTGGGTTGCCTTGAAAATGTGCTGGGCATGTGCACACATGGCCATGATCCTGAGGAGCTGGAGGGCTGGGGAAAAGGCTTGCAGTGCGACAGGACCCGGTCACGGGTACTTCCTTCCTTCTCTCTCTCAGGCATGCATACATACTCTTTATCATAAATAAAACTAAAAAAAAAAAAAAAGACTGGAATTTACATCAGCAAGTGGTCTAGCTGTGAATATTGGGTGCTGATATTGGTACATCAGGAACATCTTACTGCAAAATCTGCCCAAACCATTTCCTCCAGATCTCATTTCTACCTGTTATTAGGCCACAGCCCAATGGATAGTACCTTGGAAGGACTAGACTTTCAACAAGAATGTTTTAAATAAGCAAGTCAAGTAAACTAACTAAGGAAGAAATTTGAACCAGTTACTGGGACATGGTAAGGACTAAATAAGAAAAGATATATAGGAATTTCTTACAGCAGCCAGGATCCCTGATTGCAAGCAACACAAATCAGTTCTGCCTGATCTAAGCAGAAGAGGAGTTCAGAGTATTAGTTGACTCACAGAATTATCAGGAAGATTTGAAACCTGTGAAGGATTGGGTCCCAAAGTCCGGGATAGGTATGGCTGATTGGCAAACTGCCAGCCAGATCCCCACCTTATCCTAAGAGTGTGGGGAAAGCCAGCTACCAACATTTCCAGCTTCCATGGTGCCGGGAAAGCTGTGACACCCTGGATCATAGAGGAAGGAGTTTTTTCCAAACATGAGAATGAAGTTCAGATGCTGAACAGTCAAAAATAATGACAATTTCCACTACAATGCTCAATTAATACCAACCACAAAACAATCCAATTACCAAGACCTTCTCCTTTACAAAACAACTGACAGTCAAATTATTGCAAAAGGAAAACACAAAACTACTGCTTAATTCTTTAAAGCTGTATCAAGTTGGGAACATTTTCCAACTTTTTCATGAGTTATTCAGTTTGTCAGGGAGCTGGATATTAAATGTGCTTCGGTATTGATTTAAGGGAACTCTTGTCCTGCATAGTTGAGTGCTACGCTAAAAAAGATCATTAAAGAGACGTCTTGCCGATGCAGCTCTGGGGATGTGAGTTAGATGCCAAACAAGCCAGGCCATTTTCAAGGCTTACTGCTCACCAAGGAAAAGAAATCCTCAACTGTTTTCCAAAAATGCACAGGTAAAACCATCTTTACTGAGACAGATGCTGACTTAATAAGGCTCTGTGCTTGACATGCTCTCTAATATGAGTTGGTGATTTGGCTTGGGACCCATCCAGTCCCATTGGACACTTGTCTTGGTTGGAATACCAAAGTGTCCACCCTTTCCCAACAAAGCTTCGTCAGTCATTCATTCTCCCTGGCATTTGCATCTGGACGGATGCCTTAGAGGGACAAAAAAAAAAAAAAAAAAGATGATACTCACAAGGGCAGTGCCCTAATATTCTTGGTGCATAGATCATGGTTTCATTCCAATTTCCACTTTTGTTGAGTTTGGTTCTTAGCTTTTCCTTAATTATCTGAACTTTTAAGTTCTATTGCTTACAATCAATGAGTTTGAAAGGACACAGTCTCTTCTGGAGATAACCTGAGGATGACTAATAGAATAGTATTAACTAAAGTTTAATTAAACACATATTACATAACAGGCCTTGGGGAAAATGCTTTGTAGGCATAATTCCAATCCTCATAAAACATTTAAGATAGATAGTTACTAATTTTATATCCATTTTTCAGCTGAGAATGTTAAAGCTTAGGGACCAGCAGTTAGCATAATGGCTATGTCGCTGGACTCCCATGTAGTCTACCGTGGTTCGAGTCCCAGGCCCAGTGGCTTAAAACTCACGTCGGGCGCATGTGCATGTATGCCCAAGATCCTGAGAGGAGAATGGAGGAGAAAGGATAGCGGTGTGGCCATCCCCCTTGCGGGGTGATTTCTCACTTTCTGTCTCTCTGCCTTTCTCTATCTTTCTGGCGAGCGCACGCGCCTTATCGCAAAAATCTCTCCCCCAAAAAAAGAATGTTAAAGCTTAGAATAGTTAAATTGCCTGCCCAAAAAAGTACTCATAAACATGCCAAAGCTGTCAGAACCATCTTAAGCCAAAACCCATGCACTTGACCATGGTGCACTAGAAAGTAAAAATGGGATTTATTCATTCACTCATTCATTCATTTAACAATTAACAAGTGAACATTCATATTATGCTAGGTTCTGTTCCAGAAGCTGGAGAAATAATGGTGAAAGACAAATAAGATTCTCTATGCTTGCGGAGTTACATTCCAGTGGTAGAGACAAACAGCATACCAGTAAATAAATAAAGAACCACTGTAATTTTTGATAATAAGTACACAGCAAGAAGCTGAAGAAGAATAAGAGAATAGAGCAAGATGTGGGTTGTATTCATATCTGATAAAATAGGAGACATGGCAAACTTCGGGACAGAACTTTTGAATGAGGCAGAAATGTCAAGCGTAGCCTAACCTGATGGCACAGCTGGTAGCAAACTGAACCACAGTGCTGGAAACCACATGGCTGACTGTGGATTTGGATCCCCGGGTCAGCCTGGGGATGTGCCAGATGTGTACCATGTGCCCAAGAGCCTGAAAAGCCAGAGGGCTGAGGAAATGGGATCACAGCATGACTAGACTCTGTCGACGGTGATTCTCTCTCTCTCTCTCATGTGTATGCATGTTTTATCACAAATAAAATATGAAAATAATAATATATAATATATTAAAATATATTATAATATTTATCTCTGGGCAGGAATGAGCTAACTATGTTTGAAAAGCAAAAAGACTTCTGGGGCTACAGTGAAGTAAGAAGAGAAGAGGGGTAAAAATTAGTCAGATTGGTAGGCAGAAATTGGTATGGAAATTCAGGGTCTGGCTTCTAATTGTAGCCCTGTCTCTGACAGTAGTTTGTCCTAAGAAAACTCACTAACTCGCTCTATGTTGTTCCCCTATTTGTAAAATGGGAATGCAGGAGAGGGAAGAGCAAGGGATCTGAAAGTTCTTCCCTAGCCGTGACATTCTGTAATAAGATAAAGGATATGATGGATGACAAGAGAAAGGTAAAAACTGAATAATGAACCTGCCTGTCACAGTGGTCACCTTGAACATCTCTATTTTTTTCGTATATGTGAGTCAATGTGATAAATAAAACACACTGGTAAATAAAAGAAATCTTCCAAATAGACCCATCTGATAACTATGTTTGTTTCATGATTGATTAAATATAAGGAGATAAACCACATGCCTGACATGTAAATCAAGGAAATTAAAAAAAAAAACATTTTGAGAATAATTAAAATGATCCACTTCACTGGTGAAATATTTTAATCTGATGAAGGTCCACTCTGAAATATTTACTGGACACCTCAATATTATTGATTCTTTACAGAACAATAGCTCCTAGAATTCAGCTATTTTGAGGGTGAGTAGACCAAACAATCTTTAAATTAAAAAAAGTCAAAGTAATACATGAAATTTTGTCACATGCAGAATATATAAAGCTCCCCTAAATATAGTTCTTGTGATTATCTCCAGTGATATGAAAGCTGCTTAGAAGAATATCTTTGGATGACAACTATTTGATAAGTAAAAACATAGATAATGTCTGCAGTCAAGCTTGCTACCCCGTAGATTCAAGTTCAAAAAAAAAAAAAAAATCTGCTCATTCCTTCAAGAAACATACTCTACAGAGAAACCCATAATGAGGAAATAATTAGTCCATGAAACATATGAATAAAAAGTATGCAAAATGCTGCAGTACATAGTACATTGTTGTGGAAGTACATGATAGGCTGACAAAACTATCACACTATTGAATAAACCAGGAGAAGAAGTGTCTTTTGCTATTACAGGAATGTTTATCTTCCTTCAACGTTCATATGTTGAAATCCTAACTCCTAGAGTGATGATTTTAGGAGGCAGATCCTTTGGGAGGCCATTAGGTCATGGGGGGAAAGCCCTCATGAATGGGATTGGCGTTCTTATAAAAGAAACCAGGGAGGGACCAGCAGTTAGCGTAATGGCTATGTCGCTGGACTCCCACGTAGTCGACCACGGTTCACATCCCGGACCCGGTGGCTTAAAACTCACTCCGGGAGCGTGTGCGTGCGTGCCCAAGATCCCGAGAGAAGAATGGAGGAGAAGGGATTGTGGCGTGGCCATCCCCCCTGGGGGGTGATTTCTCGCTTTCTATCTCTCTATCTCTCTCTGTCTGTCTGGTGAGCGCACGCACCCTATAGCAAAAACCTCTCAAAAAAAAAAAGAAAAGAAACCAGGGAAAGGCCTCTGCATTTTCTACAGTGTGAGAACACAGGGATGAAACCAGAACGTGAGGCTTCATCAGACACTGAATCTGCTGGCACGTTGGCTCTTGCAGGCTCTAGAACTGTGAGAAAGGAGTTTCTACTGCTCATAAGCTACCAGTTTATAATATTTTAGTGTATTAGCCTAAATGGATGAAGACAACTTGCATAAGGAGAGGCAGATAGCAAGTGGTCCAAAGCAAATCTCTATCCAGGCTTTCTGATTTTAAAACTATACGTCATCCTGTCAAATGAAATGCTAAAAATAGCCAACACACTTCCAGACCTCGTTTAACCTGGAATTTATTCAGTGCCAAAATGCTAACAATACTTGTTTATGTTAATTAAGAAAATATATTATTAGTGTGATACTAGAAACACATGTTCAACACAACTAGATCATCTTGCTTAATTTCTTCAATAGCTCACAAGCAATTAAAATGCAAAAACCCCACAATTTTTACTCCTCAGATAAAAACAATGGCGTAAGTGGAATAAATGAAGATAACTGCAAAGGATTTGTGATATTTTTTGGCACATGTAACTGAGTCTATCTAGGTTGAAATATATTCACAGATAACTGTTTATGAAATAACAATAAAAATGGGAAAATAATCCATTAAGACATTGAGGCAATTTTGAATAAAATAGTTATTTGAATGTTTCCTACTTCTTTCTTACTTTTCTTTTCCTACTTCTTTTCTTAAAACTCCCATGGAACTCTGAATATAAAGGCATATACTAATGAGTGTTATTCGCTGAACATAACAAAAAAGCTTTTTGCTTCTAAAAAGCTTTAAGAAAGCTAAAAAGAACAAGAAAGCTTTTCTTTCCTTTGGCGTTTAGTAATTTTACTCTTCATGTGACTTGTTTCAAATACCATATGATTATTCGGTATAGCAACATATTCCATCAGCATATAAAAAATCCACATGCAACCACTTGTAAATGTTAAGCTATTCTAACATCATGGAAGATCAGAGTGCTTTGGCACCAATAAAAGAGGAAAAAAGGAAGAAAATAAAAATGGACTTGTAACTTCACACAAGATTATATGAGGCTTAACATAAAACCTGACACAAATGCCAGGGATTACATTTACTATGATCGCTCTCATTTGAATGTGGCCTCAAATTCATTTCAAGTAATGAGGGAAAGAATACTTCAACACTGAAGTTTTCAGTGATTCTCAACAGTTATGGGGAAGAACAGACTCTGATAATTACCAAATGTCTGAATTGAAATGGACCACACAGATCAGTTTATTAAATAATGACATTTGGAAAGATAGTTTCAGACTATCATAACACATGAAGAACAGAAGTTGTTCATTTTATAAGATTCACCAGGTAAAGTATGACCCTCCCTACAGTCCTCCTCCAGTGCCTGAACATTTGAGTTTATCTCCTTCTTTGAGGACAAAGTTCATTGACCCAGAGAAAGGAGTACTCAAAAGACTACTCACATTGCCCATAATAACACAACAATACAAACAATGTCACAGAACCTATCGTGTGCGTGTGCGTGTGCATGTGTGTGTGTGTGTGTGTGTGTGTGTGTGTGTTATCTCAAATCCACTCTTCTTCCCTTGTTCTTCCCTTATTGTCCTCCAGCAATGGAAAATACATCTTCCCTCCACAGCATGTTCAATGGATTAGGCACACCCCTTTTGCTTGAGTTGTTCAAGTTGTTAAATCCATTGATCTCAGACCCTTCCCATTTCTTGCACATCCTACCAGCAGACCCCACTGATTCAAACGTAATCACATTCTTGTACATAGAACTCCTCAAGCTGTACAGAGAACTTTCATGGTATCAGACACTTGCTACATGGTATGAGAAATACAATGATGAATAAGAAATCAAAGAATCTCTGACTCTCCAAGAAGCTTTCTAACTTTGTCAAGAGGGATGGAGAGATGAAAAGGACATAAGGAAGACATATGCCGCACATATCCTCAAAGCAGTGATCCCATATACAGCAGCACATAAGCAAAATACTATCATCACAAAAGGGCAAGGAGTTCAGTCTGCAGGGTCCTGTCAAGTTTTGCATGGAGTGCACATTTAGGCTTTTAAAGAACACATAGATTTTTTTTCTGGTGGAGAAGGGAAAGAAGGAAATCCTCAAGAGTGAATAAAACAAGACAAGTACACACAGTATGAGAAATTAAATGGAAAGGCTGTATCACTAGGCAGCATAGTAGGTTCACAAAATAACTATTGTTTGAATGAGTAATTATTAGAAAAAAGGCTATGAAGCAATCAGTAGAGTAAATGAAACCAGGAAATGAAGCCAATATTAATGAAGCCGAGTTTTGAAGATTGTTATATGAAGTAAGAATCATGTCTTGGAAGCAGAGTTATCAGAACTTTTTAGCAGAAAATAATACAGATCTGTGTGCATGCTGACTTAGGGGGCTTGCTTGGTGGTGTAGCAGTACTACGCGGCTCAGGCAAAGCTACATCCATCCATTTTCAAGATTGTGGGCTAATTTCCCCAATTGAGCAATACATGCCAGACATCTATATCCATGATTCTGGTTGGTTGGGAAGGCTTTGAGAGGATTAAAGTGTGAGACCCTGTTGAGGGTACTTCTCTCTCTCTCTCTTTTTACCATTTTCTCTCACTATCTTTCGTGAAATAAATACACTTTTGTGACTAAAAAATCAAAGATAACTTAGGGAAAAATTTAGACATGGATGAAGTAGAAGAGATTAGTCAAGGAGGCTATTTCAATAGCTGATGTACTTCGAGATGTGTAAATGAAACGGGAATTGCAGAAGCAAGAAAACTGAGGAATCCAGGAGGAAATTAAGAGGTTAAATTGCCACGTTTCATTAAAGTGATATGAGAGAGAAAAAGGAAGAATTTTAAAAATATCTTTCCTGAACTGTTAAGTTTTTATGAAATCATTCATTGATATAAAGAATTCCTACAGCGCCATTGAAGGTGTTCTCTCATTCAAGTCACCGAGCGAGCACCTGCACTCAGTACTAGATCCAATGCGGAGAAAAATCAGACACACTCGTAGCCTCATGCAAATACCCTCCTACCATGTCAAACTGTAGAGTAGTATTTCAAATATTAGAGCAAAAGTATTGACACTGACTGAAAATAAGAAAAAAGTATTATCTAAACCTGTAACAAATTAGAAGGCGATTAGAATTAAAAGGTCATTGCTCTAGAGGCCAGACTTAGAAAAGACAAAGATTTTACTGTACACTTTAGCATATGGACTGCCAAAGCAAGGATTCACTGTTAAGTTTATACCCTTTCGTATTGTGCGAAAATTATTACAACAAGCAAATATTATTTTTGACATTAAAAAAAAAAACAAGGATTAAAAAATAATTAAAAATACATCCAAAGTTCAATAGACCCCCATTTAACCTAACCTCAAAAGAATTCAGATTATAAAAGGAATTTGCGTATTTAAAGATATCCTCAAAGATATTTGCTTTCGGTAGTCACAAAAATACAAGAGGGTTTCAAAGAGTTCACAGGAAACGCTTATCATAGGGATTCAAAATCTTTTGCACCAAAATGAATTCATACTTTAATTCCACAAACTTTAAAAAATGTTTTATAATTTATTTGCTTATTTCTTCCATGGGTGGGAAAGAGAAAGAGAGATATATAGACAGATCTCTCAATGAGGCTCTGATGCCAAAATCTACTCCTGCCTTCAGTGAGTCCTGAATCATGGGCTCGTGTGCCTGGCATGTTTAGGGAACTCTCCAGATGCAAACCAGGACAAGAATCAACATCATGTTTTACTGCTGTGCCCCTGTCTGGCCCCTTCCACGAACTTTTTGAAGTCCCTTCATATGCTTCATTTATTTGTCCTTAATGTTACTGGGAACTTGGAAAGAGAGGAAATCAATTTTTAAGTTTTTTCTTTGTTATTATATATGAGACCCTTAAGACACTCATGTTTTCCTTCACATAGGCTGTATTTCTTTTTCTTTTCTTTGAAAGAATAAAGATAAGCTACATTTTCTTTTCTATAAGCCAAGATTCAATTGATTGATCATAATGCCATCCTAATTTGATATCCTCCTTTGAAGAAGCAACTCAATTTCTGCATCTGTAATTCATTTAAAAAACTATTAGTACGAAGGACCTTTCCCTACAACTTCTATATTAAGTAAAGAGATCCATCTGGGGTGTAGGACATCAAAAAATAGGTACATTCCTTCCCTTTAACCCCTCAAGCTTTTCTTTTTAAAAAACCAAATTATTTATTTAACTTTATTAATTATTATTATTATTTAATTTCCTATAGGGCACATGCACTCACCAGAGAGGGAGAGAAAGAAAGCGAGTGAGTGAGAGAGAGAGAGAAAAAACAAGCCTCCAGTCCCAGGACTTGAACAGTGGACAGCCATGTGGGAGTCCAGCATTTCAACCACCACACCACCTGCTGGCCACCATTCCCCAAGCTTCTTGATGGCGAGGATTATGAAATATTATTTGGGAATAGCGTAAATTACTCAGAAGCATATACTTATGCCTATTTTTCAGATGTGATATCTCATTCTATAATGCTACAGATCACCTTTTTCCATGAACATCTTTTATTGTTTTCAATTAGCATGTTTTTGTTTCCAATTATAAAAGTAATACCAGTTCAAAGTAAAAAAAAATAGAAAATATTTAAAAATGCATTCAGAAAAGAAAATGAAGTATACTGCGTGAAGGTACATCATCTGGCATTCTGAAGCTGGCCTGCCACTCACAGCTGGTCACACTCTTCTTCTACACATAAACCATCTCACAAATACCAACTCAGACAAGATCACTCTGAGATGAGACGGTGATAAAATGAGACAAAGCAAGGCCACTTCATAGTTTTGTCTAAGCACGACAATAACAAGGTCACTCTGCTTCCCATTAAATATTTAAGATCCCCTCTCTCTACTACAATGTGCGTTTACTACTTCTTTATCAATTACAGTTTTAGCTTCATCTCATAAATAAAATTTATTAAGATGCCCAATGACAGAGTTGCCCCCACTTTCTTACAACATCCAATATAGAGTGAACCCCCACTTCCACAGACCCTCCCCCAGTCATGCAAGCAAAGCCCAAACCCTGAAACAGGTGCTTTTTAACAATTTCTTACTGAGACATCCCAAGAATCTCTATGGTGTGTGTCCACCCTGTCTGTAGTTTGTTCAACCACAGATATGCTCCCACTGGTGTTTGGAAGGCATGGACAGTGCCTATGGTATTATCGCTACCAGATTCTGGAGTATTTCCTTTCTTTCTTTGTACTGTGACTAGATACCAGCTAATAACTGACACTTACTGAATCATTAACTATGCCCCAGTCATCATTCTAAGTGCTTTATTTATTTTTTATAGTTTAAAGATGATAGATGGAAATATAAAGATAAAGCAGTTATATGTTTTAAATCACTGAGTCTCCACTGTGGCCATATTGACATTCTGGAGTGGATAATTCCAGAGTAGGATAATAGGATATTATCAAGTGAATAATAGGGAATTCTGCATTGCAGAATGGTTACCAGCATCCCTGACCTCCATGCATAGAGAGCAGAAGCACGTCCACTTCCCCACCAGCCATACAGCCCCAAGGATCACCAGACACTGCAAATGTGCCCTGGAGCAAAATCATTCCCAGTTGATAACCAATGCCCTAAATAATTGAGATTATCTTGTACATACTCTTATTTCCTGCTTTTTCATTTGAAATTTCATTGTAATTTTCTTCTTATCATATATTTGTGGGTGTGTGTGTATGTTTTCTGCCATACGGCGGATGCACTTGCTCAAGGTAAACAGAGATAGTGAGAGAGAAGATGAGAAATCACTCCCCAGAGGAGATGGCCATGCCACAATTCCCTCCCCTCATTCTCCTCCTGGGATTTGGGCACATATACACATGTGCCCATGGTCATTCTTAAGCTGCCAGGTCCAGAACTCAAACCACAGCCACTCAAACCACGCTGGACTTGGCTATGTGGGAGTCCAGTGCTTGAACTACCATGCCACCTGCTGGCCCCAAAATATTTTTAACCAAAAAATGTCAACCATAAATTGAATGGTTATAGAAATTATAAATTCAACTTATTTAAATGATCCTCATCTTGGGATGTTTCCTTTGTTTTACATTTTTGCTGTTGGAAATAACTTCACAAGGAACATCTTTGCATAAAATCCTGCTTCTCCAATTCTGCTTTATAAACTCAATAATTAGAATAATGAATTACCGAACTACCTCTTTATTTTTTATACTTTAGAAAAAAGGTATATCCTTTACTTTCACTTTATTCATCAATTTGTCCCACTAAAATAACTAAATGTAGTATGTGTCTCTCTTCTGACTCTTTGAACAATTTGAGTTTCATTACCATTCTCTTGCTGAGCTATGTGTGTTTGCTCAATCTTCACTGTATTAGAGAGCGCCATATTTGGAATCCAAGTCCTACATCCACTCTTGAACAGCTACGGATGGCAAAAATATAAGGTGAGTGGGGACAAGTAGTTAGAAGATGAGACCTACAACAAACTTGTAAAGAATGCTTCATTGCAAAATGTACTGGGTTGAATAGTGTCCACTGGAACTTCCAACTGTGACCTTATTTGGAAATATGACCTTCGTAGACACAATTAGTAAAGACAAGATCTTAACTGCATAGTTTGAGTCCTGGACACAATGACTTGAGAAACACTCAGGATGCATGCGTTTGTGCATGTCCAAAATCCCAAAAGGAAGGACAGATGAAGGAGAAGAGATTGCAGCATGACCATTTCCCATGGAAGGGGTGGTGCTTTCTCCTCTCCTTTTCCATCTGTCTGTCCCTATCACTGGCAAGCACACACTTCTTCTAATAAAAAACATGAGGTCATAATGGATTACTACAGTGGGCCATAATTCAATGACTAGTGTCCTTTTGAAAGGAGGAAATTGGGATACATAGACCAAAGGCCATGCGAAGACACAGACACATGTGGAGAGGAGACAGTCATTTATGGAGGCAAAGATTAGAGTAATACTGTCAAGGAGTCACAGCAACCACAGAATCTAGGAAGAGGGGAGAAGAATCCTTACCTAAAGCCTTCAGAGAGAATATGGCCTTGATGACACCTTGGTTTCAAATACCTAACCTCCAGAAGAATGAAAACATAAATTGCTATTGTTTTAAAACACTAAGTTTGTGTACTTTATTGTAGTAGCTTGAGGAACCTAATACACTAGGACAAATATCTGGTCTTTACTCCATCTCTGAAAAACCACTGAGGAATTCAGTAGGAAATTTCTAGATGCCTAAGAATAGGGGCTCAGTAATCTAAAAATAGGATGTCCTTTATTGTCCAAATAGAAGACTACTATGTGTGTGGATTTACTCTTCTTATTATTACTATTATTGCTATCACCATCATTTTATAAAAAGGATATTCTGGCATCAATGTAGTTGGGAAATAATCTCAGAATATTATGAAATTCAAATTTTGCTTTTATAATTTCTTAACTTCCTCATTTTTCTAAGGACTGGTTAAAAGCACAGTCATAAAAGAAAAGGGACCAGCAGATGGCATAATGATTATGTCATTGGACTTCCACATGGCTGACTGTGATTCGAGTCCAGACCCAGGGACTTGAAACTCATGCCAGGCATGTGTGTGTGCATGCCTAAGATCTCAGAAGGAGAATGACGGAGAAGGGATTGCAGCCTGGTCATCCCTGCTGAGGGGTGATTTCTCGCTTTATATCTCTCTCTCTCTCTGGCAAGCACATGCACCCTATAGTAAAGCTCTCTCTAAAAAATATAGATAAAAATAATAAAAATGCCAGCAGTTAGCGTAATGGCTATGTCGCTGGACTCCCACGTAGTCGACCGCGGTTTGCGTCTGGGACCCGGTGGCTTACAACTCACGCCGGGCGCGTGTGCGTGCGTGCCCAAGATCCCGAGAGGAGAATGGAGGAGAAGGGATTGCGGCGTGACCATCCTCCCTGGGGGGTGATTTCTCGCTTTCTGTCTCTATGTCTCTCTCTGTCTGTCTGGCGAGCGCACGCACCCTATAGCGAAAAACCTCTCCCCCAAAAAAAAAAAAAATAATAATAATAATAATAAAAATGCAGTATTAGGTCTCACCCCTGGTTCATTAAATCTTGGTGAGTTCTAGCCTACTTGCAAGCTTAGCAGTCCTTAAACCCTTGCATTCTGTTTTTGCAATAAACACAGGAAGAGATAATGACACAGATCAGCATTTCACAAACCTCCTGGAAATCAAATGCACTCTCTTACTTGCATTTCCTCAATATTTTAACCTACAATTGATTTATATTTATTAAAGAATAAATCATGAGGTCAGCTCTATGGTGCAGTTGCTCAAGCAAGGCTGGATCTTTTCCCCGCTGACCTGTGTGCAGGGGGTGCACACCTATGATCCCAGCTGCTTAGCAGGGTTGGGGTGGGAATGACTGTGGTTGAGGATGCTTTTCTTTCTCTCCTTCTCTCTCTAACTCACTCTCATGCGGGAAAGACACTTTTAAAAGTTGGCTTTATTAAAAAAAAAAAAAAAAAAAAAAAAAAAAAAAAGAGGGACCATCAAATTGTGTAATGGCTACATTGCTGGACTCTCAAGTAGTTGACCATGGTTCAAGTTCTGGACCCAGTGGCTCAAAACTCATGCCAGGTGTGTGTACACACATGCCCAAAATCCCAAGCGGAGAATGGAAGAGAAGGGACTGCAGTGTGGCTATCCTCCCTGGGGGGTGATTTCTTGCTTTCTGTCTCTCTCTGTCTCTCCAGAGAGTATACATACTCTATAGCAAAAATCTCTCTAAAAGAAGAAAAAAGAGGAGGAGGAGGAAGAAGAGGAGGAAAAGGAGAACAAGAAGGAGAAGAAAGGGAAAGGGAAGGGGAGGAGGAGGAGGAAAGAAGAATAAATAGTTATTGAATTCAAATGAAATCTGCAGACCTCAATTGAATCTTCTTCTTTTAACTAAAGAGGTACTCCTCAGACCCAGGGAGCAGAAGGATTTATCCCCCACCCCCGAACCCTGCCCCCCACACTCCACTAGTATACAGCCTAGTTACTATTGTTTGAAACTGTGTTTCGCTACAAACTTCCTGCTCTTGCCACTAATCCACTTTGTTGTTTTTGCTGATTTTCTGCTTCCTTCATGTTTTTCATGTGTTTCTCCCAATTCAATGCTCAGCTCTTCATGATCCAAGAGCATTTTTTTGGTTCTACATCCATGGGTCACTTTCTGGCTTAGCACTTCACACCTGTCTGCTTAAATAGAAGTGACTGGGGAGAAACAGACATGAAGAGGTTAATTATCAGTAGTGATGAAAGCTCTTCTGCCATAAGAAATCCCTTCCTGTTTTAACAATCTATCCAATCTATCCAGCTAACACAAGCCCCTTCCTCTCATCTCAGTTGTTTCACCAACCTGCCTCTTGTTTTATCGTTTTTCACGCTGTAGTGATTATCATTTCGTCCTACGTTTGCTATGATGATATATATTGGGGATGGATAAAAATTACGAAGTTGTTCTGAGTGTCTTTATAATGTCTTCTTTCCATATCAAGAGGAACATATGGCTGACCCAAGGTCTAGTGGTCAAGGGAACCAGATCCCCTATGGCCAACCTAGCAGTTTGAATTCCAGCTCCAGCAGCCTGCAAAACATGCCAGGCAGGTGTGTGTGCATGATCCACATTCCAAAAGGAGAGAGAACTGGAAGAGAAGATTGTGGCTTAAGCACAGCCCATTGGACTGTGCTATCTCTCTCCCTCTCTCTCTCTCTGGCAAGCACACATACCCTCTGACAAAGTGATTAAAAAAAAATAAAAGGAAGACAATAACAAAAAGGGCAAGTGATCAAGTAAATCTAATAGGATAGGCTGTGGAATAAAAGTGAAATATTTATTTCCTTGTGTCGCTAGACAGTACCTTCTTCATCGTCTATGCTGCACTGTCCTGTCCCTGAACTACGCTATGTGGAAAACACTCTGGGCAAGGGCTCTCAAGATCCTTCTTAAATTCAGTGAAAGACCCTTCATTGCCTAAGACTCAGTTTCCTTCTCCACCCAATAGAGAGCCTAAGTTGCTTTTATAACAGGGTTTTCATTCAAGTCATGTATCACAAATGTGTTCTATAAATTACAATGGAAGGCAATATATGAAAAAAATTGTCAGTTCACTAGTTAAATCAGGTAAATAACTCCCTGGTGGGGGAAAAACACACACACACACACACACACACACACACACACACACACACACAAAATGCTCAAATACAAAGCACTAAACAAATACTAAGTGCTCTTGGTAAAGAAATATTGCTTGCATTAGCCAAATCTGTTTGTCCAATTCCCTTGATTCCTTTTCTTGTTTCTCTGTAACTCTAATTGCAAATGGAATGACATTCCTCAGTGAAGGCACCGCCACATTAACATATCGATCAGGGGATGGTTTTTCCAGAGCCTGTATGGAAATGTGCATTCTCAAAGAGCCTTTTATGTGAGGGGCATTAAATAAATAATTATGAACGTCCATCTTTGCCATTTTCCACCTCCCTCTGCTGAAATAAGAAATCAGTCTGTGGTTCGGGTCTGACAGCTTTTGATCTTAAGCATCGCTGTTGACAAAAGATCGGGCTCTGCTAATTGACTGTCAAAACACATAAAGGTATTCAAGAAATTTGCCTTGAAACCTCTTTAATACTGTGACCCATCGTTAAAATAAATTTCAGCATGCATCCCAAACATATGTATTTTTATAACTGATAAATGTATTATTTTATTCATATATTATACACTTTAAAAATGCAAAAAGTTAAAAGGAAAAAATAAAATACAGTCTCTTAATATTTTCCTCCAACACCTCAACAAATAGTCTCGTTCACTTTTGTGTACTCTAAAAACCCCACAGTTAAGACCAAAGTGTGGGGCCAGCAGATGGCATAGAAGTTATGTCGCTGGATTCCCATGGCCAGCCACGGTTCAAGTCCTGGATTTGGTGGCGTGAATCTCAAGCAACCACGGTTCAAGTCCCGGATTTGGTGGCTTGAGATTCACTCCGGGCACATGTGCGCACTTGCCCAAGAACCCTGGAAGAGAATGGAGGAAAAGAGATTGCACTGTTACCATCCTCCCTGAGGGTGTCTCTGTCTCTGTCTGTCTCTGTCTCTGTCTCTCTCTCTCTGGTGAGTGGAAACACCCTAATGTAAAAAAAACTCTTTTTTTAAAAAAAAAGACCATAGTACTATCAGAATATGCAGTGTTAACAGTTGTGAGCAAAATCTGTGCCCTATCCTGTCTCAAATAATAACTATGTTTCATGCTGTACGGTTATGCTAATAGAACTCATCAAGAAATCGATCTGTTCACCATAGTACACATTTGTTTATTACCCATTGGAGCACTGGAGCATTGTCTGACGTCCAAATTTTTCAGTGGGCATTGATTGGGCTGAAGCATCTGGTGACTTATTGGGCTCACTCAGATGAAATAGTCAACCTCATATGCCCTCTTTCTTTACAAGTTTCTGTGCTTTGGAGGTAGAAAATACTGCAGTTTGGTTTAAAATACTTCAAACTATTTGCCTCCAAATATTTCCACTAGCAGGAGAAGGGAAATACATGTCCCAGAGACTAAGAATGTACCCTGAGAGGTAATGCTGGCAAATTCCTAGACACATACAAATCCATTCTGAAGCCAGTAGTAAGCACTTACTGAATATAATTTTATAAACTGTACAATCCCTATGAAGTTTCAACTTTAATTTTGTATATTCTTCTTTCTTTAGCAATATTTCACTTTCATTCAAAAATAATGTCTTTGTTTCATGGACACCAACTAAATGAACGCCTTCAGGGAGACGGTCCATGTTTATGCTGCTGCCGTGGATAATCCCATTATAGCAGGGTTTTGCTCACACCACGATAGCAACTCAAGAGTCGGGGATGAGGACTGGACCAGGAGGCAAGGATCTGGCTGAGTCCCCATTATCCTGCTCTCTGTCTACCTATGGGGCTTTGGCAAGTCACTTACCTTTTCATCATCTCATCTAATGTTACCAAGAGGCCATTCATATCTGCCACCAATCTTCCTCTTCGTAGGCCACCTCAAAGATCTCATCTTGGGGGCCAGCAGGTGGCATAAATGTTATGTCACTGGACTCCCAAATGGTTGACTGCTGTTCAAGTCCTGAACCTGGTGGCTTCAAACTCACGCTGGCTGCATGTGCGTGCGTACCCAAGATCCTAGGAGGAGAATGAAGGAGAAGGGACTGTGGTGTGTACATCTCCCCTGGGGGAGATTTCCTGCTTTCTTTTTTTCTGTCTCTTTCTGTCTCTCTGGTGAGCACATGCACCCTATAGTGAAAATCTTTCAAAAAGTTAAAAAAAAAGGGAACCAGCAGTTAGTGTAATGGCTATGTCGCTGGACTCCCACGTAGTCGACCGCGGTTCGCGTCCCGGACCCGGTGGCTTAAAACTCACGCCGGGCGCGTGTGCGTGCGTGCCCAAGATCCCGAGAGGAGAATGGAGGAGAAGGGATTGCAGCGTGACCATCCCCCCTGGGGGGTGATTTCTCGCTTTCTGTCTCTATGTCTCTCTCTGTCTGTCTGGTGAGCACATGAACCCTATAGTGAAAACCTCTCCCAAAAAAAAAAAAAAAAAAAAAAGGAAAGAAAAACTAATCTTGTTAACCCAGCGCCTTTGCAACCATCAAACGACATTTTAAAGACGCAGAAACTGAAGGTAGAAAGGGTTGAGCACTCACCAAACTCACAGAGCAAGTATTTCCAGACATTAGAAATAATGGTTTGATCAGAAGTGGAAAATTCCTTCACAAAAGATATTAATTTTCGATATATCAAGAATTGAAGCCTGTGACTCAAGGACAAGTCCACTTCCCTTCCCAGAGTCCGTACACATAGGTGCTGAAAGCATGCTGGTCTAAATCAACTGAATGATTCTATTGAGGAATGGTTTAGAAGAAACTGTTGATAACATTCTTATTACTGCTGCTTTAAGCCTAATACCTTAGCCAGATTATTTTTTCTGATGGTTTTGTCTGTGTGGGTATTTTTCAGCACTGCCTGTGATTATGAAACATTTAACTCAAACTCCATCTGTTGATATACGTGACACTTAGTATGTAGTTCTCAAAAGTACTGCATTGCACTTGAGTTCAGACTTCTCGTTATTGATAGCTTTAAACAGCTAAAATCCTCGGAAACGTCACACTCCATTTGTATTTTGAGTTTGACTCCCTGCTGCCTCTTCAACCTCCCAATCTCATAGCCCTCTTTCCACATCCTTAGTCCACTATTTGCCTGTTTTACTCCCCCACAAGCACCCATACATGCTCAAATCTTACCCTTCTTCAAGAAAACAAGACGCTAGTATCACATGCATTACTTCAATCATCATCAACACCGTAATAAATACCAAGTTCTACTCTCTAGCCAGATCCAAGTGTATAAAATACCTCCTAGATAGCCTCTCTTACTACAGAGTGGTGGAGTCTCTTTGTTCCACCTAGACCCCTTCTTTGGGGATAGCCTACCCATCCCACTGTCCTCTCGTTGCTTAGACTACTGGCTGCTGATGACAGCTGTGTTCCTTACTGGAAATTGTCTCCTCTGACACCAAGACCATCCTCTGACACCAAGACCATCCTAGGCTATGCTCCCTCCCTGCCAGAAACCCACAGCAAAATATTGGATAAAGTGGGGATAATATGGCTCTCTTGTCTCAAATTCCAGTGCTCTGAAGTGCCACCCAGAGCTCTGGCTGACATCTCAGTTACAACTGCACTTCAGTTGGCTTTTCTTCTCCTCAATTTCTCCCTCACTTTCTTATAGGATTATCTCCTTGAGAACTCCCCAACAAATCTTCTATGTGCGATGTTCCCTCTCCAGGTCTGTTTCAGGGAACCACAATCAACACCACAAGAAAACTAATCATCCTCCCTTTTCCTTCTCTTTTCTCCACCAATATTTATTATTTTGGTAAATGGCACCATCCTCTCTGTTGCTCAAGTTAGATGTCTGGGAGTCATCCTTGACTTCTACCATATCGGTCACCCACCGGGTCTTATCAGTTCTATTTCCTAAACATTTTACAGATTAACCATCTTTCTCCATTTTTATTCCTCAGTTCAGGAACACATCTTCCTTCCTAAGAATATTGCAATGTATCCCAGCCAGTAAACCAGGGCTATGTGTTGATTACCTACCTTATTGTTGGGATGGCTCCATGGGGGTCTGATGAAGCCAGGGCATATGACTCATTGTCTTTATTCAAGAATAACTACACTCAGTATTCCAAATTAAGACCAGTGCCCTGCAATGTGGCATACAATATTATCATTTCCTACGTGCAACGTGCTGTGAGAAAAGCTGGACATTGTGCCATTGGTCCTGTTTGCCCACCCTGCCATGTGTCTCCACTCTGCTATGCGAGTGGCAATGCCCTTCACTTCATGTCTTTCTGTTTCCCAGTTCTACCTGAGGCTGGTGCACAGTAGCCCCTAACCAAACATTTGTTGGATGAACCAATAAATAACTCAACCAATCCTCCAAAAGAAGGAATAAATCAAAGGCAAGAATTAAAGGAAGGAAGTTAAAAATTAAAAGAAAATGTGAAAGGATAGAAAACCAGTTTCTCATCCTTCCAAGGATCTTATGTCTGGTGTTGAACTGATTTCCATGACGAAAGACTTGTTTTTGAAAGTAAGAATATTGGCAACGTTCTGGAGAACAAGATTTTAAATTATACTCACATTTTCTCATTTTGTGTCTTTTACTTTGTAATCGCAAAAAGGGTTTATCATAGTAGTTTCTGCAGAGAAATAGTGTACCCACCAGAGAGAAATCAATAAATACTAATTAGTGATAATAATTAAAGAGGACTAAGAGGGTGGACAGAACTAGAATGACTAAGTAGGTTTCATCTGAGCGAATAGTTGCCTGAAATGGAGGTTTTATACTGCTGGTCATGCCTGTTGCACTAATTCTTTTCTACTGTGGAAAAACACCAGCCAGTAAGTAGAAAAGCAGATGTTCATATCCTAGCTCAGTCATGTCCTAGCAGCGTGACTTTGAGGAGGCACTTGACCTCTTTGAACTTGCATATCTCTGTGAGAAGGAAGGATTGAACTAGATAATGCTCATGTCCACTTCTAGCTCTGAAGTTCTATGCTATTCTGTACTCTGTTATTTTTAGCTCTCTCGATGTCTGTCAAACCAGTGCTTTCTGCAAACTGGAAAATTAATTCAAACTGGTTAGTGTTGTATTAGAGTCAGCTAAAAATAAACTTTAAAGCAAGGACCAGGAAATGGCTCTGTGGAAACAATGCCTGTCAGCAAGCTAGGAGCTTTCTTACAGGAACCATTTGCAGCCTTATTCTTCTTTACCATGTAAGCATGTGCTCAAAACAGGACAGTGATAACAAGTAGACACATTTACTTATTTATTAATCTGACGTATTGAGGAGAAGGCAGAAGACAAAACATGGAAATTTGGGCAACTGCTGGACTGCTAGAGATTAAACAGAAGGGAAGTCTGAGAGAAATTGGATTAGAAATGAAACTCTAAGGGACCAGCAGATGTTGTAATGGTTATGTCACTGGACTCCCACATAGTCAACTGTGGTTCAAGTCTCAGACTTGGCAACTTGAAACTCATCCCAGGCACATGTGCATGTGTGCCCAAGATCCAGAGAGGAGAATGAAGGAGAAGGGATTGCAACATGGCCACTCACCCCCCTTGGGAGTGGTTTCTTGCTTTCTGTCTCTGTCTCTGCGGAAAGTGCACAAACCCTATAGCAAAAATTTGTCTTAAAAAAAAAGAAAGAAAGAAAAGAAATAGAAATCCAATGGTTACTGCAAGCACTAATTGAGCTATGCAATAATTTTTCTCTGTCTTCCACCACCCCACTTCAACTAAGAGAAAAAAAAACAACTATATGATGAGGTAAGGAGAGCAAGTTTGCCGTCCCACAAGTATAGGGTCCCACAATTTCCTGGATCTACTAAATCACTTTAACCATTTTTAAACTCTAGTCTGGTAATCATTGTTCAGTTAGATTTCAGGAGTGAGACCATCAATGCTAAGTTCTTTTTTTTTTTTTTTTTTCTTGTTTAAAAAAAAAAAAAGGAGCATTCAGTCCGAGCTTTGATCTCATGAGCTCATATATTTTCCATTGCTTTGAGGAGGTTGGAATACAGAAGAGAACCACCTGAATAAGAAGTTGAAGTTGGGCCATTTGGAATATTTGGCTATCCAGCACATTTCCTGAGGCATTTCAGGTTAGGAAGCACAGTATGAGTTAGAGATCAAGAGAAATGTAGCCAAAAAATATAACACAACATATGTTGTCCTAACAAGGTAAATAAAACCATTAACTCCTGGAATTCTCCCCTGTGACCAGATCCACTAAGAGAAGCCAAAGGGCTCTTTGAACAATTCTGAACAGCTTTGATGCTGAAAGTGTAAGGAAAAAAAATCTTTGTTCTTTAAGAATAGAAGATTCCTGGTCCTCCTTTGCAGAGGGTGTTCACTCTTAGCTGTGTCTGCACCAGAGTGGGCTCTCTGGTACAAGAACAGGGTGAGTCATCTCCTGAAAAGCTGTTTTTCTGCCTGGTTTCTCGATATTCCTTGGAACTCTGTTGCTAGGAACATTTGTTTACTATCTAGGAAAGTCTGCTTTCCAGTTGGCTAGGCTGCAGGTGAGTTTTCATTGAAAAGTCCTTTAATTCTCAGTCTTTCTCCGTTTTGCTCAGTAACACTTTTCAAAGTGCCAAGGACATCTAATAAGAGGAGCTATCATTAAATGACTTACTATGAGACAGATCTTATGTCCAGTGTTTTGTATGTAAACAACTTTCCATTCAATCTCTATCAGGGTCCTACCTAAATGGTACATACATACTATTGCCAACCACAACCAAGACAGGAGGAAGCAAGGCAGGCCCTCACATACATTGAACTACATGCTTGTAGGGCATAAAAATAATCCCTCTCAGATAGCCATGACCAAACCATTCTTCATTTGACCCTGATAAAATGGAGTTAGAGGTAAAAGGTATAGCCAAAGATCACTGGAAACAAGAGTGGTGCGTGTCTTAAGGTTGAAAGAGAAAAGTAGGCCCCACATATGGAATTCAAATGTAAATAGCATATTATATATATAAAATGACTTGTTTTATTTATATCGTATCAGACTTAGACATGCTTGATAGATGAGGGGGGGTCTTTGAAAAATTCATGGGAAACACATATTATAAAAAACTATGCATGAATTTCAAAAGCTATTTTGCACCAAAATAAACTCATACTTTACTTACTTTTTCCACAAATTTTTAGAAGTCTTCTCATCTAGGTTTTTAACAGGATAGGGAGAATTTGTAGTAAAATAAGAATGTTACAGTTTAAACAAAAGTAAATAAAAGAAAGCTAAGGAATAGGGTTATTTCACCTTTAGATCTTCATTTCACCAGATCTAGAAAGCACATATTACTCCTAGCCCTCCCCACTTCAGTCGACATTTGTGAGAAGTACAGGAAGTGGTAACACTGAAAGAAGTTAAGAAGGCAATGTCCTCTAACTACAAGCTGTTATTGCTACTGTTACTCTGATTCGGTTATTGTTTGTTACTATTGTTTTAATTCAGTTTGTCTTCATTTCCCTAAGACTCTCTGAATGTAAACTTAAAAATAATCACCCTAGCAAATTCTGAAGAACCTCCCAGATTTTTCTCAAAAAAATGCAGATTTTGCTCCTTAGTCATAATATAAAAATCCTTTGAGAAGCAACTTGAAAGAAATAAGAAATGAGGTTGGAGAGGCCAGATGTAGTATGATGGTTAAAGCATTGGACTCCCATGTGGCCAACTGTAGTTCGAGTCCCAGACATAGTGGCTTAAAAATCATACTGGGTGTATGAGTAAGTGCCCAAAATCCCAGGAGGAGATTGGAGGAGAAGGGAATAAGAGACTGTGGTGTTGCCATTACCCCAGGAAGTGCTATCTCCCTTTCCCTCTCACTGTCTCTGACTGGCAAGTACATACATCCTATGGCAGAAACCTAAAAAATAAAAACTAAAAACAAAAGAAATTAGTTTGAAAAAGCAAAATTCAATACAGACCCGATATTCATACTAAATTTGAGTTCGATTTGAGACAATGACCCCATGCCCCTTCAAAATACCACAGTGAGACTCTCCCATACCATGTTGCCCAAGGCACTGGGACAACCTTTGGGGAAAAGTCAAGATCAGAGATCTCCTCTCCAAAATTTCTCAAAACAATAGATAATGATTTAAAAGAAACACTGAATTTATCCACTAAAATACAAGCAGAATAAACCCGAGAGTTATTTCTGACATAAATTATGTAACATCCAACTTCTCTGTTTTTATTTTTTTTGTTACAGATCATTAAATTTTTCACTTCTCACCAAACCTACCCCAATGAAAACTATCCATCAACAGAACTTGTAGGAAGTAACAGGATTCTGTTATGAAATACCAACAAGAAGGTACTTTTTTTTTTTTTTTTTCCTGGCATGTTTGTGTTTCACATTTGCTAAGAACTCAATTTGTATCATAAACATATGGCCTTTGGAGAGTTGGTAAAGAGAACTGTTTTAACTAAACACGATTAATTCTGTCAAGTAGTGCTCTCCTATATATTTATAAAGAGACACCTACCACTTACACCAATAGAAATTTGACACCTTTTTGCCTTTTCTCTTACACCCCTGTCTCTTTTTCACGTACCGATTCTGAAACATAGTACCACTGGCAGGCAAAATGTGACTCAGATTTCACTTTCATCACAAAACCTTCCCACGTTTACACTTGGAAGTGCCACCTGACATGCTGTCACACAATTTAAATATAATTTTCCTTTTCTTTGCTATAAAATTTTTGAAGTGTTTTAAATCATTTAGGTTTGGTACTTCTTGGGTACTAAGTACCTCACTGGACATAAGATGGGCTACGATTGCTGGTGACTATGATTCAAGCTCAGGGATGATTACCAAGTGGGAAAAGCTAACCCACAAATCGTTTTCAAATGTAATCCAATTTTTGAGAGTATAGGATCGAATAATACATAAAATCGATACCATATTATATTTGTAGACATTTAATTAAACATCGAGTAAAGATTTTGCAGATTTCATCCTGCATTTAGTAGCCACTGATCTATATTTTTCTTTCTAAGCTCTGTGTCTACTCTTCTGGGGTCTTGTCGGTAGTTCATCTGACTTTTATTATTATGTATTTAGTCATGAATTACTATAAAACATGCATTTTCAGTGGGGAAAATATCACACCTATGGGGATAAAAGTTGGTTCTTGGGAATGAAAAAGCTTATTCTAATTCAGCATGAAGTATATATATATATATATATACATATATATATATATATATATATATATATGTACATATATATATATATATTTATAAATGTAGAATAAAATTTTCCTGAGGTGAGAGGGTGATTAGAAAAAAAAAAAAAGTCTCCAAAATCTCCTTAGGGTAGCAATAATTTAAAAAAAAATGGCTGAGAAATACTGTTTTGGATTGTTTTCATATGCTTTTTACCCATTTGATTTCCCCAATGAAGTTGAAGCTATTTAAAAGCAGGAACGGTATCATGTATGTACCTCTCCTGCATGTTTACACCAGCTGCTCAGAGGTCCCGACATTTTTTGTTTACCACACTCCTGGGAATACACTTAGTCTAATTCTATGCAACTTTGAATTATGCAAATTTGAAAGAATGTCATAATAAATACGCTGGGTTCAAAATTTGAAATAATGCAAATTCCTTCTAACTAAAAATTTGGCAAGAATGACATGGTTTCAAAGTTGGCGAGCCCAGAGAATTGTTCATTATATTTACTGCCAGGTGGTAGCATGATAGGCCTAGAAATTCCTTCTACCTTTTGTAAAGAAAAGATTGTGTGACGTCTCTTTCACCACCTCTCTCCAACAAAATGAACTGTCATATACTGGAATCTGCTGAAGCATATATATGCCTCTCCAGATAGATAGATAGATAGATAGAGATAGAGGCATATATATATATATATATATATATATATATATATATATATATACATACATACATAGAAGAATACAGTGGATTATATTTTGGTCATTAAATTATTATGCCTATCTATGTTTATTGCCTGTGATCAAAGACAGGGACATCACCATGGCAGGGCTGTCACATGGAATACTGACTGGAATAGACTTTGTAACACATCGAGCATGGGGAACAATCAGTTGAAGTAGGCGCCAAGAGGCACACCTTAACACTGTCAGAGCTTTTGGCACCTGGCTTAATGCCTAGCACCTAGTAGGCATAAAAATCAATCACTTGTTAAATGGCTGTGAAACGTGGTCAGAGCATTACGGTAACACTAATAGCTGAAAAGCAACCAAGCACCTATGGTGATGACAGGATAAGTCCCCATTTGTTATAGACACACATTTACAACTTCATTGAAACTTGAGGGCAAACCTGTGAAGGGCTCCCAGAGTGCCCTTCAACAACCACAACAGTAAGACATGACACAGCGCTGAGAACGAAGTGAGAAGATCTCAGTTCAGGGTTCTCTTCCACTCATGAACACAAGCTATCGGCAACTTGCTGATGTCACTGACCTTGATTTCCTTGTTAATGAACTAATGGTATTAAAGAAGTGATCTCACAAGCCAACATCCCAACTGAAGAATTGTGTAGGTTTTGAGCTCGATCCAAGTTTATCAACAGTTTCTCATCATCTGTCCTGAGTTTGAATTGTTAGCCTATTTCTGAGCCTAATAGTCGCCATCAAGGAAAGTTCTGCCACAGTTTTCAAATAGCTACCTCTGAACTTTGCGAGGTGAGCATAGATGTGCAGGAATCTTCCACTCAAATCAGGACATGGCTGCCAAAGCTAGCCTTATTTCCACAATATTTTGATCCTAGATCTACTTTAAAAATTCTGTCTTGGGGGCAGCAGATAGAATGGTGGTTAGGGTGCTAGATTCCTACAGACATGGGTGTCTAGGGTGTGAGTCTCAGACCTGGTGGCTTGAAAATCACAGCGGGCGCTTTTGCGTGCCTGCCCAAAATCCCGAGAGGAAAATGGATGAGAAGGGATTGTGGCAGGAGGTAATGTCTCACTTTCTATTTCTCTCTCCATCTCTGTCTTTCTCTGGAGAGTGCACAGACCTTATAGCAAAACCCTAAAAAAAAAAAAAAATCCTGTTAACTAGTAATCCAATATAATGAGTATAAATTTTGCTTCACGTGGTTTAAAGAAGGGGATCAAAATTTCCTGACTTTCAAGGTCCTTGGAATTAAGAAACAGTAGCTAGAAATGTAAGATAATTAAATAACAAGAAGAGGTCACATGTATAAAAGTTTTAAATTAAATGTGCCCAGAGACAAAGATAAAAGGAATAGATAATGGTGTTATGAATGGAGACTGGGAAGAGGCTGATGTTAAATGAAATTCTCAAGAGATATTCATCAAGGAGGAATTCCATTGGAATGATAAGATTGTGGATTATAAGGGGCCTTAAGGGTCACTTAACCATTCTCCATAACATTTCATTCCCCTGCACCATTCAACTGTTAGATAAATGTTCTTATCGATAAAGAAGCCAACCCATCAACACCCACTAGATAGCCCATTATTTTTTCAATCAACTCTTAATAATACAAAGTTTACCTCAGGTTAACCTAAAGCTGACTTTTCTTCATGTTCTTCTAATCTTCTGCTCCACATTTTGCTCTCAAGAGTCCCAAAGATTAAGTGGAATCTCCATTCTAGATGAAATCTCTGATGTCATTTATAGGCAGGATAACCCCCCAACCCATCCTGGGTGGTCATTCTTTCTACCATTTCTTTTGACAAAATTTTCTATTCTGTACAATCACATCTCCCCTCAAGATTCTTATCCATGCTCAAAAGGTAGTCCTCTCTCCTCAATCTCCATGGTTTGAATAGCCCCAAATCAAATAGCCCAGGAGTAGAAAACACTACCAGAAATCACAACAAAAAGAAAGAGAACATTGAAAACCTATTTACCACATCACTTCTGTAGACAAATATCACAATGAAATAGTAGAAAAAGAATCCAAGATACAAAGTATAGATTCAGACATGGAAGTGTTTTTGGAGGGAGAATTGTTAGTAAGTTATCTTTCTAAAGACATAAATGTCAAGAACAAGAGGGGGATAAAAGGAATAAAATTAGGAAATGGGGATAGGGAAAAAATAAATGAAAAAGACAAGGCTATTATAAATTTTTTAAAATGTCAGGAAGAGAATTGGGAAAAAAGAACCTAGGACAGATGGGTACTTATTAGAAAGAAAGGAAGATAAGAGACGAAAAGAACGAGGAAAGAGAAAAGATGGAAGAGGGAGTGAAAAAGGCAGGCTCGCCAAGACTAAGATAAATTGGCTATCACACTGGCTTCCAAAGAAAATTAGTGTGAACAAAATGAAGGCCATGTAATGAGAGAAAAATATATTCCACACAACAATCTGGCTTCCAAGTTGTGCTTAAAATACAGCTACAAAAACCATGTGAATTGGAACAAAATGACTTACTGTGTGGTTACTGTGCACTGAGCAGGCTGTGCTGCTTCAGCCTGGCACTGTTTGAAGAAACTAGTCCTGGTGCCATTTGGACAGAACCCAAGGTGTTCATGCCCCAATAGGAAGCACAAATCATTAAAAGAAAAATGTTGAAAGCAGTTTCCATGTTGGTGTGTTATTTCTCAGTGCTACTGCCAACACAGGAAATTCTCTGAAGGTGAACAAAAGCTAATGAAGCACTGCAGTAAACACTGGGAGTACTTGCTCATGCATCCACCCTTTCTCAAGTTGCCCTAGTCTCTTTCATCCCTCTACAGCTCACTCTGCAGAGATGACATGCTTGAGCACATCTGGGATTTCACCATCTCTTTCATAAAGGTATGCTTAAGAGCCCTCAAATCATATATTAATTATGAAATTCCAGAAATGAAGGATGTCTCAGTCCCCCCTAAGCTGAGAATGAGTGAGTGGCCACTGGCCATACTTTCCATTTACATCTAAGTCATGGAGAGGAAAGGCACTTGGAAAGAGGAAGATTTTATGCACCAAATCCTTGTACCAGAGACAGTGAGCAAGATGACAATCACCTTTCCAGCCTCTCACATTGACTGCAAGTGAAGTAGAAAAGGCTATTCTCACAGGAGACTCCCCAGAGCAGGTATATTCCAGGTAACAAGATGTAACACTGATGGGAGTGTAGGGCCATCCTATGTGTTCATGCTACATAGCTCCAATCTAACCTCTTGAACACTTTTAGAGTTGCAGGAGACATGACTTTTATAACATATGGTGTTTTCTGGTGGGTGCTAGAGCCATGGAGGAGAGAGGTACCAATAAAAGTGTTTAAAAACAGAGAATATTAAAACAGAGTGGGGTACCAGGAGCAAGAGAAGTAGGATACGGTGGTGACACCGGTTAGACACAGCTGAGGGAGAAGCCGCTCACGTGCTTTCAGGAATCTCTAAGAAAGACTTCCCTATAGGTAGGATGCTGGACAAAAACGAGTATGAGCAGGAATCAGAGTGTCTGAAATAAAAATACCATTGTGAATTTATGTTGAGTAATCCCAAATATTATACATTAATATGGGCTATGGTCTTTCAGAAAAATGGCAACATTGGGACCAGCAGTTGGTGTAATGGCTATGTCACTGACTCCCATGTAGTCGACCACGGTTCGTCTCCCGGACCTGGTAGCTTAAACTCACGTTGGGCACATGTGCGTGCATGCCCAAGATCCCAAGAGGAGAATGGAGAAGAAGGAGTTGCGTAGTGGCCATCCCCCCTGGGGGGTAATTTTTTGCTTTCTGTCTCTCTGCCTCTCTCTGTCTTTCTGGTGAGCGCATGCGCCCTATAGCAAAAACCTCTCCAAAAAAGGAACATCATGTTTGTAATCATACGGGTAATTATATATAATGCATTGCTATTCAGCCAACATTCACCCTACTCACCTTTGAAATAAAAGCGACTAAAGTCTGCTCTGTGATGGAACAAGCAGATAAATACCAAATGAGGCCCTGAAATCATCCTCTCACAATTCTCATGCGGAAGATGTACAGTTCCCCTTTCTGAGCAATGAAGTCCAAATATTTAGGCAGTGATTACAAAACCATTGAGGAAACAGAAAAACGAATGAATCATAGGGTTGAGGGATATCTTCCATTTTAACGGTGCATTTCTCTAAAATTGGGACTATTTTGTATACATAATTCATTTTCTCTTCTCCTTGTGTTATTATCAAATGACAGATTACTTACCATTTATTTCTTTCTTTTCCTCAAGGAGAGAAAATAATTTTATCAAGAGGCAAAAGTGCACTCGGTCTTTTAGCCAGTTCTCCCGCACTAACTCACTCAGATTTGTCATCCTAGTGTTGTGCTTTTTCATGGCCCTTTGTGGATATTTTTTATTATCAGGATTGACATGATGTGCAACCACCAAGCTACTACCTTGACTAAAAATCCCTGGGCTGGGATCTCTAATGACCTTCTTGGGACCAAAGCCCAGGACTGGCTTTGTGCCCCAATTCTGCTTGTCTGTCATCTCACTTCTTGCTACTGAATTTCTTAAACTGCTTAAGAAAAAAAAAAAAAAAAAAAAAAGGAAGAAAAAAAGAAGAAGCTAAACTAAACTAAAATCTGCCCCTAGAATCCTCCATCTTATTATTGACCTTTTTTTTTAAATGAAGGAGATAGAATTTTTTGCATTTTTCTCTCAACTGATTTTAAATTTCCTTACTGAATAGAGAAACATCTTTTTAAATTTTATTTTCTCAATTAGACAGAATCTCAACCTCTGAAAGGGTAAAAGGGACACCATGTTAGCACAGGATATTGGGAGGAGACCAGGCAGTAGTGAAGGCAGAGCCAGACCACCACCTACAAACATTTCTCTTCCTCACCCAACTATGCACCTCTGTACCTCCCAGAGAATAATATCTGAAAATTCCTAATTTATAATAAAATACAACTTCCTGTCAAAGAATAGGTGAAACCTGCTGTAAATATGACTGTCCCTTATCATTTGTTGTCAGAGAATTAAAACATATTGTGACTTAATCCCATCGAAATTCTTTTTTTAGGAATAATTTGTAAATTATACAGTTTTATCTTAAATTCCCGTTTAGAAAACCCTAGACTCGTTAAAATTGAGGAAATCTGGCCTTCCTCTGTTAAGCTGTTTAGAGATTTCTATGTGCCCAACACCGGTAAGAACTTTAATATTTTCAGCTAAGGTCTACTACAAAAGATTTATGACAAAGTTCAGGTATTTCTCACTTTGTTAAAGGCTTAGAGAAACCTGGAAGAACTATGCAATGATTTGCAGAAGCTGAAGAGTTTGTGATCTCTCTAAAGGAAACAATCATTTCATGTCCTTGGAAGCAATTTCTATTATTTATTCATCCTAGTCTAAAATACTCTATAATCTCTGCTTTGGTTCATATAATCTTATTTTTCAAATGCATTCCATCCTAAAAGTGGCATTCTGGTGATCTGCAGACAGATACTTAACCACCAGATAAAATTCTTCGTAAATAACATGAGAATGTTCTCTGCATAAAGGCATTGTGGAATAGCAAGTGAATAAAGGAGAAAATGATGGTTATTTATAGAGATATTTACAACATTGTTCCATCAGGACCCCACTTACCATAAAGTATTAAAGAGGATCCCTTTGGAAAATGCATACTTTCTATTTTCTGAATGTGTACTAAGCAAAACAACTGTTTTAAAGGTTTATTGAAATAAAATAGCTGTGGGTATTACTGGCACTTAATGATTCACAGGCTCAAACGAGACTTCCTTTTAGATAAGGGAGAAGAAAGATATACTCTGCTCCCTGAAAGCATTCTGCAGGGGACCTGTCTGGAGCACTGTAGGAGTGCATACCCTCTCAGTACCTAAACTGACCAGATGACTAGCCTTGGGTTAATCAATGATTTTTAAAAATGAAGTCATCCTTTTCGTGTTCTTCCTAAATGAAAAAACCACTAATGATTTGTCATCAGTAGGGAAGGTGTCCTATTATATGATATGTTTAGAAAATAAGTTATCTATCCATTCCTTCTTTTATTTCACAAGTATTAATTGAGCATTTATAGTGGCACAAAGTAGATTATACCTTTTGAAGTCTGTAGACTGAGGGTTGCCACCTTGCAAAGCAGACAGACACTTACAAGGTGATCAGTTTAGTGAATTTGTTATGGTTTGTGGCCCGGCCCTCAGCCAGAAATGATATGCCACGTCATTCCTAGATTTATCTGCTCTTATTGATGCTGGGTTATAGAAATAATGCTCACAAGAACTTTATGCACAAGCCACTGAAAAAAATAATGGCAGTGTGGATCATGGATTTGAAAAGTATATTTCAATGAGTATGTTCTTCAGAATTATCTGGAAATAGGTTCAAAATCTCACTGTCACTTGTCTGATTTTGCGCAAGTCAGCCTAACTCTTAGCGCCTCAATGTCCCCATCTGTCAAATGGCGATCAGAACCGACTCAACAAAGTCATGGCCATCAGTGAAAGAACCTCTAGACAGTATGTGTCTGTCATTAATTGAGTAAACAAACATGAGCTCCCACTATGCTCAGGCATCACACTAAGTACTGGAGACATAGCAGTGAATGAATACAGTGTTGGGATTTTTAGGCAACAGGAATGGAATTCATACTGTGTTGGTACATGGGAGAGCTAGCTCCATGTTTCATGTACCAAACTCAATATACATCTCCCAAAAGTTAATCCTAGATAATAATTACTAAACTTTCACCTGCTAGGAAAAAGGGTTAACTTTCAGATCCCTATCTGGTTCTCCCCTGAATATGATTTTTGCAGTTGTGTTCTTTCATCCATTTAGTGTTTTTGGCATATGTGCCAAGTTAGCTAAACTGAAACTATGCTCCCCAGAGTTCTGTCTGCAGCATGGGCTACATGGGACAGTTTGCTGGAGAGCTGGAAGACGAAAGTGAAATAGTTGCCATCTTCTTTATGTGCTTGGGAAGTAGGTGCAAGACACTGTTGGGATGCATGTATGACCTACTGGATGAAGGGTATCAGCTTCTTCTGCAGATCATTCCTCGCATGGCAGTTGAAAGCTTACAAGCAGTTAGAGACACGACATGGGCCCCATCTCTCTGTGTGGATTCTGACCATCCTCAGAGGGTCCAGTTTGTTCCTGCTGTTCCCACTTCATAGCTATCCTTTCCTAATGCCACTCAGCTAAGCCCAGACTCTAGAATAAAAACACCAAAGCAATAGCCTCCATTTTGCTATTAAACCAGTCCCTCATAAATGACTGCATAAATCCTACGTACTTCTAAATGTTTTCTCCTTCTCTGATTGAACCCTGGCTGGTACAGTGTTAATTTCAAAACTTGTTTCTTTAAGGCAGTTGCCCTCCTTTCAAAGTTTTTGGGAAAAATTGATGAAGTGAAGAGACACTGTGAAAAATCTGTTATCTTTTTTCCTTTCCTGTTTTTTTGGGGAGGGGTGTTTTTGAGATATAATTTATATACTATAAAATTTAGTGTAAAATTCAGTGGTTTGAATATATTCAGAAAGTGTCCAACCATCATCACAACCTATCTGCAGACCATTTTCATCAACCCCCCCAAAATTCCTGCACCCACTAGAACTGACTCTCTACTCTCCTCAGTCAATGGCTCCCACCAATCTGTTGTCTGCCTCTATAGATTTGCCTCTTCAGGATATATCTATAAATAAAATAGGACAGTATGTGACCTTTTGTGTCTGGTTTCAAAGTTCATTGTTGTGGTAGCATGTATCAGTACTTTGTTTCTTTTTTTTATAACTGAATTCCATCATATGGATAGCCCAAATTTTGTTTATCCACTTATCAGATGATGGACATTTGAATTGTTCCAATTTTTGGCTGAATAATGCTGCTATGGACATTCATAGTTTTTGTTTAACCATTTGTTTCAATCCTCTTGAGTATATATTGAGGGGTGAAATTGCTGAGTCTTAAGGTTACTCTAAATTTAATACACTGAAGGACTGTTGAACTGTTACCAAAAATGGCTGCACCATTTTTCATTCTTACCAGCAAGTAGTATGTAAAGGTTCCCAAATCTACACATCTTCACCAACATTTGCTCTTAACTATCTTTTAAATTACAGCCAGCCTAGGGCATTCAAAGGGCATGTGATTATGCCCATCCTTATTTACACAAGGGTTCTAGGTGGGCATGGTTAAGAATGCCATCTGTGTTGTTTTGTTTTAGTTTCTTTTTCACCTTGAAACTTAGAGAAGCAATAATAAAAATAATGATTGGTACACTTCATTGGCGCAATGCTGTATGGTGAAATTTGTTTTTCATTATAGCATATAGCTCTCCCTACAACCCTTAAAGAAAGAGAGTGAAGATGCTGCCACATGTAACTCCAATGTGTCCCACAGTGCCCAGCAGACTACAGGCTAACTCTCACTCACCTTATAGCTGGAAAAAAATGAGACTTAGAGAAGGAAGTGGCCATGCTCAAAGTCATCCAATTATCAAATGGCAGCATTTTGTAACTTGTGAGGGGGTACTCTTTGCACCACAGATTAAACATGGCATGAAAGCTAATAAAAAGGAAAGAGGAGTTCAACACACTAGCGATGCATATTGATACTTTATGTTATTTCTTTGAGAGTATGATTGTATATAAAAACAAAAAACCTATAAAGTCACACATCAAAAAGTCAGGCCAGAGTCAATGGGTGCATCTCTCTTTCTCTCTCTCTCTCTCTATCTCTCTCTCTCTCAGCTTGGTAAAACATAAGTACAATCTTTTACATGAAAATAATTGTCTAAAAATTCCCTTCACCTACATCCAATATAAGTATTTAGGAGGTACTACTCTTTTTTTAAAAATATTACATTATACATATACAAATAAAATATAGGAACAAACAAGTTTAAAATGACAGATAAAGTGTGATTCCTTCAACCATTAAAAGGAGGTTATAATGGTGATGGTTGCACAACACTGTGAATATATTAAATGTCACTGAATTATGTACTTTTAAATAAATAAAATGGCTAATTTGATGTTATGTGTATTTTACCACAATAAAAAAGGAGAATTAAATTCTGCAAAGAAGCCTATTACAAGCAGTGATGAATTCTATTCTATCAAGATTGGGCAAGGCCATGAGGGAGTGACTTACAACAGTTGCCAAGGAAACATGTTCCTCATTGGAAAAAGATATGTCACAGCTACAGAAATGTACTGTTCATGTTTTCAGAGACCCTCCTCTCTTCTTGTGATTTACATAAAGCCGTGAGAAACAGAGAAAGACATTCTTTCCAAAGGCACACAAAGATACACATTTTCACACTTCCTCATATATGCTCACAGTCACACATTAGCACACACATGTGGCAGAGTGAGAAATTCACTGGGAATACTCAGGATGTCGCCTCTCTGATAGCTGGTGAGTCCACGCTGTCATGAAGTCAACTGCAAAAGACCTTCTGACACAAAGCCAAAGCTTGAGAGCTCTGCTGAGGTCTCTGTGCTCCCAAAGGCCTTTGATTTTAAGAGCCCATGCACAGTGAGTTGAAAGTTGTTTTCTATTTAAGCCAGGAAGAAACTAAAAATTTAACAGAAGCTGAATAAAGTTAGATAAAAAACAAGTATATTATGCCCAGGATTTATATTTCTCTACAACTTCTTGGTGAATCTTGTACATAGTAGATGGTTTTAAAAACTATTATACACTGTAAAGTTATATGTAATTCAATGTAATATAAAGAAGAATATGATGATGAAAAAAAATAAAAAATAAAAAATAAAAATTAAAAAATAAAACTATTATATTTATTAAATTAAATTTTATTTTGCCATTTGCTATAATTAGAACTTAGTTCATAACTTATTGACTAATCCAAAAAAAGTTCCATTTTTAATTTGTAAGTATGTCATCCATGTTGATCAGAGTCCCCAATATACTCATCGTCCCCTGGGTAAGAACCACTTTACCCAGTCTCCCATTGAGTGAAGTAATTAGGCTATTCCCTGAATAATGGGTGGGTCCTGGGTCCTGGGTCCTCCAGGGTCCTGGGTCCAGAACCAGTGGAGTTTTCCTCACTCAAAGTCAACCAAGGGACAAGTAGTTTAAAGGTCTATGAGGAGACGTTGTGGAAAATAAAATCTGATCACAATTTTTCTCCATGAGAAAAATGGTGATTAGCTACTCCAAAAAATTTTCCCCTTTGGAGGTTGTACAAGAACATATGGGAGGAATCATCCAGTTGTTGATAAAGGAGAAAATGAAGAAATTAAAGGAGTAAGAAGGAGAGAAAGACAGGTTGACAGAACCCAGCAAAGCGCAGGGGAAACAGAAAAACACAGCAACTTGCAAGTTGGCATCACGTTCTTAAACACTCTCTCTGTTCTTTTAAACATACAATAGAATATCCACGCTCACACAATCAACAAAAATCAGACTGTGCAAAAAAAGTCTTTCTTTTTGTGTTCTAGTAATGTTTAGCTGGGTCACCTGTGCACACGATCATGGTCCAAACACATTGTTGAAAACACATAAAGTGAAGACGTACGGCTCAGGTGAAATAAAATTGACTGAATGTATCTCCTATCTATAAAGTGCTAAAATAGACCAAAATGAATTGGAACTTTCTTATATGTTAAAGTGGAAAAATGAGAGACCAGAAGATGGCATAACTGTTAGATTGCTTGACTCTCACATGGTCGACTTCAGTTAGAGTTCTGGACTGGCAGCTTAATACTCAGGTGCGTGTGCATGCCTGCCCAAAACCCTTAGAGAAGGATGGAGGAGAAGGGATGGTGACACGGCCATGCCTGCTGGGGGTGATTTCTTGCTTTCTGTTTCTCTTCTCTCTCTGTTTCTCTGGTGAATACATGTGTCTTATAGCAAAAATCTCTCTCTCAAAAAACAGAAAACAAAAAACTACTATTGTTCAAAATTTGGATAATCATTTCTGAGTTTAAAAAGGAAATATTATTAACAATACAAATTAACACTTATTTGATCCCTCATTATGTACACAGTTTGTCACATAGTAGGTGGCCATAAATCAGTTAAATTAATAAAAATACACCAACCTTATTAAACACATCATCTTATTTATTCTTTACATATCTAAGCCTGAGTTACCACTACTATTCCATTTTTATAAATACAAAACTGTGAAAACTGAGTCTGAGAGTGACTTGCATAAAAGGTACACAGTAAGTATTGGAAATACCTTTAACACAGGAGTTTCTAGTTAGAACATTAGACCTTAGCTAAGAGGAGATAGAACTGCAGGAGCCTACAAAAGTTAGTTAAATCTGTAACATACTAACCCATGAACAAATAGAGGCAAGATAGATTCCAGAAAATATATAAAGAGTTATGAATGAGAAACCTATGTTTTGGGTAAAGTCCCACTTAGCCATTGCTTTCTCTCATTTCTGTTGCTGATCTACAAAGTTGGACTAGACTATCGGCTTCCAGGTAGGAACTAAGGTTAGTAAATAAGAAGGTTAAATGTTAAATGAAAGCTATTTGAGAAGATGCAATGTGAATGCTAAAGTTCCTTTTTAAATGCTCTAAAAAGGTTCATCTTCCTGGCTTGATGCCAGTAAGAGACTCCTGAAGCTTTAAGATATGTGAGGTCAGGCCAGATTTTAAAACTAAATGTGAATGTATTCCTGACGAAGTGGCTTTATAAAAAGAGCACGAGACTTAGAAAGCTTTCTTGAGAAATTCTGAATGATGGGTTCTTGGTCCAGATCTGCCACTATTGAAGGGATGCAGGGAAATTGATGAACTTCAGACTCCATTTTCCCTGGCTGGAGGTCCTACGGGAGTTCCAAAGTACTAGTCTTAGTACTCTCGGAGTTTCTAATTCATTTTCAGGATCTCAATGTCAGAAATCCCAGAATTTTAATTTATATTGCCACTTTAAAAATTGATTTATTGGGACCAGCAGATGGCATAATGGTTATGTCGTTGGACTTCCATGTAGTCAACCACAGTTCAAGTCCCAGACCTGGTGGCTTAAAACTCACACAGGGTGCATGAGCATGCATGCCCAAAATCCCAAGAGGAGAATGGAGGAGAAGGAACTGCAGCATGTCCATCTGCCCTGGAGGGTGATTCTTGCTTTCTGTCTCTCTATCTTTCTCGGTGTCTCCAGTGAGCACATTTGCCTATAGCAAAAAAATCTCTCTCTCAAAAAAAAAAAAAATAATAATAATTGATTTATTTCTGGGACAGCCAGTAGCCTAGCGTTTAAGGTGGCTTGACGCCACAGGGTCAACTGAGTCGCTCAAGTCATGAACCTGGCAACATGAAATATATGCCAGGCACATGTACATGCATGACCAAAATCTTGAAAGAAGAAATGAAAGAGAAGGATTTGTGCCATGACCATGTCCCATGGGAGATGCTTTCTCTCTTTCCCTGACTTTTTCTCTTTGTCTCTGTCTTTCTAAGCACATACAATCCCTGTGGCAAAAATTTAAAAAAAAATCTGTAAGAGAGATAGACAGAAAGAAGCAAGCACCCTAACAGGATGCCCACACTTTGACCAACCCCAGCCTAAACAAGCCTGGATAACGGGTACGTGCACATCCGACATGATCCAAGAGACCTCAGGATATAAACCTGGGACCTTCCCACGTGGAACCAGTGGTGTGTCACCACTGTACCACCATGACTGCCCCTATATTGCCACATGTTTATATCCGTTTTTAAAAAATAATTATAAAGAGACTTTTTTACTTGAATTTATTTATTTACGTTCATTCACTATACATCATTACTGCATACAAAATGAGATTTCCCATTCAGAATACACTGTATATTGGCTCAATCAAGCACATCAACATACGTGTTAGCATCAACAAATGATTTTCCACTTCTTGTTTCCTGTATATTTTGCTTTATTTTGTTATTTTTGATTTCCTATCTCTCACCCTCTGCTGTGTCCCATCCTCCTCCCCCACCGTCTCTGGTATCCATGGTTGCTTTCTATGCCTTTTCCCTTCATTTTATAGATTTGCTAATAAACTTAATTAATCTAAATATTTCTACTAGCAAGTGCAGCTGATACATACATATCCATGAACATAAGTCTGACTTTAGGCATAAACCTCAGTGAGTAGAATGAATATACTATAAAGTGGCACCTAGCTGGGGCTATATAGCTTACTGCAGTCATCAAACATGCATTTTTTTCCTGAAACTTTTTTAAATTAATTAATGTACATTCATCCTCTAATCATTGTCACAGCATACAAAAAGTGGTTTCCCATCCAGAATATACTGCATAGTAGTTTAATCATGTATCTATGTTATCATCGATAATTTTCCATTTCTAGTTTCACATACATGTGTGTGTGTGTATGTGTGTATGTGTGTGTGTGTGTGTGTGTGTGTGTGTGTATATATATATATATATATATATATATATATATATATATACTTACCCTTATGTCTGACCCTCTGCCCTTTCCCAGCCTCTTCTCACACTATCTCTGGTGTCTATAGTTGTAATCCATTCCTTCTCCCCCCCCCTACTTTTTATTGATCACACAATTTCTTAAATAATCTAACTACTTTCAATAGCAAGTTCAGCTGGTAATTTCAAGAAAAGCAGTTTTGAATTGGTAAGGAAATTTGCTTAAAACTTAAAGCCTGGAAGCAGGTTAGTATTCTGTTCAAGTAGTGGGTATATGAACCTATTGACAGCTCAAGACAGGACAAAAACTCTTAAAACTGGACAACAAAGCCTAGAAGAAAAGCAGCAATATTTTAGTCAAAAATCACAGAATGCTATTTCACCAGTTCAGTCTCATGTACTTTATCTTGTGTTGTGGTTCAATCTTCCAGATCGAATTCCGGGATATAATATTCAACTCCAGACTTGTCCCTACAATTAAGTTGGCCATTTTCTTAGTTTTTGAACTCTTATTTCTGTGTAAGTGACTACATTTAATTTTCCTGACATAGCACTCCCTTGAGAACTTCTTGGAGATCTAGTCTGGTGCTGGTAAATTCTTTCAGTTTTGATAATCCGAGAATGTTCTTCTCTTTTCTTCCCATATGAAGGACAATCTTGCCAGGTACAGTATTCTCGGTTGCAATTGCTTTTCCCTTAAAACTTTGAATATATTTTCCCATTCTTTTCTCACTCGCATTGTTTCTGATGAGAGGTCTGCTGTTAGTCTGATGGGATATCCTTTGTAGGTAACTTGCTGTTTCTCTCTGGTCAATCTTAGTATCTCTCTTTGTCTGCGGTTTTGGTCAACCTGGCTATAATGTGTCTTGGAGAAGATCTTCTTGGGTTGATTCTATTTGGGGTCCTTTGTATTTCTTGGGACTGAATCTTTGAGTGCCTCTCTAGGTTTGGAAAGTTTTCTTGCAGGATTTCATGGAATAGATTATCAATGCCCTTATGAGTCTCTTCACCTTCTGGGATGCCGATTATCCAGATGTTTGGATGTTTGATAGTATCTAGCATTTCTCGTACATTATTCTCAAATTTTTGGGCAATTTTCTCCGTCTTCATGTTGGATGTTTTTAGGCCAGTGATATTCTCTTCTACGTCTGAGATTCTATTTTCTGTATGATCTAGTCAGCTTTTAATACTTTCAAGAGAGATTTTGACTTCCTGTATTATAGTCCTCATCTCTAACAATTCCATTTGATTCTTTTGTAAAGTGTGTAATTTCTCTTTCAGATCTTGCAAGAATTTTCTCACCTCCCAGAATTCGTCATCTCCTTTTTCCTTTCTCTTCTGCAGTTCATTGTCTTCTCTTCCATCTCTGTTGGCTTCACCATTACAAATGTTCTAAATTCTTTATCTGACATTTCCATGATTTCCATTGAATTGTGTGTGGATGAAGAGGAGTTATTCTTTTCCCTTGGAGGAGAGGTATTTTCTTGCTTTCCCATATTTCTTGTGGTCCTGTGGTGATTTCTAGTCATCTGATGGAAAATGTGTTTCTTCCCAAACTTGAAGTTCAATCACACGAGTTTGTGTGCTGAAGGCTGAATTATCAGTGGGAAAT
The DNA here is from genome assembly GCA_026018925.1 of Tupaia tana. Lineage (NCBI taxonomy): Eukaryota > Metazoa > Chordata > Mammalia > Scandentia > Tupaiidae > Tupaia > Tupaia tana. The sequence continues at coordinate 42,460,808 of JAKSZU010000014.1, read as the reverse complement.
CTTCATTTCTCCTGCTCCCCTAAAATCACTAATTCTCAGTAGGCATGAAGATGTCTTCTCAAAAAAGAATTATTTATTTCACTTTATTTATCATTATTATCTTTTTAATTTGCTACAGGGCACCAGTAATCACCAGAGAGAGAGACAGAGACAGAGAGAGGAAGTGAGAAGATAAGCCACCAGGTTTGGGACTTGACTCATTGTCAGTTATGTGGGAGTCCAGTATCTTAATGACCTCACCATCTGCTGGTCCCTATATTGCCACTTTTTGACCGACATATATCTGGCTGGCTATTTAGAACTAAATCAGTTTTGGTGTTTTCTTTGTATTTAATACCAGCCTTTGAAATGTGAGATATTTGGTGATAAAATATAGTTTTAAATATTTTCTAAACAATGCATATGTTTCTTATCATCATTGTGGTGACAGTAACAAAAGTATATACATATGCCCAAACTCACTGAACTATTTATATTAAATATTATAATTATTTTATTAATTTATAATTATTAATTTCAACATTACTAACTATACCTCGATGAAGTTCAAAAACCCTTAAAATCCCTCATGAAATAGTGAAAGCATAATTTATTTACTATTCATATTTTCAAAGGGTTGTGCAATCCAATGAAATACTCTATAAACATCTTATTTCTGTATTTTGAATTGGAATTCTTAATAGGACATCTGCCAACATCTATTAAAAGGTTACTTGCAAAAGAATAACTATCATGTGTGGGGTTTGGTGAAGGCATCATTATTTTGTTATTATTGTTGTTAATGTGTATTGTTTTTATTCATTTTTGTATTCTATTTTTATGATGCCTTTTGTAAGTTGATATTAAAGGGGAGGATGTCTTAAGTTCCCAATGCAAGAACCTTCTAGAAGAGCTTGATTACTGGCTTTCAAAGGATGGAAAAGATTTGTAGTGGCTTGATTTCTGATGAATATCTCATATCATGGAAGATAACACATGAACAATGCAAATTTGTTTTCAGATTATAGTGGGTAGTCAAACAGATAACATTGTTTGAAGAGTTAGAGAAAGCCAACCTAAATTAGTAAATGATTAATCATAAATTTTATGAAGAAGCATAATTTCATCATTTCAAGTATAAATAGAAGTTTAACCATGCTGTTTTTCTATATTAGGGCTTTTTGGATGATCCTGATTTAATGATTGGGTAGTAATTCTGTCTAAATCCCATATAAACTGTCTATAAATAGGAATTTTTGAAGCGCTGAAAACTTTATTCTGGTCCGTATTTATCATAGCTTTCTTACAGTCATTTTTTGCTTGTTTTGGGGGGGTTGTTGTTGTCATTGTTGTTTTTACTGCTAGAGGGTGTGTACATTCATAAGAGAAATTGAAAGAGAGGGAAAGAGAGAAAGCACCCCTCCAGTGCAGTGTGGTCATACCACAATCCCTTTTTCTCCACTTCTCCATCCTGTCGGGATTTGGGGAATGCACACATACATACCCAATATTATTTTTTTTTAGGTTTTTGCCATAGGGTGTATGTGCTTGCCAGAGAGAGACAAAAAGAGACCATGAGATGGAAAGCAAGAAATTACCACCTGGAGGGGAGAGGGGATGATGCTGCTACAATCCCTTTTCCATTCTCCTCCTGGGATTTTGGGCACACATGCATGGCAAGATTTCCAAACTGCTAGGTTCAGGCCTTGAACCATGGTCAGCTATGTGGGAGTCCAGCACCTTAACCACTATGCCACCTGCTGGCCCCACCCAGCATGTTTTTAAAGCTACAGAGCTGGGATTTGAACCATGATTGGATCTGGCTTTCTATACACTGCACCTCTGCGCAGTGAAGTCAGTCTACTCTCCTACATCTTCTGCATTATCAATTAATCAGTCATCAAATCACTTCTCAAAGATTCTGAGAGTGAGTTTCCATGTCATTGCTCTTCATAAAGCATATCATAAGTTTGAATTAATTGTGATTTAGTGGGGGGGGGAGAGTCTAAACAGGAAATTATATAATTATATGCAGCCAAGAGTATTTTTAAATCATCCTGATTTATTTTCTTGAGGTTTCTAATCTAAAGCATGCTTCTAAAATACCACTCCCAGCACATGGAAGAAACACTTTCTTTTAGGGTGGAAGTGTTAATTAATGTGCATGACATAGAGAGAACAAGGAAAAGGTTAGAGCTGATGCTTCTGCTAATAGCATTTCTAAAAATAGAGGATTTTGAAACAATGCTCTTTCATGTTACTTAACTTTTTCAAAGCCCCCAGAATTGTGCTAAGATATATTGATTGGTTAAAACGAATCACCTGGTACACAGATACTATTTACATGCATTCCCATTTCAACAAATTCTGTCATTTATTTCTCCTCAAATTTAATTTCTAGGAAGAAAGCTGTGATGGTTTTTCATTTTCACATAATATTCACTAATGGCTTTTGGGGGTTATTAACAGGAGTGGGTGGGACCAGCAATTAGCGTAATGGCTATGTTGCTGGACTCCCGTGTAGTCGACTGTGGTTGAGTCCTGGACCCGGTGGCTTAAACTCACACTGGTTGCATGTGCGTGCCGAAGATCCAGAGAGGAGAATGGAGAAGGGATTGCGACACGGCCATCCCCCCTGGGGGCTGATTTCTCGCTTTCTGTCTCTCTGTCTGTCTCTGACTGTCTGGCGAGCGCACATGCCCTATAGGAAAAACCTCCCCCTCAAAAAAAGAAAAAAAAAAAAAAAAAAAAAAAAAACAGGAGCATGTTTCATTCTGCAATTATGGATGGCCATTTATAGAGCAGCCTGTAACATCACTAGCATGGTATACAAGTCCACCTCTATCCTTTCAGGGTCATTTAATGCCATATTCCCCACATAACTTATGCCATAGCCACTATAAAATTTTTTGCATTGTTCTCTCCTTCTCATCCAGGCAAGCTCTAGTTAGCCACACAAAACACAGATCAAACATCACCTTTTCTGGTAACATCTTTCCCAACTCCTTCGATTTGATAGATTCTAGCAGTAGTCTCAATGGCCATTTCCAATCTCTTTTTTCCTTGCTTGTTTCCATTGAAGAGACTAAAAATTAGATACTAGATTTCCCAGCTTCCCCTACAGCCTGAGGTAGCCTGTGATTCACTTCTAGCCAAGGAGACATGAGAGGCATCTGTTTAGTGGTATCTAGGAGTTCTTTTCCTCCCCAATAATGGGGTGGGGGGGGTGGGGAGAGATGTGCTAAAAGAATGTCCTTCTGCCACTCCTCTGGCTGTCTCTCTTTTTCAAAAGCATCCTTGGAAGCCTGTGATCCCTGAGTTCCAGCAGCCATTCTGCAGCTCTGAGGAAGGACTGCTAAGATGGTGAGGATGGCGAAGAAGCACACCAAGAACACAAGTGTATGATTCATGTTGGATAATACGCCAGCCCTGGACTGCTGATCGAAAAGGGTATGAATCGCCTATATCATTCATTAACTGCTTCTGAAAGCATCGAATGGATATTCCTAGCCAGGGGAATGCACTCATTTCTGTGGCTCCCAAAGCATTCTTAGAATCTCTCTTTCATGATATTATTCATAGTGTGTGGGTGTAGCTATCTTTTCAAAGTGTATGAGCCTCATTTAAAAGAATGTGAACTCCTCATTCCCTAGTATAGGATTCAGGCCAGTTAAGAAAATGAAAGTTTAACCCAGTTGTAGCTATGCATGCCACTAAGGCACTGTGCTCCATGGGCTGGGACCGGATGGTAAGCCTGGGTTCAATTTCTGCTGCAATCTAAAGGCCAGGTGTATTCCATGTGCCTGTAATTCCCAGCAACTCAAGAGCCTGAGGCAGGAAGCTTGCAAACCCAAGGCTTTTGAAACATATTGAAAACCTGACCAAAAGAGCCAGATACAGTGGCATGTGCCTGTGGTTCAAGCTACTTGGAAGAATGGGGCAGGACCGCAACAAACCAAAACTGTAAAAAAAAAAAAAAAAAAAAAAAAATTTTAAATAAAATAACATCTGTTGGATGAGTAAATGGAATGAATTAATGAATTAATTTAAAATATAAAAAAAAATACATAGATGGGCCAGCAGGTGGCATGATTGTTAAGGCACTGAATCCAACATGGCTGACTCATTGATGTCCTGGACCTGGAGGCTTGAAAAACATGCCAGGCACAAATACATATGTGTCCAAAATCCTGAAAGGAGAATGGAAGAGAAGGAATTTTGGTGTGGCCATCCTTCCTAGGGGGAGGATGATTTCTCTCTCTCTCTCTCTCTCTCTCTCTCTCTCTCTCTCTCTCTCTCTCTCTCTCTCTGGTGAGCCCATGTACCCTATAACAAAAATCTAAAATAAATAAATAAATAAATATGAAAATAAAAATAAATACTCAGGCATAACATAAGTATTACTACCACCTCACTGGAGTTTTTCATATCTGCCATTAAAGAGAAATACTCTCTAAGTTGAGCCTGCATTGATTCCAACATCTTAGGATATTCACATAGGACAGCAGAGACGATTTACTCCTAAAATAAGTGCTTAAAAGTTCTCCTGGCACAAATTTCTTAGAAGTTAACATATGAGAAGAGAATAGATGGGGAAAAGGCTGATATAACGTGTCCATGGAAAAGTTTCAGAGTTGAATTTAAGAGTCCAACATGAAAATGTCAGGATGAGGTTCAAGTATTCACTAATCTATCTAGCCGTTTATCCACCTGAATTTACTGAGCATCTGCTGTGTATTATTCTCTACAGGGTAGAAGGAACAAGTCATTTTAAGTATCTCATCTCCTCCTAGGAAATGAACCAAAGATTATCATCAGCATTTTGCTCTAATAAATGCCTGAATGCCGATTTGTGGTTTTGCCAAAAATTGTTTTTATGTAGGAATGAAAAGCTATGTATCTGACATGATGTTGAACCTGAAAGAAATTCTTATAGATATCTATGACACTGATTTTCAAATTTTAGTTTTGATCTTTGATGCGTTTGGGTAAACAACCTACATCCTTGGCTGGCAACCTTCACAATGATCCTTGAGACATCCGTACAAGGACTCTGGGACTCAAGAGAAAATTATTTGGAAATGACTAATTTACTCCAACTCAGTTTTTAAAAGGAGCTTCATTTTAAGGTTCAAAAGGCTAAAGCATTCAAGTTAATACTCCTGACTGGTATTAGAGCTGGAATCAGAACTCAGATCTATTAGCTCTTAATTCCAGAATATTCTCTTTTATTCCATAATTATCTGACTTGCCCAAATTGAAAATCAAGAGAGATTGATAGTCTGAGGATCTAGGTATAGATGTTAAAACATTAGAATTTCTGGAAATTATTAATATTCCATAGGAAAAATAGACTAGAACACAGGAAAACCAACCAGCTTGGAAAAATCTAAGTGGGACCTGACAGTGGAACAGCAGTAACACAAAGCTCTGGGTTGTTGGCCCCACATGGGCAGGTCTCGGGTTCACATCCTGAGGCCTTCCAGTGCACATTGGCGCACATTGGTGCATATGCATGCATGTGATCCAGGCTAGCTGAGGCTGAAGGCCCTGTTTGAAATGCCTGTCTTCCTGTTTCTCTCCGTTTCCGTCTCTCTCTTTCATGAAAGAAATTAATAAATAAACTGAAAAACAGGATATATGTTGTCTCACCAGACATGTTTAAGTGTAAGGGAGAGGATGAGTTTATGTCAATGGCCATGCATCTTTGATAATGGTTGCAGGTCAGTTCTCTCGTGATACAGTAAAGTTTAACTAAAATAATGTCACCGTTTTTCATTTTCTAAGCTCCCTGAGGCTTTGCTCTGCCTATTATTCCCTGAGATACCACTTTATACTTGCTTCCTTGCAACGTGCTCCTGCTTTGTTGTATAAAAGCCGAAAGGGAAAGTAATCTCTAAATGGGTCTGCATCCCACAGAGAATTTACTTAGATGACATTCAAATCTGTTTTTCAGGTTTTTTTGGTACCATTACAAGAAATCATACAGTCATTACACTTCAAATCTGACAGTTCTTTCACAGCATGAAAGGCAGAAATTAGGTCCAAATGTATTTATTTAAATGCAAGGTTTCACTTACCACCAGGACATTTGTGAAGACTGATAGATGTGACAGCAGATTGCGATGTCTGCACTATTGTTATTTCATGAACCCCTGACTGTGGATTGCCAAGCTCAAATATTTTAAATTCAAACAATAAACCCATTAAAAAGAACTTTCAACTACTATCTCTTCCTCCAGTTATTCAAAGAACTCTATCTAATTCACTTAGCAGTCACATTTCCGAATGAAAGACAAACTTATGCTGTGAAGTATCTTTGAAATGTATTTGAAGACAAAGGATTCATCAGGCAGCACTTAATTAATCAGATCTCAAATTTCCACCAGAGAGTTGTCTACCTGACAATTGATCCCAAGGTGTCAATCCTGCTTGTGGAATGCACAAACTCATGTGGACATGTTGTTTTCGCCCCAAGAAGACAATGTTCCTATAAAGCATCAACACCTTGAATGAAGCCTCTGTTTTTGTACCTCTCTAGTGACAGTGATGGGGGAAAACCCATGGGGCTGGGCTTGGGCTTGAATAAGGAGTAGTTTCTTCTGACTGGCCTGCCCTTTTTGGTGACCCCACACTGAGATCCTTCTTCCCCAGGCTCTTTAGGCCATCAATAGGAATCAAGAGGGAAGTCCCATGTTCCTGTCACAGACCTTCTTTCCTCCATCTTTAGGCTTGAGAGAAGCCAGGCCATCCACCCCTCGTCCTCACAACACTCATACTTTCACCTACCTCAGTCTAACTCAAATCCATCAGCACTAGTCTTGTCATGCCCTTTATTCCTGCTTACATCTGTTGTCAAAAATGCCCCCACATACTTCCAGGTCCCCCTTCATCTCTCACATTCTAATCCTCATAAGTAGGGTGACCATATATCCTGAGTGGCCAGGCACAGTGTCCATTTATTCCTTTTCCCCCGAATATCTGCAGGGGTAAACAGAAGGTATAGTGTACCCTCTCTTACTCTCAAAGGAATACCCTACACATCAGCCACAGTATGTTCCCTATTTTGTCTTCATCCTCTACTCCTTCCTAATTGTCAAAACTCCTTCACTGTGGCATCTAAAACTGATAATATAATATTAATAGAAACTTCTACCCCCTCTTTTTTTCAAGAATTATTTTTATTTAACTTTATTTATCATTATTATTATTTTAATATTTTCAGAGAGAGAGAGAGTAAAAGTAAGTCTCCAGGTGGGGGACTCAAACCACAGTCAGCCACATGGGAGTCCAGCACCCTTAACCACCATGCCACCTGCCAGCCCCAAAACTTCCACCTCTTCTAAACATTTCCCTCACTTTCTTACGAAAGGGAAATCTGGCTGTGTCCTGAAGACACTGCTTGCCCTGCAGCCACTCAGGTGGTGGCTATTTTTTTTTCTCCCAGATTTCTCATTACTGTTGGCTCTAGAAACAGAGTAAAGTCTTCTTTGCCTCTCATAGTCAATTCTAGACCAGATTCCAGCAAAATTTCACTATAAAGGGCCAGATAGATATTTTAAGTTGCATGATTTCTGTTGCAACTACTTAACTATGCCATGGTAGCACAAAAGCTTTCATAGATAATATATTAAAAGTGGGCATGGACAAATTTGTTCAGTAATTTGACAACATTTGCTCTAGATCTTGTTAATAACAATAGTTTCTACCCATCAATGAGCTAAGTTTCATGCAATCTATTCTCTGCCTCACTCCATTCATATTTCTCCCTCACTCTCATTAATTTCCTTACTCCAATAATCCTTAACCTCACTTAAAATCCATTCACCCTATCACTTTGTCATAGCCCTCACCAACACACAAATATTTTATACTTTCTTTCTCAATTTGATCATGTTTAATCATTATAATAACTTCCTTGAATATAAGTTCCCTTCCCTTTCTCCTCTCAAGTATATTTTTCATGATCACTTAGGAAAAGAACCAGCCAAATACGACTCTTTCTCCTCTATAACTCATACACATGCATGGGCAACCGCTGAATGTGGTTAGAGAAAAATACACCATCATGGCCTCACTCAATTCTCGTGCAGAGAACTGAAGGAGCCTTCAGCATTACAAGGCAACCATTTCGTGTTCTCCTACTCGGTTATTCTTCAACTCTCCTAGACAACCATTTGAATATTTTACAAAACTCCTGCTATCGTTAATTTTGGGTGTCAACTTGACTGGACTGAAGGAATAGAGGTTTGCATTGGCTCAGCCTAGAAGGCTGGTGAAACACAGTTTCCAAGTGTGTCGGTGAGAGTGCTGCCAAACAAGACTGGTGTGGGAATCAGTGAGCTGAGAGAGGAAAATTCACCTTCTATGTGGGTGGGCCACCACTCAATTGGCTACTACGGTCTCCTGGGGAGGACTTTATGATCAGTTGGCTGAGGAAGAGAAGGCTCAAGCCTAGTTCACAGATGGTTCTGCATGATATGCAGGCGCCACCTGCAAGTGGACAACCACAATGCTACAGGCCCTTTCTAGACATCCTAAAGGACAGTGGTGAAGGCAAATCTTCACAGAGGGTCAAACGCTGGGCAATGCACTTAGTTGTGCACCTTGCTTGAAAGGAGAAATGGCCAGATGTGTATTTACATAATGACTCAGGGACTATAGCCAATAATTGCTCAATGGGTCAGAGACTTAGAAGGAACATGACTGCCAAACTGGTGACAAAGAAATCTGGGGAAGAGATACGTGGATAGAACTTTCTGAGTGGGCAAAAAATGTGAAGATAACTTGTATCCCATGTGAATGCTCACCAAAGTGTGTCCTCAGCAGTGGAGGATTTTAATAATCATTGGATAGGACAACCCATTCTGTGCATACCAGTTGTCCTCCCTCCCAGCCACCATTGTTATCACCAAAGGCACTCATGATAGTGTAGTCAGGGAAGCAGGGATGGAGGTTTGCATGGGCTCGGCACATAGACCCTCTTTCACCAAGACTGATCTGGCTGCAGCCACAGCTGAGTACCCTATCTGACAACAGCAGAGACCAACACAGAGCCTCTGATACAGTACTGTCCTTGGAGTGATCAGTCAGCTACCTGGTGGTAGGTTGATTATACTGGACCACTTCCATCATGGAAGGGATAGTGTGTTGTCCCTACTATAATAGACACTTACTCTATTTGCCCTCTCTGTAAGCATTGCTTCTGCCAAAAAGTACCGGTATGGTCTTATGGGATGACTTACTCATCTGTTAATACTACTGAACTCTGTAATTAAGGTCAATGAGAAATTAAAACAATTCAAATAGCACTATAAATGGCCCAGACCTTTCAGGAATGAAGATCTGAGTTACTTCACCATGTAAAGAACCATAATTATGGTATTCCACACAGCATTGCTTCCAACCAATGGATGCACTTTAAAGCCACAGAAGTGTGGCTTGTGCTCATAGGATTCACTGGTCTTACCATGTTCCTCATCATTCTGGAGCAGCTGTCTTGAGAGAACAGTGAAAAGCATTTTGAAGTCCCAGTGACAGACCAGCTAGGTGACAATACTTTGCAGGACTGAGACAAGGTTTTCCAGAAGGCTGTGTATTCTCTGACTCAGTTTCCACTATTGTTTCTCCCATAGGCAGGACTTGCAAGTTCAGGATTCAAGGGGTGGAAATGAAAGTGGTACCACACATCGTTAGTCCTAGTGACCATTAGCAAATTTTTCCTTCCTATCCCCACAATGATATATTCTGCTGGCCTAGAGGTCTTGGTTGCAGATGGAGAAATGCTTTTACAAGGAGACACAACAACGATTCTATTAACTGGAAGTTAAGATTGCCAGCTGGCCATTTTGAACTCCCCATACCTCTAAGCCAAGAGGCCAAGAAAGGAGTTACAGTGTTAACTGGGGTGACTAATCCAGAATACCAAGGATGAATAGACCTGTTACTTCACAATTTTGGTAAAGAAGTGTATGTCTGGAATACAAAAGATCCCTTAAGGCATCTGTTAGTATTACTGTGCTCTGTAATTAAGGTCAATGAGAAATTACAGCAATTCAAATAGCACATAAATGGCCCAGACCTTTCAGGAATGAAGATCTGAGTTACCTCACCATGTAAAGAACCACAATTAGCTGAGGTGCTTGCTGAGAGCAAGAGGCATACGAATAGGTACTAGGGGAAGATAGCCATGAACATCAGCTACGACCACGTGACCAGTTATAGACATGAGGATTTCGTCATGATTTCCTCTGTATTTGTTAAGAATATAAGAATATGTTTTTGTGTGCGTGTGTGTGTGTATATATATATATATACACACACATATATATACACATATATATATTAAACAAATATCTTTGGCTTTGCTCCACTCTTATTCCTTTTTCATCTAATATAAGATTTATTGACCTTATGTCAATATAACTAATTTTACATTATAGTATTTAAGTTATGGCATTAGTAAATTTTCAGTTGTACACAGGACAGCTGTATCATGGAAGAATTATGACCTTCTCATTTTCTTTACTTGGATAGGAAATGTGGCTTAAGGAGACATTATAGCTGCCAAATTGACAAAGGATAGAATTGTGATGGTTAATTGTATTCAACTTGACTGGATTGGCATGTCTGGAAGGCTGAGGAAACATTATTTCTACGTGTGTCTGTGAGAGGGCTGCCAGACAAAATTGGCATGTGAGTCACGGACTGAAAGAAGAGCCTTCAATGTGGGCAGGTACCATCCAAACAGCTAGGACCATGGGAGGGAAACACAGAAAGTGGGGATTCTCTTTTTTTTCTCCCTCCCTCTCTCTCACCCTTCTTTTCAGAGAGTGCTATGTGTCCAATGCATACACCTCAGCCTGCTCCTCCCCCTCTCCCTGATTGAGTCCTTGGCTGTATTTGTTCCTGTATCCCTCCAGTAGACAGACTCAAAGTTCTTTAACCTTTCGACTCTGGACTCATACCAGTGGCTGCCTGAGGTTGCTCAGTCCTGTGGTCTTCTGAGAGCCTCCTTTAAGCCTCAGGCTGGAACTATCCCAGCCTCCTACTTCAGAGTCTTTCAGTCATTTATCCAGTTTGCCAATAGCCTATTGGGATACTTATCTGCCTTGTGATCATGTGACAGAAGTCCTATAGTAAATTCCTTCTTTTACATGTATATTTATCCAATTGGTTCTGTTTTTTTCTGGTGAACCCTAACCATAGGACTCCTCTTCTATCTCATCTACCATCCTCACTCTTAGCAGAGAGATCTTGCCTCCTACTTCCCTGCGGAAAAAAAATGAAGCAATTAGAAGAGAATTTCCACAGAGAGCCACATCACTTTCCCATCTAACTCTATCCTTATGCTACCTGCACCTAATCAGTATCTTTTATTCTGCCTCCTCTCCCGTTGCAATAGATAAACAGCTTGTACTTTTATCTAAGGCCAAACCATCCATTTGTGTACTAGATCCAATCTCCTCTCACCTACGCAGGGCACAGCTCCAGCAATTCTTCCTTCTCACTCCAATTTCTTCATATCAATTGGATCAATTTCATCAGCCTAAAACCTACTGTTAAATCAACAACCTTTAAGAAAAAAATTGCTTGAGCCCACTTCCCTTTGCAGCTAGTGTTCCCCTGAACTGCAAAGCTCTTTTAAATGTTATCTCTACTGTTCTTTCCAACTCTTCTCCTCCATATTCTTTTAAACTTCAATTGTGCTTTCAATCCCTTCCTCTTGGCTAAGGCTTTTTATGTTGTTAAATTAAAGGTCAATTCTCAGTTATCATGTAACTTGCCATATTAGCAACATTTGACACTATTTGGCACCCTGTCTTACAAATAACACTAGAAGAGCTTTGTAGAAAAGATGACGGGTTCAGCTCAGTTGTGGACATATTACATTTTAAATGGATATTATTAGATATCCAATGTTGAGTAAATAGCTAGATAGATAGTTCTGGAGTTTAGGAGATTGGTCCCAACTGGAAATAAAAACTGAGGAGTCTGAACTGGACCCATGGAGCAGTGGTAAGACACTGCTTGAGTGAAGCTAGGTGCATATGGAAGAACATAGGTTCAATTCACCAGGCAACTGTACACACTGGATGGATGTTCCTATGGTTCTGCCTGGCTGGGAGGGCTGAGGAAAGATTGCAATATAAGATTCTACTGAGGATGCCTGTCTTTCTCTCTCTTTCTCCCTTACTCTAATAAAAGAAAAAACATTAAAAAAAAACTTGGGGAGTCATTGGTATATCATTACAACTATGATACTAATGACATCACTAAAGGGAGAAACAAAACTCCAAACATAATTCAGGGAAAGTGATAGTAGTTCAAGATCATAGCAGTTAGCAGTTCAAAGATGTGTGAAGAGATGGGAAAAGGAGACCATGGAGAGCTTTGTAGGCCATGGTGAGAACTCTGGGAAGTCAATAAAGGGCCAGACTGAGAAATATTTCAATCACTAGAATGCCAGGAGGGCTGAGGAAGGCAGACTGACCAAACTGAGTCAACTTCTGCATAAGAAGCAAGAAAGAGGAGATCATATGTCCCAGGATCTGTCCCTGGGGGGCTAGGTCATGGTTGAGGATCATAGACTTGAGGAGGTTGATGAGACAGCAAGGGAGAAACAGCAAAACTGAGAAATGTGAGTGATCCTTGGTCTGGGACCTATAAGAAGATATATCAAATTTCCTATTCAACAGAATGTGAAGAATAATTGAACGTTTTTATGGAAAATGTAGAAATAGAAGGTTCTACGTGTGGGTCTAATGTAGGTCTAAGAGAGAAACTCAAATGCACTGGAATGAAAAAAACAAGTAAGGCTTGAGGATCCCTGGTTGAGGTGTGTAGAGGAATGGGGTTGGGGATGGAATGATGGGCTTCAAGTTCACCCAGGCTTTGAGGTCAAGGGAGGCTCACATGCACGCAAGTTCCACATGTATGATCTTATTTAATAATTACCTCTATCATGTCTGAACTGTTTTATTGTTTTGCAAATTAAAAAATGTAATGAAGTCAGGTTATTTGTTTTTGCCCCTCAGGATAATTTATGACCTACTCAAATCCAGTCCTGCAGAATTCTAATGTCTCATCCATTTTCACTATGCCTTTCTCTGATAACTGATCTCAATAATCAAAAGCAAAAAAGAGAGAGAAAATCATTCATATAATTCAACTGCATCATGCTAAATACCAAGATAATTAAAAACCTTTCTGAGTTTTACATCCTATATGTCAATATTTAGAAGGCTGGCTCTTTTTCGTTCCTCTATTTCTATGTATTCTACACGTTACTGTCCCTGTAGAGCAGAATGTACAATTATATCTAGGCTACAGATGTATATTACTTTGCCCTGTAAAGTTTTGTTTTCTTTTTAAGTGAACAATTTAACGTTTAGAGAAATCAAAAATTATACAAAAATCTCAAATTCTACATCATCTTTAAAAATCAGAGAATGGGGATTTGCATTCTTAAAGCACAATGATTGGTTGGGGCTGATTCTGATACATTCTTTTACACAGGGCATGTGTCCTCCAGAGACATCGCCATCCCCTCTGCACCAGTGACACATTCTTTCATGTCCTGTTTGGCCATTGTGAGCATCATAGTTTGTAAGTCCTGCCTTAGATACAGAACATATTATCTACTGCATCCTTCCAAAGAACTTCAAATATAATTCAAAATTAGCGATCGCCCATGTTTAAAAACAAAAGTGAGCTGACGTATGCTTTAGTCCCTAGTAGTGTACTTATATGAGAGGAAAAATAGTCCTTTTCCTTTACATTATTGCTTGCACAGATTACTTTTATAATTCTCAAGAGACACTCAAGAAGCAGATGTAAATCCCAATTCTGTTGTTACATTTTCACAGTCAGTAAAAGCAAGGGAAAACATGTCAAAGATTTGTGTGTTGTTATATAGAAAAGCAGGTAGGCCTTGCATAGAGTAAATTTTGCCTGACCACCATGGTGACTAAAAGATGTTTTAGGTCCTAGGGCTTCTCCAACAGGGAAACTTTGTGGGGTATCAGAATCCAACCTAGGTATCATTTATCTACCAGACACAGTGCATGCAGACCAAAACACTGAAGACTTAGCTGGAATCACTACCATATTGCTTCATTTTGATTTTGTAGGACAAATTGAAATAATAGCAGTAATGCCTACGAATAATAACAGGCTAGCTTAGCATATAAGTGAGGTTATATAATATATAAATGAGTGAGGTTATATAATATATATATAATACATAAATATATATAATACATTCATAAATATGTATACAAACAGACACACATAAAATAAAACTCTTAATATTTTTCTTCTAGAATTTCACAATTCCATTGCTGCATTTATAGTCAACATAAATGATGAAGTAGGAAAAAACAGGAGATGAATAGATAAATACAATTATTGCAGATAATAGGGAGAAGGGGGGCAAGCTTAATAAGTCCAACCTGTTCATTTTACACATGGGCTAAGCTGAGGCCCATGAAGCTAAACATTTACTTTCAAGATTACTCAGGTCTTTAAGATGGAACTCGAAAGTTCTATTTTCTTTTTAGTCACAAGAATTCAAAAGACACACTGGGTGTAAGTGGCCACTGGAATGAAGTGTGCAAGGGACTGCAGAAAGATTTTGGAAAAATAGGATTAAAGTGTGCACTTATTTTGGTGCAAAATAATGTTTAAATCTATGTAGAATTTTTCATAATCCTCATTTTTCATGAAGTTTTTGAAGGCTCACAGTATATATAAGAAGCAGGGAAAAGCTGAACTGGGCTTCCCAAACAGTAGATCCCAGAAGGTGGATCTATATCCAATGATCCTCTAAAGACAGCAGCAGGAGTTTGAAAACCTTCACTCATGAATATGACTGTCTACCTATTGTCCTTTCTCTTTTCTCTTTCAATGTATATCATGGCCCTCCACAGAATATTTCTTGGGTAGTGGGATATCTAGCATCCTTTGGGAGTTCTTCTCCTGCATGGATGACAGACATGATGAGGCTGATAATCAAGTTGTTCTGTCTTCTTTTAAGAGAGGACAGACAGGGAACCAGCAGTTAGCGTAATGGCTATGTCGCTGGACTCCCACATAGTTGACCGCAGTTTGTGTCCCGGACCCGGTGGCTTAAAACTCATGCCAGGCGCGTGTGCGTGCGTGCCCAAGATCCCGAGAGGAGACTGGAGAAGGGACTGCGGCGTGACCATCCCCCCTGGGGGGTGATTTCTCACTTTCTGTCTCGGTCTGTCTCTCTCTGTCTGTCTGGCGAGCGCACGCGCCCTATAGCGAAAACCTCTTAAAAAAAAAAAAAGAGAGAGGACAGACGTATGCCCTAAGTTAGGCCAACTGGACTCCCCGTGCAACCATCCAACCATCCTAGACAATAAATTTTAGGCTAAATGATGCAAAGATGGGAGACTATAGGTTGAGGATTATTCATATCAACAGTGAAGCCAGCCCTGCTAAGACCTTAGTTCTTGCTATGCCACTGCCACCCCACAGCTTCCCTTATATTTTGTGGACTAAGTCTTATTCTCCACCCTTGCCTTTGCAGACTATTTCATATCCTTCCAAAAAATTGCTTGTCTTTTTAAGTTTGGCCATCATTGGTTTTGTGTACCCAAAGAACCTACACCAAGAAATTGTGTTAGGTATGTGTCTGCCTGCACAGAGCTTCTGGTCATTCACTGTGCTTGTTCTTGAGTAACTCTAGCTAGTCCATAGCTCAGGGCTTTGCAAGCCTTGCTATTGAGCCATGATCATTAAATATTAATGTAGGTAACAGGGTGTTGTTGCCCATGCTAGAAATCTGGAGCTAGAGCTTTAGAATCTGCATTTCAGTAAGAATCCAATTGATTTGGATGCAGGTGGTCCCTAAAATACTCTATTATATATATATATATATATATATATAGAGAGAGAGAGAGAGAGAGAGAGAGAGAGAGAGAGAGAGCGCGTGCGCGCGCGCCTTGGCATTTACTTCTAATCTGCTAACTGCATTATTCTCTCAGTATTTCTTAGATCATGTTCCTGAGAGAAAAGAGTTGGCTTGGTCCCAGTCTTTTTCACTTGCCGGGCCCTACCAGCCTGTGGAATGGGTCAGGTGCCAACCCAAGTTCCAAATGGCCATGACACAGAGGCAGATCACTTACCCATATTGAGCTGCCCCTGAATAAGCTGTGCTAAGGCTTTATTCACAAGGGGCTGAGTGGCAGACAATATAATTGATGCCATGAATCTGTGAACAAGAAAGCAGATCCCTGACTACCTTTCAAATGAAGCTTCTAACCAACCTCCATTCATAAGGTCTCTCTGACTTGATTCATCCTTTGAAATTAAGATCCAAGTTTTAATGAAATGTGTTTAAATTAGCAATTCTCCTATCTAGGAGGTACAGACCTCTAATGAATAATTGGTAGGCTGATTATTTAAACACCCGTATTCTCTTGTTAATCACTTTAATTACCACCTCCTGAATCTTCTATGTAGCAAAAACTCAAAGAATCCTACCTCTCTGGAAAATGATAAGGATTTCTTGTGAAGCCACAAACTTCTTTATAGAAACATTAGCTCTTGGAGTACAAGAGTAATTCTCATTCTAAGAAAACCATACAATGAAACTCAAACCTACAAAGATCATAAATGAGAAAGGAACCATAGTTATTAAAAAAACAAACAAAAAAACTACCATGGTAGGTTACTTAAGTATTTTCTATGTGGGTGACCTCATTTACTTATTTTTTCCTCACATTCAATATTCAATATTTATGGAGGCTTAATATGGGCCAGGCATTTGGCTAGGGCACAAGTTCCCTCCAGGAACTCACAGCCTAGTAGTAGAGACAGATATGAAAAAAGAGTAAATAATGCAGTATTTGAGTTGATATGCAAACGTGAGTAAAATGCAATGGCAGGAGAGGGGAAAACAGCCATTTTGTGATGAAAGGAGTTGGAAAAGTTAAAGACATTTACACTGGGTCTAAGAATACCAGCATGTTTGTAAGGTGAGGAGAACGGAAGCCAATTAAGGCAGATCCAATAGTTTGTGCAAAGCAAGGAAGCAAAGAAGAGTGTAGATATTAGAAGAATGAATGGCAAAGATGGGGTTCAGGACAAACTACCCTATCATAATTTGAGCCAAAGGAATTGGATAAACTGCAGAAGCAGGATCACTCTGACCTTCTCCCATCATTCTCCCCTGAAGTAGGTCATATGTCTTCATTTAAGAGGTGGGCTCCTTATATCCTTATATAAAGGAATACCTTTATCTCTGAAGACACAGAAGAATCTGAACAAACAGGCCTTGCTAAGTTGCCCTCCATTTTAATCCCATGAGCTCATACCCCTTTGTCCAGTCGTTCTTGACCACTATTATCCATCTCGTCATCAAACCCAGCATTAAAAATAAACAGGTTTACCCATTACTCAGGGGTCTTCATTTCCTTAGAAAGGCTCCCTTGCCACGCAAATCTTATATTAAGTAAATCTGTATACTTTTCTCTTACTAATCTGTCTTTTATAGAAATCTCAGTTACGAACCTACCAATAAGTTAGGGAAAGGTATCTTTTCTTCCCTAGAGCGACATAATGAAATGGGACAACTGGGTAAGAGTTGGGAAGATTGGTTGTGAAGGACAGAGACATTTGAGAAATGAAAAACCTTTGAGAGTTTGTGATCTACTGACTATTTTAGAAAAATAACCCTGAAAGGGAAATGGAAGATGATTTAAGTAAGGAGAAGTGGAGGCTAAAGAGACTATAGAAAATTGCCTTAAAACCAGGAGAGGGATCAGCAGATGGCATAATTGTTGCTGGACTCTCACATAGTCGACTGCATTTCAAGTCCCGGACCTGGTAACTTAAAACTCACACCAGGCACATGTGTGTGCATGCCCAAAATCGTAAGAGGAGAATGGAGGAGAAGGGAGGTGATTTCTCACTTTCTATCTCTCTGTCTCTCTCTACCTCTCTGGCAAGCACATAGCAAAATGTGCAAAAACATCTAAAAAAAAAAAAAAAAAAAAAAAGAGGCAAAATCTGCAGAGGCTGGAGTGGTAAGGAGGGAACAGAATAATGGAGTAAAATATCAGAGGCAATTGGACTGAATTTGGTTATAGAATCTCACCATAGTTAACAAAGCTTTGGAGTCAAAAGAACTGGAGTATAAATATGGCTTACCTCATCTTTCTCATCTTCACATTTCTCATATTTAAAGTAGAGATAGTGTTACCAAGAGGATTAAATAAAATAATGGTGTAAAGTGCTTAGAATAAATTCAAACTTAACATATAGTGAATGTTCGACAAACTTGAGCTGGTATTTTTACTACCATTATTATTACTAGTATTATAATGAATAATTGATGGAGCAAAGGGAATAAGAAGTAACTGCCAGACTTGGAAGTCTAGCAAATGATGATGCCATTAAAGCAGATAGGCAATAACTATAACACCCAGCATTTATGGAGAGTTTGTCATATGCCAGGCACTGTTTTAGGAGGTTCTCATACACAGTCTCTTCTGTTCCTTACAAGAATCCCAGATCTTATTATTATGTACAGTTAACAAAGGCAACAACCAAAGTGCAGAGAGGCTGAGTAACTTGGGTCACAGAATGAAGCAGTAAAGGAACACATATATTTTAATCCAAGAGCTTGCCTCTTCACCACCGCTCTACAAAGAGGGAAGCAAGAGAGATCTTAGGATGGGACAAAGAGATTTTGGTAAGGGGAGAAAGGTACCATTACCTACTTTGAATTTATCATGGTAAGGGGAGAAAGGTACCATTAGGTAGTTTGAATGTATCATGATCAGAAATACTTAGAGTAGTGTAGTAGGAAAACTAGAAATGTAGGCATGTCCATAAATCATTTTTCTACTCAAAAGAATAAAAACAAAGAAAGAAAAAAAACAAAGAACAGACAACCTGAGACAGCAAAGCATGAAGAGCCATTGCTAATTGAAAATTAATCAGAAATGCAGATGTGTCTCAAAATTTGCTTGGGGGAACCAGCAGTTAGCGTAATGGCTATGTCGCTGGACTCCCACGTAGTCAACCGTGGTTCACGTCCTGGACCCGGTGGCTTAAAACTCATGCCGGGTGCATGTGCGTACATGCTCAAGATCCCAAGAGGAGAATGGAAGAGAAGGGATTGCGGCGTGACCATCCCCCTGGGGGGTGATTTCTCACTTTCTGTCTCTATGTCTCTGTCTGTCTGGCGAGCGCATGCGCCCTATAGCAAAAAAACTCTCAAAAAAAAAAAAAAAAAAAAAACTTGCTTGGCAAAGCAGAGAGAAAATATGACAGGACTAATACAAATTTGATTTCTGGGCAACTTCTCAGGGCGTGATCCCTGTGTGAAGGGGAGAGGCACCAGTATTGCTCCATTCTCCTGGTAGTTACATCCAGTGTCAACCTCCAGATGGACAGTTGGAGCCCCGCTACCCTTCCCTGAGTGCCACTGTCTCGGAGAAATAAAAGTGGCATCAGAAATTTTCCTTCAGGGGATGCCTTTCAGGAAATTTTAAATGGCAGGAAAAGGAAGTATGTGGCTTTCCTGCCAAGAGCTTCTCCATGGGCTTCTGGGGAACCTGCAGCCAGTATGCCCCATCTGTGGCTGGGAATGACAGAGCACACATCACAGTCACTTCCAAGGGGAACATCCAGAATCAGTGAGCCTTCCTACTGAGTGATTTTTGCCCCTGGGCATCCTCCTGACAGAGCTCTCACTGAAGGCTACAGGGAAGCTGGGAGTCTCAGATGCTAGTCTCAGAAACATGCCTAATAAATTCCTCTCCAACCCAAACTTGACTCTGCTCTTTAATAGTCAACCCTTCCCTTCAACCTTCAGTACCGGGTCATCCTTCTGTAATACCTCTGCTATCTCAAATATTTTCTTCTAAGGTAGATATTTAGTTTATCTGTCTGGCTCCAATTTACTCACCTTTCCTTAGGCTGCACATACATATGTGTGTGCACACTCATACATGTGTGCATACACACACAAATGCACACACTCCTCTGCAATCAGGTTTGCACCAAATGAACTCATTCTTCTGATTCTGATTGGATCAAGGACAGACCTATGACCCAAATTCATCAGTAAGAGTTTTTCATCTGGGCATTTGGAATCTCTGAGTACTGAGGGACTATTATGAGTTGGGAGCTATGGAAACAGCCTATTTGGAGAATTCCTTTGGGTGTAAGGGATAGATGCAGGAAGTAGATGCTCAGGGAGTTCCAGTTTCCCATTCTGGTCCCTTCCAAGATCCAGCTGCACTTCTGGCCTTTAAATTCTATGATATGTCCTTATGTTTTTCCAATAAATTACCTCTTTTTGGATTAAATGTGTGAGAATTAGTATCTGTTCCTTGTACCCTATACAACCTCCTCTAAAACATGCAATAAAGGAATTTTATATAAATGCAAATATTGCTGGAAATTTCACTCTCCAGAAACTGAAGATAAGGCAGAAGTGAACCCTTTCTCACTTTAATACACTTTCAGACAAAAATAACAATGATGATGCTCAATAGAGTTGCACATACATTTTACTTTTCAAAATGTGCCTGTTAGTTTATATTATTTAGTCAGAGATATTGATACGGCATTAAGAACCCCATTTGTAGATGGTAAAAATGAAATGCAGACATATACCATGATCCATCCCAAGTGAGGTCCCTGTTCTTTCTGCATCCTAGATCTGCTATGCAATAATGTTTGGGATAAGTAGTTTGAAGATTTATGGTGCTATTTGTGATGGATATTTGAGAAGGAAGGATCATTGATTTTGAAAGGCTAATCATCATTTTGATAGTTTTCTTTTTTGAAAGTAACATAGCCCAATTCCTCTGAGCCTGCTTATAGTAAAAACAACATACACTCAATTTTCCTATTGGAGAACGGTTGCTGATATTGCCGAAGACTAGATATGACCTTTACTATTTTAAGTATATAAAATCCAAAGTATGAAAAACAAGCATTTTGTTCATAATAGAGTTGTACGAGCACAAATTCTTATGCATCCCATTATCACCATTATCTTTTACCTTGATCATATCTAGACATAATACTGTACCTCATAGCTCAATAAACTGTGATGTTTTCAAGTGGTTTCTTTCTACCCTCAGACTACCCCCTCTTTACTTCTCAGAGTTCTCATACTGTTTTGTGCTTGCTTGTATACTTATTAACACATACATTACCATCTTCTTGGCCATAGTAGGCTGGGAACTTGCTGAGGCCAGGAACTCTCTTTTGTCTCCATATTCACAGAACCTAATACAACATCTAGTACATAAGCAATTATTGACTATTCACTGGACGACAAAAAGTGAATATATTTTATCTTCCCAAGTAGACTATAATGATATCAGAGACAAATAACATATTGCTTTAGACTTTGTGGGCATCAATTCCTGTTTATTAAGTAAGTGCATGCACTTTCATTCATAATGTGTATTTTGGCAAAATGTGATGGAGAGGAGAAGGGTGGAAACAAGACAGTGGCCGTTATTCTCACTTTGGTGAAGGTTATAGAGAATATACTTAGGTGAAAGATATCATGGCTATTATCATCATTGCCCCCATCACCATCGTTAGCATATTTATTGCTTGCTTTATCAGGTACTGCATTAATTCATTTAATGATCACAGGACCTTATAATGTTAGTTGCTGTTATTATTTCTGGTACAAATTAAGACACTGAGCTTAACAAAGGTTTAATTAACAGGCTCAAAGTCACACAGCTAAGAAATGGGAAAATGGAGGTTCAAACTCAAGTCTGTTCATCTCTAGAGTTTATACCTAACTAAGTGCTAGAAAAAAACAAACAAACAAACAAAAAAAAAACACCTATATCAATTTTAAGGGTTCTAAGAATTCAGAGAACAAAGAAAGCAGAATAAAAGCCACTCTTGATAAGTCCCGGAGTATTACATTCAGAGCATCTTTACGTAGACCTAGGTATATATATATATATATGGCAAAATTACAGTAGTTTTTCTTAAGGAAAGTCCTTAAGTAATAGTACAGAACTGTTTCTACAGTAGCTGAAAGCTTGACAATGAGCCAAATTTACTGCTGAAGGTTAAATGGGAAGGCTCCCAGCATCACAGCACAGAATGGGGCAGGTCTTGTTGGGATTTATTGTTCCTGAGGAGAGCGGCGGCCCAGCACCACTAATCAGATCATACATCAGCAGAGTGATTACTGTTGACTCTTCCAGACACACAGAAAGACAAACAAGTGGCTTGAAAGTAAATGAAAGCAGAGTCTCGTAAGCTCCCTCATCTTGCACAGGAGGGCTATGAATCACCTTGGTGAAGGATTCATCATCTTTAGGTGTCACCTGGGTCATAGCAGAGGTGTTAAGTTGTGTGCAGGATGGCTTATATCACAGACACAAAAAGGAAGAAGCCAAGAAGAATAGAGGCAATAACAGTATCCAAAAGCTATCGGTGAGAGTACCTCCCCTTCATGGGCACGTTTGCATGATCGATGTGATTTGGAGTGAGCACTGAATCAGGAGTCTAGAAACTTGAATTCTAGTCCTGGCTCTGTCCTGTAAGATTTTGCTGAAATGTTCTAAGACTTCATGTCCCCATTTATCAAAGTGGCTGGCTGATAAACCCTTTTAGATGTCACATTTTTTAAAGGCTTTAGCCATAGGACATATACTTTCACCAGAGGGAAACAGAGACAGGCCATGAGAAGGAACGTGAGAAATCACCCCCCTCCCAGGGGGGAAAGCTACAAAGCAATCTCTATTTCTTCATTCTCCTCCTGGGATTTTGAGTATGCATGCACACATGTCCAGTGTGATGAATGCACACGTGTTCAGGGTGATTTTTCAAGCCACCACTCTGGAACTCAAACTATGGTAAGCCATGTGGGAGACCAGTGTCTTAACCACCATGCCACCTGCTGGCCCCTAGTTGTCACATTTTTCCAAAACTCCATTGATTATAAGTAGAAGCATATTACTCATGGAAATTGTGGTAGATTGAAAGTTAGGGCACCTGTGTTCTAGTCTGGCTTACTACCTTCAAAATGCCTTTCCAATCTCTCAGCCTCAGTGTCCTTGTCCCTAAAAGAAAGACATTGGATTAGATGACCTCTCATGCCTCTTTCAGCCTAGTGGTCTCTAAATCTATATTTTTAAACCTCACAATATTAACTTGTGTAGGATATAGTATTGATGATTCTTTTGTTTCTAAAAGGAAGGAATATTTTCTGCTCACCCAGGGTGAAAAGATAAGTGAAATCCTAAAGTTAAAAAAAAAATGACAAAAACAGCAGAAGGATGAACCTGGTTCTGACTATACTAACAAATCGATGTCCTTATTCACAGGGGAAGTGTATAGGTTGGATTTTTACAGGCCGAAACAGAAATAACATTTCCAACATTTTCCTGGCGAGAATGCAAATGCAAATTCAGTGTTGCTAGTTTAAGTTCAGCTGTGTAGGGTCACCAAGGGCAGAACTACAAGAACTGCATGGATGCAAACTTGGGTGTAGTAATTATGTAAAGAAAACCATTTCTTTTTCCCATCATTTTCTCTCCCATAACATGGTGCTTCGGAATTACGTGTGTGTGTGTGTGTGTGTGTGTGTGTTTAAAGCATACCTAGAAATCTCTGATTGACAGGTTTTGGCACTGCTTTGTGACAGACACCAGGGGAGATATGTGTTAAAGTATCAAAGTGAATTTTCAAACAGCCTATTAAGAAGGAAAATTTAAGATTTATAAATGCATATTTCACCTTCTCTACATCTGTGCAAACAACATCCACTCGACAGTTAAGTCAGAAATGTCAGTTACTGCTAAGGTAATTCTAATTTCATAGATAATCTGTTTTAAACATTGTTTAAAAAGTGATATCATCAAAAATTTGAGAGGGACCTACCAGTTATGCAGATTCCCATGGACCAAACAGTATGCTAAATACTTTCTAGGCATAGTCTCACACAATCTGCACAACCATCTAAAGAGTAGATAGTCCTTTACTCCCATTTTCAGAGGTAAGGAAACTGATCCCCAAGGTTTAAATTATCTGCCCTGGCTCACATATATGTGAGGTTTTCAAACACTAATGAAAAATGCACATTATGAAAAAAACTATGCAGAGAACTTTTTAAATGATGCAGTCAAAATTAATTTATGCTACCTTAGTATACATGTCTGAGCAGGCTCTCATTTGAGACACCAAAAAGGATAAAACATCCATTTAGAAAAGAGCCCCTATCAGAGAAACATGAATACTGCTGAAACAAACATCAAATTTATGGTGAAGCTTACATGGAAGAATGGTTAAATCATTTATGCTGTATGAAACATGTATTTGGACAATGCCCCAAAGAAATCAGCAGCTTACATATGGATATACTCATTTTAAGAAGGGATGAGCTGATGTTGAAGGTGATGCCTGCACTGACAGACATCAACTTGTGAGGAAATAAAAGTCTGTTTCTGTCCTAATTAAAGAGGACTGGACAATTAACAGGAGAAACAATAGCCGACACCACGGACATCTCAATTGGTTCAGCTTACACAATTCTGATAGAAAAATTAAAGTTGAGCAAACTCTCTACTCAATGGATAGCAATACTGTTGAGCTCAGATAAGCTTCACAGAAGAGCAGAGCCTTCTGTGGAAATTTTAAACAAGTGGGATTAAGATCCGGAAGCATTTCTTCAAAGAATTATAACAGGAGATGACACAGGGCTTTACCAACACAATTGTAAGCACAAAGCAAATCAAATCAATGGCCGCCAAGAGGAAGAAGTGGCCCAGTGAAGACAAAAGCAGACCAGTCAGGAGCAAAGGGCCCAGTCACAGGGGTTTGGGAGGCTCTAGGCTTTTGTTTGTTGAATTTCTGGAGGATCAAAGAACAATAATATCTGCTTATAACATGTTTTGAAAATGTCAGCTGAGGCTTTCGTAGAAAAATGCCTAGAAAAGCTTTAAGAGGAGTTCCACTTCACTATGACAATGCTCCTGCTCATTCCTCTCTTCAAAAAACGGCAATTTTGAGAGACTCTCAATGGAAAATCATTAGGTCTTATGTCCTGATTTGACTTCTTCTCACTTTCTCATATTTCCTAATCTTAAAAATCTTCAAATGGCACCCCTTTTCCTTCATTTAATAATGTAAAAATATGGGCCAGCCCTTTGCACAGAGGTTAACTACTGCGCATAGGGAGATGGATCTCACATGCCCTACTGAGGTTTGAATCTTGGCTTTGGCAGATTAAAAAACATGTCAGGCATGTGTGTGTGCACATGCCCATGATCCTGACAGGATGGAGAAGTTGAGGAAAAAAGGATTGTGGCATGACCAAGACGCAGTGGGGAGCTTGCTATCATTCTTTCTCTATTTGGCAAGTCCACTAGCCTCTGGCAAAAGAAAAAAGAAAAGAAAAGGAAAGGAAAGTTGGGAGGGAGAAAAGGAGGGAGAGAAAGAGGAAAGGAAAAAATTGTAAAAAAAAAAAAAAAAAAGAAGACTGTACTGACAGTTAAGTTCCAGGACTTTCAGTTCTTTAGAGAACTAAATGGCTGGTATCACCCTTTACAAAAGTGTCTTGAATTTGATGAAGATTATATTTTGAATTAATGTTATTCTTTTAATCCCATTTTTCAGAGTTTTTGAAGTCCCCTCATATACTGAGCAGCAGGGCTAGTTCTTGAACTGAAGTTGGCCAACCTTCGGTCTCTTACATTCTATTTAGTTGCTGTTTTTTGGGAATTCCCAGAGTTCTGTTATTTACTATATACATGTGGATGCCTTACTGCAAAACTCCCCTACACCAGCTTTTCCTGTTGAAACAAGGGTAAAAAAAAAAAAAACAATAAAATATCTTTGACTAAATTCATTTATTAAAAAATATTTAAATTAAATCAAGCTATGTAATATCTCTGAATGTAGGGGACAAGTCAATTTCCATGTTTATTCCAGAATTTCCTAACAATTGACTAAAAGAACTGCCTTACTTTAAAGCATTGTGGTGAAGATAACACTTTCTAATGTAAAAATTCTTTGGGGGAATGATGAAAACCTGAAGGATATAATTGTGTTCATCTTTTAAACACAATGAAATATTACATAGTAGTTGGAAAAGAAAAAAAAAAAAAACCTTTATTCCCTATCATTTTTTTAAAATTACCATCCTTCAAACTATCTCATACATTCAGAGACTTCAAAGGCCTGAAAGATAACTTTTTATAAGAAGGAACATTTTTTTCTTTTTTTGAGAGAGAGATTTTTGAGAGAGAGCGTGTGTACTCACCAGAGACACACACACAGAGAGAGAGAGAGAGAGAGAGAGAGAGAGAGAGAAAATGAGAAATCATTCCCCAGCGTGGATGGCCACACTGCAATCCCTCCTCCTCTATTTTCCTCTCAGAATTTTGGGCATGCATACACATGTGCCTGGCATGCATTTGAAACTGCTGGGTCCAGGACCTGAACCACTGTCAACCATGTAGGAGTACAATGCCTTAACCACCACACCACCTTCTGGCCCCCAAGAGGAACATTTTTATCCAAAGAAAATCCTGTAATTATTCAATTGCTCCATTCATCCATGTTAGAGGAGGTAAATTTGGAGGAGATGACACTATCAACAGAAGTTATTAAAAATGTTTCGATCAGCACCTTTCTGACTATGAGCATGATATGGCAACAGTGCCTAATTCACAGATGAAGGAGCTAAAGCACACACAGGGGAAGCATAAAGAATCCATCTACATGAAAAGAGAAACCAGCCTGGTGTCCAAATTGAGGGCTTTCCAATCTTAGAAATAGATCTTGTTTTACATATGTAACTAAATATGAGTCACATCTGTGAGTTTTAACTTTGAAGTTCACACAGGATATTTAATGTTTTGAATGAAAAGGATATGGTTTTTCCTAAAAGCCTGGTAATTTCTATAGCCGAAGGGTGGTAAAATACCAAATTCAGTCTGTCTAGTCTCTACTGCCAATAACTTCTTCAAAATTTTGCAGATGTGGCTCTGATCATAGCTATTTCCTTTTGAATACCGACTAAATGTGTCTCTGTCATATGAAATGCAAAACTTAAACATCTTAAGCTTATTTATAAAAGTGAAAATTCAGCTTTGTTTGTTAGTGACCACAAAGAAATCAAAACCAGGTCCAGCTAGCCAGAAGTATTGTAGCGAAGGTTTACAATGAGTTCTTCAGTTTAAAGAATAAAATGAGACTCAGTGTTAAACTCTCTTCTTGTCACCCTGAATATGGGTCCAGTGTTATACATACTCATATGAATATGACAATTCTACTGCATTTGAAAATAGCACCAACAACATTATATGGGTTAACAAAATCTGAGTCCTACGCAACAGTGTGTCAGACACCATCAGGAGGCAATCTAACAGACATGGTCTGCTTTCTTCCTTGCTAAGAAAATTTGAATTTGCTCAACCTCTTCTGAATGACTACATCATTCAGAAAAGCTGAGTTAATCCAGAAAGTCTTAATTATTCTAAGTTAGGCATTCCCTTTACAGTGGATATCAGGGTGGTATTATTCTCCTTGCCAAATAAATCATTGTTTTAAGCATGGACTTAGGACCATTTCGTCAAAAAGATACAAAGCAAAATCTGTTTGAGGACTTCTAGAAATGTTTACCCATTCTGAATGAAGGGAAAATACTGGATCCTACCTTTTTTTCTTTGTTCCTTTTTAACTTTATTTATTTCTTTCTTCCATCAAAAGGGAGAGACAGAAAGAGAGTGAGAAAGACATTCCCAACAGGGTCTTCGGTCTATGATACATCGCCCCCCGGTCTCAGCCAGTCTGGATCATGGGTGCACACATACGTGCCTGCCAAGCACAGGGAGGCTCTGGGACATGAACCCAAGACCTTCCTGTGTGAGCCCAGCCTCACAGACTGCGGCACTACCACTGTGCCATTGGCTGGCCCTGCTCCCATTTGCTACTGTTTATGCTATCTGGGGGTAAATTGGGGGTTGAATTGCTTTGCACATGGTAGCCCACATAAGAGGACAAGCCGACATGCTAAGGATGGTAGGGAGGAAAAATGGAAAGAACATGGACCTGTGACTAATGTCACTTTTCTACTGAATTCATCAACTTTAGAACCTATTACTAGACTTCTTGTAGGTTGAGAAAAATATTCTTGCAGTCTATATAATTTTTTGTTTGATTTTCTATCACCTATGGTCAAAGTATCCTGCTATAAACTTCCATCTCTACATTATTTTTTCTTTTTTGGGAGAGGTTTTTCTTTTTTTTTTTTTTTGCTATAGGGCGCGTGCACTCGCCAGAAAGACAGAAAGCAAAAAATCACCCCCCAGGGGTGATGGACATGCCACAATCCCTTCTCTTTCATTCTCCTCTCGGGATCTTGGGCACGCACGCACACGCACCCAGCACGAGTTTAAGCCACCGGGTCCGGGACTCGAACCATGGTCAACTGCATGGGAGTCCAGTGACATAGCCACTATTCTAACTGCTGGTCCCTACATTTAAAATTTTTAGTTCTGGAGCCATCCAGTAATGAGGTTAAGATGGCTGGATCCCATATGGCCAACCATGCAGTTTGAATCCCAAACCCAATGACTTGAAAAAAAAACACTGGGCGTGAGTGCATACATGCCCAAGATCTCCAAAGGAGAGAGAAATGAAGGAGAAAGGATTGCAGCCTAACCATTCCTCATGAGGGGTGCTTTCTCACTTTTCCTTCCTCCTATCTGTGTCTCTATCCAGTGAGTACATGTGCCTTCTGGCAATTTGGATTTTTTTAGAGAGATTTTTGTTATAGGACATGTGCACTCACCTGAGACACAGAGAGAGAGAAAGCAAGAAAGCAACCTCCGGGGGGATGGACATACCACAATCCCTTCTCTTCCAGTCCCCGCTTGAGATTTTGGCCACACATGCACAAGCACTCAGCATAAGTTTTAAGCTGCCAGATCCGAGACTCAAACTGCCTTGGTCATGTTGGGTTGGCCACCACAACCACTACGCCACTTGCTGCCCCTGGCAAAAATTTTCAAAAATTCAGTTCTGTCTTAAAACTACTGCTTAATACATCATTTTAAACCAACGCAGGGTCACTCACACTAATAGCTCCTACCTTCTGTGTTTTATGATGGGGGGGGGGGGATTAGGTCATAGCTAATAAAGCGATTTTCATAATTTTATTTTGCCTGCTCAATGAAAGATGATATTCTATTAAGATATCAGGAAACACACATGGTACTAGAGTTTGACAGGAACACACATGTTCGGCATAATAACTCATTTGTACAGCCACAACACGTATTAGTACATCTCACGCTCTCAGAGATCTCACAACAATAAAACCCAACTAACTTTACCGTATTTACCCAGGGTTGCTTCTCAAGCTTATTTAAGTACAGAACCCCTTTTTTCCCACGTTAAAACGTATTAACTGATCTAGCAGAATGAATGCTCCTGAAAACACATGTTAAGGAGCATCAACTTACAATAAGGATTTTTACCTACACAGAATGGTATAAAATATATTGAAGACACTTCACTATCCAAACTTGCCTATTTGTTGGAAAATGTTTTAAAATAGGATAACAATTACTGAATGCTTCCTTTATACCAGGCACTGGATAAGCTCTTCAATTCAAGTGCAAATCCTATCCTGAACCTCATTTCCTAAACAAGGAAAGTGAGGCACCGAGAGAGAGAATCCAGGGGTTAGACCCTGGAGTGAAGTGGTAACACAGCACTCAGGGGTGCCGGGTCCACAGAGGAAGGGCTCAGGATCATGTCCCAAGGCTTTCTGTACCTGCTGGGCATGTGTAGCTGTGACCCAGGCTAGCTGAGGCGGGAAGTGGATAGGGGCATGAACAACCTGTCGGGCTGCCTGTTTCTCTATCTCAGTCTCTTTCCCTCTGAAGAAGTAAATAAACTAACAAATCAAAAGAAAGACCCTATTACGCTAGATGTACATGGCTCACACGGTTCGTGTTTGTGAAAATGAAGAACTTTATCTTATACTTCAAACTAAAAGCCAAATATTATTGCTTGGCATGCATTTCTTGCACAATCGGCCTTGTGGGATCCAGCTGCCTTAACTACCACACCACTGGTTGGCCCTCGACTTGAATTTTTTTAAGGATCATAAAACCTTACCAGATTTTTCACAAATAAAAGATAGCTGAAGTTTAAAAGGTTCCTGAGCATCTCAGTACAACAGTTAAGACTCTTGAAAAGCAGGGATGTTTTCCAAAAAATTGAGTGTATAGTGGGTATAAAAATAAATATTTCTCAGTTAGTTCCCGGTTTGTATGTTTTTATGAGTCTTTCTAGCTAGTACATGCTTTACTCAGTTTGTTCACATCATTGTCATGTACAAATAAACATTCTTGCCTGAGTACAGTAAAAGCCATCAGATAAAGATAGAATATCTGTGTCATTATAGTCATTTAAAATATTTTAATAGTCTTTCATTTGTCATTTGCCTAACAATCAAGGAAAGAAATATCATCTTAATGCCCCAAGTAAACCTACAGAGACAAATACCATGATGGAGAGGGGTATTTCCATGTGTGCTTATATTTCACAAATAGAGCACATTACAGAAGAAAGCTGATGTAGACTGTAGGTGTAACTCTTAAAAATCAAACATATATGAACAACAGAGAGGCAGGACGTTAGTGAGAAAGAGATATGGCTTATTAACTGTTGATGTTGACATGTATAGTATTCTCAACTGGATTTGTCTGAGAAGCATTTCATGATGGGAAAAGTATTTGTACAAGCAAAATGAAAAATAGCAACTGACTGTTTTAAAAATAATTAGAATAATAATAATAATGATTGGGGAAAACATAGAAAAGATATTGAATGTTAAAGTGGGGAGATTAATGTCTCTGTACTGACTGACATGCATGGCATTCCCTTTTGAAAAAGCAATGTAATACACTGTAAAATTATATGTAATTCAATGTAATATAATAGAAGAACATGATGATAATAAAAAATTTTAAAAAATTTAAAAAAAATTTTTAAAAAATCAAACATACACATTTTCTTCTAAGGTCAAAATGTTTGGATTAAGGGATGGACAGTGGCACAGTGGTAAAACGTGACACACTGTGAGGCTAACCTATGTGAATGTCTAGATTGGCACCCAGAGACTGCCCCCAACCCCCGCTGAGTGCACTGGGTATTCTTGGGTCCACGATCCAGACTGGCCGAAGCTGGGGATGGTTCATGGTGTCAAGATCCTGTTCGAGGTGTTGTCTGTCTATCTGTTTCTCTCTCTCTCTCTCTCTCTCTCTCTCTCTCTCCCAGTCATGAAAGAAATATACTTAAAAAAAGGTGTGACTTAAGAACTGTATTACTTTTCAAAATAAATTGTAGCATTCTACTTCACATAAACAGTTGTACCGAGACACTTTAGAAGGTAATTTGTACATAAATATAACAACCACTTCCATTCACGTGGTGCTTTTCAAAGTGTTTTGTATTTTCTTCTTTTTTTTATTTTTAAAATGTGTGACACTGCTTCTAAAATAGGAAGACATACAGATGTTCTGTACTGATGTCATTTCAAAAATACATGGAGACGGAAAGTGCTCTAATCCATGTAAGCCTCAAAACAACTTCAAAAATTAAGCTGAAGTCTGGCAGTAGAATGGAGGTGACCAGACTCAATATCCGGGTGGTGTCTGATATGTCTTCAATTTTTATTTGCTCATCAATCCTCAAAATATTACAATGATATGCATTCCTTCATACTTACATTCCTACAACTTCATCAGGCCCTGCATGTATCATCAATATAGAATGGCAGTGCCATTCAAGGCAGTAGATATTAAAAGACTGTGCTTAGTCCTCAAAAGACTATGGGCAAACTGTCATGGGAAGCCAGATACTCTTGTTTCTGGTCTATGCAACTGCCGTTACAGCTATGAAAGGGCAGGGAAAAGGCTATAACAACTTTTAAAAAAATGAGCCATCTTGAAAATCTGAATTCTGGTTAAAAATAATACATTGGCTTCTGAGAATACAGAAATCCCTTTAAATTGTCACAGCTTGGTGGAAGGCAGATGGAGACCTACAGAAACATCACACGTTTTACATGAGTCCTTAACAGCAAATGTACCAGGTTGCTAAGTTTGACTTCAGTTTTCCAAGTAAAATGCTCTGCAAAGAACTCATTTCTATTGTCCTAATTTATATTATTAAATATATATATATATATATATATATATATATATATATGTGTGTGTGTGTGTGTGTGTGTATAAATATATATATATATATATATATATATATATATATATATATATAATTGAGTTATAATTGACATATTTCTGTGAATACAGTTTGATCATTTTTAACTTATGCTTACATTTATGGAACCCTCTCCACAATGATGATAATGAATATTATCTATCAGATCTTAGAATTTCATTACAATTCTCTGTAACCCCTATCCTTTCCCTCTCCAATAATCACCTCCCAACCCAGGCAACTACTGACAAGAATTACACGTTGCTATAGATTAGCCTACATTTTCTGGGATTTTGTGTAAATGGAACCAGATGGTATGTACTCAATTTTATTTCTCTCGTTTAGCATCTTTCATTTTTTTTTAATTTAATTTTATTATTATTTTTATTTAATTTGACCAGAGAGAAAGTGAGAAAGCAAACCACCAGGTCTGGGATTCAAACCATGCCGTACCCACCATGCACCTGCTGGCTCCAGTATATTTCATTCTGAAACTCATCCACACTGTTACATGTGCCAATAGTTTTATGGTCAAGGTTTCCCATTGAATGGATACATTACAATTGGTTTCCCACTGCATGGATACATTACAATTGGTTTCCTATTATATCACAATGATTTATCCACTCATCTCTTGTGGAACATTTTTGTTGTTTCCTGTTTTGGTCTATTACAAATAAAGCTACACTGAGCATTTATCTATAGTTCTTTTGTGTGGAATATGCTTTCTTTATTTTTATAAACTACCTAGAAGTACAATGGTTCGACCATATGTTAAGAAATATCAAGTCTAACTTCTTATAAGACTGTTGAGGTGTTTTCCAAAGCACTGGTAACGTTTTGTATTCTTATCAGCTCCATCTACCCACCAACACTCATGATCTTCAGTTTTTTGTTGAATTTGGCCTTTCAAGGGGTGTATAATGGTCTCTCCCTGTGCATTTCCCCTAATGACCGATGTGGAACATCTTTTGATGTATTTGTTTTACATTTGTTTACATTCTGTGGAGAAGTGCCTGTTCAAATCCTTGCCCCAATTTGACTGGGTTGCTTTTTTTATTATTGAGTTATAGAAGTTATTTTTATTGCCTAGACACAAGTCCTTTGTCTATGTTTATATGTAATATGCAAATACTTTCTCCTAGTCTATGTCCTGCCAGTTCATTTTCCTTTTGTAAAAACTGTTTTCATTATTCAAGATAGAGCATTGTGTGTGTGGGTGTTAGAGATGAGAGAGAGAGAAAGAAAGAGAGAGAGGAGAGAGAGAGGAGAGAAAGGAGAAAGAGAAAAGAGAGAGGAGAGAGAGGAGCACCCTCCACTGGGTCTGGTCATTCCTTGATCCTCTCATCTAGTCCTCAAGCCTGTTGAATCTTAGGTATTCATATGAATGCCTGGTGTGTTTCAGACTGACTACCCGGGGATTTGAACCAATAGGTGTCATGTGGGATACCATTTCTCTCAAGTAGCACATTATCACTATGCCACAGAGCCAGCCCTTTTAATTCTCTTAACCATCCTCTTGAAAGAGAAAATATTTGCATATCACATATAAACATACACAAAGGTCTTGTGTCTAGGCAATAAAAATAACTTCTTTTTTTTATGTTTTTAATGTCATTCTGAGAAATCTTTGACAAACTCAAATTTGTTAGGCTTTTTCCCCTGTTATTCTTCAAGAAATGTCCAGAAATCCAAGTTTATTGCTATTGTTGCTATTGCTTTTAAGACACAAGGGGACTTGAAAAGGTTCATGGGAAAATGGAATTAAGAAATGAGTTTATGGGACCAGCAGTTGGCCTAATGGCTGTGTCACTGGACTCCCACGTAGTCAACCGTGGTTTGAGTCCCGGACCCGGTGGCTTAAACTCACGCCAGGCGCGTGTGCGTACGTGCTCAGAATCCTGAGAGGAGAATGGAGGAGAAGGGATTGTGACGTGGCCGTACCCCCTGGGGGGGTGATTTCTCACTTTCTGTCTCTCTGTCTCTGTCTGTCTGACGAGTGCACACGCCCCATAGCAAAATCCTCTCCAAAAAGAAAAAAAGAAAGAAATGAGTTTATTTTGGTGCAAAAATGTTTAAATTCCATACATAGTTTTTCTTAATATTCCTTTTCCATGATCTTTTATAAGGCCCTAGTTTTCTATACTCACACCACAGTAAATTGTAAAAGGTGTTCTTTCCTTTCTCTCGTATCACCATGAAAACTTGTTCCTACAAAGAGTTAGACCAGAGAGTGTTCATGTTCTATATAATAAGGAGTGTTCTTGTCCCCCATTCTTTTGAAAAACTGAGAATAAGAAAGAAAAAAATATGCAGCATTATATAAAACATGTCTGGTCATTAAGGTTGTGGCCCAAGCCCTAGTCACCATGGCATAGGCCCTAGGGTTCCCACCACATGATACTAGAGCTACTTCAGGTTCAGAGCCTATGTTTACCTGAATGAGCTGGGCACACCCACATGTGCCTGTGATCCTGGTTAGTTAGAAGGTTGGGGTAAGAATCTGGGTGTAGCCAGACCCTGCCAAGATTCTCTTTCTCTTTCAAGAAATAAGAAAACACAAACTTTTAAAAAATTGCTGTTGAGGGGCCAGCAAGTGAGGTGGTGGTTATAAGATAGGTACAGATTATGAACAGGGAGTTCCAGTATGCTGATGAAGTGGACATCTGACATATCGCTATTACCAGGGACTGCAGCCGGCCCCCCTGGAGCTAAGAGAGGAGAGGTCACCTCACCGAGATGCTTGGTCAACATCCTTATTCCCACTGACAGGGCAGAACGTCCGTATCCCAATGCTCACACCTCCCCAAGTCCACACTGGGCCTGTGAAACGGGGTAATCCAATCCCTCAGATTCCTTACCTGAAGGAAATGTAGGGCAGAGCAGATGGAAGCTGCAACTTAGAACAAAGGAAGCAGCTACAATGACAGACCTCCCTCCTAAATATTTATGACAAAACCCCAAATAAAAGTAACACCTAGCTCCACGCTCAGTGCAGTGTCCTTTTTTAGCAGTTGCTCACCTGCATGCCTTTCTGGTGGGGGGGTATATATTTTTCTCTATTAAAAATCTTTACTTTTTTTCTTTTTTTTTGAAGAGGTTTTTGCTATAGGGTGTGTACGCTCACCAGAAAGACAAAGAGAGAGAAAGAGAGACAGAAAGCGAGAAATCACCCCCCAGGAGGGATGGCCATGCTTCAATCCCTTCTCCTCCATTCTCCTCTCGGGATCTTGGGCACACACGCACACATGCCCAGTATGAGTTTAAGCCACAGATCCGGGACTCGAACCTCAGTTGACTACATGGGAGTCCTGCAACACAGCCATTACACCATCTGCTGGTCCCAGTTTCTATTAAAACTTCTTTTCCTGTGTTAGGTGTGTTTGTGATTTCTCATTCAGCATCTTAGGGTGAGTCTCTAGTCTTAGAGATCCGGACTCAAAGGACTAAGGATTTTATACAATATAGCTCTGCTATCCTGTCTGGTAGCTGTTAAGTTGCGGGATCCCACATAACCAACATTGCAATTTGAGTCCCAGACTGGTGGCTTAAAAAGCACATAGGGTACATGTGGGTGTGATGTGTATACATGACCAAAATCCTGAGAAGGTTTTGCAGTGTTGCCATCCCCTCTGGGAGGTGATTTCTCACTTTTCCTCTCTCTCTGCCTCTTTCCAGTAATGTGCATACACCCTATGGGGAAAAAAAAAAAAATTGCTGTTGAATTCCAAGAAGCCTCCTGCTGATACAAGCAATGGTTTAAATGTTCAAAGAAGACTATGGTATAATGAACTGTTTCCTCAAAATGTGTGGGAACTATGTAAAAATTGATCATAACTGAAAAGAAAAAAAAAAGATTTTAAAATTAAAAATAAATGCTGTATTAAATCTTCAGAGGTGGTATTTAAAAATGAAGATTAAATAATTTAAAAGTTTGGATACGTTGCTGCCTGCCTGCCTTTTAGAGGTACTATTTCCACTGGCAAGTCTTCAATTTATTGCTTCAAAGTGGTATGATTCTTTTTTAACTTTTTAAGAGGTATACACTGACTGAAATATAAAGATCATTATAAAATGTGTGTTCTTTTGGTGATTACTTTTCAAGAAGAAACATAGCAGATTGAAAACTTTGAAATAATAGTACTTCAATTAAAGTCAGCAAATATGTCATTGGTTTCCTAATACATGTATAACTAAAGAATGTACAAAGCACCAGTGGTGGCCAAGGGAAGATAAAAAATTGAAAAAAAAATGAACCCTGCCATTAAATAATAACTTTGAATGGTGTTCTATTACGTTAAATGACATTTAAACACATGCAAACCACAACTAAGGCAAAGGTCTGGAAATGAAGAGAAGTGTTGCATGTGGAGGGAATAAAACAAAGCTTCTATATCAAGAAGTGGGTAAAGTTAGAATTAATAGAGCATGACTAATTCATGAATTATCTCAAACGTACCTAAGAGGAGTTTGGACATGAAATGCTATCAGAAGACACAGAAACCAAATAAAGACTTCTTGAACGGATTTAAGTGTCGGTGGTAAAAAAGCATAGCATACTCTCTATGCATGAGCCATTGTACTACTATGCAAATGAACAAAGATAGAGCAATACGGTAAAACTTGTCCTTCATGGTAACAGCAGAGGGTGTAATGGTTACATACGGGATTCTCACGATGTCAACCACGGTTCAAGTCCCATGAGTACAGCAATGTAACTGGAATGCTATCTGCTGGCCCAAAATGGCGATCTTTCTTAAATGTTTGGCAAAATTCTCCAGTGAAAATATCTGCATCTAGAAGTCTTTCCATGGGAAGATGTTCAATTAAAAATTTTATTTCTTTAAAAGATATTTGGTTATTTAGGTTATCTATTTCTTCTTAATTACGCTTTGCACTTTGGGTCTTTAAAGAAAATTGTTCCTTTCAACTGTGTTATCAAATCGATTGATGTAGAGTTATTCATATTACCTTACTATAATTTTAGTAGCAATAGCATCTGTTGCAATGTCATTTCTTCATTTATGATATTGGTAGTTGGTATCTACTTTTTCCCTCATCCATCTTTCCATAGGTTTCTCAATTTTATTCATTTTCTTGGCAAAGTACACATTTGTTGTATTGTTTTTCTCTAGGTTCTTTTAAACCTGTATTTTTGCCTTGTTGATATATTATGTATCAAAATTTATTTTCTTATTATTTATTTTCTTTTGCTTTGGGTTTTATTTGCTCTTTTTTTTTTATACCCAAATTTCTGCAAATACAATCATGCATCAATTGATGGAAATATATGCTGTCAAATGCATTGTTAAGTAATTTTTGTCACCAGACCTGGTGGCTTGAAAACCATGCCAGGAGCCTGTGTGTACATGCTCAAGATACCAGGAGGAGAATAGAGGTGAAGGGATTGCAGTGTGGCCACTCCCCCTGGAGGGGGTGATTCTTCACTTTTCTTCTCACTGTTTCTGTCTCTTTCTCTTACCTTTGAGTGTACATGCCCTAAGGCAAAATATCTAAAATAAAGAAGAAGAAAGAATGCCATTTCTAATAAATGCTTCCAGAAAATTGAAGAGAAGGTAATATTTTTTTCCAACTCATTATATAAAGCCAGTATTTCCTTAATTGCAGAATGTTACAACAATATTAGAAGAAAACTACAGACCTAATTAAACAAGAACTTTTTGTCTTTGAGTTGATCTTCACACACTGCATGTATGCTTCAGAAAATCAAATTATATGCCTTAAAGATCTACAATTAAGTGTAAATAAGAAATTATAAAACAAAATAATATTTGAGGAACAAAAAAAAAAAAAGAAAGAAAGAAAAAGTAAAAAAGGAACGGTAAGTACATCAAAAACAAATGATGTTGAGCCAGGAAGTGGCATGGTAGTTAAAGCACTATACTCCCACATGGCAAACCACAGCTTGAGTCCCAGACCTGGCAGCTTGCTTTTTCACTTTCTCTCTCTTTCTTTCTTTCTCTCTCTCTCTCTCTCTCTCTCTCTCTCTCTCGTGAGCACACATGCCCTATAGTAAATTTTAAAATAATAATAAAATTGAATAATTATTTTTTAAAAAGGACATTTTTATTAGGAATACAGATTTGGTTTAATATTCAAAAGTCAACCAACATAATTTACCATATTAACAGATTTGTTTTTAAAAGTATGATCATATCAGGAGACGCAGAAAAAGCATTTGACATATCCAGCATTCACTCCTAACAATACTCTAGCAAATTAGAAATGAAAGGGAACTTTTCCAAAAGAGCTTCTATAAATAATAATAATAATAATAAATACAGACATCATACCTATTAGTGAAAAACGAAATTCTTTCCTCCATAAATTAAAAACAAGATAAACACGTCCACCCTTAGCACTTCTGCTCACTATCCTTATAAAGGTTCTAGCAAGCCCAGTAAGTTAAGAAAAATATATTAAAAGGATAAACATTTGAAAGGAAGAAACAATATCATCTTTTTGGGCAGATGAGGTGATTATCTTTACAGAAAAATCTTGTGGCATCTAGTAAAATTTTACCATATGTGATTAGTGGTTGTCTGAGAATTACGGGAAGAACAGAGGTAAAGAAATTATATAAGTGCATGAAAACCTTTTGAGAATGTTAGACATGTTTTTATTACCTTCACTATAATGTCAGGAATGAATATGTGCATATGTATGTTTGTACATATATATATGTGTGTGTGTGTATATATATACATATATATATATATATATATATATAAAATATAGACTGCATATATATCAAC
Organism: Tupaia tana; assembly: GCA_026018925.1. Taxonomy (NCBI): domain Eukaryota; kingdom Metazoa; phylum Chordata; class Mammalia; order Scandentia; family Tupaiidae; genus Tupaia; species Tupaia tana. The sequence goes on along the minus strand of JAKSZU010000014.1, from coordinate 42,421,785 downwards.
TGATTGAATTATGTGCTTTCAGTATCTGCTTTTTATAGTATGTCAATTATACGATAATAAAGACTTTTTAAAAAGAACCATTTTCTTAATAAAGGTCTCAAATAGCTTATATTTCAGTATCATGTCTTATACCAAGTATAAATATTAAGTATACGTGTAGTCTTATCATTTCTATAGAATCCATGTATCCTGGGACCAGCGGATGGCGTAATGGCTATGTCGCTGAACTCCCATGTAGTCAACCATGGTTCGAGTCCCAGACCTGGTGACTTAAACTCACACTGGGTGAGTGTGCATGCATGCCCAAGATCCCAAGAGGAGAATGGAGGAGAAGGGATTGTGGCATGGCCATCCCCCCCAAGGGGGTGATTTCTCGCTTTCTGTCTCTCTGTCTCTCTCTTTCAGGCAAGTGCATGTGCCCTATAGCAAAAACCTCTCCAAAAACAAACAAACAAACAAAGCCAGAATCCATGTTTCCAGGTAAGACAGTTGTGGCTAATGAAATGTCAGTAGAAATCTCTGTAAGAAGAGGATTTTGAAAAAGCTTTTGTTTCCCTAATAAAATTGAAATATATTCAACAAGACAGTCTCACTCTGTCCATTTCTTCCACTTTGAAATTAAATGTGATACGTGGAAGTGCAGCAACCAGGTACTCTCAGATAAAATTTAAAAAAAAAAAAAAAAAAACCTTGAAAAAAGTTTATTCTCAGGAAAACTTTAAAAAAATCAGAGAGTCACTGGCCCTGGTAGGCAGTTAAATCAATGCCAACCACTATCTACCTCTCTAAATGAAGTGTCTAACATGAGCAAAATAAATCTCAACTGTTTATCTCACTATTTTCAGGTTTCCTTTCAGTTATAGGTAAATAAATTATTACAAACATACTTCTCATATTCCTAAAGAGAACATAGCTCTTTCTCACCCTTCTTGAATTACTATTGCATTCATAACCACTTCTCATCTCTAATGAATTGTCTTCTGATTCTCTTTCCAAATCTTTCTTACTTGTTACATTTTCAGCAATTATAAAACTATAAAAGCATTTCTGGAAATCTCTGGTAGCATCTTCCACCAAGCTAGAAAAGTCCAAGAAAAAGCACAAGAAAATATGCTAAACATTAGTTACCAGGGAAATGCAAACAAAACCACAAAGAGATACCACTTTACAACCACTAGGATGGCTATACAAAAATAAAATAAAAAGATAATAACAAGTGTTGACAAGAATGTGGAGAATGGGATCCTCATAAACTGATAATGGAATGTAAAATGGTGTTGGAACTAAAAGTTGGAACTCAGAGTTGTCATTTGACATAAAAATTACACTCTTAAGCATATACCCAAGAGAACGAAACTATATAGCCAAATAAAAATGTGTGTGTTATATATATTTCGAAATGCCTAGAAGAGAAGAAAGGGTCAGCCTTGTAGCATACCAATTAAGAATAATATAGAGGAAGCCAGAATCCACATGGTCAACTAAGGTTCAAGTCCTGGCTCTGTCAGCCTTAAAAACATGCTGGGTGGGGTGTGCATGTGTGTGCCCAGGGTCTTGATGGGATGGAGACTTGGAAGAATGGGGATTGTGGTCTAACCAAGCTCCCTTGGGAGGTGCTTCTTCTCTCATTCATGCACACACCACTGGCATAAAAACAAACAAAACAAAAACCAACCACTAGAAGACAGTCCTTATCACAAAGAAATGATAAATGGTTGAAGTGATATATATTCTAAATACCCTGCTTTGATCATTACACATCTATGTATCAAGATATCACATTGTATCCTATAAATATGTGCAATTAGGATGTGTATGGTGGTCTCAACTGGGCTGGACTGAGGTGTAAATCATGCTGGGTAAAGTCTCTTGACAATCTGAATGATGTATAGCGATTTAATGTATGAATAATAATTTAAAAATAAAAATAAAAAATATGTATATATGAAAAATAAAATTCAATAAATAAAAAACTCATAAATATGTGCAATTATTATGTATTGATTAAAAGTTTTAAAAACCTGCAGACAAGTGTTCATTATTCATAATAAGTAAACATGGAAACAACCCAAATGTCAATCAAGTGAGGACTGAATAAATAAAATGTGGTGTATCCATACAATATTATTTTGACTAGAAAAGAAATGAAGTATTGATAGCTGTTAAAGAGAGTGTGGGAGGGGAAGAGCATAGGAAAGGAAATTTTGGGGGGAAATAGAGCGGTAAGACACTTATGGGGCACAGATAAGGTTTTTTATATGTTGACGAGGATGTGCATAATAGTCTCAACTGGGCTGGACTGAGGTGTATATCATGCTGGGTAAAGTCTCTTTACAATCTAAATAATGTATAGCCATTTAATGTATGAATAATAATTTAAAAAATATTTTAAAAAATATATGAACCATGACAACATTACGCTAAGTATAAGAAGCAAGTCACAAAAGACAACATATTTTATTATCCTGTTGGTATAAAATTCCACAATAGGCAAATCTATGGAGACATTTAGTAGACTACTGGATGGGAGGAGGAAAATGAGGCATGATCACTGATAGAAACAGGATTTCTTTTTGGAATACTGAGAGCATTATAAAATGGATTATAGTAATGGTCATACAACTGTGAATATACTAAAAATCATTGAACTGTACACTTTTTAATTGAGTGCATTGTATAGGATATGAATCATATCTGAATAAATCTACATATACTTTTAAAAAATAATTGAGCATTCTTAGCACAAAGTGGTTTTATCCCTTCGCCAGAGCCAATGTTATTGGGAGTATTTGCCTGTTTTCAATAATCTTCCAGTGGCAAGTTTTTTTGTTTTGTTTTGCATTTTAAAGAATTATTTTTATTTTATTTTATTCATCATTATTACTATTATCTTAATTTGACCAATGATACAGAGAGAGAGAGAGGGAAAGTGAAAAGCAAGCTGCCAGGTCTGTGACTCAAACCTCAGTCAGCTATGTGGGAGTCCAATGCATGGAACCACCATGCCACCTGCTGGTACCTCCAGTGACAAGTTTTGCAAAAGAACCACTACCAAGAAATATTGAAAAGTCAGACCTTAGAACTAAATGTAGACAGGAAACCACTTACCAATTACTAGTTTAGTTTGCTGATATGTACATCATGACCATGTTATAAGAGTGAAAAGTAAGTACCTCACATTTGCATTATGCTTATAATACAGCATGTGGATCTAATGACCCAAAAGGTTCCTTCTAGCTCTGAAATTTTCTTAGATTATGAGGCCATCTGCTCTCACAACAATTTTGAAAGAGAAAGCAGTCTTACATTATTACATGATTATGGTCATCTAACAGGTGAGAAAAATGTTCAAAAATTTGGACATTATTAATAAAAATTTTAAAAAAGAGAAAAAAAATTTGGATATTATATTTATTTAACAAATATAAGAAAACCATGCATTTATTTTAGAAGTTGACTCTGGTGGCTAGCAGGTGGTGTAGTAGTTGGAACACTGGAGTCCCACATGGCCGACTGCAGATCGAGTCTGAGACCTGGCAGCTTGAAAAATCACACTGAGCACATGTGCGTGCATGCCCCAAATCCCAAGAGGAGCCTAGAAGAGAAGGGACTGAAATGTGGCCAACCTCCCGGGGGATGATTTCTCACTTTCCCCTCTCTCTGTCTCTCTCTGTCTTTAGCTGGCATATATGTCCTATGGCAGAAACCTGAAAAAATTATAAACAAAAAAGAGAAAAAAAAGTTGATGATTCTGGACAATTCTATGATTAATACATTTAATGTGTGTTCTAGCACAATGTTGAAGCTGTGTGTGTGTGTGTGTGTGTGTGTGTGTATATATATATATATGTACATGTATATGTATAGCTATATATATGTATATATATTTCTATAGCTATATATATATACATATATATACATTTACATATATATAAAAATAAAGAGTCTATGTGTGTATAGTTATTTACATAAATTTTATATATTTTATATATACATATACATGGAGTCCCCAAATATATATTTATACATATATATGGCATCATTATATGTATATATAGAATACATATAAATAACTATACACACATATATTGGGTGGTCGAAAAAATCATGACACGTTTTGCATAGAAAAACATAGAAAAATAGGTCATGACATTCCCTACCACCTAATAATTCATAGAATGCAAATTATGAGAAAATTATGCATAGGTTTAAAAATGTTTTGCATCAAAATAAACTTGTATTTTAATACTATATTTCCATGAACTTTCTGCAGTCTTCTCACGGGTGGATAGGCATTCTGGATGACAATAAGGACCTACTTAGCTAATTATCTAGAAGAATTTCATAAGAATTGATTTCGAAGAACAGGACACTTTTATTCATGTGCAGGTTATTTTTTTAGCAAGCATTAGAAGCCAAACATGAATTCACATTTTTCTTTTAAGCATCTCTTCATTTATAAGCCAGCACTTTACATTCATTGCTATTCCCTGAAGCACAGCTCAATCAACTCATAGCTCTTCCATTTTTTTTTCCCTGATAATTCCATCATGTCGCACAATAAGGTAGTCTAAACTCATCTTTTTCCTATTGTCTCAGTTTGTCCCTTTCTTTCTTTCCTCTGTTATTATAAATTCATAATACCCTAGGCCTGACCCACCTTTACACAGTCTCAATGCCTTTGTCCAAAAGAATATAAAGCCCATTGGAAAACATCTGGCAGGAGGCAGTGCTTTCTAAAACTCCAGCGTAAGGCAGAGAAAATACATCTCTTTTAAAGTTTAAAGATTTTCCCCTTCTACAAAAGATACACGGAGGAAAAAAAAGCTCCTCTTAAAATACTTGCCCCATTGCTTCATTAATATTTACCGTTTCTCTTACGCTGGTGGCGACTTACTGGATATCTTCTAAGCATACTTCTGCGATGGGCAATTTTCCCCTAGCTTTTTCATAAGCCTTTCAAATAGTAGATCAATATTCACTTGGTGGGGTTTTGGTCCTGAAGATACCTAATTGCCTTTGATTCTTCTTTCCTAAATATTTTGTTTTATTGTGGCCTTCCTTTGAACTCCACTTGCTAAGGAACGGGTATATGTTTCTTCACCAATATTTCTTCCTCCTCACTCCTTGTGATCATGAGTGTTTCATGCTGAAGAAGCGCTGGCAGCATGATTGTGAAATGAACTATCCCATTAGGTGTGTTTTGTGCAAATGAACTTCCCCACAGCAACAGCAGCTCTGAAAGTGCCCCACCTAGTGAGCAGAGTGAATTAGGATTAAACATGCCTTATCCCATCAAACAGGTGTCCCCAGGCACATGTACAACCTCCAGAAAACCATTGTTGAGTGACCATCACCCAGATCTGTCTCCTATTCAGCTATTCTTTGCAAATCCTTCACACCATCTGGCTTCATCCTGCTAAGACACCTTGACTCTAGATAGCATCTGCAACTTACCTGATCTTCCGGGTGCCTTTCTACATGTTTTCTTAACAGAGCTTTATTTCAACAAGCAAACAGCAACCCTCTCTGATGAAGCCTGGGCCAGTCACAGCTCTGCATATTCAAGTCAGTGGTTCAACAGGTAGGAAAGGATTGCACACATGGATGTCAAACTCCTTTCCAGTCAAGTCTCATTTTTGCAATTTGTATGAAGTTGAGTAATTGACTTAACCTTTCTGGCCACTGGGATCCTAATCTGTGAAACTGGGAGAAGCACACCCATCTCTGTGGCAGGGAGGAATTAACGAGAACTTGTATGTTTAGGACAGTGCCTGGAGCATAAAGAGCTCTCAAAAATGGCAGTTGCTGTAACTCCAGTGCACGTTATTTTTAAGAACATTTACTGATGGCTAGGATAAGCTGCCAAAAACCAACAAGGTATTTCTACCATTGAATTCATTCCATAATAAGGCATTTTTGCCTCACTAGCATGACATTTTGCAAAGCTAAAATTCTTGAAGTCCAAAGGACAACTGTGAATGAATATTTAGAAGTCTCTGACTCAAATGATCTGCAAATGCTGAATTCAGGCTTCTTTAAAAAAAAAAAAAAAATCTGACATTCATCACATAGACTCAGAAAGGATTTTCACCTTGATTCTCTAATATGCAAATCCTTAAAGAATGTTTAAAAATTTTTGTGAATAATTTAACCTTGAACACTAGGCATTGTTGTTCCCATTGTAGAGATAATAAGAATGAGATTTATAGGGCCTTGCCTTGCCCAAGGTCACACAGCTAATGAGTCTCATTAGAATTCAGGTTTGGAGACCAGCGGGTGGTGTAACAGTTACATCGCTGGACTCTCACACAGTCAACCACTGTTCAAGTCCTGGACTGGTGACTTAAAACTCATACCGAGTGTGAGTGCATGTGTGCACAAAATCCCAAGAGGAGAACAGAAAAGAAGGGATTGTGGTGTGTGACCATCCCCCCCTAGGGGGGTGATTTCTCACTTTTTGTCTCTCTGTCTCTGTCTCTCCAGCAAGTACACACACCCTATAGCAAAAATCTCTCTTAAAACAAAAAGAATTCAAATTTTAAGACTCTTAAAGAATTTCCTAGCATGACTCTACTCCAGTTTTTATTTCCGTGAAACCCTGACTCCCCAGACAATATGGGATGCTGAGAGAGAAGTCTTAGGGGAAGAGGGCTGGCATTAATATTCTGAGTGGGGAAGCAAGGTTGCTAATGGAAATCTTGGCTACTATGGCATGCTGCAATGGTAGCCCCTGGCCTGGACATCTACCAAGTGAGGTTCAAAATTCTCTTGAGGAGAAAAGGCCCACCCCAAAATGACTGAAACCACAGGACATGCTCAGGGGCACTGTGGCCTTGCTCAGGTACCTGAACGCTAATGGCTACACTGAGCCTTGTCTAGGGCAATGACAGGCTCTGATGAAGCTGCAAGTTCTTGGAGGTGTGCCCAGAGACTAGCTTCTGTGAAGGAGATATCTAGTTTATTTGAAAAAGATGACCAAGCCCTTTTCGCAATAGATTTTTTTGAACACAGAAAGTTCTGCTATAGAATGTTGCCTGGATATAAGACCATTTGAAATAACAGCAAATGCTGGATCCCAACATTTTCCTGGATTACATTATAAACTGAACTCTTGCCCATATGACACCAGCTATGTCTTCAACTTTAATGATGGTTCACTAATAGACCAGGAAAAGTATTCACAGTTATGTCAGGCAGTCCTGTTGGTGCAGTGTCTGGCATTTATATGGTACTGAGAGAAATACTTAATAAAAAATTTAGGATGAACAGGAGGGTAGCCAAAATACTCAATAGCTGGCAAAAGAAAGGTACATGATGTACATTATCATTTCTTTACAAAAGCATAGCATCCTTTAACTACCATCCAGAATTCTGGGAAAGAACTCTATTCAAAGTCACTTGTCTATTGGCAGCCTCTCCATTTTAACAGCAATGTTATAAGACTTAAAATTAGGTTTCTAACATCAAAACTATGATTTATTGTCGGGTCAGGATTTTAAGGATGTCAATAAGCTATAGAGTTTTTCATGTCATGTATGTCATGTGTGTGTCTGTGAGTGTGTGTGTGTGGGTGTCACTTTGAAGAGAAGATAATACCTGTTGTGAGGCAATATGTCTTCAGCATTGTTTCACACAAATTATTTCCTTTTTTTTTTTTTTGAGAGAGAGAGAGAGAGAGAAATTTGCTATAGGGTGTGTATACTTGCCAGAAGGACAGAGGCAGAAAACAAGAAATTACCCCCCCCCCCCCCGGGAGGATGGCCAGGCCACAATCCCTTCTCCATTCTCCTCTCAGGATTTTGGGTAAGCACACACATGCGCCCCATATGAGTTTTAAGCTGTCATGCCTGGGACTTGTACCACGGCAGACTATATTTTGCCATCTGCTGGTCCCCAAACAAATTATTTCAATTAATCCTTACAACCACTCTGATTGTAGATACTCTCATTCTCCTTATATGGATGGAAATTAAGGTTGCAGACCTTACTTGCCCCAGAAATAATAACTAATGAATTTCTCCTTTTCTTCAGCCTCATTCTCTTAAGGAACTGCGTCATCAGATGCACAAAGTTATTGGTATGAGAAAAGGCAGATGATTCTTCCCCTTGCTCGGTGACAATTGTGAATCCAGTCCTTTGCCTCAAACTTTCCCTCAACCATCTATGTGGTCTGACTAGCTATTCCCTATCTACACTCACTTCCAAGTGTGAATTTCCATCATAACGTATCTACCAATTTCCATCATCCCTTATCTATTCATCAAATACTCAACTCCCCACTTTTCTGTCTTCTTTTCAGTCCCCTCTCCATAGGACAGTGCCTGGATGGTAGGTATTAATGTAAAATAGCAATTCCTCATTTTTTACCTTGTGTGTTATGTCCTATGACACTGTGCTCCTGGCACTGTCCAGTCTCTTCATCACAATCACTCACTTGCCTAGGCAGAAAGACATCTCCATCCAGACATTTCTTTTCATCTCTCCATTCCACTCATTATATGGTGTAAAATTTGGTACACCACAAATCTCTAATACAGAGTCTAGAGTAAATAAGTTCTTTGGCATAGAGGCAGCAAACTTTGAAGATATAGCGGCAGGTCCTAGATTTCTTGGGCCACATTCTACAAGTACTGTGGAAACCTACAGTTTCAGAGTGATCTCACATGATACACCATTTCCTAACACAGGAAGACCTACTACATGACCATCTTTTTGCTCCAAAATGTCACTATCGTGCTGTAAAATAGGACCCCAAATATCAAAGGGTGAAGGAGGTGTCATCCTGTTTAGCATGAACGACCCTCACACCATGTAGCAGAGTCTTTTTAATAAGAAATGCCTCTGCTGGAGCTTCATAAGTCCAGACCTTCCCTTGCCAGTCCAAGTTTCTATACAAAAAAAGTTGCAAACAAAGCTAAATCAATAGTGTGATATACACACTGCCCCACCGGTATTCCCTGCTGAGAATATTTACCTATTTTCTGACCCTGTGAAGATTTTCATTCTGAGTAATTTGCTTTGAAAGCAACAATTGTGAAAATGGACTCTATTCATTCTGTTGATAGTGATAAGCTAAAATAATCATAGAGTACTGCAACCTCTGAGTCGAACCAGTAGAGATGGAACAAGGGTCACCTGCAAAATGGCATTAACTTGAGAGCATTTCAACAGGGTATTTTCACAAGTCTGCCCTGAACCGCTGTTTATATATATATATTGGAGCAGGTTTTTAATGTTAAGAATGGAGTGGGGAGGGTAGAACGTGGAGGAAGAGTCTGAAGAGGAGCTATTGAGGAAAAATATTTATTTCAAGGGCAGGGCAGAGGAGACAATGATCAGGATATTAAAACCCTTCATTCTTCTCTTTTTTTTTTCTGCCCATTACTAGGCATTTTAGAGCTCTTTTTGGCAAACAAACCAAAACTTAATAAAGAGGAGACTTGAAAGTCATTTTTCTTAACTAGCAAATCTTTTAAGAGTATATAATGTGCAATGAAGACAAGAGAAAAAAAAATGTTAGTAAGATTGAATCCAGTGATTCATCAATAATGGTCACGAGGAAATTGAGGGATCACTCACTGATTCTGTGACCCTCATCACTGTATCAGACAGCATCTATGAACACAGCTAGGACCTGCTAAGTACCAGGCACTGTTCTAAGCAGTTTGCAATATGAATTCATTTCATTTTCACAACTCTGAATTAGGTGATATTATTATTCACATTTTTCAGATGAGGAAATTAAAGCACAGAAGGTGTAGGTAACTCATCTAAGGTCACACAGCAGCAAGTAGAACTAGGTTTCAAACCCAGGCTATTTGGCTCCACAGTAAGTGCACTAACCATTATATACACTGTCTGTGAGTTCATATTTTGTGCCCGGTTTTGTGTACTGTAGTTTATAGCCATTATGTCATTTAATCCTTGTAGTCAATGCATAAGATCGTTTCACGTCTCTCTTTTATTGATGAGAACACCGAGGCTATGCAAAGTGAAGAAACTTGCCAAAGGAAGATGGTTTGTAAAGATAGAGCTATTGCTCAGATCTGGTTTATCTGACCACGATGCCTAGACTCTAAACAATTACACTGCGCTATAACCTTAGATAAGAGGGTGAGCAGCAACATCTAGAAAGTGGATATAATGGCCATGTTCCTAACTCAGTATCGTTGTAATTACTGAAAATAAAATAAAATCATTTTACAAGTTGCAAGTTTTACACAAATGTGAGGAGACAGTAGAATGACGAACAGGAAATCAGCACCCGTTGACTAATTGATTACCTTCATTCATTTATACAACAAATGTTTGAGCTTTCATTATGCCGCAGGCAGTTGGCCTCAGTGGAGGGAGTTCAGACACAACCAGTAGGACCCTGCCTCCAAGTAGGGTTCCTCCTGGCGACATGAGTAAGAACGAGAAATGAAGTCATGTTTATTAGCTAGCAGATTCCTTACATGTATATGATAGAAGAGCTCGTTATAACATCATGGGATAATTTAAAATGTTGACATCCTAAGTCCCCTTCCATCCTAAGCTTTTACAACTTAAACTTGAGCTTCAAGAAAAGAGATCATCTTTTTTGTTCCTTAATTCAGTGAAGAAAAGGTCCTCAAGCCTAGGATTCCACCATTTCAACCATCCCACCCCGCTTCCCTATCCATTATTTTCTCTAGAAAAGGGCAAATAAAGGCTCCACCTCAGTCTGAGCCTGTTCTGTATTCCCTTCATAAACCATGGCCATTTCAGTCCTCACGGTTGACTTTTTTTTTATTCTTCTCACCTATATCCCTGTGTTTTTCAAATGATCAAATTTACATTTTCTCCAAGGTTCTACATAAAATCTACCATCGTATGTATATAAAAAAGGGGAGAAAAGGAAGGAAGACTAATTTTAGGGCAGACTAGCCTGTGTTAGACTCTTGTCCCTTCTTCTGACAAGTCATGTGACCTTGGACACGTTTTTTAACCTCTCAAAGACTTTCTCCTCTAATAAAATGTCTATTATCAATACATAGAGCAATAGTTCTCAGAATGTAGTCGACAGAGTCGTGAAGCAGGATTGGGGGGTGGAGATATATCCAGATTCCATCTGGGACTCTGCTGTGACAAACTCTCTTCTAATAGCACAAAGATGCTGTTTGCCTTTGTCACTGTGTTGACATTGCACTGATGTCGGAAAAGCGATAGTGCATAAAAGTGCTGGTACTTCAGCATGAATCAAGGCGGTGGCACAAACTACTAGCAATCATTGTAGTCTTCACCCCTTACTGCTCGCACTGAGAGAAAGACAAAGAGATACAGACATGGAAGTAGGGGAAAAGTTTTGCTTTACATTAGAACATCCTGAATGAAGCAGTAAAAATGACTAATAGCATTAAATCTTGACCCTTGAGTGCTAATCTTTCTAATATTCTCTGTGACAAAATGGATGGCACACTTAAAGTGGCTCGCCTGTTCGCTGAGGTATGATAGCTATCTCAAGGAAAAACATTTATGCATCTGTTTGAGTTGTGAGCTGAACTATTGGCCTTTTACATGGAGTACCAATCTTACTTGAAATAGCTACTGAAATAAACTATGATCATGGAAACTCAGAAACCTAGTAGAAATTTTCTTTAAAATGAAAGAAATGGGACCAGCAGTTGGCATAATGGTTATGTTGGTGGGCTCCCATGCAGTCGACCACGGTTCGAGTCCAGGACTCCGTGGCTTAGACTCATGCCGGGCGCATGTGTGTGCATGCCCAAGATCCCTAGAGGAAAATGGACGAGAAGGGATTGTGACGTGGCCATACTCCCGGGGAGGGGAGGGGGTTTGATTTCTTGCTTTCTGTCTCTCTGTCTCTCTCTTTCTGGCGAGTGCACACACCCTATAGTAAATAAATAAATAATTTTAAAAATAAATAAATAATGGGACCAGCAGTTAGCTTAATGGCTATGCTGCTGGACTCCCATGTAGTCAACCACGGTTTGAATCTGGACTTGGTGGCTTAACCTCACACCAGGCATGTGTGTGTACATGCCCAAGATTCTGAGAGGAGAATGAAGGAGAAGGGATTGTGGTGTGGCCATTCCCCCTGGGGGGTGATTTCTTGCCTTCTGTCTCTCTCTGTCTCTCTGGAGAGCGCATGTGCCCTGTAGCAAAAACCTCTCCAAATAAATACATAAATAAAATGAAAGAAAGAATCCTATTGCTTCAAGGACCATTGAAAGCATTCACTGCCATTTCATCTATCAAATAAAATTTCATCTATCAAATAAAAATTAGAATTTTAGAAACCTTGCATCTGCCACTGTGGGCTTGACAGCTTCCTAATATGTAAAGGCTTTTCTGATGAGATTGGTGAGGAAGATAACACACAGAACTTTTTAAAAATATACTATATAGTGAAATGTATCAACATTCAGAGGTCTGCATAATTCACCAAGCCAGTATTTCTTAATGGCCAATGTATGATGTTACAACCTCATGCATGAGTGGCCTGCAAGAGAACCAGTGAATTTTAAGCTAATCAAGTAAAAAAATAAATTTCTTTAATGTATCTCAAATTTTTCAACAGAACTTTCTAGAAACCTCTACTTGTGGTAATTTAGTATCAATAATACTATCCACAAATACATGAAAAATATATAAAAATACTCTCCTTTTCTACTACATATCTGTATGAGGCCATAACTTTTACCAAAATAACATATCACAACAGATTGAGTGTAAGAACAGCTACAAGAATCTAGATATCATCTATTAAGTTAGACGTAAAAGAGATCTGAAAAAAAAGTGTGATTTCTGTTCTTGACATATTTAAAAATTTGCAAATTATGTGTTATTATTAATATATGATGGGTTCATTATTCCTATTTTTCTTTAGAGAGAGATTTTTGCCAGAGAGACAGAGAGACAGAAAATGAGAACTCTTCCAGGGGAGATGACCATGCCAAAATCCCTTCTCCATTATCCCCTTGGGATCCTGGGCATGCATGTACATGACCCGGTGTGCGGTTTAAGCCACCATGTCAGGGATTTGAACCATGGTCAACTATATGAGAGTCCAGCAACGCAACCATTACGTAAACTGCTGTCCTCATTATTACTATTGTTAACAAATTACTTATTTTTTAAACATTGTAGTGTTATTTCTTAATAGAGTAAATATCTCTATATGTGTATATATAATCCACATGAACAAAAGTTCTTTGGGGTTCTTAATGACTTTTTTTATTTATTTATTATCATCATAATCTTGTTTATATTACATTGAATCACAAATAACTTCACAGTGTATTACATTGCTTTTTCAAAAGGGAATGCCATGCATGTCAGTCAATACAGGGACATTGAAATTCCCACTTCATCATTCAATATCTTTCAATGGCTTTTAAAAGTCTAAAGTAATCCTAAAGTTGAGAATTTTGATAATTGCTTTCACAGAGTTGTTTTCAAGGTTACTCATGTTTCTTATGTAAAATGCCCAGCACAGGCTGTGGTTACCAGTAGGTAAATACTAGTTTCCTTATAAACACTTAAGCATAAACCATACCAGAATATATGTTTTTATATTTTCTAAATTAGTGTATATACACACATATGCACATGTAATTGTTTTTGTCATTTATTCGATAACATTACAAAAACTTGTTCAGGGGACCAGCAGATGGTATAATGGTTATGTCGCCGCACTCCCACATGGCTGGTCGTGGTTTGTGTCCCAGACCCAGTGGCTTGAAATTCATTCTGAGTGTGTGTGCATGCGTGTCCAAAATCCAGAGAGGAGAATGGAGGAAAAGGATTACAGTGTGGCTATCCTCCTGGGGGGTGATTTCTTGCTTTCTCTCTCTGTCTGTCCCTCCAGTCAATGCATGCACCTGTTAGCAAAAATATCTCAAAAAAACAAACAAATAAACAAAAAAATCTGTTCAGTGGTATTTCTAGAATCCCACCATTTGGGTATTTAGTAGGTACTCAACTAATATTTTATGTAATCTGTATAGAAATTCTATTTCTTGACTTCAGCTGTCAAGATTGCAACAATAAATTTCAAATACAGAGACATTTTCATTTAACAATTTTTTAAATCACTCCAGTAACCCAGCCCTGGAAACTATTTTTCATTTACCAAGCCAAGCCAACACCAACTCTTGCCTGAATTATTTCAACCATCTCCTAATGGACCTCTACCTCCACCCTTGTTACCCTTTCTTCAGCCTGTTTTCAACACAGTGGCCAGAGCCCTCCTGTTAACACAAAATGAGATCATGTTTCTCCTGCTAGAAACCTTGCTACAGCTTCCTATCTAACTTAGAGCAAAGCCAATATCCTTTCCATAACTACTGCATCACACTCCATGGCCTCTTGAAACTCTGGTCAGGCCATTCTGCTCTGGCCATCCTAGTTTCCAAGCTATTTATTTCCCCGCACACAAGATCATTTGCACTTACTGTTCTCATAGCTGGAAGATTTTTTCTTCAGAGAGCCCTCCCTTCTATCAGATATTAGGAGGCATTCTCCCTGGAGACCCATGTAAATTTCTATTAGCTTTTGGACAGCCCACATTCTCACACACACACACCTACCAACCACACTCACTCCCCATCCATTTTCTGAAATGTGATTGCCATGAGGCCAGAATTTTCTCATTATATTTTGTGCCTGGCATGCATAGATGCTCAATATACATTTGTTGAATGGATAGATGAATGAATAAACAAATGAACAACTATTGATACATTACCAACTCAGATCTCTTCTCAGGGACTTAAAGAAAAGGAGTATTTTTCTGAGCAAGATCTCTGGGATACACTTACAGGGGATTTTGACCCTCATCTCCAAATCTCCCATGGAGAGTTCATTTCAGTATATATGGAAAATGTAATAGTTTCAAGAAGATTGGCAATTTTCCTGGAGGAAAGTATGAATTTTTTTGTTCGGTGAATGAAGACTAACAACGCCTCAGGGAGAGGAGGGTAATTGACTTAGACCATCCCAGCAGGGGAAACAAAATCACTTGAGAAAATAAAGACCTGGATTGGTCAAAACACTAGCACCTTGGAGTTACACTTGAAGGTAAGAAAATAATACACTGTTTTCTCATCAGGTTGAATCCTTTATTTTTGCCCCAGAACCTCTGCATGGTGGGCTTAAGACCTTGAAGAAAACCCATCAAGAAGTCATTTAAAAATCAACACACTCCATGAAGTAAGCAAATTTAATTCAATTTCAAAAGTACATGTTAAAAAGAGAGACAAGAGGAAAACATAATGAGAACCTGCTGCCTCCGACAGCCACCAGGAGAGAAGCCTGGCTGCCAGGGCAGCCATTACTCAGCTCTGCATCTGGCCGGAGCCTCCATACCTTGGGAGAACATGGCCTCAGTATTACTGGAATTTTTCTGCTATCACCCCTTCCACTTCAGTCAAGACACAGTATCCCAACCACCCAAGCCAAGATACACTCAGAGCTCTCCTACCTGCTATTGAAGCTTCTCTCAACAGTGACCATGCTCATTGCTTCCCTAATTACATTTCCTAAAATGATACCAACGGGTACCTCTCCTCTGGATTTTCTCTGACAGTGACTAAAGTAATATTAGTCAGGGTTCTAACCTTAATCAGTGGCTGACAGCAAGGAGGTAGTATCGCATGAAGCATATCCCCGAGAATTCATAGAGCATAAGTCTTCACTGTGCCACTTAATACGTATCCAGACAAGTTATTTAACCTCTGCCCAGCTTCCACTGCACCTTAAAATGGAGATTATATGTGACTTAATCTTGTAGAAATGCTGGAAGAATACATTGAGATAGACAGGTACATGGAGCGTGAACATCAAGGGCTACGTTTGAAAGTTAGTTAGCAAAGTGAAAGCTTGCATGGCACCAAAATCGCCATTTGCACCTGAGAAATCACACACAGTTCTTCTGAGCAAGATGCTCAGCAAATGCTATGGAAGTGCCACAGGAAATGTGTACTGTCTTCTAAGACAAATCTCTCTGGGACCAAGGCTCACTGAGAGGAATAACAAGCAGCACTACACACACTTGCTTACATTTTTATTTCTCTCTGTCTCCTTTTCTTGGGAGGAGATGTGGAAGGGCAGCAAGTACATAAACCGCATATATGATGAGAATCTTCTACAAGGCATATAACACAGAGGCTGGTGTGAAACAAACAATCCACATTAAAGGGGTCTTTAAATGGTTTGAGGATGAGACCAGCAGATGACATAATGGTTACATCATTGGACTCCCACATGGCCAACTGCAGTTCTAGTCCTGGACCTGGCAGCTTGAAACTCTTACAAGGCACGTGTGCGTACATGCCCAAAATCCCGAAGTAGAATGGAGGAAAAGGGATTGCAGTGTGGCCTTCCCTCCTAGGAGGTGTTTTCTTGCTTTCTGTCTCTCTGTTTCTCCAGTGATTGCATGTGCCCTATAGCAAAAATCTCTCTCAAAAAAAAAAAAAAAAAAAAAAAGAGTTTGAGGACAATAATGTACTATGAAAAAGCTGTATGAATTTCAAAAAAATTTGCACCAAAATAAACTCATATTTCAATTCTATTTTTCTTTTTTCTTTTTTGGAGAGGTTTTTGCTATAGGGCACGTGCACTCGCCAGAAACACAGAGACAGAGAGACAGAAAGCGAGAAATCATCCCCTGGGGGGATGGTCATGCTGCAATCCCTTCTCCTCCATTCTCCTCTCGGGATCTTGTGCACGCATGCACACTCGCCTGGCATGAGTTTAAGCCACCGGGTCCAGGACTCGAACCACGTTCAACCACATGGGAGTTCAGCGATATAGCCATTACACTAACTGCTGGTCCCTTAATTCTATTTTTCTACAGACTTGCTGAGTATCCTTGTACGTTATTCACTGTTATTAATTATTGCTTCTGGTTATCTACCTACCAGGCAATAGAGCATGCCACAGATTCCAAAAATCTTATGGAATCTGTGGGAGCCCAGAAGTGACTTTCTTGTTGGTGGGAAAACAATGAAGACTAGATACCATCCTGGGTAGTGAGGTTGGTTGGGAGGAGAGGGTAGTGGTTTCAATCAAGAACTTCAACAAGATCCCTCCCCCCAACCCTAGTAAAAGCTTCTGGTTCTCAGATCTTTTTCTCATGGAACTTAAAGTAAGTCAGAAAGGATCACATACAAGCAGAGAGGGTGGACAACTTCCATGAGGGCTACATATCCCACAAAACACACACACACACACACACACAAGAAATAGAGCCCTTAATTACCCTCTGCATCACCTACTAGGAGTTGGAAGTTATGTAGATGCAGACATTATTCAGGAATAATATAACTATACATCATTTCTTCTTCTTTTCTGAAGAGGTTTTTGCTATAGGGAATGTGCGTTCACCAGAAAGACAGAGAGACAGAAAGCGAGAAATCACCCCCCAGGGGAGATGGCCATGCCACAATCCCTTATCCTACATTCTCCTCTCGGGATCTTGGGCATGCACGCACAAGCACCCGGCGTGAGTTTAAGCCACCGGGTCTGAGACTAGAACTGCAGTCAACTACATGGGAGTCCAGCAACATAGCCATTACACCAACTGCTGGTCTCAGTAAACATCATTTTTTTAGGGAGGTCTTTGGCCACTAAACAGATCATTTCCTCTTGATACATGTTCTGAACTACCCGGCAGTTGTAATATTTATCATAATTGTTTTAATTATTTGTTTATTTTGAGTCTTCCACACTACACTGTAAGGACATTAAAAGCAGGGACTAGGTTTGGTGCAATATAGGTACTTAATAAATATTTATTGAATAAATGATAAATGAACTGTGTGTGTGTGTGTGTGTGTGTGTGTACGCAATTCTTCGCCTTTAGATTTTGTTTTTTCCTTCACTTAAAATTTCAGATGAAATCACTTCTGGGCTCAGAACTCATTTTTTATTTGCTGAAAAGTAACTCACAGCATGGAGTTTATAAAAACCTTGAATTATACTTTAGGGCTCTGGCTGCTTTGTCTGTGACAGTCATCAAATTGTTCTTGTATCAGACTTTCCACTTCAAAAGCTATATTCCCTGGATTTTATTTTGCTCTTTAAAAACATCTAATGCAAAAATCTTGAAAATCTTAAGTGAATCTCCTGAGTACCTCCACGTAAGGACTGTATCCAAACACAGGGAAAGAATGATTCCCATGAAGCACGTATTTCATCAAGAATACTTCGCAAGGTGTCTAGCGAAATGAGATTCAATACTTGTGAGAAGGGGGATCTTTCAAAGATACATCTGGAATTCAATATTTTAATCATTTGCTAATCTCCTTTGATTATTTTCATTTTTTCTTCCTTTTATACCTAAGTCCTAAGCGTGATAGGATTCTCCATGACTAATTATAATATTGAGGCAGGAAATGGCCAGCCAGGCCACCTGAAAGATAAGCAACACAGCTCAGCATCTGAAGGCCAGCTAATGAGGGAGGACATTCAGCCACTGAAGCCTAGCCAAGGAGGGGAGGTTGTCACGCTCCAAGGATAAGGAAAGCTGAATTTTTAATTCCTTTTGGTCTGTAGCTATTGGAGCCTTCCTCCCCCCTCCCCCCATCCTGTGCCATCCTCATCTACGCCTATGTGCAAATTGTGCTGACCTCCCCTGTTAAAAACCAATATAAACCCTTCCCCTACCCCAAATCGGGGCCCAGACTTAAGAGTCTGAACTCCTTGGGTCTGCGAGAGTAATAAACCTGAGTTCTCCTATTCTCTGAGTGGTGTTTTGTTTCTTGGCAGTCTGTTTCTGCAATAATATCTCCAAAAGTATATTTGGGAAGAGTAACTATAAATAAGACTTCATCACACCTGAGTTAAGGTTTGACTCAGACTCCCAATGAAAAATCATGATGAAACCAAGATGCAACTTTTCTACCAGGGCACACTATCACAAGAGGTTAAAAGAGTGTAAATATCAGGATTGTCAGTGAAAAGTAGGAAATAACCATTTAGAGTTTTCAGGAACTTTCTGAAATACATTCTATTATAAACACACTGGCCCAAAACTTATGCTATGTGACAAGCCTCTGCGATTGGCCTGATCTTCCTCACGCATTCCTACACACAGGGTACTAGGGGGAAGGAAAGCAAATGGTTTTGCCCATCGGCAATAGTACTAGAGGAGGAAAACATTCAGCATTTCATGTCCTTTCCTTGATCATGTTCCTCTCCCAAGGCCATCGATCTTTGGTGGGGAGGGGCTATGCCTCCAGTATCTCACAGTGCCAAGGCACAAAGAGATCGCCAAGTTTTCGGAGTATCCTATAGATTTTCAGGGCCCTTTTTCAAAATACATGGCTGGTCAGCTGCCTGCTCTGAGGTGTGACTGCCATCTGGGTTTTGGTGGTAAATATTTATACCCAGTACCATCAGAGTCCATGTTGTTGGTTCATTCTTACGATCACCACCATGCAGCTGTATGGCATCTCATTGTTATTTCCAGGTTCGCTGGTCACTAAGCCCAGACCTGCCTCCCACCACAGATCCTAAGGCATACACATGTGATACTACTTAGCCAAAAAAGTTGTGAACTACTGATACAACCGTATGGATAAACCTCAAAGGCACCTGCTAAGTGTATGTGGGGGATGGGTAGACAAAACATGAAAGACTAAATACTGGTAATTCCATTTATATGAAATTCTAACCATGGTCAAGGATTAGGAGAGGGGATTAACAAACTACAAAGGGTCAGAGAGAGCAGTTAAAGGAGATGGAAATACTCTATCCTAATTGTGAAAATGGTAGTTACATGGTTCTACATGTTCATCAAAACATATAGAACATATTGGCTGGTACACATAACCAGTGAATTTTAATGTATGTAAATTGTACTGTAGTAAATCCTGATGAGAAAAAGTTAGAACAGCAGAAACTATATACATTGTTCCCTATGTAATTGATGCTTGATTGAAGCTCATCTTTCCAAGAGGAAAAACATATATTTCCTGATGACCATCACATACTGAATTCCCAAGGCTTGTAGGCTATTCCCCAAAACAATCTTTCTCAGACTTCAGTGTACATAGGCATCTCCCAGGGAACCTGATTCAGTCCATCTGAGTCAAGCCTGAAATTTGCATTTTTATGAAGCTCTCACATAGTACTGATGATGCTGGTTGACACGGGACACTTTGAACAAGGCTCTGATGGACCAAAGCTTCGCTTTCAAACAAAAGATTTGTTTATCATACTTGACTGTACTTATTCTTAAAACACTTTATGCAGTTTTATTTTGCTATCTCATGTTCTCAAGTAGAGCATTAAATAATATATTTGGGTATAGAAAGTTGATTTGCTAAAACACATATGTGTGCATGTGTGTGTGTTGTTTTGAGTTCTGTAGCTATTATCTATGTGCCATTTGTAATCGTTTTTATTGCTACCTTTAATTTTCACAAATGTTTTCTTCAGCAATGTTTAATTTGTCATTAATCTCATTCATTATAACTTTCACCTCCAACATTTTAATCTACATTTCTACAAGTTTGCTTTCAAGACAATACACACATGTGCACACACACACAATATATATATACACATATATATTTCTTAATGACTTTATTTAATATGATCACTGTTTCCTCTTGCTTTTTGAGCACATGAAGGATAGTCACAACTGTTCAAATGTACCCACTTATTGAAGATATCTCAGTCACTGTCTCCTGATTCAGGTCTCTCCTACCCATTACCTCAACCTGCAAGCTTGCCCTCTCTGAACTCCAGCTCCATCTCCTCAACTCGAGGAAACTCCTGACTCTACCTAGCTTTACCCTCTCTGAATTTCAATCCGAAAACTCATTCCAGGCAGTAGACTCAGAAATATATTACAGAAATATAATATGAGAAATATATTCTGATATATTAGCTGAAATTATTTAAAAGGTTGGCATGACCACTCTATAAAAATGTAAAATTTTAAATTTTCAGTCCATTAATATAGAATCTTAGTATAGATTCAAAATCTACCATGTATCAACCTCCTCAACAGAGCAAATTTGTTGCAAGATAGCTTAGTTTGGATATCCCCAGAAACTGACCTGATGTAGAGGTTCCAGTATAGATAGTTTTTTGAGAAGTGATCCAGGGAACATTGGTAGCAGCACAGAAGATGAGAGAGGATAGGAAAGGCTGCTAACAAAGGTATTTCATCGTCCCTGGCCGAAGGAGCTTGATCCTCTTGTGGAAACCAGATCCAGAACGGAGCAACCTCAGAGCTATCTCACTGTAGGGTAGAAAGGGTTAGGTATTTATTCAACTCCCATCAGTCCTTAGTTAAGAGCTGCTGAAGGAGAGCTATGTGGTGGTTTTCTGCCACTTCGGAACTGCCCTGGGTGTGGGCCGAGCAATCCCTCAAGCCAAAAATTCCATCAGGCAGAGAATCAGATGTTGGTCATTAAAGGAAGATCCCACGTGCACCAGAGGTAAGCCTGAGGGGATACCAGAGTGAAGATTATATCATGTTAGGTAAAATCTCTTTACCAACTAAATGACATATAATGACTGAATGTATAAAAATAATAAATAATACTACTACTAATAATAGTAAAATAAAATTGCAAAAGAAATAGAAAAGAAAGAAAAGAAAAGAAAAGAAAAGAAAAGAAAAGAAAAGAAAAGAAAAGAAAAAAAAAAGAAAAGAAAGTAATGGGCAGAATACTGCCAAAGTGTAGGGCAGCATCTTTGAGTCAGATACCCTTAGTTCAAGTCCTGGCCTCCAACTTGAACAATAGTTCATTTGGGTAGGTGACTGCACTTTTCTAAAACATCTTTATTCTCTCTCTCTCTCTCTAATAAAAAAAAAAAAAACCTGCCTCAAGGCACTTGCAAGCATGAAATGACTCAGTGTAGTAAAGCTTTGGTGCATCATCAGGAAGAATAATCAGTGCTTGGAGAGTACCAGTCATCATTGCAATAATGGCTATTATTGAAATGAGAAATTGAAAACTATAAAATGTGTATGACACGTGATGTTTATCCTATGAGAAATTCCACACTAGAAGAGTGTTATTCTTGGTCCCAATTCAAATATTATTAAATGTTCTATACAAAAACTTTCACCTTACTGGCCAGCGGGTGGCATGGCAGTTAAAGGTGCTGGACTCCCACATGGCCGATCACGGTTCAAGTCCTGAACCTGGTGGCTTGCTTTCCCATTCTCTCTCTTCCTTTCTGGTCAAATTAAAAACAAATAAATAAGTAAAGTCAAATAAAAATAGTTATTTAAAAAAAACACTTTCACCTTATAGAAAGAATATATTGTTCTGCTCTTATTAGCTAAAATATTCTGTCCAAAAAGTTAAATCAGCATAATGCACCTGTAATCAAATTAGCTTGAATAAGCTGCAGAGAGCTATGACACAAGACAAAGTATCAATAGCAATTAAAACTTATTTTTGCCCTCAAGAAAAAGAGCACTAATTCCTCAGGGTAAAACTACATGAAATTTGATTACCTGTGCCATAGAAATACACCAAAGGATAACATGAATGTGGCCACATCATAAAGTCAAATCAATCCTGAATAAAATTATAATTTAGAACTGAGGTTCTCAGTCTAAGGTTCAGCCTTGATTAAGGAACCCGATTTAAAAGTTTAAGGCCATAAACCACTAGAGTCTCTAAAGAATTAAACCTTTTTCTATTGTGAAAGATCTCTCTCTCTCTCTCTCTCTCTCTCTCTCTTTCTCTCTCTCTAATACAAACTAAAATAGAGTCCATTTTTAAATGTTAAAAACAAATAGTTTTCCTGGGATTGGCTCATAGCATGGCAGTTAAGGGAAGCCAGAGCCCACACGGACAGCCACAGTGCTAGTCCCTCACCGGCAGTGACCCAAGCTGCATATGCCCCAGATCCTGACTAGGTGAAGAAATAGAAGACAAGGAATCTTTGCATGACCATGCACCACTGGGGAAGGCGAGAGGGTGTGCTTTCTCCTTCTTCCTCTCTCCCTTTCTCTCTCTGTCCCTATCAAGCCAATGTACTCTCTGGCGAATTAAAAAAATAAAAAGCCTTCCTAGAAAAAGAAGTGCACGTCAAGAAGCCTTTGAAGGCTGTGTAGCAATCCCTACTATAAATCTGCCGTTTTAACCTGCCAGATGAAAACAACTTCAACAGACTATCAACAAAGCCAGGTAATTAAAATGTTGATGCGAACATGACCTTGGTTAATTCACCCTGACTTGTAATAGCTGAAAGGATGACAGTGAGGAACCCAGGGAAGCGAAGGTCAGAATACTGGCACAGGGGGCTAAAAGATTTATTTTGAAACTATTTTTAAGTAAAACATTGGTTTATTACAATGACATAAATTGTCTTTTTGTTTTCATTAGTAAACCCTCTTGGAACTTCAATACAAGGAATGCAAGCTAAACTTGATTACTTGGTTTATAGAACACAGCGAACATTATCAAAGAGCTAATGGCATTGTCTGATCACTAAGAACTCCAAGCAACCTGCCGACTTTTAATCAAGTTTTAAAGGCACAAGGACAAAACAAAAATGGAGAATGAATGTTTTTACTTCTAACCATTGAAAGGTAAAAAGGCATGTCAACAATTGTTCAAATAACATCAGAACTGACATTAGAACCCGTAAGCAGAGAAACACATTTTCAAAAGGCAATTTCTTTAACCAACAAATTCTACAAAACTCAACAAGAAACTGTGATCCAAATCCATTTTTTCTACTAAAATTGCTTTGTTCCAGCACAGTTGTTGCCAGATGAAAGAGCTCAAAACATATTTTCTCCTCTAAACAAGCTAAATAAAATGAGATCCAAGAATTTTAGCACTTTTGAGATTTTGCTGTATTAGATATATAAATGCACATTAATAATCAACTTTTACGTAACAGTATTAACATTGTTTTCATCTCCCTGATGTTTTTTATCTCTTATACTACAACTGGAATTCTTCCTGTCTTAATTATTGGACATATAACATACCAAAATCCAAAATGAAATCAAGTAAATTAATTCACAGAAGAATAAATTATTAGAAACATCCCACAATTCATGCAAAATATAAACAAATAAATAAGAGGAATAAGAAGGAAACTGTGCTCTGAAATCAAGGTTCAGACCATATGAGCTAGTACTTTTTCTTTACTATCTGGAATATTTTGCCTTAAGCATTTAAAAATTCACTGTGATGTGATTTAGCATCTGTCCTCTAAGACATCAATGCATGAAGGTCTATAGACAACAATGAAAAGAACCAAACTAAAAGCATAGTAACCCATCACATTAAAGAAATGAATTATAATTTTTCTACATTCCTTTCTGCCTCATTTTCCCCTCATATCAATATTCTTTCCTTTGAGCAGGACACCTTCAATGAACTGTATTTTAACTTTCCTACTTCAGTAAAAATATTCATACTCAAATTTGTTCCATCCTCCTGCCTGTTTGACATTAGAGTACTTAGTTGGGGAAAAAAAATCTTTAAAATAATCTTATTTACAACAGAGAAGTAATGCTAAAAGTTGTAGTATTACCTTCAAGAAGTTCTCATAAGAAATGCTTATGCCAAAATACATGAAGCGTGAGTTCACAAGTTTTCAACTTATCAAAAAGACCTTAGCTACACACACACACACACACACACACACAAATACATTAAATTAGTAGCAATAGGCAGTAGCACCTCAATTTCAAGACTAATAATTTCCAAAGGATTGGAAAACTGGATTTCTTTACATACTCTCTGTTCATTCAATGCTATAACACTTTTGGAAAAATAAAATGAATTATAAAGCAACAGGAGCTAGGGAAGTCATAGGCTTTTTTTTTTTTCTTTAAAGTAGAAGGAAACATAGTTGTCTAACTTCAAACAATGAATACATTATACATTGTTTTAAATCAGTGTGGCTGAGTCCAAAGAATGACTCCACATGGGTCTACGTAGTAAGTTCTTTCATTATCCAGAACAGGGGCTTCATTTAACTCTGATCTCCTACCGTGTTCCAGGCTCTCGGACCTCAGCTGAAGTTGCTCAAATGAAAATGACAACTGAAGGAACTCCCAAGAAACTCAGTCAATTTGAGAGAGACACAGACAAATCAGTAAGAAGAGAGTACAGTTGATGCCAATGATGGATGTGTGAATAAGATATTATGGGAGTAGCACTGGTAGAACTAGGATTCAAATCCAGAAAGTCTCGCCCCAGACACCATCCAGTCCAACACTATACTATACTGTTTCCTGAAGATTCAGATCAAGGGAGAAGAGATTTTTAAAATAATAATAATAACAATAATCAAGATGATGGTACAGGAAAAAGGAAGAACAGAGTCAAAGCAGACAAAATCAGTAAATGGCCTTAAGTCCAGAATGATTTCTATATATGGAAAATATGAAGAGCTTTTCAGAAAAACAAACAGTACTTTATTGTGAATTGTGGGCCAGCAGGTGATGTGGTGGTTAAGGTGCTGGACTACCACATTGCCAACCATGGTTCAAGTCCCAGACCCAGCAGCTTGCTTTCTCATTCTCTCTCTCTCTAGTGAGAGCACATGCCCTATAGCAAATTAAAAACAATAATAGTAAATAAAATTAAATAAATAATTCTTTTTAAAAAATTATAGTGAGGGATCAGCAAATGGCATAATAATTATATCACCAGACTCCCACATGGTTGACTGCAGTTCAAGTCCCAGACCCGGTGGCTTCAAACTCATGCCAGGCATGTGTGCATACCTGCCCAAAATCCTGAGAGAAGACTAGAGGAGAAGGGATTGCAGCATGCCCACCTCCCCAGGGGCTGATTTCTCTCTTTCTGTCTCTCTGTCTCTCCCTGTCTTTCTGGTAAGCACACATACCCTATAGCAAAAATCTCTCTAAATTATTTTTTTAATTATGTTGAATTGTGTCATGCAAACAGTAGCATAGGAGCTACTTCTCAGTGACACTCTGGAGGACAGCTGGCACCAGAAACCTGTAACTATCAGAAGTTGCCAACGACCATAAACACTGGTCACTAACATGTCCTTTCACTGTTCAATGTGCCTTGGCACAACGGACAGATGATACTGTGGGACCCTCTGATGATAAATTGCTCAAGGTCCCCAGGAAAGAAAACAAAAATTTGCACAGATGTAAGCTCATGACTGAAAGTGCCTTTGCTTTATCTCCCCAAACAAACTCCTTTCTCTTTCATCCAAGAACACTATGAACTCCCCAGGTACGCTTGTGTTCCTCCCCAAAGCGGAAAGGTATATTCTTTTCATAAACTCACATCATTCAACTGATGTGGATCTTGAAAATATTCATCTCAAAGAACACACCGTATTTTGCCAACTTCATGTCAGGTTTGTAAGTCAAAGTCTTAAGTTGGTATGTGACTAGCATAGGCAAAGAGGAAATACAGAATGAGTGTCTCAGGAAAAGAAAGATACTTGGGGCCAGGCAGTGGCAGCGCAGTAAAATGCAGTCTTCTCCAAGGCTGTCCTACACAGGAGGTCACCTGATTCACAGAGAGAACCTGGAGCAAGCCGGTACCCATATCCTGGTGCTGGCTAAAGCTGGGGGTGGATTGTGTCGTCAAGATTCTATTGGGAATGCACTTTATCTCTTTTTCTCTGTCTCTCTCCCACGTAGGAGAAATAAATGAATAAACTTTCTTTAAAACAAACAAAAACAGATACCCCCTACTTGGAACTGTAATTAGTAAAGTTTGTAATTAACTGGCACTCTAAAATAAGAGGAAACCAGATATAATAGTATCCTCTGACAGACAATAATAAAAAACACAGCTTATTAATGTATGTAACAAGATCACCCGTTCCATTATTTTCTGCAATATTATCAGAATCTATTTTCAAGCAAAACAAAAAGTACAGATGAGGGGACCAGCAGTTAGCGTAATGGCTATGTCGCTGGACTCCCACGTAGTCAACCGCAGTTCACGTCCCGGACCCGGTGGCTTAAACTCACGCCGGGCGCGTGTGCGTGCGTGCCCAAGATCCTGAGAGGAGAATGGAGGAGAAGGGATTGCGGCGTGGCCATCCCCCCTGGGGGGTGATTTCTCGCTTTCTGTCTCTCTGTCTCTCTCTGTCTGGCGAGCGCACATGCCCTATAGCAAAAAAAAAAAAAAAAACCTCTCCAAAAAAAAAAAAAAAAAAAAAAGATGAGCCTTTCCAATCCTACCTCTGCTTCTTCTACCAAATTGAGACACCTTAAGGCCAGCGACTGTGTCTTACACATCGTTGTGTCCCCTAGAATGTCCCTGGCATAGCTCTGTCCATGTGAAAGGAAGGGCAATGGAAACGCCAAGGCAGAAGGCAGGAAGGAAAACCAGGGGAAGCCACAGCCCAGCACTGCCTCTGCCCCACCGCACACCAGTCTCTGCATAACCACTCAGCCAACGTTTGCGGAGCCGCTCCCCAGCGGACGTGAATGCTCTGACTGATCGGCAGTACAGTCTCCTTTGATATTTCTTAGTTGGCCCACGATGTCACTTTTGATCATTTTTTCAATTCACCATCCTTTCATCAGCCAAAGCAGAATCAGCCTACTCTCATTCTCTTATTTTGGCATAGACTTCTGCATGAGTGATTTCTTTTTTTTTTTTTTTTCCCTTGAGGTCACTGTAGAGGAAAAAAAAAAAAATCTCTTGTTCCTTCTTCCCTGTAGGACTCTTATCCTTCTCGGAGCCTTTTTTCGAGTCTAGGCAGGTTTCAGCAATATCACCAGCCCAGTAAGGGCTCTTGGATAAAAGAGCTGTCTGCCTAAGCTCCTCAATTTATCAGAGCCTTCAGACATGAAAGAGTAAACCAATTCCTAGTCAGCAAAGTTGCAATTCAGAAAAAAAAAAAAAGCAAATAAAACCATCAAATGGACTACAAACAAGCTTTGCATCCAAAATTGAAGAATACAGGGAAACAAGGTACTTAATCAATTAGGATGGGCCCAATGTGCTCTTTACAACCAGAAACCAACTAATTAAACTCACAGCAAATGAGAAACAAGCATTCAATTCCTGATATTTATATAGCAATTGATATGGTCATTCATTCTAATGTCCCAGTTGAAAGTCTTTGACTTAATTCCTCAAATGTCTTGAATTAGAATCATTAATTTTCTTAAGTGGGTTAACTCACTCAAGGTCATTTTCTTCATTGAATCAGAAAGTAGCTTTGTACCTTTACTAACATTTGCACTTCTGCTAGTTATGGTAGCAGAGGAGGCAGCATTTAAGGTGCCTATTAATACATCTTAACTCTTAAATGCTGCCGGACATAATATGAATGATATGAACAGAATCCACTTCCATTTTAATGCAAACACAACATACTTGATGCCTTTTGTACATACTGTACATCTCATACTAGGTAATCCAAATTGCTACTCAAGCAAGACTGGGACAGTTAATGCCATTGTGTTCTTCTGATTAATCAGAATCTTTCTATTAGGTCATAGAGAAAGTCATGACATATTGTTCCGTTTTACTGTGCAAAAATGTGTTGTGACTTTCTCAATGACCCAATAGAAATTTACATAGGAAACTAATTTTAAGTTCAGCTGTTATTACTTATTATTATTATTTTTTTTTTTTTTTTTGCTATAGGATGCATATGCTCACCGGAGAGACAGAGAGACAGAAAGTGAAAAACCACTCCTCACCCCCTGGGGGGAGGGGGATCGCCACACCACAACCCCTTCTCCTTCATTCTCTTCTTGAGATTTGGAGATTTGGGGCATGCACACCCATGCATCCAGAGTGAGTTTTAAGTTGCTGGGTCTGAGACTTGAACCATGGTTGACTACATGGGAGTTCAGAGACGTAACCATTAAACCATCCATTGGTCCCAAGTTCAGCTGTTATTACTAAAAAGGTCAAAGTCTTATGTGATGAAAATGTGTATTTGTGACTTATTTATTCAAATTATATCTAACTTGTTCAAGGATGTGTTTGTGTGTGTATGCATGTATATATCACAGTAACACACCTTACTGCATGAGCAGATATAATCGGGCACTTTCGGTATTGCGAATCAGCATCTAGAGCTCAGTAATATTTCAGTGAGTGGGCCTAAACAGTTATAGGTTAGGTCCTGGTAGAGAGAAAGAGAGAAAAGAAACATTAACTTCTAAATATTCTTAAGTTCATTCCCAGAGCAGCTTTCACACTGGGAAAGTCTGGTTTCTATTACAACATTAGTTCAATTAAAGGCAGGGAACTTGAGGACATGCTCTGCTAACCATTTTCTCTCTTTCTTTCTTTTTATGGATGAGTTTTTTTTCTATAGGGCATGTGTGCTCACCAGAAAGACAGAGAGAGAGAGAGAGAGAGAGAAAGTGAGAAATCAATCCCAGGGAGGATGGCCACACTGCAATCCCTTCTCCTCTATTCTCCTCTTGGGATCTTGGGCACGCATGCACATGCACCCGGCATGAATTCAAGTCACCAGGTCCGGGACTCAAACCGCAGTCGACTACATGGGAGTCCAGCGACATAGCCATTATGCCAACTGCTGGTCCTCTGGTGACCATTTCCTAAAATGCTGGGTAATTTAGTCTTTTTGTACATTATGAAAAATACGATGTCCAGACTTTTAATTGAAACAACTCACTAATTGAAGAAATATATTACTAAATATACTTCTTTAATATATTTATTAAAGAATTTAATGGGGGGAGATTTTATAGCAAAAATTAGCTTCTTCATGACCAAACATATTGAAAATGGTTCTATAGTAGCCATGCATTAATTAATTTATTGACCCATTCATTCAGTTATTCATCAGTCATTTACTGAATATAATCTATGTGCCAAGGAGACTTGGCCTTTCCTCCTTGTTTCTTTCCTGTTTCTTGTTTTGAAGAAGCATGTGCTGGGGGACCAACAGTTTACATAATGGCTATAGGCTCCCATGTAGTCAACCGCAGTTCGAGTCCTGGACCCAGAGGCTTAAACTTATGCCAGGAGCATGTGTGTGTGTGTGTGTGTGTGTGTGTGTGTGTGTGTGCCCAAGATCCCGAGAGGAGAATGGAGGAGAAGGGATTGTGGTGTGGCCATCTCTTCTGAGGGGTGATTTCTCGCTTTCTCTCTCTCTCTCTCTCTCTCTCTCTCTCTCTCTCTCTCTCTCTCTCTCTTGTCTTTCTGGTGAGCACATGCACCCTACAGCAAAACCTCTCCAAAAAATAAAAATAAAAAAAAAGATGTGCTAACATCTTCTACCACAAAGCTCTGTAATAAGATATGATGGGATGACATGCACGCCTTACCCTCACAGATTTCACAAATAGCTGGGGAAATTCTGTATAAACAGCTTTTATATTAGAGAAGATAAGTAAGTATAAGAGAAAGGAGTTATTAAACCAAAGATCTCTAATGCAGCAGAGAAAGAAATTTATCTGTCTGAGAATGGAACATTTAACTTGACAAGAAAAAGATGAGAGCGCTTTCAATAACAAAAAACATTCCTTAAAGTGGGGACTATGTTTGCATGAGTTTGGAAGAGTGAGAAAAGGCACATGTTCAGGGGATGGTTTTATTGAATGCTAATCTAACCAGGACCTTTTCCACCTAGAGGGTCTGTGTGTCCTGTCACTATGTTCTTTTCAGGCCCTGAGATGCGATCCTGCCAGTGACCCATGAGTGTATGAGAATAGATGACAAAATTCCTTGATTTCCAAGCACCAAAACCAAAGTGCAGGTGGCCTTCAGGTTCTTCGAGGCTCATTAAATCCCCTCATTCAACCTCTGCCAAAATGTCTTCTTTTCTGCCTTATTTCCTCCATAACACCACCTCATGAGAGTATTTATTTATTGTCTGTCTTTCCCAAACTCCCATCCAGAACAGAAGTTACTGGAGACCAGCGTATTTGTCTTCCCAATCGCTTCATTCCATTCACTCATTTATTCAATCAACTAAAATTCACTGATCTTCAATTATATAAGTGCTAGAAATAAAAAATGATGAATGAGGGCAAGCTGGTAGCATGGTATTTAAGGTGACTGGATTCCACGGCTGACTTTGTGATTTCAGTCCCAGACCAAACAGCATGGAAAAAAAAAAAACCACTAGGAAAGTGTTCATGCATGCTCAAGATCCCGAGAGGAGAATTGAGAAGGGATTGAAGCATGGCCATCCCCTCCGCCCCCCAGGGGTGCTTTCTCACTTTTCCTCTCTCTCTCTCTGACAAGTGCACACACCATATAGCAAAACTAAAATCCCAAAACAATAAATGGAACAAAGTCCATGCTTCCAAAGAGCTTGGCATTTGCAAAGGTGGGAATTTTGGTTATCTACCCCTCGGTAACAAACAACTCCAACACCTAGTGACTTGACACAACAATGTATTGCAAAGCTTGATGATTCTACCAGTCAAGAATTAAGTCAGACCTTTGTGAGGATAAGCTGATTTCTGCTCCTTGTGGTCTGGCCTGAGCTAAAATGGCTTGAACGGCTAGAGGTGGGACAATGGATGGCTGGAACCGCTGGGGCTGAGCAGCTCTCTCTTTCTTCCTGTGGACCTTCCACGTGGGTAGTTTGAGCTTCCTCACAGCAAGGTAGCCTCAGGGTACCTGAACTTCTTATACACTGACTCTGAGTGCCTAGAGATCAAAGTGGAAGCTGCCAGTCTTTTTAAAGGTAAGGCCTAGAACTCCCCTGCCATCACTTCTATTATACTCTGTCTGAGTAGTCACAGACAACTCCAGAGTGGAAGGAAGGGAAAATAGAACCCAACTTTGGAAGGGGACAGTGTCACAGAATTTACAGCATCTTTCATCCACTACAGTGAGCTAAACCTGTCCCCAAATAACTGCACCTTGAGGCAAAATGCAGAGTACTAGTGAGGGAGTAGTGCTGGCATGGAAAGCAAGCCTTGGGTGTCTCAAAGATGTGATTTTGAAGCTCATTATGGGCAGGTCCCATAGCTTAGTAGTTAAAAAAGCCAGACTCCACATGGCCAACCATGCTTTGAGACCCAGCCCTGGAGGCCTGAAAAACACCCTAGGCACCTGTGCATGCATGCCCTAAATCCTGACAGGAGGTAGAAAAAGGGGAAGGGACTGCAGTGTGATCATGCCCTGTGGGGGAATGATTCCTTTCTCTCTCTCTCATACTCTCTGTCTCCCTCCAGTAAGTGCATGAATCCTCTGGCAATTTTTTTGAAAAGAATTGCTCATCATTATCATTTCATTTGGGAAAGATGAAACGGAAAGGTAAGGTAATTTGTAAAATGAGACACAGTCCTTATGATTTGATTCCTTAAGTTTCTGTGAAATCCTCTATTGAAGCACATACCCTACATCTTCTTAATACAATCATTGAATCATTAAGTCACAAAGACGACATGGAAGGCAGCAGGTATCTGGAATTTGTAGATTACAATTCGGTAATAATTATTATAAACTGGAAATGTGCCAAGTGCTTGTGCATTACCTCATTGCCTCATCTGAAGTGAAAGCAAGTTATCCCCTTTTCAATGACGATTGCAAACACAGGGCAGTGAAATAATTGACCTCACTCGTGGTGCTGTGGCTGACTGAGAAGACACCGCCGTGGTATACAGTCGTCTTCATGCTACTGTCCGAAGTGGAGCATGTGTACTTAGGGGAGTTGCTGCCCACCTCGCCTTGTGTTCTGCTCTGTTGTGGGCATTCATAATGTGAGGATGGCTGTACCAGGCTTTCTCAACCAAGAAGTGACTGAAGAATGCTTGTCGTAAAGGCCAGGTTCTTCTCTATTCTGTCTTCTACTAATCTGTCCTTTTTTTCCATCATTTTGAGAGCTTTTATTAGGAAATGAAACCTCTTTCCAATAACCTTGAGTCAGAACTTTCCTCTAACACGTATTAAATGGTCTCCTTCCTTCCTTCCTTCCTTCCTTCCTTCCTTCCTTCCTTCCTTCCTTCCTTCCTTTTTTCTTTCTTTTGGAGAGGTTTTTGCTATAGGGCACATGTGCTCGTCAGAAAGACAGAGAGAGACAGAGAGACAGAAAGCGAGAAATCACCCCCCCGGGGAGGGGAGGAATGGCCACACCACAATCCCTTCTCCTCCATTCTCCTCTCAGGATCTTGAGCACTCACGTGTATGCACCAGGCATGAGTTGAAGCCACTAGGTCCGGGACTCGACCACGGTTGACTACATGGGAGTTCAGCAACATAGCCATTATGCTAATTGCTTGTCCCATAAATGGTCTTGTTTAAAAAAAAAAACAAAACTGCACACTAAGCCTCAACAACACCCTCTGAGCAATTAAAAAATTTACTTGGGATTAGTTTTCACTTGCAAAGTGTAAAAAGAGCCTTATTAAGGAAAATGGAAAAATGACAATGAAGAAAAAGAAAATATAATACAACATAAATTCTGTGAGAACAAAAATACCCCAATAATTTTAGAATTAGAGAAGCCAGGAAAGCAGGAAGCCGCCATAGCCAGCTAAAGTGGTGGAATTAGTGCAGAAAAGAAATGTTAAGACTGGGTCCAGCAGGTGGCATGGAGGTTAAGGCAGCTGGATCCCACATAGCCAACTAAGTGGTTCAAGTCCCAAGCTATTGCAAACTAAAAACAACAACAAAAATGGAATACTAAGATAAACAATACAAACTCATATAAATACAAGGCATTCATGAGTCAAGGGTGTTTTTTTTCCTTATGACGTTACCACGTATTCTCAATTTTGGAAGCAATTCATTTTGAGTTTCAAAATATTAGTTCTACTAGAAGATATTTATAGTTTCATAAGAAAAATTGGTGGAGATTGTTCAAGTCTAGCCCTGTATTAATTCAGATCTTTCAGATGTAACAGAAACCTGCTTCAAGTACAATAGTTTGAGCCAAACTGAGGTGGTGGTCAGGGAGGATTCCAGAATTATTAGCAGGGTACTCAGGTGTCCAGTGCAACCAGGTGAAGGAAGATATGTTTCTGTGCTTTTTGAAAGTCTGGGTCTATGAACCAGGAAGCCACAGGGAGTCCAAAGTGCAGAGTTCTTAATGTCCCAGTTCTTATTCCTATTTCTGTATTTACAGAAAGCAAATCATTCCGGCTTGAATCAGAAGTTACCCCTCCTGTTCCATTCTGCTCTTACCATGGGTAGAAGAGAAGGTCACCTCGTTTGATAAACTCATATAACTTATGCATATAAATGTTGACACTTCAACTGTGCACCCCTGGCAGAAAGAAAGAAAAATCATAGTAAAGTGGGCACAATTGAGCCTACTGACCCACTCAGGGAGTATATACCCCAGTATCTGTGCATGATTGGGAAGACACAGATCTGGTCTGACCCCTGTTCACCTCGGTGTGAACATCTTGCTGCATGAGCATTTAAAGGTACATATGGTTCCTGTAATACTCCCTACACCCACGCCAAGTCTTTTTTCTCTGGTGCTTGAAAAAATGGCCATCTGATCCAAAACCAAAGAAAAAATTAGCTATGCTCACTTCAATAAGGAACGATTAATCGCTTCACAAAATGGAACATTTCCATGTGTTCTTCAACATCGGTTTGAGTACCTGGGGATTTTACCTTATGCCTAGACTTGCTAACAATAATCCTCATATAAAATACTGTCGTTTTGTAATAAACATGTCTGTCTTTTTTTGTTTTCGTCTTTTTGTTTTCTTTTTCTTCATTTTTAGGTTTTTGCCATAGGGTGTATGCGCTCACAGGAGAGAAAGAGAGAAAACGTGAAAAATCACTTTCCTGGGGGGATGGCCCTGCCAAAATCCCTTCTTCTCCATTTTCCTCTCAGGATTTTGGTCACACACACATGCACTCAGAGTGATTTTCAAGCTACTGTGTCTGGGACTCAAACTATGGTTGACAATGTGAGAGACCAGCACCTTAACCATTACATTACCTGCTGCTCCCTAAACATGTATCTTTGACCAGAGTCCATTTTTGAGGCTGGAAGTACATTATTTGATAAACAGAGAATGGAATTAAGTCTTAGCTTTCAAGGTATCTGAGAAGCATATGGTCTCAGGAAAACTGAAACCTCTTACATGGAGTTTACAACTTGGCATCATGTTGGACAAAAGATTTACCTCACAGCTGAATAGATACTATTTCCATCAACATGTAACAGAGGCAGAAGAAGGATGTGATGCTCTGATAGTCAAAATTAATTATTTTTCAAGAATAGGCACATATTTTGGAGATTTCGATTTTGTTTTGTTTTACTTTCATAATTACCCTAAAGCTGATTTAATGACAAACACAATAGGGCACTTTTCATCTATTAATTAATTGGAACATTTCCTGTGATGCCATCCTCATTTTATTAAAATTCTATTGTGTCAGTTTTCATGATTGCATGCCTACCTATCTGTACTGACATGATCCAACACAACCAGACACCAACAAGCATCCTTTAAAATTAAAGCAACTTTATTCTAGTCAATCGTTTTTGGTAGTTTTAAGGGACACAGCTCAAACAAATGGAAGAAAAAGTAAGGAATCTCTTGGCTCATATGATGAAGTAGTCTAGAAGAGATGCATAGCTAGATTCAGAGGCTCAAATCCTGTCTTCAGGTAGCCTTTGTCTTTCTCCTCCTGTCTCTCTCTACTCCTTTCCTACATATTGGCTTTATTTTCAAGCAGACTCTTTCAAAGGGGCATCAGACATTTCTCCCTGCAGATCAGGTTCACAGTAATAGCCAAGGAGTTCTATCTATAGGCATCTAACTTATCCCCAAAGCATTCCCATTGGTCTTTGATGTTCTATGCCCTAATCTATCACCAGAAAAATTATTGTTTCTAGAAATATATGCTATATGATTGGCTAGACCTGGGTAAGGGCATGATTTAAAAATCAGGACCCCATTATGAACTTTCTTTTCCAACTCCATCCCCATCTTTGGGAAGGAATGGGTAGTCCCATCTATTTAAACCATATGGCCTGAATGAAATTCTCATAAAATGATAAAAAGACCATTCCCCCACAATATTCACATAACGGAAAAAAATCCTATTTGCTATAAACCTCAAGAAAACTTTCAGAAATGACAAACAAGAAAAGATAGTTACAATATACTTGATACATGATTGGTATCCCCAGTATATAAAGAACCTGTGAAATAGAGAAGGCCATTAACAAAGAGAAATAGGCAGAGGTATTAGCATAGAATCCACAAAGTATTAACTATAAAAAGCCTATAAATATTTGTAAAGGTACTCAACCTTCCTTAGAATAAGAGAGATATCAACTACAACTACAACGAGAGATTGTGTCTCACCTACCAAACTGGGAAAAATTGATAAGTTTGAAAAGGTTATTGGCAAAAAATAGCATTGATATCAGTGACTTTTTCCAGACTACTCTACCAACGTGTGTACGTGCACACACATGTCTACATGTGTGTTTATATATGTGTGTATGTATTAGTGTATGAGTACCCTGGCTAGAGACATGACTGATGAATAGAAAGAATAGATAGATAGATTTAAAATATATCTACCATGGAAGTGAAGGGATTGAAGAGTGGCCATCTCCCACTGGGGTTTCTCTGACTGTCATTCTCATGAAATAAACTTTTTAAAAGAGAAATATTTATACTTATGTGTGTACACATGGGTTAATCCATATCTATCTATCTATATATATATTTTTTTTGATATTTATATATATATTTTATATATATTTTTGATATTTATATATATTTTTTGAGAGGTTTTTGCTATAGGGGGTGTGCACTTGCCAGAAAGACAGAGAGAGATAGAGAGACAGAAAACGAGAAATCACTCACCAGGGGAGATGGCCATGCTGCAATCCCTTTTTTCCATTCTTGTCTTAGGATCTTGGGCACACACGCACACGTGCCCAACGTGAGTTTAAGTCACCAGGTCTGGGACTCGAACCATGGTCAATCACATGGGAGTCCAGCAACATAGCCATTACGCCAACTGCTGGTCCCTATATTTTTTTCTTTACTCTGTTAATTGAAAGGACCTTAAAGGACATAACTGGGTGTGCCTTGAGCACTTCTAGTGACCAGATCTTGGTTTTAAAGCCACTCCTGATAAACGGAACCAGACCCCTTTGCAGAAACGGCTGATTCTAAAACTAGGGCAGCCTAGAAAATACTATAGTAAGTGTTCAAAAAAAAAAAAAAGACAAACAGAAAAACTCTGTTGAGAGGGTTTATGCCGACTGAAAGAGCTCCCTCCAGTGAAAGCTGGAAAAAAAAAATAAACAATTAAGCGATAAAATTTAAAAAAAATAGTATTACATTGTGATTCCATATAGAAAGTAAATGTCCAAGAGTCCATACTGATATAAATAAATAAAAAAGGGAGAAGGGGACAACTTAAGTGTTTATTTACTAATTCACTGAAAAATAACCACAATGGATCCATTATTGCTATTGCTAACACAGGTAGCATATTTGTCCAAAAAATAGCTGTATTTGTATAATGGATATTTAATGAAAGGATTAGGTTATTTTAGGTTTTGCAAATCTCTTTAAATGTCAGGCTGGAAGGTCACATGGTAGTTAAGGCATTGGACTCCCACATGGCTGACCATGGTTTAAGTCCTAGACCTGGAGGCTTGCTTTCCCACTTTTCTCCCCTGGTGGTGAACACTGCCAAGGATGGCTGAATGGAGTGGGGAAGCATCCCAGCTACAACAGATTTCCCCGTATCTATCCTTGGAGAGTTGCTCTTCATTGCACAGAAGGAAAGAAGTCTACGCACCTGCTAGACTCTTCGATATATCATAAGGTGATGGCATACACAGTATGGCCAAGGACAAAATGGGACTGCCATCATCTAACCAGATGCCCAGGCAAAGGATCTCTATCTGAAAACAGTTGAGATGATACAAATACCCTGGCAAATCTTACTTTGAACAGACTCCACAGAAGTCTAGCTATCTCCTCACCCCAGAAGTCATAATACTTCTTCAATTCCAGCATTTAGATAAGCCCCAGAGAAGGGAAGCCAAGGGAAATGGAACTATTTGGACTTAAATCTATAAGAAGTTTACTAGAAATGACTACATAAGAGGACTTTAAAAAGTTCGTAGGAAAGTAAAATTAAACTATGAATTTATTATTGTGCAAGAAATTTTGAAATCCATGCAGAGTTTTGTCATAACAAGCATTTTCCATAAACTTTTCAGAAGACTACTCAAGTTGTTTTCTGTTACTAGGTGACATGGCTGATCAAAGTAGTGATTGGAAAGAAAAAAATGGCAAAAATCCTGAATATAATATTTTTGCTAAAAGAATAGCTTTGAAATGCTCTTCTCACAAAAACAAAGCATAATTATGTGAGATGGTGGCTGTGTTCATTTGTTGACTAACCATTTTGCTATGTGTATGTATATCAAAGATCATGTTGTACACCTTAAATATATACAGTTATGGTTTTGTTCTTGTTTTTTTAAGGTTTTTTTGGTTTTGTTTTGTTTTGTTTTGTTTTAACATAGGGCTTGTGCACTCACTGGAGAGACACAGAGAAAGACAATGTGAGGGAAAGTGAGAAATCACCCCCTAGTGGGGATGGCCATGCCACAATCCCTTCTCCTCTATTATCCTCTCAGGATTTGGGGTACTCATACACACATGCTGTGTATGATTTTCTTTTTCTTTTGTTTCTTTTTTTTTTTGGAAAGGTTTTTGCTATAGGGCACATGCGCTCACCAGAAAGACAGGCAGAGACAGAAAGCAAGAAATCACCCCCCACACACACACCGGGAAGATGGCCATGCCTCAATCCCTTCTCCATTCTCCTCTTGGGATCTTGGGCACACATGTACACGTGCCCAGCATGAGTTTAAGCCACCGGATCTGGGACTCGAACAGCGGTTGACTACATGGGAATCCAGCGACATAGCCGTTACGCCAACAGCTGGTCCCTGGGCATGATTTTCAAGCCTTCAGGTTCAAGACTCAAATCCTGGTCAGCCATGTGGGAGTCCAGTGCCTTAGCCAAATATGCTACCTGCTGGCTCCAATATATACAATTTTAATAATTAAAAAGAAAAGAAAAACTTAGTGTATGTGTGAGGAGGCATGTGGTACATACACATATTGCTAAATGAATATTCAATAGAAACAGTGATTCTTAGGAGGAAAACATCAGCTTTGGAGAAGGTGTGAAGGAAGAATTTCACTTTTCACGTCATTTACACTTGTGTAAATTGTTTCCATCTCTTACAGTGAGCATGAGAAAGGGGTTTGTTTAAGAAACATAATGATAGCCAAGATTTCTCACTCCTGGTTTTCCAGATCACTGGCAGGACTGGACTTTTTCCAGAGAGCATTTACTTAGGTCCCCGCATCTTTATCACAAATCTGATAACAGAGAAAAGTAATGAGGAGGCCTGGGTGGCTTTCCCTGCCACAAAGAGAAAAAGGTATAACTGTGATAAACATTAAGCAATTGTCAAATGTACCTGACAAGAGCTACAGGGTATAAAACGTGCCACTGTAACACCTCGTCTGCCGCCATTTAAACGTTAAGTTTCCACAAAGAAAGGAAAAAAGTTAAGACCATTGTGTGTAATCATAGGACTTGGTCTAGAACATGCTGTCTCCTAAGCAGAAGTATCACTTTTACCTCCACCACAAAATTAGTCATATTTCACATATCAAATACTTTTTTATCCTTTAAAAAAAGATAATCAACATATACAGGCCTACCTCAGAAACATTTCAGGTTTAGGTCCTGGACCTTCTATTCAGACCACTAAAACCTTTATTCATAACAGCAATAAGGCTGTTTTTCTTTTTCTTTCCTTTTTTTTTTTTTTGACAGGGTCTCTTTCTGTGTAGTGACTGCAATCTCCCTGCCTCAGCCTTCTGAGTAACTGGAACTCCAGGCACTTACCACCACTCCCACTTTAGGTTAGGCCTAGAATCGAACCTGGGCCTCCCATGTGGTCTTAGCCTGCCAAATAGTAGCATCTATAAACATGAGCTACCACAGCTGGGCCAGTCTGTTTTGCTTTCTTATCATTATGTGTTCACTAAAAAAGCACTTTTAACTTCAGAAATTTTTCCTGGGGCTGGCAGGTGGCATGATGGTTGAGGTGCTGGACTCCCACACGACCAACCACAGTTTGAGTCCCAGACATGACAGCTTGCTTCCTCACTTTCCCTTTTTCTTACTCTCTCTGTCTGGTTGGTCAAATTAAAAATAATTATAATAATAAATAATGACAAATAAAATTAAATAAAGAAATCATTTTAAAAATAAAGAAATGTTTCCTTTGCATTCACAATGTGGTTGACGATTTGGTACAAGAGGCCCAACTTTTGGCCTGCCTCAGAGTTTGACATGACTTCCTCACCAGGCTTCATCATTTCTAGCTTCTGATTTGAAGTGAGAGCCGTGCGACTCTCGCTTTCACTTACAGATAACTGTCGAGTTATTAATTGGCTTAATTCCATGTTGTTCTGTCTCAGAGAATAGGGAAGCCCAAGGAGAGTGGGAGAAATAGGGGAAGCGCTGTCAACGGAGCAGTCAGAACACACATAATATTTATCAATTCAGTTTGCCACCTTAAACGGGTACGGCTTATGGCACCCCAAAATTTATGATAATTACATCAGCGATCACTGATCACAGATCACCATAAATAACATGAAAATTACCAAAATGACACACGTGATTGGAAAATGATATCCAAAGACACTCAATGTAGTATTGCCACAAAGCTTCCCTCTGTAAAAACCACAATACTACAAAGCTCAGTAAAGTGAGAGCTAACACAACAAAGTAAGCCTGCGTAGGGAACTGAATCTCTTCAGCCCACAGAGCCCTGATTGTTTATCCTGAGTTCAATACTGATAGGTATCACAGTTCTTAGAAACACTCATTTCAAATCAAAACACTCAAGTCACTGGGCACTTTTTCTGTGCAGCCTATGAGCATCCTGGAGGACTACAAAGGTGAGCATGATATAGCTCCCGCCCTGGGGAATTTACAGTCATAGAGGAAGGAGGAAAACATGAACGACTACTTATTATGTATGATAAAACAAAGCAAATACAATTAATAATTATAAGAAAGAACTTGGAGAAGAATATGGGAGAGAGTATTTAATTTCACAAGGGTGTTAGGGCTGGCCTTTGAAGAATGACAAGTATTTATTTATCTAAAAGAATGATTTATTTTATTTTAGTTATCATTATTATTTTAAAATTTGCTACAGGGCACATGCGTTCACCAGAAAGAGACAAAAAGAGAGAGAGGGGGAAAGTGAGAAAGCAAGCCACCAGGTCTAGGACTCGAACCCTGGTTGGCCATGTGGGAATCCAGTGCTTTAACCAACATGACACCTGCTGGCCCCAAGAATGATAAGTATTTAATAGGCAGAGAAGCAAGAAGGGCAGTCAAAGCTAAAGAAACAGTACCATGAGCAAAAGCAAGGAGTTATGAAAAGAAGGCAGAAGTCCTTTCACAACTCAGTGTCAGGTCCCAAAGAAAATGAATTCCCTGGGCCGTTTACAGTAACTAGTGTTCATCTCACACCATTCTGATGTCTCCAGACGCTAGGTTGACCTAGTCTAAAATAATTAGAAAGTAAAACAGATCTGCATTCAGCCAGTGTGGCTTCCGTGGGAAACACAGGTACTCATACATCATGCAGGGGCAACTTGGGAGGCTCTAGAAACACAAATCTGTAAGACTAACTACAGTTTCTATTCTTAACCTGAGGAAAACTGAAACATGGTGTATTACAAGACCAGAGTTTACAAAATGAACAGGTAGACTTTTTCCCCCTTGGTTTAAAATTCTTCAAATTGGGCTCCAGCTGAACATAAATCATAATTCCAAGTAGCCAGCTGTGAAGCATTTAGAACAATTCTTTTGATGTCTTTATCTGCTAGGGGCCCATCACAGCTTGTGGACTAGCAGCGCCCTCTATTGGAAAGGAGGTCTCCTGCATGCCCATTACTATCTGAAAACGTTTCCAATTTGCAAATAGGAGAGGTAGTTACTGGGTATGATTCCTCAAGTCACTCACCAAATGGAGAAGAGATTTTCCTATCCATTGTACTTGATACTGTAAATACCAATTCTGTTGTATCTACATATATAGGCATTGCATAATATTAGACTTCACTCTCTTCTTCCTTAAAAACTGATAGACATATTCATTGACAGTCGTCCATAAAAAATATGCAAGATTCACAGGGAGCATAGTTTAAAGGTACATACAAGAGAAAAATAAGTATTACAATGCTTAAAAGTCTTACTGAAATTTCAAATACCATTTGTCTCATTCATCTATTCAACTTTTTTGCATGTCCATTATGTCTTTAACATGTGATTGAATAAATTAATATTACAGTGTCATTGCAATCATAAGGGGAAAGGGCAAACCAGCCAAGTTATGATACAGAGTAACAGGCATTCCAGCACAGGAAGTACTGGAAGCAGAGTAGAACCCCTAAAATAATCCTGAAGATGAGGTTGGTGTATAGAAAGGTGGTGATGCTTGAGTTGTTTCTTAAAGACTAGGGAAGAGTCAACTGTGGAGGACACCAAAACAATAGTTTTCCAGGTTTGGGGAAGTGGAAGTGCCCAGGCATTGAAACATTAAAAGGACTAGGGTATGAGGGCGCACCAGGTTCATAAATATTACAGAGGTGCAGGGTTGCTACCATACGGGAAATAGTAATAAGAGTTAAGGCTAGAAGTTGGAGTGGATCATTCATCTCAGGACTGAAAGAACGCAAGAGGTCCTCTCAGTCTGGATTTCTGAACGCCTCCAGTGCCCTGACACTCACCACTTGTTTCGCTACAATTGCTCTTCTTTTACACTCTTGGGTTTCTCCATGTAAGATTAATCCCTCTTCTAGTTGTAGAACTAGAATCACTCCAATTTTTTAGTTTATTTATTTCTTCCATGACTGAGACAGAGAGAGAGAGAGAGAGAGAGAGAGAGAGAGAGAGAGAATTGATGTTGTGATCCACCCTCAGTCATCTCTTGAACGTGGGCACACACAGGTCTAGCATACTCAGGGAGATTCAGGAACACGAACCCCAAACCTACCCAGGTGGGTCAGCCTCTCAGAGTGTCCTCACCACCATCTGGCCTCTCAGTTTGACTTTTATGAGATATAACGTGGAGCGGAAGAATTGACTAGATGTTAGTATTTTTACTAATCATCAGAACTGAGCTGGTGTTGAGCTAGAAGACCCAGGGTTAACCTGCTTCCTTCTGCAGCGTCTGTGATTAGTAACAAACAAGCCGGCCTCTGAGTTTACCCTGACTCCAAGAAAGTCACTTCCACCACAGAGCTCTTAATGGCTTCTGTAAACGCCACAAGACTTCCAAGTGCAAGCAAAGAGGGAGAGCTCTCTTTAATCCCTAAGACCATCGCCAAGAGCTCCCTCATGCTCGCCTGGAAGAACTCAGTCCACCTCTTCATCAGGCCAAGTACCACTCACATCGGCTCTCCTTACAGACTCTGTGGAAACAATTACTAAGTGCAATCATGATTCTACTGATCAGACCCGTTTGCAGTACAAGGAACAAAACCAACCATGTTAATTTCAGCTAAGCAAGCGGGACTGGGGAGGGGGGGGTATCTTGCCAAATAGAGAAATAACAGTTCCTCAGAGAAAGCAATTCAATTTGCAAGCTCTAATTGTAAGCCGAAATTAAAAATAATGGAAGGCACAAAGCAATTGCATGCAAGTCCAGGTAATATCTGTGAAAAGGGAAAGCATCCTTCGATTAGTACGAGTACTCCTCAACCTGTT
Source organism: Tupaia tana (assembly GCA_026018925.1). NCBI lineage: Eukaryota > Metazoa > Chordata > Mammalia > Scandentia > Tupaiidae > Tupaia > Tupaia tana. Next base: position 42,378,088 of record JAKSZU010000014.1, on the reverse strand, counting down.
TTCTCTTATAAATCTGACAATTATTTCTACATTTGCCCCTATTTAATCAGCAAGAGGTTAAATGAGGCAAAGCAATTAAATTTGAGAGCAAAAACGGAGACAAATCTCCCTCTTTTATATTGTGTGCACTGTACAAGATAAAATGGATGGCAAGGAAAGTAAGGAGAAAAGGCGACACCAGGAAGAGGCAGTTGATGGGAGCAAAAATCAAAACCACAAGAGCAGGTAAAAGCACTAGAGTCTTTGCAAGCACACAAGTAACAATTATCTCCGTGGCTTTAGTACTAAGGACTCAGGCTTGGGAATCAGAGTTAACGTCAAATACGAGTGCCACTTATTCTAGCTGATTGGCCTTGAACAAATTATTTAACCGCAGCAGAATGGTTCAACTTTCCCATTTGCACAACTGTGTAGGCTTCTGGAAGAACTGAATCGGATACAATAGATACATGGCCTTCAGAGAGTGTCTGACACAGAACAAACATTTAATGAGCTTCAGATTGAAAAACGAATATGAAACACATGTCAAATAAATAATAAATGTTTGTTAGATAAACTAGTAAGGAAGCAAAAAGGAAAAACTGCAAACACCATAGGGAAATTGTGACTACAGGAGGAAGAACTGATGTGACCCCAGAAGTCTCTATCTATACCTTCCCACCTTCACAGCAGGTGAATTCTTATTGGCTAATAAGAATTAGCCAATTTTGGGACCAGCAGTGGGCATAATGGCTATGTTGCTGGACTCCCATGTAGTTGACCACGGTTCAAGTCCCAGACTTAGTGGCTTAAATTGACACTGGGCACATGCGCATGTGTGCCCAATATCCCGAGAGGAGAATGGAGGAGAAGGGATTGTGCCGTGGCCATCCCCCCTGGGGGTTGATTTCTCACTTTCTGTCTCTCTGTCTCTCTCTGTCTTTCTGGCAAGTACATGTGCCTTATAGCAAAAACCTCTCAAAAAAAATAAATAAAAGAATTATCCAATTTTAATTATACATGAATAATGACTCAGTTTGTCAATGAATTGTCGAGCATTTATTTTATATGTTTTATGAAGTAGGAGAAGTCTTTAAGAACTAAATAACCAAACAATTTTTTTCATGCATGAGAGACACAGGCCCAGAGAAGTTACCATGATTTAATCAAAGTTCTTTTGTCAAAGCAAGAGCTGAATATACTGGTTGAGTTCATTGGCTCTTGTTATGGTCTGAATTAGATCCTCCCCTAAAGCTCATATATTGAAGCTCTAAAGTGACTGTATTTGGAGATGGAGCCGTTACGAAAGAAATTAAGGTTAAATCAAGTCATAAGGGTGGGAACGTTAATCCAATCAACAGGTGTCCTTATAAAAGAAGGCAAAGCCACAAGAGTGCATTGGGTGGACTCTGCTCCTCAGCTGAAGCCACAGAAGAGACTCAGGTTCAATTTCTGGATCACTGTTAAAAATGTTAGATGCAGCAGTGCACACCTGTTATCCCAGCTACTCAGGAGGAAGCACGATTGAGAGCTGTGGCCTGCATTGGCAACATAGTGAGACCTCGTCTGAAAGAGTGCACACACACATGCACACACACACACACACACACACAGACACCAGGAGTGTGCACAGCAGAGAGAAAAGACCAATTGAAGGACCAGAGATAGCATCGTGGTTACATGGCTGGACTCCCATGTAGTTGACTATGGTCTGAGTTCCGGGCCCAGAAGCTTAAAACTCATGCTGGGCATGCGTGCAGGCATACCTAAGACCCAAAGAGGAGAATGGAGAAGGGATTGCAGTGTGACCATTCCCCCTCTGGGGGAGTGGGGTGTGATTTCTCACTTTCTGTCTCTATCTTCCTCTGTCTCTCCAATAAATGCACATGTCCTATAGCAAAAATCTCCCTCTTTAAAAAAAAAAAAAAAAAAAAAAAAAAAAGGAAGAAAGACCAATTGAAGACACAGGGAAAAGCCTACAGTCGGCAGGTCAAGGAGAAACCCACTCTGCTAGTTCCTTCCTCTTGGACTCCCAGCCTCCGGGACTGTGAGAAAACAAGTTTCCGTTGTTCAGCCCACCCGGTCTGCAGTATTACATTGTGGCAGCCTCAGCAGACTGATGTGCTACAATTCCCTGGCAGACGGAAGGGAGTCCAAAGCCAATGTCAAGCCCCTTGCTAGCGGATTGACTTGGCAAGGTATTGAGTTACTTTGAGCCTCCATTCTCTCGTCTATGGAACAGAAATGATGGTACTCGCTAAGACATATTGTCGCTTCGGTTATTCGGAGAATGAAATGAGAGAATGCACTTAAAGACATTAGCATAATGTTAGACACAGAGTAAGCCATGGATAAATATTATTTTTAATGATGATTTCTCTGATTCTGAAGCAATAATATGAAGACTCTTTGTGCCATAGTTTTTCCCACTCAGACCTTTAATACTTTTGTAAGAGACTATATCCACAAAACTTAGGCGTCATCTATATATTTTTTCTAAACCAAGAAGGAGTTTTGTTTTGTTTTGTTTTGTTTTAAAAAAAAAAAAAAAAAAAAAAAAAAAAAAAAAAAAAAACAATGGGGACAGCCCATGGCATTGTGATTAAGGCAGTTGGATCTCATATGGCTGACCATGGGCTTAAAGTCCTGGACCCAGCAGCTTGAGAGACATGCTGGGTACATATGTGTACATGCCCAAAATTCTGAAAGGAGGGAGAAAGAGGAGAAGGGATTGCGGTGTGACCATTCTCCACGGGGAGAAGGGAATGTAGCATGACCATTCTCCACTTTCTCTCTTTCTGTCTCTCTCCAACAAGCACATTGCACCCTCTGGAAAAATTAGAGAGAGAGAGAGAGAGAGAGGAAAATAATTATTAATAAAAAGATAAAGGAGTTGCTACTTTGGTTTCTCAATTCTATTCCATCTCCTTCAAAGTAAATTATCAAACAACCTATGAGTTACCTTACAGAAATCTGATTTCCTGAATTTATCTCCTAGCAGCCTTCTAAAGTGCCTGCAGATGTGGATATTCTGTAGAACTGTCATCCTGAAAAGAAATTCAATATGACAGAGGGAAAATATCTTATAAAGGCATTGGGATGAGAGAAGAGTCTAGTATAATTAAAAGTATTAATATGGTGCCTATTGCAGGTTACAGAAGAGAAAGCATTTTAAAACTTGATGAATTTCAAAAATAAAAAAAAAAATACTTGACTCTCTTAGGTATGGAACAATGTGAGAAGTGTTTTGTGGACCCTTGGCTCAAAAAGCCACAAATGACAAAGAACTGAGCTATACTACCTAGAATGTTTACTGCCTAATACCAAGGAAAGTGGTTCACTCCACCCCCAGTATTAGGACATGTTCATCTCCTTGGAACAACTCACAGGAGACTTTTTTACTTCTCCATTACCTTCAGAGAAAAAAAGGGTGAGAAATAACTTCATCATTGCCTTCAAATGACATTTCAAAAATCATTGCCAGCTCTTACAGCTCTCAACTGGGGTAGAACCAAAGAAAAACAAACAGAAATGGTTTGTAAGAAACGAACAGGAGAATTTCCTGGCAGGAAGAGTTCTTCAACACCTGAGGAAGTTGGGGAGTTGGGTGGATCATTCTTGAAATTCAGTTGGCTTTGAGTTTTGAGATACAGCAAAACTAGTTTCTAGACACACCTATCATGGTCATTTGGTCGTTCTTGTTGTAGAAAACTGAAATATATTTTCTTTACAACATCACTAGCATCAATACTTGGGTTATTTCACAGGTTAAGCAGTTCGTATTCATTTTCTCATTGAACCTGTGTAGCCAATGAGGTAGAAAACAAAGTGTAATGCAAAGGATGGGTGTTGAGTCAGACAACTACGGGTTTAAATTCTGGCTTTACCTCTACTGGCTAAGCCTCTCTCCTGTCAACCAAATGAGGATAAGAACCCATCCCTGACAGAATTACTGGGAGACTGACCATGAAATACAATATTTTATTTATTTTTACATAGATAGATAGATAGATAGATATAGATATATACACACACATATATGTAATATATATTATATATGATATATATAATAATGATATTATATATATATTTTGCCTGACAAGGAACAGAACCCAATAGATAGCTATTGGGTCATCAGAAAGGTAATGACATATTTTCTATGCAAAAATAGATCATGACTTTTCCAAAGACCCAATATTACTGGGTCATAACCACAATGCAAATTTTAAAATAGATACAGAGAAATGAAAGAACCCTTGTGAGGTCACTAACCTAATAAGTGGTGAATCCAGATGCGGCAGAGGTTATTAAGAACTTGTTACTCAGGACCAGCAGATGGTATTACGGTTACATCACTGGACTCCCACATGGTTGACCATGGTTCAGGTCCTGGACCCAGTGGCTTGAACCTCAAGCCAGGCATGTGTGCATGAGTGCTAAAACCCTGAGAGGAGAATGGAGGAGAAGGGATTGCAGCATAGCCTTCCCCACTGGGGGGGTGATTTCTCATTTTCTGTCTCCCTGTTCCTCCAGTGAGTGCACATACCCTATAGCAAAAATCTCTCTTAAAAAGAAATAAATAAAAATAAAACAAAACTTGTTACTAAGAATTAAGGGAGGCAATGTGCCCAGCTAAAAGATTACCTTCATGCCACTCAGCCTCCCCCTTAACTACAGAGAGCCAAGGAAAGGCAAACAGAAGATTTTAGGCAAAACATAAAGACTTCTTAAGAGAATGACATACAGCTGGCTGGCAAATGCCTTTTCTGCCCATCTCCATTCCCTAGGTGTCTGCATAAAATGGAGTTGTGATGGCTAAAGGCACTCCAGCAGCTACATTAGAATATGAGGCTACTGTGAAGGTTAAAGCCATGCCCTAAAGATGGTGGCATGTCAAGATACAAGGGACCTAGGCCACTAGTGACATTGGCACTCTGGTGTGCCCATTCTAATCTTATGTGAAAGAATAAACTCTTAGTGTTTAAAATGCTGCTACTTATGGCTTCCATTCTTAGCAGCACATATAATTCCTGAGTCTTTCTGACTCTCAAGTTGAGCAAAACACACCCAGTGACCTACTGGTCCCATGTCCTGGGAAATCCTTCAGCCTAAGGTAAACCCCAAAAACACACTTCTTCTCAAGAAGGTATTATTAGGACATATTTTTAAAATTTCATCTTGCATAAGGAACACTTTTTCTCAGTAAACAGTACAATAAGTGTTTTGGTCTAACCTAACTCAACAAAAATTTCCTGAGCACCTCTAAGCAAAGCAGTACAGAGAAAACAAGGATAAGACTCTGTTTCTGGCCTGAGGATTCTGCAGTCTGGTTGTTATTCATTATTCCGTCACTCGTGGATCCTTGTGATCTAAGTTGCATTTGTTCATTCAGTCAGCAGCTATTTTTGAGAACCTTTGACATGCGAGGCATGGTAACAGCAAAAGTAAGCCTCATCCTTGCTCTTGTGGATCTTGTGTTGTAGCTGAAGGAGAGACAGATAATAAACAAGTGAACACATGGGCAACAGAACTTTATTTAGGGTTCTTCAAGTAAAGTTCCTCACACTGAGCAAAGAGGGAAAATCTATCTGAAGAGGTGACTTTGACCTGAAACCTTCATATCTAGAAGGATTCAGTCATTCAGACAGAGCAAATGGCAAATGCAAAGATGTGAACCAGACAGAGGTCTGGCCTACTTTAGGATGAGAAGAAAATCCAGGGAGAGTGGACTGTATGGAACAAGGGTACAACTACAGAGACATGAAAGTCATAGAGGTAGAAGGGTCAGATTCTGTCAGGTACTGTGGAGCATGCTAATTAATTCAGAATTTATCATCATGGCAACAACTAAAATGGAAGCCATAGAAAGATTCTAAGGCAAAGAAGTGAGAGGATCTGATTTATGTTTTAAAAGACAGCTCTGACTGATGGTAGAACATGTATTAGGAGGGCCCAGCCATGGTTTCTCAGCTCTTTGACACTGCTGCTTGGCAGACTAAGGCTACATGGAAGGTCCCTGTTTAATTCCTGGCCCAGTCTTAAAAAAAAAAAAAAAAAAAAAAATGGTGCCGTGGTTCACAGCTGTACACCTGTAGTCCCAACTATTTGCTTCCTGGGAGGCAGAGGCTAGAAAATCATCACATCATGAAGATCTGATCTAAGTAAAAATACATACATACATAAATATAAAATGGATACTGAATCTGAATGATGGCAGAGAGACCAGTGGGGAGCCCAGTGTATAATCAATATGAGAAACAAAGATGGTTGACATGGTATGGCAACACAGGATTTGGAGAGTAAGAGGACATGTGGGTATATTTGTGCTGGACTCCAGTGGACTCTATCTATTAATGAATTGATGAAATGCATCTACTAATGGATTACACTTTATCCCAGCAATAGGACTTATCTCTACAACGGAGTATCCTTCCCAACTTTCTGTGCTATTAAAAAAAGTCAAGAGTCTAAGAAATATCCATCACCTACATTCCTTGTTCCTGGACTTCCCATAAACTTAGCAATGTACAAAATAACCCCCACTGTATAAAGAGACAAAATTCTTATACCTCTCTGATGTGTTTCTAGCAACTTTAGCATTCTCCTGCTTTTCCATAGCATTTCACCTTACAATCCTAACACCATATGGAAATGAAGTACTGGGAGCACACAGACTAATCCAAAGATCCCCTAGACCAAGCAGTTGCTTCACAATCAAAATGTTAATTCTGAATAAATTGGAAAAAACTCACCAGGATGGCATGACGCAGGGCGCCATTTACCCACTGAACACATGTTCTCGCCATGCCTCTATTTTTATGTCTAGAACACCTAGTTGACAGAAGCAAAGAGACAAAGTCATTGGGAACCTTCCCCCTCGCTGCTAGGCTGCTAATGAATTCCACTTCTCTCCATCTAGAGGAGCCTGGCTTTCCTTTCTCCACCTTAATTAGCATCATCCCCCTGCTTGTCTCTTCTTTTGTGCAGAGGTACGTGAACTGTCATGAATGGAATCCTATGAATTACAGGAGGTCTTATTCCAAAGGGAATCAAACTCAAACACCGACTTTCATTAAGGAAAATACTAATTTGGCATAAAAAAAAGACAGTTTGGCACTATGCTTGGTGCATTATCAATGATGAAGAAATGAAGTAAAGGGACCAGCAGATGGCATCATGGTTACATCTCTGGACTTCTATGGTTCAAGTCCTGGACCCAGCAGCTTAAAGTTCATGCTGGGCACATGTGCGTACATGCCCGAGATCCTGGGAGGAAAATGGAGGAGAAGAGACTGAAGTATGGCCATTCCCCCAGGGAGATAATATCTCGGTTTCTGTCTCTCTGTCTCTCTGCTCTCTGGTGAACACATGCACCCTATAGCAAGAATCTCTCTTGGAAGGAAGGAAGGAAGGAAGGAAGGAAGGAAGGAAGGAAGGAAGGAAGGGAAGGAAGGAAGGAAGGAAGAAGAGAAAGAAATGAAGTAAGAAACTATTTTTGCATCACTACCATGAACCTGGAGCCCAGCTAGCTCCTTCCCTGTATGTGATCCAATTGAGTTCTTACTGTTGTCAGCTTTGTGTTTTATTAGTGATGGTGTGTTTGAAAAAGAGAGGGCCCCTCACACACTCCTATCACACTGCAGTTTCCTATCCTAGGCTGATCTGGGAATTCAAACCCATGATTAGCCATGTGGAATGCAGTTTCCATTGAGCAGCCCATACCTGCCTTGCCACAAAGCCAGCCCTGACTGGTTTTCAATCAGCGCAGCAAGTCTAGAGAAAGCATGGTCCTCTAAGATTTACAGAGAAGTCCACTTGCCCGTGACACCTACAGGAAGTGACTGCGTCGCAATCCAACTAAAGCGCTGACAACGCCAAAGCCCACACTCTTACTACATTGTGTTTCCCTAGGGAAGAAGAGACTTCAAAACATTTGTAGGAAAAATGAAATTTAAGTATGTTTATTTTGGTATAGGAAAATTTTGAAGATCTCCCCTCGCCCCCCCCCCAATCTAGCAGCTAGATTGATAGATCTAGGGTCTGAAAATATGGGTGCAAATATTAACATTCACCAGTTCAGAGATCCTGCATTAAATGACCTGATTTCCTGTGGTCTCAGCTGCACCAGTCTTACGTGTCTTGGAGAAAGTTATGCCTGTGAATTACTGTATAAACTATAATTTCATGACAAATCATTATAAATTGTAAAATAAATTTGAATACTTATGGTGCATATAAGATGAACTGAATTTATTTTCCCTTTAAGCAATTTGCCTCCTAAAAATAAGTATTTTTCTCAAGTATTTCGTAATAGTGAGTCATCAGGAAAGTCATGACACGTTTTTGCATAGAAAAACAGAAAAATACGTCATGACTTTCCTGACAACCTAATGCGAAGACTTTGATAATGAATGCATCCACCAATACTTGCTGAGTTTATTTGTCATCATAATAACAACGACAATAATAGTAGCACCTCACATTTATTGAGTACTTAACATTCACCAGATTCTATTTTAAGAATTACCTCATTTATCCTCCCAAGAGCTCTAGGAGGTATTATTATAGTCCCCATTTTACAGATGAGGAAACAGAGATGTAGAAGGTAAAGTGACCTGTCACATGTCATATTAGGGTGTGAATCCAAATATCCTTACTCCCTAATCCACATGTAGCCATCATGCAAATTTATAGTCCATATTGAAAATCAGCCCTCAAATAATGAATTACTCTTTTTGCAGTAATATATTGTTTTCTGGAGATGGGATTCCTATCTCTAATGAATGTTAAAAAAACTCCTAGGCAAGATTAGTAGAGTGGAAATATTCAAGATTAACGCTCAAGGGACATTACAGTGGCTTTCCAAAGCAGTTTAAGCTTTCCTAATCTGACTTTTCATCAGGCCCTGGTGACTCCAGACAAGCTAATGATTTCCTTCCCCCTAAGAGTTTCCTTCTGTCGGTCTGTTCCAGCTGTCCTTGGGCAATAATCTGGGATTAGAACAGAAACATCAAATATGAATTCACAGCTCAACAGTCTTGAACTCCCTGGAAGACAGGGTTAGATGCAGGCCAACTAGTAATAATGACATTGGAAGAAACAAAGAGCCAGGTGATCCTTTGTTTAACATTCTTTATAACCATTGCTTACATTTCAAAATTTTTAGCAAAAACAGAGACCAGGCAGTTAATCACCAGGAACTATTCTCCTTGGTTTAGGGCACGTAGAGTTTTATCTGGAGCTCTCTGCTCACAACCTTGCATCCCAGTGGTGCACTCTGCCATTTAGTTCATGGGCTGATTCCTTAGCTCTGGAAAGAAGGAAATGGTAGCTTAGGATTGTTCATTTCATATGAAATGAACTGACTGGGCTGTGGGGTGCCTAGATTCAATATTATTTCCTGATGTTTCTGGAAGGGTGTTTCCAAGTGAAATTAGAATTTTATTCTCAGTGAAGACTCAGTAAAGTAAATTATCCTCCCCAATGTGGGTAGCTATCATACGATTCACAGAAAGCTTGAATAGAACAAAAGACAGAGGAAACAGAAGTTCATATCTCTCTCTCTCTCTCTCTCTCTCTCTCTCTCTCTCTCTCTCTCTCTCTCTCTCTCTCTCTCTCCCCTCTCTTTTTCTTAATTTGTCATTTGAGTTGGGCTGTCATATCTTCTCATGCCCTAGTACTGAATTACATCACTGAGGCCCCCCTGCCCCCTGTTTGCCAAAGGCAGAAGATAAGGCTTCTCAGTCTCTAAAATCACATGAACTAATTGCTTTTAATAAGTCTACATAGATAGACAGGTGCCCTATGGGTTCTTTTCTCTGGAATACCCTAACACAACAGCCAAGGGTCCGAGAGTAATGGGTATGCAGTTATTTAGGAGGCTGCCCATGGGGAAATCAGAAAACAAGTCAACCTCTTCTCTCCATCTTTCCAAAGACAATGTATATTTGTAGATATGATCAAGCCAGGTTGAGATTTGAATCAATTACTATTTAGTAAATATCTCCCTACAAATCTCTGGGCTAGATTTCTTTCCATATACTGTCTTGTGCAATGCACATAAGAAGAAATAAAGCTATCAATGCACATTCACATTACAGAGACATAATATTAAAATTTAATGGCAAAACTCTACAGTTGAGCTGAACCATTTCAGAATTCTCTGCCCATCTCTCATCAATGCTAGGGATTAGCCAGACACCTGCCTATAGATTTTTCTTTTGTTTCATCATTTAATCTAGTTCAGTATTTCTCAAACCTCAGTGTGCAGAATAATTACTGCTCAGGGTTAGAGACACCAAATCTTATTTACTGTACTTCATGGTCAATTTCAGGACATTTCAAGGGTATTTTTAAAATGTCTGTGTACAAGGGACCAGGTTGCAACAGGCACCGATGCATTGTCTGAGAGGACAGTGGGGGCTGACGCCCAGCCTGCGCTCTGCTCTTCAGCTGGTTCTCCTGACAGGAAGAGGCACCTTTTGTAAATCGTCTGTCCAAAGAGGGGCCATTTAGAATTCATGCAAAGGCACCTACTGAGTGGCTGCTGATTATTCTGACTATATGTAAGTTATACCTTAGGAGCAAACTTGAGCATTTAAATAGATATAAGCCCCTGTTCCTTTTTTTTAATTTATATACCTCTCGCTCCTCACTGCAATGTGAACTTCAGCTGCTCAGTGACCCTATTTAATCCTTTATGCACCCCCAGCATCTTGCTTAGTTTCTTGAGCATAACATATTTCCAATTAAGAATGATTCATGCATGATAAAGTTTAAATAAAATGTAGAAGATAAATTAGTCAACACCCAATGGCAAACTTACTATGCAATAAATGTCAGGCATGTTGTAATCATCATGTAATACTCCCAAAAATCTCTCTAATATAGGCATCAGCATCTTCATTATTATGTCTATCCTCATTCTTAGTTTAGGATTATTACTTTTTTTTTTTTTTTTGCTATAGGGCATATGAACATCCCAAAAGAGGATGAGAGTAAGTGAGAAATCACCCTATCACCCTTCAGAGAGGTTGCCCATGCCATAATCTCTTCTTCTCCATTCTCCTCTTGGGATCTTGGGCACGCACGCACACGTGCCCGGCATGAGTTTAAGCCACCAAGTGCGGGACTCGAACCACAGTGGACTACATGGGAGTTCAGCGACATAGCCATTACGCTAACTGCTGGTCCCTAGACTCTTTGTCAGCCATTGTTGTAATAACTCTTCAGTGGCTGGAGGATGGTAAGGGTAAGAAGCAATGCTCTGTGAGGCCGGCCCACATGGGAAGGTTCCAGGTTCACATCCAGGGATGTCCTTATACACACTAGGCATACACACGCCCATGAGATGCCATCTCTGTCTCACTCACTCATTGAAGAAATAAATAGACTTAAAAAAAATTCTTCCCAGGTCAGGTGCTGCAATGCTTACATCACTGGACTCCCACAGGGCCGACTGTGGTGAGTCCCAGACCTGGTGGCTTGAAATTCACACCAAGTGCATGTGCATGCATGCCTAAGATCCCAGGAGGAGAATGAAAAAGAAATTGTGGTGTGGCCATGTCCCCCCTCCCTGGAGGGTGATTTTTCACTTTCTCTCTCTTTCCCTCCCTCTCTTTTTCTCCAGTGAGCACACATGGCCTAAGGCAAAAACCTCTTTAAAAAAACTTACAAAAATGTACAATAATTATTTTAAACCACGAAACATAATTTCAAAAAAAAAAAAACTCTTCAATGACTATTTTTGCATACTATCCTGTGCCTTAATCCTTCGTAATTAACATAAAACAGAATCCCAGATGTGAAATAGCTGGGTCAAAGAGAATGAGCTACCAAAGACTCAAGATACTCACTGTTTTACCTTCTATGCCTTTTTTTTTTTTTTCTGCGTAAAGTGATAGGTTTAGGTTTCGGGTATATACTAGGTCATTTTCTCAGAGTTGTCCTATTGCCTTTTCTGGCTGCTGCTTTTGAATGGCATTTCTATTACTATCACTCTCACTACTGGTAATAGTTAAGATTTATCAGGGACTCACTGTGCGGCTGGGCTCAGCAGTGTACATCACAATCCCATTTAAACCCCTCAACAAGCTTATGGGGTCAGTGTGGATGTTAATCCCATGATGTCTGTAAAGTACAGAGCTTTCCAAGTGAAGCTGGTAATTGAAGCTGTGATATGTTGGTCATCAATAGCTGTCATATGGACTGTCAGTGGTAGTGGCCACATAGAGTATAAATGCTAAGGCAATATAACTAACAGCCCTTTTATCTGTACGGCAATTTATATATTACAAGGCACACCTGCATACATCATTTTATTTATTTATTAATTTTTTGGAGAGGTTTTTGCTATAGGGCATGTGTGCTTGCCAGAAAGAGACAGAGAGACAGAAAGCGAGAAATCACCCCCCAGGGGGGATGGCCACACTGCAATCCCTTCTCCTCCATTCTCCTCTTAGGATCTTGGGCATGCACACACACACAACTGGCACGAGTTTTAAGCCACCGGGTCTGGGACTTGAACCGCAGTTGACTACACAGGAGTCCAGTGACATAGCCATTACTGGTCCCCTGCATATATTATTTTAATTGATTACCAAAACACAGCAATATTTTGAAGACTAGACCTTGTGGTCCAACATTGTCTATAATAGGTCAAATAGCCAAACATAAAGAAAATAAGACAGAAGTGAGATTCCTAAAATATTCTAGGAGAAAACCCTTTCTTAAAAGGAATTGGCAGGACCAGCAGTTAGTGTAATGGCTATGTCGCTGGACTCCCACGTAGTCGAAGGCGGTTCGCGTCCCGGACCCGGTGGCTTAAAACTCACGCCGGGCACGTGTGCGTGCGTGCCCAAGATCCCGAGAGGAGAATGGAGGAGAAGGGATTGCGGCGTGGCCAACCCCCCTGGGGGGTGATTTCTCACTTTCTGTCTCTCTCTCTGTGTCTGTCTGTCTGGTGAGTGCACGCGCCCTATAGCAAAAAAAAACCTCTCCAAAAAAAAAAAAAGGAATTGGCAAAAGACTAGGATATTGATTCAAGCTTGATCTTTCAAAGAGAAGGATTGGGGACTTCATAAAGGGACACTGGTTCCTAACCAAGACCAGAGGCTAGAAAACCCAACTGCTGTTGCTTTTCTCACAGCCACAGTGCTTGGGCATTCTGGACATTCTGATCTTGCAATTTCACAGGAGCACAAAATAATGACCACATCTGTCCACCTGCAAACCCCTCTACCTGAAATCAGTGTGCACCACAGTTAGACAACGATTACCTTCATTTGAGAATATAGTCTGGGTAGCGGAAAAACATGTTTCAATCAGTTAAATTATACTTCTGATTATGACGTTCTTGAGCCAAAGTTGTGGTCACAGGAGTGTCACTGGCACATTTACATCTTCCCTTTCAAAATCCTTCTACTCATTTCCTACAGATGGAGATCTTTATGTTTCCTGTGAACAGAACCCACTGGTACAGGCTATTCTCTGTGACCTCTTGAGAGCAAGTTGTCCTGTGGTGGTTAAGCACGTGGACTCTCAGACCACAGGAGTGTAAACTCTGACTCTGATGCTCAACAATAGTCTGGCTCTAAGGAAGTAATCATAGGTCTTTAGGACTCTGGATCCTCATGGTAAAGTGGTTATTTTGACAGGCTCATTTTGTAAGGTTGTGGCGAAGACTAAGTGTCTCCATATGGTGAAAGCACACAGGAAATGCCATGTAAATACTTTGTTGCATTATTGTTATCATTATTCCTTCCAGTCAATAGTGGCTTTTCACACAATACATTGTTACTTTTCCAGCTTCATATGAAAGAGTGATTCATATACTTAAATCCTACTGATCTTACAACAGCTGATTGATTTGCCATATTATCCTTGTTACTTATTTATTTATTTTTGGAGAGGTTTTCACTATAGGGTGCATGTGCTCGCCAGACAGACAGAGACAGACAGAGAGACAGAAAGCGAGAAATCACCCCCCCCAGGGGGGATGGCCACGCTGCAATCCCTTCTCCTCCATTCTCCTCTCGGGATCTTGGGCACGCACGCACACGCACCTGGCGTGAGTTTTAAGCCACCGGGTCCGGGACGCAAACCGCGGTCGACTACGTGGGAGTCCAGTGACATAACCATTACACTAACTGCTGGTTCCCTATCCTTGTTATTTTTAATTGGGAAGAGAACTACTGGAGACGTAATACTTGAAACGCAAAAATATAAAACTCTCAAGATGTGATTTCAGGTTCATAGAGAACATATAAATGACTGATAGATAGCTATAGAGAGATACAGATACAGATATAGATATAGATTTAGATATAAAATTTACCTTATGTGTTTCTACTTAAAATGAGAGGCTTAGGTTTCAGATATGTGTTGGACAATTTCTCATAGTTATTCTATTGCTTTTTTTTTGGGGGGGGGGAGGTTTTTTGCCATAGGGCACGTGCGCTCGCCAGACAGAGAGAGACAGAGAGACAGAAAGCGAGAAATCACCCCCCGGGGGGATGGCCACGCCACAATTCCTTCTCCTCCACTCTCCTCTCGGGATCTTGTGCACGCACGCACATGTGCCCAGCATGAGTTTTAAGCCACCGGGTCCAGAACTCGAACCACGGTTGGCTACGTGGGAGTCCAGCGACATAGTTATTACGATAACTGCTGGTCCCCCTCTATTGCGTTTTTTGACTTTTGCTTTTAATGGCATTTCTATTATTATCACTTACAAGTTATGATTTAACATTTGATGTTAAATCTTTACCACTGAAATATCTTAACTTTGATGTTAAGATCTTCCCCATGAATCTGAAATATATATATGTACATTTTTCATATTAAGAAATGAGTCTTTAAAACATATCAGATCACATTTGGGATTTTAAAATGTCCTTACTAGGAGAAACTTTTTGTAAACATCCGGTCTATTCTTCCCATTTTATGTGTGAGGAAGCTGAGCCTTAAAGACATGAATTTACTTATCCCAAATAACCCAGAATACTATGACTGTCATCCAGTTTCATGATTCTCAATTTGGTTCTCTTTATACCAAACATGTTATTCTTTCTCAGACCTACAAAAAATTTATACACTACTTTTGAAAAATAAAATAGGTGTGTGACTAGAAGCCAAATAAAGAAAATTCACTACCTCTAAGTTCATGTTCAAAAAAATGTTAGAAGTAGATTAAAGATAGCTTCAATCTTGACATCTTCCTTTTTTTCTTAAACTTTATTTATTATTATTATTATTATTTTAAAATTTGCTACAGGGCATACATGATCACCAGAAAGAGACAAAGAGGGATGGGAAGAAAGTGAGAAAGCAAACAGCTAGGTTCAGGACTCAAACTCAGTTGGTCATAGGGGAATCCAGCACTTTTTTTTTTTTGGAGAGGTTTTTGCTATAGGGCACGTGCGCTTGCCAGACAGACAGAGAGAGACAGAGAGACAGAAAAGCGATAAATCACCCCCCAGGGGGGATGGCCACGCTGCAATCCCTTCTCCTCCATTCTCCTCTCGGGATCTTGGGCATGCGCGCACATGGGCCTGGTGTGAGTTTTAAGCCACCGGGTCTGGGACACGAACCGCAGTCGACTATGTGGGAGTCTAGCGACATAGCCATTATGCTAACTGCTGGTCCCGAGAATTCAGCACTTTTAACTCATCACACCACCAGCTGGCCTGTCTCCTTTTGAAAAAATTAAAAAGATTTTATTACTATAACAACTTACAATATGATTGTTCAGTACAAGGATACAGTATGTAATAATTAAAACAGTGTAACTGATATACCCATCACCTCAACTGCTTTAACATTACACACAGTAAGTTGCTGACCACATTCTCCCCCTATATAGCACTAGAAAGGATTCCTCCTATCCATCCGTAACTTTGTTTCCATTCATCAATATCCTTCTATACTTCCACTGTCCTTCCTGGGGTCCAGTAGTCATTGCACTTCTATTTCTAAGAGGTCATCTTTTCCAATTTCTACATATGAGGAAGAACATGTGGTATTTCTATTTCTGTACATGGCATATTTGACTTATAATGTCCTCCAGGCTTGCTCATTTAACCTCAAATGACTGGTTTTGCCCTTTTTAGTAGCTGCATTGTGTGTGTGTATGTATGTGTGTGTGTGTATATATATATAAATGCTTTAAAAATTTTAATGTTAAATATGTATGTTCAAGTTAAGATTTTATATTTATATATATATATGTGTGTGTGTGTGTATGTGTGTGTGTGTGTGTATATATGTGTGTGTGTGTGTGTATATATATATATATATATATATATATATATATATAAAAGATCCATTTTATATATATAGGTTAAATATATTTTATATAAATAAATGTTTACAAATTTTAATGTTAAATCTTTGTGTTAAAGTTAAGATATATATATATATATATATATATATACACACACACACATATTTAAGATCCATTTTTTATATATGTAGATTTTAAAAAGTCTTTAGTAAAGACTTGTACTTGTCATTTCATGAAAAACAATGAAAAGGTTATATAAACCATCCAGTCAATACAATTTTATCCTTCAGATTATGTCACTTTTCTTCAAGAGCTGCACATATTCTTGTGACGCTCTCAAAAGCAGATCTTGAGTTCGGATTGACACGTCAGTAGATCGTGGAGGAGAAGGATTCAGATCTACAGGGTTCAGATGCACATTCCGTAGCAGCGTCTCAGTTCTCTAGTTACACTTCTTTCCGATTCCTGCTGCATCTGGAACAAGAAGTTCTCTGTGCTGTCCTTTGAAGGCCTCGAGATTGAGGTAGGAATCATTGAGGTTTCTCTTTTTGAAAGAAGATTTCTGTTGTGCACGCCCCTATTATTAAGATTTCTGACTCTAGAACCGGTCTTATTATAGTGAGACTGTGGAGGAACCATCTATGCTGCTGCTTCTCTGCAAGAAGTTCAGCACTGACTGCTGCTAAGTTCTCATCAGTCTTGTTCAGTTTAACTGCTAATGATTTTCTAACTCGTAATTCTTCTAGAGTTGCTTATATTTTTCCAATTCTGTTTTATTAGGATCCCCTTGAGAAGCTCTCGTTTTGAAGAGTTTGGATTCTAGATCTTTCATTCTAAATTCCATCTGACTTAGTATTGAAGCAATATTACTTTCTCTTAACTATTCTAAGTTTTCTTAAGACGCTGCTTGTGCCTGTAAGAATAGATTGACTTCTTGGGACCAGCAGTTAGCATAATGACTATGTCGCTGGACTCCCATATAGTCGACCATGGTTCATGTCCTGGACCCGGTGGCTTAAAACTCATGCTGGGCACATGTGCAGATCCTGAGAGGAGAAGAGATTGCGGCGTGGCCATCCCACCTGGGGAGTGATTTCTCTCTTTCTGTCTCTTTGTCTCTGTCTCTATCTGTCTGACGAGAGCACGCGCCCTATAGCAAAAACCTCTCCAAAAAAATAAATAAAATAAATAAAAAATGGATTGACTTCTTTTAGTTTTTCTTCTATATTCTGTCTTGCTCTTCCTGCACTCTCCCACATTTACTGTTCCACTTGAACACATTTTGCTGTCATTGTCATTATTTCCATATGACTTTTGAAGTTTACTACTTCTTGTTCCAACTTCAGTTTATCCTTTTCTAGTTTTACACATTTCTTCTGTATTGTTTTCATGGATGACAATTCCTGCTGAAGAATTTGATTCTTTGCATCCAGATGCACATATTTTAAAGATGCAGTTTCCACTTTTGTTGTAAGATCATCAACCCGGTTATCTCTTTCTCTATTTCACCATTTTTCTTTATTTCTTGATCCAAATAATATGCCAGAGATTGTTTTAATTCCTTCTCCGTTCCTTTTCACCCTCAGATGTCTTTTCTCCTCCTCTGTGCCTCTGATCTCACATTATTTCCAAATACAACATTTAATATATATACATAATATATACATAATATATATACATAATATATACATATTATATACATATTATATACATAATAAAGTATTTACATTTATAAAATATAGTATACATATTTATATATTTACATATGTATTTATATATATAATTTTTACATTTTCTTTACCCATTTGTCCGTTGATGGACCTTTAGGTTGCTTCTACATCTTGGCTATTGTAAATAGTGTCATAATAAACAATGAAGTGCAGCTACCTTTATGACATACTCATTTCCTTTCTTTTGGATTTATGCCTAGTAGTGGGATTGCTGGATCATAAGACAGTTCTGTGTTTACTGCCTTGAGGAATCTTTATGCTGTTTTTGTTTGTTTGCTTTTGTTTTATTTATTTATTTACTTACTTACTTACTTACTTATTGTTTTGGGGTATTTTTGAGAGTTTTTTGCTATAGTGCACATGAGCTCACCAGAAAGACAGAGAGAGACAGAGAGACAGAAAGAGAGAAATCACCCCCCGAGGGGATGGCCACGCCGCCATCCCTTCTCCTCCATTCTCCTCTCAGGATCTTGGGCACGCATGCATACACCCCTGACGTGAGTTTAAGCCACCGGGTCTGGGACTTGAGCTATGTTGCTGGACATGGGAGTCCAGCAACATAGCCTTACGCCAATTGCTGGTCCCTATACTTTTTGTTTTTATAATGGCTTTATTTATATTTTCTTCAACAATATAAAAAAAATTCTATTCTCTGCATCCTTGTAAGCATTTTTTTTTGCCTTTTTGATAATAGCCATTTTAATTAGAGGGATATGACATGTCATTCTTGGGGGCCAGCAGATTAAGGCGCTGGAGTCCCACATGGCCAACGATGGCTCGAGCCCCAGACCTGGTGACTTTCCCTTCCTCTGTCACTCATTGTCCCTCTCCAGCAAGTGCGTGCACCCTATAACAGAAACAACAACAAAAAATTCATTCTTAAATATCTTCAGTCCTAAAGTATAGAGTAAAAATCCCTAAGTTATTTTTTTCAGGCCTGCCTTCCTCTGCCATCCTAGCACCCTGTCCTCAGCGATGTCCAGCAAACTCTGAACTCTGCTCCTTCCGTCTGCCCTGCTCACATGTGTTGGTGTGTTGTCCTGACCTGAGTTTTTCTTGTCCTGGAATACCTTCCTTTCAACCTCAAATTCTGCTTATTGGAATCCTGTCAATACTTTCACACGAGTCTGGCTTATTCCCCACCAATAAAGTAATTCCCTTTCTCACCTATATATGAATAACATTTATTGCTCAGTTACAAAATGTTCTCCTCATCCCGTATCTTGTTGCTATTTGTATGTGTGTCTTATATCCCTTGTCGTACTGCAAGCTTGTTCAAGGCTATGCCATACTTAATTCATTTTA
This sequence comes from Tupaia tana, assembly GCA_026018925.1. Taxonomy (NCBI): domain Eukaryota; kingdom Metazoa; phylum Chordata; class Mammalia; order Scandentia; family Tupaiidae; genus Tupaia; species Tupaia tana. The sequence goes on along the minus strand of JAKSZU010000014.1, from coordinate 42,358,792 downwards.
GCATCCTTTCAGACAACCAGCATGTTGTCTTTATAAAGACAACTAATTTACTAAACCGAATAAAGAAAAAAAATATTCGCATGACTGATTCTTCGGGAAAATCTACAGTGAAACTTTCCTCATGGTGTTTCTATTCTACTGGATCGAAACCATAGAAAAATACATCATGACTTTTCCAATGACCCAATAAACATCTTTGCTTCATCCCAACTTTTAAAAATAATTTTGGGGACCAGAAAGTGGCATGCTAGTTAAGGCACTGGACTCCCACATGGTGGACAGCAGCTCAAATTCAAAACTTGGCAACTTTATTTCTCACTTTGTCTCTCTCTTTCTCTCTCTCTCTCTCTCTCTCTCTCTCTCTCTCTCTCTCATACAAATGTCCTATAGCCAATTTAAAAAAAATGTTGAAAATTAAACATATAATTCTGAAAAAATAATAAGTCTTAATTGATACAAAATCTTTGTATATATTTATGGGATAGAGCACGATTTTAATATAAGACTACAGTGAGTAATGACCAAGTCAAGTAATAAACATATCCATTATCTCAAACACATATCACGGTATTAAGTCATGAATATTCAAAATCCTCTCTTGTAACTATTTTGAAATAGATATTAAATCATTCTATGTGACGCTACTCTGTTATAGTACTCTAAAACTCTTTTCTCTGATCCAACTGCAATTTCATGTCTGTTAACCGAGTTCTCCCTAACCCCCCTTCACTCTTCCTTTTCCCATGTCCTGGTACTCACCACTGTCCAACTCTCCATTTCTTCATGATAAAATCTTTTAGCTTTACTAAGGAAGTAGAACATGTGGTATTTGTCTTTCAGTGCCTGGTTTATTTCACTCGGCTTAATTTCCCCATCTACATTGCCACAAATAACAAGATGTCATCCTTTATACGGCCCAGTCATATCCGGTCATGTATACATGACATGCTTTCTTTATACATTCATCAGTTGTTGGGTTCCTAGTTGATCTCATATCTCAGCTCTTATAAACAGTGGAACAATAATCATAGGCGTACAGGTCTTTCACACATTGATTTCCCCTTTCCTTTGAGGATATAAGCAGTATTCAAATTATCGGATCACAAAGTCGTTCTATTTTTAGTTTTCTGAGAAAACTCCATGCTGGTTTCTATAACAGCTGTGCTAACGTACATCCCACCATGAGTCTAAGAGGTCCCCTTTCTCCACCTCCTCACCAATGTTCAGTTACCCTTTTTTTCGGATTAAAGGCACTCCAACTGAAGTGAGGTGATATCCCATTGTGGTTTAGATTGGCATTTCCCTGGTGATTAGTGATGTTAGCGTCTTTACACAGACGTGACGGCTATTTCTATCTCCTTTTGAGCACTATCTATTCAAATCAGTCGCGCACTTTAAAATCAGGTTATTTGGGTTTTTTCCTCTGAGTTGAGGTCCTTGTATATTCTGGGTGATCATCCCTTGTCATACGCATAGCTTGCAAATGTGTTTTCTCTTCCTGTAGGGGGTCCCTTCACTCTATCAACTATTTCCTTTTCTGGGGAGAATCTTTTTTAGTTTGATATGATCCCATTTGTCTATTTTTGCATTAGTTCTAAAGAGTTGCATTAGTTATATGTGCTTTTGAAGTCTTGTCTAAAACAAAACAAAACAAAAACAAAAAACTTGCCCAGACCAATATCCTGAAGCATTTTTTCTGTTTTCTTCTAATAATTTCATTGTTTCAGGTCTTCTGTTTAAGCATGTCATCTATTTAGGATTAATTTTTAGATACAGTGAGAGAAAGGGGTTGGTTTTCTTTCTTCTGTGGGCAGATACCCAGTTCTATTCATTGAAGAGACTGTACTTCCTTGGCATCTTTCTCCAAAAACATGTGGTTATACGTACATGAACTTATTTATGGGTTCTCTGTTCTATTGATCTCTGTGTCTTTTTTATGCCAGTACCATGCTGTTTTGGTAACTATAGCTTTGTAGTATATTTAGTGTGGTGCCTCCAGCTTTGTTCTTTTTCCATAGGATTGTTTTGGCCATGTTAGTTCTTTTGTGGGTCATCGAACTTTTATGATTGTTATTTCATTTTTGTGAAGAATACCTCTGGTTTTTGGATAGGAATTGCATCAAATTTATAGATTTTAGGGGGTAGTATAAATATTTTAACACTAACTCTCCCAATCTATGCGCATGGGATATTTTTCCATTTGTCCAGCTTATGACTGAACCTCAGTCACAGACCATTTGTGCAGTTATATGATTATCCTACTATGAGAGAATGTTGGTGTTCATTCTGATGAAGGGCTTCAGCAGCCAGGAAAGGGAGGCGTCTGAGTAAGTGGACCCACTATCTGCCATTTCAACTAGACACAGCAGCAGCACATTTACCTACTTAATTTTTCTATTTGTTTTATGTATTAAGATATGCTGTGGCTTCATATGAAAGGAACAAATAAGATGCTCTTGCTTTGCTCTTGAGCTAATATTTTCTTCTGGTCTACATAAATTCTTAAGTCCTTTAAACAATACTTATTATTTGGGAAGGAAAAGTGTTGTCATTAGCTAAAAAGCCAAATGACAACAACATATAATTTACATGAGTGGAAATACAAATAATAAGCAAATTAAGAAAATGATTATCCTCACAAGGAAGAGAGAAACCTTAATTGAATCAATTCAAAGTATTATTTTAAGCTTATAAAATTAGCTAAAACATTTCTAATGATTAAACCTATTATTGGCACAGATACAAGAAAAGTAGCTCCCCTGCTCATAGCTGGTGGCAGAATCCTAAAATCAAAATGGCAAAACAGCAAGAACCATAAAAATGTTCCAAATGGAGATCCATCTTTTGTGAATATGTACTTTAAAAATAATTGAGCAGGACAAAAAAATAGTATATGTATAGCTGTATTTATTGCAGCATTACTAAGAATAAAATAAAACCAGAAAGTAATCTAAATATGCAACAATAAGGCAATGATTTAACAAATTGCAATAGATCAAAATGATGGAATTTTATACTGTTAAAATTCTTGTAACTACGTAGAAAATATTTATGACATACAGTTCAATGAGAAATGCAAAATATGAAATGGCACATACACGATGACTACAACAATGTAACATATCCATACAAAATGAAGGCTTGGCAAGCACTCTCTAAAAAAGAAAACAGTGCAATAGTTATGTTGAGGCATCAAGATAAGGGCTTCCTTTTTAAATATAAGATATTCTCAAGACATCTTTAAAATTGGTCATTTTTACTATCCAAGCTATATTTGCATCAGCCACATAATTTCTCTTTGTTTTCAACTGTTCATCAGCCCACATCATTTCTAATTGTTATCCACCATTACTTATTAGCTAAGCTATATGCTTATTGGGACCTGTATAGGACTCACTCATTCCATTAAAGTAGGTTCAAGGCATGGCCCTACTTCATCCCTGAGATCTCTAAGCTCTCACGTTTTCAGATTTCTTCAAAACTCACTTACTCTCCTTTAGTGATTCTCCTGGACTCATTTATTCATTATTTGCTCCATAACTAATCAAGTGACTTTTATTCATTGATACCTCATGTTCTAAGCATTCTTTGGTTGGTAGATTATGTGAGTTTTTGTCTCTCTGAAGAAATTTCAAACTCTCAAAAGAAAAAAAAAGGGGGGTCCTTTTTCCCCACTATTTCCAGTTGAGCCCAGTACAATGGTTATTATGTGTCAAATACTCAGTAAATTTGCTCAATGGACTGAACCCTAACATTTCTTAACTTCAAAATATCTACTTAGGCTGTATGTACACATTCACTGATGTTTGCCAAGCACTCAACCCATGTACATTTGGCTTGTGTTTTATCACGTCTGTGATAACCTATGGTAATGGTTCAAATCAATCTGGTTTTACTACACATAATGTGTATTGTAGGGAGTGGCAAGAACTGGGCAGAATGACAGCAGTCTTTACAGATGAGCAAAAGCACAGTTTCTCACGATCGGTGCCCATGCCGCAAGGCTAGTGGAAGTAGAAAGAAACTGTATATCAGCCAGAATGGGCCAGGGGAGACAAGGAGAGGCTAGAACTGCCAGACACGGGATGTTCCACAGCACCTGCTTCCATATGATAAGGTACCCTGCTTCACACCCTGTATCCACCCCCTTTATCCCTATGAAAGAATAAACATGGGAACAGCTGGGGGCCATGGGTATTTTCATCAGAGGTGACGGGACCACCCATCCTGTCTTATCTCTACTTGTCTGTGTGTCTTCTTTCTAATCCACCATTGCTCCCCCTCAGGTGTACACCTCACCAAGCAGGCCTTGACTGGATTGCCCCACTAATACTGTGCAGAAATTCTTTGGATCCTAATGCATGTACGTGCATGCCTGGTTGGGAAGGTTGGGAGGGGATCGCGGTATGACACAATGCTGAGGGTGCTTGTTCCTCTCTATCTGATGAAAATAAATACATAAATAAAATTGACAGTAAAAGTATTTTGTTTTGACTATCATTAAACTTTCTAAAATAGTAGTAACTTTTACTGTAGCAGATAAAGTCAATAGAGTTTACTTTGTGGTTGATAATGTATGATCTTGAGAAGACACAGGGTATTATTATGTGCGGTAAAGTAGATATCAGGCTTAAGGACTGGTATCTAAGGCCTTCTCTAATCCTTCTAAATTGAGTTTGGTATGCTCCTCTTATGCCCTCATGCATATTCAGTTAGTGTACTTATCACCTCATTCATTCAATTATTCAAAAGATGTATACTGAGCACCACTTATGGGCTGGGCAATGTGTTATGGTTACTACAGTGAATGTTCAACCTCTCTCCCTCCCTCCCACATGAAACTTAAAGTCTAGAATGGGAAATAGAAATTACGTAAAAATTATGACCAAAAAAAAATCAATTCTGTTCTTTGTAACTGCCATGAACAGAAAACACAGAGAGCCATGAGAATATAAAGGTGTTTCTTAACTTTCCACAGAGTTTCACACTGATAAACACAGTCAATTGAAAATATCCTTAAGTCAAAATGCATTTAATACACCTAATCTACCAAATATCATAGCTTATAGCATCCCTTAAGTAGGCTCAAAATACTTACATTTTCCTATAGTTGGGCATGAACATCCCCAATCCTCTTTTATGATAAAATATTAACTAGCTCATGTAATTAATTGAATGTTGTACTGAAAGTGCAAAACAGAACGGCTCTATGCTGCTACCTAGCATTGCAAGAGAGCGTCTAATAGTTTATCTCTAGCCTGAGAAAAGACCACAACTCCGCATTTGAAGTACGGTTTCTGCTGAGCGTGTATACTTCCACATCATTGTAAAGTCAGAAAATCATAAATTGAATCATCCTAAATCAGGCACTGCCTATGTGGCAAAAGGTGGAAATCTAATCAACCAATGTGAGCCTTCAGAAGAATCCCGAGCAGGATGACAGCTAAAGAACACAGAAAACATCTAGAAGAAAAGCACAGTCCTCCCACAGTGACCTGGAAGTGTGTTGAGAAGTGATGAAATTTAGGGCTTTTATTAGGACCTGCTCACAGGGTTTTTCTCATCAGGAGGTGTATTGTTTTTACCCTCTAACTAGCAACTAGCCTTTTGTTCTCCATTGAATTCAGGTGTGCAGACAAAAAATCTCGCAGTTTCAAACATTTTGGCCTTTCCCCTGGAGTCCACTTGAGAGCTTGTCTTTCTTTCCTGTTTGAAGACAAACTTTCAGCATCTGACTCTCTTGCTCTACCTTCAATGGTTTACCACAGCCTACAGAATAAAATAAAGACTCTAAGCCACTCATCATCTGAGGCCTCTGCCTGCCCAATAGGCCTGTCTAACCTGCTCACACTCCCTTCACATGTTCACTGTGATTAGGCCATGGTTTTGCTGACTAGATTAAATGACATGACAAAGATGACCAGTTTCATGTGATATGTTAATTTTTCCTTCCTTTTTTTAAAAAATTTCAACCTATAATCAATAAACTTTACAGCTAAACACAGGATGACTGAAAGCACAGAAAATATAACTCTTTTTTAAAGAATTATTTTATTGGGACCAGCAGTTAGTGTAATGGTTATGTTGCTGGACTCCCACACAGTTGACCGCGGTTCGAGTCCCGGACCCCGCGGCTTGAACTCACGCCGGGTGCGTGTGCATGTGTGCCCAAGATCCCAAGAGAAGGGAGGAAAAGGGATTGAGGCATGGCCATCCCCCCCTGGGGGGTGATTTCTCCCTTTCTAGCTCTCTGTCTCTCTCTGTCTTTCTGGTGAGCGCATGTGCCCTATAGCAAAAACCTCTCCCAAAAAAAAGAATCATTTTATTGAATTTTATTTATTCATTCCATTTATTTTAATTTGACCAGAGAGAGAGGGGAGGGGGGAATGAGAAAGCAAGCCACCAGGTCCTGGACTCAAACTGTGGTCGGCCATGTGGGAATGCCCAGTGCCTTAACCACCAGGCCACCTGCTGGTCCCAAAAATATAAGACTCTTAGACAAGCTTCTCAGGTATATCATTTAACACCTTACTTTCTTACACAAAATTCAAACATGCTGTTCACTGGTTCATTCCCAGAATAGCTACCTAACCAAAACCAGTGATGGAACTCCATGAAGATGGTTATTAAACTCTATGTGGTTGAAAACTTCCTGGGAGAACTAGTTAAAAGTGTATATTTCTGTTCATGCCCCCAAATATTGTATGTAAACAAGCTGGTTGGCCCTGGGAATATGATTTTCAGTTAGCATTGCACATGGTTCGGACTTAAATGACCCATGGTGGATAATTTGAAAAATACTGGTCTGCAGAGTTAAGGTAAACTTCCAGTGTTTTGAAAGCCTATTCTAATTATTTACACTTTCCTTTTAACATGCCAAATACAGAATTCTGCTGCAGACCTGTTTTTGTTGACCAGAGTTTTATTTTGAGGAATTTAAGAACTGACAATAACTTTAGAGTATAAGGGGACCATGGTTTATTTGGTTTCTCATGCTCCAAGGTCCCTCATCCCCAGCTTAATGCCTTCAATACAAAATTGTCATGGGAAGGTCAGACTGACATTGGCTTGGAGCACTGCTCTGAACAGCCTGTGGATTAATTCTTCTTTGGGGGCCAAATTTATTCTCTAAGGAACATGTCGCTTCGTAGGAACCTAGGTTTATTTCTTTTAAGTGTCTGCCAATTCCCAGGTACTTAACTAGTTTAAAAACCTCAGGAATTTTTTTTTCTTTGTGTTTGTATGGAATAGATATTGTACACTATACTTTTACCTGTAAGTATTATTTCCAGCATCAGTAAAGGGACAAGCAAGAAAGAACATTTTGGAAAACATAATGATTTATTGGTCGCTCCTGGGGACCTGCAATCCAGCACTGAATGGAGTTTATCAGTTAAACACAGACACCATAGGAGAATTACTGAAAAAGCCTCTGTGCCCCACAAAATGGCATGATTGATATTTTTGAACCAAATCTTTTTATCTTTTCTTTACTACAAAACTTTCAGATATGTAATTTTTATCAAGTGAACGTTTTCCCATAAGAGATTTTTGATGTATTTTTATCAACCCTTAATTCTTCATTGTATCTTTATTTAATTTAAGAAGGTTAATTGTAAATGTATTAAAGGCAACTAAAAAAAATTATGCAACCAGTCAAAGGAAGATATAAAATAAATGGCGATTACCACTCCTTAAATGCTCTAAAGAAGGCTGACATGTGAAGAAGGATTAAAAATGACACTGAATAACATATACAACCTTCTAATGGCAAAATGTCTTACAAAGCTTCTGCTTTATTTTAAAAGAACAAGAAAGAAGTCCTAATTATTAAAAGGTATGTTAGCTTCAACACAGAAATAAATTAACACAAGGAAAGACCAACTGACAGGAAAAAAAATGAAGTACAGAAACACACAGTTTAGTTAGTATAAAGCAACACCACTAAAATTTATGATAGCGTATTTTATTGGAGATTGAACAACCTTAAATTAATATCCCCATTATCTTTAGTGAAAATAAAAATATCAAAGCGTATTTATTCTTTGTTAATTACAACTAATGAACGTAATAATCCTGGATCCATTATCATTACAGCAATAAATGACCAACATTTACGCTAATATGAAAGAAACAGATAAGTGAATTTTAGCACTAACAAAGTAGGTTTATTTTAACGTTCCTCTTATTTCACATAGGAGAAAACAGAGGTCCAAAGACAGACATTGATTTGCCAGGATCACCCATTCCAGAATGTCTTCCACCAGATAACTATCAGAGTTACATTTTCATTTATTAAGTCTTCGTGTACAACTGAATAAGATGCCTTCAGAAAGTAATCATAAATATCTGTTGCCATGATTATGCATACTTGATGTTCACTCAGGGCTCAAGAATTTCAATTCATTTATTTAATCTCTTCTTTATTTTACACAGAATGCTTGCCCCTCTTAGGTATGTTGGTCCCTGGTTCTTCACTCTCCTAACTCTTCTCTTTCTATTTGATTTTTTTTCTCTCCTTCTCCATTTCTATATTCTTACTCACTACTCCTTTCATCCTTTCTTTTTTCTCATTATTTATTAATCTATAATTCATGATCATACATTCTGATCTTAGGAAGTCTAGCATGTCCACTAGATTGTTCCCTTAGTCTAAGAATCAGTGACACAGATCCTGTTGAAACAAGATAATGATATTAAGCTCAAAGTATAGCAAGACATAACTGCAAACAGAAGTTTCCTTAACTCCCTGTCCCAATCATTTGTGAGTCATCTGAATAATTTTAAACATACAACCAAGATCAATTCTATTCTTGCCTGTTCATGAACAGTGATGTGGAGAAAATGGCCCCAGTGTGTTTTCCTTCATCTGTCCTAACATGACCCACCCAATTTCTAATGCATCATATCATTGCCAGCGCCATCTTGGAATTTCTTGAGGATGGCAGAGACTATGCACCTTCAGCTTCTAACATGATGCCTGGGTCTTCTCCAGGCCCAATTAACTCTCAGAAACAAATCCGAGACTTGAAGTTAATTGTCTAATTATCAGCTACAGACTTGTGCATCCACAGCTGAGTTCTTCTACAATGTACTTTATACATATTTGCCTCATATAAGTCATCAGCCTAGAAATAGATACTGCAATAAAAATATGAATGAACACATATATTAAGAAGTCTAGCAGTAGAGGATTTGAGGGTGGGTGAAAGTGACTCTAGCATATCATTAAGGACCCAAATCATTAAGGTCTCTTTGTAGCTACGTGACTTCAGCACATACATCACTTCTCCTGCCTTCCATTTTCTTATATGATGACAGCGATGGAAAACACTCAATGAACTTTTCTTTCAGCATCGTTATTGTTCTGCACGTTAGTATTTTGTGAAAGACTACTTGCTTAAGAGTTCTTTGAAAATCAGAATAACTATTGATTAGATAATCTCTAAAGTTTCTTTCATCTTCAAGTAAATGGTGCTATTTTCTTTCATTTATTTTTTCTTCTTTGGTATATTTCTTACAGGTACATACTTTGTCCAGTACCACCCAAACTCCATTGGAACGTTTTAAATAGGAAAAACGTACAGGATGGAGCAGTTATTACACAGCACACATGGCGACTACAGATTCTTCACAAGAGTAGAAAGTACTGGTGTCTCTGTCTCCCCTTATGGCTGCTTCTTCCCCACTCAGCCAACAAAGGTGGGTGCAAAATGTTAATGAGAACAAAATGCAGCCAGATTGATTTATTGTGTCACACCTGCTTATGCTACATACGCACCTTTTAAAATAGCATCCGGGTTAGGGCTGCTTTTCAATGGTCAGAAATAACAGGATTGGGGATATTAAAGAGGATATTTTTCTTTAAATGCCCAAGTGAGGGGAAAAAAATGAAAGGATAAATTACAAAATCAAGATGCCACCTACTAGTTCTCCTTCTGAGCAGAAACAATGAGGCCTATGGGATGTGTGGCCTGACTGGAAACAAATCAGGGAAATGAAATAATAAACGCAGAATTGAACCCTCAGAGCTCCTAAAGGGGTCTCAAGTACCAAAAGCAGGCTCATTTCATCCAGAGCTGATTTTTAATCAGGATGCTACCTAGCAATTTCAGTTATCATCTATCCAAACATTGATTTATTACTACAATAAGGTGCTATTTTTGTTTCAAATAATAAATTCAGCTTCTCTTCCTAATTACGTATCTTCGCAGCATATCATCCTCCTCCACTCCACCTCATAAGACGAGTTCAGAGAGAGAAAAGAAAACTACCTTCTTTCCATAAAGGGGTCATTTTGAACTGACATGTAATATTCTAAAAGTTTGGAAACAACTTCTTGCACTCCAAGCAAACACGTCAATGAATAGATACGCACCAGTTTCCCTTAAGATAACAAACACTTTGTATCAGAAAACAATGCAAGCTTTCTTCTTAACAGAGATATTTGAACTGACTAAAAATTATTTTATAGAGTTCACTTGGGAAATTAATCTAAGAAAGCTTAGAGGTACTGTTTATGGGATTTATGGACTTATCTCAAGCAATGGATCATAGTTCTATCACAAGAATCATAATTTGCTGCCAGTTTGGCATTTGGGGTTGGTTTTCATTTTTAATCACACAGTCTACTGCTGGGTCAACATTCTAGTAGATGGACCATCAGAGGAATTAAAACACATGTGAATTCCAATTATTTTTCTAGAAAACTCATAGGACTCTCAAGATGATCTCTGCCTTCGAGGGGCTTACGACTTATTGTAGAAGTAAAAATAAACTAAGAGAAATAATGACTCCAAACATAGTTTCTTGTGTGCTCTTCTACATGGTACATGGTATCCTAGCACAAAGATTTATGCGGACAAGAGAGAATAGAACTGAGAAGTGAACCATCAGGACCAGTGAGCAAATTACAGGAATTTAGACAGAGAAGACAATACTTCACTGCCTGTCTTTAAATTTCAGAAAAAAAAAGGAAATATCAACCTGGATATTTCTTTGCTTAAAACAAGCTAAGAAAGCATATTTGCTTATATCACGTATGTATCTATGTAATACGCACATGTTGTTATTCATCCATGCATTTGCTCATTCACTACTATGGCCTCAATGGTATAAAATATGGACCCAACAAATTAATTTAACTCTTAATATTTAAAACCTCCACTTATAGACTCTTCTGTGCTGATTATTATATGCTCTGAATTCAAGTAGTTTGTGTAAATAAACTAATCACATGATTCATAAGTGAAATTTACAACAGTAATGTGTTTTCTAAAAGAACCAATGGGGACCAGCAGATGGCATCATGGTTATGTTACTGGACTCCCAAAGAGTCAACCTAGTTCGAATCCTGGACCCTGCAGCTTCAAACTCACATAGGGTGCGTGCATATGCATGTATGCCCAAACTCCTGAGAGGAGAATAGAGAAGAGACTGTGGCATGGTCATCTCCCCTGGAGGGGCTGGGGGTGATTTCTCTCTTTCTCTCTGCTTCTCTGGCAAGTGCACATGCCCTATAGCAAAAATCTCTCTCAAAAAATATTAAATTTTTTAAATAAATAAATATATAAAAGAACCAATTGCTTTTTTTTAAGATTAACTTTACATAAAGTCTTCAACTTGATGTATACAATGTATATCATTTTCAACAAACAACTTTGTATTTTTTGTCTCTTAAATGTTTCTTCCTTTTGAACTTTCCATGCACACTCTACCACCAACTCTTTACCATTTCTTCCCCTCCCTTACAGTCTCTGTGTCTACACTTATCCTCTACACTATCATATCTTCAGATCTTTCAATTTGTTATGGAATAAAGATATTTAGTATACATTGAGTGGGGATATACAGTGTATATCTTTCAAAGTCTGACTCACTATGCTCGACATTAAGTCTTCTACATCCATCCACTTTGTGTCAAACAATAGGGTCTCAATATTTCTTATAGCTAAATAATGTTCCATAGTGTGTATGTGGCATTTATTTTTCATCCCGAACATCAGTTGTGGGACATTTAAGTTTAACAATTGTGAGTAACACTAAAATAAATGTGGATGTGCAAATGTCTTTCCAACTGAGTAATTTCCTATTCTTTGGGTAAATATCCAGAAGTGGAATTACTGGGTCATGTAGTAGTTCTATTTGTGGGTTTTTGAGGAACTTCCATATTGTTTTCCTCATGATTTATATTATATTATTGCTATTTCTCTGAATTAAGGTATTTATATCAAGTAATTATAATAATTTTTCCCAGGTACTCCAATTGTTCCAGAAATAGCTAGCGCTGCTATACCTAAATAACATAACATATAAGTACAGGTGTATTACACATAGATATTTTCAAATTCATCATAATCATCTACCAGGTCATTGGAAAAGTCATGACAAATTCTTCTATGTTGTTCTATGCAAAAATGTGTTACTTTTTTGATGACCCAATAAAATAGACAAAGATGAAAATTATGCTCTCACCTTCTCACCTTCTCTGTCCCAAGATAGCATTAAACATAAAGTAAGAAAACAATATTTTTAATACTGTTAATCCAAAAAAATCTACATATAAAACCATTCTAGAAAAGAGTTCCGTTTTCAATGAAAAAGTCAAATGCAAAATACAAGGTTTGCCTCCAAAATAACAAAATCCTGTCATCTTCCTACTGTGAAAATCTCCACCAGTTTTCTGCTGTTTACATGATCACTTGTACCCCATAAATGCTTGAAGCTTTCAACTTCTGGCCCCACACTCATCTGCCCACTCTTTGCAGGCACTATCCTCTGTACCTAGAAACAGGACAGATACACAAAGCAGAATAATGAAGCCTCAGAGCACACTGACGAAGGACGTGGTTTAAAAGACAATCTGGGGACCAGCAAGTGGTGTGGTGGTTAAGGGTGCTGGACTCCCACATGGCCGATGGCAGTTCAAGTCCTGGACCTGGAGGCTTACTTTCTCACTTTCTCTCTCTCTTCCTCTCTCTCTCTCTCTTTTTCTCTCTCTCTTTCTCCCTACCTCCCTCCCTCCCTCGCTTTCTGGTCAAGTATAAATAGATAGATAGATAGATAAATAGATAGATAGATTCTAAAAAAAAAAAAAATAGACAATCTAGGTTCAAGTTCCTCTTCTGCACTTTTCTAGTGGAATAATTTAGACAAATCAGTGTGCCCCCTTTGAACTTTTTTCTTGCCTGCAAAATGTGGAAAACAATCATTATCTTCCTAACTGCTTTAATGTGGGGGGTAAATGGGACCCCTGTGTTGTCTCTTCTATGGCAGAGGCGGCATCTCCTTCGTGGATTCAGCTCCTGCTCAAGGACTGCTCTCGCCATAGTCGCAGCTCCTGCCAGGAGAGCCCTCCCATGTTCCCACTCCTGCCCAATGGCTCTACTACATGAGCTCTGATATTGTCTCTCCAAGGTTCCTATTAAATCTTCGGTGACTTCATATGCCTCTGGTTGGTCTTTCAGCTTTTCAATGACCAATGCAATCAGTTCCCTATATCATTAAATTCCCTCTATTGAAACACACACAAGCTTATGCCTGATCGAACAGTGACAGATACAAACTGGGAAATAAGGTTTTTTCCTATTTTTATCTTCAATAAATGATTGAAAAGAATAGTTGGAGAAAGGGACCATATTTGGCTTTTGATTTCATTACTTGTGGGGCCCTACCCTAAAGTAGTGACTTTTAAGGAAACATAAATTTTATGATGTTTTCTTTCCTAATAATATAAGTTTAGAAGAAACTGTCAAAACAGCAACTACTTATTTCCCTATTGACATGCTTTCCATTATCAAAAAAGACACTGTTCTCCCAAAGGAAACAGATTCCTCAGACAGAAAATATCTACGAGGAGTAGAAGATGAAGATTGCACTTCCGAGGGCCAGCATGTTGACTGACTTCTTTTCCCTATCTCCTTGCTAACTCTAAAAATATGAGAGAAAGAAAAAGCTTGATTCCAAAATGTGACCAACATCTAATATAGCTGCTAAAGAAACATTCTAACTTGTCAATGGAGTGACTTAGATATAAAACTAACAGCTCTAGTTCAAAGTGTAGAAGTTGTTAAGATACAACAGAAAACATACCTCCATTATATATAGATGCATAAGCATATCATTTTTACCAGCCAAACAAAAACAAGTTGTGTCTATTGTGTCTATCTGGTTCTATTTTGTTCCCCAAGACATACACACACACACACACACACACACACACACACACACACATACATATATTAGAAATATTTGGCAGTCATGAAGATAAGTGTCTTAGGAATCCTCCAATTTAAAGCAACAGAAACTCATGCATACTAAGCACATAGAATATAGGCCAAATTGTTATTATCTATTGCATCGTCAGGAAATCATGAGGCATTTTTGCATAGGAAAACAAAAAACTATGTCATGACTTTCCCAATAACCTAATAGAAGCAAGCTTATGGATCTCAAGAGGAAAAAAGTCAAGTTAAGCCTATGGAGGAAGATGGGAACCAGGAACTGTAAAGCCATCAGGAAACAAGGAAATTCTCTATATCTTTCTCTCTCAACCTGGGATTTCCCATCTCTCATCTCTGTGCCAATGGACTCTCTGGCTCCTTTTCATACATGGCTGAGGAGGCTGGTCTCCATGGTAGTACTCTTAGTGGCTAGGTCTGTCTAGCCTGTCTCAAAATTCCCAATCTGGGTGAAGCACTTTCATGTGACCCAGCTGGTCAGGTGTCTTTTTCTGATCACAAAGCAATAGTACAAGCAGAACTGCATAGACCTCTTCCCAACAAAGCTATCCTAACAGATGAGATTTTAAAAAAGGAAGGGCATGTTGTTTGCACAGATGTCCCTAAAATATTCAACTCTTACAGGGCATTATTAATACCAGCTGAGAATCCCTTATCTAAATGTTTTGGACCACAAGGTTTTGGATTTTTAATTTTTGGATGTTTTATCATCTTGGAATACAGTCATGTACCATATAACAATGTTTCCATCAAAAACAGGTCACACATACAATGGTGGCCCATTAGGTAATGATGGAGCCGAAAATCCCTTTTGCCTTGTGACACCATAGCCATCATAGCGTTGTCACACAATGGGTTACTTACGTATTTGTGATGAGGGTGTGTAAACAAACTTGCTATGTTGTCGTTCATATAAAAGTATAGCCCAGGACCAGCATGTGGCATGGTTGTTAAGGGTTCTGGACTTCCACATGGCTGGCCATGGCTCGAGTCCTGGACCTGGCAGCTCTTTCCTTTTCTGTCCCTCTCTGGTCAAATTAAAATAAATAAGTAAATAAATAAATAAAGTTAAATAAAATAATTCTTTAGAAGAATAGTCCATACAATTATGTACAGCACAAAACATTTTATAGTGATAATGAACAGCTGTGTTACTGGTTTATCTTTTGACTATACTTTCTGTCATTAGTGTGCACTCATTCTACTTATCAAAAAGTGGAAGACAGTAACATTGATGTCTTTGGGTTAGGCTAATGTGTAGCTGTGTTAGTTTTAACCAAGAAAGTTTAAAAAAGTAAAATAATATAAATGAAATTTTAAAATAAAGAAAAGCTTATGGAATAAGAATATAAAGACAGAAAACATCATTGCTCAGTTGAGCAATCTGTGTCTTAGGTGAATGTTAACAGAAAAGAGTCAAAAGTCATAAAGGTGTTAGACATTTGTAAAGTAGAAACGCTACAGTAAACTAAGGTGAACTTATTGAAGAGAAGAAGGCACTCAATGAACTTAGTGTGACCTAAGTGCACAGTAGGACCAGGTCTATGGTCACCCACAGCACTCTCCTAGGCCTTTGCATTCACTCACCACTCACTCCCTGACTCATCCAGAGCAACTTCCACTTCTGTAAGCTCCATTCCCAGTAGGTGCCCTATGTAAGTACCCCAGTTTTCATCTTATATTTTTACCATAAGTTTTCTATGTGTGGATACAGAAATGCTCACTGTTGTATTAGAATTGCCTATAGTATCCAGTACAGTAATATACTGTACAAGTTCATAGCATAACAGCAGTAAGCTACAACATAACCTACGTGTACAGTAGGCCACACTCTCTAGGCTTGTGTAAGTACACTCTACGATGTTTGCACACAATAAAATAACCTACTGACACTTTATTTTTTTTCCTTTTTTTAGTTTAGTATAGGGCACGTGCACTCACCAGATAGAGACAATGATAGAAAGAGAGAGAAAGTGAGAAATCACACCTCAGGGAGACTAGCTACACCACAATCCCTTCTCCTCCATTTTCCTCTCAGGCATACACGAACACATGCCCACCATATTCTTCAAGCAGTCAGGTGTGAGACTTACACAGTCAGCCATGAGGGATCCAGCCACCTCAACCTCCATGCCATCTGCTAGCCCCCTCAATGACACATTTATTAGAACACATCCCCAACCTCAAGGAACACATGACTGTATTTGCATATATGTAATGAGATACCTTACGATGGGATCCAAGTATAAATATGAAATTCATTTATGTTTCATATATATCTTATACATGTAGCATAAATGTAATTTTCTACAATATTTCTGTTTGCACACTTTTGACTAAGACCCATCTCAGGGACCAGCAGGTGGCATGGTGGTTAAGGGCACTGGACTCCCACATGGCTGACTGCATTTCATGTCCTGGACCTGGTAGCTTGCTTTCTCATTTTCCTCTTTCTGTCCTTCTCTCACTCTGTTCCTCTCTGGCCGAATTAAAAATAAATAAATAAAGTTAAAATAAAATAATTCTTTAACCAAAATAAATAAATAAAGATCCATCTCATAAATTCAGACATGGAATTTTCTACTTGTGACATTGTACCAGAGCTCAAAAAGTTTCATAGTTAGGGGCATTTTCAATTTCAGGCTTTTGGATTAGCAATGATCAATCTGTACAATTATACTGATTTTCCAGACAAGTGTCAGGTACAAATCACCTGTCGATGTCACCGTTGATTCATGTGAGTCACTATCTGAATCCACTGTCTTCAGAATACCTCTCAATTCCAAGTCACCACCTATGTGATGGAATCTGTGACAGGCAGAACATGGAAATTTATAGCCTATTAACTATCATTATTATTATTATTATTAAGGAACTAGACAAGTGTTCTAGAAACATGGCCACCAATGCTACTAGATAGGACTCCGAATCTACTGAAATCGCTGAGAAGAGACATTGAAACAAATTCAGCAGAAGGGGGAAGAGAGTTTCAGGAGTCCTGTGTAAAAGTGGACATGGCAGAGCTATACAGCCCAGCAGGCTGGGGTGAGGGAAGCAACTTTATGCCTCTCCAGAATGCTGAGACACCCCCCCCCCCCCCACCGCCAAGCACTAGCAGCTGGGGGGAGCTAAACAAAAGAGATTTGTCTTTTCTCCTCATAGTTTATTCAGGGACCAGGAGATGGCATAATGATTATGCCACTGGAATCCCATGTAGTTGACTGTGGTTCAAGTCCTGGACTGGACCCAGTGGCTTAAAACTTATGCTGGGTACATGTGCAGGCATGCCCAAAACAGGAGAATGGAGGAGAAGAGATTGCAGTGTGGCCATCCCCCCGAGGGGTGATTTCTTGCTTTCCATCTGTCTGTCTCTCCAGCGAGCACATGCGCCCTATGGCAAAAATCTCTCTCTAAAAAGTAAATAAATAAATAATAGAGGGTGAAGGCAGACCAGATTGTAAAGTGGATTCCTACTATTGTGAATAAATTGCCAGAAAGCATATGTGCTTGCCAGACACACAATGAGAGAGAGAATCCCCCTGGGGCATCGTCATATTGCAATCCTTTTCCCTCCATTTCTCCATCCTATCAAGATTTGGAGTGTGCATGCTCATGCACCAAGTGTGTTTTTCAAGCTGCCAGGGCCAGGATTCTAGCCAAAGTCAGCCATGTAGGATCTGGCTCCCAATGTACTGCACGTAACCACCAAGAGATGGTGCCAGCCCATGAGCTTGGTTTCTACAATAAGGACATTCCAACAACTACACTTGAGTCTCAATGAGTCAAGAGAGAAAAACACCTGTCCCTTCTGAGAGGCCAAGCAGAGGGAGAGGTAGACCAGGTAAACCTGCCCTTCAGGAAGAGAGATCAGCACAGAAAGACAAAACAATCACGGCACTGACAGCAATTTAAGCGCAAAAATCTTACTGAAACTTCAAAACATGACTCTTGATCGACAAAATTCAGTTAAAGAATTAAAGGTGAGAATGATTTAACTATTGAGATCGCAATAAGTGGTCTGGAAGAGACTAAGAGGACAAACTCAGACCAATACACAAAGGGCTCTCAAAAAGTTCATGAAAGAATGGAATTAAAGTGTGAGGGTTTTTTTGTTTGTTTGTTTTTGCTTTTGTTTTTGTTTTGTTTCTGATGCAATAGACTTGAAATTCATGCCTAGCAGCTTTCATGTTTTGTTTTGTTTTTCTGTCATAGGGCACGTGCACTTGTCAGAGAAAGAGAGACAGAAACAGTGAGAGGGAAAGTGAAAAATCACTTCCCAGGGGAGATGGCCACACCACCTCCATCCCTTGTCCTCCATTCTCCTCCTGGGTCTTGGGCACGCACATGCACATGCACCTGGTTTGAGTTTCAAGCCACCGGGTCTGGGACTCAAACCATGGTTGGCCATGTGGGAGCCCAGTGACATAACGACTACAACCTCTGTTGGCCCCCTAGTTCTTGGTGTATTTTTTATAATATGTATTTCTTAAGAAATATTGAAGACCCCACAGAAAAGAACAAAAATATAAACAAGTGGAGAAAAGGCCACGGGTACAGGAATTATTGCTTATACTGAGTAAAACAAAAACAAAACCAATCAGTTACAAAAATTCCCTGAACTGAGCAAAGTTCTGAACCTAGAAATTGAAGAGCCTTATGAGCTCTACACAGGGGTGATGAAAATAGACATAAACCCAAGCATATTCTGGTAAAACCTCTGAGCTTTTGGGATTAAGAATAGAAAGAAAGAAAAAATGATAAGCATTCAGGCAAAACAACACATATACCCTCAAAGGAAACAAAAATCTGACAGGCAGCAGACTTTCATTTGCAATAATGGAAGCCAAAGCACCTTTAGACTGAACACAGACATGTCCTGCCACAAAAGAACTTTCTACCAGCCAAGATGTAATTCACAATCAGGGCCACAGACAGGCAATCCAGGACTTGCGGTAACTAAGAGTCTATATACATACACCTAATCTGAAAGGAATACTTAAAAAAAAAAATTGAATAGGAGGTAGAAATACAAATAGAAAAACATTCAAGAACACATATGTTCTTAGTATGAAAGGCAGGGCACATGGGTAACTAAAAGGAGTCTTATGAAATGCCTATGGAAACAAACGCATGTTCGTTGTTGCCTCTATCTTGCTATATCGAAAGAGCGGTGACTTGTATTTTAAAAAAACACAGAAAAAGAACTGGTGCTTATAATGGTGATAAAAGAAATAAAGTCGAACCTTCATATTAAGACAATTGTTCAGATATCATTTTAATCCTTTTAGTATAAAAATGCATATTCGAAAGTTATGTTAATCACCTGCAGCTCATTTTTATATGTAAGAAGAAAAGGTACACCGACAGATATTTGGACCAAGCAAGAGAGAGGCGTTTGTTCCTAATGAGCTACAAACTGCAATGATAGCATGTCCACCAAATGGATAAAAGAAATCATTATAGCTGGTAAAGCCTCAACCTCTAAAAATCACTCAGGAATTTCCCTAGAAAACAAAAGAAAAGACGAATACGTAAGTGCCACCTGACTTCCCCTGGGTTTCCTTTTGAAATACTTAATATTTATACTTATTAATACTTATGCTTCTAAAAGGGACATACGTGTCATAGCAATAGTTTATAAATGATGCTGACAGTCTGTTTTCTTCTAGAAATATCAAGGAAGGGTCACGAAAGGCAGACCCAGGACGAGTCAGATCGTGCCACCAAAACCTTCTCATTCCCTCTGTGTTACACGGGCTTCACCAAAAGCATCTCTCACAGCTGCTGTTTAAGTCCTATGTCTAAAACCTCCTATGGCAGAGGCTGAGATCACGGATCAAAACCGCCACTCACATGTGCCATTAGAGAAAAAATAAATGCCTAGGGAGGGAAACTTAGTAATGTGCATTCTGATTATGGAAAAACCCCTAGTGTAACCCAATACGTATAGTTGGAATACACACCCTACAAAAGACTAACATTAACCTTCATGCAAATTCTTCTGGAAAATAGTGTAATAGTATTGATTAAATGTAAATCTATGGTAGTGAAGTTTTGAAAAGCATGAAATTAGTCTATCAAATCTTTCTGATTAAAGGCTTCATAAAGGAAAATGTATAACCATGTGGTTATGACAGGTTTGTGAATACTTTCATCACTGTATTAGAAACCAAATATCCCAATCAGTAAGATTGGATGAACACTGGTAAGTTAGTACATGCGATCAGCAAGTCATTTGAAGCTCTGGCATTAAAAAAGAGAGAGAGAAGGAGAGATTCCATCATTTTTTTCCCCTACAGGGTACATGTACTCACTGGAAAGAAACAAAAAGAGAGTGAGAGAAAGTAAGAAATCATCCTGGGGGGTGTAGCCATACTACAATCCCTTCTCTTCCATTCTCCTCTCTAGATGTTAGACATGGACATACATGAGTTTGAAGTGTTTTTCAAGCTTCTAGGCCTTGGACTCGAATTATGCAGTCAAGCCATGTGGGATCTAGTGCCTTAACCACCATGTCACCTGCTGACCTAAGACTCAGTAGTTTTAACATTCTTCTGAGAAGAAAAGGAAGAACCGTGTGGAATATGGGAAGTGTATGGACAGGGGAAATAACTTAGAACATATAGAGAGGGGTTTAAGTAAAAGGAAGAACCTAGAAATTGTGACCTAACGGAAGCGTCATCATTGGTGTCTGCCTGTTGTCTCAAAGGCTGAGAAACACTGAGTAAATAGTCTGTGAACTCAACAGTTTCTCCAGGCCACCTGTCTGCATGATGACACAGAGGAAACCATTCACAATCTCACTCACACGATAGCTTTCAGAGTTGTCTTGGGAAGCTAAAAATTGTGACCACTCAATGCCTAGTATCACCTCTACATCATATCACTTAGAAAAGTGGTTTATCTGGGCACCAGCAGATGGCATAATGGTTACATCAATTGAGGTTTGAATCCCAGACCCGACAGCTTAAAACTCACACTGGGCTCATGTGCATGTGTGCCCAAAATCTCAAGAGGTGAATGGAGAAGAAGGGATTGCAGCGTGGTCATCCCCCTTGGGGGTGATTTCTCGCTTTCTGTCTCTCTGTCTCTCCAGTAAGTGTACATGCCCTATAGAAAATGTCTCTCTCATTAAAAAGAAAGAGAGAGAGAGAGAGAGAGAGAGAGAGAAAGGAAGGTAGGTAGGTAGGTAGGTAGGTGGGTAGGTAGGTAGGTTTAACCTCTCTCAGTGAACTAGAATAAACCAACAACTCCGATTTTCCCAGGTTTATCAGGGGTCTTAGGTTCTTCCTAGCTCATATGCTCTGAGATATTAGATTATTGTTTAAGGCCACAAATAGTTTGAGCCAAAATTAGAACCCTGATCTTTTGAAACCCAAACTAATGCACTTTGTTTCTACTGTCATACATCTATTATAAAAGGAACATGAGCTAGTAGAACTTACTTGAAATACAGCTCTCTGTACTTTTTTCCACTTACATAAAAATTTATTGAAATTCTATTGGCCTTTCCCTTTTTAATCTGCCAGAGAGTGCATTTGCTCACCTGGGAGGAACTTGAGACAGAAGGGAAAGTGAGAAAGCACCCACACCCCATGGAGAATGATCCGACAATCCCTTTTCCTCCGCTTTTCCCACCTTTTGGGATTTGGGACATGCATGCACATGAGACTGGTGTGTTTTTTAAGCCATCACAGCTGGAAGTTGAACCACATGGTTGCCCATGAAGAATCTAGCCACCTTAACCACGAGACCACAGTGGCCTTCTTACTGGCCTTTATTCTACAAATCGATCTTGAATACTATAGTTATATATTTAAAAGATACATAATGAAATAGTTTGCATCATTCTAGTTAAAATTGTCATAAGTGTTGAAACTTCTTTTGAATTAGTTTATAATACAGCATAATACCTAAATTTCTCATTTTAAAACATCTTATAGTCTTTGCATCTGAGAATTATCAAATAAGGTGCAGAGTATTTTCTTTTCCTTCTATCTACTATAGATTGCAATGATTCCTTATTTCTTTCTTAAATATTTCAAAGAAATCATTGGTGAAGTCATGTAGGTCTAGAACTATTTCGGGAAGATTTTTAAATAACACAACAATTTTCTATTTCTTCTTCTGTTAGTTTTGGTAGGTTCTGTTTTTCAAGGAATTTGTATGTTTCATTTTGATTTCAAAACTGATCAGTGGAATATTTTTTATCTTTTTTTAAAATTGTAAGTGTGTCATTATTATTGTTTTAAGTTTGCTATAGAGCACATGTGCTCAACAGAGAGAGAAAGAGATTAAGAAAATGAGAAAGCAAGCAACCAGGTCGAGAACTTGACCCACAGATGGCCATAATGGAGCCCAGTCCCTTAACCACCATGCCACCTTCAGGCCCCCATCTTTTATCTTTTGATGACTTTTGATTATGTGATAATATCTTTTTTATTTCTAACATTGGTTATTTATTTTTAACCTTCATTAGCCTTGTCATTAAATTAATTTTTGTAAAGAACCAAATTTGGGCTTTATATCTGTTTTCTACCATACATTTGATTTCCCTTCAATTAATTCCAGCTCTTATTTTTATTATTTCTTTCTGTCTATTTTTCTGTGATTTAATTTTTTACTCTTTTTTTCTATTGTTTTGAGTTGGAAGCTTTAATCACTGATTTTTCAGTGGTTACTCTTTTCTTATATATAAATGTAAGGCTATAAACTAATCTTTGTTCAATGCTTTGGCTACATTCCACAGTTTCTTCTTTTTCTATGTATGTATGTTTTTTTTGCCATAGGGCATGTGAGCTTGCCAGAGAGAGAGAGAGAGAGAGAGAGAGAGAGAGAGAGAGAGGGTGAATGGAAAAGTGAGAAATCACCACCCCATGGCATGGCACACAGCAATCCCTTCTCCTCCATTTCCCCCCTTGGGATTTTGGGCATACATGCGCACACACCTGGCATGTTTTTCAAGCCACTGGGATTCAAACTGAGAAATCAGCCATGTGTGATCCAGCACCTTTACCACCATGCCACTTACTGGCCTGCAATCTGTGGGGTTTTTGTTGTTGTTATCATTTTTTTTCTATTTCAATTTTTGTAATTAGATAATCTAAATGATTTAGGTCTTTTGATGTTTTTACATCTTGCTTTACATACCAGCTTATGGTCAGGTTTGATGACAATTCATACACACTTGGAAAAGTATAATTTCTCTCATGTTTGCATGTAGTGCACTATAGCTCTTAATTAGGTCAAGTTTGTTAATTGTTTTGTTCAGATCTTTAATCTCTTTCTTTATTGGTGTAAGAGTATCACTTCTATTAGTTATAAAGAAGTCATTTTCAAGTTACTATTTGTGGTTTTTGTTTGTTGATGGTTTCTTTTGCACTTACTGCTTTAAATATTCTAGAACAATGATACTGGGTGTTTTCAAATTTTAGAATTGTGCTAGCATCTTCTTTACAATTATGTATTTATCTTAGTAACTTATTGCTGTAGAATATATCTTTCTAGTGTTAAAAAACCCCAGCAACTGTCTTTTGCGTATTGTTTGAGTGGCATATTCTTCACTCATTTACTTTTAATACACCTGTGTCTGTATATGTAAAGTGGGTCTCTCATAAGCAGTATAATCTTGAGACAATTTTTAGTATAGTCTGGCATTTTTAGTCTTCTATTCATTCTCTAATTGGAAGAAATAATGCATTTCATTTATAATTATTGATCTACTTTTATTTGTATTCATTTAAATTTGCTTTAGGTCATATGTGCTTGCCAGAGAGAGACACATACACGCACACACACAGAGAGAGAGAGAGAGAGAGAGAGAGAGAGAGAGAGAGGGAGGGAGGGAGGAGAGAGAAAAAGTGAGAAAGCACCCCTCAAAGGGGATGGCCACGTTGTAATCCCTTCTCTTCCATTCTCCTTTTAGGATTTTGGGCATGCACACATACATGCCTGGCTTGTTTTTCAGGTCTCAGGAGTAGGACTTAAACCATGTAATCAGCCATGCAGGATCAAAGTGCTCCAAACACCATGCCACCTGCTGGACCAACCTATTTTATTTGTACATGCTATTTTCATTTATGTTTATTGTACTCAATTGTTTTTATTTCTTGTTTTCTCCTTTATATTAATAAAATATCTGTATGATTTTTTTTTGTCCTACAGTAAGTTCTCAGTAATAAATTATTTACTAGTCTTTTGTGGTTACCCAAAAGTATGCATCCATCACTAATCACAGTAAAAAATATTACTTGTACTACTTTCTGGATAATGCTATAACATAATGATATTTTACTTTGACTAATACTTCTTGCAAATGTATTTGCTTTATTGCTGCTATTGCATTATTGATTTTAAATATATATATACTTTTAACTCCATGAGACATTATCATTGATTCATACAGTCAATATTACATTATACTTAGCCACCTATTTCTCATTCCATTTTTCCTTATTATTCCTTGCATCTTTGTGCTTCCTTCTCCTTGGAAAACTACTTTTATGACATATTTTAGTGCAGATGTGCCAATGATATATCTTCAATTTTTGTATGAAATGTTTTTTATTTTACCTCTACTTTGGCTGGGTAAAGAATTACAGGTTAGCAGTTATTTTCCTTCATCATTTTTAAGATGTAGTTCCATTATCTTCTGACTTCCATGACTTTTGTTGGAATATCAGCTGTTAGTGTTATTGGTGCTGCTTTGAAAATAATAAGTCTTATTTATCTCTGGCTGGTCTCTTTCTTAACCCACTCCTGCTTTTAAGATTTCCTTGTCTTGGAAAGAAAATCTTAAAAGCAGGAGTGGAAGGTCTAGATTATGTTATCTTCCTCCAGAGATAATTTGCTCTTTTATTCCTGCTAGATAGAAAGAATTAGAGTTCATTATTTAAATCCATCTAATAGTTGCTCTGAGGCTTGACTGAAGTTTTAGTATGGCTCAGTCCATCTCCGGATGTCTACTCCTAATGTACATATACAGCTTCCTCCTGAACAGCTAGTGTGCTCACCAGGTTCATTATCCAAACATGACTTGAGAAAATAATATTTCTTCTTCAACATTACTTTTCAAAAGATTTTTAGATTTCTCTCTTTCTTTCTTCCTTTTGTTCTTTCTTTCTTTCTTCTTTTTTCTTCTGCCTCATATTTTATTCAATTTCAGAATTTAGCAAATGTGTGGAAGGAAACAAACTGTTTTGAGGTTCATTTCAAGTCATCATGTTTTTTTTCACTCCACTTCATGAGGCCACAATAAGTTTTGAAAGTTTTTCTTTCCTTTAACAGTAGTGCTTTTCTTGGGCTGAGCCCCCATTGTCAATATGCTACACCCAGATGTAGTAAGTGTACCTCAGTCAAAACTAGAGATCAATCGTCAGCTCAGTTTTCCTTGGTGTTCCCATCTTTGAAATTCTAGCTATTCCAATCAGTATTACTTCAAAACTTTCTGATGCATTTAAGTGTGTGTGTGTTTTTTTGGAGAGGTTTTGCAATAGGGCACATGCACTTGCCAGAAAGACAGAGAGAGACAGAGAGACAGAAAGCGAGAAATCACCCCCCATTGGGGATGGCCACGCCACAATCCCTTCTCCTCCATTCTCCTCTCGGGATCTTGGGAATGCACACACACACACCCGGCATGAGTTTAAGCCACCGGGTCTGGGACTCGAACCACAGTCGACTACATGGGAGTCCAGCGACATAGCCATTATGCTAACTGCTGGTCCCTATTTTTTAAAATTGCTATCCATATTTTGTAGTTGTTTTCAACAGGAGCATATTCTACAACTCATTCCATTATACCCAGAACCCTATTATATTTCTGTTCATTGTGATATGTAATAAATTTCATCAGTGCCTTCAAAAGTTGTATGGAAGACAAAGAGATTGGAAAGTCTAGTATTAAGCACCCAAGAAGAGCTTTGAGCAGTGCAGAGGAATTTATACTACTTCTTAGAATATTGTAAAATCATTGTATTGCAGCGTAAGTATAACGCTGCTCTGAGTATGCATGTCACAGGCTTATATATAAAAGACAGAGAGGAACAAAGAAGTGTACCTGTTATTTCTAGCAATAAATCTTGATGCACATACCTGAAGGAAGAGGTTTCTTACACTAATACTACAATGTAATGAGGAAATAATACAGTGAAGTTTCACGTTGCTCATATTTTTAGGGTTTGGAGTTGCCTTTTCTAAAATCTATATATTTGGAAAAGAGATACTTAAATTTTAAAAACACATAAAACCCCTTTGATGTAGATATGTCATTACACTTATAAAGTTCTTTAAAGTATATCATTTCTAGGGACTCGTTCTTATATCTTAGTACTTAACCTTGAAATAATGGATGTGGTAATGATACCCATGCTTGTATCTAAATAAAGAACCAAAATTTGTTGCAATCCTCTGAAAGTTTAACATTTCCATCCTCACTCATGAAAGCAGAAAAGAAAGAGAACATAAGTGATCGCTTTCTTCTTGAATTATATTCTTAACAAACATATGTTATTTTGGGTAACTTTCCAAATTCTCAAAACATATGGTTGTCTTTATGTATTTAAATACACCCATGATACTAATGACTGAAGATCTACGGTGACCGTTTCTAAAGCTAGAAAATTTACTTTTAATCTTAAAAACATGAGTAAAGTTTTGTTTTCAGCATTTTGGTTTGTTTCAACTTGTTGAAGCAAATGTAAGGTAAACATCATGTCATCTATGTTTCTTTCCAAGAGAATAATCAAGGTTTCTTGACCTTTATTGCTCCTCGAATTTATGTGAAGTCCAAACCACGCAATACTGAAAGTCATCTATGCTCTAGCTAACAGAAGAAAAGAGAAACTACTAAATAAAATACTAATATGAACTTGAGGTATAGATGAGATCGATAATCAAGGAACCTAGGTTTTAGGCCTGGTTCCAAGAATTACTATTGTAATTTTGTGACATGTGGCAAATCATTTTGTGTAACTTTGACTTCTTATCTATAAAATAAACCTACAAATTCCTAGCATACTTTACAGGGTCATTGTGAGGACCAAATGATAAGGTATCTAAATTTAAAGTATCATATTTGGAAAATTGAGAAGTCACTATGCAAATTCAAGGATCAGTATTTGTGTAATTTTCAGAACCATTTGTACCCTATTTCAGAAAACAAACTATCTTCAGGCACTTGAAAACCTCATCAACTTTCATTTGCATAAAATTATTATTCTAATTACAAATTATTTTCATGTATTCATTAAAGCAGGTTCATCAGGGTGTCTATTAGGCAATTCTTTATTAACTTAACTCAAATTATGTATATGAAAGTAACAAAGCTGTGTTTCTGTCTCAATAATAATTTCAGAGGGTCTCCATTAATCTAACCAACTAAAGCAGTGCTCTAACTTTTACAATACCTGAATGTTAGAGAAAAGCCTAAAATTACAAAATGGGTTCAATGTAAACTCCAGTAAACAGGCAATAACAGTCCTTTTGATGACAGTATCTAAAAATTATGAACCTACTTAATGTTTGATACTGCTATTGACATTTCACACTTGAGAAACAGAGCCTATATTCAAAAAAAGAAAGAATGTTAAAGAAAACATGATTACACGTTATTAAGTAACATGAAGAGATCAGGACTCATAACTCCTTGGTCTTTAGCTCATTTTACAGTTTTGATAACCCTTAGTGGCCTACCTAAATTATCAGCACCCGCAAAAACAGGTTAAGAGATATATTCATAGGAACCAACAGATGGCATAATGGTTACATCGCTAGACTCCCATGTGGCCGACTGTGGTTCAAGTCGCAGACCTGATGACTTGAAACATCATGGGCATGTGTGCATTTGTGCCCAAGATCCTGGAAGGAAAACGGATTGTGGCATGGCCATCCTCTTTAGCAGGAAGGACGATTTCTCACTTTTCCTCTCACTGGGTCAGTCTCTCTCTCTCTCCAGTAAGCGCACACATCCTAAGGCAAAAGCTTCTTAAAAAAAAAAGAATTATATCTATAATTTTTTATAATATAGTATCTATAGATATTATAGATATTATAATATCTGCAAGATAATATAATAACTGCAAGAACCACAGAACTCTATCAGAGAGAGAGAGAGTAATTTGGAAAGTCATGATGCATTTTTGCATAGAAAAACATAGTAAAATATGTCATGACTTTCCCAACGACCTAACAGGTAGTTGGTGAAATGGTAGGTTAACTTTTATAGTTTTACTTGAAAGTATTGAGTTGTCAGGAAAGTCGTGACACATTTTTGCATAGAAAAATATTTAAAAATATGTCATAACTTTCCCAATGACCTAATATTTAAAGATTTTTTAAAAAATTCTCTAAAAAAGAATGTTTTTGTCATTATAATCAGGAAAAGACACCTATACAATATTTCAATGATAACGTGAGGGAGGAAACTTCAAAAGTTTCAGGCAAAAAGAAAAAATGGCATGCTTGGGATCAGCAGATGGCATAATGGTTATATCACTGGACTTCTACATATTAAACCATGGTTCAAGTCCTGGACCTGGCAACTTAAAACTCACACCAGGCCCATGTGTGTGCATGCCCAAGATCCTGAGAGGAAAATAGAAGAGAAGGAATTGCGGTGTAGCCAACTCCCACTCTCAGGGGTGATTTCACACTTTCTGTTTGTCTTGCGTACACACCCTATAGCAAAAATCTCTTCCATAAAAAAAAAAAAAAAAAGGAATGATTATCTCCAAAGGAGAATCCAGCGTCCCTAACTTACTACATGAGTCCAGTTAAGATGCTCAGTTTCTCTATTTTTAAAAGGAGGTGCTGGAGTCGATGAGAGTTACAGTGTCATGTAGCTATAAAACTCTGAGACTGAAAGAGAGAAACAGATAGCTTTCAAGAGCCTTAGAAATCTCTTCCATCTTTTACAAGAGACAGGGTATCAACACGAACCAAGCAAATAAGGAAACCAAAGTAACAACTGCAAGAACCACAGAACTCACCAAAAGACCAGATATCAACACTATCACATTACAGGGCTGTCACCCAAATTCCTCACACCCACACAGTGGCCAATGTGTCCTCAGCCAATTTCCTTGAAGGCTAATTAATTGTATACTGTATGGGGTAGTCTCCAGATACTAAGGAGTCATTTGGGGAGGGAACATAAAAGTTATACTAAACAATAATATGCGATTTATAGTCTGGATGTGGCACATACTGTATTGGCTTACTTTTATTTCACAGTTAATCTCCCAGCTCACAAAAGTTTTATCGGATTGGAGGCATGTGCAGTATTCCCTTTATAAAATTTTATAGTCCCTTGCTATTTTCAGGGGTTTGTTTTATAGGCACAATTTGCTGCTTTAATCTCACCCAATTGTCATGTTCTAAATCATGCTGAATAAAAATGTCCTAAAAGGAGAGATGTGCTGAGGGTAGTACTTAATTACACTTAGTGCCTGATTTAAATGTGATCTGGGCATTGCCAAGTGCAAGACACAGAGCACCCCAGCAGTGCAAATCTGCATAAACCGACACAAGTGGTTGCTAGGCTTTTAAGAGCGAAGCCCACTCACACTCGAATTGCACCCTGGCAGCATTCTGATAAAGGTGAGTCTTCCTGTCTTCCATCAGTATCTGTGCAAATTAAGGCAGCTAATGAACCAGCTCCGATCGCTAATGTTCTCAAAGTGGGAAAGCACGGGCTTTGTCTTTAAGCTCATCACTGAACAAGGCAATTTCTGGGACATCTCTTAGAGGAGCTTCCCTAATTCTCATTCAGCCAAATGCTGCGGACGATGAATATTAGTGTGGGAAAGGAGATTCACCTGAGAAAAAGCCATCCATTCCTAGAAGTCAATTATGCTTTAACAAAACTCAGGAATGTTTAGGACATGCACTGCCTATTTATGACTCTCACTCTTCAGGGGTGTGGGGGAGGAAGATGACAGGAAGAGAAGTGATGGTGGTCTATGGCAGCAATAGCGTTCACATGCCCACCATATTTTCCCCTTGACCTGACCTGGCCCTTAAAAATAACATCCCACTTTCCCTTTCATGCAATGTTCTTCCCTCTTCATCTCAATCAGTATCCCAAATCTCCTTTGCCTGATCAACAATCAATAGCTCAACTACTTTTTGAGAGGTTTGTTTTTGTTTTTGTATTTTTGGGTTTTTTTTTTGTTTTTTGTTTTTTTTTTTTTTTTTTGCTATAGGGCATGTGCACTTGCCAGACAGAGACAGAGAGACAGAAAGCAAGAAATCACCCCCCAGGGGGGATGGCCACATCACAATCCCTTCTCCTTCATTTTCCTCTCGGGATCTTGGGCACACACGCACATGCACCGGGCATGAGTTTTAAGCCACCGGGTCCAGGACATGAACTGTGGTGGACTACATGGGAGTCCAGCGACATAGCCATTACGCTAACTGCTTTTTCACATCACCATGATTATTTCAGAAATGGGCTCATGACTCAAGGCAAGACAATCTGACATTTCCACAGGACATTCTGGCCATTCTGACAGAAGAAATGGCTTCTGACTTCTTGCACAGCCAAGCTGCAAGTATTTGAGCTGGGAGTAATGCTGAACAGGAAGCTAGACCTTAGAACAAAGTATAAGTGTCTGGGGGCCATGTTAGCCATGACTAACACAATGTAACCCAAGTTACATGAGTCAATAAATCCTCATTTTGTCTTATACTCATGGGGCTGCAGTTTTTTATTACTTGCAACTGACTAAAAAGAGACATTATTGGTTCAGTTGTGGTGGCACACACATAGCGCTATTGCTCGGGAGGCTGGAAACCACATGGGAGACACAGATTTGGTTCTTGGGCCAGCCTGAGCACAACGGGTGCAGTCGCATGTCCCTGTAGTTGTAGTTAGTTGGGAGGCTGGGATAGGATCACCACTCAGTGGATCCTGTAAAAATACGACCTCTGACTCTTTTCCTTTCCATCCCTTTCTTTCTCTGTCTCATAAAGAAAATGAGAGGGAGAGACATTATTGCAAATGAAACAATGCATTTTGCTCTGAAAAGCTACAGTTTTCATACTCCTTTTTTTCTCTATTGAACATTTCCTAAGTAGCACGGCTCTAAAGAAAGAGAAAATATGATCACACATTGCAAACAGATGTTGTCATCAATGACAAATATTGCCTTCGCACACCCCAAAGTAACATTAGCTACATCCCTAAGGGCTAGTCCAGCACATAAATGGGAAAGTATATGGTAAGCACTAAATGAATGGAAACAAGGAACAGTCACAGTAATAGTATCTGGACCACACAGGTTATTTTATACTTGAAAAAAAAAGACTTAATTTACAACTCTGTTGATTGGGTAGAACTTACCTTGCTATTTATAAATAAATACATTAATGCGATATTGGGTTATTTCTAAAGAGACTAGTAGTGATGTTAGCCTGAGCTATTCTCATACTCATGTTTGCATTTTTACACTTCAGTACGTATGCATATGCAATAAAATACGCTATGTGTGTTTAAAATTTGCACTCGTATCATAGTATATCCTTTTGAGGCTTCTGTTCTTTTGCTTGGATTTATGCTTTCTTAAAATATGTCCATGGAGATAGCTAGATCTCATTTAGTTCAAGATTTCTTTAGTATGTTACTGTGTGAATAAACCAAATTTATTTATCAGCTTTACTGCTACGGTCTCTTGGGTGGATTCCATTCATCATGTATACATTACCACAAATGGTCTTTCTGTGAACACCCTGGTATACACATCTCCTATGCAAACCGTGTGAGAACTTATCTGACATATATATCTAGAAGTGGAGTTAGGGGTCATGAGATAACATACAACTTTAAATTCGCTGTATCACATACATTGGTTTCCAAACTGAATGAAATCATTTACACTCCTATTAGCAATGCAGTATCCTGAATATTATTGAGGAAAAAGGTAGAATCCTATATTAGCAAGTGAAAGACAAATTTGTGTGAAAGTCTCACAATGGTGAAAGAACTAGTAATACCTAACTTACAAATCATATGTGTAATCTGATCTGTTTTTTTCCCGTTCTCCTCCCAATAGCTGAAATTTGTGAATATCTTTTTAATTTCTGAAACACTTTTACAAAGATTCAAAAAAGAGAATGAAAACATGACAAGGGGAAGGAGAACTGGGCCCTTAAATCTGATTTTATAAACAGACCATTGCTCCACAAGCAAAATGTGCCCCTCATCTAGACTATCACAACTACCTTCTGTGTTTTTCTTTGTTTGTTTGTTTTTTGCCAGAAGGCACATGTACTTGCCAGAGAAAGACAGACAGAGAGAGAGAGAGAGAAATCAAGAAATGCCCATGGGGCATTGGCTTCCTGCAATCCCTTCTCTATATCTTCTTGCTTTCAGGATTTGGGGAACACACACACATGAGCCCAGCATGTTTCTTAAGTTGCCAGGTCCAGGACTTGAACCACAAAGGTGATCATGTGGGCTCCAACTGCCTTAACCACTAGTCACTGGTTGGCCCCATAACCACCTTCTAACTGGTCTCTCCAGCTTGCAGCCCAAGTGACCTTCTAAAATCTCATAGATTATGACTCCTCTTGCTTAAGATTTCTCAAACTCGAGACCAGAAGTTAGTGTAATGGCTATGTTGCTGGATTCCCATGTACTCGACCACGGTTCAAGTCCCAGGATCCAGTGGCTTAAACTCACGCTGAGCGCATGTGCATGTGTGCCCAAGATCCCAAGAGGAGAAAGGAGGAGAAGAGATTGCGGCATGGTCATCCCCCCTGGGGAGTGATTTCTTGTTCTCTGTCTGTCTGTCTGTCTCTGTCTTTCTGGCAAGCCCATGCACCCTATAGCAAAAACCGTTCCTAAAAAAAAAAAAAAAAAAAAAAAAAAAAAAAAAAAAATTCAAACTCTCCCGTCAAATAAAAAAGCCCTTCAATATCACCATCATTATCAGACCACCACGCTTACCTTCTTTCTAGCTTTGGCTTTTGCCACTTGCCCAGAAATCCTCTATGCTCCAACATCACTCAATAGATTTTAGTTCTGCCCTCTCTTTTCCTAGTCCAGGACTTCTTTCTCCCTGCTCACTTTCAAGCCTGCCCAACCCCTTGTTCAGGCTGACTCTCATTAATTAGTTTTTTTTTTTTAATCTCCCTTCAGGAACCACTGTAAACCCCAAGGCCTGGAGGGGTTTGAAAGCCTCCCAGGGCACCCTGTTCTTCTTCAAGTATGGCGCCTTGTCCCTTCATGGCATGCTGCCTCATCTGTATTTGGACTAAGAGCCCTTTTCAGAGTAGAGGCCAAAGCTAGTGTACTGACTGCAGTGGCTCAAGCCGGTGGTAGGCAAATATCCGGATGACATAAGCTGTAACAGGAGAGCTTCGGGCCATAGAAAGGGTACTATGGAGAGGCAAGACCAAAAGGTGATGCTAAACTGATTTGCTTCTTGCCATGTTGCATTTTTTTTGTTTCCTCATCTATCATACATGTAGCTATTGACTGTTCTTGTAGCTTTGTTAATACTGTCATGCTTGTGTTCCAGAAAATCCATACTCTTTATTTCCACAGAGAGAGGGGAATGTTTTAGCCTAGCTTCTACTTTCTTAGAATTTGAATTCTAAGAAGGGGGATGTTTGATATTGCTACAATGTTATTTTCAGCATGAATTCATTTCAGAGTGAATAAGTGTTATTATTATTATTCTGAGACAATTAATCTCTCTTATTCTAGTTTGCTTAGTTTTAGCATGTTCCATTCATCCCTACTATGACAAACACAAAATACTTGTTATCAGGTTATGTCAAAAAATAAGCCCTATAAAGGTACTAATTTTTAGAGATGTGGGAATTCTGTACCAGGCCAAGTCAGAAACCAACAACTGGATTATCTATTATCAAGAGTAAGTCCAAGGGCCACAGAATCTCAAAAGGGTAGGAGTATGATTTTAGTTCTATTCATAGCTCAACATGGAGGAGTCATGTATGAACCATCAAGCAACTTACTTACTTTTATCACTCCAAACTCTAAAACATCCTTTAAATTCTGTTGAGATTTCCTTTTCTTTTTCTTTTGTCCATAATGCCTGGGTGTGTGTGTGTGTCTATGAGTCTGTATGTGAGAGAGAAAGCAGTCGCCAGAGAGGTGTGGTCATATCTCAATCCTTTTTCCTCCATTTCTCCATAGTGTTATGATTTGAGGCATGTATGCACATGCACCCAGCATGTTTCTCAAGTCCATGGAGCCAGGATTGAAACCATGATCAGCCTTGTAGGAGGGGGCTCCATACACGTAGTGCCTAACCAACGTGCCTTCTCTTTGTCTCTTCTAAACCTTAACAGAGTGTGGAGTGGTACTCTCAACTTCCCACCAAGAGAACTGACAACTAGGGGTCCCCTTCTGTACACACGGTACTTATGTACATGGTTCTCATGTGTTATATTTTTTAATCTTCAAAATTCTTCAGAGAAATACTCATTTCGGATGATGGAACTAAAGCTCAGAGAGGTAATAAGCGCTCCCCTACCCACCTGCCTCTTCCTCTCTCTAGCTTATTCTAGCTCATTCTAGTTTGTTCTATAAATTCTCTGATTTTAGAACACTCTTACTTGGAGGAAGCTGGACTCTAATCATTTTTTCTGCAAAACATGAGACTTAAGATCTTAGTTCTGTTCCTTAGAACATTCAGGGGAAAGACCTGTCTTCAGTCTAAGAGCTTTTGCCACTTAAGAGGTATGCTCTCACCAGTCTACGACAGTTGCCAAGCCACTAGTACTAATAAACTAGTGTCTGCTCAGCTTACCTTCTCCCTGAAGCAATTTTAAGAATAGCATGACCAAAAAAAGAGAGTGGTTTGGCCATCTTTTTGTAGCCAAATCATTTTTTAAAAAAGAAATATTTCATGAAAGTCACATGTCTAGTAACAAACAAACAAAAAAAAAGGCATAGCTCTGTCTTAAATGCATGTGGCTAATGGGGTTGCTCTTGTAGACTCCTACTCATTGATTCACTCTACCCTTTCGGCCTTTATGGTGTGGAAGTATGAAGCCAGTAACCATATTCTCTCCCAGTATGCCTTTTCTTTTTAAAAAGATAATTATTTATTTAATTTTATTTATCATTATAGTTATCTTTAAATTTGCTATGAGACATGTGTTCTCATAGCAAATGAGAGAGAAAGAGAAAGAGAGAAAGTGAGAAAGCAAGTGACGAGATCCTGGACTTGAACTGCAGTTGGCCATGTGGAAGTCCTGGGTCTTAACCATCATGCCACCTGCTGACCCCTCTCACTGTGCCTTTTTCTGGGATAATGTCCAGATTATAATAGAACAGGTATGTTCTGTTAATTACTTTACATATTTGTATTCTTCAGACTGATCATTAAGGTCAGTCCAGCATATCATCTCAGACTGACCTTAATGATCAAGTAGTCTGAAGAATACAAAGATGTAGAACAATTAACAGAACATACTTATTCTATTATAATCTGATTAATAAAATAGCAGGATATAGAGAAGGAATCACACTAAAGAGACTCTTGTTTCTTTGTCTTTTTATGCAGGAGTCTGTTGATGGGCAAGAATTAGCAAAGGACCAGAGGTAAACAGACCAATACAATTCCATGACCAATCCATCAAGAAACTCTCCAGGGACCACCAGATGGTGTAATGGTTATGTCACTGGACTCCCATGTAGTCAACTGTGGTTCGAGTTCCAGTCCTGGTAGCTTAAAACGCATGCCAGCCACATGTGCATGCATGCCCAAAGTCCTGAAAGGAGAAGAGAGGAAAAGGGATTGTGGCATGGCCATCCCCCCAGGAAGTGAGTTCTCACTTTCTGTCTGTCTCTTCAGTGAACATACATGCCCTATAGCAAAAATCTCTCTTAAAAGAAAATATTTTAAAAAAGCAAAAGAAACTCTCCAACAAAATTAGATTTATTTATCTTTTTAGAATTTCCTAAAACTTAAGAAACTGATTAAAACTGATTTCTTTACTTTTAGGAAACCTGATTACCCTGATCCTCAGTTTCCTCGCCTCTAACAAGATGGTGCCTACAGTTATTCTAAGCACAACATTCCATCATTTTAATTGAATTAAAAGTTTGACTTTACCTTTCAAGGAAATTGAATACACAACGTAAAGTAAAATCATTCCATGATTTTGTTTTACATGTAGAAACAAGAGGATAAGTCAGCATGGTGAACCTTAATACTCAATCTATTGTACTGAGCTGAAAAATGGCCTGGTCCATAGTGTGATAATTGTATGTGTTTTTACAAAGGTGCAGAGACATTTTGATAATGTCAAGCTTATTATACTTTTAGTGTTATACGACTCAGAGTTGTGTGAGGCCTTTTATTTCCTACAAATGAGAAGTCAAAAAACTTATTTTTTGTGAACCCAAAAAGTTTGAGAGTCACTGCTAGAAATCAATGCTAATTGATTAAATCATTCATATCAAACTATGCATTTCTAGAAACTGTGTTTTTATCTTTGCACCTAATGAAACTGTGTTCCACCTCGCATCATCACGGAATGTCACCCCATCTGAGGTGCTACCGCTCTCATCAATTCAAATGCCACTGCACCTCATTTCCAAAGAGCAGCAAGACAAGTAATTCTCAGCATTTGCTGCAAAGACACCAAATGAAATTCAAAGGATAAATAAGTACATTTATACCGCAGTGAGGGGTTTCAAAATTTCCTCTCAAGCAGAACCAATTAAGATACAGGCACTTTGACAGGAGTTCCACTACAGAAAAAGAAAAAGAAGACACTATCCATGTCACTATTTTTTTTTTTTTTTTTTGGAGAGGTTTTTGCTATAGGGCGCGTGCGCTCGCCAGACAGACAGAGAGAGACAGAGAGATAGAAAGCAGGAAATCACCCCCCGGGGGGATGGCCACGCCGCAATCCCTTCTCCTCCATTCTCCTCTCGGGATCTTGGGCACGCACGCACACGCGCCCGGCGTGAGTTTAAGCCGCCGGGTCCGGGACTCGAACCGCGGTCGACTACGTGGGAGTCCAGCGACATAGCCATTACGCTAACTGCTGGTCCCATCCATGTCACTATTTTAATTGACTTTACAAAGAGGGGTTTTTCTAACCATCTGAAATCAAATTCTGTCTAAAAGTATAAATTTACTTAGATACATAGACAACACAATGTGACACTGATGGTCACATTGCTTCCCTGGTGCTTTGTTGTTGTTGTTGTTTTTCTTCTTTTCTGAGAGATTTTTGCTATAAGGCACGTGCATTTGCCTGAGATACAGAAAATGAGAAATTAGCACCCAGGAGAATGGGCACACTGCAATCCCTTTTCCTCTATTCTCTTGTTGGGATTTTGGGCACACATGCACAAATGTCTGGTGTGAGTTACAAGCCGCCAGGTCCAGACTCAAACTACAATCAATCATACGGGAGTTCAGCACCTTAACCACTATGCCACCTGCTGCTTTCCACCTCCCTTGGTGTCTTTTTGACAAATACCAGTGTCACACTGCTCAAGGGAAAGTACTGAGTGTCATGCAATGGTCTAATCTGTCATATTATAGTCATACGGAAAAACAGAGATTCTAGAATTTGTTTACTTTGTTCTTACACATAAAAAAAAAAATTAGACATAATGATCCCAATCTAGTAACCTATTATTTAGGCTTGTTTTAATGCCTTAATTCCTGCAAATTTAAGAGAACTTTTTTTCAGTAAACTAAGGTGCTAAGAATAATTAAAAATAGCCCAAAACTATATGAATAGGCAAATCAAGAGGGAAACCTAAGTGCTCAGTTATTATGAGAAAATATTTAAACTTACTCTTAATGAGAAAAATACAAATTAAAATAACAAAATTAAAAAAAAAAACAGAAACAAGATAAGTAGCACATTATTAGTTAGGGACATCAAAATACCCTATGCCCCCAAACTAGCACTACATATTTTATTTAAATGCATGCAAATCTAAGGACTTACAGCCTACATTTCAGGGTGAGTGTTGTGGAGGCAAGTGGAATAAGTCTGCGGTTTGGAGACATAACAAACTAAAGAGAAATAAACTAAAACAAGAGACTGAAGTTCCTAAAACCAACAATGGGTATGCTATGTGCTTAAGTGAGCAATAACCAAAAGAAAGAATCAAAATAAATATTAAAATTTCTCTTTTCTCACTAAGGATGGATTCACTTAAATGTAATTCTACTTATTTATAAAATATCAAACTCAACAATAAAAGTAAATCTTTCACAAGTACAATAGCACAAAATATTTGTAGCATCAAGTCTTTATTGAGTAACTTCTAAGAACCATTAGGAAGGCATCAGTCAACCAACCAATGAACCAATCAGTCAACCAGCCGATCAACAACTAGTCAAGTACTCTCTGAGAGCTAGGTACCAGTCTGGATACCAGTAAATGTGAAAAAGTATAAAATGTGCAACCACTGCTCAAGCTTTGCCAATTTGGTTTTATCAGCCAGGGATAACATCTTAGAAGAATAAATGGAGATTATTAAATATTGAGAATAAACATACATCCAATAGAGATCACAGAAGCTTATTCCAACAAAGCTTATTCCAACAAAGCTTGCGATACAAGTTTTGCCAATGAAGTTCATTTTAAGAGCTCTTCCTTTGGAATTGCCTTCGAAGTCTCTGGAACTTCACTTTTAAATTTCTCACTGATAGCAGAACTTATATTTGAATGATGTGGCTCATTTTTGAGTGACTTGCCAAAGGCAGAAAGCAACAGCTTCTATTAGTGTAATTCTTTGACGTGTATAGAGCATGCTCACAATCTCTAGCTCTTTTGGCAGTGTGTTTCAAAATCAGGTATAGCAGGAGAAAGAAAGCAATGCTCAAGTCAGGAGAGCAGGGAGACTTGTTCCACACTTGAGAGTAAAATAGCAAAGTGATTGTTTTTTTTAATATGCCATGAAATGGTCTGGAGGCAAAGGCAAACCAAAACTATTCCAAATGCATTTTAAACAATGGCTGCAACAGCCTAAAAAAGTACATGTATAGCCTTATAACCTCCCAGGGTACTAAGATTAGATGCTTGGGCTCTAGCAATTCTGTGTTAAAAATACATATCATTATGTTTTAAATACTATGCATATTCACAAAACTGCCAGTTCTATTAGCACTGCTGTGTAGGGAGGACAGTAGCTAAGTCAGAAATCCTGAATTTCATTCTCTTCTCTTCCAATTATATAGTTAGTTCTTCTATATCCCTTCTTTTGAAATGGCAAATATGTTCAACTACAATTGATAAATTAGGAAACAATTAGAGTACAACACGAATTCTGCATTTGTGTAAACTCCATTTTATCCACCAAAAACAAAACAACAATAAGGGAACACAGAAGACTGCCCCACACCACGCAGGCAGACACAGAGCACACTCCTCAAACGTCCACCAGCCACCAGTTCACCATGTGCAGGATCCTACAATGCCGTGTTTTGTACCTTCTGACATTTGTGCACTTGTCTACACACAAAAGTACTTTTTCAACACATCATTCATGTCTAAATATCTGGGTTTGACAATTCTAAGATGTGTTTGCAAAAAGAAAGTTTTAAGTCTTGAGGAGAAATTTGAACTAAGCATTTTGAAAAAGACAAAAGAACATTTTGCTCTCCAGAGCAACAGGCATTAAAAAAAAAAAAAGTTAAAAATCCACATTGCAGACCAGCAGGGACAGTAGGAGAAAATAAGAAAATGTCTATGGCTGGAACAACTTCAGTGTTGTTGATTCAATAAGAACAATGGTTGTAGAAATAGAAGACATGGAAAGTGGATTGAGCATGAGGATTGAACACTGAAGAGAAAAAAAAAAAAAAAAAAAAAAAACAGAAGCAGCCTTTCTGACAAAGAGAAAGCACCTATAGAAGACCTTATGCAGAAAATGCCAAATCCTGCATTGGTGGCTCCTTTTCATGATATAGCAGTGGGTTTAGTGGTTTCCAACATATCTTTGCATTTCCAAAACCTTCAATTATCAAATGAAGTCACAAGTGCAGATGAGAAAGCTGTAGCAACGATATAGAAATTAATTGAAGAAGGCGGCGATACATTGGATCAAATTTTCAACTTTGATAAAATAAGTATCGATTAAAAATGCATGCCTTGAAAGACCTATTCTCAAAGGCAAAAAAACATGCTCTAGAATTTAAGGCTGCAAAAGAGAGGCAGTTTGGATAACCCTCCTCCCATCATTTCACAATCACTCACAAGCAGGAACCTTTCCCTTGCCCACATCTAAAAGCACACTTCAGATCCTCTTTCAAAGTCAAGTGGCCTATATATCCAAGTGTGACGGGTAAAGTTGTAGTACTGTTTCTATAACCTTTGGGTTTCTATTGCATGACTTTGCATAAGGTAGTGATGTGTCTTTTTTTTTAAAGAATTATTTATTTATTTGTTTTAAATTTGCTACAGGTCACATGTGCTCACCAGAAAGAGAGAGAGAGCGAGGCAAGTGAGAAGGCAAGCCGCCAGGTCTGTGACTCAAATAGTGGTCAGCCATGTGGGTGTCCAGGGCCTTAACCACCACACCACCTGCTGGCCCCAAGGTGGTGACTTTCAAAAACGCATAGTTCATTCATTGGTAGAGCATAACCCACCTACCTATGCAACTCTGCAGGGAATAGCTATTAATTTTGACTACTCAAATAATTTTGCCTTTCTGAAAATTATCCCTCCCCTATGTCAAGTATAAGGCCTGTGTCTTTGATAGCCAGGAGTGGAGGGTTGGAGGGAGAAGGCATAGCATCTGCCCTAGCCATGTGGAGTACCTTGAGCTCCTGACTGTAGGAATATTTGAATATATGGTCCAAATAGGAGCAAACTGAGTCCTTCTAAGGAACTGTGTTTCCTGGAGCTATAAGGAAAGAACTGTCTCCTCCCACCACCCCGCATCTCTGGTAATAAGAAAAATAACAGAATATCACTTTTCAGCAGCCATCCTTGTAACCAAGGGGGACAACCTATGGAGAATCAAGCCAACACAGTTTTAATAACATCACGTAGACTTCCAGTTCCAGGCTGGAAGCCAGTTTATGTCTATGGATTTTCCCCCTTTATTCATAATAGGGCATGTGTGCACACGTGTGACAGTAGTGGAGGCACCCTCTACGGGGTCTGGTCACACCAAGATCGCACCCTCCCCTCCTGCAGCCTGTCAGCTGCCGGGCAATGGCGTACATGTCTGGTGTGTTTCAGGCTAACCAGGTCAGCGAGTCAAACCACAATCACCATGTGGAATCAGCTTTTCTTGAAAACAAATTAGCACTGAGCCACAGTGCTGGCCCTCCATGAATTCTCTTTCAGGAGTGCAAATCAATTTACACCCCAACATTTCATCTGTTTTGTATAAAGTTTTCTATTACTGGAAACTCGAAGTGCATTGATTAATATACCCTGGCTGGAGAAGCCTTTTATGATGCTCCAGACTAGATGGCCCCATTATCTGTCTGTATAACACATGCTATTTCTTCAAAGAACACATGGCGCAACGAACACTGTGCACTAGAAGCTCCACGAGGGAACGGACTTCTTTGTTTGCCTCCATTTCCCAAGAGATACCCAAGGCATGGCACCTCATGGAGTGAATGCCTGTATAATAAAGACTGAATGAGTGAATAAATGAACACCCTTGACCGTTCCAAGCCTGTTTGCTCATCTCTAAAAAAGATGACAGGTGATACTTGTCTGGCTTATGTTGCTATTACATAGCGATCTAATGTGATAATGTATGAGCAAGTGCCATGCTAGCTATAAAGCAATTACTTGGTCAGGGTGTACAAACCTCGGTAGTTAAAGAAATAGAATTGGTAAGTTGAGTGCAGGAGTCAGAGTGTGTGTGAATATCAACACTGTATCTGATCAGCTCTCTAATTTGGGGCAAACTCTATGATGGAAGTCTTCAAAAAGTTCATGGAAATGCACACTATAAAAAAATTTGCATGCATTTCAGAAGATTTTTGCATCCAAAGAAGCTCATATTTTTATTCCACTTTTTCCAAAAGCTTTCCGA
The DNA here is from genome assembly GCA_026018925.1 of Tupaia tana. Classification (NCBI taxonomy): domain Eukaryota; kingdom Metazoa; phylum Chordata; class Mammalia; order Scandentia; family Tupaiidae; genus Tupaia; species Tupaia tana. The sequence continues at coordinate 42,316,540 of JAKSZU010000014.1, read as the reverse complement.
AGTCCCCTGTGTATCCTCTCTGAGCCTTTGTTTCCAATGTTTTTGAAAGCATTAAAAAAGTCACTACATGCAAGACATTTCATTATATTTCAGGTATGTTATGTACTCTAGCAGCTAGACTGACCAGTCAGGAAAGGATTCTGTTCCCAAAAACGTTACAGTCTAGTAAGACAATACATCATGTATACAAACAACTTAAATATGAAAGACAGAGAAAATGCCTTAAAAGGAAAATGAAGTGTTACAGAACATCACAAGAAAAACCAGAACAGCCCCTCTAGTTCTTTAAAGGTAATGATAAATGTTTGAGATGATGGATATGTTTGTTCCCCTGTTTTAAGTATTATACTTTGTATTCATGTAATAAAAAAGCACATGTACCCCATAAATATGTACAACTGTTATATGAAAATGAAAGTTTCTTTCTCTAAAATTACTAAGGTAACTTCATGCTAAGTATCACCCTCACTGTCAAGCAAGTCTTCTCTTTTTACTTTTCTTTCTCTTATTTAATTGCAAGAGGGCTTGTGTGCTCCCTAGAGGGAGACAGAAAGAGAGAAAGTACCCCCACAGGGGAACATGGTCACACTGAAATTCTTTTCCTCCATCCCATCAAGATTTGGGGCACATGCCCAGCATGTTTTTCAAGCAAATAATAGTCATAAATGTGGGATCTGGCTCCCAATGCACTGTGTTTAACCACTGAACTACAGGGCTGGCCCTGTCAAATGAGTCTTAAGAAACCCTTAGAAACAATGATACTGTTTAGAATACAGATTTCATTCTTTGCATTGTTCCCTATGGCAAATTCAAGAGCATTTAGATGCAAGTGAGGAAAAATGTACCGGAACTTGCTATAGAGCATGTGCATTTGCCAGGGAAAATGTGAGAAAGAGAGAGAAAGTGAGGAAGCACCCGCTCCCTCAGGGAGATGACCACACTGCAATCCCTTCTCCATTCTCCTTGGATTTGGGGCATGCACACACCCATGAGCCTGGCGTGATTTTTAAGCCATCAGGTCCAGTATCTGAACTGCACAGTCAGTCATGTGGGATCCAGCACCTTAACCTCCATGCCACCTGCTGGCCCTACACAAACCTTTAACCACAGAAATTCCATGGCATCAAGTTGGTCAAGAAGGTTCCAGGAAAACTGCTGTCATCAAAGCTTTGAATTCAAAAACTGTCAGGGGACTCTGGTAGGCTAAATAAGGCCCTCCAGAAATGTTCTGGACCTAACTCCTAGAACCCATGAATGTGACCTCACAGGACATAGGAGGTTTGCAGATGTGATCAAGCTAAGAACCCTGAGATAGGGAGACTATCTTGGCATGTCTGATGTAATCACAGGGGTCTTTATCCGAGGACACAAGAGGTGTCATAAGAGAAGGTGATGTGGTAGCAGACGCAGAAATTGGAACGATGTGTCTTGAGGGAAGAAGGGCTACAAACCAGGGAATATATCCAGCCACTAGGAGACACTGAGGAAGGTAAGGAAACAGATTTTCCTCTCAATGTCCAGAAGGAACTAGTCCTGCTGATGCCTTGACTTTCACCCTGTAAAATGGACTTTCACCTTCTGACTTCTAGAAGCACAGGGAGTAAACATGTGTGTGGTCCATCCTTACAGCAGCAACAGGAAACTAAAACAGGGACAGAGGAAAAATGGCCTCTATTTCTCTGGTGCTGCTATGATTTCTAAAGAGGAAAAATGTTACCAATGCCCCCTGGCTCACCTCCAATTCAGAGTACACTTACAGATGGGTAGAAATGGACTGAAAACCATGAGAAAGGCTTTCTATCACAACAGTTCAAGAGCACAAAGTATCTAGGGTTTGGAGTCAAGTTAAAACCCAGCAGTGCTGGAATCTGAGTGGACATTCTTCATTGTCTTCATTCTAACATGTTTACTGAATGGGAAAATGAATTCTAAGCAGAGGTTGAGAAAATGAGAGGTGGGGGATAATAACAAAGGACTGAGTGCAAGTTTATCTAGCCTCCTGGAACTCAATCCTCATTTGCATATTGTAGTTTTTAAAGTAGACTCAGGGAGAGGAGGTGATTAAACACTCACCCTTAACAACATTTTCACACCACCATCATCTCCCCACCCCTATGCTGTGCTCCTGTTACATGATCACCTTTACACATACTTCTCTCTTGCTTGCTTTGCATCTACTAACCCAAAGGTGGCATGGTGGTTAAGGTGTTGACTCACACATGGCTGACCATGGTTCCAATCCCAGACCTGGTGGCTTATTTTCTCACTTTCCCTCTCTCTCCATCTCTCTGGTTGAATTTTAAAATAATAATAAATACATTTAACTTAATCAAAAACAGAAAAGGCGGGACCAGCAGTTAGCATAATGGCTATGTCGTCGGACTCCCACGTAGTTGACCGGGGTTCGAGTCCCGGACCCGGTAGCTTAAACTCATGCCGGGCGCGTGTGCGTGCGTGCCCAAGATCCCGAGAGGAGAATGGAGGAGAAGGGATTGCGGCATGGCCATCCCCCCTGGGGGGTGATTTCTCGCTTTCTATCTCTCTCTCTCTCTCTCTGTCTGTCTGGCGAGTGCACGCGCCCTATAGCAGAAACCTCTCAAAAAAAAAAAAAAAAAAAAAACAGAAAAGGCATGATGATGATGATGATGATAATGATGTCACGGCAATCTTCTGTTCCAGTCTCCCAGTTAGCTAGGCTCACAGGCACCACACGCTGGCACACCCAGCCTGACCAGATTGATCCAGCAACTGAACTTGGGGCTCCTGCCTGGTCCCAACCTCACACAGTGACGCCCTCCCCCATTGCATCACTACTGCTGAGTTGAAAGGCACTAAATCTTAAATATTCACCAGGACTCAATACACATGTTGTCTTCTTTAGTAAGTTTCTTTTGTGACCTACCCATAGATAAAATCTAAAAGTTTCTGACCTCCTCCCATGCCGTTTTCAAAACAGCATTTCATTAGCAGTTATCCCATTGTTACCATCACCTGTTTACTCATCCGTCCTCCCAACTACCTGGAGGGGTCTCCTGGGCAATAACTGTGCCCTATTTATCTTTGAATCTTGTATGCTCAGTACCATACCTGGAACATTATAGGCATTTTAAAAAGAAAGGTTGTTAAAGAAATCAATGAATAAATGTAGCCGCTATAGAAAACCAGTCTCAATAATAACTTGCTACCTATCTTGGTTATCTACTACATCTGGAATACTTGACTCCAAAAAGCATTTATTTCTAAAAATCCAATACACACTTGAAGTAAAGGGGTTCCTACAACAGAGGACTGTAAAATACTATGTGGTCTAAAATATGGATGCTGGACTTAGATCTTTGTTCCAATCTGCCTCTGCCTCTGCCCGCATGGTCTGGCTTCCCTGTACCCTTCTGATCTGTCTCTACTACTCTCTGCTTTATTCACTTGCCTGCAGCCAAGTGGTCCTTACTGGAAATTCTGAATTTTTTTGAAGATAAAATGAATCAATATACATGAAAGTACTTCAAAAATATCAAAGTGTTTTACAAATATTTGCTATTATGATATGATTCTAAATAGCTGTTTTCTCTTTTCCTTTCTTTTTTTTTTTTTTTTTTTTTTTTTTTTAGCAGAGGGCATATGTGTTGGCAAAAAGAGAGAGAGATTAAGTGAGAAAACACCCCCACGAGGGATAGTCACACCTCAATCCCGTCTCCTTCATTTCTCTCTCCTTTGGGGATTTTAGGTATGCGTACACGTGTACTTGGTGTATTTTTCAAGGCATTGGTCCAGGACTCAAACCACCCAGTCAGTCATGTGGGATTCAGTCGCTTTGACTACTAAGCTGCCAGCTGGCCCAATAGCTGATCTTTCCCAAATGTGACCAATATTTACTGCTTTGTTGGTCAGTGTTCCTTCTCTCCTTTAGAAACAGACCCTCTTTCATCTATGGGAATGGATTGTCCTTCCATCCTCGGTGTGTTGGTCCAGAGAAACAGGAGCTGCTACCTTTTCCCAGGCAGAGGCAAGAGCCAGCGTGGGCAGGTTTGTAAGTGTTAGTGACCTGAGGCACTGCCTCCCAAGGCTTAATTGGGGAAAGCAAAGAGCTACCACTTTCAATTTGCTTCCTGTTAGTTTTATTTGCTTTTTTTAAAATAATTATTTATTTAATTTTAATTATCATTTTAAAAATTGCCATAGAACATGTGCACTCACCAGAGAGAAAGAGAAAGTGAAAAAAAACAAGCTATCAGGTCAGGGACTCAAAGTGTAGTCACATTGGGAGTCTAGCACCTTATCCACCACGCCACCTGCTGGTTCCTCTTTCTGTAGCTTATAAGAGAAAGAATCCTGACTTGACTCAGCTGCAGTGGCACACACAGCGGGGCACTGTTGCACAATACTGGGGCCACATAGGAGGCCTGGGCTCAGCTCCTGAGTGGACCTGAACACATCTGGTGCACCTGTGACCCTGGCTGGGTGGGAAGCTGGGAGAAGGTTGGCAGCGTGGCAAAACTCTGTCAAGAGTACCTGTATTTTCTCTCTCTCTCTCTCTCTCTCTCACAATAAATAAATGAATAAACCTTCTTTAAAAAGAGAGATTTTTGACTATTGTTAAATAAAAAGTACATAAGAACAAACATCTTGCTTCCTTTTGTCTATTTAAAAGTCAAATGGGACCAGCAGATGGCATAATGGTTACATCACTGGACCCCCCCCATGTAGTCGACTACAGTTTGAGTCCTGGACCTGGCGGCTTTAACTCACGCCGAGCATGTCTCTGTGTGTGCCCAAAATCCCGAGAAGAGAATGGAGGAGAAGGAATTATGGCATGCCATCACTCCTAGGGGATGATTTCTCTCTCTCTGTCTCTCCAGCAAGCACACGTGTGTGAAAAAAATAGTCAAATGTGTTCAGTTGTGTGGACACACTAAGACATTGTGCTCCATAGACTAGGCCCACATACGAGGCCAGGTTCAGTTTCCAGTCCAACCTAAAGGCTGGCCATGGCAGCATGCACCTGTAATCCCAGGCACTTGGGAGTCCACGGCAGAAAAACCATGAGTTTAAAACTGGCCTGGGCAATATAGCAACACCAGTCTAGAAAAGACCCAGGCATGGTGGGGCCCACTGCAGTTCCAGACAGGAGGTTGAGGCAAGAGGCTCACAACAGGAAGACCATGTCTTAAAAAAAAAAAAAGAAAAGAAAGAAAGGAGAAAGAAAAAAGAAAAAAGAAGAATGAAGAAAGAAGAAAGAAGAAGGAGGGACCAGCAGTTAGTGTAATGGCTCTGTTGCTGAACTCCCATGTAGTCGACCGTGTTTTGAGACCCAGACCCAGTAGCTTAAACTCACGCCAGGTGTGTGTGTGTGCGTGCCCAAGATCCCGAGAGGAGAATGGAGGAGGAGAGATTGCAGCGTGGCCCACCCTCCCTGGGGGGGGGGGGGGGGGGGGAGGTGATTTCTCACTTTCTGTCTCTCTGTCTCTGTCTTTCTGGCAAGCACACACAACCGATAGCAAAAACCTCTCCAAAAAAGAAAGAAAGAAAGGAAGAAAGGAAGGAAGGAAGGAAGGAAGGAAGGAAGGAAGGAAGGAAGGAGCTAGCCAGTGCAGTGGCATAATGATTAAGGCAACTGGATCCCACATGGTCAGCTGAGTAGCTAAGTAGTTCAAGTCCCAATCTTGGCAGCTTGAAAAACACAGCAGGTGCATGTGTGTGTGTGCCCAAAATTGCAAGAGGAGAATTGAGGAGAAGGGATTGCAGAATGGCTATCCACCTTGGGCGTGCTTTTTCATTTTCCCTGTCTCTTTCTCTCTCTGGAGCATATAAGCACCTTACAGGAAAACTTTTAATAGAAGAAAAATGAAATAAAGAAAGAGAATACTGCAACTATTAAGTAGGCAGAATGCTTATCAACACTATGGTTTATCATATAAAAGCCTAAAAAGGGCAAATATTCCAGTAAAATGAGAACAGCAACATGGCAAAACATGACAGAGGCCCCGGAAATCTGAGTGTTAACTAATTGGGTGACTTTGGACAATAAGCCTTGACACTCTAGGCCTCATTTTGCTCATCTACAAATTGCCAAGGTCTGTTTATGTTCAAAGCCATTATACACATTACACATACACACACACACAGATACACAGATTTAGGTTATAGCAATACTTGCATACTTTTGGTGTCAAAAATTCAAACTTCTTTCAATAAAGAAAAAATTAAAATCTCTCAATGGGATTTAAATACAAGTTCACATATCCAGAATGCTTAAGAGAGATCGTTTCTCAGTTTTTTAAAGCAAAACCAGAGCCATCCGTCAGAATGTGATTAATGAGCTGAAAATAGGAGATTACCAGGAAAGTTACCTTTTTTATGAATTTATCTAGCTTGCTGGATAAAAACTGATAAAGAGGACTAAATGCATTCCCTGCTGAAGTGTGGCTAATTCTATAATCAATCACAGCCACAGCCTTCACTAATGCAACAAGTACTTACTAAGCAACGATTATATGCAGGGCATGGTGACGGGCTCTGAGGAGAATGCAGAAAGGGATAAAGCTGGCTTTGTCATCTCACCTCTCTGCTAAAAAACCCTCCACCAACATGCCATTCATTGCATTTGGAATTAAGTGCAAGTTCTTCAAATGAGTTTGAAGACCCCTACTTTCCCGGCACCATCTTCTGCACTACCCTGCCTGCCACCTCCACTCATGTTCCTTACAGCTGAACTCCTTTCAGACTCTTAGCCAGCTAAGCATGTTTGGCTGCAAGGTCTCTGAATATATTTCTATGTAATATTTCATCTGCCTGGAATGTTCTTCCTCCACATACTTCACACATTTAAGTTCTTCAAGTCCACCTGAAATGACATATCAGCCAGATTTTTCCTAATCATGCCCTTCTTTTTTTGTCTCCACCCCACCATCATGGCTGTTATTCTCATTCTCAGTTCAGTGTTTGTACACTTCTCAGTGTTTCTCCTAAGTTGTCAAATATGATTTTTTTGGTTTCCTCAGGTTTGCCTGGATCAAAGGAAAGGGCCAGTGCATGGTGGTCTGCTCTGTTCACTGCTGTATCTTCACACCTAGCACAATATCAGGTGCCCAGAAGCCATGCTATGAAGGCTTACTGAGTGAATGAGTGGATGAATGAGTGAAGAAAGATTAGCATAACCATAACAGGCATAACACAAGGTAGAGCATGTTGAGTATTTACATGATAGAAAACAATGAAGAATCAATTGTTCTCAACAAAAAGATAAAAGAGTCAAAGCATGGTCTAAGGAGGGAAAGAAATCTGGTACAGGGCGCAAGAAAGAACTTAAGTGGTGAGATCGCATGATGGACCGCAACAACTAAATGAGAGAATTCAATCCATTAGCAATGGAGATTTATTTCAAGTTTCTCAAAAGACTAAAATTGGTTGGGATCAGCGGGTGGCATAATGGTTATGTCACTGGACTCCCACGTAATCGACCATGGTTTGAGTCCCAGCCCCATCAGCATAAAACTCACATCAGGTGTGTATGCATGTATGCCCAAGATCCCCAAGAGGAGAATGGAGAATGGAGGAAAAGGGATTGTAGTGTGACCATCCCCCTTGGGGGGTGATTTCTTGCTTTCGGTTTCTGTTTCTCCGGTGAGTGCATATGCCCTATAGCAAAAGTCTCTCTTTAAAAAAAGAGAGAGAGAGAGAGAGAGACTAAAATTGGGGCCAGAAGGTTGGTGTGATGACTAAAGCAGTGGACTCTCACATGGCTGACCATGGTTTGAGTCTCAGACCAGGTGGATTGTTTTCTCACTTTCATTCTCCCTCTCTCTCTCTCTCTCTCTCTCTCTCTCTCTCTCAACTGTACCCTATAGCAAACTTAAAAATAAGTAAATAAAATAAAATAAACCATTTTTCAAAAAATGGGACCAGCAGTTAGCATAATGTCTATGTCACTGAACTCCCACGTAGTCAACCGTGGTTCAAGTCCTGGACCCAGTGGCTTAAACTCACACCAGGTGCATGTGCGTGCGTGCCCAAGATCCCGAGAGGAGAATGGAAGAGAAGGGATTGTGGTGTGCCCATCCCCCCTGGGGGGTGATTTCTCATTTTCTGTCTCTCTGTCTCTCTCTGTCTTTCTGGCGAGCACAAGCGCCCTATAGCAAAAACCTCTAAAAAAAAAAAAAAAAAAAAGAAGAAGAAGAAGAAGAAGAAGAAAGAAGAGGCTAAAATTATTATCTCTGTTAGAAGACTCATTGTTCTGCCAGTACAAATGTAAAATAGATGGAGACTGGGTTGAAGGTTGTGCCAATAGGACAGACCATTGTTTAACTGACCCCTGAGCAGTATGGAGTGCTTATCCAGCACACAGTTGAAAAGCTATATATAAACTTTTGACTCCCTCAGAACTTTACTAGCCTGCTTTGACCAGAAGCTATACCAGTAACACAAAGAGTCACTTAACTCATATTCTGCATGCTATTTGTACTATCCATTGTATTCTTACAATAAAATAAGCTAAAGAAAAGAAAGCGTTATTTAAAAATACAGCTCTATACTGTATTTTACAATATATTTATTGAAAGAAATCTGCAAGTAACTAGATCTGAGCACTTCAAATCTGTGTTGTTCAAGGGTCAGCCACTTTATAACATATAAGAATAAGAAAGGAAATGTAAAGAATGAAAATGTATGAAAGATACTTTGCAACTAGTTGCACACAGAAGACAAGCAAATAAGGAAAAGAAAATTCTTCCAGGACAACACGAAGGTTAAAAACTGGAAAAAGTGAAAGTTCGAAGATGGAAATGAAAAAAGACGGGTTCAATCATAGCTATTATTCAGACATCTAAAATCATGAAACTGTACCCTTGGCAGTTCTCCTTCAGCTGTGCAAGTCTCCCTTTCCATTTTCTTTTTCCATAACTAAATATGCCTTTAGTTTTGGACTGTCTATAAAAATAAGTAAAAAAGCACAAAGTACAGATGTGCTTAAAAGAGAAAGTGAAATTCCCTTTCAGGCACTTCACATACTGCCTCCTCCACAATAGCTTCTCGTCATGGTCTGGAATACATCCCAGCAGACACATTATGCATATATTAACTTACACTTTTCTCACTCAAATAATAAAAATAATACTTGGGGTTTTCTAATCTGTTTCTTCTTATTTTTTAATTGCCAGAGGGTACATGCACTTGCCAGAGAGAGAGCAGGGTGGGGGTGGGGATGGGGGAGGGAAGCACCCCCAATGGGGCATGGTCACACCACAATCCTTTCTCTTTCATGTCACCATCCTGTTGGAATTTGGGAACCCATAAGTTTTTCAAACCATTGGGGCCAGGATTTGAACCAGAGACAGCCAAGCAGGCTCTGGTTTCCTTAACCACTGTGCAATGGCGATAACTTACATTTACTTTAGATATTGCTAACACTTTCTGTAGTTAATACATATAGATCCTACTCAACTTTTGACAGTTTGATATTACATGGTGGCACATTCTCTAACGTATTTAATCAATTCCCTATTGATGGATATTTATGATATTTTGAATTGTTGCTATTATAAACAATACTGTAATGAACATTCTTGATTATATATCCCTGTGCAGCTAGTTGTTATTTCTTTCTCTTTTTTTTGGAGAGGTTTTTGCTATAGGGCATGTGTGCTCGCCAGAAGAGAGAAACAGAGAGACAGAAAGCGAGAAATTACCCCCCAGGGGGGATGGCCACGCAGCAATCCCTTCTCCTCCATTCTCCTCTCGGGATCTTGGGCACACACACATACACACACACACACACGCACATGTGCTGGTTATTTGTTTAAGCATCTGGCAAAGGTATTTAGTAGGTGAGCCTTTCCAAGGACCAAAATAGGAAGATACATGTGAGGTGAGAAAGCATAGGGAACATCCCCTCGGGCTGAGCAACTCAGACTGCTCTTCACAGAAGGACAACATTTAAATCAAGAAGAATTTCTAAGATCAATCACTTCAAGGTCACATAGGTCCTTCTGGATGAAAGATAAAACACTCATCTTTTATGCCCTCTCAGGAGATAAATGATTTCCTGTGACATAAATGTAGAACTCCAAAGGAGGAGTTTCAAGTTTGTTTGTTTGTTTTCAATTTAGACTCAGCACCATGACCCACACAGTTCCTGAACGGTATCAGTTACCTATTCCTGGGTGTGCTCACAGCTTTTGGTTCACACCTCGATTTAGCACTTTTTCCACCAGAGCATGACAATTGATTTATTTACCCACTTCCTGGTGTAGATGGTGAGCTTCCCAAGGACAGGGAATGCCTCTTATCTGTTATTGAATCTCTGTATCTTGATGTCTAACATACTCAACAAATATTCACTCCATGTATGAATGCATGGACGAATACAAAAATAAGTGAATTAATGTAAGTCCATACAACAAAACGATTTCCAGTACCACTGGAAAATTTTGAGATGTAGAGAGTTGTTTTTTGTTTTTTTTTTAATGTTTTGTCACTATCAAATTCTTACCACATCTTAAAAAACACAAAAAACACACTAGAGATCTATACAGAATATTTCTAACATAAAATTAATTCCCTTCCCCATGTCTGGCTTTCCTCTCACCTATTTCTCTCCTCTAAAAAGAGAACTCAGTCATTAGATGGTAACACTAATGAAACCCTGAATGGTTTAAAGAGGTACATGGGCCCATATGATTAAATGTATATCGTATTTTACACGTATAGAATCCTCGCTGTGTAAACTCACCACATAAAACACATGTGACTGATGCATTAAATCTATGATTTGATATTATCTCTTAGTCTAAGTAACAATTGGTTAAGAAACCATAATAAATAAATAATAGCACAAGGCTACAGAGGGAATTTTTTTTTTTTTTTTTTTTTTTGGGGGGGGGGGAACAAGGAATTTAAGTGGCTGACATTTGGGAAACACCTGCATGCGTATTAGTAGAACTGCTTCAAGGTAGGAACCAAGCCAACTGAAGTTAATAACAGAAACAGAATGGATGCAATTTATAGAACAGCCCCGTATCCTATCAATGGGCTTTACATATGTGTATTTTCCTGAGGTGTAGCAGTTCATTTTCAGAATCTCACTTGCTCTACTGTACTTCCCACCCCAAAAAAAACCCCAAACCAAATAGCTCCTCCTCCTCTTCCTGTCCCTTCCCTTAATAGAAACAATCTTTAAAACTGCTGTTCCTGAAAAACCGAATTTGAATCAGGGTAAACCTACCGAGAACTCTCCCTGGACCTTCTCTTCGGCAAAGAGTATTGTCAGGAAGCAGAAAATGTAGTTTGTCTCGCATTATCTGTAATACGATAGACAGTCCTTCATTTTAACAAGGTGCCACTGCCAATATGGGCCCTGCTGGGTGAGGAGCAGATGCAATGATTTCTCTATTTATATAAGGAGAATGGATCCCGGAGGGAGTAGAGGCAATTGGCATGCCTTCCTCGGGCTGCCACATGGAGGGTCCTCCTCAGCCACCCTGGTGACAATCCCAGTGGGAGAAGAGCTTCCATGGAAAGCGCATCCAGCAGGCCCTGACCTACTTCCAGGGAGCTGCTGACAGCTAGGTACTGAAGCATCTGCTAAGTCACACACACACATGTGACAAAACACAGTTTTTAGCACTTACACATGCACAGGGAGCCACGCATGACTAAGAGGAACAAGATCAGGATAGTAACATGGGTGGGGACTGAAACCACGCTATGCCAGGGCTGGGTGGGAAAGCTGGGCACGCATGGCCTGGGGGCTAGAAGGGGAGCAGGAGACAGTGCGGTCACTATCTACATGTCAGCTGGATGGGCTACTCTGAGGGAAAGAAATCAGATCAGCTAAGAGCATCAGACTCTGGAGACAAAGGACATGGAGCTGGTTGAATCCCACTTCCACATATACTATTCTGTGACTCTAGACAATTACTCAACCTCTGTTGGTTTCAATTTGCTCATCTGTAAAATGGGGGGTAATAGTAATTACCTCATAGAGTTCCTGTGAATGAGCTGATACCTTTAAAACCTTTAACACAGTGCTTCAATTGCTGTCTTCCAGTAAATGTTAACATATTGGGTAGTTTGGACAGGATTCAAAAAGCCCAGCCTAGAGGCACAGTTGGTAGCAAACTCAACTGCAGCACTGGAAGCCACACGACTAACTGCAGGTTCTGATCCCCCAGCTATTTTGAACACATGCTAGGTACATGCCTGCCTGCTTGCCCAGGATCCTGATGGGCCCGAGGACCAGGGGAAGGAGACGGCAGTGTGATGAGCTCTGGTCGAGGGTACTTCTCTCCTTTTCTCTCTCAGATGCACACACACTTGCTCTCTATCATAAACAAATATACTTAAAAATACTTTTTTAAAATATTTGAGGATTTAATCTTGAAATAAAATTTATTTTTGATCACCCACTGTCCTGTATCTATGTCTCTGCAGTTGTAGAGAAGCAGTACCTGGAAAAAACATAAGCAGTCCAACAGCATTTCTGATCACTCTTAGAAAGCTTTATCATCACTCTCAATATATCTTGACCAAGAAATCAGACTGCCTAGTCTAGCAGGTAAACACATATTTCATTCTTCCATCAAAAGGAGGCCTCCTTGATCCACCCCCTTGTGACAGCCAGATCTAGGTAGCTGCCATTGAAGAACGGCTGTGGTGGGATTTGTTTTTTCCTCTTCACTTCCTGCCTTCCCCTCCAGGTAGCTGCTAAGTGTGGGCTGTTCATGTCAGTATAGGAAAGGTTAGCAGGCAAGAGGGATGAAAGCTCCTATTAGCTTGTACTGCCCTTTGTCCAGTTTCCTGCAACTGGCAGGTTTTTTAATGTGTACTCTATCTCCAACAAGCACAATAATGGGTGCTCCAAGCCAGCTGCCTCCAATGTACTCCCCATGGCAGGCTGATCATGCCTTCCACAGCTTCTGCCCCTGGAGGAACAGCCCCAGCCTCTTTCCATTCAGGTCTCTCCATCCTGGCATACTGTCTTTCTTGGGCAGGATCCCTTGAAAATGACCCAAGGCCAATGCACACAACATAAGTTCTTTATCTGGCCCCAGACTTTCACACTTTGGGCCCCCAAAGAAGAGAGTGAAGTAATGCCAAGGAGCAGCCCCGTCCTCCACAGGTCCAGACCCAGACGACCCTGTCCCTCAGCTTCTCCGCTGGTAGTACCTCTGAAAACCCTTTCGCTAGACTCATTTGGTAGTGGGGGAGGAGCTAGAAATTTCAGCATACCATTTTCAAAACTAATTCCTTACAAAACTATTTTTTTCTTATTTTATAAAAAAGGAATCCTCCATATGAGTAATAGGTCTAACGGTCATCCAGGCAGATTTTTGGTTTTCCACTTTGAAATTCTGCATATGGCCCAGGGCCTCCTTTGGCACATAGCATCTGTTGCATCTTGATGCCTCAGAATAAATGTTGAAGTTCTGTCCTCTTACATTAATGAATATAACTGTTTTTCTATGTAGAAAATTATATAAGATCATTTGTAGGGCTCCAGATTCTCTCAGTCTTTTGTAGACATTTTTAACCCATGCTACCTTCCTTTTGAAAGAATATTTGTGAGGATTCTTTTTTATTTAAAGGAAGAAAATGGTTTGTAGTCCAATCAACCATTTGCAGTTAACAATTTAGATAATCATTCTATGTACTCATTGTTCTTTCCATTTAAAATGACTCCCTGACTCATACCCCCAGATCGTAGTTTAACTCTGTACAGCTTGTTTAACAAAACTGTTATCTTTCATTTCTGTTCATCTTTTAGAATATTGAATATAAATATGTTTTTTAATTTATTAGAATTGGTCGCTTTTCTTCCCTATCACCTTTTACCTTACTTTTATCCAGTGTCCTGATAATGTGCCCTCTTATCGTGTCAGCCTTCCTGGCTGAGAATCACTGCTCCGAGTTATCAGGTTTCCTTATAACACTATCAGCCCAGAGATTAGAAAGTTTGGTACTGTCACGTTCTCAAAAATCAAGCTGGTCCAAACTGTTGGAAATGGGAGAGAATTTTTGTTAACTGTGCCTCTGATAAGGGACTGATAACCAGATTGCACAGGGAACTCAAGCATTTTACCTGGAAGAAAATGATTCATCCAATTAAAAGATGGGAAAATGAGCTGAATAAACATCTCTCTAAGGAAGACACAAGAACAGTCAAAAAGCATTTAAAAAAATGCTCAACATCCCTCATTGTAAGGGAGATGCAGATCAAAACCACAATGAGATACCACATAACCCCAGTCAGAATGGTGAAGATTCAAAAAACAAATAATGATAAGTGCTGGAGGGGATGTGGTGAAAGGGGAACACTCCTACACTATTGATGGGAATGTAAATCGGTCCAGCCACTGTGGAGAACGATATGGAGGTTCCTCAAAGACCTTCAAATAGAACCACCATATGATCCAGCAGTTCCACACCTGGGTATCTACCCAAAGGACAGGAGAGCACTCAGTCAGAAAAGCGCTTGCACATCTATATTCATTGCAGCCTTATTCACAATTACTAAGACATGGAACCAACCCAAATGTCCACAAACAGATAAATGGATTGAAAAAATGTGGCACATATACTCCATGGAATATTATTCAGCCATAAAAAACAACAAGGCCCTGCAATTTGATAGAAAGTGGGCGAATATGGAAGATTTGGTGCTGAGTGAAGCAAGTCAGGCTATGAAAAAGGAACACTGCATGTGTCCACTTAACATATACCAACTGTCTGCACTCTATGGTAGAGACTGAAAGACTGGAGAACATAAAAATATTAAAAATTGTAATGGACACTAGAAACTAAGTGGAAAGAGAGTGTAAGGGGAAAGAGCATAGGAAATTGGGGGGGGGGGGGAATGGAGAGGTAAGACACTGGTGAGAAATAGATAAGGTCTATTATCTGTTGACAATTGTATGTATGGTGGTCTCAACTGGGCTGGACAGAGTTGTATATCATGATGGGTAAAGTCTCTTCACAATCTAAATGATGTATAGCAATTTAATGTATGAATAATAATAAAAAATACATAAATAAAAAATAAACTATAAATTCCAGAAAAAAAAAACTGGAGCAAGTTACCATGGTCTTAATACAAATAACAAGAGCATTTAATTGGAGAATTAAATTAAAATAAAACTAAATTTAAAAAAAATTGTACTACCCCAAACAAAAGGGAAACCTCATTTAGTTAACAGAGATTTCAGCTCTGGGCACATTATTTTTCCAGTGGCTGTTATATAGGGTAGGGCTACTAATTCAGGGGTGAGAGAAGGAAACCTCAGTCATCAGTAATGTCCCTTCCCCTTAATGTGTTCCTGACTATATGCTATCTGATTTAAATATCGATGGTACTGTGAATTCCAAAGTAATACACATTCCTGCCCTAAGCTTAGAAATGTACAAAATAAAGAACTATTGGAAAAATTGTCATACTATGTGAATTGTCGTATGATACAGTTATGCTTCAATCAAGTACTATAGGGCACTACTGGAGAAACAGCCTTGTTTGATGGTGTGGGTCTGGACTGAAAGAACTGGGTTCAAGTCCCAGCTCTACCAGCTGCTCCATAACCTTGAGTACTTAAATGATATGTAATTAAGTATATTAATACATGCAGTAGGTCCCTTAAAAGCTTGTGAGGAAGAACAAACCTCTAGACCCACCATGAAGATTAAGTGCCTGATACATAGAAAGTGCCAAACAGGTGACAGTTTCTATTATTACACTTCTTATGAAAATCATGCAAAAGGTACATTATAAACTGCAAAGCAATATAGATGCTATTGTTATGTTCAGAGAGCAATTTTAGGAAAAATCAAATATGTTATTGCTGTTTTCCACAGTGGTTAGCAGAGGGGTCAAAGAATCATAAAAATGTTAACTGTGAGAAACATTAAACATTACTTCATGCAGATGTCTTTTTTTTTTTTTTTGAGAGGTTTTTGGTATTGACCATGTGCACTCACCAGAGAGACAGAGAGAGACAGAGAGACAGAAAGTGAGAAATTACCCCCCGGGGGGATGGCCACGCCGCAATCCCTTCTCCTTCATTCTCCTCTCAGGATCTTAGGCATGCACGCACATTCACCTGGCATGAGTTTAAGCCACTGGGTCTGGGACTCGAACCACGGTTAACTATATGGGAGTCCAGCGACATAGCCATTACACCAACTGGTGGTCCTTAGATGCCTTTTTGTTTTGTTTTGTTTTCATGTAGGTAACCTAAAGTCCAGGTGTGCTTTCCCCGATAAACACATATACCACTAGCTGGTTAGTGGTGAGCTGCCAGCATTCATCACAACTCCAGACTTTGTGTTTGGTTTATCCATCCCCAGTAAGCCTGAATACACCTGGAGAAGAACAGAGGGGAGTAAGGAAGAGGATGAACAGTATCACTGCATGTTTACATTTGCCCTGGGCTTCAGAATCAAACAGAAGACTTATCCCATTCCTGTATAGCCACTTAGGCAGATTGGGCTGTGGTTTTTTGTTTGTTTGTTTGTTTGTTTTGTTTCGTTGTTTGGTGGGTTGTTTTTTTGTTTTGGGGAATTTTTTTTTTAGTAATTTCCCTTTCCTGAGATTCAAGTTTTCATCTATAAAGAAGAGATAACATGGGGCCAGATGGTAGCACAGTGGTAATGTGACTTGGACCCACATAGGAAGGTCCTGGTTCAGGTCCAGGGGCTTCCCTGTATACCTGGGTGTGTGAGTGTCCATGATCCAAGCTGACTGGGGTTGGAAGTGGATCATGATGTGAGGACCCTATCGAGGGTGCTTCTCTCTCTCTCTCTCTCTCTCTCTCATGGAAGCAGGAAAAAAAAAAAGAAAAAAAAAGAAAAAAAAAACACTTTTGAAAACATTTTTAAAAGAAGGGATGATAATAATTGCCTTACAGCATAACATAAAATAGGTAGAAAGGTATTTTTTACAACTTCTGCATATAACAGTGGCTCAATAAATGGCAGACTTCATGATGATGGTGAGGACAAGAGTTGCAGATGATGGCAAAGAATATAGAAAAGATGGTGCCAACAACAGCAGCGAGAATAATAGTGAGGAAGACAATAAAAATGATGGTAAGGATAATAGTGAGTCCTATGTTTTGAATATGTCCCTCAAATATTCATGTATTAAAATTTGTTAGGCCACTGTAACAACACTGAGAGTGTGACAGCTTAATTCAACTATGAAATGAAGAGATGGAGCCTTTGGAAGGTGATTAGGATTAAGGTAATTGGGATG
This sequence comes from Tupaia tana, assembly GCA_026018925.1. Classification (NCBI taxonomy): domain Eukaryota; kingdom Metazoa; phylum Chordata; class Mammalia; order Scandentia; family Tupaiidae; genus Tupaia; species Tupaia tana. The sequence continues at coordinate 42,299,307 of JAKSZU010000014.1, read as the reverse complement.
GGAGCCCCATAACTGGATCCTAGTGAATTAATAAGAGGAAATGATACCAACACAAACATATACAATCTAACTCTTGTCCTGTGCCATCTTGTGGCCCCATCAACAAGACCCTCTCTAGATGCAGCCCTTGACCTTGAACCCACAACACCATGAGCTCTATTCTTTAAAACTCACGCTGGGTGCGTGTGTGTGTGTGTGCCCAAGATCCCGAGAGGAGAATGGAGGAGAAGGGATTGCGGCATGGCCATCTCCCCTGGGGGGTGATTTCTTGCTTTCTGTCTGTCTCTCTGTTTTTATGGCGAGTGCATGCACCCTATAGCAAAACCTCTCAAAAATAATAATAGTAAAAATAAATATCACAATGCACATTTAGCATAACACAATTTAGGCAATTAGAGCTTCATGAAATCTTGACAAGTTTTTTGATCATAAGATAATGCAACAGCTCTGTGACCACATACCCAGTACACTGAACACTGACTTCCCCAAAGACAGCAAAGGCATGACATAAAGTAGACTACTGGTATTCCAGAACCATTACAAGCATAAAGGGAAAAACAAAACAAAACAAAACAAAAAACAGAGTTAATCAGTCTAAGCCATGTGAAATGTGAAACTATACTTGCAAATTATCTTTTTGTAAATTTTACTCATGTAACATTATATAATCCTTGATCATTTCAATCATCAACAACTTGGATATGGAGACTGTCCTTTCCCTCTCAATAGTTAAGAAAATAGTCAAGGCAGTGTTGAGCATATTCTATAGAGCTGATTAACAATCAGAAAATTCATTTTGTCATGGTTGTTATCTTCTGGCTCCTTTCATAATTCAGAATAAAACTTAACATTTCAGGAAGTTTCAATTCATGAGTCCATTTAGATGCCTAAACAGATCAAATTAGGACCAAAATCACAACATCAGAATTATAATTGGATGGATTCTCAAGGCCATGGAAATCCATACAGTGAGTTTGAAAGCATGGAAAAACTATAATCCTAAGGAAAATCCAGCCAACATTCTGTTCAACCTGGGGCATGTTCCTTTCAGTTCTTAGCCTCAACCACAAAAAGCAAAAGCTGAAAGAGGAGTGTAGTAGTTGGGTGTTTGTGTTTTGCTGTCAGAGACCTTTCTGCTCCCCATTCTGCTAAGCCACTGAGTAACTAATTACAACTAAACAAATCATTGAAGTTCTCCAAGATTCAGCCTTTCCATTTACAATGATAATATTATCATCCCCATTGAAAGTTATAAAGATTAAACTAGCCTTATTGAATGTTATAAAGATTAAAGAAGGTGATATATGGAAAACATTTAGCTTGTACCCGAAGCACACAAAAATGGATAAAATATTGCTTAATTTCAGGGTTATTGCAATAATTAAATGAGTTAAATATGTGGAAATTATTTAATGTAGTGCCTGCCATATAGTACCTGTTTGATAAATACTAGTTGGTTGGTATTATAGATTAAGCCCAAAGGTCCCTTTTAGCTTTAAGCTTTCTATGCTTACATAACCTCTATCTTTTATAACTTAAGCTTAATGCAGGTTTTCTGTTTCCCAGCCCAGCATGTTGGCTACCACTCCACTCAGAAACCGAGTCAGAATACACTACCCCAAGACAGAGCCTGGGCCAGGAGCCAAGTGATAGCTTCCAGCCTCTCCCAGCAGATGGCCTGCTGTTCCAGACCGTGGTCAAGACTGACAGACAGTCTGGTGTCAACCACTACTCACTGTGGGGAATAACTGTCACAGACACACACCCAACCTTGGCATTTACTCCAGAAACCTGAGACATAATTGAGGTCTAAGAGCTTTGAAGAGGGGTCAGTGTGATGCCAAGCCCATGTCATTTCTGTGGTTGACATCTCTTACACACCAGTGTGTACAATTCATGCCGATCTCAGTCTAAGTTTTCAGATTCACCATCTGAGGTGAAGGTGAATGTCATTCCTTGGACAGCTTCTCAGAGACGTGATTAATATTAATGAGCCATACCTGCACGATGCCTTGCATTTCCCGTAAACCGGCAATACTTTTATGTCAATTCAAGTCACATGCAATTGCAACTGTGACTGGGAAACAATGATAAAAACAACAATTAATGCTTATTGAATAGCTAACTGTGTGCCAGGGAGTGTATTAAGCTCATTGCAAACATACTTGCCTTCAGTCCCTACACCAGCTCTAGGGTGGTTCTTGAAGGGATGTAGCCTGGCTTTGTGTGACATTAAGAATAGAGCTCTTTTATTGGGCAATAGGCTAACAATCTGGGAGAGGGCAGGCTTAGAAAAAGGAAGAAAGAACAATCAATGCGGTATGAAACGGCCTTCCATCTAGCAACAAGGCAGCAAACTTACTAAAATGAAAATAAGTCTTAGAAAAAATTCAGCTTACCTACTCTCCCCTATGGATGTCAAGCATGTACTCCATGGCCAAAAACAAAAACAAAAAACCTGCAGTGTACTTTTCTATTTCTCATGAGTTCCTGGCTTGCTCATGGGCTGGGCTAGGTCCTCTTTAGTTTTTGTAAACCCCACGGTATTTTCATGTATGTACTTGTTCTGTTTTATAGGGATCTCTTCTTCTCCAAACTGAATTACCTGAGAGTTGACCCTTTCAGTCCCCTGCATTGCTCAGAAAAGTCCCATCTACTAAGACTTCCACATGTTGATCTAAGATTGACAGGGTTGTTACACATAGGAAGATCAACTTTTCCTATTAGTCCTACTCCCAATTTACAGATGAGAAAACTGAGGTAGTGAAGGACCCAAGATCACACAGACGGTCAATGTAGGATACCCGAACCCAGATCCCAAGCTCTAAACCACTAAGTGCACTTAATATATTAATAATTTAACAAATGATGGGATATCAGTACTAGCAAGGTGATAAAAACCATTCCTAACATTAAATGACCAAACTATAGCTCTACGGATTTCTTTCCCTATGATTTTGAAAAACAAAATTGTAGAAGAAAAATACCAACCATTTATTTAACCACCATCAATTACAAACCTACTACATTTCCAATACTCTGCTTATAATAAGACCATAAACATTAATAAATTGAGGGTCTGCACCCAAGGAATTCAGTTTGGAGAAGAAACCCCTATAAAATGGGATGAGTATGTTCACAGAAATACTGTGGAGTTTACAAGAACTAAGAGGACCTAGCCTAGTACATGACCATGCCTGCAACTCATGAGGATAGAAAAGTATGGTGATTTTTTAAAAGAATGTGGTTATGGGGTATGTGCACTTGCCAGAGAGACAGAGAGAGAAAAGAAGGGAGAGAGCGAGAAATCACCCCACAGGAAGGAAGGTCAGACTGCAAAATATCCTCTACTTTCCTGTCAGGATTGTGGTCACACACATGTGCACGTGCCCTGTGTGACCCTCAAGCTGCTGGGTCTAGAACTTGAACTATGCAGCTGGCCATGTGGGATCCAGCACCTTAACCTCAAAGCTACCTGCTAGCCCAGGATAGTGCAATTTTTATCAAAAAAGGAAGACTCCTGGGGCCAGCAGGTGGCATAGTGGTTAAGGCACTAGACTCTGACATGGTCAACCATGGTTCAAGTCCCAGACCCCGGGGTTTGAAACTCATGCCAGGCACATGTGTGTGTGCCCAAACTCCTGAGAGAAGAATGGAAGAGAAGGGATGGTGGCATGGCCATCCCCTCTAGGGAGTGATTTCTCACTTTCTGACTCTGAATTTTTTGTCTTTCCGGCAAGTGCAATCACACCTACAGCTAAAATTTCTCTCTCAAAATAAAAGGAAAACTCCTAAGAAAGAGCCTTTTTTAATTTACCCATTACTACCTACTACATAGAAAAACAGCTATAACACCACACTGGATAATATCATGATTTATAGGAAAGGGTCAAGTATATGCTTTTCCCGACAAAGTAAATGACCCCAAGACAAATCATTGTCTGATGTTAGATTTGAGAGGCCTGATAGTTCTACTAGCCTCATGGCATAGGCCTCAGAACAGTACAAACAAACAGAAATAAAAGAAAAGCACGTGAGTCCAAAGTTATGAGGATGTTATATTGGTGGTTTATGCGAATCAGCCCAGATAGGCCATACAAATTTACTCATCTTTTTTTTTTTTAATGAATGTGTTTACCAGCTAGGAAAAAGCAGCTTGATTCAGTGTCTCATAGAGCACTCAATTTTGGTCAATTAAACCTAATAATCTTTCTCCAGGAAAAATGATAATATCTCCAGGTGAATCACAAAAAAAAAAAAAAAAAAAAAAAAAAAAAAAAAAAAAAAAAAAAAAAAAAAACACCAGTTCTGTGGAAATGGAGCGACAGGGGCCTCTTGAATCCTGGCAGGCTCTCTACTGGAGGAGGCAAAGGTTAATGTACGTGATCCTCACAGTCGAGCGCTGGGCGGGCTGAGGAGGGCGCGAGGCTAGTGAGTATGTCCCACACTTCTCTGGATTCTCTCCAGCTTTTGCGGATGCAGAATTGGATTGACGACACCTAACCAGCATTTATATAAAATATAGCAAGTTGAAGGAGAATTCTAAGAAGAGGTTAGATATAATTACAAATGCATAAATCATTACTAAAATCTGCAACTACTACTAAGCATGAAATTAAGCCTTACAAAATAAAATGCCTTATTGATAAACTTTGAGTTATACATGAAGGCTAGAGAAACTACCTTTGCTCTCTCCTGTCTGTTGAAGGAATTAAATTGAACTCACCACTGAGCAAAGTTTGTCTAACACTATGAATTGGTTTAAAAGCAGAGTGTTTGGGGCCAGCAGGTGGTATGTTAAGGCACTGGATCCCATATGGCCAATTCCACAGTTTAAGTCCCAGACATGGAGGCCTAAAAAACATGCCAACTACATGTGCGTGCATGCCCAAAGTCCCAAGAGGAGACTGAAGAAAGGAGTGTGGTGTGACCATACCCCTTGGGTCAGGGGTAATTTCTCACTTTCCCTGTCTCTATATTTCTCTCTGTCTCTTTCTGGTGAGGGCATGTGTCCTATGGCAATAAATAAATAAATAAATCTAAAAAAAAAGAAAAGAAAAGAAGGATGTTTAACATTCTACTTCATAATTGATGCCAAAAAAACAACACGGCTGAGGATCAATTCAGGACAATGTCAGGTAATATTTGCATAAATGTCTAGTTCTCTGGGACGCCATTCAAGCTAACGTTATCTTGGTTCCCTACTGCTTCATATCCTGGTGATTGGAAGCAGGAAGCCTTCTCCCTCCAAGCTCGTGTGTCCTGACTCTGTAACTATTGCCCTTTTAAGTATTCCTCTTTCTGTGATGGGTGTCAGAAACCATAGTGCAGACTGTTCAAGGCCAGCCTGCACACTGTCTGAAACCAAACTCACTCAGAATTACAGGCCTTTGTCTCTGAACAACATTTCTCCATTCACAAAATGTTCTCATGCCTATCATCTCACTTGACTTTCACTATTTCCCTGTGAGGGAGACATTGCAGGGCAGAAAGTACTATTCCCAGTGGAAAATGAGGAAGATTAGAGAAGCACTCGTCAGAGATCCCCGCAAGGTCCATGCGCTAGGACTCCAATTGCTAGTCCAATTTTCACTCCACACGGTGTTTCTGATTTCCCAATGCAAAAGTTACATGCTCCTAGTACTGGGTTACACAATTTGCAAACTCAAAGGCTAAAGAATTCAGATAGATAGAGTCAGTGGGTGAATCACCTCAGCACAAGACACCGGAGAATGGTGAGATACCAGGTAAAGTAGTAGGTGTTGGGGGAACTCCATCAAAAAACATGCCAATTCAAAACAACTTTAAATACAACATGGGCCCAAATGTACACACACTGTGGCAGGAAGGTGGCGGGCTGGTGATTCCTATATTGTACATACCTGTCAACAGCTAAGGAATAACAGAATCTCTTCACATAGAGGCATACCTGAGGACCGTATGCCAACATGACTGAGAATTGAACTCAAAAGAAACGAGGTCTCTAGTGTTGAAAGCATCACAGCCTAGAGATAAAAGGCAGGTATTCTTATCTAAATATCCCCCACTCGGTGAAGATACTCATGCCCAATCAGTTAGGCAGGCTTTCTTGTAAGTCCCCATAGCCCTTTGCAGTGAGAAAGAATTTTGTGCAATGCAAGAAAATTATATGTATGATGATTTTGCCCCTCAACTTTGGCTTCCTCAAAGCACTGACCCTTCTTAGCCATTAATAAATATTTTACAATGAATTATAGAAGTTTTCCATAAAGTACATGTACTTTTTTCCTTTGCTGTAGAGTACATGCACTCACCAGAGTGGGGAGGGCACAAAGCATGGCGGGAGTTGGGGAGAAGGTGGTGTGTGTGAGAAACTACCCCTCAGGGGGAATGGTCATGCTGAAATCCCTTCTCCTCCATTCTCCTTTTGGGAATTTATGCACACATGCCCAGCTTCTTTTTTTTCAAGCCACAGAATCCAGGACACATACCTCACAGTCGGCCATGTTGGATACAGCTGTTTTAACCTCTGCACCACCAGCTGGCCCAAACTCACATACTTTAATGGCAACAAGTGAACAAAACAAATAGAGCTAGTTGAGATGACACAGTTTCTAATTAGAGCAACCACACCTTGAACACTTACACTTGGTCCTTCAGGAGATGGCAAAGGCTAAAGGGGGAAGGGCAGATGTAGATACAGAGCAATCTACAAAAAATTACAGTACCTCTGGGTGTGTGCCATGCAGGCTTAAGCAAAACTCTTAAAATGCTCTTCATCTCGTTTACTTATGCTATAAGAAGACATCAAAAACTTTATGGAAAATGGAATTAAATGATGAGTTTTATTGTGGTGCAAGAGAACTTTGAAACATATGTGGACTTTCTTTATAATATACATTTTTGGTGAACTTTCTGAATATCCTTTATATGAAAGGGATTGTAACACCCACTTCAAACTGTCATTATAAGGTTTTAAGTGGTCTTTTACATTCAGAAATTAATTCATTTAACAAATAAGGATGGAGAGTTATCTACTAGGTGATGGGGATACAGACCTGGCCCTTGACCTCACAGTGCTTTTATTCTAGCAGGAAAGATAAATATTGATTAAATAAGTACAGAAATAAATATAAAGTTATAAGTGTGCTAAGCATTTTGGAGACTTTTATGGTACTATGGGGATGGGAAATCCATCTTAGCTAGGCAGTGGGAGGTCAGGAAATCAGGGAAGCTACTGAAGAGGTGACTAAAGGGCAGCGATCTACAGTAGAAATTGGTCTGGACCACCTAGAGACAGGAGAAATGCCTTTGAGCAGAAATATTCATTGGAGTAGGAAACAGTCCCAGGAAGAGATACGATGCAGCAGAACAGGATACCTGTGAGAAATCACAAGAAAGGCAAAATGCCTTCAACAATAAGCACTATGGGAAATATGAGTATGACAAGGCTGAAGTGGTGGCAGGAGTCAGGCCTCACAGAAACCTCTAGGTCATGTTCTAAGAGCAATGGAAAGACTGGGAAGGGTTTTAGCATGGATTGATAAGATAGTATTTGCTTTTCCTATATATCACTCTAGCTGCATGCCATCTGAAAAATAAGGCAATGAGGGAGGGAGCAGTTAAGTGGATATTGCATTCATCTAGGTGAGACACAAATTTGGTCTTTTGGGCCCTGGCATTGGCAAGGAGATGGAGGAAATAGGATATGTTTAGTAAATGGTATATAAATAATAACTTGTTTTTATTACAGATACTGCATATGTTATCTCACTAAATCCGTATAAATTCTCTGCAGGGAAGGCTTCTGGTCTCTTTTCACATAAAGAAAACAATGTTTCAAGTTAGTAATGCCTTAAAAAATGGACCACTCAGGACCAGCAGTTGGTGTAACCGTTATGTCGCTGGATTCCCACATGGCCAACAACAGTTCAAGTCCTGGACCTAGGGGCTTGAAACTCATGCCAGGCACATGTGCGTGCATGCCCAAAATCCCAAGAGGAGAAAGAAGGAGAAGTGACTGTGGCATGGCCATCTCTTATGTGTGTGTGTGTGGGGGGGGGGGGGAGTGATTTCACTCTTCCTGTCTCTCTGTCTCTCTGGTGAGCACATGTGCCCTAGAGCAACAATCTCTAAAAACATTAATAAAGGACCACCTGAATTAAAAACATAACCATGAAACAAGATTGAACCTTAGCTCTTCTTTGAGCAAAAAAATGTGGACTTTTTCTCTGTTTGCCCTTTATATAAAATCCATGCCAAATACACACGGAATAATTTCACAGCTACATGGTCATTTAGAGACAGAGGCTGCCTGAATGTTCATCTATTTAGATTTTTTTAAAAAGCACAAAAATAAGCACCTATATTCACTGATAATTTGTCAAACTCAAAAATGTAGAGCTCCGAATTGCAAATATATTTACCATCACTTCCCTGAACTATACTCTTTAATAGTCGCTTTGCATCATCATCATTATAAACTACGTGTATAATCATCGGAGTACTTTGTAGTTCTACTTGCATGCATTGGTGTCGAGTAGATACAATTAAAGAATCACTTTTTTTTTAAGTAAACCCCAAAGGTCTAAGGGGTTTTTGTAGTTACTCCATGGAAAAATAATCATCTCATCTAAATTTCTCACACTATTCCCAAGACTACTCTTCTTTTTGCCCCAAGAGTTATAAATCCAAATGCTTGCAGAGGCCAGTCAGGGACGGCAAATGTATACAAAAGCCTGGGGGAGTAAGAGCTGTAACAAATTAGTAAATAGCACTTGGGTTTAATTAAAATATATCTACACTCACATAGACGGGAGGATTCACACATAACTTTGGGCAAGGGTCAACACTAGTCTATCAGCTCTGCACTGTTTGCTAGCACATAGACAAATATCCCTAAGTGGTCACAAATTATTAAGCACAATATACTTTTAAAAATCTAAAAATAATGTTGGATGCTTTCTTAAAGTTCGTCTTCAGGAAAACTGTCATTTTTATGATGCCGTTCTATAACTATAAGCTAGAAAAGGAATCCTTCGAGAAATCTGGTTCTTCATACACTAATTAAAAGGGACAAATACAGGTTATTTTTTTCCTCTCAAATTAAATTCATCCTTTCATGCGTGTCTCTTGGGTAATTTCCTTTTACTATCTGTAAGATATAGGAAAATTATATATGGAATATGCAGGCTCTGGTCTCTGTTTAAATAAACTCTCTCCTATGGGGGGGGGTGATAAGATGCAAAAAGAATGAGTAATACATTAATTTCCTGTACATTCTTAGAATAATCATCTCACACCAAAACTATTATTTATCTAAATCATATAAAAAATATCTTTCCTATTTGCAGAACATCTGCACATTCATTTTAAAGGCTTTTTTTTTTTAGAGAGTTTCTTTTTGCTATAGGGTACATGTGCTCACCAGAGAGACACAGAGACAGAAAGCAAGAAATCACCTCCTACAGGGGAAATGGCCATGTCACAATTCCTTTTTCACCATTTTCCTCTCGGGAGTTTGGGCACACACATACACACATTGGTATGAGTTTCAAGCCACCAGATCTAGGGCTTGAACTGTGGTCGACTACATGGAAGCCCCGTGCCTTAACCGGTACAACTAAAATTATTACAGTGTCCAGATTCTAACTGTAAAAATGAAGGTTTGCTTCATAATTTACTTTAGTGATTCTTAGGACTCTTTTACTCCCCAATGTTAGTTTAAAAGTTGAAATCATTTTAGAATCTTTAAATGAAACAATGTTACTTTTCTCAGCTAAACCACTAGAATGAATCAACATCAAAAAGTATGATAACTAAAGTTATCAGGAGTTCCACAAAAACAATTTACGCCCAATTCACTTGAATTTTAAATAAGCTATGTGCCTTGCAGACAGATAAAATTCTGTAATTGTGGACTATATATGTTTTGCTAAGGAGTATACCAAAATATTTATTGAAAAACTATTGAATAATAAACAAAATGGGAAAAAAAGAGATAGATTATAGTAAGATTAAGATAGTAAATGCAGAAGGGACCAGCAGTTAGTGTAATGGCTATGTCGCTGGACTCCCATGTAGTCGACTGTGGTTCAAGTCCCGGACCCGGTGGCTTAAAACTCACGCCAGGTTCATGTGCGTGCGTGCCCAAGATCCCAAGAGGATAATGGAGGAGAAGGGATTGCGGCGGGGCCATTCCCCCTGGGGGGGTGATTTCTCGCTTTCTCTCTGTCTCTCTGTCTGTCTGGCAAACACATACGCCCTATAGCAAAAACATCTCAAAAAAAAAAAAAAAAAGCTAGTAAATACATGCCAAGTTGATATACCATATAAAATAAGCTTCAAATCCTGATTGATATAAAATTGGGTAACTTAGATAATTATTACATCATTTAGAGTGTGCAAGTATGCACATGGCTCTGTGGGTGTTGCTGTTTCCCCTTTTTTTGTTTTTCCCCCATAAATATCTTTTTTGTGGGGGGATTTTTGCTATTGGTGTGTGCTCTTGCCAAAAAGACAAAAAAGAAAGAGAGAGAGAGAAAGTGAGAAATCCCCTGCAGGGAGGGGATGGATGGCCATGCCACATTCCCTTCTCCTCAATCTCTTAGAATTTGAGGCATGCACACACACTTGCCCAGCATGATTTTCAAGCCACTGGGTCTGGGACTCAAACTGTAGTTAGCCATGTGGAAGTCCAGCAACTTAACTGCTATGCCACCTACTGGCCCCCATAAATACCTTTTTTTTTTTGGAGAGGTTTTTGCTATAGGGCGCATGCGCTCACCAGACAGACAGAGAGAGAAAGATAGAAAGCAAGAAATCACCCCCCAGTGGGGATGGCCACGCCGTAATCCCTTCTCCTCCATTCTCCTCTCGGGATCTTGGGCACGCACGCACACATGCCCAGCGTGAGTTTTAAGTCACCAGGTCTGGGACTCGAACCGCGGTCAACTACATGGGAGTCCAGCGACATAGCCATTACACTAACTGCTGGTCCTCTGTAAATATCTTTTAAACAAAAAGGAAAAAGTTATATGTCTGTCATGTTTGCCAAAATATGTGCCTCGTGTCACAATTCAAATACACTGAATGAGATTCTTGAGTTTCAAACTGATGAAAAATAATCATTATCTAAATTTCTAAATATTATTTCCAAGACTACTCTTCTTTTGGCCTCAAGAGTTACACATGTTTGCAGAGGCCAGTCAGGGACAGCATATGTATACAACAGCCTGGAGGAGTAAGAGCAGTAATGAATTAGTAAATAGCAATTGGATTTAATTAAAATATACCCACCCTCACACAGACGTAACAATTCACATGTGTTTCTGCATGTAAGTAAACATTTAATCCACTGTACAACCCTAAGTTGGAGAAATCATTGACAATTCTTCAAAAGAAGCTGAAGGCTATACCTTGGTGCCAAGACCCTCTTAGATGGTTAGGGTGTAAACAGCAGGAGCTAGAGGGAGTAGCGGGGTTTTTAGCGCTTAATAGGACTCCAGGCTCTGATGCATGCCAACTGTGTGATCCTAAAACTTAATCAAAGTCTTAGTTTCCCCCTCTATAACGAGTCACTAATAATCACCTTGTAAAAAGTAACAAAGACTAATGGGACCAGCAGTTAGCGTAATGGCTATGTCGCTGGACTCCCATGTAGGCAACTGTGGTTCAAGTCCCAGACCCGGTGGCTTAAACTCATGCCAGGTGTGTGTGTGTGTGTACCCAAGATCCCAAGAGGAGAATGGAGGAGAAGGGATTGCGGCATGGTCATCCCCCATGGGGGATGATTTCTTGCTTTCTGTCTGTCTCTCTTTGTCTCTCTGGTGAGTGCACGCACCCTATAGCAAAAACCTCTCCAAAGGGAAAAAAAGTAACAAAGAGTAAATCATATTAAATGCAATAATAATTGCAATGAGGGGCTGGCTGGTGGCTTGGTGGTTGTGATGCCAGACTGTCACATGGCTGACCATGGTGGGTTGCTTCCTCACTTTCCCTTTCTCTCTGTGTGTCTCTCTCTTTGGTCAAGTTAAATAATAATGAATAATAAATGCATTATTAAAATAATAATAGTATTGATAGTAATCTCTATCACCTATTTGAGTCATTAATTGCTAGATACTGTGCTAAGGATGTTACGTGCATTATCACATTCACTCATGTCCTATAACAGTGTTTGGCACATAATGTGTTTCTAATAAACCATACCTCTCATTATTAACTAGCTGGCCTCCCAGCAACATCTGAAAGCATAATTCACAAATATTTAATGAAAACATCTCCGTAGTTCTTTACTCTAGACTCTAGATTCTAGAGAATGCTCCATAGACTTTGGTCCTTGTGTCTGAGGTGGTTTTCTGCTGCTACAACAGAAAGCCACAGGCTGGCAATTTATAAATAGTAGTTATTTGGCTTATAATTCAGAAGGCTGGAAAGTATAAGAGCCTGGCAGGGACTTCTGGCAAGGGCCCATAGCAAAAGGTGGAAGGACAAGGAAGAGATGGAAGAAAGAAGGAGGGTCAAACGCTATGACAACACACCTGGTCCCAGGATAGCAAGCCCACTCCTGTGACAATGAAATTAATCTATTCAGGCTGTCAAACGCTCATTACCTAATCACCTATTAAAAGCTTCATCCTTTAATATTGTGGCATTGGAGATTAAGTTTCTACCACATGAACTTTGGAGGATACCTGTGAGGTCTAGTTTGACCACAAGCCCTAACTATAATCTTTTGAAGTTGGGCTCTTCTTTATAGACTGATGCATGCAAGCTGAGTGAGTCCAGAACTTTGTGTCCTCTTCATTCAGGAAGGATGGCCAGTCTTTCTCCCTAGATGGTTACATGCACCTCTTGGCCTTCATCGGCTTGGGCCACTTCGGAGAGTGACTCTTAGTCTCCTCTGTGGTATCTCCCAAAGTGAATCTAATGTATGTGACGTATAATGCACTTTACGTCACATCATCCCAAACGAACTCTACTGAAAATATACATTTCCCTCTTTCTGAGTGATATTGAAATATATGTCAACACTTAATTTGATTTGTTGGAATAAAAGAAGGTATCATGGCACACTTTAGGCTACTTTAATTAGGATAAATTTAACAAATTTAGGAACATCCAGAAGAAAGTAACTGAGATTACAAAAGCTCTAAAATTCATGCATTGGGATGAACAGTTGAATGACTCCAACTATTTAGTCTACAGAGATTGGTGTTGGAGGGAGGGGTAAAAAAGGACAGAGAGAAAAGAAAGAATTTCTCTTCAAAAGTTTGAAAGGATTCCCTGTGGAATCACAAATAGATATTGGATATAAACAGGATAAAATGTTACAATAAGCAACCTAAAAACAAGAAGATGTCCAAGCACAGGCCCAATCATATTAAGTTACAGAAAGTTCTGGAATGCAGAAACATCTAAGCACAGGTCAAATCATCAGAGTTTAGGACTGTGACAGAGGTATGTCTTCTACTTGCAATATAATTTCAGATCATAGCTTGTAAATCAATACCCTACAGATCAATCAGATTAGATTGGTCCCATAATGTGTTCTTTCTAATTTAAGTATGAAAATTGGTTGAAACTCTATATTTTCCGTTTTCCTGGAAAAATCAGATGATCTAGTCACAAACCCTCATGTGCACACAATGACAACCAGCTGGAATTACAGAGCAACTATGTATTAGACTCTACTATACACTAAGGTTTATAATGGTTGTATTCACATCTCTTTGACTCCTGGATTAAATTCTGAATCTCTAACCCAAAGGGGAAAAAATAGGGCTTTAGGGGCATAAAGTTCACATGTGAGCTCCAGTTGACTGAGCTCATATCCTTGGACAAGCTGCTTGTATTCTCTGCTCCTCTTTTCGCTAACAGGAGATTGTTTTATCTAATTGTCCCATAAAGTTGTAATTAGAAATGATTCAGAATCATTTCTACAAGTAACTCTGAAACTCTTATACATATAAAACCAAACACACAGGATGGTTGATTTTAGTTATTTTGAGGACAGAAAATATGACTTCGAATATTTTCTTAAAATAAAAATAGATCTGGTAAGTATTCGAAACAGCTATATTTTGAAAGAGCATAGATAAAATTATATAAGGCCTGATGAAAATAATAAAAACCGAGCAGTAGATTGTATGTGTGTAACACCTTTATCCCTGAGTTGAATCAAGTTTATTCATTCAATATATTTTATATCTATTGTAACACCTCATCTACAAGAGCTCAATTCCTTTATTTATTTTTTTGCTACATTAGGCTAATATATATAAGAAAAAGAAGGTATGACATTTTGGCAGTCTAAAACTTTGAAGTAACAAACTTGACACAGAAAATAACATAATTCTTGAATGATTTATCCTAATTGCTGCAGACATCAGATGCATAGCATAATTTTAAAACTCTCCATTTGGCACATCTGATTAGAGCTACGTACAATGGGGCAGCAGGGTTGTTGTGCAGATGATAAAAGAATTTATCAGAGACAGAATGTGAGTATGAGAAATTAAGTTTATTATAGCTCAAAGTACAGGTGAGAATAGTACTCTGGGCCAAGACCTGAGGAAGTTTGTAGGTTTGCTTCTTTCAGTGGGGAGGGTCTCCATTTTATGGTCTCAATCATAGAAGGGGAAGGATAAACTCAACTAGCTCTGTCCAGATGGGGGTACTGGTCACTTTTTAGGAACAGAGTGTCTACCAACTGCAGGTAATTGTCAGAGGTGGTGTCACTGAACAGCCTGCTGTTAGTATAATATTGCTACAGTCCCATTTTATATAATCTACCTTGACTGCCTGGATGCTTCTATATAAGCATCTTTTTTATATTTTCTATTTGCAATTTCATGACAATGTGTTTATGTGTGGATTCAATATTTTCTTTATCTATCAGTTTTAGAAAATATCAGAAAATACGTATCTCTTTATCTCTTCAAATGTTGTGTCTTCCCCATTAGATCTTTCTCCTGCACTCTGACTAACATAGAGCAAACTTTATAAGCCCAGCAGAAATGGTGCACAGGTAGGGCCACCTCTTGAGAAGGTGGAAGCTGCATGGGAGACCCAGGTTTGGTTCCTGGGCCAATCTGAACCATCAGTACAATTGGGCTTTTAATCCTGATTGGAAGGAATATCATAGCACAGACCCTGTCAAAATTCTGTGCTTTCTCTTTCCCTTTCCATCTCTCTCTCTCTCTCTGTGTGTGTATATATACATATATATATATATATATATATATATATGTATATATATAACAGGAAAAAAATTGAAAAAAATTGTTATATATATTGTTATATATATAAAAAATTGTTATATATATAAACAATTTATTATATATATATTTGTTATATATATATAACAAATTGTTTATATATATAAAAAATTGTTATTTATATAAAAAATTGTTTTATATATATATATATATATATATATATATATATATATAACAGGAAAAATATTGAACAAACTTTTTAATCTGTTCTATACCCCAAATTCTTTCTTATATTTTTTATCTCCTTATCTCTGTGCCAAATTCTGGGGTAATCGCTTCCTCTCTCTCTCTCTCTAACTTCATCTGTGTCTTTGATGCCATCTGCCTCATCCAGTATATTGTTGATTCCAACTCTTCTTCTTCTTCTTAAAAGTTCTATTTAATTCTTTGTAAAATCTTCCTCATCATTTTGTACAGTCTTTAATGGCATAATATTTTAAATCATTGACCTTTATTTCTTTAAATATTTATACAGTTATGTTATATCCTATATCAGATCATTTCAATACCCGGATATCTCTGGGATGTAAGTCTGTTTTCTGTTTTGCTTTCTTTTTGGTATCTCTGACTGATAATGGGTGGTTTTCTTGTATGTGTTTGTCATCTTTGATTGTGAGATCGTTTATTTTTTAAAAATTATTCACTTATTTATTTATCTCCATTTGTTATTACTACTTTTTTCAGTTTTACCAGAGAGAGACAGTGAGAGAGAGAGAAGGGAAAGCAGGAAATTAAGCTGTAGGACTCGAACCACAGTCGGCCATGTGGGAATTCAGTGCCCTTAACCACCATGCCACCTGCTGGCCCCATGAGATCATTTTTTTTAAATCTTCACTTGCCAGATTCCTGTAAGCCCAAACAGGATATGCCTGTCCCCAGTAGATGTGTGACTGTTTTCGCTGGAAGCCAAGGGATACATACCTCAGCTAGGACATCTTGGTCCCCTTTTAGGTCTAGCATACCTGGAGTCTTTGGTTCAGTTTCCCTACCTTCTGCTTTACAACTCGCTTACCAAGGCTGATCTCAGACACAGAGCTACGTGGGTATTTGCTCTCAGAACAGTTTTGGTCTTTTTCATATGTTCCTTGGTCAAAATTTTCCACTCTGGTTTCAGTGTAAGGGTTTTTATTTTCAAGTGATATTTGGCTACGTGGAAGGCTGAAGTTTTCCTGCATCGCTCTGCTCCTAGCCTAGTGATGCACTAGAGCTCTGGTTTTGCCCATGACTTAAGAGTTTTAGACCACATGGGTCCTTCAAGGTAGTCTTCCAAGAGAAGGAATAAAATAATTATATTGAATGTAGTATTGTAAGAGTTCAGTGGACATAATCAGGGTCATCTAAAACCATTCATGGGATCTGATGGGAGCATAGTGCTAAAACACAATGCTCTGAGAGGCTGATTCACATTGAAAAGGTCTAACTTTGCATCCAGAGACTGCCCTGAGTACACCAGGCATGCGTGTGTGCATAACCCTGGGCTAGCTTAAGCTGGAGATGGGTGATGGTGAAGACCTGTTGGGGCTCCTATTTCTCGCTCTCCTTTTTTCCCCCTCTGTCTCTCTCTCTCTTCCCTGTCTTGCTCAAGAAAAAGATAAATAAAGTTATACAAATAAAAACTGTTCACTATCCTATTATAGGGTGGTTCTCTCATGATATATTGGAAATGTCATCCAATTATTCTCCCCCGGCTTCTGATACTGTGATATAATAAGAAATATATATTTGGTCTCTGCCCTGGTTCCTGAGACAGAGCTCCTAAAGCCTTTGTAATTTCCTGGGTGATAACAGCATCTTTTGTTCTAATGAGGCAACCCTTGTTGAGGCCCTGGATAGCCTCAGAATGGGGACTGGCTACCAAAGGAACCAATCTCACAATTAAAAGGCTGCAACTTTTAGTCTCATCCTTTCCCCACCACTGGGGAGGGAAGGAAAGATTAAAGGTTAGTTAATCACCAATGGCTGAGGATGTGACCATTCACATCTACAAAATAAAGCCTCACAAAACCCCAAAAGGACTGAGTTCAGAGAGTTTCCAGGGTAGGCAGAGGCACAGTCCTAATGCAACTGGAGTCACATGAGAAAGGTTCTGGGTTCACATCCCAGGACTTCCCTGAGCACCGTAGGCATAAGCACGTGCCTGTGATCTGGGTGGCTGAGACTGAAAGTGAGCCACAACGTGAAAATCCTGATGGCAGTGCCTTTCTTGGTGTGTGTGTGTGTGTGTCTCATGTAAGAAACAAATAAACCTTAAAAAATAATTACTAAAAATAAAAGGCTTTCACATTGCTGAACACATGCAGGTGCCTGGAGCCCGGCTTGCCCTAAGAGGGTTAGAAGTTCCATGCCCATCTCCTATCCCAGTACCTTGCCCTATGCATCTCTTCCATCTGGCTGTTCATCTGAATCCTTTGTAATATTCTCTGTAATAAGCCAGTAAACAAAAGTGTATCCCTGAGTTTTGTGAGCTGCCCTAGCAAATTATTCCAACCCAAGGAAGGAGTTGTGGTTGCCCTGGTTTATAGCCAGTTGTTCAGAGGCATGAACCATAACCTGGGGCTTGCAATTGGCCTCTAAAGTAGGGGCAGTCTTCTGGGAAGGAGCCCTTCACCTGGGGGAGCTGCACTGTCTCCAGGTGGATAGCTGAGAGTAAATGAAGGATGCCCAGCTGGTGTCTGGTGGAAATTTGCCTCGATGTTTGAGGGGAAAACCCACACATCTTTTAGTGATCAGAGATGAAGTGTTCTGTATTGAGAGCTGTAACATGTGACTGTAGAAGGAAAAAAAAAAACAGTTTGGTTTGGCCTTATCTGGAATACAGCGGATCACGTCCTTCTGTAAATCCTAGTGGATTCACTGTCTATTGCATCCTGTGGAAATCTTAATTACATACAACAGTTTATCTATCTTCTCTGGTTAAGTACATACTGTCTTCTAGATTCTCCCAAGACAGAGACTTGTCTTCTCTGCCAGTACCCCAAGGACAAAAAAGGTCCTTGATCCAAAAATTACTATTTGTAATTTCATTGTGTGGAAAATATTTCATTCAATTGAGTGAAGCAGACTTATTGAAAATAAGAACTAAATAGGTACAATTATGTTTTTTTCCCAAAACAATTTGAGAGCAAAATTGATGATTAGAAAAATAAATACCCAAGATCCATTTCAAACTACAATTTAAGTCAGAAGACATAGGAGGGAGAATGTTATCATCACTGCCATAAAGAAAGATAAAATTCTGGGACCAGAAGTTAGCATAATGGCTATGTTGCTGAACTCCCATGTAGTCGACCATAGTTTGAGTCCCGGACCCAGTGAATTAAACTCACGCCAGGTGCATGTGCATGCGTGTCCAAGATTCCGAGAGGAGAATGGAGGAGAGGGGATTGCGGCATGGCCATCTCCCCGGGGGGTGATTTCTCGCTTTCTGTCTCTCTGTCTCTCTCTGTCTCTCTGGTGAGCGCATGCGCCCTATAGCAAAAACCTCTAAAAAAAAAAAAAGATAGAATTCTTAATTCTGCATATGACAAATTCTATTTGTTTCTGAATGAATTTCCCTATGTATCCTACTCTTACATAAGAGATAGGAACCAGGAATATGTTTGCTCCTGCAAGTTTTAAATCAAAAACAGACTTAATGATATAAGCACAATCCCTCAGTGAATAAAATTACAAAGAGTCTAGCTGCTCAGGACCAATTTGTAATCAGAGCATCAAACCATACTGTACAAAATGTCAGTTCTGGCGCAGCCTTGATGAGCTAAGATGGAATGTATGGGCCAGTTTATCATATTATCCAGACTGCCCTCCTTTAAAGATAGCAGTCCCAATTTGTATACAAAAAGTATTTCAGTTTGAGTGATGTTTTCATCTGAAAAAGAACCACCCAGACTGATCATTCTCATTGCTATTGTTTTCATAACAGAAATAAATGCACAGAAAGCAGCCAGTATAAATATTTTCTCAAAAGCAAGTAGTCCAAGAGACATGTTTCTATAACACTCTTCACCATGATGTATAAAAATAAAAATCTTGCTAGGAGTTAAGGGATAATTTTGTTTTTAAAAATATGCATCATTCAATAAAAATATATTAATGCATTTCAAGCATTTGAATACAGTCTCTCCACTCCTCTTAGTAGCGCTAACCACAAAAATCACACCAAAAGCTTCATGTTTTGTTTGGCTTGTACTATAGAGTGTGTGCACTCACCAGAGAGACAGAGAAAGACAGAGAAAGGGAAAGTGTAACCATGCTGCGATCTCTTCTCCAATCTGCCTTCGGGATTTGAGGCATGGATGTACACTCTCCTGGCCATCAGTTCTAGGACTTAAACCACACAGCTAGCCATGTAGAATCAGAGCCTTAACCACCACACACCACCTTCTGGCCCCACACCAGAAGCTACTTTCGAGTAGGTTTCGGAGGGCAGAATTGTCTGCTATCAATTCTCCATGCGGTTTAATTTCATTCTTCTACTTCCATCCAAATTAAAAAAAAAAAAAAAAAAAAAAAACTATAACTTGAGTATAAAGTAAAATGTTCTCAATACCTTGGTTAGTATGAAAATTCCCGGTGGATAATGTAAAAGAAAAGAAGGTAAATTTCACTGAGTTCTTTGCCCATTGCTTAGGATGCTCTACCTCTGTCTCTGTTATCATTTTTCCACTTGCCAAACTAGTCAGTTCACTCTCTCTTTCATTCCTTTATTAAAGTATATGTTCCATCATTGAAATGGGTACATGTCTATGTGTCTTCAAAATGATCAGGGTGACAGGGAATCGTTTCACTGAAAAAAAACTCTGAATTCTACAAAGGCACATTTATTTTCTGGTAATTGTGAAATAGCCATGCACCTTCTTTAGGCCTTTTACAGGACCTTAGCTGAAGCAGTGTAGGTGGGATACACCATTTTTATCACAGAGCTGTGCACTGGCCTTAAAGTGGCTTTTCCCTGGGAATCAGCACACTCTCTTGTATGCCTCTACTTCCAGTACCACAGGCTTCCTTGCTGGTTCTCAAATGAAGAGCTCACAATCCCATGTTAAAACCCTTGAATGTTCCCTTCCTTTCTTGGTGGAATCATCCCTTAGCAGATGCCTGCAGGGAAACATCAGTGTATGTCTCAATGATATACTATTGTTTCTCATTCTCGACCTCCTCTGGGTAAGTAAACACTGTCTCCAAATTCTTCAAGGGCAGGAAGCACTGTCTTCATTTTCCCCCTATCTTCCCAGGATCCCAACAACCAAAGACCAACAAATAATTGTTGGTGGTTTTATCGTGTGAAAAAAATCATAGAATATAAAAACTGAATTATTGAAAATGTGAACAAATGGACTACATTTAGCTCTTAATTTAGTGAGGCATTCCCTGGCCCACATAATATCTCTCTCACATACACATACATACACACATATACACAGGCAAGCTCTACCTGTCCACATCTCTCTTCAGGAACATGCAGAAGACACTGGCCCCATGACCAGATAGAAGGAGAGGGGGTATCTGGGATTTTTGATCAGGGACAGGACACTTGTTTAATTTTTTAAGAGAGATTTTTGCTATAGATTGTGGGTACTTGCTAGAGAGACAGAGAGACAGAAAGCGAGAAATCACCCCACAAGAGGGATAGCCATGCCACAATCCCTTCTCCTCTAATTCTTCTTGGGATTTTGGGCATGCACGCACACACACCTGGTCTGAGTTTTAAACCAGGTCCAGGGACCAGCAGTTAGCGTAATGGCTATGTCACTGGACTCCCACGTAGTCGACCGCGGTTCGAGTCCCGGACCTGGTGGCTTAAACTCACGCTGGGCGCGTGTGCATGCGTGCCCAAGATCCCGAGAGGAGAATGGAGGAGAAGGGATTGCAGCGTGGTGGCCATCCCCCCTGGGGGGTGATTTCCTGCTTTCTATCTCTCTGTCTCTCTCTGTCTGGCGAGCGCACACGCCCTATAGCAAAAACCTCTCCAAAAAAAAAAAAAAAAAAAAAAAAAAACAGGTCCAGAACTTGAACCACAGTCAACTACTTGGGAGTCCAGCCATGTAACCATTATGCCATCTACTGGTCTCTAGAACAACAATTTTTTTAAACCATTTTTCACTGTTTATCTTTTTATTTTTCTTTTTTTTAACTATGTATATGTGGTGTTAAATAAACTAAAAATTATCATTTCAAAAAAAAATTCTACCCCAAGTCCCAAAAGTTTTTAGAATTTCCAGAAAGAGCTCTTTGTACATCAGGTATGGCAGAACTGGGCTTGCATTAGTCCTTTATTAATGCATTAAACATAGGAGTCATGCCCTCTGGTTTTACAAAGGGAATGGGCACTGAGGGTCAGGAACAGTGGTAGAGAACACCCAGTTAGCAGCAGTAATTCTTCCCTCCCCAGGATCATTTTACTAATCATTTCATCAAAACATCTGTAGCACCCACCAGGAAGCCATAGGACCCTCCCTACCTTCCCTACCAAACCAAAATTCCCGCACCAAACTCATATATCACAAATCAGCTCTGTCACATCTCATTTTAAAAATCCTACATTATGGAAATGGACGTCAAGGTCAAGTCAAAAGGCAGATATGACCAATCAGCGATAACAATCTACTGTCGCACTGAAGCTAAGTAATAGCCCAGAGTCACAATCGCAGGTGCTTCCACTCACGTGTGTGGGCATCAGGACCCTGGGTTCTTACACTGGCCCTGCCACTAGTTCCTCGTGGGAACTCGGACAAGGAAAAAAGGCTTGTGATCTCAGAGTCTCACTTTCTTTACCTGTAAGAGTCTATAGTGTCAGACTAGGAAGGTGTTTTTCAGATTGTGGGTTTCAACCCACTAGAGTCATGAAATCAACTTTGTGGGCCTTAGCATAAATTTTAAAAACTGAAGTAGAATAGAGTGGAAAATATCAGACTAGATCACACACAGTACAGATAAATACTAGTTTCTGGAACTTTCGTTCCAATCATGTGTGAATATATTTTGTCTGTACCTGTAAGGTGTTCAATGGATAACTGAATAAAGCAGAACAGGAAATAGAAAATAATCCATAGTATAACGGTACATGCTTTAAAAGAAAAAAACTATAAAGTTGTGTGTTTGAGTATATACTAAATAATGATGTAAAATATGTTTCTTAATGTATGTCCGAGTCATTTGAAAGCCATAGGAAAAGATCATCTTAAGCTCCTTTCTAGTTTGGGGTTTTATAAATCAACTAAAGAAGTGAAGTTTGAAAATTAGAAGCATCGGGAGTCAACCCTGATGTGTGACGTACAGCAAGCAGTGGGACTAGGTGCAAGTTTACCTTATCAAACCTCGGTTTCCTTCCCCTTCTCTAAAACTCCCACTTGGAGGCTTGGATGTTTGGGAATAGGAAGGAAAAGAGATATCACCTTTCCCTCCTGCTCTTCCACATTGCTTCCCAATATTTTCCTGCTCAGACGATCACCTTTACTTTTCTGTTGTGATTCATTCTGCACTATTTTTGTCACCTCTGTGGTAATTTATTAATTCTCCTATCCATAACTACAAGATTGGGTTACTGAGTATATGGGATGATAAAAACACATGCATGTAACCTACAGACATATTGACACAGAGTAGGTACTCAGGAAATGGCTATAGTAACAGTAGCAGAAGTTACAGCAGGTGGTGATGGTGGCAGCATCTTCAGTGCCTGCCAGAAAACCTCCATAAGGGGAGAAACAGGAATGAAATGTTAGATGTAGATGCCTTTGATATTTTACTCAGGTGTTTTTGCATCTTAATAGCAAACTCGAAGTTATTTGAAGCCCAAAGAAATTAGCCATCAATGGAGCACTTTTAAGAACCCAGACAAAGTAAGGAAGGGAACATTTTTTTCTGGTCCTGGAGGTACAAAGAGAGGTACCCCTCCCTGTACCCAATCCTTGGATACTAAATTAAAAATAACTCCAATAATTTCAGGCTGATTATGGTGGAGAGGCAAAGAGAATTTTCTGTGTCTTTTCTCCTTAAACAATCATGGTCTTTGGGTTGGTTTGGCAAGCTTTTGGGGATGCAGGGAAGGTGCTAGGGTGAGATATTTCTGCTGCCTTGTCAGCACTGATTATAACGTTTCCAAAGGATCATCCACAATATATCGCACCAATGATCTGTGTCTTACTGTCTCCATAATATTGACACCATGTGATAAAGATCTGTGTGTTAACAATGTCCCAGTACGCTGCACACATCTTTGTGTCTGAGGATGTACTTAGGCTGATCCACTTAGTCATACTCCAAAGCATCCCAGGGGTAGAGAAGGGTCCCAAGGTGACTGCTTCCCATATAAAATAAGTGTTCAGAAGAAAGGGGAGCAGGATCTGATCCACTACCTTGCCAATGACCCCGTGCTAGGTGTTTGGCAATGAGCATCCATGCATCTCTACATCGTGAAATACAATACACAAGAGCATCAAAGGAAGATCAAAGTCAAGCCATGTTTTGTTTCCTTGTTTGAAAAGTAGACTGGAGATCCCAGAAGTTCTTAAGGCATTGCTAACTAACTGAGGACTTCCCAAGATATTCTTCAATTAACTTCTTGGACACTTGGAGTTTGCTCATCAGCTAATCAGCTCAGGCCCGCTTCATTCCTTTTCAGCATGAGCTTCATTTTGGAATTTTGCTGTGTACATGCAGAGGGCTTGTAAGCCTGCCTTCAAAGCAAACAAGTAGCTCAACCATAGATTTATTAATCACTCTTTGGCTGTGCATTAAAAATCCTGGGCTAGCAGCCAGAAACCACTGGCTCTCACACTGACTCGAACACCACCTTTCTGGGTGACCTTGGGCAAGTCCTTTTCCTTCCCTGAGCCTTAGTTTCCTCATCTCTCCTTGAAACGGGTTGGACTAGATTATCCCTAGCCTTGCTTCTCACTCCAGAAGCCTATTAATTTTTAAAACTTTTGAACTGAGAAACAAAATTGTCTTTCTGAGCAACTAATTAAATGTACAGATAAAATCACATTAACTTATAAATCAGAATGTCCCTTTTAATTACATCTTAAGCAACATCACAATGGAACTTGCCCAAAGCTACCAACGTAGTTAATCAACAACTCCTGATACCATTACACTCCTCTTCTGTGTGAAGACTGGTGCCTCTGGGGACACATTATACCTCAGAGTTTTCAATTCTGACTTTTGGATGGTTTTTCTTTTAGTATTGAAGAACAGCGGCCACCTTTTCTGGGTTACACAGAATTAGCCCAAAGTTTCAATTAGTCATTTAAAAGTGCTTTTGTGAGTTTCCTGTATGTCAGGCACTGTCCTGGGCACTGTAGATGCAACTTTCACTAAGACTAGGCCTCTGATCTCAAGAAGAGAGAAGTAAATGGGCAAGCAAACTATTGATACAAATTAGGTGGAGATGCACGTTATAAAGATATCTAACTGGGTCCTGGAAGACTCAAGGAATATTTTCCCAAGGAAGCAGTATCTATGCTGAGACCTTATAAACAGGGGAGAGTTAACCAAGCAATATCGGCAGGGAACAGATTCACGAAAACTCTACTCAACAGCTGAAATATCAAAAGCAAATATTTGAAAGTGACTTAACAGGCTAAAAATTATCCCCAAAGTTTAAAAGACCCCTACTATTTTATTGATTTGTCAGGAAAGCCATGATGCATTTTTGCATAGGAAAACATAGAAAAAAATATGTCAAGGCTTTTCTGACAACCCAATATTCAACATGCCACACAATGAGCTTAATTAAAATACAAACCAGAATGTGTTTCACATGCAACACTCTGTCTTAAAGTATAAGGGAAAAAGTGACTCTTCCAATGCAACAGTAAGTATAAGGAGGGAGGGGCCAGCAGTTAGCGTAATGGCTATGTCACTGAACTGCCATGTAGTCAACCGCAGTTCGAGTCCCGGAACCAGTGGGTTAAACTCATGCCGGGCACGTGTGTGTGTGTGTGCGCGCCCAGGATCCTGAGAGGAGAATGAAGGAGAAGGTATTGAGGTGTGGCCATCCCCCCCGGGGGTGATTTCTTGCTTTCTGTTTCTCTGTCTCTGTCTTTCGCTATAGCACACACGCCCTATAGCGAAAACCTCTCCCCCCCCCAAAAAAAAAGTATAAGGAGGGAGTTAAAAAGATCTAGTTTCTGAGTCTCATTCTGTTTCTTAGCCTCTGCATGACCTGGGTGAGTTGCTTAAACTCCTTAATGTCAGTTTTATCCTTGGTTACAGGATCCGGACATGTGGCAAGTGCTTAACAAAGAGCAGTAACAATAATACCTAGTGGGTGTGCCAGACACTGTACTAAGCACTTTAGTCACTCATCAAGGGAAATCCTTGCGATACACGGTTATTTTGCTCCTGTCTTCAACTTCCAGATAAAGAAATGAAGACCTGGGGAAGTCAAACCACCAGACCGAGGTGACAACAGCAAGCAAGGGAGGAAGGTGCCCCCTTATCTGCAAGCAGCACCCTAGTCTTAACCATTCAGTGTTCTTTTTACCTTCTATGTCTCCACTGCCAATCAAGCCAACAAAGGAGATTTTCACCAGCAAAATGAAAAAAAAAAAAAAAAAAAGAAAAAAAGCAAAAGCAAACCTCAATATATTAAAGATGCAGACATTGTAAATGTAAGTTATTCCTTGGTTTGCAGCCTATTCGCAAATGATTGTGGTTATTTAAAATACATGTATCAGACAGTTGCTTGTCAAAGCCACCTGAGGTTTAATTACTACCCTTGAATAAGAGGTCAGGGTTAAAAGCAAAAGATTCAAAAGATAAATTTGGATCTGAAAAGGGAAAGATGACAAAACTGTTTGCCGGACAAGATGTCTGGCACCTTTGGCCACTTTTCAATGAAGTAGAAGGAAAGAGATGTTGAGGTCACCGAGAAAACAATGTAAATGGGCCAGAAAGGGACAGTGTGTGTGATGACTCCTTTTACCTGCAGAATGAGTAACTGATCTGCTCTAAGGGAATCAAAAGCATAATAATGAAGGAGAGGGACCAGCAGTTGGTGTAATGGCTATGTCACTGGACTCCCACATAGTCGACCGCGGTACGAGTCCTGGACCCGGTGGCTTAAACTCATGCTGGGTGCGTGTGCGTGTGTGCCCAAGATCCTGAGAGGAGAATAGAGGAGAAGGGATTGAGGCGCGGCCTTCCCCTCTAGGGGGTGATTTCTCACTTTCTATCTCTCTGTATCTCTCTGTCTTTCTGGCAAGCGCATGTGCCCTACAGCGAAAATTAAAGGAAGGAAGGAAGGAAGGAAGGAAGGAAGGAAGGAAGGGAGGGAGGGAGGGAGGGAGGGAGGGAGGGAGGAAGAAAGGAGAGTTGAGGGGTCTTCCTTCCACCATGGGAAGATTCACTAAATTGACAGACTGGGCGTGGCCTTTTGACTCAGTGCCACATTGGCCTGGTTGATGGTGTCATTTTGTCTAAAGTATGAGTACAAATATTGACACTGATACATTGAAGGCACATTTGATCTTTCCTTAAATGCTTGGCACAGGGGAAAATAGAAACAAGTATAACAAATAGCAGTGTGATTGTTACACTTCTCCAAGAGCTTCCAAGTTGCCTCCAGGTTGGCCAACTTGTTTCTTTACCTATCTTACATCTGTGTGGGCTGCAACTGTTTGAGTCTACTACTTCTACTTTCTACTTTTTTGAGTCTTTCTTTCTTGAAGTCTACTACTACTACTACTACTCCTTTGTTGTGTATTTATTTTGCTGAGAGCTGTAGGGACTCAGAGTCATCCTCTTGAAGCTGCCTGGAAAGAATCCAGAGAGTCAGCATGCAGGAGTTATTGAATAACTGGGGCAAAAGGATTATGTGTAGATGTAGGCTTGAGTATGGACTAAAAATACAGATTTCTGGGCTCTCTGCCCCAAGGCTTTGATTCAATAAGTCTCTAGGAGGGTCCAGGAACTTCTATTTTGACTAAGATAGTCATGTGACCTTGACGATGTGCTAGGTATAAAACTGTTGGTGTAGGTGACAAGAATACTGGGCTGAGCCTCCAGATCTGGAGCCAGTTAAGGCATCTCCTGGTTATAGGATTTCTGGTTGGTCACTTCTTGTTTTCTTCAGCCACTTCCTATTTTCCTCATCTGGTAAAGTGGCAATGGAGCATGCTTGGGAAAGATCTCCAAGGATCTTTTGACACCAACAGTCTAGAATAAGGGGTTAGGATTAGACACTAGCATGGTATATAAACTCTAGAGTCAACCAAACCTGGGCTCAAATGTCAGCATCTCTGCTTTCTAGCTGCTGAATCACAAATAACTCATACAATTTCTCTGGGATACATTACACCATTTTCCCAAATCTCTACTTTCTCATCTATAAAATGCAGATGATAATAACAGTGCCTATGGCATGGCTTTTTGTGTGTGTTACAGGGGCAGAAAATGTATGAAAACAACGTCCTGCTGAGTGCTCAGTATCTATTAGTTGTGAACATTCCTAACAAGGTCAACCAAAGGAGCCATCTGCCTTCCCCTGGAGCTATGGTGATTAATGAGGTTCACGGAAAGGTAACCCTGGCTGAACAACTTCCTTGGGCTTGTCCTTTTATCAAGAAACATTCATAAGACATTAGCTTTTCTAGGGTGGACAGGATATCAGAGAGAGGTGTTAAATGCTACTTCTCAGGAGTTAATACAAATTACAGAAGGGTGTCACACCATCTTCTCCATGTTTATCAAAGAGTAGTTCAGGGATGACCTGCTTTAGAATCAACTGGGACACTTATCAGAGTGGCACATTCTTGTCCCTATTGAATCAGACTCCCAGGGGAGTGGGTGTAGTAATTTGTGTTTCTTGGAAGCTAGCTACTCAGTAGATTCTACTATAAACAGGAGTTAGGGAATCACTGGCAAAAACAGTTAGTGACAGACAACCCTTTGCCCCAAGTCTCTAATCCTGTGTTTACCCAGGGGAGGAAAAATCAGCAAAGGCAAATGCACTTTGGCATCTGGGTATTTACCAAGAATCTAACGTTTTCTTCCACTCTTGTCATCTCCCATGCAGCTGGGTTCCAAGCGGGTGTCCAATTTCCACATAATTCATGACTCCCCAGAGAAATAAACACTAACCAAAGGCTGGCTACTTAAGGATGTGGATTCTATCAACTTCCTCGGAATGGCAGCGTGGTTTATAAAAAGTAAGTGCAAAAGGCATACGCCTCCCTGCCTCCCCCTTGTTCTCTCACCTTCTGCCTCCCCACCTGACTTTCCCACCTCTGCTCCCATTCCTTGCCTTTCTGCTCTCTTCTCATACTTGTCCTTCTCGAAATTTCTTTTCCCCTTCCTCCCACTTATCTCTCCTACTTTTCTCTCCTTTTATTCTTTGTCTCTCTCTCTCCTCTCGTTCTGCTTCTATGTCTGTCTGTCTCTCTTGTTTTCCACCATTTTTCTTTTCTCTGACTCTGTTCTTCAGTCTGTC
This sequence comes from Tupaia tana, assembly GCA_026018925.1. Classification (NCBI taxonomy): domain Eukaryota; kingdom Metazoa; phylum Chordata; class Mammalia; order Scandentia; family Tupaiidae; genus Tupaia; species Tupaia tana. The sequence continues at coordinate 42,270,612 of JAKSZU010000014.1, read as the reverse complement.
TCTCTGTCTTTCTGTTCCATCATCCCAAGATCTTGCTTTCCCTCCTTGGCACCCCAGCTCCTGGCCCCACTTTTTACATGGAACTTCCAAGGGGCACATTTCTGGCAAGGCATTTACACTGTAAGCTAAAGCAACCCAGCCTGTGCTATAAGTCAGGGGGTCACTCAAAAGTTGTTGGCAATCTGCTGCCCGAGGCCTAGCATGAACCCTAATCCATGGAGAAGAAAAAAAAATGAGGGTGGGTTGTAAATATGCAGCAGCAGTTACAGAGCAGAGAAGGCAAGGCCAAAGAGCTCTAGTACCCAGAACCTCCTCTGGGGGGCAAGCGACTGAGCCAAGAACTAATGGTGGCAGCAGAGGGTTCTCTTGTGTTTTTGCAGCTTTGGTGACTTTGTTTACTGAGTAAGAACATCTGGGGTGGGGGGAGGCACACAGTGTGTGTTGGAAAAGCTGTAGATTCTCAAAGTCCCCATCAATCATCTGAAAGCAAAACAACCCTTCTCAAAACACGAAATCTAAGTAAAATCTGAGTGCCTGTTAAGCATTCCAATTCCAAACAACTACACTCCTCTCTCTCTCTCTCTCTCTCTCTCTCTCTCTCTCTCACACACACACACACACACACACACACCCAGCAATTAGTCTTTCAACTCACATCCACCTCTTTTACAGTAACCCTTTATAGGCATTCCAGAGCTTCTTCCACCAATAGGGGCAATTGTCCTTAATCTACAATTGGTTAAAAAAAAACTGAGAGATGGAGAAGGTATGTGACATATTTTGGAGGACTAGAGAATTTTGCATTTAGCATACTTGACGTCACCAAAGCATGGTTTATTCAGAAGAAACTTTTTCAAACACCCCTCACCAATTCCAGGTTCTCCAGGCACGCGCAGACTTCCATCTCTCTCTAGTTTTTTCCGTCCAGCTTTCAAAGTCGACCTGTCCCCCCACCCTCAGCAGCACACACCAGGCGCGCCCTCACACCTGCCCTTGTGTCTGAGTCTCAGGACAGAAGTGCAGGAGGCAGGTAAAGAAGTATGAACTCCAGCATGGCTCCTGCGGCTCCAGCAGCTTCCCTTCCCGTCAGTAGAGTAAAGAAGAACAAAACTCCCAGGTTTGGATGGCCGCCCAGTCCTGGGAACTGAAACACCCTCCACCAGCGACCGTGCGGAAGGCCAGGCTCAAGTACGGGGCCCAGCCAAGTTCACGTCGCCAAGCTGAATAGCTCCTCAGTTGCCTCCAAGTTGAAACCTCAGTCAGGCACACAATGAGGCCACTGTTTTCGAACAGGAGGCATTTGGATGCTTCACACACTCATCCCAAGTCGGCCTAAGAGCAGAGAGCGCATTTCCTTACCCTGGTTCAGATGCGCCCCTAAAAGCAGCAGCAGCAGCCAGGACCCCAGACAGGGAGCGGCTTCCCGCACTGGTGCCCAACCTCGGGAAGTCCGCGCATGCCACCTGTTGGATTTTACCGGCCGCTCCGCTCCGTATGTTATGCCCTGAAACCGGTACAGCCGGACTTAGGCACCCCAGGTGCCTGTCGGCAACAGATAAATTTCACTAGCGGCTTCTACTCCAGCTTCCCTTCCCGACTCCACACTCTCACCACCACCAATCTCAATCTCTCTCAATCAATCTCTCTCTCTCTCTCTCTCTCTCTCTCTCTCTCTCTCTCTCTCTCTCTCTCACACACACACACACACACACACACACACACACTTTCTTGATATTCCATCAGTATCTTCTCTTTAATGAAGGGCCCTTAGCCTCTCCTGGGAGCTCGCGTTGCCCACGATCTCGGAGCGCGCCCAGGCGGTGGCGGATCTCCAAGCGCTTACGATGGGTGCTTGCTTAACGCGCGGGTGGCCTTAGAGCCCCAAATGGCATGTTGGAGCGGGAACAGTCAGGGACCTGCTCTAAAGAGCTCCCTTCCTCCTTGGGAAGCGGAAGGGGACTCCCTCCTTGGCTTATAGATGAGGGCCATCAGGGGAAGCCCCAAAGGCGATCGAGCTGGGCGAGCCAATGTCGCGTTCCACTGCCAGGCGCAGGATAGGTGCAAGAAGACCCAACTTTCTCGCCTCTCTCTGCATCCCTGCAAGCAGCTAGGTGGGAGTAAGGGCGCCGCCACTAGCGGGATACTCACCCCTGGGTATGGACGCTGGCCTCGCTGGAGACCCAAACAGCCTGGTGCGCGCAGGGTCTGCGAAACACCTTGGTGTCTCGCTCCTCTCCCGGGCCACGCGGCGAAGGCTACGCGCTCCAAGCGGGGCAGCCGAGGGCAATGGATCCCATGGGTGGCGAGTTGGCTGAGGGCGCGCCGCCCGGCTGGGGGCGCATCGCTCCCAGCGCTGGCGCAGTCTGAGGCGGGGAGAGGGGCTCCCGGGGAAGTTGGCGGCGTTGGGGGCAGACTTCGGACTTCGCGCTCGCTCAGGCTCGGCCCGCCGGGCGCGTCCTCCGGGGTAGACAAGGTACCCGCCGGCGGAATGGGGGCCGGCGCGGGCCAAGTGGCTGCGGGAAACCTCCGCCAGCCGCCGCCTAGAAAAAGAGCAGCGGCATCGCGCTGCCTGGAGCCCCCAGCAGTGGCTGGAGCGGAGAGCGAGCGTGCCGGACTCCTCCTCCGAGCTGCTAGCGCCCCTTGCTCAGAGCCCAGCTCGCTCCTGCCCGCCGCGTCCCTCCTCCTGTCCTCGTCCTCCTCCCCTCCTCTGCTTCGCCGGCTCCCGGCACTCGGCTAGGGCCAGAGGCTGAGCGGAAGGCGGCCGCAGCGCCCGCAGCATGGAGGGCGATCTCGCGGGCTCGGGCTCGGGCTCGGGCTCGGGCTCCGGCTCCGGCTCCGGCTCCGGCAGCGGCAGCAGCGGCCGCCGCCTCCCGCGCGCCCACGTGCCGGAGCCCCGGTGTGCGCGCTCCGGCTGGCGGGGCTGGAGAGAGTGAGCGCGGGCGAGCCGCGGTGGGGGCGGCGGGGAGAGCCCGCTCACCCGCGCGGCGGAGGGGAAACCGCCGACAGGCTCCGGAGGGCGCGGGGGCTTCTAGTCTGCAGCTCCGGGAAGACTGCCGACTGCCGTGCGAGTCTCCCCAGCTCCCCCGCCCTTTGCAGAGCGGAGGGAGCCTCAGCGAGGCGGCGGCGGGAGGCGGGGGACGGGGGCTGGGGAAGGCTCCACTCTGCAGGATCGGCCGAGAGCGGCGGCCAGAAGCTGCTACGTGTCTCCACCAAAGGCACCTCTCCCGCTCTCTCGAGAAGGATGAGGTGCAGAAACACCGAGTGAGGGAGTATGCGGGTTCCCAGCGCGAGCGTGTTCCGGCTTGCCCCGCCTTCCTCCAAGAGTAAGCACTTTTCCCGTTAACCGAAAGGACTCCACGGGGCTCCTCCTTCCAGAGAGAAGGGAGCTGTCTCGCTAGACGGTCCTGAGAACCTCTAGACAATTGGCAAATAATTAGTGAAGAGCCAGTTCGAGCGACGCCAGGCAGTGTCCTGGAGCACAGGGCTCTCCGTAGCTAATGACAGTGAGGCTGTATTCTCCACTCAGCGTGCACTTCGGCAGGCCCTCCCTGGGCACCATTGCCCCAGCCACGCAATGAGGTTTCTTCCTGTATGAGAGACAAAACAAGCACATGTAAAAATGTACAAATTAGAAGACAACCCAAAAGATGGGTAATTGTTCAATGCTAGCAAAAGACATGATTAAAATTATAAAAAAATCACAGTAACAGAAAATGGAATCTCTAGGGTAACTTAATAGCAAAACGCACGTGTTCCTGGGCACTACGTACAGTCCCTTAAAGATGATCTCTCTGATTCTTTCCTTATCCTGATGAGTGAAGAGGAATGGCTTTCCTAGGATCATACACATTCAGTTTGGTCAGACCCTAGTCTCAGCTCCTACCCACACCTGCGAAGCTTCTGCCACACACCAGGACCCAAATTACACTCACCATTCTTGTGACGAGGCAGCTGCGAAAGGGGGAGAGAAAATCATCTATTCCCTCTGGAGTTTCCCAAAAGGGCTTCAGGAAAGAAGTGGAATTTAAGTTAAATTCTAAAGAGTAGGCAGGATTCGAGTATCTGGAAAAGTGATATCATGCAAGAGGAGGAAGTGAGAAGTCAAAATGAAGTATGAAGGACACCCTGGAGCTGCAAGAAAAGGAGTCTGGCAGGAGCAGGGAGCTGCCTGGGCAGTGGGGAGTCACTGAAGGGTTTTAAGCACTAAAAGGAAATAGCGAAAGCTTCATATTAGAGTGATCAATATGTCCCTGTACCAGGTGGATTCAAAGAGGAAGCGATGAGGAAGGAAGAAAGGAAAGGAACAGAAGGCAGAGAAAAGCATTAAGAAGTCTGAGCAGCTCTCTGGGTGCAAGTGAGAGAAAGAGAGAGAGAGAAAAAAAGCTGAAATAAATGAAATTCTTCCTGTTCCTATTCTGAAATGCTTGTTTTATACCAAGTATGCTACTGTTAGTTGCAGATGCCACTCATTGTATGGAAAGGTGAATGGAAAATTGGGGTCCAATCCTCAGAGGCAACACAGAGCTTTTCAAGAAACCTATCCCCTCCGTTTCATCATTCAGCACCTGAGAATTGGACAGCAACAGTCCTGGGTGAAGAATGGGGGTAGGATTTCTAGCCATGAAAACCAAAGGAAAAATCTTAACATTCTTCTATTTGTGAGAGGCAGCTGAAATCACAGATGAGTGGCTTCAAGAGCTTCCTCTGGTTCTCCCCCTGGAAATAGCTCTCCAACTTCCAACTCCTAGTATGAACCAACAACCACAGTATCACCTGGGAGCCTGAAACAGCCTCTCAGGCCCCACCAGAAACCAGTTGAATCAGAATCTTCATCTTCACAAGATTCCTACCTAATTCACAAGCACGTTAAGTTTAAGAAGCATTTCTCTTTTTCTCTCCTAAGCTAGCATCTTTAAACTTTTGAGTGTGATGTGTAGTAAAAATCTTCATAAACACCAGGATCTTACATAAACACACACACACACACACACACACACACACACACACAATTTAAACAAAGTTTTTACAAAACACGTATCCTTAATGTGTGCATCACTCAGCAATTTTCTAGTCAACTCATTTTTTTTAAATAATGCTGATCATGACCTACTGATTGATTTCATAACCTGCTAATGGGCTGCAATTTGTGGTTTCAAAAATATTGAGCTGTACTATTAGTTCTTCTGCCTTCGGTTTTGATCGCAGGCTTGTGTGTTTCGTGTCTCTTACCAGACTGCGTTCCTTCAGGGTAAGGTTCAGATCATTTTTATCTTTGAAATATATGTCAGAAAGTATAGATGGTTTTATGTGATAAGTCTCAAAAAAAAAGTTTATGGAATGCCTATAATATAAAAAAATTATGCATGGATTTCAATTTTTTTTGCACCAGATAGACTCATATTTTTGTCTCATTTTCTACAAATGTTTTGAAGTCCCTTCATATGTAGTAGCAGCTCAATAAATATTCACGAGGTGAATCATTCAATGAATGCATGAAAGGATTAAAGCTAGGGACTAGAGCAAGCTGAGGGAAGAAAGAGTTGAAGTTTAGAGTGTGGGAGAAGGTTATGCCAAGAAAATATTTACCCAGTTCACTAAAGCATTATCAATGGACTATTAGCCGAAAAAGTCATCTCTGAAACAACCATGCATTCCAAATGTTCCACTGTCAGCCAGAATCTTATTTTCCAATAGAGTTCACCTTTATTGCATCACAAAATTCCAAACTTTATGGACTTGAGTATGAAAGAAAGCAGCTGAATAGTTAATACAGATTATTAGAGGAAAAAAAAAACAAATAAGGAGGGGAAAAAGACAAGTTAGTGCACAGCTAACCTGAGAAAAAGACAGCTTCCTATAATCTCATCCTGGTGCCAGGGCTGCTAACCAAGGGAAAGGAAGAACTGGGATAACTTACATGAACTAAAGCAGATCACACCTGACTGGAGAGAGAAATTTGGCCACTAGATCTTAAAATTTCAAAATGGCAGGGCCAGCGGATGGCACAGTGGTTATGTCACTGGACTTCTACATGGCCAACTGCAGTTCGAGTCCCAGACCCAGTGGCTTGAAACTCACAATGGGCACATGTACATGCATGCCAAAGATGCCGGGAGGAGAATGGAGAAGGGATTGTAGCATGGCCATCCCCCCCAGGGGTTGATTTCTCACTTTCTCTCTCACTGTCTGTCTCCCCCCATGTGCCCCGCCCCTCCGCTGGTCTGGGAGTGCATAGGTCCCAAGGCAAAAACTTCTACTCCCCCCAATTTTTTTTTCAATGGCTTCTTTTGAAGAAAAGAATTTTCCTGCCTCAGAAAAATATACCATAGGAAATAACTTAATATTATTCACCAGATAACCCAATGTTAGAGTGGAGAGTATTGTGATTTATTTATTCAATAGCATAAATGAAACCATAATCACAGTATTTCACATGGTATAGTGATCTTGTGTCCATTAGTCTAGCCTCTCAGGTTTTTCTTTTTTTTTCAGAGAAATTTTTGCTATAGGGTGTGTGCATTTGCTGGAAAGAGAGACAGAATGTGAGAAATCATCCCCTGGGGGGGGGGGGGTGGCCACACCACAATCCCTTCTTCTCTATTCTCTTCTCAGGATTTTGGGCAAGCATGCACACACACCCAGCATGAGTTTTAAGCCACCAGGTCTGGGACTCAAACCATGGTCGACTACATGGGAGTTCAGTGATGCAACCATTACACTATCTGCTGGTCCTCTAGCTCCTCATTTTAAAGGAAACTGGAAGTTACCACATTTTCCTTTATCACAGGTTCTTCACAAAAATTCCAATCCTAGCCTTGATCTCGGGCTTTCAGATTCAGTTGGTTATAACCCGCGTGGTGATACTCCAGGCTACACAGTGAGGAATTGCCATCGTGATGGAAAGAAGAATGATTGGTGCATTGTCTCAAAAAGCTGGGAGTGGGCAGCATTTATGAGGTGTCTACTATGTACTAAATACTACAGCAGGTGTTTTACATACTTCATTTCATAAATTCTCCATCTTTTAAAAAGCATCCATTTATTTATTCTGAGAGAGAGACAAAGGCCCCCACCAGGGTCTTCAAGCTGTGATCCACTCCCAGTCCCAGATCACGGGCAAATGCCTGCATACCCAGGATGATCAGGGAGGTTCCCAGACGTGAACTCAGGACTTTCCGATATGAGTCCTATTTCATAACCACTGCACCATCACCTGGTCTCATAAAATTCCCATTTAAAAAAAAATCCATAAATAGGATTTTTAAAATCTCTATTTTAAAATCTCTATTTACAAATGAGGAAAGGAAGGCTTCTAGAGATGAAATAATTTGGATTTTAAGACAAGATATTCCAGAGTGAGTTGTTTTTTTTTTTTTTTTTTTTTTTTTTTTGGAGAGGTTTTTTCGCTATAGGGTGCGTGCGCTCGCCAGACAGACAGAGAGAGACAGAGAGATAGAAAGCGAGAAATCACCCCCCAGGGGGGATGGTCACGCCGCAATCCCTTCTCCTCCATTCTCCTCTCGGGATCTTGGGCACGCACGCACACGCGCCCGGCGTGAGTTGTAAGCCACCGGGTCCGAGACGCGAACCGCGGTCGACTACGTGGGAGTCCAGCGACATAGCCATTATGCTAACTGCTGGTTCCCTCCAGAGTGAGTTTTGAACAAAGGCCTGAAGTCCAGGTGTGCTTGCTCTCTCTCTCTCTCTCTCTCTCTCTATCTCTTTTATGATTTGCTTCTCAGAAATGGAAAATTTCAGAAGCTGATTGGAAGATGGAAGAACAGAATTCTGATTGGGAGAAAAGGGCTGAACTAGATGACCTGAGAAGTACTCCTCTTACTGAGACTCTGGGATGTTTGAAAGGAGTATTTGCATCAAGATGGAAAACTATTAAGTGCTTTGAGTACATCCTGGTGTGCAGAATCCACAAACTGGCTAAGTGGTGGCCCATCACGTGAGCAAGCTCTCCTTGCTGTTGAAAGCTGCTCTGGCTGCAACTCGATGGGAATTTGCTTTAGGAGAATTTCACTCCCTGTGTAAATTAGGGTTTTGTTTATCAGAGTAAATGGACACCAACTGAAGCTGGCTTCAGGAGAGGGGTGGCAAGAAATTAATTCTAGAGAATCAGCTCGAAACACATGCAAAGTAATGAAGCAAATCTTCTGGAAGGGACTGGAATGTGGGAATGAAGTCCAAGTCATTCTCATGTAGCAACACCCCCATCTATCTCTCTATCTCTCTATCTAATGCTGTCTCTTTTTCATCACATTATCTTACTATATTTATTCTTCTTTTCTTTCCCTGCAGCCATGCTTCTATAGCAGAAAATGTCTACCACCTATATTTCACATGTATCAATATTTCTAACTTGATGTCTCTGGGTAACTAGTCTTCTCTGGCAGAAGAAGGTAACTTATTAGCTCATCTTGGGCCAAATTCCTACCAGCGAACAACCAGGAGTGTAGAATCACAGTGCCAAAAAAGCTCGACTCTTAGCCTTGTGAATTATATGTAAAGTGGGGAAAGTGGTTGGGATACATCCCAGAAAGGGTGCAAAAATGTGGCTAGTATACCCCTCAACACAAGCAATCTAATACTTTAGAAGTGGTGCTGGGCTCTCATTAAGCGCACAGTGGGTTATATGTAGGAGATGAGCAGTGGTATGTGGGGACTGGTGGTGTAATAGCTGGTCTGAAGCTTTAAGGTACAATTGGAGCTCTGTCTAAAGATCCTGCCACCCTCAGACCTAAGCACGTGGACCAGAAGTAATGTGAACTGATGAAGGTCCCAGGCAGCTCATATCTGCTGCTTAATCTGAAGATTTACCCTGGGCCTGGCTTCTTAAAAAGAACACTGAATTAGGATTCAGAAGTCCTTGATTCCAACCCCAGCTCTGCCCTTACCTATTATGCAATTTGGGGCAATTTCTTCCTATCACCAAAGTTGGGGGCTACTAAATATTCCTTGCCTACCTCAGAAAACTGTTCCAAAAAGCAAATGAGATAATATCTGTGAAGCTGACACTATGTGAAATCTGAAGCCCTGAGCAAATGTAAGGGATTATTAGTAATACAAGAAATAACAGGAAGCCAATGAGTTGTAACACAGAGGTTACCTTTGCAAATACCTATTCCACCATGCTCTTTGGAGTAGAAAAAAATCATGCTGCGAGAAATGTAATGAATCTGAAGTATGTTTATTCTATTTTTATGAGGCATGGTTGGGTGAGAAAAATCAGTGCAGCTCAAAAGGGAAGGAATAAAAATTTTCAGGAAAGAACTAAGGCCTTCTGTGGTATGAGCAATACTATCAGTAATAATAGAAATAGAGTAGCATCAATGATAACCATGTAGATCCCATGTTCCGGGCATTGTGTTAAATGCTTTCCAAGCAGGAGTTCATTACTTTCATATAACCTTCTCAGCTGCATTTCATTATTGCCTGTTTCAAAGTTGTCTGAAGCAAGCCAACTTAATTTACCCACAATCTCAAAGATGAGAAGTGGTAGGGACCAGCAGTTAGCATAATGGCTATATTGCTGAACTCCCATGTAGTCGACCATGGTTCAAGTCCTGGACCTGGTGGCTTAAACTTCATGCCGGGCTCGTGTGCATGTGTGCCCAAAATCCCGAGAAGAGAATGTGAGGAGAAGGGATCGCGGCATGGCCATCCCCCTGGGGGATGATTTCTTGCTTTCTGTCTCTCTGTCTCTCTCTGTCTCTCTAGCGAGTGCACATGCCCTACAGCAAAAACCTCTCCAAAAAAAAAAAAAAAAAAAAAAAAAAAAAGATGAGAAGTGGTAGAGTCCAGATTAAACCCCAGTTTACTTCTAAATTAAATAACCAATATACTATTGTGTATTTCACATCCTTCTAAGAAATATGTGATAAACACCAATGTTTAGGGGTGAAAAAAAGCATTACATAAAAGAAAGCACCTAACAATCAAAACTACTTGGTTATACATCCATTTTCTTGTAGTTTGATTTTTATTTTATTCATGATACAGAATGTGTGCATGTGTCCCTAAGAGAGAGAGAGAGGCCCCCACAACGAGGTCTCCTCATGCCGCAATCCCTTTCTGTCACAGTTCTCTGTCCTGTCAGGAGTCTGGGCATTGGTGTGTGTGCTGTTATATTCCAGGCTGACTAGAGATGTGAACACTCAGGTGGACAAGTGGCTCCCAGCCATGCAGTTTAGCCTGCTACGCCTGGGCCACTCCCACTGGGCCCACGTGTGTGACTAATGTGTGATATATCTGAATAAGCACTAAGCAAAACTGAATTATTGGGTCATCAGAAAAGTCATGACATATTTTTCTATGTGTTTCTACGCAAACAAAAATGCATCATGACTTTTCCATCCTAATTGGTCACTACATCCTTATTGAAAACTACAAATGCGACAGTACAAGTTTTGACTGAATGCTGAGCAACAAGAATGCTCACTTATCACTGATGGGACTGGAAATAGGTGTAACCGCTTGAAAGACAGCTTGGTAGATTTTTAGAAAGCCAAGCAGACTTACCATGGAATTCAGAGACTGCATTCTTAGGTATTCACCCCAAGCATCTGAAAATGTGTCCACACAGAAAGCTGCAAGCCAATGTGTATTGCAGCTTTATTTGTAAACACCAAAATGTGGAAGCAGCCAAGATGTTCCTCTAGGTAAATGCACAAACTGTAGTATACCCATACACTACGTTGTATTCAGTGGACAAAAGGAATAAGCCATCAAGTCATGCCAAAATATAAACGAATTTTAAATTCACATTGATAAATAAAAGAAGCCAGTTTGAAAGGGGTGTATACTAGAAGATTCTATGTATGTGACATTCTGGAAAAGGCAAACCTAGGGAAATGGTAACCTGATCAATGGGTGCCAGGAGTTTGTGGGTACTACACAGAGAAGAACAGGAGACTGCTTTTTTTAGGCTGTGGGACTGTTCTGTATGGTACTGTAAGGGTGGATAAGTGATATGATGCATTTGTCAAAATGATCAAACTTCACAGTACAAGGGTGAAACTTAATGTATGCAAATTTTAAAAATCATTTTTTTGGGGGCTCTCTGAGGGAGACTTGGACAAGAGAATCTAACTATGTTAAAAATACATAGAACAAGACGGTGGAGTGGTGTTTAAGGCAGCTGGCTCCCAGCTGGCCAACTGTGCAGTTCAAGTCCCAGACCTGGTGGCTTAAAAAACCCACCATGCATGTGTGCATGCATGCTCAAAATCCAGAAAAAAAGAAGAGACAAAGGAGAAGAGATTGTGACATGACCAACTCTTTTTTTCCTTCCCCATTCTGTCTCTCTCCCCCGACCCTCCAGCAACCACATTTACCCTCTGGCATGAAGAGTCATGAGGCATTGTTGCATAGAAAAACAGAAAAGCACATCATGACTTTCCAATGATGAGATATTAGAAGGAGGAAGGGAAGAAGGGGCTGACCTAAATACTGGAAACGCATAGAGTCTGTAAGACTAAAGACAAATGAAACTATTGGTATATGTATGTGTACCCAAAATCCCTAGAGGAGAACGGAAGAGGATGCACCATGGCCATCCCGCCTAGGGGGCGATTTCTCACTTTCTGTTTCTCTGGTGAGTGCACATGCTCTATAGCAAAAATTTCTAAAAAAAGAAAAACAGACTTGATCATGACATGAAGACCCCACTAGGAGTTTCTGTTTCTCTCTCTCTCTCTTTCTCTCTCTCTCTCTCCCCACCTATCTTTCATGAAAGAAATAGACTTTCAAAAAAACAATTACCTATAAAGCCTGAAGAGAGATGCTACAAGGAACACATAGTGTTTGTTCCTCAAATAAGAAAATATTTAGAGCAAGGAAACACCAACAAAACAAAAATGAAAATGAAACTTAACTAATTTTGACTTATCAATGAGGGGAAAAAATATAGCAGTTAATTGTCACCCAGGTCAATATTCCCATTTGAAAGCATTAGGAGTCTCATTTTGTGGTCAAGAACAGTCTCCCTCCTCGTTTCTCTGCTTGCTAAACCAGTTCTGTTCATATTTAATGGCTATTTAGACATCTCAAAGATAATATTGATCTGTGCCTTAAAGTGGGATTGATTATTCTGTGCGCCACTATTAAAATGGCCCTTCATTGCATAGGCATTTGCCTCAGCTCACAGGAATGCTATTTTGTCAACGGCCTGTATTCAGTGGCTATGAGATTCAATCTCGACTAAGTAGATAAAGTCAGACTTCATGAAGAGAATTTGATTTAGGTTTAAAAACCAACAACAAAATGCAAGTGTGGATATAGACAACCATGTGCCAATTTATTTCTGGGAAGAAAAATAGACTCTTTTTAAAAGATGACTGGTTTTTATCATCTAGAGATTACATACTAGAGAAAAATGTGCGTATGGGAACTGCAGTCGTTTGAACTGAGTAAAACAATTAGGAGGTGATTCAAACTCCAATTTCCATTCATTTTCCTCATTTATTCATTGGCTTGTTGGAGGGCAGAACAGCAAAATAAAGATTGCCGGCCAGGGCAGAATTACTAACAGAAAGGATTCTACCTTCGATTATTCACATACTCTATGGCAAACCAGGCAGAATTCAACTATTCTTTTGGACTTCAAAAGCTGTATAATTTTTTAACCAATACTTTGTAGGTACAGCACTATCTTTGAAAGGGATGTTTTATTGGAGTTCTTTTTGTTGTTGCAGTAGTTTTGAGTAACACAAATATTCCTTTAATATTTGTTCTCCCACAAAATATTTCCAGAACAAAAATTGGAGATCCCAGCACAGCAATGTAACCAAAAAAAAAAAAAAAAAAAAAAAAGAGAGAACACTGGAACCACATGAGATTAAATTACATTTGTAGAATTTGAAATTTGTGAATTTAAAGAAATTAGTTAATGAAAAGAATATAATGAAGTGAGATATAATGCAGTATGAATCAACAATTTGATTCCAAAGTAGGTACCTCATACTGGTGTTCAAACACAAGCTTATAGAAACGGTGGTAGTAGTGCAATTTACAAGTGCCCAAAGATAAGAATAATCCAAGGTCCACCGATGTTGAATGAATAAACCAAATATGGTATTTTTATACAGTGAAATAGTATTCAACCATAAAATGAGTAATACATGCTATAACATAGATGGATCTTAAAAGTTATGTTAAGTGAAAGACACAAGACACAGAGTCACATATTGCATGATTTCATTTATATGAAATGTTTACGATAGGCAGCTCCATAGATGTTGCAGGGGCCTGGGGGAAGCAGCTGCTTCCTTTGGGTTGATGAAATTGTTCTGAAATTAGGATCACTATGTAATACAATAGATCACTAAAACTAATTCCTTTACTTGAACTGAAATTTTATACCTCTTTGGTTAATATCTTCACTTTTCACTTTTCCCAGCCCATTCCTTTCTCCCCAGCCTTTATCAAAAGATAAATATCTTTCTATTCTCTACGAGACTGACTTTTTTAGATTCCACATATAAGTCAGATCATACAGTATTTGCATTTGTTTTTAAAAGAATTATTTATTTCATTTTATTTATCATTATCATCAATATTCTTTAATTTTCTACAGGGCACGTGTGCTTACGAGAGAGAGAGAGAGAGAATGAGCTAGCAAGCTGCCAGGTCCAGGACTCAAACTACTGTCAGCCATGTGGGAGTCCAGCACCTTAACCACCATGCCATATGCTGGCCCCCAAGTATTTGTCTTTCTAGGTCTGGCATATATTTAAAATACCTAAATTAGATTTTGAACATTCTCACCATAAAAAAACCCCGATAAATTGATGATGGATGGATATTTTAATTAGCTTGATTTCATCTTTCTATTGTACATACTTAGATCAAAACATCACATTTACTCCATACATACACACAATTATTATTTATTAATTAAAAATTAATAAATGCAAAAAAGAGAAAAATATTCTGGAAGTAAACAGTGATGATTATTGTACAACATTATGAAAATATTAAAAGTCACAGAAGTATATACATTAATTGGGGACCAACCCCAACCATAAACCTGAGAATACATGGAGACTGTAAACAGAAAGCTGTGAAGGAAAACTAATGAGGGCAGCATTTGCCAAACACATTTAATCTCAGGTGTCCTTTTTGGATATAGTAGACCACTTTTTTTTTTCTTTAAATCTCTCAGGACACTAGCATTTTGTGAGAAGAAGCCACTGAGAATTCACAAAGTTACATTAATACTTATTGTAAAATCAGTTTCCATTTGTTTAGCGCTAACCATGGGCCAGGCCTGGGCTGAGAGCATCACATGGATTATTTCAATAAATACTCACAACTCCCCCTCAAGGCTAATAGTATCTCTGTTAGATGAGAACCTGAGGTCAAGGAAATCTCTTCACATCTCACTACTGCCTCGACTCAGGTTTGGAAGCTGGGCACACAGCTGCAATGGCTCCTCTAGCTATCATAGAAGGAACTTCAATAACAGCGATACCAGCAGAAATGTCCAGGATGAACCGAGTGAGCCCTTGACCTCTCATAATGGGACTCTAAGGAAACGAGCCAAGGCCTAGAAGCTAACCAGTGAAGGCAGCAAGACAACCAGGTGGTTAGTAAGCATGAAGCAGAAGAGAAAATGATACCAAGGATACACGTAACATGCTTTATTGCAATGACCTATTTATATAACCGTAATTCTCGTTCAAACTGTGAGCTGCTAGCAGGCAGGAACTCTGAGTCTTACATGCCAATACTTAAACAGGAGACCTCTAGTAAATATCTTGGAGTAAATGAGTGAATAAATAAAACTGTTCCTTTGGTGTAAGGACTGATGAGAGTTGTAACCACGTATGGAACATTTAACTTGTGCTTAGAAATGGGCATTTTTTTAAATGCTTACATTTTTTTTTTCTTTTGAGAGAGAGAGATTTTTGCTCTAGGGCATATGTGCTCACCAGAGAGAGAGAAAGTGAGAAACCATGTCTCCCTCCCCCACAGTGGAGATGGCCATACTCCAAACCCTTCTCCTCCATTCTCTCAGGATTTTGGGTATACATGCACGCATGCCAGCGTGAGTTTCAAGCCACCGGGTCCAGGATTCAAACAACTGTCAAGCATGTGCGAGTCCAGTGCTTTAACCACTATGCCACATAAAGCTTACATCTTATATCCATCTCCCAACAAATGAAATCAATACGATTACTCCATATTACAGACAAAGAGACTGGGGCTTAAATAGCACCCGCAAATTTAATCATCTAGTAAAAAGTGAACTGGGTTTCTAACCCTAGTCTCTATGACTCCAAAACCTCCTCACTCTTTTTTCCATAATTGATTATCCATCCCTTACTGAGGAGAGATAGGTGATGATGCACTTTTGGAAAAGAGAAAATGAAAATTGTAAGAGTAGGTTTTAAAAAAAAATCAGAATGCAAAATTATACTTGTCCTTTGATTATAACTGTGTAAAAACTCACATATATGCTAAGGAACCAGCAGGAAGCTTGGAAAAAGAAAACAGTTACATAAGAATGGTGAGACCATGGATAATTTGTTAACATTTGAATTTTGGTATAATGTTATTCTAGGACTAAATAAGAATAGAAGAAAATACAAGTACAATAAAACAAATTATTATGTGCCCACAAACTGATTGCTTTAGGCAGAATCATTGCTTTTGAGGCCTAAGCTGTAGATCCAGGATAATTATATGACATCTTGGGTACCATATTTTCCTAAAGATATGGCAAAGCTCTTTGAAACAGGAATTCTGAGTCTTTCTAAATTCTCCAGTTAAGATTAAAATTGTGAAAATATGATCCACTATTCTCCTCAGTGGAACATTCAAAAATATCACTTGCTGTAAATGTAACTTCAAACTAGTTTCTTCTTTCATATAATCTATGAAACAGTCTCTGTCTCCATGTATATTAAGTTTTATTACCCCTGCAAACGTCAACTCTGCTATTAGTCTTTCATCCCGGGGCCAGTTATCTTTTTAAAAGCTAGGTCAGGGTATGGTGCTTCTTTTCTCAAAAGTCTTCTAGCATTTCACATTAAATAAAAAGTAGTCCAAGGTCTGGTCCCAATCTCTATTCACTCTCCTCTTTCCTCCTATTACCCTCTAAGACTATAAGCGCTGCTCAGATTTGGCCCTGTACAGTCATGATTTCATGCCTTTCTGATAATATCGATTTGGTATCAAGTACCTTGCCTCACTTATTAAATCCCTATTTAGTCTTCAAGACTAAGAAACCGTATGTCAACTTTAACAACACCTGCACCCTGGTTAGGTGGTGGTTAAGGGCGTTGGGTTCCCACATGGCCGACCCACTACTTTTTATTTAATTTTTATTTATTTTTTAGTTTGCTACAGGATATGTGCGCTTGCTGGAGAGAGAGAAGAGAGAAGAAAAAGAAAGAAAGTGAAAGATCAACCCCTAGAAGATGGCCATGCTGAAATACGTTTTCCTCCATTATTCTTTTGGGATTTTGAGCATGAATGTGCGTGCATGCGTGTGCGTGCGTGCACACACACACACACACACACACACACACACCAGAGTGGTTTTTCAAGGTGCCAGGTCTGGGACTTGAAAAGCATAGCTGACCAAGTGGGTTCCAGTTGTCTTAACCTCCACACCAACTGCTGGCCTGTGACTCACTGTTGTGATCCCAACTATAAATACTTATTTAAATTAAAACTATATATATTTATTTAAAAATTATTTCATTTTATTCATTATTATTATTATTTCTTTTCACGGTCATCAGGGAGAGACAGAAAGAGAGAGGTCAAGTGAGAAAGCAAGGTGGCAGGTCCAGGAGTCGAACCATGGTTGGCTATGTGGGAGTCCAGCACTTTAACCACTGTAACACCAGCTGGCCCCTTAACTATTACATTTTTTAAAATGATCTACAAATTTTTAGTTGTCTTCCTGGGAAATTAATTGGAGGCAAATGGTTTGGACAGCAGAAACAACATGCGTTTTATGTATATGTCACATGCTTAGCTATAGTGTCAGGCCGAGCCTAAGGCAAAAAAAAAAATCAGTAATACTGATCCTGTCTTTATTTAAAATAAGGTATTTTTTTCATTGAGGATTGGCTTGTACTTACTTCTTTTTTTTTTTAATTCCATAAAGTATTATTTACCTTGAAAACATATTTATTTATTTATTTAGCATTATCTCAAATTTTGCACCTAAGCTAAGTGGCCAGCTTACCCCACCCTGCACTCCTAGCCCTGCTTGGCAGTGTCTGTTATGCAGAGGACACTGGAGAAACCTCAGCCCATCTGTTATGTTGAATTTACATGTCAGTCTCTTGCACAAGACCTCGGACTCCTTGAAGGCAGTCACTATAACTAATCCCTTTTTATAATCCTGATAACCTCCACATGTTTTGAGTGAAATATGATGCCTCTGTCATTTTACGTTGTGGTAGAGTTGTATGTCACAGTGCCCATTAGAAAGCAACCCTCTATAAAGAAAAGCTTACAATCTGACTATAGTGTTAATTTTCCATCAGCTGCCAAATCAAATGGTATATGCAGATGACCCCCAAAACAACTAAAATAACTATTAAAGGTCAACTTTGTTTCCTCTAAATTCTGCCACAAAGTTCTTCTTCATTTCGAGTCTTAAAGAGCTATTTTTAGTTTCTCTCAAGGATGCCTTACACGACTATGTCTAATCCTCAAAAACAACAATGGGACTCCTACTGTTAATGAATCATGATACTTTGTGCAACTGGAAAATATAGGCCAAGGAGTCCTTTCAAACTTTTGAAAGATAATCATCTTTCTTTAGTTTTTTTGTCAGTATAGTCTTTTGACCAAGTGAAGATATTCTGCAGTGGGGTCCCACAGATGGCGTAATGGTTACATCACTAGATTCTCATGTAATCAACTGCAGTTCGAGTCCTGGACATGGCAGCTTAAAACTCATACCAGGCACGTGTGTGTGGGTGCCCAAGATCCCAAGAGGAAAATAGAAGAGACGGGATTGTGGCAGGGCCATCCCCCTGGGAAAGATTTCTCACTTTCCATTTCTCTGTCTCTGTCTCTCCAGTGAGCCCCTGTGCCCTATAGCAAAAATCTCTCCAAAAGAAAAGAAAAAGAAAAAAAGATACTCTGTTAGTTCAGACAACCTTAGTTTATATTCTTGCCTCATCATTTACTAGCTGTGTTGTGTTAGCAAGAAACAGAATCTCTCCAAGCTGTATCTGAGAAATGAAGACAATAATAGTTATACCTGTCAAAAGATTGTTAGATTTTTTTTAAATTTTGTCTTAGGGTATGTGTGCTCACCAGAGAGACGGAGACAGAGACACAGAAATGGAAAGTAAAAAATCACCCCCTCCCCCGCAGGGAGGATGGCCACCTTGAAATCCTTCTCCTCCATTCTCCTCTCAGGATTTTGGGCAGGTATGCACATGTGCCCAGCATGATTTTCAACCTGCCGGGCCCTGGACTGGAATTATAGTTGGCCATGTGGGAATCCGACACCTTAAGCACCATGCCAAATGCTGACCTGATTGTGATATCTTAAGAGAGAAAATGTGTGTTTAGCACACTGTAACTGTTTGATAAATGCTGACTTCTATTTTTCACTTCATATAAGTTAAATAAGATAAAATATGTGAATATACATTAGTAGTACACGTCTATTGATATTTATTATGTAATCATATTTATAGTAACATATGTATATATTAATTTAATATAAAGTATATTAAAATAAGATAGCCCGAACACTGGACTAGGCACTGGAGATACAAGCCAGAATAGGCACCTAATGAATGGTGGTTAATTTAGACTATATTCATTGACATTTTCTATCCAAGGTTCTCTACTAGATGTTGTAACAACAACAATGTCTCCCAGCCTTCAGTATTACATTAACTTAGAAATGTTATTGATTTAAAACACAAAAGTTGAGGCTACTAGTAATTAAAGTAAAGAAAATGAGAAATAAATGTGAATTTGTTAAGAATGAACTAGAGCACACAGAGCTATTGCCAATTGGGTATAAAAAGGCCTAGAGGGAAAATTTTGTATCTTTGCTCAACGACATGAAACCAACAGTTTAGTCTACGAAAATGTAGAAAAAGTTGCATTGGACCGAGAGAAAAATGTAGATTCTGTCCACAGTCTGCACTAGTGACAGTAACACAGTGAGGTCATTTCAACTTTCGTCTGCAATGTGGGATTGTTCGGAGGATTAGAGGAAGTCACATTGGTGAGTTTGTCCTCTGGAAAGGAGATGCGTGACAGAATGAGAAGCACAATCGTGTAATTGGGAGAAATTCCCGTGTAAGTGTTAAGGACTGAATTTTAGCCCCCTACCCCATTCGCATTTCGATATCTTAACCCTCAGTCCCTCGGAATGTCACTATATTTGGAGATAGGGTCTTTAAAGGAGTAGTGAAGTTAAAATGTGTTCATTAGGACGGACTTTAACTCAGTATGACTGGTGTCCTTGCAAGAAGAGGAGATTTGGACACAGACAGACACAGAGGGACGACCATGTAAATACACAGGGCAGGATACCAAATTCAGTTTTTCACTAAATGGAAGAAAAGATAGACGTAGACACATTACAGGAGAAAAACAGAAAGGATCTATTCCTTTTTATGACTAAATGCTCTCCAAAGAAAAAACATTAACAGTGTTAAGCAAAAACTATGAATACATATGCTTAATATGTATTGAATTGAGGTCTGAAAAGTCATGACACATTTTTGCATTAAAAAAAGGAAAATATGTCATGACTTTTCCTACACCCCAATGTTATCTCTCTCTCTTTTTCTCTTTTTCTTCAAGGTTTTGCTATAGGGTTTATACATTCAGTGGAAAAAGAAGGAGACAGAGAGGGCTTGGGGAAGGAAAAAACACCCCTAAGGAGGATGATTGTGCTGAAATCTCTTCTCCTCTATTTGCTCTCAAGATTTGGGGCATGCATTTACACATCCCCAGCGTGATTTTCAAGCTGCCAGATTTGGGACTCAAGAAACACAAAATCAGCTATTTATGATCCAGCTGCCTTAACCAGCATACCACCAGCTGGCCCCAAATACTTTATTACCTCTATTACAACCAACTGATATAGGTACTAATTTTATTCCTACTTCATAAATTAGGGAACTGAGATTCAGGGGCCAGGTGGTAGAGCAGCAGAAATAGAGCTGTACCCACATGAGACGGTGCTGGGTTCATATCCTGGAACCTTCCTGAGCATTCCGGGCATGTACCTCTGTGACCTGTGCTAGCTGAGACTGGGATTGTATTGTGGCATGGCAACCCTGTTAGGGATGCCTCTTTCTTTTGTATTTCTCTCACTTTCTCTTAGAGGAAATAAATGAATAAACTTTTGTAAAAGAAAAACTAAGCCAATATTTTACTATTAGTGACTGATAATAATATAGACAGAGGCCAAAAAACAGAGGCATTAGGAGCAAAGTACAATAAGGGTAAAGCTCTCAGGTGAGTCAGTACCTTGTAGGGTATCTTAGCAGCTGTACTCAACAACTTCCACTCGCCTTGTCTACCTTTAGCTACCAAGGAAGGGGGGCACTTTGCTGTCAGCATAAAGGAGAGGAAGAAGGGGAGACTGGGTATTGTGTAGGTGCCCTAGATGCACAGCTCATGGTATTTCACCGTGCCATGCTGCTAAAGATAGGATGAACTAAAATAATGATCTCCAACTGGTGGGCGTGCCTCCTCCCCAGCTGCGGATTGTGCTTTTAGGGAAGGAATAAATTACCATCCTTAGGTGTTTTGGTCAGGATACAAAAGATATCTAATTAGGTATATTGAGCTATGATTCAAGCTTGATGCATGAAAAAGTATCCTTAAATTTAATTTCCTTGGGCCAGCAGGTGGCATGGTGGTTAATGCTTTGGATTCTCACATGGCCGACTGCGGTTTGAGTTCTGGATCTGGCGGCTTATTTTCTCACTTCCCTTCCCTCTCTCTGTCTCTCTCTGATGAGTGCATATGCCCTGTAGCAAATTAAAACAATAATGATAATAATAATAAAATACTTACTTTTAAAAATAATTTATATTTTTTTCTTAAACAATCTCCAAATTCTTTAATTGACTAGGTAGTGAAAGAGATTTTCAGAGTATATCTAGTAAAATAATTGAGACTAGAATCATTTCAGTTTGTAAGTTAAAATATTTTTTAAAGAATTTTTTTTTCTTAATTTACCAGAGTATGTGCGTTCACCAGAGAAAGACAGAGACGGAAAGTAAGAAAGAAAGCCACCAGGTCCAGGATTCGAACCATGGTTGGCCATGTGGGAATCCAACACCTTAACCACCATGTCACCTGCTAGTCCCCGTAAATTAAAATATTTAAACAGGACTGGTTTTGTGGCATGGTGGTTAAGGCAGCTGGATCCCACATGACTACCCCATGGTTTGACTCATGGACCCAGTGGCTTGACAGACATGCCAGGTACATGTATGTGGAAGGCCAAATTCCCCAAAAGAGGGAGAGATGGAGGAGAATGGATTGTGGCATGACCATTCCCCATGGGAGTGCTTTCTCTTCTGTCTGTCTGTCTCTCCCTGGCAAGTACACATGCTGTCTGGCAAAATAATAATAATAGTTCCATTTGTGCAAGCCTGAAGTTTCTCATTAGGAATAGGAAATTACTGATTTATTCTCCAGCTTAAAAAATTCAGATAACCCAAGCTAGGTAAATAAATGTGTCTATGTAGTGTGTGTGTATGTGTGTGTGTGTGTGTGTGTGTGTGTGTGTGTGTGATTGTGTAGGTGTATATGCATGTATTTTGGTACTAAAAGGAATTAGATGGCCAGATTTACAAAATCATGGTGAAGACTTTTGTAACAGACTTTATGTTATGTTACGTGTTTGTGCACTTCAAATGCAAAGGAATGTTCTTGTTAAGATCATAGGAGCAAAGAATGTCAGAGCCTAATTCTAATTATTAGGCCTCTACTGTTTACAACTCTCCTTCTTTACTACAGTTTTGTCTTATGTTTGGCCACCCTGCAGCACCTAAACAGCCTTCCTATGTTTGTGTGTTTTCTCCCATTGTGAATCTTGCCTTCCCCAGGTAGAAGCCAGAGTCATTTTTTCCAGATTTCCTGGTAACCAGACATAGACATCTGATCCAGGCTTCTTCAATCAGATTCACTCACTTGGGACTTCTATTCAGAAGAGAGCAATATGTGAGAACAGGCTCGCTGTGAAATCCTCTTTTTGGTATGCATGAAAAAGAGACAAGCCCAGAGGCAGCAGAGACAGTGATCCATGAGTAGCATCACACACATTATTCGTGATAATGTCTGTGTCCAGCAATAGCAGCGACAGAAAAGTCTCTACTGGGAGAGAGAGAGAATGATTTGGATGTTGATCTTGGGCATAGCCTCGAAGTCTGGGTGTCTGCCTTTGCCTCTTATAGAGAACTATCTTTTCCTTTTTAAGGTTTTTGCCATAAGGTACATATTCTCACTGGAGAGGAGAGAGACAGTGAGAGGGAAAGTGAGAAATCATCAACTGGGGGGGTGGGGTAGGTGTGTGGCCATTCTGCAAACACTTTTCCTCCATTCTCTTCCTGGGATTCTGGCACACATGCCCATGCACACAGAGTAATTTTCAGGCTTCCAAGTCTGGGACTCAAACTGTGGTTGGCCATGTGGGAGTCCAGTGCCTTAACCACCACACGACCTGCTGGCTCCATCTATCTTTTCACAAGTTCCTTTTCTGCCAGAAGTCATCAGAGAGAGTTCTGTTGTTTATAAGTAAATGCCATGGAGGACACACCTTATTTTACAGAAGGAAAAGCTGAAATTAGGAGAGAGTAAGACAATTCTGCTTCATAACATCTAGTGATTTAATGTACTGTCCAGTGAACCAGGCATGAATTAAAGAACATACCAATGCTAGCCAACAAGTACCAGCAGGTGTCAGGAGAAGATCTGTGGAGATAGATCCTGGAATTTTCCAATAAAGGAGAGTAGAGGGATCAGCAGAAGGCCTAATGGCTATGTTCCTTGACTTCCACATAATTGACCACAGTTTGAGTCCCAGACCTGGCAGCTTCAAACTCCTGCTGGGTGCATGTGAGTGTGTGCCCAAAATCCTGCTAGGAGAATGGAGAAAAAGGGCTTGCAGCATGGCCATCTCCCTTGGGGAGTGACTTCTTGCTTTCTGTCTCTCTGTTTCTCTCTGTCTCTCCAGTGGGCACATGCGCCCTATAGCAAAAATCTCTTTCAAAAAGCATCAAGTTGGATAAAGGGGAGTTTGCTGCTATAGACACCTGTCCCATGATTAAGATCTATATGCTAGCAAAGATCCAAGAAGACAATGATAACAGAACTAGGATGGCTTTTAGAAGCTTGGAGAAAGTGAGGTAGAAATGCCAGAACTGTGATGGCAGACAATAAAAGGAGAGATCAAAAGGCTCCAAAGAGTAGACATACAAGGATAAGATTATGTAAGGATGAAAACCCAATGGCCAGCTATGTTCTGTGGCAGGACAGGGTGCATGGAAAATAATATGTTTTCCGATACAATGGGGAATACACCGGTGAGTGTGGCAATGGAATTATTGAGGCGCTCAGTGGTGATTGTCCTTTGTAGACCAGGGCTAATAGGAAATGCTATTACACACCAGGCTTCCCAGTAGCAGTGGGGATGATAGTATATTGACAATAAATCCAAGTGGTGCTGCTTAACTATTAAAATCAAGGCACAATTATCTTATTGCTATTATAGTCATAATGGTAGCCAGGGGTGGGGAGAGTGCTGGCCTGCAGGGAGCCATAGAAACAGCTCTGAGAACCCAGCATGCCCAGGAACAAGATAGATGGGAAGCCAACAAGGACAGTGCTTAAATCGGAGGTCAGCAAACCATAGCCTCCAAGCCGAACCTAGCCCACCTCTTCTTGGTTTTGTATGGCTCATGACCTAACAGTTGTTTTTACACCTTGAGGTCCAAAAATAAATAAATAAATAAATAAATAAATAAATAAATAAATAAATAAAAATAAAAATAAAAATAAAAATAAAAACAAGAAAAATATTTCATTACATGTGAAAATTAATTATGTGACTCAATTCAGTATCCATAAATAAAGTTTTATTGGAACATAGCCATGCTTCTTCATTTACATATTGCCTATGTCTGTTTTTGTGCTACAACAAAAGAACTGAGCTGCTGTGACAGAGATCTTATTCCCTACAAAGGCTAAAATAAGTATTATCTGGTCATTTGCAAAACAAGTTTGCCAACCCGTGGCTGACACTATGCATTCAGAGGAATATCGAGGAGACCTAGCCCACTGAGACTTATTGTTTCAATAAAACCTAAACTGTCCCTTGCTTAGTTTCCAGGCCTAAACTAGTTTTCATAAAGAAATTCATCGCTGGATAAAGCCAAATACCAAGAAGCAAAAACAGGGCAATACTGTAGCACGTATCTACTGTCTTCCTCCAAATGAATCTGTGCCTATTAAAGCCAGTAAACTGGGGGAAGAGAATTATTCACATATTTCAAAAACTATTGGACACAGGATCTGAGTTGGCACCAATATCCAGGGACCTAAAGTGTCACAAGGCCCCACTTTTAGAATGCCACATACAGGAAGAGTCAGGTAATAAATGGGTAGACCCAGGTCTGGCTTCCAGTGGATTCAACTGACCCATGAACCCAGCCAGCAGACATTTTCCTTATTCCTGGCTATATAATAGGTATATTTAATAGCTGAGGGATCATACTGGTTCCTTGGCCTGTGACAGAGTTGTTACAATGGAAAATGCCAAATAAGAGCTTCTGAAACTGGCTGAGATAGTAAATAAAAAACAACATCACATCCCTTGGTGGCGAAAACATAGCAAAAATTAGTGCCAGCTTTAAGATCTAAAGGATGCAGAGATCGCACACCCATTTTTCTCCCTATTTAATCAATAAGCTTAAGTTTGGCCCCTGAAAAAGCCACATGGATCCTAGAGAATCATGGGAACTCAGACAAATATTAATTACAATGGCAAGTGCTATGCCGAAGCAGTAACCTTGACAGAGTAGATTAAGACAGCCTTGGTATGTTTTATGGAGCCAGTAGTCCGAGAGAGATGTTTTTCTCCATCCCTATTGGGAAGAAGGATCAACAGAAGTTCACTTTGGGGTAGGATGGGTGGTAGTGTAACTTTACAATCCCGACAGAATTACGTTAAGTCTTCTGTTCATTGTTTTAACAGATTCCTGGACCTGAACCATTTGGAAATTCTGCTTATGTTACATTGACCACTGTATCGATGAACATCATATTAATTAGACCAGATAAGCAAGAAACGGTAAGTATACTAGGGGATTTAGTAAGATACATACTAGGCAGAGGGTGGAACATTAAACCCTACAAAAATTCAAAGTTCTACAGGTTTTAAGTAACCAGATGACTGGCGTATTCCAGGCTATCCCCTCCATAGTTAAATACTAAACTTGGTATATTAGTTAGGGTTCATTCAGGAAAGCTTACTATAAAGAAGTATTAACTTGAGGGACCAGCAGTTAGCATAAAGGCTATGTCACTGGACTCCCATGTAGTCGACTGTCTCTCTGTCTCTCTCTGTCTTTCTGGCGACTGCATGCACCCTATAGCAAAACCTCTCCAAAAAAAGAAAAAAAGAAGTTTTAACTTGAGATGATGGGCAAGTTAACTTGATTGTGGTGATCATTTCACAACGTGTATATATATAAAAAACCAAAGCATGTACCTTCAATATATACAATTTTTATTTTTAAATATTATCTCAATAAAGCTGAAAAGAGAATTAAAAACTGGTAACGGGACAGGCTAGTAAAGGGTAAAGAAAACTTGGAAGAATACAAGAATCACAAATGTATACAGAGAAGAAGCCACTACTCAGAGCCAAGTACCCAAGGACCTGGAGGAGCGCCTACCCGAGGTCAGGATTCTGACCTCGTTGGAGACAGTATGACTTCAATCAACAGAGAAGTTCATCTTTGAGATGCTTCGGAGCTGAGACTGACCAGCAGGAACCCCCCTTGCTTGTGAAAGAAACTTGCTGGGAAGTTGCCAGTAGGGGGTGCTGTTGAATTCACTGGGGAGCGGGCTGGAGCCTGCAGAATTCACGGAAAGCTTCCTGTGAGAGTCAGCCCAAACTCACTGTAGGTAATCTCCAGCAGGTGTCTCTCCACCCCCAATTTAATATCCTAAAAGGTAGAAAGCAAGGCAAGTTCACCGGACCAGAAACAGAAGACCCTTTCTCCTGAAGTGACCCTCCAGTGCCCTCTACTGGCAAAGTTCAGCATTATGCTAGCTGGCAAAGGAGAAAAGTTTAATAAAACATTCAACTCTAATATCATAAAGCTGGACAACAATGAGTTTGGAGCAGTGAAGCATTAACTTGATAAAAGAAACAATTCACCTCTTTGAATGCTCAGCGTCTATATGCATACTCCCATACACATTTGAACTTCTAGAGATAAAATACATATGTTTTCCCCTTATAAGAGAGAACATTTCTTTAAACAAGTGAAGAAGTTTTTACTCATTCTCCAAACTAAGGAGACACAAAGTTCCATAGTGTTCATATCTATGCCTGACTCTATTAATTACTCCTCAGAGTACTGCTGGATATGCTGTTACCAAATGACTAAACTATGAAGTTTGCCTCAAAAACTTGCCTGTACATTATTGATGCCACAGTTCAGTGGTTAAGGGAGCAGGATCTCACATAACTTACCAGGGTTAAAAAAATCCCAGCTTGAAAAGCATGCTGAGAATATATGTATGTGTGCCCCAAATCCTGATGGGGCAGAGAAAAGGAGAAAGAAGATGTAGTGTGACCATACCCCATGGTGAGTGGGGGGAGATGCTTTCTCTTCTCTCTTTCTTTCTCTCTGTTTCTTTCTCTGGTGAGTGCATGTGCTCTCTGAAAATTAAAAAAAAAAACTTAAATGTGCAATAATAATAAAGGAGGAAGGAGACTGAAGTGGTTAGCATGTTCAAATACACACACAGAACAAGCAAAGAGAACATGGAAACAATCCTTGTTTCTGTAAGCAGCTGTAAGGCTGAAGTTATTTGTGACTTCCTTCTTCACCACCCATTCAACATTTCTCTGGCTCTCAACCAGAGCCTCAGCTGGTCGGTAATTTTTTGCCTGGCTGAGTGAACAAACCTTGATTTCTGAAGGGTTTGAGTGCTTCATAGGACTCAATCTTCTGCCTTTCCTCGCATGCTTTAGGTTTTATTATTATCATTAACTTTACTATTTGGCATGAAGTATTAAGAGGCTCTCCCAGAAAATCCACAACCATAAAGCTTTCTTTCCCTCATTGCATAGTAGCCCAATTGCCCCTTGGTGATGAAGATCAATCACTTTTGACAGTAGAGTAACCCTTTTCTTTCTGCTGTTACTACAGAGACATAAGGAGCCTCAGAGACCCAGTGGAAGTCTCATCTTCTAACTCAATTATTGTGTTCTCTAATGGATGCATTCTTCCCCTGGGGACTAGAACCTTTAAGCCACAGAGAATCTGAATGCCACGATGGGGAGTAAAAGTGCTGCAAAGGGGTTATGGGGAATCGCAGTGAGAGGAGCCACGTTCCCTTCTACCCCTTGATTGAAGAACCCATGTGCTCTGGTTATAGGGAATAGAGTACCACATAATGGAATCCGATTTGATGCATATACTATCCCCGTAAGACAGAACCTCCTCTTTTAGGGCAATATCTCCTAACTGGTGGTGTAACTAAATCTTCAATGAGTCATTTCACCATTCATTTAGGACAGCCACTTCCAGTTGGTGGAATATGTGGTGACTCTAGTAAATTCCAAGAGCAGATACTCATTTATTCTCTCCCTTTATGGGAAATGAGCTCTTCGTTCTGAGGAAACACTGTGGAATGCCATGATGATTGATAAGATGTTCCATGCATTTATAGATAGTGGTTATGATAGAAACTTTATGGGTAAAGAAGGCAAATCCATATCTGGAATAGATGTCAAAATAGACTAAAATAAGTGAAGACAAGTCTCTGCTTATTGGTTCTAAGCAGTATAATGTCACCAAGGTACTAGATGTACACTGGTCTCAGTGTGATGTGTTCTGGAAGGTCAAAATGATCAAGAACATTGCAGAGTATATTATAACAGAGAGAAGAAGAACCCTTATAGCCCTAAGGCAAGATGTAAAGGTATATTATTATCTCTGCCAGGACAGAGATAACAAACAAACAAAAAAATACAACAATAAAAACACATACTGCTTCTGGCGGTCCTTGAAAGTTAGTGTGGAGAAAACATCATTACCCACCCAGGTCAATAGCTGCATATGAAATACCAAGAACCATTTCAATTTGCTCAAGTAAACACAATCTATCTTGGATATCAGCTGCAGTTGGAATCAACCCCTGGTGGAATTTATGACAGTCCAAGATTTTACTTAAGACTGATTCAACTTATATCTTTGGTGGTTGCCAATCTGCAATTCTTCTAGGATTGTGTATATTAATTATAATGATCTTGGTGATGAGAAAAAACTTCAGAGGCTTCCACTTGGCCCTTCCTACCATAATGGCTCTCATTCAGTGTATCAGAGAGGCATGTATAGTCTATGTATTGCCCAGTTTATTCTTTAGAAGTGTTCATTCAGGAGCAAATAACCATGGACTAAGCCTAGAAATGAATTCTATTTACTATCACTAAAACTTACACTAAGAATTACCTATTCCTTGATTGCCATAAATCCTTTATTTTGTGTCCCCAGTAATTAGCATTATTACTTCAAAGCCTAATCACTCGCAGGTGCAAGAGGGCTTCAAAGATTCTGTGGAAAAATGGAATCCAAGTATGAGTTTAGTTTGGTATAAAATAATTGAAGTCATTTCATAGTTTTCGCATAATATACATTTTCCACAAACATTTTGAAGACTCCTTCTAGATGCCTTTCCTTTTCCTTCAATAAACAGTCACTGTAGGATAGCAACAGGTTCATTGAACAAGGTTTGGAAGATTTATATATGACATGCACTTGTGGCAATGTTATAGGGTCCTTCCTCAAGGGATCCATACTTACCCTCAGTCAAGGGACTATGGATCTGTAAATTGGCATATGTCTGGGAATGAGGTGGTACCTCACCACTCTGGTGACATATGTCAAGTCAATATAGGTCAAGCAACATTTTAGGAGGTTTTCCAT
This sequence comes from Tupaia tana, assembly GCA_026018925.1. NCBI lineage: Eukaryota > Metazoa > Chordata > Mammalia > Scandentia > Tupaiidae > Tupaia > Tupaia tana. Next base: position 42,241,423 of record JAKSZU010000014.1, on the reverse strand, counting down.
AGATTGTATTACTATGAACAACATAATCAATTAGTCATTGTCAAAAGTTTCTGAATGCCAAGGTATTCTGATTCCTACTGTGTCCCTGCTGCACTTTCTGTTAGTAAGGTGCAACCCCCTTGTTTTTGGAAGCTAAGTGCTTCCACTTGGCCTCTGCTGGCCCATAATAGCGTTGTCCCTGTTGAAGTCAAGAGTGCACTGAATGGCCAACATGCCAGCTGAGAACGATAGAAGCAAGAAGCAAGGAAAGAACTCCAGAACAAGGGAGAGAAACTCCTCCAAGATCCCTCACTGAAAGAGCTTCACTACATGCAAGCTGGCAAAAGAGAAGCATGTACAAGGTACAATGCCTCTTTTACAAGCAGGCTGATAAAGGGTAGATTTGTGGCTGTAAGGCAATAAAATAGTAATTGTCACACTTATCCATCTTGCTTTGAACCATCTACCAGGTAACATAGAGGGCTGCCTGGTCTATTTGGGGCTCAGAGCTGGAAAGAGGGTTGGTAGCAGGTACAAGATGTGATGCAAATAGCTTCACACAGGGTCATATACCTAGCTGGATTCTAGTTCTGGGTGGGGAATGACACTGTCTAGTGGTCTGACAAATCCAAAAGAAGAATCAAGTCATTGTCACTATGGTTGTAGAGCAAAGCTATGCCATTTGCTACAGAGAACTGTATACCTTTAGAAAAGCTTTTTATGCCATGCAATGGACTCTGGGGCATCAAGTGACGATGTGGAAAGAATTGCTCATCATGAGCTGGGTTCTTTAAAGCCCATTGAATCATAAATTTAGGAAGGTCCTGAAATAATCCATTAAAAGATGAACTAGTACATCCAGGAACAAGTATGAACAGGGCCAGACAGTGAATATAAGCAAAAAGCACAACCCAGATTGTATGACATCCACACACGTGGCACTGATGCTTCGGCCTCTACTCTCATATATGGACATATTGCAGGAGGGACCTTTGTGAGAACTAGTAGAGCAGAAAAAAAGGCCATGTTCGGTTCATAGGCTTGAAAGATCAATATTTGGCTTTAAGCTGAAATCAGACTGCAGCAGAACTAGAGTAAAAGTCAAAAATGTCCCAGAAAGACAGTGGCAACAGGAAAAGCCTTCAATGGGCAAAGATTTAGGTATTGTATATAGTCATCCAGTTGGTGTGGGAAGAAGGTGGCCTGGAAAGAGAAGATCAGGAGCAGGAGGACTGAGCAAGTGGTCTATGGGTGCATTAGTAGGGTAAGGGAAACTAGTAAACATCTTTGATTAGCACAGTAATGACCACCAGAGGCATCAGCAGAAGAGGCACTACCAACCAAGTAGGCAGGATGACTCAGCAAGTTGACATCTTCCAATCTTTGCAATTGGCCCACTCTTGGCACAATGTGATCACAAGTAGAGTAGCTATGGTAGCCAGGATGGAAGCGAGTTATAGGACCAGTAGTAAGGATAGCCACTCAGGAAGCCTGATCCAGCTTTTGACAATGCCAAATGCAAAACATCTCAGCAAGAGAGATAACATGGAATCCCAAGTCTGGCCATCATCCAAAGAGATCAGTCAACTATTTGCTGGCAAGTCATGATATAGGATTCCTTCCACTCTGGAAAAAGCAACAATTCATCTTGATGCAAATGAAAATATATTCTTGGTGTAGTTTGCCTTTCCTTCCTATAGGGCTTCAACCAGCACCTGTATATGAGGACTCACAGATTGTTTAGTTCGCCAGCAGGAGATCCCTGTAATATTGCTTCAGACCAAGGGAGTAAGTGGGCAAATGACCATGGTCCTATTACATATTGTACTCTTAGAAGCTAATGGCTTCTGGGACCTGCAGTTAGCATAATGGCTATGTCGCTGGACTCCCACGTAGTTGACCGTGGTTCGAGTCCCGGACCCGGTGGCTTAAACTCACGCCGGGCGCATGTGCGTGCGTGCCCAAGACCCCGAGAGGAGCATGGAGGAGAAGGAATTGTGGCGTGACCATTCCCCCTGGGGGATGATTTCTCGCTTTCTGTCTCTATGTCTCTCTCTGTCTGTCTGGCGAGCGCACGCACCCTATAGCAAAAACCTCTCCAAAAAAAAAAAAAAAAAAAAAGAAGCTAATGGCTTCATAGAATAATAGAGGAAATGCTTGAAGGATTGCCTTGTAAATGATACACTGTGAAGATGGAAAATACATGATATTAGCCTATTTACATTGATAGAACAAATATGGAGACTGAGAAGTTTATAAAGGACAGAAATTTATTAGCAGCAGTCCTAGAGACTGAAAGTTCAAGATCAAGTTGCCATCACTGGTGTCTAGTGAGGGCTACTCTCTGCCTTCATCATGGTCCTTATTGCTGAATCCTTACACAACAGGCAGTGAAAGGGCAACAGAGCACTCCCTTCAACCTGGATCCCTTGTATAAGAATATCAAGCTCATTAATGAGGGCAGAGTCCCCAGGTCTTAATCACTTCCTTAAGGTAGTATCTCCTAAATACTATTACATTGCAGATTAGGTTTCAACATGAGTTTTGAAGATACACACACACACACACACATATACGTATTTACATTATTTTTTTAAGTGATTTTTGCTATTGGGTGTATGTGCTCACTGAGAAGACAGAGAGATGACAGAGAGAGAGAAAGTGAGAAATCACCTCCCAGGGGGATGGCCATGGCGCAATCCCTTCTCCTCCATTCTCCTCTCCAGATTTGGGGCACACATGCACATGTGCCCAGCGTGAGTTTTAAGCCACTGGATTTGGGACTTGAACCGTGGTCGAATACATTGGAATCCAGTGAAGTAACTGCTACACCATTTGCTGGCCCCAACCCACCTCTTAATACTTGCCACAGTGGCAATTAGGTTTGACCATGAATTTTGGAAGGGGCACATCCAAACCATTTTATGATACAAAATCATAAAAAGTGTACACAAGTGTGAATCCCAAAAAGGAAAAACACAGAACAACTTTTATTTGGAGATAATATTATTTTCTTTAGAGAAAACCCCAAATGATCTATGAACAAATTATTTTAATTAATGAGAGAATAACCACTTTCATCCAACAGTAATGGAAGGCCACCATTTTTTCAGTCAATTAGCTGAAAAATGAAAGCATGGGCATTGAAAATTCCATCTTGAACATTCAACCAAAGACAGTTTACATAGTGTTGATAGTTCAGGAAAACACCCATGCCATGATCTATTCTGAAGACAAACCTTGCCAGGGTAGGGAGTTTCAGAGCCCTGAAACTGTAACTTTTATTCAAGTCTATCTTTCATTGGCTATTTTCTTGGCATGGAGCCCCGAGTGGGAACAAGGTGGGGCCAAGGACATCGAAGCTTTTGTAAGTGGGACAGAACCTGGTACATTTGAACTCAGGAATTTCTTTCCCTCTTTTGTGCCTGTGGAGTTCTTTGCTGCATAGTCTTTATAGAGCAGGATTCAGGAGGAAATGATGCCTTTGGAATAGCTATGATTTTAGGATTATATAGGAGTCATGGAGGTTACAGGAGAATAAAACCATGTTAAAATGATGTCAAGGTTCTGATTTAACCCCACTAAACCCAAAGATTTCTGAGTGCTTAAATAGCTGTATGTGGGGAGAACTACCCATTTAACTTGGTGTAAATTCTCAAGCAGAGAGAGAGAGAGAGAGAGACTGCAGCTTTTGTAGGCATATGTGATTTATCATTATTTTTCTCTCTGGAGTAAAAACAAAGAGCAGCATAAACTGAAAGAAGGGAAAATACATAATTTAGGCTTTTTTGCTATTGTTCTTATGTCATGTAGTCAATTCAGAATCAGTCTTGTAGTATCAGAATAGAATAAAATATTTATTTTATTTATTTATTTTTTGGAGAGATTTTTTGCTGTAGAGTATGTGCACTTGCCAGAGAGACAGAGAGAGACATAAAACGAGAAATTACATACCCCGCCCCCGGGGCGGGGGGGATGGCCATACTACAATTCTTCCTCCTCCATTCTTCTCTCGGAATTGTGGGCATGCATGGACACATGCCCTGCTGAATTTCAAGCTGCCAGGTTGAAATTCACACTGTGCTCAGCCATGTGGGAGTCCAGCGCCTTAACCACTACGCCAAAATCATAGATCTTAAAAGGTAAATGACTACTGAGTCCAACTTGCCACATTCAACCCAAAGTCTCCATTTCACAGGTGGGGAAACTGATCACAAAGCAGACAACACAAGTGAGCAAAACAGATAGGAGAATTCTCTGGCAAACTGCAGAACACAGGCCTCATCGGTGGGAGCAAGAGTTACTGGTCCCTCAGCTGCCAGTCATGACTGGTTGTTGCAATTAGAAATTGTGGACCCAGTAAGGCCACATCTTACTGTTTTCACAGAAAGCCATCAATCCAGATTTTCATATAAAGAAAATCACATGAGTTTTGAAAAAATGTTTATTATCATAATCTTGTTACATGATTTTAAAATGCTGATTTTTAAAAAAATAATTATTTATTTAATTTTGTTTATTCACTCATTTCTTTTAATTCGACCAGAGAGAGACACAGAGAAAGAGAGAGAGACAGAGGGAAAGTGAAAAAGCAAGCCACCAGGTCCGGGACTCAAACCATGGTTGGCCATGTGGGATATCCAGCACTTTAACCACCATGCCACCTACTGGCCCCTGAATTTCATTTTTCTTTACAAATACTACACAGGTTATAACAAAGACATCTTTTATCTATTTGTCAGAGTTGGTGTGTAAACTGCCATTTTATGGTTTCAGTATAAAATGATTAGTCCATTTAGGGACAGGACTTAAAAAAAAAAAAAAAAAATCCAGTTTCTCAGATTCCAGGTAAAAGCTCCATTCCCTTTTGGGAACATACCAGATTTTAAATTTGTAAGTATTTCCTGTATTATATTTTCTAAGTGAGATGTCTCATATACATTAAAATAGAAAATCTATAGCTGGGCAGGAAAGGAAAAAAAGTGTTGAGGAAAGGAAAGGGAGGGGACCAGCAGCTGGCATAATGGCTGTGTCGCTGGATTCCCATGTAGTCGACCACAGTTCGAGTCCTGAACCTGGCGGCTTAAACTCACACCAGACACATGTGTGTGCATGCCCAAGATCCCGAGAGGAGAAAGGAGGAGAAGGGATTGTGGCGTGGCCATCCCCCCTGGGAGGTGATTTCTTGCTTTTTGTCTCTCTGTCTCTCTCTGTCTTTCTGGCGAGCACTTGCGCCCTATAGCATAAAAAAAAAAAAAAAAAAAAAAAAAAAAAAAAAAGGAAAGGGAAGGGAGTAATACTGCATTGAATTACAATTAGCAAAGAAGTGTCTGACTTAATTTTCCATGTATTTAGAAATACAGCACATATATTTCCAGAGGATGTTTTGTATTTACAGCGTGTCTGTCTAGTTATACGACTGCAATATAATTGTTTTCCTGCTGAGAATTATGGCAGTGAAGTTACTCTGGGTCCTATTACAGCTAATTATAGTCTTGCTCTGGAATTTAAGAGCTCCCCTGCAAAGCTCCCTCCTCTCCAGCCATACAAAATGGACCTGGAGAGTGTTCTGATTCTACACGTGACTGTCATTCTCAGGTTCCTACTAGAAATATGACAGTTGGATGTTTAGGGGTATAAGTGACCAGAAATGAGCCCACGCTGATCAGAATAATTCTGACTTTCAATTATATGAAAATGGGACACCATTGTGTAAAAACTAATGTAAGTATAGGTATATACACACATTTTTCCCTAAAAAGTAGGTCCAGAGGACTTTTCGTTTGTTTGTTCATTTGTTTGAGGTGGTTTTTTACTGTTGTTTTTTGTTTTTGTTTTTGTTTTGCCATAATGTCCATGAGCTCACGAGAGAGACAGATAGTGAGAGGACAAGTGAGCAATTACCTCCTGAGGGAATGGCCATGTCACAGTCCCTTCTTCTCCAGTCTCCTCTTGGGATTCTAGTCATGCACACACATGGACCCAGTGTGATTTTCAAGCCACTGAGTCCAGGACTGGAACTGTGGTTGGCCGTGTAGCAGTCCAGCGCCTTAACCACCATGCCACCTGCTGGCCCCCAGAGGACTTACATAGATACAGATTTTTTCTGATCTAGAAAGAAGAGTATGAGGTAAGAACCCAACTTCTCTAGGTTCGTCATGTTCATGTAGAAGCTCACCAAAACAAAAGGAAAAGTTTTTCTCTCTTTTCTCTCTGACAAACTTTCTTTGGGCTCAGAATTCAAAGACTGGGGCTCTTTGCAACAATCAATTACTGCCCTTGAGGTATTAACAAATCATCCCACTTACTTCATTTTTCTCACCTATAAAATGGAGAAACCAATGCTGGACTTGCATTCATTCCAAAATAGCTATGAGATCAAATTAGTGAGATCTAATTAGATTAAGGAAACTTGCCTCTTTGGGCTCTACTCCCACAGGAGCAGGGAGGCTACTCATACAGGATGAGGAATTGGACACTCACTAGCTTTGGCAACCCTCATGTGCAAAATGAGGATGGCTGCTGTATTTGCTGGAGTTGTTATAAGGGTTAATGAAATGATACATGAAAAGTGCTTGGTTCAGTGTCTCTCTCACAGAAAGACCTTATAGCCTTTCTTTTCTGCATTCATATTTTATTGAATTACTGAATCTTTTTTATTGTATTACCAGAGGGTTATTTGCATATACAGAACACTGAGTAAGATCAGCACTTCTATTTTTATGGTTGTGATCATTGATTTTTAACAAAAACTGAAAGATTTTTGTTCAAAAAAAAATCAAACCGTGTGCAAAAAGTTTCATGGGTTTTAGAAACAAAGAGAAGAAGCTAAATTCAGGACTTTTGATCTTGAAAGTGTCTGTTTTAGTGTCTTCCCCAGGGTACATCGGAAGATGAATGGAAGGGAAAGGAAGTGGGGAATTTTACCTTGAAAAATCCTTTATGTCAGAGAGGTATATTTCTCTCCTTATTTTTCTAATCTGTGCTTTTTTTTAAAAAAAATATTTTTTCTATTTTTATCAAAGTAGTATTCTGTATGGTTTAGAAAGTAAACTACAAGGTTTATACCTAGAACAAAGCTATCTCTAACTCCATTCTTGCCCGCCCTCATGCCAGCTCTCTGCAGGAAATCTCTTAGATGTTTCTTCTGTTATTTACCTTCATATTTCTAAATAACATGCTTATACTGCCATTTCTTGATTTATTTTCCTTTTCTGGTATTATTTATTGATTTTCTTCAAGAGAAGACGATGATTTGTTTCTCTTATTCCCTCTTTATTCTCACACCAATTTCCCCTTGCTGTCCCAATAGTATCATATAATACTCTGTAGGCTAATCAATAGTAGTGTTCACATCCTTATGACTCTGGTTATTTGTTAACAGCTGCACTACGCAGTTTTATAGTTATAATTTCTTTTGGATACAAAATTTGTGTTTCCAGGAGTAAATAATTGCCTTTGATTTGTTTGCTTAACTTTGCACATACGTATTTCCAAATTTTAAATCCTCAATAGGGTATAACACAAGGAAATTTATCCATTTCTCTCTCTCTCTCTCTCTCTCTCTCTCTCTCTCTCTCTCTCTCTCTCTCTCTCCTCTGGAGGCATCATCCTGAAACTCTCCATTTCCAGTCAGCGAGATAGATGTTATCCTGAGAGTTTACTTAAACAATATCTCAGAAGTTTTCTCTCTTATGTTGGATTCCTTGCTTCATTTCCTCTCTTTTTTATTTTATTTTATTACTTATTCTCTTATTTTAAGGAGGATGCTTCAATACGTTCCTGACAAAAGAGGTATGGTATCACTGGGCTAACTAAGCTGGCCTGCTTCCTCTCATGGTCAATAAAACAAAAGGCAGAGGCTGGAGAAGAGAGTTTATTCTGTAACCAGTTACAAGAAGACAATCAGCAAGTGCAATCAAACTATCTCAAAAAGTGCAACTTGTTCTCAGTATTTATAGGTACAAGATACAAGCATGTGCAAATCATCCCTCACTAGGGTCAATCAGAGTCAATCACTTTCTCTTGCGTAATTATCCTAATTTCTTCAAATAACCTATTCCTAGTTTCTCATCTGACCATCCTTCAAATAGATTGTTGGACAGATTGTTCTCACTAGAGGCCTTTCTTAATTTCAAGATGTCATCAGTCCTGCTAAACCTTTAGCTGGCCCACTACAATGTGGATACACTTTTGGAGAACTTGCTTTACTAGAAATATTAAGTTTACACTCTCACTTGTAGTCTCATTGGGTTCTTGTTTTGTCTTAATAAAACAAAAAAAATTGAAAAAAGATTTTTCAATGAAGAATTCTAGATTGCTCAGAACATTTTTGCTCAGAACAGTAAACATACTTCCAATTGGCATCTACCTTCCTATTATGTCGTTAGTAAGCAACTCAAATAATACCTAATTTCCTCCCAGAAGTTGTGAAAATCTTCTTTTTATTCCAAATGTTCTAAAGTCTTTATGTCTTGCACTGTTACACTGGCACGCAGAGGAGTTTGCAATATGAAATGCCATGTATGCTTTTTTTTCTGGGAAAACATTATATATTTCTTTCTTAACTCTCTACCCACAATTTACCTATTCTCTCATTATATTAGGTCATTGGGAAAGTCATGGCTTATTGTTCTGTTTTTCTATGCAAAAACATGTCCTGACTTTTTTGACAACCCAATAGCTTATTGATGTCAGAAATTATTCCTCTTACATAAATCCTTCAATTTATTCATCTTTTCAAATTTTTAAATCTTTTTGCTCTATTTTGTGAAAAATTCTATAACCTTATATTCAAACTCTTCTATTGAAATAGTAATTTTTATTATTATATTTTAATTTCTAAGAGCATTTTCTTCTTTCAATTATATATATACCATTTAAATTAAATGTAAAATATATATTAAATACATAATTCTAAGCATATATAAATATGTAGTATGGTTTCCTTTTAAATAAGATACATATATATGTATATATGGTTTGCTTATTGGATACGATTCCTCCTCTTATCTAAGAATTTTCGGTATGAATTAGTTTATTATTTACTTATCAATTTATCAATCAGAGAGAGAGAAAGAGAGACAGGTGTTTTATTTGTTTGTTTTTTGTTTGTTTGTTTGTTTTTTGGGTTCTTTTTGACAGAGTCTTACCAGTTTGTAGTCCTCTGCCCCAGCCTTTCAGTTAGCAAGGATTACAGGTGGGGCCACCTTGCCTGGACTGTTTAGGTTGGTCCAGGAACCAAATCCAGGCTTCCAGTACAGCCCCAGACTCTCACAGCAGCTCCTCTTGTGCTTGCACCATCAAAGCTAGGCCATATGATTAGGTTTATTTAAATTTTATTTTGTTTTCTTTCATGTCTCTGTTTTCTCTTACATTCTTTTGTTGTTGCTGTTGTTGTTGTTGTTGTTCATGTTTTCATGCCTGGTTAACTTTGGTTGTTCAACAATGCTTAATTAGATAGGTATTAAAAAGCTGTGAGAAAATGTTCTGTAACTGGCAAGGATGTTACTAGGTGAATAAGCAAGGGCCTCAGATTTCCTTAAGAGACCTCTGAGGTCAGCACCACTTGATTTTTTGTTTTAAAGATTTATTTTATTTTAACTTTATTTATTAATATTATCATTATTATTTTCCAGTTTGATCAGAGAGACACAGAGAGAGAGAGAGGAAGTGAGAAAGCAAGCCACCAGGTCTGAGACTTGAACCATGGTCGGCCATGTGGGAGTCCAGCGCCTTTAAACACCATGCCACTTGCCGGCCCCATCACCACTTGATTTTTTTCATGGACAAGTTTTCCAAGAGGAAAACTCTACTTTACTGCATATACATCAAGTATTCTGCAACTCTAACTGTAAAAGAGAGGTAGAAAATCTTAAGATCTCTATCATACAGACATCTTGTTTTGTCTTAGCTAGGCTTGACATCCTGGGAGTAAAAAGACTTTTTATTTTAATTTTTAAAATTTCATTTTCTTTTATACATTAAATCACATTATTTAGCTTACAAAGGGAATATTTCAGTATATGAACATTTCTCCTTACTCCAGTTGATAAACTATAAAATATCTTCAACAGATAATACCACATTTCTTTGTCCCATTAATGCTTTGCCTCCCTATTTTTCTTCTAAATATTCTTCCTCAAACCCTACTTTTTCACACACACTATATCTGGTATTTACATCCATATACTGTGTGTCTATATCCTTTAGTCAATCAGTTTCAGTCATAGAATAAGGGCACTCAATATATATTAAGTGGGGACATACACTGTCTCTCCTTCATAGCCTGTTTGCTTCACTCAGCAATAAACCTTCCATATTTTTCTACTTTCTGTCAAAAGCCAGGGTTTTGTTGTTTTTTATAGCTGAATAGTATTCCATAGAGTCTATGTGCCACAGTTTTTCTATCCATTCATCTGTTCATGGGCATTTGGGTTGGTTCCATAACTTAGCAATTGTGAATAGTGCTGCAATAAACATCGATGTGCAAGCACTTTTCCAATTAAGAATTCTTCTGTCCTTTGGGTAGATACCAAGAAGTGGGTTTGCTGGATCATATGGTAGTTCTATTGCAGACTTTTGAGGAATCTCCAAATTGTTCTCCATAGTGGCTGGACCAATTTACATTCCCACCAGCAGTGTAAGAGAGTTCCCCTTTCACCACACCCCCGCCAGCACTTACCATTTTTTGTTTTCTTAATCTTATTCATTCTGACTGAGGTTAGGTGGTATCTCATTGTTGTTTTGATCTGCATTTCCCTTACAATAAGGATGTTGAGCATTTTTTCATATACCTTTCAGCTATTTGTATGCCATCTTTAGAGAGTCATTTTTTCAACTCATTCTCCCATCTTTTAATAAGATTGATCATCTTTTTTTAGGAACAGCTGCTTGAGTTCCTTGTGAATACTGGTTATCAGTCCTTTATCTGACACAGAGTTTACAAAAATATTTTCCCATTCTGAGGGCTGTCGATTCACACTAATTACTGTGTCTGTTGCCATGGAGAAACTTCTTAGTCTGATGTAATCCCACTTGTCTATTTTGGGGATTATTGACTGTGCTTTGGGGAGGGGGGTCTTATTTAAAAAGTCTTTGCCTACTCCAGTGTCTCCCAGGGTTTCCCCAGTGTTTTCCAGGAGCAGTTTTATAATTTGAGGTCTTAGATTTAGATCTTTAATTCACCTTAACTTGATTTTTGTCAAAGGTGAGAGGTAGGGGTTCAGATTCATCTTTCTGGACGTGGAAATCCAGTTTTTCCAGCACCATTTGCTGAAGAAGTTTTCTTTTTCCCACTGGATTGTCTGGTACCCCTTGTCAAAAATCAGTTGACTGTATGTTTGGCCATTTATTTCTGGGGACTCTATTCTGTTCCATTGGTCCACATGTCGGTTTCTGTGCCAGTACCATGCTGCTTTGATTATCACAGCTTTGTAGTATATTTTTGAGTCAGGGAGTGAGATGCCACCCACTCCACTCTTCTTGTGCAGAATTGCCTTGGCAATACGGGATCTTTTATGATTCTAGACAAACTTTATGATTGTCTTTTCTAGATCTGTAAAGAATGTGTTTGGTATTTCTTTTTCTTTTTTTTTTTTTGGAGAGGTTTTTGCTATGGAGTGCATACACTCTCCAGAAAGACAGAGAGAGACAGAGAGATAGAGAGCAAGAAATCACCCCCCCCCCAGGGGGGATGGCCACGCCGCAATCCCTTCTCCTCCATTCTCCTCTTGGGATCTTGGGCACACACGCACACGCGCCCGGTGTAAGTTTAAGCCACTGGGTCCGGGACTCGAACCGTGGTCGCCTACATGGAAGTTCAGCGATATAGCCATTATGCTAACTGCTGGTCCCTCTGGTACTTTGATTGGCATTGCATTATATATGTAGATTAATTTGCTTTAACTTCTCCACCAGTTAAGGCTCTTTCCTTCCAGCTGGGATGAATGAAGGATCTTGAGAGCTATTATGATTATTCAGACTTCCTATCAGTCCCCTGATTTTAGCCCCATGTGGGATCACAAGCCTGCAAGATACATGGTACTGCCAATCCCAGGGACTTTCTAGAGTCCTTCAGCTTGAATCTCATGCTTCCTGTCCCAACCTCTGTAACAGGGAATTTAACATTCTCTGCTCTGTCAAGTTAGTTACCACTCAGCTATGATACTGTCTTCAAACTATAATTGAAGTCTGGGAAATCTCTCCTTCTATCTTGGTTGTTCTTAGGTATTTAAATACTGTTTATAAATTGTGTCAGCTCAGAGAAGTAAGAGATTTGTGGGACACAGATATGGTTTGTTGCCTGTTATTGATGCCGTGTATAATATTCTCAACTCGCCTGGTGTGTGGCATATATCATGCTGGATAAAATCTCTTTACAATCTAAATGATGTATAGTGATCAAATGTATAAATAATAATAATAATAAAATTCTGTCAGCTCAGGCCCTCTGAGATGCACTTGCAATAGACTGGAGGAAACATCTGAAAAGGGTAAGAGGAAGAGAGGACTAGTGGGCAGAGAACCTTTAGGCTAGGCTGGAGTTCTGACACCTGTGAAAAGAAAGAGTGCAGCACAGTTCTAACAAAGGCTTGGCAAGGCCAATGGGGAGTATCAAATCAAAGGAATCCATATTGGATATAAATACTCAGTGTTTGTCTATAGCACCACAGTGGGAGCATGGTCTCAGTGTGAATGACCCAGCAGACCTGCAGGTGCTACAACTAGTACCTTTCAGCCAATTACATTCTTTATACCAGATGCTCTTGAAGAGAGATTGGAGTGGCACACTTCCATCGCCATTGGTATTCAGTTATGTTTTTATTTGTTAGCCGTATTTATCTATTCTACTGTTTTTTTTGTTTTTGTTTTTGTTTTTGTTTCTGTTTTGGAAAGGGTAGATATGTCTTTGCATTCAATCTGTTATATTTCCTTGAAAGTCTACCTCTCTGTCTTTCTCCATTTATCTAGAGACTATTATTCTTCTTTATTTTCATGGGTTTTGGTTTTCCTTGGAAAGGACAGAGATAAATCTCTGTGTTTAGTCCATTATATTTCATTAAAAGTCTACCTCTCAGTCTCTTTATACCTAGCTAGAGATTATTATTCCTTTGATTGATTTCGAATCAATTATAACTGCTGTAAATATTATTCCTTTTTACACAATAATAAACTTCGGAAATCTTAATATTGTATGTATGATACTACATACAGATTTTCCTCATTTGTTTATTTCTTGAAAAATATTGCTCACTTGTATTTAATAGAGATTAATTGACCTTTCTTCTGAGAATGTTTGGGTTACTTTTTGCCATAATAAACAATGTTGCAGTACATACCTTTGTAAATAACTGGGTATACTTGACAATGTCTTCTATGTATTGTAGATAGCAAGAAATTAAATTTCTGGCTTTAAAATTTGTGCATTAAAAACTCTAATATACTCAAAGATTGTTTTCCAAAGAAGTACACACCAATGAACATTGGATAGTAGTACTTTATCGTTATTTTTATTATCAAAATTTTTTAAATCATCCTATGTATAATATAATATTCTATGTTATAGTATGTATAAAGGGTACATAACATGAGATCTATGCTCTTAATAAATGTTTAAGTGCACAATACCTTATTATTGACTACAGATTCAATGTTGAACAGCTGATGCCAGGAGCTTATTCTTATTTCTTGCCTGAACCTTTATTTCCATTGATTAATAACTTCACATAATTTCTTTCCCTATGCCCTGGAAACCACCATTCCACTTTTTGATTTGACTATTTCATATATTTTTCAGATATTTCATTTTAGTGAAACAGCAGTATTTGCTTTTCTGTGGCTGACTTACTTTAGTTATCATAATGTCTTGAAGATTCATCTGTATTGTCACATTGCAGTTTCTTTTTCTAAAATGCTGAATAGTATTCCTTTGAGGGTATATTCCCCATGTTTTCTTTTAATCAACTGATCAGTCAATGTACCTTTAAGTTGTTTCCACCTATTGTAGCTATTTTGAATAATGCTGCAACAAATATAGCAGTGCTAATACCTCTTTGAGGTCCTGATTTCCATTTTGGGGGGTAAATACTCAGAAGTGGGATTGCAGAGTTATATGGTAGTTCTATTTTTAAATTTTTGACAAACCTCTGTACTGTTTTGCATAGCAAGTACACCATTTTGCATTCTCAACAGCAAATATGCACAGGTTTCAATTTCTCCATATCTTCCCCAACACTTGCTGTTGTTTGTTTTCAATTATAGACATCATGGCAGGTATAAAGTGAAATCTCATTGTGGTTTTGATTTGTGTTCTCCAATGAGTAGTGAGATTGATCTTTTTTATATACCTGTGCTCTATTTAGATGTCTTCTTTAGAGAAATACCTGTTCAAATCCTTAGCCCACTTTTAAAATGAGTTATTTGGTTTTCATGTGGCAAATGTTACTAATAACTAAATACTGGTGGGATGTATTGATAACAAATTGGTGTATGAATGCATACCAAGGATGTTACATACTGTTCTAGAAGAATAAACTACATCATTTTTTGTCACCTGAACTGACATTAAAACCACCAGCAATGCCACTGGATTCACAGGCCGAAAAGTTCATTTTTACCCTCTGTCATGGAACGTGACAAACAGTAACTATATCTAAAAGAACTGAGTGTAATAAGACAGCAAAAATTTTGTAGTAAGAAAATATTGGTTCAAATCCCACATCTCCCAGGATGTAATGATATGACCTTAAACATGCAAGATAGCTTTGCTGCATGTCAATTTGTACATCTGTAATGATGATAATAAACTTCAAGTTCAAATGAAAGAAGGAATGCAAAACTCCACATAAACTCTAACACATGCAAATGCTTGTTTTTGTTACCTCCCAAGTTGCCGTATTAATACATAGTTAAGTTCTGAAATATTTGAATCCATTTGGCTAGAGCTGTTGCAGTTTGGCTCTGCTTTTCTTCCACCTCAGATTCTCCTCACCCACCATCTTGACATGTTCTAGTCCCAAAGTGGCCATACTGTTACACAGCACTCCATATCCTTCCAACATGAAATGTCAATGAGTTTTCCAGATGAAAGCATTAAAAATGTATGAGGAAATATTGTCATGCAAAAAGAAGCTAATAAAACTCATGAACAGTGAGACTGTTCATTTAAATAGCAACATGTTCTACTGTAATCAATAAAAATGATTCTAATATCTCCTATTGGTACACACAGCAGGAAACCAATGTTTTGATATTGATCTGAATTATATTTGCTCAAGTACAACCATGTTTATTTTATCAACATATTGCATTAGATTTTAAAACATGTGAAACACACAGCACCAGGTATAAGCCAATTTATTAGGTGGAAGTTGTACAGTTACATAATTTCCTTTAAATACCAGCTAATGTTTGGTAGGAAGGAAAGGTGTTTGTTCTATGAAGCTTTCAGATGGTTTAACCTTCATTTTTTCCCCTGTTTCTGCTTTGTCTCTGCCCACCCTGCCAACTTGGGAGCAACATTCTATCATCCTGTCAGTCCCCTGCCACCGTGAAGCACATCTGTTACAAGACGCTAACTTCAACCCAGAGTAGGCCAAAAGCACTGCTTTTGGCTATAGATGTAAGTCCCCCAAAGCTATCACCAGTTTCACCTTATGTAGCACTTTATAACGATGAATATCGCTAACATTTCTCATAGTGCCTTACTCCCATATTCATGGGGGTTAAGAACTCAGTTTTGAGAATCAAACTGCATGGACTCAAGATATGATTCTTCCTTGGATATGATTCCAAACCTTGCGGTGCCTCAGTTTTCCTACGTATATTATTAAAATTAGGCTGCTAATGCTACTGTATGCATTATTTACGGGTTTGAGGAATACTAAATGAGATAATCCATGTAATGAGCTTAGCACATTATCTGGCGCATAGATGAGAGCAATTCACATCAGGTACGTCTACTGCTACTGTTATTGCCATTCCACCAGCCCTGTGAAGAGGGGGAATTTTTTCCATTTCCTTGGAAATTTCCACTGAATGGCTAAATGACCTGCCCAAGGTCTTACCCCCAGCAACCAGTAGAGACCAAAAAATAATCAAAGTCAGAACCGATCTTGTTAAAATGTGTGCTCCTCCCACTCAAATGTGCCACTTCCAAAAAAAGGCAAAAATTTTAAAATGATAAAAAGAAAGGGGAATGAATAGGGATCAAATCTGATTTGAGGCTATCACTCTGCTCACTTTTTTACTTAAAATGTTACTTCATTTTTTTGGATCTCTATTTTGTTAAGAATTATTTATTTAATTTTATTTATTCTTATTTTAAATTTTCTATAGGGCACATGCACTCACCAGAAAGAGAGAGCGAGAAGGAAACTGAGCAAGCAAACCACCAGGTCAGGGATCCAAACTGTGGTCGGCCATGTGAGAGTCCAGTGCCCCAACCATCATGCCACCTGCTAGCTCCAGCTCTCTCATTATTTATCCACCTACTCAACAAATGCACACAAAATGATTAACAGGACAAATCAAGGTACCTGCACTTAAGGAATGCACATGCTTAAGGAAAAGGGACAGATAACCAGCAACAAACACACAAATATGGCAAATTCGGATAGTGAGAAATAGTATGGAGAATATAAAACAGTGTAGTGTAACCTTGAGCTGAAGCCTGAATAGCAATAAGGAGATGTAGTGTGATATTAGATTTAAGAGCATGGGCTCTGGAGACAACCATTTAGATACACATCCTGGCTTTATCACTTACTAGCTGTGTGAACTTGAACAAAAGACTTAACCTCTGAGCCTCATTTTTCTCATATAATTGTAAGGATTAAATGACGTAATAATGTAAAGAGCTTAGGATAGTGTGTGACACATAGTGCTCTTTTAAGTGATTTTCAAATAAAGTGAGGCAAATGGGAAGAGTATTTTAGGTACAAGGAACAGTAAATTCTTTCCTTTTTTTCAGGAAAGACACAACTTTGGACATTTGAGAAAGAGAAAGAGGCACTGTGTTAAAGAGGAGTAAGTTAGGGGGAGGGTAGTGTGGAGTGAGGTCTATAAAACATTCAAAGAGGATATGAATGGTAGTTCATTTATCTAGATTTAAGCGGCTGGAAAAATTATATCTTAATATCCTGTCAGCTCTGAATCCATTTGAAGATAACATAACTCACCTACCAAGAGTAAGTAATATGGGTTTAGATTAATTTGTCCCCAGTGAGCAAGAGTCAGCATGACCAACCACTTCTCTATCTATACTGTGGCCAACTTGGGGATTAGATCCAGGAGGCCAGGAATGGAGTCACTGATTTTTCTACAATATCCTTAGTTTGATCCCCCTTTGCCAAAGGAGAATTAAATGATTCATCTGGGTACCAAGAACAACGATCTATACAGGACCTACAGAAACCAGTCCTTCCGTATACACTGGCTTAGACCAATAGCATCCAGATACAACTAGTTATGAAGGGAACTCATGATACACTTATCCCAAGAATCCATCAGAGCAAGGACCTTGAGTCTAATCTTAGCCTGGGATGAGCCAGCTAGGGGGTCTTGGGCTTAATCTGTAAAATAAAGACATATAACGGTATTCTCTCTCTCTTAGGGGTTATGGCAAGGATTAACTGACATAGTGCAGAGCACCTGAATCATCCAGAGGTGAAGCTCTGAGAGCTAATTCTTATTTTTGACAACTGAATGATAACATGCCCTTCTATACTTACGTAAGAATGGAATTCGGGCAATACTTAGCCCAAGAGAAAAAACATTGAGGGTAATACATTATGCATGAGGGTGAGTCCTCAGGAAAAATGGGCCAATAAGTGCAGTGGTTCTCACGAGAACCCCCTCTATGGCAGCTCCAGGATCATACAGAGGGATTCGCACAGAGTTCTGTGTTGCTTGCTCCATCTAGGAATGAATTTCCTCATCTGTAAACCTAGAATAATTATAGCTAACTTTGAGGATCAAAGTAAAAATTGAATAAAATATAGTGGTTGGTTCATAGTGGGTAAGAAATCTTGTACATTGTCTATTTCTGTGTAACAAACTACCCCTATTTTATTATCTCTTGTGATTTTGTGGATCAAGAATTTGAGCAAGATTCAGTGGAATGATGTTATACTCTACGCAGCATCATGTAGAACTACTCAGAGGTATTCACCTGGCAACGGGGCTGGCCTAGAGGCCCAAGTAGGCTTTACTCACATACCTGGCACTCGCTGACTACTAGATATAGTCCCAGACATGCAACCCTGGACTATCCAGAAAGATAGTCAGACAATTACATTGTGGGCCAGGCTTCCAGAGACTACAGCAAAGCTACCAGTACTCTTAAAGGCAAGATTTGTCTTAATGTCACTCCAGTGGTTGAAGTGACTTCAGGCCAGCTCAAATTGAAGGGAAAGAGAAAGGAATCTCACCCCTTAATCAAAAGAGAATCGAAGAATTTGTGGCCATCTTTAATCTGCCACAAAGGTCAACACTCAGAATAATAATAAGTGTGGTCAGTTGGACTGAAAAGCTGTAACCTCCATGGACTGGCCATTCTCCAACTCTATATTTCTTCTTCCCTATAGTTACAGCCCCACCTTGATTAAGACTCACCCAATATACAGTGACAGGTGTAAGCCATCTTGCTAACTGACATGCAAAATGATAATATTTTGCACAGCACCTTGATTGCACCATTCATCCAAGAATATCCAAGTCCCCTGCAAACAATAATTAAGCTTCTGCACCCCTGCGATGCTCCATTATCTTCTCTTTATAGACAGGGAAGTACTGAGCTCAGGAGAGTGAGTTTACCAAGGTCACAGAACTAAGGTGACAAAGCTAAGAAGGAATCCACAGCATATGCAGCTTGGTCTACACATCCACATTCCCACTGCTAGTGGCATCAAACCTGAAAATCCAAGGGAAGCCCCACCTGCTCATTTTCCTGGTGATTCACTCTCACCTTGCCTCTCAACATTATTACTGTCCTTGCTTACAATGGCATCTAAGAGTCTAAACTTCTCTAAAGCCAGATGGAGACCATCAAGAAAACTGGAGGGTCTGTACATTTCTCATTTCACATCCCATGTCTTCTCTGATTCCTCAGGAAGTCATCCACAGTTAAAGAGAAGCAGTGAGCAAAGCAAAGTATCAGAGTTGTGATTTTATTCTTCAGTAGGCATAGCTCATTTGCTTTGCTGTTAGATAGCAAAAAAAAAAAAAAAAAAAAAAAAAAAAAAAAAAAAAAAAAAAAAAAAATCTAGAGAAAAGAAAGGGGAAAAATATGGGTTTGGGGGGACAGGGAGTAAAAGAGTGAGTGTAAATGATAAGCCACATTCAAAATGTATCGTTTAGCTTTTGGCAAATTATTGACTCCTGCCTGGTCTTTGTCAAGTCTTGTAAAGCAAGTGCTGTACTAGCTGCTAACAGTTTCTGGAGTCATTTAACTTGTCAGATAAATTGGAAAGAGAATAGACATATCACCTTCTATCAGGATCTTCTATTTTCTACTGGACTTGTCCTCTGGCCCTGATGTCCCCAGACCGAGACCATTAATAATCATTTTAAAAATGATTTTCTCTATCTGCTCCCCCCAAACTACTCTATCTTATTGGTATCGGTGTAATTTTAGAATTGCAGATTCTTCTAAACATGAAGTAGAAAGGATTCAAAAGTTATTTAGCCGAACATCTTCATGTTATAGATAGGAAAAGTGCAACTATAATTATAGCATGGTAATTTGAATGCTGTGTAAACTTGGACCCAATATTTAACCTTTCTGAGTTTTAATGTTCCTACCTACAAGAAGTGGATAATAAATAGTACCCATCTCTTCACCTGGCAGTGAAGAATGACTAATTAGAATCATATATGTGAAAGACTGAACTGTTCTACAGGAGAATGTAGTGCTGAACTATTCTACAGAAAAAAATGTTTGCTTACAGCCAGACAGGAAGTCAACAGAGTTGGCCCTAAAACCCCAAACATTTTTTTAAATAGAGAATTATTTATTAAATTTTATTTATCATTATTTTTTTTGTTGTTGTTGTTGTTTTTTAATTAGCTACAGGACACTTATGCTCACCAGAAAGAGACAGAGAAAGAGAAAAAGTGAGAAAGCAAGCTGCCAGGTCTAGGATTCAAACTGTGGCTGGCCATGTGGGAGTACATCATCTTAACCACCACACCACCTGCTGGCCCTAGAACCCAAAACTTTTAACTTCTACTACAGCGATCTGTTCAATAATATTTACTGTGAGGCTATCATGTTCCAGCACTGCTATGGGCATAGAAATTGAGTGAACAACAAGACAGTCTTTATCAATGCTCATATTGGAGCTTACAATTTAGGGAGAGAAATAAAATTTATACTACTACTGTACAATTGTGATAAATGTTATAAAGGAGAAGTGGAATTTTCTGAGAGGATAACTTATCTGAGACCAGGGCAGTGAGGAAAGAGTTCCCTAAGGAAGAAACATTTAAGCTGTGACTGAACGTAAGCAGTCTTTGTATCACAACTGAATGAAAGGTGCTGCAGGAATAGCACACACATCCCACTAACAGAGTGCTTTGTCTCCAGCACCATGCAAGACCTCATTTCTGCACGTAGGAAAAAAAAAAAAGCCCAGCTCCTTCCTCATGCTCCTTTGGAAATTCAGTGTTGGTGGGGCTGAGGTGGGGAAGGGGGTCACAGTTCTCTGCATCTGCCCAGAGTTCTTCAAGTATCTCTCAATGTAAGTGAGTCTTATGGGTAAAAATCTTGACTTGCTTAAAAAATAAATTAGACAACAGTGAAGTCATGGGCATATGCTTGCACAAATAGCCTCTGCTTGTCTTGTTTTAGAGCTCTGATCTCCAGATTCAAGTTGGAAAATCAGCAAGTTATTCGGGGGAGAGATGAAAAACAAAGAGACATATTCAACCAAGAGTTCATTGGAATTACACCTGGAGATTGTTTTGTTTTGCTTTGTTTGTAAAGGCCAGATTGTAACCTCTCGAGGAACATCTCTTACTCGATCCTCAATTTATCAGTTTTCTTTCCTGCTTCCTCCCTACACAGCCCTGTGGCACATCAGGGTCATCCTGTGCTTAACTTTTACTCTGACCATTCCTTTTTCCATCTTGCTTATCTAACACAGAGAGGAAGTGAGCTATCCCCTGAAATTCAGGTGTAGCCCCGCTGATGGAATCATCCTAGATCAAGGATCGGTAATTGGTAAGCTAGGAAACTTTATTCATGGACTGAGGCAAGCAGTTGATCTTCTCAAAGGAAGATGCACAAACCCTGTACTCCCAGTGTTTTGGAGCCCACTGTTTGAAAACGCCTGAGACTTGCTCATAGCTCACCATTACCAAAAAGATTCTTGGTATACCACTCTAGTTCATCTGGCCCTACATATAACTATACAACCACTGCCTTCAAGGATCGTACAAGCCAGCTAAGGAAATTTTGTTGTTATCATAATCATTTTTATTAATCCCTGTGTCAGGTATGGTGATAAGGGATTTATACATCTAAGTCATTTAATTCTCCCAATA
Source organism: Tupaia tana (assembly GCA_026018925.1). NCBI lineage: Eukaryota > Metazoa > Chordata > Mammalia > Scandentia > Tupaiidae > Tupaia > Tupaia tana. The sequence goes on along the minus strand of JAKSZU010000014.1, from coordinate 42,219,898 downwards.
TATGAGGTGAGAATTGCTATTTGTCCTGTTTTATAGATAAGAGAAAGTGCCTAAAATCCCATAGATAAATAGAACTGGAAATCAAGTCCATGCTATATAATTCTAAAACCTGTGCACATAATCATGCCAGTATAGACAGAATGACAAAAGGTGCTATGTAAGGCCCGCACACATCACGGAGAAAAGCCTACAGGGTTGTAGTAAGGGTCTGCACAAAAGATGCCCCAGTTAGTGTTTTCTTTTTTCTTTCTAATTTGTCAGAGGGTGCATACATTTGCGAGAAAGAGAGAGAGAGAAAGAGAGAGAGAGGAAGCACCATCTCAACCATAAGGAATGATCACATTGCAATCCCTTTATTACCAGCCAACAAAGCCCAGCTGCTGCTTCTTGTCGTCAATGAAACAAAAGGCAGAGACTGGAGAAAAAGGGAGTTTATTTCTGTAACCAATTACCAGGAGGCTGTCAGCAAGTACCATCAAACTATCTCAAAAACACAAATACTCAGTGCACAGGTACAAGATGCAAGCACGTACGAATCACTGGTCACTGCAATCAGAGCCAATGCTTCCCCCTGGGTAATTATACTGATTCCTTCAAAATGCCCATTCTTGGTATCTTATCTGACCCTTCTTCAAACAGATCTCCCTACGACTCAGCACTAAGTCATATTATTCTCCTTAGAGACCTTTCTTAATTTCAAAATGCCTTAAGTCCTGCTTAACCTTAAATTGGCCTTCTTTACCTCTTCCTCTTTCTCTCCCTCCTTTCAGGAGTTTGGGCCTGTATGAATCTGCATCCACACCCAGCATGTTTTTCAAGATGCTGGGTCTGTGACTTGAGTCATGCAATCAGTCATAGGGAATCTAGTGCACATAACCATCAGCCCATGGGCTGACCCAAGAGGCCCACCCTTTGAAGAACGAGGGAATGTTAAATCTGGGTTTCTCAATCTTAGCACTATTGATATGTTGGACCAAATAATTCTGTCACATGGGCTGCCCTGTGCATTGTCAGATGTTTCCTGGGTCCTTGACCCCCTACCAACTCAATGCTGGGAGAAACCCCCCCAACTGAGAAAACCAAAAAATTGTGGAGACAGTGTCAAATGTACCCTGAGAGCATAACTGCTCCTATTGAAAACACTACCTCAAAGAAAGTCAGAGCACCCTCAGGTAAAAGGGAGAGATGTCCTCCTGGCCTGGGCCTGATATTAAAGACTTGGAAAAAAAGATAGGAATAAAGATTGGAGCCAAATTGTAAAGGACTTTGAATACCAGGTTGGGAGCTCAGAGTTGGTACCTGATGCATAATTTTTGTTTGTTTTGCCAGAGGGTGTGTGTACTTACCAGAGAGAAAGAAAAGGAGAGAGAGAATACACTCCCCACCCCCCTAGGGAGTGTGATCATGCTCCAATCCCTTCTCCTCCCTTTCTCCATCCCATCAGATCTGGGTCACAGATGCACATGTCTGGCATCTTTTCTCAAACTACCAGGGCTAGGACTTGAACCACCCATTCTTCCATGTGAAATCCAACTCCCTTAACCAGTAGCCCACAGGGCCGATCCCATATTTTTGAAACTAAAAATATCAAGGATAATGTGTACCTCTTACTTCCTGTGCCTCAGTCCTCTGGCCTCTGTGCTGTTTCTGAATGTGCCAAGCACAGTTTGGCCTCAGAGTTTTGCATTTGCTATTCTCTCCCTAAATTATGTTTCCTCAGTCTTGTATAGTCTCTTTCAGACCCATCATGTCTCTGTTTGAACATCACTTTATGAAGGAAACTGGCCCTACCTGTTCCTCTTTGTCTCCTTATCCTGCTTGATTTTCTTTCATAAATCTGTTTGTCCTTTAAATCGTACCTACTGTGTCATTTATTGATGGCTGTATCACTTTTCTGTCCATCTGTCCCTCTTAGAATGATGGTGTCATGAAAGCACCGAATGTGCTGCTGTGTCTTCATCCCTAGAAACACTCAATAAGTACTGATTGAGTTCATGAATTGATTTTTTTTTTTTTTTTGAGAGAGAGAGATTTTCGCTATAGGGTGCGTGCGCTCACCAGACAGACAGAGACATAGAGACAGAAAGCGAGAAATCACCCCCCAGGGGGGATGGTCACACCCCAATCCCTTCTCCTCCATTCTCCTCTTGGGATCTTGGGCACGCACACACACGCGCCCGGCGTGAGTTTTAAGCAACCGGGTCCAGGACGCGAACCGCGGTTGACTATGTGGGAGTCCAGCAACATAGCCATTACGCTAACTGCTGGTTCCCATGAATTGATTTTTGAAGGAGAGTTTCAGGAAGTGTTTCCCTAGAAGCGGGTGCTCCCAAGTTCAGTCCGAAAAGGGAAGATCTCTATGTATTAGAGACTGTCAGAGTACAGTCGGTTACTACCTGAATGCGAATTTGTTAGAGAGAGAGAGAGAGAGAGAGAGAGTGTGTGTGTGTGTGTGTGTGTGTGTGTGTGTGTGTTTGTGTGCTGGGTGCAGGTACGTTAAAAGTGCAGACTCTAGTCAACAGATCAGAGTTTCTGGATGATAGGACCCAGAAGATATATTTGAATGCATTCCAAAATTTCTAAGTTACCTAGCAACATGAATATTTTGAAGATGACTATGTCCTTGCTCTTTCTGCTTAACTTCACTTCTTAGGCAGACAAGATCCAGGATCTCAGGCATTAATAAACACGGGATTATAATATGGAACATCTTGAGGCTCTACATGATGCCTATCAAAATATAAATGTCACAGTACATTGATATAAATCTTAAGTTCTCATAGCCCTTGACAATATACACAGCATTTCACATTTATGACTTTCTCTGATCCTTTCAACAACTTTCCAGAAAGGCAGGGTGAGCATAATTGCCCCCTTTTGTTCAGATGGAGATGACTTAAAGAGATGAAATGACTTTCCTAGGGCCATACCAGGGCAGGGCAGTATCCACCCCTGTGCTATTTCTACTCTGCCATTTAGTTGTTTTATTATAATAACTGAATGCATTTCTTAAAGCCTGATTTACTAAACACTTTCACAAGACTTCATGAAGTGCATTTGGGTAGGTAGTGTTATCTACATTTTCAAATCATCATATTAAAAGATACCATGTAGAACTGTGGATAAACTAAAGCTCTGAACTAACTGTCTTAATTCCACCACTTGCTCTATGATTTTGAATAAATTAGTGATATGAGTCTCAGTATCCCTATTTGCAAAATGGGGATTAAGTAACTGTTTTGAAATTGCTGTGAGGATTAAGTTTCATTACCATGCAAAATGCGTGTAGTCTGACACATAGACCAACCTCAACAGATGTGAACTATTATTAGTAATTAAGGCCCCAAGGTTAATAAAATCAGAAAGAATATCTTCCTGTAATCCTGGCACATATCCCAATGGATGATATAACAGGATTCAAGACACATTTGCTTGACCAAATATTAAAGGAATGAATGACAGAAGTTTAAATGACTTATCCAGGGCCCTATCACTAAGAATTAAGCATCAAGACCCAACTCCCAGTCTTCTAATTAGTCCAATGTCCCTTACACTACTTATCCTTCAACCTTTTCAACTGAGCAAAGAGGTAAGGGCAAGGATTTATCTCACTGTTGCACAAGCACTCTCTGAGAAGTGTCTACATTCATGAATGTGGAATTGTAGACTTTCGGTTCTGTACAAAATTCACTGGATCCCGTCAGCCAATCCAGATTTTGTCCTTATCTTCCTGTCTCCCTCCTTGACGCTCTGGTCCCAGGAGGTGTACAAATAGGTATTTGTATTTTTTTAAAACAACAGCAAGGCCATTCTGATTCTCCCTTATTGCTTAAAGATGCTGTTTCTCTCTGCACACTTGTCTGGTTCAAGGGTGGGTTTGGAAAGTGAATAGCTAGCATGTTCCAGGCGCAGCACAAAGGGAAAATTAAATCCCTATTCTTTTCTCTTACCCCTTCAATAATCATCACTACCTTCTCCTCCTCTCTCTCCTCCTAACAGAGAACATACACACTTTAATCTAATGCCTTTTCAATCATTTCTGATATCAAAAACACAATTCTCCAAGCACTTTAGTTTATGTTTTGTGTCAAATATGCATTGAACGGTAAGCCCTAATCAATGTTAATTTATTGATAGCACAAGACCTAATTTCTTTGTAACTGTACTGAATCGTGCAACAAATATGACAGTACTGCTAATTCAATTTAAATATTTAGATCATTATTTTGGGGAGAAAAACAAGTAAAATATAAAATCAATGTTTATAATGCAAGAAAATTTAAAAACAACCACAAAACCCTGTTTGTGAATTAGAATGTTAAAATATTCTAAACCTATAAGGACCTTAGAAATAATCTGATCTAATCTCTCCAGTTAATGGTTATGAAAACTGAGGCCAGAGAGAGAGAACGAGACTTGTCCAGGGCTGTGCATCTTCTTTTGCAATAACTAGCCTTTTCATCTTCCTGGTCTGCCCGTCACGGATGTGTTTCTAAACAAATCCTAACATCCACACCAGGAAGCTCTAGAGCTTCTTGCCTTGAGAGGCAAGCGGGCAGGGCTATTAGAGTTGATTAGAAGATAACAAGATGGCCCAGAAATTGACCCTCTGCTGCCTGCCGGAGAGATGATGTAGACAGGGAGATTGCAGGTGGACGGGGATCTGCCAGCTCAGAGAGTAGGGGGGAAACAGGTCTGCAAGTGAGATGGCAAAGATTGCAGGCACATGATAAAGCTCTTCTATTAACTTAAGCAATTGGACATGCTCAATCAGGGATCCTAGCTCTATCAGTTATAGATTATCAGTGACATCAGGCACTTACATAGTGAAGCTATCCTGGGCTCTCAATCCCAATCGTTGGAGGATAAGAATTGAAATTCCAAATGTTTTAAAACCCAGGCTTCTGTGGCAGTGAGGTATTGGGAGAAAAATTTGAAAGACTGCTCTGCTTGCTCACACACACACACACACACACACACACACACACACATATTCACAAAGAAATGGCAATTCATATTAGCTTTTGGAAGCCATCCTCAGAGTAAAGATGCAAAGGACATCTCAAAAGGCTTTCTTTTAATCTATGATGTTGAACCTTCTTCCAAGGTTAACCAACAGGGGAACTGTAAAGATCAGAGATTCTAGATGGAGCTAAATCAGTTGCATTGGGGTGTTGTAGAACAGGAGCCTCTGTTTGTTGAGGGCACGGATGTGTAACCTGTGCCTGCCTAGCCATGGGATGCAATTTCAGGATAAAATATCACAGAGCTGCTCCATGTCACTACTTCTCAAAATGTCCTGATATTAATAATTTAGTGGTTAAAATACAAAACTATTTTTTTCATTACAAATGTTCTTTTCAATAAGGCAGACAACTAGAAAAAGCCCTAGAAACACAAGTAGAAACAAGAGCTGAATTTTATTGAGCTCTTCTTATGCGTCAAGCGTGACGTAAAGCCCCTTACAGTGCTCTCATTTAATTTTTTCTTTTTTCTTTTTCTTTTTTTTGGAGAGGTTTTTGCTATAGGGCACGTGCGCTCGCCAGACAGACAGAGAGAGACAGAGAGATAGAAAGCAGGAAATCACCCCCCAGGGGGATGGCCACGCCGCAATCCCTTCTCCTCCATTCTCCTCTCGGGATCTTGGGCACGCACGCACACGCGCCCGGTGTGAGTTTAAGCCACCGGGTCCGGGACTCGAACCGCGGTCGACTACGTGGGAGTCCAGCGACATAGCCATTACGCTAACTGCTGGTCCCTCATTTAATTTTTTCTATCATGTAACAGATACTATAATTATTCCCACTTTACATATGATACCTGAAGTTAAGCGAAAACCCTGAATTTACATTGGTTGTGGGTAGCAGAGACAAATCAAATGCCAGCTGAGTCTGTCTTCAGAGATCTCGAGATTCAGATCAGTTGTTTGATTTTTGTATTTTGATTTTTGTAATTTACTTATCATTTTATAGTGAAACATACTTTTTTGGTGCAAAATTCTAAAAATTTTAAGAAATATAACTTTTTGTAATGACTACAATAAGTATAACAGTTCTATCACCCCCCAAACGCCTTCGTATTCTCTCTGTAGTTAAGTCTCCTTCCCAATCCTAATCCCTAAAATAGACCCTTGATCTGTTCTGCTTCACTATAGTTTTGTCTCTTCAAGACTAAGTCAATGGAATTATACAGTGTGTAACGTTTGGAGAGTGGCTTCTTTCACTCAGTATAATATCTTTGAATTTCATCCACACAGTTGACATTTATCAATGGCTGTTTCTTTTATCACTGAGTGGTATTTCCTTGAATAGATGTATCACAGTTTGTTTACTCATTCACTCACTGAAGGACTTTGGGTTATTGCTACTTGGGTACAATTATGAATAAAGCTGCCATAAACATTCATGGATCGGTTTTTGTGTGAACATATGTTTTCATTTTTCTAGGGTAAATATTCAGGAGTGGGACTGATGGTTTACATGATTAGTTTTATAGAAGTTACCAAACTATTTTCCCAAGTGGTCAATCATTTTTCATTCCCACAAGCAACTTAAAAGAGTTCTAGTTGCTCTGCATGTTTGTCAGCATTTGACATTGTCAATTTTTAATTTTATTTTAGTTTTAGTTTTTTACAGTAAGGGAGGGAAAATGAGAAATCACCACCCAGGGAGTATGACCATGCTCTAATCCCTATTCCTTCATTCTCTTCTTCAGTTTTTGGGCACACATGCACATGTACCCAGCGTGTCTTTCAAGCCTCCAGGTCCAGCACTCAAACTGTACTCAGCAATGTGGGAATACTTAACCACCATGCCACCTGCTGGCTCTTGATAGGGTCAATATTTTTATTTTAGTGATTCTGATAGGTATGTAAATATTGGGGATTTAATGTGTATATCCTCAGTGACTAATTGTGATGAACATCTTTTCAGATGTTTATTTACCATCTATAGATCCTCTTTGGTAAAGTTTAAGTCCTTAGCTCATTTTAAAATTTGTGTGTGTGTGTATGTGTGTTTACTCTTTGGTTGTTAGAATTATTTTTTTAAAATATGTTTAAAATATTTTTTCCCAAACTCTAGCTTGTCTTTTTATTTTCTTAGCAGTGTCTTTCACAGAGCAAAAAGTTTAGAATCTTTATGAAGTCCAATTTATCATTTTTTATGGATTATACTTTTGGGTATCATATCTAAGAATGTTTTTATTAACTCCATGTGCTGAAGAATTTTGGGGGGGTTTTATTATCAAAGATGTTTTTGTTTTCTCTTTTTAGTTGACATTTTACATCTAGATTAATGATTCATATTATTTTAATTATTGGATAAAATGTGAGGCTTAAGCCAACTTTCATTCTTTATTTCATATGAATGTCCAATTCCCTCAATAACATTTATTTAAAACTGTATATTTTCTCCATTGAATTACTTTTGCACTTTTTTTTTTAATAAAAAAAATTGTATTTACTTAGAAGCATTCAGAATGTCAACAAAACAGCTGCAACTTTTTTTTTTTTTTTTGCAATTACAGAGTGGTATTCAGTTAACAGAACAACAATTATTTCGTATAAGCTGCATCAGAGACAACTGAAGATGAAAAAACTACCATCCCCATATATAACTAATTTGTGCTGTGCACCAACAAGAACCTGCTTTAAATTTCCATGCCAATTTACAACCCCCATACTGTACCAGGCAAGGTTAGTGGCTATTGAAAATACCACCAGGACAGGGCTATCTAAAGACACATTCGGTAGTGTGTTAACTATACAAAAAAAGACACTGTACAGTTTAAAAAGCAAATCATAACCCAGAGTAGAGGAGAATAGAGAGTGACTGCTTATGGGTGTGATGATTGTGACAGTGATAAAAATCTCTAAAATTAGACTATGGTGATGGTTCTATCATTCTGTACATATTCCAAAAAATCCTATTGAATTATACACTTCAGATGAGTTGATTTTATGTTATGTAAATTATATCTCAATTAAACAAGTTAAAGAAAATTAATTAGCCATAGTATTGTGAGTCTACTTCTAAACTCTTGGTCTAGACAAATACACACACACACACACACACACACACACACACACACAGTCTATACATATGTATATATCCCTTCTCTAATACCATCTAGATTCCCAAACCTTTATAGTAGGTCTTAAGATTAGGTAGTATGATTCCTCTAAGTTAATTTTTTTTCACAATTGTTTTAGCTTTTCTAGTTCTTTGCCTTTCCATCGAATTTTAGAATCATTTTGTCTTTATTTACTAAAAACAAACAAAAACAAACAAACAAAAACCTGTTGGAATTTTCAGTAGAATTGTATTATGTCTATAGATCAATTTGGAGAAAATGGACATATTTATTGAGTGTTCCAATCTATGAATATAGTATATCTCTCCATTTATTTATATTTTTACTTCCATCATTTACATTTTGAGGGGGCAAATAATTTTCAGCATAGAGATCTTGTATTTTTTTTTCTTAGGTTTATATCTATGTATTCCATTTTGAGGTGGTTTTATAAATGGTATTATTTAAAATTTCTTACTTCCAATCGTATATAGCTAGTATACTAAAATATGATTGATTTTTGTGCAGTCACCTAGTATCTTATAGCCCTGTTAAACTCAGTATTAGTTCTCAGAGTTGTTCTTATAAATTCTTTGTGATATTTTTACATGTGGGCAATCATGTTATCTATAAATAGGAACTTTTATTTGTTTCTCTCCTATTCATGCTGACCCCTAAAACTTCCTTTTTGTTAATTCTTTTCACTTTCAGGTAAATTTCTCCAAATACAGTCTAGATTAAAATTTGGGTGGGAGAGAATAAGATATTTAATTAAACTCAGCTTTATACTTTCTAGAGATATCTGGGACATCTTAAATGTTGTCAGCTGCCAATTCAGATAAATTTCCTACCTATTTATTCAACTCCTACTGTGTGTAGACATTCTAGGTATAGAAAAACTAAAACATGAGGGAGAAGCAGTCTTTCATTGGAAGTTTACAGTATGGTAGGGGAGACAGATAGTTCTATGAATCATTTTAGTACAATGTGGTAAGTACATTTGGACAATAGCAACAGCTTCCTAATTAAGTTACATGTTTCTAACTTTTCCCTGTTGACAATCTAGCCTTTTAAAAAATCAGTTTAGTAGAGATAATAATTCTCATACCATACAATTCATTCATTTAAAGTACATAATTCAATTGCTTTATTATATTCACAGAGTAGTGTACCCATCACCATAATCAGTTTTAGAACATTTTTATTATGCCAGAAAGAAACCTCACTTCCCTTAACCATATTTCCCAAATCTCCATTCTCTCCACTCCAAGGCAACCACTAATTTACTTTCTGTCTCTACAGATCTGCCTATCCCGTAGTCAAACAACATGTGGTCTGTATGACTGGCTTCTCTCACTCAGATGATGCTTTTAAGATTCATACCTGTTGAAGCATGTGTCAACACTTCATCTATTTTTATTGTCAAATAACTTTCTATTATATGCAATACCACATTTTATGCATGTATCCATTAATTAGATGATGGATATTTGGATTGTTCCACTTTAGGGTACTATAAATAATGCTCTATGAGTATTTGTGTGAACGTGTTTTCATTTCTCTTGGGTATGTAATAAATGGGATTGATGGATGATATGATTACTCTATATTTAACATTTGAGAAACTGCCAAACTTTTCCAAAATGTCTGGACCATTTTCCATTCTGACCAACTCTGTATAAAGGTTTCATTTTCTCCATATTCTAGCCAACTCTTGTTATTACCTACCTTTTCTATTATAATCATCCTACTGGATATGCACTGGTATCTTATTACAATTTTTAAAAAAATTTACTACAGACAGTGTGAACTCACTTGAGAGAAAAAGAGAGACAGAGAAAAAGAGGAAGAGAGAGAGAAAGAGAGAGAAAGCACACCCCAGAGGAGATGCCAAGTCACAATACCTTCTCCATTTTTCCTCTTGGGATTCTGGACATGCCACGCACACATATCTGGTGTGTGTTTCAAGCTGCATGGAACTCAAACCGCATAGTTAGTGATGTGGAATCCGTCTGCTTTAATGACCACACTACTGGCTGGTTTCTCATTATGATTTTGATTTGCATTTTTCTATGATTAATAATGCTGAGTATATTTTCATGTACTTATTGGCCATGTGTATGTTTTTTGAAGAAATAGCTATTCAAGTCTATTGCCCATTTTAAAATTATTTGTCTTTTAATTAATGATTTTTAAGAGTCTTTATATATTTTGGGGACCAGCAGTTAGAGTAATGGCTATGTCACTGAACTCCCATGTAGTCGACCTAGGTTTGGGTCCCAGACCCGATGGCTTAAAACTCACACCGGGCGCGTGTGCGTGTGTGCCCAAGATACCAAGAGGAGAATGGAGGAGAGGGGATTGCGGTGTGGCCATGCCCCCGGGGGTTGATTTCCCGCTTTCTGTTTCTCTGTCTCTCTCTGTCTGTCTGGCGAGCGCACACGCCCTATAGCATAAACCTTACATTTTGGGTATAAGTCTTGTATCAGATAAATGTGCAAATATTTTACCCCATTTAGTGAGTGGTCTTTTCACATCCTTGATGGCATCCTTTGATGTACAAAAGTTTTCAATTTTGATAAAACCTAATTTATATATTTTTTCTTGTGTTATGTATGTTTTTAAATATATATAAAAATGTTGAAACTGATTGACTAAAGGATGTACAAACACAAGAGATGGGTGTGATTGCCAGATGTGGTGTGTGTGGAGGAGTGGGGCCTAGGGAAGGACATTTGGAGGAGGGATACAGAGGCAGAGCATTGACGGAATGGGGAGGTGTTGTGTTATCTGTTGAAGATATTTTGATCAACTGGACTGGGGAAAAATGTTCACATATGGAAATGTTCACTTTGTAAGCTAAATAATGTGATTGAATGTATAAAAATGTTTTTAAAAATATATTAAAAAGTTGCCAAATCCAATGTCAGAATTTACCTGTGTGCTTAAGAGTTTTATTGTTTCCACTTTTATATGTAGGATTCTACTCACTTTGAGTTAATTTTGTGTGTAGTGTGAGATAGAAATCTAACTTCATTTTCTAAAATGCAAATATCCAGTTGTCACAGTACCATTTGTTGAAATGACTATTCTTGGGACTAGCAGATGATGCAATGGTTATGTCACTGGACTCCCACAAAGTCAACTGCGGTTCGAGTCCACTTCAAACTCAGACCAGGCATGTGTGTGTTCGTGCCCCAAATCCTGAGAAGCAAATGGAGGAGAAGGGATAATGGCATGGCCATCCCCCCTGCCCTGGGAAGTGATTTCTTGTTTTCTGTCTCTCTGTTTCTCTCTGTCTCTCTGGAGAGCACATGCACTCTATAGCAAAAATCTCTCTAATGAAAAAAAATTAAAAATAACTATTTTCTTCTCCATTTAATTATCTTGGAATCCTCGTTGAAGATGAATTGACTGTAAATGTAGAGGTCTATTTCGGAGCTCTTGACTCTATTTCAGTGATACATAATGCCTACAACAATTTATTTTTCATTCTACAGAGACCTCTTTAAAATATAAAGAAACAGGGACCAGCAGTTAGCATAATGGCTATGTCGCTGTAATCCCATGTAGTCGACCACGGTTCGCGTCCCGGACCCGGTGGCTTAAAACTCACGCCAGGCGCGTGTGCGTGCGTGCCCAAGATCCTGAGAGGAGAACAGAGGAGAAGGGATTGTGGCATGGCCATCGCCCCTGGGGAGTGATTTCTCGCTTTCTGTCTCTCTGTCTCTCTCTCTCTGTCTGTCTGGCGAGTGCACGCACCCTATAGCAAAAACCTCTCCAAAAAAAAAGAAAAAAAATACTCTCCAAAAATAAATAAATAAAATAAAGAAACAAATTAGATCGTTCTGTTCCATTTTTCAAGCTTAGTGTCCTGAGGACCTATCATTGCACCTAAAGCACAATCCATGATCCACAAGTTTCTACATCCTCTATTTCTTGCCAAGGTTCTGTCCTTACCAGTTTCTATTCCCCCACTTTCTGAGATCTAACAACAAATACTCCTTTCTCTCCCTTAAGACCCTTGCACCAGCATTTTCTTCTGTTCATGTTTTTTAACTTGGCTGCATCCACAACCATCCCCTTCCAAAATTCAGGCCTTAGTTTGAAATGTCACCTCAGAGAGGCATCACAACACATTCTATATCAGCATAGAAATTACCACTTTCTGAAATAATTTTATTTGCTTACTTGTTTTATATATTTATTGTTTATTTCTCCAATAGAATGCAAATTCCATAAAAGAAGGGACCTTGTTCAAGCATTTGAAGTAGTCTGACACGTAGGAGGTATTAATATGCGCACTAAATTATATAAACATATAAGTGAATGAATGAGTTATATAATTCATACTGAAGGAGGAGATACTAGAATGACATCTAAAGGAAACCTAAGCAAGACTCATTATCTATATAATAATTATACTCTGAACGGGACCATATTAAAATCCTACAAAAAAACAAAGTCTATGGTCTGTCAAAAGCAGCATCGATAGAGAAATTAATGTATATTTCATTTAATAACACATTTTTAAGACATGCATTGCCAAGGTGGAGATTCATAGTTAGGCTCACCCCTTTAATGATGAAAATAAAAATAAGAAAGTGACATTTCTCCTTTGCCTGCCTTTTGGACCCTATTCAGAGCCCATCATCTCTGGTTGTAGTTTTTCAGCTGTGTATTTGTGAATCAAGCCATATGGATTCTGGGCCAAATTGTGGCGCCAGCTTCAAGGCATTCCTTGCTACCAAGACCAGCTGTCACACAAGGCAAATGAAACCCACTTCCAACTGGCACACAACAATGCTTGACAGCGACTGGGTGACATTCCCACATGGGTAGCTGGATCATGATGCAGTCTGTAATACCTTTTTTAAACCTCATTCTCCCTACTCTTATTGGAAAATGATATGGCATTTGCCCTTCTGCCTTTGTTCATCTCAAGAATCGTATCCAGGGTTCAAATGCTGCTTAACAACATCACCACTAATAGAAAAACAGTAGCAACTGCATGGAAGAACCTGGACTATGGAACTATGGACTTCAACACACCCCACAAATTTACCAAATTACACAATTTACCAAAATGTGACCTTGGAAAAAGTACTTATCCCCTCTCTAGTTCAGACTTCTTATTTATAAAATAAGGGCTATACCTCCCATCTAGCTAAGTCATTGGGAGACGTTTTTCACACATGAATTCAACTAATTCTTACAGAGTGCCTGTTGTAAAAATGATTACCATCCATTGAGAGCATACTATGGGCCTATCCTGTTCTTTAACTTCAAGTCATCCAAAGACCTAGGCCCATTATTGTGCCCATTTTATAGATGAGGAAACAGGCTCCAAGAAATATGAAATAACTGTCCAAAGTCACACAGTTAATAAATGGCAGTGACATCATTTAGATCAAGAATATATTAAATCCAGTGTTTATTCTTTTTTTTTAAGATTATTTTTTCTTCCATGAAAGAGTGAGGCAGAAAGAGAAAGAGAGAGCGTGCAACAGAAAGAGAGAAAGAGTGGCACTTCCAACAGGGTCTTCACCCTGTATCCATCCCAACCTCAACCAGCCTGGATAATAGGCACCCATGTGCACATCAGCATGTGAAGGGAGACCTTGGGATAAGAACCCAGGCCTTTGCCATAGTTTAGCTATATTATTGCTGCATCACCATGTGATACCTCCCTACCCCCAAGTTTTCATTCTTAAGGACTCTTTTCCATGAAGGCCAAGGTCTTTGCATGTCTTGTGCATGGATAATTCCCTGGTACTGGTAGTTAGCATCCAGTGTGTTAGTCTTGTCGCTCTAGTACAAAGTAGATGTTTCATAAGTTTATGCTGATGTAAGTCACAGACATTCTCTACTACAATACAAAAGTCATTATGCTAGACACTGAGAATTCCACAATGCAGAGTAAAGGCTGGACCCCTGCCCTATGTGGTTTACAGTCTAGTGGGGATTAGATGGGATCATGGCCATAAACCACCTAGTATAGCACCCAGTACATAATATTTAAAAAAACAGTTGGTACTGTAATTTTTATAAAACATTATTGTCTATGTGCTCAATACTCATATACATGTATTCTCAAGGCATGGTGAGGCAATCGTTCTATAATTCATAATATTACCATCTTCACCTCTAGCAGCTATTATAACTTATTCTCATTTTTTTTAAAGAATTGTTTATTTAATTTTATTTATCATTTTCTTTTATTTGTTATAGGGCATATGCACTCACCAGAGAGAGAGGGACGGAGAGCAAGAGAAGGAAAATGAGAAAGCAAGCTGCCAGCTCTGGGACTTGAACCAATGGTCGGCCATATGGAAGTCCAGCACCTTAACCACCATGTCACCAGCTGGCCTTTCACTCATTTTTAAAAAGGGATTTACTGAATAGATCTCTGGTTTAAAGAATAATAGCCTGTCTTCCATGTAGCTTTAGGTTCAGTAGAAGGATAAGAATGAAAGTTGGGATCCAGCAACCTGGTCCTTGTGAATAGTGTATTTCAGGTAAATGTGACCTGTTCACAGTCATTATTCTCACAGTCCAAGGTGTTACAGCAATAAGGGAGAAGGTGAAAAATGACAAGGAGTGTACGGTTGGGTGACAGTGAGTCCACATAGTCTTTATTTATTTTTTTAAGAGGTTTTTGCTATAGGGCACGTGCGCTCGCCAGAGAGACAGAGAGACAAAAAGCAAGAAATCACCACCCAGGGGGATGGCCACACCGCAATCCCTTCTCCTCCATTCTCCTCACGGGATCTTGGGCACGCATGCACACACACCCGACATGAGTTTAAGCCACCAGGTCTGGGACTCGAACCGCGGTCAACTACATGGGAGTTCAGCAACATAGCCATTATGCTAACTGTTGGTCCCGAACCCATACAGTCTTCTATAGAACAAAACTAGGCTGGGCTCTAAAGTTTGCAAAGCTCATTTTTCAGCATCTTCCCACCCCCTTTTCCATGCTGTCAAGCATCAAAGGATTGGCCTGGAGAAGAGGTTAAAACTTGCTTTGTAAGATTCTATAAGACAGACACAAGAGTTTCCACAGACAAGCAAAACTTCTTAGTAACCAGAAATGAAGTGAAGTGAGGCAATGAGCAATTGGACTAACAGACGTTTCTCTGAGGTATTCCATAGAACTTGTGGTTCCCTGAGGTTGTCTTCCTAAAAGTGAGATTCTATTACACTCTCTATCTCTTGGATATAACTTTCTCAGGAAAATATTCTCTTGTCTTTCTTTGGTTTCTCATGCTGATATGGTTAGTCACTCAGCAGGGTACTTCCTTCTCCTCTTTTCTATCTCACACCACACTTTCCCCACCTGTATACCTGTCTCTCAGTGTCCCATGACGGAACTTTGGAAATAACCCAAGCCATAGGTACATGCCATACATTCTCTCTCTTTTTAGACCATATTTGCTTTTTAACAAATTCCAAACACAGAACATTTCTTTTCCTCTTTTTACTGGAGATGGAAGCAGAGCATCAAGAAAGGAAAGAGGTTGGAGTGCTATAAATGTGTTCATCTACTTAATGTTGCTGCAGGCCAGCACCACACAGAGATAGAGGATAAACAGCCTCCTACTGGTGACAGAAAAAAAAGGAAAGATAATGAGAACATCTGAAGCTTTTTCTTACGTAGTTGATCAAACTATTTTCTGCCTAACTAGTTTTTGTATACCTTGTAATTATACTCTGTATTTTCTGATACTGACACTGCAAACCATACTTCATGTCAAATTAAGTAATAAAATATTATTACATTTAAATTTGCAACAGATTTTACAACTCTTTGAGATAATTGCTATTATTACTTTTTCACCTTAAAGATACCTGAAGCTCGGAGAGGTTGGAGAGATTAAGTAACTTGCTCAAAATCATGTAGTCATCAGAGGCAGATGTCAAAAATCAAGGATTCTGTCTCTAAAGCGTAACCTGGACCATATTTGCAATAAGCAGAGTTTTACAATGGTTCCCAAGAGTCCCAGTCCCTGCTGGACAAACCTTCTTCCAGTCAGTTAATCAAATCAAATTTAGGTGCTCCTGTGAAGTGATTTTGCAGATGTAATTAAATTTCCACATTACCATGAAATAGGAAGATTTTCCCAATGGCTTTGGCGAAATCACACAAGTCCTTTAAAAGCAGAGTTTCCTGGCCCAGTGCTGATGAAGGCAGTAGGTGTGCTGCTACACAATGATGAAGGCAGGTTCTGGGTTTGTGTCCCAGGGCTACCTATACCCAAGAGCTCTGGCAGGCCCATGATCCTGGCTGGCTTCAGGGGTAAGGGGAGTATTGCAGCATGAAGAGCCTGTTAAAGGTGCTCAGCTCTCCTTTCTCTCCTTCTCTCTCTCATGAAAAAAAAAGAAAAAGAAAAAGAAAAAACAATAACCAATAAAAAAAAAAAAGAGAGAGAGAGAGAGTTTTCTCCATCTGGTGACATAAAGAGCAATTCATGGGACCAGCAGATAGCATAATAGTTACATCGCTGGAATCCCATGTAGTTGACTGTGGTTTGAGTCCCAGACCAGGCAGCTTAAAACTCACACTGGGCACATGTGTGTACATGCCCAAAATTCTGAGAGGAGAACGGAGGAGAAGGGATTGCAGTGTGGCCATCCTCCTGCGGGGTAATTTCTTGCTTTTTGTCTCTCTGTCGCTCTCTCTCTCTCTCTCTCTCTCTCTCTCTGGCAAGCATATATGCTCTGAAGCAAAATAAGCTCTCAAAAAAAATAATAAAATAATATAAAAAGAGCAACTCATGCTTTGTTGCTGGCTAGACAAAACAAACATCCATGCTGTGAGTTGCCATGGGGACACCTGGAAAGGAACTGTGACAACCTCTGTAGCTATCACCCATCAAGAAAATGGGGAGAGTCAGTCCTGCAACCACAGGACTTAATTCTGGCAGTAACCTGAACGAACGTGTTTCCAATGAGACCCTGTCCCAGCTTTTTTCAACCTTGTGAGATCCTATATACACAATTCAGTTAAGTCAGCCTCATGTTCTTGACCTGGAGAAACTGAAAGATAATATGTAATATTGTCTTAAGCCCCTAAGTGTGTAGTAATGTGTTCTGTAGCAATAAGAAAAAATTCAATGTTCATTGTAGGAATTTAGGAAATATCAAAGAACAGAAGGAAATAAACACACACACACACACACACACACACACACACACAATGCCTATATAAACATTTATTTAACCATGCCCTTCTGGAGGCATTGAGACAGTTTTCATATTTTTTTTTTATAATAAACCTCATCTTGATGATTATTGCTTACATGAATCTTTATCTCTTTTGCCTTTAGGACAGATTCCTAGAACTGCTATTAGTGAATAAAATTTTTAAATTCTTCAAAGGTCTTGACACAAATTGTTCATTTGCTTTTAGAAGTGTTGTAGAATTACTGCCCCTATCAGCAATGAGACCCATCTCACCTGCTTTCACCCCGTCATGTACAAATCTGGTAAGTAAAATGTGACATGTCTTCCTCCCTTCCTTTCCATCCTTTCTCTCTCTCCTCCCTTCTTTCTCTCCTCTCTCCCCACACTCCTTTCTTATATGGGATCTCACTATATTGTGATTCTCCTGCCTCAGCCGCCTGAACAGCTGGGACTACAGACACACATCTTTGTACCCAGTGTTCGGGGTGGTCCAGGGATCAAACTCGGGCTTCTCATGTTATATCACCCTGTTGAGTAGCTGCGTCAACCATTGTGTGCTACCGAGGCTGGCCCTGACATTGCATTTGTATTATCTCTTGTTTGATGTCTGTTCCTTTATTGACTAGTCAGATGATCATTCATTCATACTTTTATTAAATATTTGTACTTCTAATATGAATTATTGGTTCTTTTTTTATTTTTAATTTACAGAGGGCACAAGAGCCCATCCGAGAGAGAGAGAGAGAGAGAGAGAGAGAGAGGAAGTCAGAAAGCACTCCCATGGAGATTAGTCATGTCACAATCACTTCACCATCTCTCCCTTTTTCAGGCATGCACACACATACACATGGCATGTTGCTCAGGCCAGTGGACCCAGGACTCAAACCACTCAAATGGCCATGGGGATCCAGTCACCTTAACCACCATCCCACTGACTGGCCCCTGTTCATGATCTTTACCCATCTCTTTCCTGTTGATGTGCTAGTGTTGTTTAGGTTGATGAATAAATTTATTTTTTAGATATGTACACATATACACACACACACATATAGAATGTTAACCAAGTATTTATTGTCAAATATTTTCCTCAGATTGTCATTTCTGTTTTTATTTAGATGACCTATGACCTTTGATAATTTGCACTATACAAAATACAAACTATTAGGACAAAAGGATGGCATAGTGGTTACAAGGCTGGACTCTCATATGGCCGACCATAGTTTGAATCCCAGAGCCAGCAGCTTGAAACTCACGCAGGACACGTGTGCATGTGTGACCAAAATCCCAACAGAATAATGGAGTAGAAGGAACTGTGGTGTGGCCATCGCCCCTGGGGGATGATTTCTCACTTTCTGTCTCTCTGTCTCTCTGGTGAGCTCATGTACCCTGTAGCAAAAATCTCTCTCTCTAAAAAAAGAAGAGAAAGAGAAAAGAAAGAAAGGAAAAGAAAATGCAAACTATCATCTATTAATTTTTGTGAAATTTTTCAATGATGGTGATGATAATGATTTCTATTGGCTATAGGGCATATGCACTCATGAGAGAGAGAGAGAGAGAGAAAGTGAGAAAGCAAGCTGCTAGGTCGGGGACTTGAATCATGGTCAGCCATGTGGGAGTCCAGAGCCTTAACTACCCTGCCTCCCTCCATTGATTTTTTAAAACAATGCTCGTCAACCATAAATTTAAATAGTGACATGTATTTCCCTCTATAAGCTCTTTTCCTTTTCATTTGTAATGTAACTGTAATTCCTTCAGTATGAAAAAAAGTTTCACATCTATTGATGGTCCCCCTCAACAGCTGAAAGGGAAATAACTATCACGAGAGCATGAACTACGCCTTGCTCAGTTCTTCTCTGCAGTTCCAGCTCCTAACTACAGCTGCTATACAAATGTCCCTCAAGTTTAAGTGGACTGAACTAATTCTAACTGAAACTTAGAAGTATCAATGAGTTACAGACAGAAGGTCCCAGGACCCTAATATTGGTAAACATGCTTGGGTCTACTCATACATCAACAGATAGCTCACTGGATAGCAACAGGGAAAACAGCTTTGACAAAAGCATTTATTTCAGCTCTCTCAATTCAGTGGCAGATGCTTCTGGTTCCAGACCTCCTCCCTCCTGCCAAATTTGTCAGATGAAGCTGCAGACATAAGGCTCTGTTGCCATTTTGGGATCAAAAGGCACACTTCCACCTGCTGTCATATGTCTGATCCTAAACAGGCATCAGGTGATTGGATATGACACACATCAAATCCAACACAGAAATCATTCCAATCACCTGAGAACTATCCCCCCTTTTCACCTCATGCTCATGTTCATGGATAGAATCTAGAGGCTCACCCAGGCAGAATCTGCTCTACTATCTTTTTTTCAGGTTGCCTATCTTTCTAAGCAAATGTATGTAGATTGTTAATGATAAAGCCCAAGCAAACACCATTAAAAAGGGAAAGCTATTGAAAACTTATTAACCAGTGGTCCCTTGGTAGTTCCTTCATAATTTATTAGCCTAATTCAGACCATGTAACTTCCTGAGAGTTTATGTTCTTAGATACTATTGATTGAGGCTGGTCTTATTGTGAGAGAGCGGATGTATGTGGAATACATACCATTTTAGGTAATGTACATTATTTCTGCAAGGTAGAAATTAATTCAGTCAGCTTTTCTCTCAATGAGATAATTCATACCCCTATCATCTTCAGCTATCTCACAAATGTCCCTGATGAGAAAATACTGTCTGTGAAAGTAATATGTTAGGACAATGTTCTGGTTACCACCAAAAACTTGGTTGTTAAAACATCGTGTTATGATGGTCACAGATTCAGCGAGCCAGAAATTCAGTCAAGGCACAGTGAGTACAGATTGCCCCTGCTTCTTTAAATTGGGGAATTCAGCTGAGAAGACTGGAATGGTTAGAAGTGACGCACATAATGGAGACTGAAATTATCCAGAGGTTGTACTTCCATGCCTCACACCTGGGCTGGAATCACATGAATGACTGGGCATCTCTCTCTACATGTCAGTCAGTGGAGTCATGGATTCTCCACACGTCTCTCAACATGGTGACTCCAGCATGACAGCCTCGAGGCAGCAGTACTCCTCACATGGTAGCTCAGAGCTCCAAGAACAAGTGTCCCAGTGAACAAGACAGAAGCTGCCTAGTCTTCTATAACACAGCTTCACATATCACCCAGTAGGTCAACGTTCACCCAGATTCAAGGAAGGGACCCAGACCCTGTCTCCTGATGGAAGGAGTGTTAATGAGTTTGTAACCATGTTGAAATTTGCTAGAAGCAGCCTCTGAATCAAAGATTCAACAGCATATTGTTAATTTGGGTGGTGGTCTCAGGAAGCATCAGAAGAAGATTGGAGAAATGAAGCAAGAACGGAACAAAGTTGTTCAGGGTGAATTAACCAGTATGTTCGTGCTGTTGGCATCTAGGGTTCAATCTTACTTCCAGTTTTATGAGGCAATGGAGAATATGCCCATCACTTTTCCCAACTGAGAACCAAGGTTGCTGAGCTATATAGAGGTATAATAGTTTTTAAGTCCCTGTCTGCTAAGTACTCACAGTCACTGGTTGAGAGTTACTTAAGAAGTAGTAGGCAGGATTGGTGACCTACTTATCTACCAACTACTTACAGTCATTGGTTGAGAGTTACTTGAAAGGCAGGAGGAGTAGATAGCTCTCTGACACTTTCAGAGGGCTCTCTTTGCCAGTGAAAGCCCTCGAGAGGCGACAGGTACCGGAGGTTCGAAGCTGTGGGGTTTTTATATGAAGGGATGTTGAAAGCAGAGCGGACATGTTGTGGCACCAACAGGGTCTGCCACAGGACTTCTATCATACCTTAATTACACCTATAAATGTGACACCGGCATTCAGATAGATAAGCCCAGAGGTATACCAGTTATACTTTACTGCATTATGGTTACTGATATATGATATAAATATTATAGTAAATATTAATGCAAGTGTAGTAACCATATGTTCTGCCTCATCCTCCCTTCCTCTCCCCCTAGCTCCAAAAGTAAAATCATCTATTGAGTATCCACTTTTTGTGGAACTCCTGAATAATTAGAAAACAAAAAGAGTTGAGAGAAGCACTCAGATATAGAAGAAAATGAGAAGAGAAAGAAAAAAGAGAAGAGAGAAGAAGAATATAGAAAGGCTTTTTAAGTAAAATATTGATGGAAAATTTAGTATATTGGAAGTTTAAAGTAGGGCAGAGAAGACACAAATGTTTCAAGCAGTACTTGGCAACTATCCAGAGAACACTGAAAGAGGCAACGAAGAGGAGAGGAAAATGAAAAAAACGTATTCTGTGATTTAGGAATACCTATACACTTCAGTAATTTTTACATGTAAAGTAAAAGATTTACATTGCAGTGAAGATTAGAATTACTCATACATGTGTGTTTTATTTAAGATATTGTACTATTTTTAAGGTTTTCATTTGACTCTTTAATATTGTGTATTTGCTAAAATTTTTATATCTTTTTATTCACTGAAGTGTTTTCCCTTACCTCATTAAAAATAGGTGTAATAGTTTTTAAGTCCCTGTCTGCTAATTTTGACATCTGAAATACCTTAGGGTTGACCTCTGTTGAATGTCATTTTTTTTCCTGAGTCACATTTTCCTATTCTCTACATATTAAAATCTAATAATCAAAAATCTAGTAAGTTCAACTATGATGAAATAAGCTTCTATTAGATCAATCCTGCTGCACATAGCAACTATAAACTCTGGAAAAATATTTTAAAAGAACTATCTGAAGAATGTGAGGAATGAAAGAGCGGGCAGAGTCCACAGATTGTATTCTGGGCATTATATTATTATGTTGTAGAGACAATGTTGCAGAAACTGGAATCTGCTACATTTCTCCAAAAATTGATAATATTTTTGGTTTCTTTCAGGAGGCAATTAACTTGGTTGAAATCTAATTTTAATCCATGCCTATTGGATAGTACTCAAATCTGTTTTGTTTTTTTAACTCCAGAGATGAGTGGTTTGCTGTCTGACAGGAACATGAATGATTCAGGGATTAGCCAGAGATTCAGAAGAGTTTACACACAGAGCTTGAAGTCCCTCACTTTGGTTCTCTTTCCAAGATTTAGCCTCCCTTTTCAATAACTATGGTTGCCCTAAACTCTGTCCTCCTGTTCTTCAAGACAGAAATGCTACAGGTTTTCTATCATAGTTCTAGATACCACATATGGTGCCAATTTGACCTGAACCCAAACTAATGGTCATATTAACAGGAAATTTACCCTATGCTACTAGTAATTTTTTCTGAATTTATATCATGCTCTGGACTGTCCCCACTCTTTTTCACTCCTCCCATCTTTCAGATAGTTGTTGTCTATATTTTTCTAGAGTTTACAGTTGTTACCTGCAGCAAGATCTATCTGATAGATACTTCACCATACTCGAATTTACTAGATTTTTGATTATTGAATTATTTCTTGATCCACACTCTAACTAGTTCCTGTAGACTGGGATATTTTTATCTAGTATGTGTCCAAATACATTCTTTCATCTAGTGTGGGTGAGAACTTACACACACAATTCAACTGAGGTTCAGAAATATTTATTGAAATACATTGTCTTCTAATTCACAATAGAAATAGAAATATAACCCCAATTAATGAATTTATTGATGGAATTCAAGAGAAAAATGAAAGCCATAACATAGGCTACATTTAGCTCATAGCTGTGTTTTGTAAGGTGCATGGTTTGGATAATAGTTTGTTCCTCAAAGGTTCCTGTTCTAGAAACTTGGCCCCAGTGTAATGACTTGGGAGGAAGTGAAAGCTTTAAGAGGTGAGGCCTCACTAGAGAGCATTATCCAGTCAGCTGGGGGCATGCAAGAAACAAACACAAGAACTGGGGATTCTGCTTTTTCTCTTTGCAACCACCACCCCCTATCCTCTCTACTTCTCTTGGTCATATTGTAACATAGAACCAGAGGTTGGTCTGATGTTGGTCTATGGCTCTGGATTTCCCAGTCACCAGAACAGTTAGCCAAATGAACCTTTATGCTCTATGAATCACTCAGTCTCAGATATTTGTGTTTAGCAACACAATAATGGATTAACACACAAGGTCTGCTCAGTTGTTTGAAAATGTCCACCTGTCTTCTTTGTTCCAACCTGGTGAAAGCATTTATTCTATCTCCATGGACCATGTAGATATTTGACTTTGAGACCTAAGATGCAGGATTTGGAAGCAGAAAGATAGAGCTGAGAACATTACCCTGTATTGTAGGAGAGAGGAAAGGAGCCTTGTCATAGCTCCTGCAGAAGTTTCATAGGCTTCTCTTTCTCAAACATGTCCTACCTATTCTATTTTTGTTTTGAGAGAGATTTTTGATATAGGGTGTTTGCACTTGCCAGAGAGACAGAGAAACAGAAAATGAGAAATCACCTCCCATGGGAGATGGCCATCCTTTAATCTCTTCTCATCCATTCTTCTCTTATGGTTTTCGGCACACACACATACAAGTGTCCAGTGTGAGTTTTAAGTCACCAGGTTCAGGACTTGAACCATGGTCAACTACATGGGAATCCAAGGATGTAACCATTACACCATCTGCTAGTCACACACGTCCTACTTTTACTATTTGATAGGATAAAGCATTTCTCAAATCAGAAAGAATACAGAAAGTCTTAAGTTGTGTATTTATACTAGTGAATAAGATTTGAAAAAAAAGAAAAGTTACAACTAAAAAGTCACATTCATTTTTTCTTCCCCATCAGTCTCTGATCCTGTCAGATGTAAACAAACTCCCACAAAGCTTCCTGCTTAGAAATAGAGAAAAGAAAATGCAGGTTTCTCTCAAGGCATCAATTCAAGTATAAGATAATTTATTTTAACAGTCCCTTTCCATGCAACTGTTGATAATAAGGTACTTGAAAGTGTGTTCCCTGGGACGTTTGACTCAACATGATTCCCTGTGCTGGGCTGGTGTCGATGGCTACGTAGTCTTCAATGAGAAGAAACCACAGTTGCCTTCCTCAAGGGATATGGACACAGCCCATAATAAGAATAGTGCTCCTTTAGCACACATGAACCAATGTCATCCATAATCACAGATGACAGGATTAGGGACTAGATTGTTAGAGGGCCAGATTTCAGTAATACTAAGAGGTGGCTGATTTATTCTTAAAGTCAGTATTGGAATTAATTGAATCTGATGTAAAGTAATTTACGTTCATTATGATAATGTACATGTAAGTACAGTTAAGTGCTTTCATTCATTATCTCATTTAAATAGTCTGCTCAGTCTCCTAATGGCTACAGAGTCCAATCTAAAAGAGGTTATAAATGCTTACACAAAGATGTTCTTTATAGTGCTCTTTATAAAATAAAATCATTGAAAATGTCCTGATTTTTAACCCTCGGGAAGTAGGCAAGTATGTGGTGATATGTCCATATAGTGCAATGAGTTTTAGAAGGGATTTTTATCTCTTAGTTTTTGTTTTCAGTGGAATGAAAGAGTTCTTTCAAATAGTGTGTGACCTTTATAAAAGTACATTAAAAATATAATAAAGCATACCACTGTACTGAGCCGTATGAGCAGGAAGGAGGTTGAATTCTAAATACAAGTAGAAATCCAAGCGATGAGTGACAGAATCGATTACTCTATTTTCTCTATAGTTTTCATTCCTTCCCAATTTTCTATAATAAAGACGTAATACTTTTTTCCCCCAGTTTTACCATAGGGTGCATGCATTCACCAAGGAAAGACAGAGACAGAGAAGGTGGGAGGAGAAGTGAGAGGTCAGTCCCCAGGGGGAATGACCACACTGTAATTCCATCTCCTCTACTCTTGGGATTGTGGGTATGTATGCACTTGTGAAAAAACTATGTACCCAGTGTGATTTTCAAGCTGCCTAGTCTGGGTCTGGACTCAACTACAAAGGTTGCCATATGAGACCCAGCCAACTTAATCTTCATGCTACGTGCTCACCTAAAGATATAATACTTGTAATTATTAACAAGTAAAAACACAACATTGAGACCAGCAGATGGTACAATGGTTATGTCGCTGGACTCCCTTATAGCTGACGATGGTTCAAGTCCCAGGGCCAGTAGCTTAAAACTCATGCTGGGCACGTGGGTGTATGTGCTAAAAATCCCAACAGGAGAATGAAGAAGGGATTGTGGCATGGCCATCCCCCTTGAGGATTTCTCACTTTCTGTCTCTCTACCAAGCAAATGTGCCCTATAGCAAAAATCTCTCTTAAAAAAATAAAAACAAAACATTATGAGAAATAATCTAAGTCCTTTGCTTTCCAATCCATTTGATTACCCTAAATCAAGCCCAAGCCAAGGAAAAGACGTTCTGAGTGAATTTCAGAACTTGTGAATGAAGGCACTAGAGGAAATTGTGAACTGGCTGGTACCCTTCAATCCAGAGGGTAAAGTTATGTTTATGGGGTAGACAAATAACTCAGGTAAAATACCTCTTGCATGTTTATAAGTTGCTACTCAGGAACATGCTAAGTAGACTCCTGTCTAGAAGTTCTGATCTAACAAGGAGCTGGGAAGAGAAGCTGACCTCCATCAATTCTGATTCCTTTTCTGGTGTTACTGATGTCAAGCAATGACCCTTGTCCTCCTAGAAGACAAAGGCCTAGTATCCATTCAAAACTGAAAGTTCTGAAACATGACACATAGCAAGAAAGCCTTGACAGCTCCCCTAGGATCATGTAGCTCTGTACTGGGAATACAGAGGAGCTGTCCAGATGAAGGAATTTTGGTAGGTGAAGGCCATGTACCCTCAGGTCCCCTTGACCTTCCTGCAACTATTACATATTCTGTCCTAATGACATAGGTTGTGCTTCTCTATATAACAGCTTTCAAAGTATCAATCTTAAAATGTTCATGGAAAAGCTGTATTATGAAAAAAACAACGCGTAAATTTAAATCTTCTTTTTTTTTGCACCAAAATAAACTTGTGCTTTAATTCCACTTTTCTACAAGTCTCCCTATATATTTGAATTAGTGTTAGCTGACAATGGGCATTGAGGTAATAGCTGGTAGCTAGGGGAACATTTTTAGCATACATTACCCAGTGAGGGCAGGCCTAAGTCAGAATCTTACAGGACACAAGGGGTCGCTAAGAAGAGAGAGTAAAACTGCGTGTGTGCATACACACACACGCACACACACATACACACATACACACACACACACACACACACACACAATCACTGAAACTGACAACTCTGGACCCAGTGGACAAGCAAGCAAGCAGTCAGGTAAAACCAAGGGGATTTGTTTCCTACTCATTTAGGAAAGCAACAGTATCTCTAGGATTAGTTTCCTCAAGTAAAAACAAGGATGATAATAACTACCTCCCAGAACTGGTGTGACAATGAGAAACCACTTTAAAACATCCGTGGCTACGTGTGACAGATAGGAGGCTGGGGTGCTAGGGAATACAGCTGGAAATCCATCCATGTGGGCCATTCCCTCATTTCACAATGAGAACATTGAGGGCTGGAATCATTGCTCACGCAAGCAGATGCCCACAATTCTACTACTGCTATTGTAGCCTTAAATGATGAGAAGCATTTCCCAAAGGACTCCTAAATTTTTAGATCCCACATTCTGAGAATAATGCAATTACATTCCCTAGAATTTTAAAGGCATTTGAAATATTCTTTTCAACAAAAGCTGAAGACGAATACTGTATTTACCACTTCAACTAATCAGGAAAGCAAAATAAATAGAGAATTCTTCTTAGAACCTTTTATTTAATTGAGATTTTACTATATTTAAGTGTTAAGTATAGTAAATTCAGTAAAGTTTCTAAGGGGTTGTCGGCAAAGTCATGATACACTTTTTGCATAGAAAAACAAAAAAATATGTCATGACTTTCCTGACAACCCAATATATTAAGTTGTAGGGTTTTTGTTTTGTTTTTAATTTAGGGAGTGGGAAAGGGTGATTAAAGTCCTGAGCTTATAATATGCACAATATATTTCTAAATGGTATATGACTTTTCCTTTGTTTTATTCCTCTCGGTTTGTTAATTATGATTTAAAAAAAATATTTTCAGGACCAGCAATTGGCATAATGGCTACGTCGCTGGACTTCCATGTAGTCAACCATGGTTCGAGTCCCAGACCCGGTGGCATAAACTCATGCCAGGCGCATGTGCATGCATGCCCAAGATCCGGAGAGGAGAATGGAGGAGAAGGGGTTGTGGTGTGGCCATCCCCCCTGGGGGGAGGGGTGATTTCTCACTTTCTGTCTCTCTCTGTCTTTCTGGCAAGTGCATGCACCCTATAGCAAAAAAAAACCTCTCCAAAAATAAAACACTATATTTTCAATAAATGAGTTTAAAAATTTTGATATACTAGTCATCAGACAAAACACACATACACACTCACACACACACACCCTTTACCTTAGAGTCAAAAATTTCCAGTCAATATTTCATTAGGATTTTTTTATGAAGTAAGGACAGTAAACTTAAAGTTTAAATGTAAAGAAGCACACAACTGGAATGATTATGGAATTTGATTAAAATGTGGCCAAGATCTATTTTCACACAGTACTATTTCAAAGAAGGCAGGTTCAGGGTTCTCTTTCTGTGGCTGGATTCCACCATCTACCTGACCTAGATTCCAGATACCGCAAAGGCTCAAGGTCTCTGGGTATGAAAACGGCTGAAGCAGTAATTTCAGAGTGCAGAGGTTACATGAGAGAGAACACCTACTCCCGATGTGTAACTCTGAGTGCACTGCCCACTTATGACACTTCTGGCTTTGTCTTCATGGAGTAATGATCATACATGGTTTGGATACATCCATTCTATTCAATAGAGGAACTCATCCCAAAGGCACATACAGTATAAATGGTATTCATTTTTTTCTAGAGTATCATGTTTATTTGGAGATTGAGAAGGTTGAGGAAGAGGGGAACGTTCTGTTTTATATTAAATTAAGCAGTATGATTGAATTAAATGAAAAAGTATTATTAATTTTTTTTAATTTACTTATTTACTTCTTCCATGAGCAAAACAAACAAACAAACAAACACAATGACAGAAAGACAGATGAGAAACAAAACCTCTAGCAGTACTGATGTCATGACTCACTCCGAGACCCTTGGATTATAGCATGCACGTGCCTGGCATTCTTAGGAAGGTTTCCAGATGCAAGCATGGAACCATCCCATGTGGGCCAGGCTTGTAGAGTGTCATATGTTCCTGCTATGCTGTCATTTGGCTCCAGTACCATGAATTTCTAATATAAAATTGAATCACTACATTTTTTTGAGAGATTTTGCTATAGGGCACATGCGCTTACCCGAGAGACAGAGATAGACAGAAAGTGAGAAATCACCCCCCCGGAGGCGATGGCCATGCCACAGTCCCTTCTTCTCCATTCTCCTCTTAGGATTTTGGGCATGCACACACATATGCCCAGCATGAGTGTTAAGCTGCCGGGTCCAGAACTTGAACTGCAGTTGACTACATGGGAGTCCAGTGAAATAACCGCTACACATCTGCTGGTTCCCATCACTACATTTTCATTCTCCTCTCCTATAGAATTATGTGAAGGTAAGAGATGAGGAACAATGGTACTAAGAAGCAACGTAGGATAAGGGAGAGAGAGCTCTGTCAGAAATAAGGATAAGTCAGGTCTAGCCCTAGATAAGGACACTGTTTTGCTCTGTGACTTTTTTCTTTGCTGCAGAAATGGTATTATATTACCATAAAGCTACAATAATTTTGATGACATAGTATTAACATAAAATAGACACTTGAAAAAATCTTTAAAAAAATTGATAGAAAATGTATTTTGTGGAGCCAGTCAGATGCTGTGGTGATTAAAGTGGCTGGATCTCACATAATCAGTTTGAGTCCTGGACCCAGCAGCTAGCTTGGAAAAATACACTGAGTGAGTGTGCATGGATGCTCAAAATCCCAAGAAGAGGAGAAGAGGAATGGAGGAGAAGGCTTTGCAGTGTGACCAACCCCCCAGGGGATGATTTCTAACTTACTTTCTCTCTCTCTCTCTCTCTCTCTCTCCCTCCCTCCCTCCCTCCCTCCCTCCCTCGCTCCCTCCCTCCCTCCTTCCCTCCCTCCCTGGTGAGTGCACAGGCCCTCTAGCAAAAGCTGAAAACAAACCCAAAAAAGTATTTTTTGAAAAAAAAAAATCTATGCATGGATCTCATAAGTTTTTTGCACCCAAATAAACTTGTGCTTAAATTCAATTTTTCACAAACTTTTTGAAGTCTACTTGTATAGATCAATGGAATAGAATAGATAATAGATTGTTTATTAATATGCTTGCACTTACATGATCAATTGCTTTTCAATGATATTACCAGTGAATTCAATGGGGGAAGAGAGAAACTTTTCCACAAATGGAGCTGGAACTACTAGATATGCAAAATAATGAACCTTAACTCATGCTATATGCAAATCTTTAGAATTGAATGGATCACAAACCTAACGTTAATGCTAAAATATCTCTAGAAGGAAACAGGCAAAAATATAAGAAGCCTTGGGTTAGGCAAAAATTTCTTTAAAATAGGTAACAAAACCCACAAAGTATTAGACATAAAAGCATTGACCAATTGGATATCATTAAAATGTAAAGTTTTAGGGAACCAGCAGTTAGCGTAATGGCTATGTCGCTGGACTCCCACGTAGTCGACCGCGGTTCAAGTCCCGGACCCGGTGGCTTAAACTCACGCCGGGCGTGTGTGTGTGTGTGCGGGCCCAAGATCCCGAGAGTAGAATGGAGGAGAAGGGATTGCAGCGTGGCCGTCCCCCCAGGGGGGGTGATTTCTCGCTTTCTATCTCTCTGTCTCTCTCTGTCTGGCGAGCGCACACACCCTATAGCAAAAACCTCTCAAAAAAAAAGGGAAATGTTCATTAAAACCACAATGAGATACCACTCCATAACCTCTAGAATTGCTACAATTTAAAGTCTAATCATATAAAGTATTGGCAATGATGTTGAATGACGGTAAAAACTCATACATTTCTAGTGGGAATACAAAAATGTTACAACTAGAATGCAGTTCGGCCATTTAAAAAAATACAGTTACATATACATTCACCATATGATCCAGTAATCCTACTCCAAATTTACTCAAGGCAATTGAAAAAAAATAGATGCTTACACACAAGTGTGTATGTTTACATTCATAGCAACTTTATTGACAATGGCCTAAAATTGGAACGAATGTATGCCCCTCATCTGGAGAAACAAGTTGATGTATATTCAGATATTGCTATTCAGTGATACAAAGGAAGGAACCACTGAGCTGCACAAGAGCGTGGACAAAACTCAAAAGCAGGATGCTAAATGAAAGAGACAGAAGTAGAAGACTACATGCTATTTGGTTCCAATTATATGAAATTCTGGAAGAGGCAAAATTAAAGTGATAGAAAACCAAAGTGATAGAAGTCTGTGGTTGCCAGGGTAAGACAGTTTTAGGGGAAATTAACTGCAGAGGAGCAGGAAGGAACTTTTGAGGGTAAAAGGAAATATTTTTTATCTTTATTGTGTTAGTAGTTATACTTCTAATAGATTTGTTGGAACTCATCAATTGTACACTGAAAATTGTTAAGTTTTACTGTATGCAAATTATACCTCAATAAACCTTTTTTTTTAAGGGGTTTAGATTGTAGAATCTAATATACTTTCAATTATTAAAGTACAATAAGCTAATCTTTTATAATGGCTTTGACTTTTTGCCCCAGAGGAAGATACTGTCTTTATTTTATTAGACAGAAAACCAGCCTGTCCTTTACCCCTAAGGGGAACACAATCTCTTCAAGTTCTTTGCTTTGTAAACATTCTTGGAAAGAGCCTCTGAAACAAAGGCCGGCAGTCTTCTTATAATAGTTTTGAGACATGAAAAGTTTCAGCGACCCATGGAAAACTGTCTAAACACAATCATGTATACCTTCTCTGAATTTCCATGGAAAGACTTGTGAGTTCAAAGTCCAAAATATCTGAGTTTAAAACCAGGCTAAGGCCACCTGGTAGTGTAGTGGTTGGGGCAGCTTAATCCCACATTGTTACCTGTGTGGTTCGAGCCCAGACCCAGCAGCTTGAAAAACACACTGGGCTGTGTGTGTGCATGCCTAAAATACCAAAAGGAGGGAGAAATGGAGGAAAAGGTATTGGGGTAAGACCATTCACCATGGGGGCGGGGGAGCTTTCTAATATTCTCTCTCTGTGTTTCTGTCTCTCTCCAGAGTGCATGGCAAATTAGAAAAAATAATAATAATAATAATAAAGTCAGGTAGAAGCCAGGCTAAATCATTCCCAGTTAGACAAAGCATTTTATTTCATCTAGGTCTTAGTTTCCTTGTGTATTAGATTAAGGTAATAATCTTTGAGAGTAACTGGATGAAACAAATAAGGCCATAAATTTAAAAAATGCTTTTTAAGCTCTAAGAAACTATGTAAAAAATTAAAGTATTATGTATTGTCAGAGTAATATTTCATTCTCTGTTGTCAAGTTTGTTGCTAACTCCCACTTCTTCATGTTATTTTACCACACTTAACACAAAATTGAGCAGATAGTAGTTATCCAACTAACCCTTGGTGACTGATGGCCTATCCTTTGAATAACTAGATGCAATTGAACTCTCTTACCTATTTCCTTTTAAAAATTCCCTAGGTTCTTTTATACTTTTTATGTTTTTCCTATCCCTTCCCAAGCACCCTTAAATTGGAGGAGAAAAAAAAATAAAGTCTGTGTCCCTGAAGAAAGCACTTAGAAGTCTATTTCAATACTTAAAGGGTGGTCACTTCTATCTACATCAATCTTTAGCAAATAAATGGTTTAAAATATATAGCATGTTTACCAGTCAAGAAATGTGTCCTGTAACATGATCAGCACTTTGCACATGTTCTACAGGGAATTCAAAAATGGAACATGAGAAGCTAGGAGAAAAAAACCTATTCCTAGGATAACTACCCAATTTTAATGTTCCAATAGATCAACCCAAAAAGCATATTTCTGTCACTTCTGTTCTGCATAGAGTCTAGAAAGAGAAATCTAAATGAGGTCATCTCCAGTGGGTAAAGGTGGAGGTGATGGGAATGATGGTGGTGGTTGAGAATGACCCAGAATATTGCAGAATATTTCATGCAGTGGATTTAAAGTCAGCATATAAAGTGAAAAATATAGACTGTCATGTCTATCCTTGAAAAATATCTTAAGAAAGTGCTACACTGAGTACTGAAATATTGTCTCTAAATATCCAGATCTCCTCAACTGAGCATCAAATGATGCGCTTGGCTTAAAATTATGGTTTGTGATTTTGAAAAAACAAATGCATTTTTAAAACTCATCTTCTTCATGAGATGCTCACATTAGACACACATAGGCACATAGGTTCATCGAGCAAAAGCCTATTCTTGTCTCCATCACTCAGTCTTCATTGAAGTTGAAATAAGCAAATCAGTCTCGCTCTCCATCTCCTACCCCACCCCTGCAACAAGGACTCAATCTACCTAAGTTAAGGAATCTGATGACAACTAGTCTCTCCTTAAAATGTTCTAATTTTCTTTCTCTGCATTCTTAACTTTTCATTTCTTGTTTGATTTGCCTTAATTCTCATTGAAAATATTGGACACATCTGTAGATGGCTTTTTCACACATAGGATATATCTAAGATTGATACAAAAGAAGGTCATAATAAGTCTTTTCTCAGTTCCATGATTAATGTACTCTGAGGCTTAGGAAAAAGCCAGTAATTGGGAAGGTTTAAGAGTACGTCGAGTGAATTCATTGCTGTCAGAAACAATTCACCATCTCACTGACGGAGCCAGCAGCAGCCCTTCCGAGAGCAAGAAATAGCCATAAATCTAAACAGGAAAATATCTGAGTTTTGCTACCATGTCACATAAAATATCTCTTCTCAGAGCTAGAGATATTTTTCAAAACTAAGTTGGAGCCACAGCTGTGAATAAAACCAGGCTTCTTCAAGAATGAGTAATAGAGACAATGTTTTATAAGACTCCAAATTTGACCTTTCTGGAAAATTCTAATATCCAGCAAGAACTTGTCTTGAGCTCATAAACATATAACTTGTTTGATTTTATTCCAGATTTCCACTAACCTAAGATTGCATTTGGAGGTGGAGGAGTGAAGCATTGTAAACAGGAGAAAAATGTAACAATTCCCATTGAACCAAGAGCAAAAACCAGAAGCCAGTGGGCCAGATTGTCTCACCAATATATCTGGTTTGGACTACACATTGTGACCTAAACTGTTTTAAAAGGTGTTCGAATTTGGGACCAGTAGGGGGCTCAATTCCCATATGGCTGACAGCTATTCAAGTCCAGGACTCAGAGACTTGAAATTCATTCATGCCAGACATGTGTGCATTCATGCCCAAAATCTTAAGAGGAGAAGGGAGAGGGACTGCAGCCTGGCTATCCCCATGAGGGGTGATTTCTTGCTTTCTGTCTCTGTCTCTCCAGTGAGCACACACTCCCTATACCAAAAATACCTCCAAAGAAAAAAGAAATTGTTCGAATTAATTGCTAAGCTAAAAAAAAAAAAAATCCAATTGGAGTTTCACATTAAATAGAACAAAGCAAAACCTTAAACTCACACTGGGTGTGTGTGCGTGCGTGCCCAAGATCCCAAGAGGACAATGAAGGAGAAGGGATTGTGGCATGGCCATCCCCCCTGGGGGGTGATTTTTCATTTTCAGTCTCTCTGTCTCTGTCTTTCTGGCAATCGCATGTGCCCTATAGCAAAAATCTCTAAAAAAAAAAAAAAAAAAAAAAACTCACACCAGGCACGTGTACTTGCATGTGTGCCCCAAATCCCAAGAGGAGAATGGAGGAGAAGGGATTGTGGTGTGGCCATCCCTCTAGGAGGAGAGGGTGATTTCTTGCTTTCTATCTCTCCATCTCTTTCTGTCTCTCTGTCTCTCCTGTAAGCAATGCACCTGAGCACCCAATAGCAAAAATCTCTCTCTCTAAAAAAAAAAAAAAAAAAAAAAAAAAAAAAGTTCACTTTCTTATTTAACTGAACTATTATCATTTGAAGTGCTCCACACTAAGGTTCTTTTTTTTTTTTTTTTTTTTTTTTTTTTTTTTTTAGGAGAGGTTTTTGCTATAGGGCACATGCGCTCGCCTGACAGACAGAGAGACAGAAAGCAGAAACCACCCCCCAGGGGGGATGGCCACGCCGCAATCCCTTCTCCTTCATTCTCCTCTCAGGATCTTGGGCGCACACACACACACGCGCCCAGCGTGAGTTTTAAGCCACTGGGTCCGGGACGCGAACCGCGGTTGACTACATGGGAGTCCAGTGACATAGCCATTACGCTAACTGCTAGTCCCCACGCTAAGGTTCTTTTAAATGTCAATGCAAC
Organism: Tupaia tana; assembly: GCA_026018925.1. NCBI lineage: Eukaryota > Metazoa > Chordata > Mammalia > Scandentia > Tupaiidae > Tupaia > Tupaia tana. The sequence goes on along the minus strand of JAKSZU010000014.1, from coordinate 42,185,260 downwards.
TGAAACTTTAGATGCAATATTTAAGTCATCTTTGTACAAATTACTTCATTAGAAATAATTTTAAAAGAAAAACATTTCCACTCTCAGGTAAGCATGCTGGCTCCCTCACTAACTGACCCCATAATTTACTATAAATGCTGACAGTCTTCTCAGAGGTCTACTTACCTCTTATCTGAGAACCTGGGAGTGGGAAATAGGCATAGTTAAGAACGACCCTCTGAATGAGGACAGGTTTGCCTGCAATAAAGTAATTATGTGACTGTTATAATAAAATATAATTTACCTTGCCACCCCAACAGAAAAAAGCAATTTTTTCCTTATTGAAAGGATCTGACTTTTGAAATGATTAAAGGTAGTTACGGCAATATTTCTGAGTCAAGAGAAAAAAAATTAAGGAATGAACATTGCTTTTCGCACAGCCATGGAGCTAAAATGATCTGATTGTTGCAAGGACATTGTTCAGAATATTAGATGATTCTAAAGCAGCAACAGACTTTCCATATTTAATATGAGTCTTTGAACAAAATTAAATTTTAGGAACAGGATAAGGTCACACAGTCAATGTGCCAACCCTTTTTACATTTATTTTAATTTCATCTCCCAGCATTGTCACCAGATCCTTGCCTTCTCTCCATCTCCATAAATAAACTGTGTTGACTCTTGAACTTGCACTCACTCTCTTGGCTTAACTATCTTCCAGGATAACGAATTTACTTCCGATTTCCATAATGTAGCCTGCATGAGCAACTCCTTTTTTTCCTCCTGCTCTGCTTTTTTAAATATGGTACTCCCTAGAAAGAGTCCCCTCCCTCCTCTTTACCTTTCTCCTTCTCCCTGTTTTCCCTTCCTGTCTTTTGTCATTCCAAATCCCTTCCCATGGCCTGCATCTCTTCTATTTCTCATACCCTAGCCACTGTGACCTTGATCTATTTCTGGAGCTATGAATTTTTCCAGTCCTTAGGGCATTTGGTTTGGCTCTTTCCTCTGCCCAAATGCCCCACCCTCAGAACTGGGTCAGAACTAGGCCCTAGTACACACATATCCTCTCTAGAGAGGGCAGTCCTTACTGCCTTCCTTTCCCCCTTGCCCAACTCACTTGTGACATCTCTCTGTGTCCTTCATTGTATTGTCTCTTTGAAGATAACTTTGTTTGTTCTGTCTTTACTGTTTTGTTCATCTCACCCCAACTTGAATGTAAGCTCTGTGAGGTCAGGAACTCAACGCCTAGTCTGCAGCTGAAGCCTGACTCTTAGCATGTGTAGTTCTAAGGGCGTTCAACAAATACTTTCTGATGAATATATGAAGGAAGGTCTATTGACCACTGGAGTAGGATTTCATAGAACCACTTGAGCAAACCTTTTAATTAGAGAGTTAAAAACTATCACCAGCTTTTTGTTGGGAGAAAAACATACCAATTTATTGTCATAATTTTGTGTGGTGATAGTGGTAGGATTTAAGTCCACAGTTCTCTAAGGTCAGATATGCCTAATGAAAACCCAATGCATCAAATACAAAACCCACGGTCTTTTTCCAGATGTTCTGTTCTGGAATAAAGTCAAAGAATCTTAAACAAGAACCTGGGCATTCTGATACAAAGTCCCTGGAGCCCATTTTAGAAAATATCATGCCAGTGCTTAGATGGTGGTATAGACTGAGTTAGGTGATGCCCTTCCCAGGGATTTATTTAAACAACAACAACAACAAAATTTTAAAGGAACGAGGGAGACTCCTTGGAGGAAAGAGAATGGGTCATCTTCTCTTCATGGTCTAAAATTATCATAAAGTGTCTGGTGGGTTGGTTATGACAGACCAGGTAGATTATCAGAAGCTTACTGAAGACCCAAAGAAGAATCTCCCACCAGAAGAAAGGGTGGATTCTAGGTAAAGACATGCATGAATGGATAGAGAGTTATTTCAGGTGACTCTGCTATCCTTTCTGATCCCCCTACTTTGTGGTTTACAACGGAAAGAGCTCTTAGAGAGTCCCATTTTTAAGGTCTCAGCAGTTTTTTGTTTGCTGTTTATTGTTGTTCACTTTAATTGTGAGAAACAACTAATTGAATACAAAGTAAAATCTTTTCTCTACTTCTGGGGAGGAATGAGGTGAATAGGTAATCCCAGGGCTCTATATCCTCTTGTTAAATCTCTCTTTTTCATCCATAGTAGACTGATTCGTAGATTAATATTTTAGGAGGATTTAGGATAAGAAATCTCAGAACCAGACTCCCTGCTGATCTGACTATGAAGTCAAAGTCCATATAACTTGAACATTCAAAGAAACAGGGCCTTACTTGGGACCAGCAGCCGGCGTAATGGCTATGTCACTGGACTACCATGTAGTCGATCGCCATTCAAGTCCCAGACCTGGTGGCTTAAACTCATGCTGGGCGCATGTGTATGCATGACCAAGATCCTGAGAGGAGAATGGAGGAGAAAGGATTGTGGCGTGGCCATCCCCCCCAGGGGGTGTGATTTCTTGCTTTCTGTCTCTCTGTCTCTCTCTCTCTTTTCAGGCGAGCACACACACCCTATAGGAAAAACTTCTCCAAAAAAGAAAGAAACAGGGCCTTACTTTGTTGTGACAGATTGGTGAGGTCCGGGGACATTGATAACATTTATAATCATAGAATATTAGCATGAGAAAGACTGCAAATGTGTCTAGTCAAACTTGTCCATTTGGGGAAAAGGGAAAATTAAGGCTTAGAAAGAGTGCAAGACACAAAATCCTATCATTGATAAAATCTTTTAACTATTTTTGAGCATTTATCAGAGATCTAGCTCTTAGTGATAAGCAGACACACTCAATTCATAAAGTTCCTACTACAAGCCAGGCACCATAATGGGGGTGGATATGGGGCAATATAAAAGATAAATAAGATACTGACTTTTTCTTGAGTGTACACTGACCGAGAAGAGCCAGATTTATAAAGAAGAGGCCATATACAATGTGACAAATGCCACTCTCAGAGAATGTATATAATGGTTTCATATCACGCACGATTAAATTATATGTTAAAAAAAAGATATTCCCTTTTCTTATTCATGATAAAAAACAAATCTAAGAATATATATTAGTGTATCTGGAAAAGCGTATTTTAAAATCTCACTGGAGATTTAAACAAGCAGGGATGCTTTAAAAATCTACATAATTAATCATTTAGAAAATGCAAAATTTAATGCACTAAAAAAAAAACCCACAATGAGATATCACTACATAACTATTAAAATGTCCAAAATTTAAAGACTGACTGTATCAAGCATTAGCAAAGATGTAAAGGAATTAGAACTCTCACACCCTGTTGGCAGGATTGTGAAGTAGTGAAAACACTTAGTAAAACAGTTTGGAAAATATGTTTATTCCATTCAACTTAAAAAGTTCAACATGCATCTACTGTATGACCTAGTCATTCAACTACTAAGTATTTATTCACGGAAAAAGAGAGTCAAAGTTTATATGAAAACTTCCCAACAACTCAGTTGGGAAAGTCATGATGTATTTTTCTTTCTTTCTTTTTTATTTTTTTTGGAGAGGTTTTTGCTATAGGACGTGTGCACTTGCCAGACAGACAGAGAGAGACATAGAGACAGAAAGCAAGAAATCACCCCCCAGGGGGGATGGTCACGCCGCAATCCCTTCTCCTCCATTCTCCTCTCAAGATCTTGGGCATGCACGCACACGCGACCAGCATGAGTTTTAAGCCACCGGGTCCAGGACACGAACTGCGGTCGACTACGTGGGAGTCCAGCGACATAGCCATTACGCTAACTGCTGGTTCCCATGATGTATTTTTCTATGTAAAAGTGCATCATGACTTTTTTGAGGACCCAATATATATGAATGCTCATAGAAGCTTTATTTGTAACACCCCAAATTGGAAGCCACCCAGATGTTTATCCACAGGCAAATAGAGAGTCAAATGATCATACATCCATACAATGGAACACTTCTCGACCATAAAGAGGAACCAACTTTTTTTTTTTCCAATTTTGTCGGAGAGCGCTTATGCTGATCAAAGAGAAATGGGGGGGGGATGAGAAAACACTCATCCCCATAGAAATGGTCACTCTGCAATCCCATCTCTTTCATTTCTCTCTCTCCTTGGAATTTTAGGGCCCTTGCACACATGCCAGGCTTTCAAGCCAGCAGGTCCAGGACTTAAACTGTGCAGTCCGCCATGTTGGATCCAGCTGCCTTAACCACCAAGCTACAGTCTGGCCGAGAATAACAAACTCTTAATACATACAACAACATGGATGAATTTCAAAACAATCATGATGAGTGAACAGTGAAATAGCAGGAAAAATACCGTGTGTGTGTGTGTGTGTGTGTGTATACACACATAGATACACACAGTATGGTTCATCTTCATAGAATTCTAGGAAGTAAAGAATGATCCCTAATGATATAATGCAGGTCAGTGGTTTCCTGTATGTGGTAGTGGTACATAAAGGGGAGGAGAGAAGAATTTCAAAGGCAAATAAAGTTCTAGAGTGATAGTTTCGCAGGCGTATTTTTATGTCAAAACTTACCAGCGTATACACTTCATGTTCATTGAAAGGCTGATAAAAAATAAAGATGCATAAAAACAATAATAAATCCTAAGAGAACATGTTAAAATATATATATATATATCAAGGGGTTCAGAGTTAGAGACCTGACCCAGAGGGTGAGCCATGCTTGTCTCCATCAACCACATAGCCCTATGTGAGTCTCCCAACTTTTCTGAAACTGTTTTCTTTCACAGAAAATGGGAATAATAATTCTTGTCCTTCAATTTTATCAGATTCTAATGAGGAGCTAATGGAAGAACAAATACAAAAGAGCTTTGTAAATTTTTCAAACATTCCACAATGATTGGTGGTTGTTCTCATTGACACCAGACTCTTTCATCTATGGAAGCAGGAAGTCTCTGTGAAGACTGGACCGAAGAAAGATGAAGGGAGGGGCAGAGAGAAATTAGCACATTTATAGAAACCAATGAGACTACAGCAAAGAGAAGTACCTTTGAGGACAGAAGGAAGGATGGATGGGAAGGACCTGGAAAGAGCTGAAAGGGTAGCAAGGACACCGGCAGGTCAGCCTCCATAGGACTGGAGAGCAGAGGTAAGACTGAGCTTCCCCAATGGAGGAATGAACCCAATGACCAAGGAAGGTGAAAGTGGAGGGCAGAGCCTGACCTAGACTGGAAAGAAAGAAATCTTGTGAACCCTGGCTTGTGAACACAGACTCCACTTTCTTCCCTGTGGCCAGAATGATCTTAATGAAACTCAGCTGCCTACCTGTTCTCAGAATCAACAAAACAAGTCTTCTCCATGGCCATGCCCCTGGCCTGGCCCCTGCTCATCTCCAAGCTCATCTCCTCCCACTTTGTCCCTAGCATTCTGCATCCTGCCCTCCTCTAAGCAGGCACCATGGAGACTTGGCTCTGACTGTTTCCTCAGCTTAGACTGCTCTGCTCCTATTTGACTAAACCTCTACTTATGCTTCAGAACTCAAAACTGCTGATGCTTCTTCAGAAAATCCTGCCCTGGCCTCCCAAACTCAATCAGATTCCCCTGTGATGCGCTTTCACAGTGCTGGGTACTGTGTCTCCGTGCTATGTATCACTGTTGCATTTACATTGCTTTGTGAGATGATTTGGTCAGGTCTGCCTCTCCCACCAAACTGCAACCTCCATGGGGGCAGAAAGCAGGTCTATGTGTGCTCTCCACTGCAACCCATGCACCTACTGTACATGCAAAATGGCATGAAGGAATAAATTAGAGTCTTGTGAGAAAAGACTTTTTGTGAAACATTCAGAATAAGAGAGTCAATGATAGATGCATGTTTAAGACTAAGCTACAAAAACCTCATCTATCATTTGGGTCTTATTATTATCCCCATTTTATAGATGTGGACACCAAGATTCAGAGAGGTAAAGTAACTTGCCTAACCACTTTTCATCAGAAAGTGAACTGGGCCCTCCAGATACCAAGGCCTGGCCTCTTAGCAAGTCTTATTCCTCTAGTTTTAAAGAGGAAGGTTGATCCCTAAAGCCATGTCCAGTTCTAACTTACTCTGATCCTATAATCTCAAGAAAATTAACTGGCAGATCCCCCAACAAAGCAGCCCCATCAGTGGTCTGCATTAACCTTTCCATCTCAGTGGCACCTACCAACTTGTTCCTCTAGGAACGACACGCTCTTCCACTTCTAGGCTAAGAACTGAGAAGAATTACAATCCGATTGACTCCACGGGCTAAAAGGAGTGCCTGTTTAGCTTGCATCAGCAGTGCTGACTCTAAATTAATATTTTGACATTAATCTTCATCCACTGTGTGGCTGCTTAGTGCTGTATCCTCCCTGGGTGAGCCTGGGGCAGACAGCTCCAGGGAAAGGGATGGGTCAGAGAAGGCCTGACCTCCTGAAGTCTAATGAATTGCTTTGCCAGATGGGAAACTGCTGCTCTGAGAGCTTCTCCTTTCAAGTACACAGGCTGTCCCCAACACTGACACTTGAGACTCCAGGGGGGAATTGTACAGAAGTAAAATATCTTTCATAATCAGAAGTGCTTGAGCACTCATCAGTCAATCATTAGAGCATTTTAATAGCATATGGGGGGACTACCAGCACCCCCCACATTCACACTTATTAATTTGCATCTTATCATGGTCATAGAGTTAGCATCAGTCTAGCTTGGTAACTGCAGAGTAAATGAGAGAGTTAAGTACCAGGTATCACTGTCATTGAATTCTCACAATAATCATCCAGATAAATGTTATTATCCCCATTTTGTTGATGACTAAACTGAGGTTCAGAGAAATTAAGTTACTCAAAGTCACACAGGACAGATAGGATTAAATTCAAATCCAGATTGTCTGACTTCAGGTCTGCCTTGTGCCTATGGATTTAATAACCACAGTTGGAGCCAAGGGTCTAACAAATTTTACAAATAAATAAAAATTCAGCTCATGATTTAATGAATCATGTTATTGGCAAGATATTAGTAGACCAGTGCTATTCAAAGCACGATCCATAGACTGGTGCCAGTCCATGAACTGCTGGTTGCCAGCCTATAGTAGCAAGCACAAACATTAAGAAAAAACAATTAGAGACTTGGATGGCAAGTTGACATTGGTATAACACCCAAACATGTTGTCATCCAATTTATTATTATTCACAGGACTATTGATCCAGAATAGGTGGGAAATAAAATACGTAAGTGTTCCTTCTCTATGAATAACTTTTTTTTCTTTTTTATTATCATCATAATCTTCTTTATATTACGTTGGATTACATATAACTTTACAGTGTATTACAATGCTTTTTCAAAAGGGAATGCCATGCATTTCAGTCAATACAGAAACATTAATCTCCCTGCTTCAACATTCAGTATCTTTTCTATGTTTTCCCCAATCATTATTATTATTATTCTAATTATTTTTTTAAAACAGTCAATCACATGAATAACTTTTAAGTAGCCAAATTGGGTCTGTAGGTGTGGTATCATCTCAGGAATACCACCATCAGTTCTGTGTGGACCTCAAGAGTAAAGGATGGTATAACTCACTGTTACTGATAAAACTGCAGCTTTTCCATGCTCTGAATCTCACTTGGTCATGATGTAATCCCATTTTTAATATGCTATTGAATTTGACCTTGGGCAAGCTACTCAACCACCACGTATATAAAGAGAGAGAGAATGGTGCTACTTCCCAGGCTTACTCTGAGAATCCAATGCGGTTGGTTGTCTTAAGAGACGCCCTTAGCACAATGCTAGAAACAAAGTAAGCACTCAATAAATGCTACCAGCTGCACTTACTGAGTCTTGTTACGCCAGCTAAATTGTTTCTATTTTTATCCTTATTACTTGTCTTTCATTGGTGCCTGTTTTGTCATTTCTTTTGGGTCATATGAGTAGCCTTATTTTATTATTTATTACTCATGACAGAGCATGTGTGTATACAGGAGAGAGAGAAGTACCCTTCATAGGGATAGTCATGCTAAGACCAGTGCTCTAGCCCACCAGGATCCCTGGCATGTGTGTATATGATCAGAAGGTTTTCAGTTAGACTGGGTTGGGGACTTGAACTGTAGTTGGACTATAGTTTCCCAGCTCTGCATTCTAGTATGCTACCAGCTGAGCCACAGAGGCTGAGCTTATTTATTTATTTTTAAGACAGCGTCTCGCTGTCCCTATTCTCCTGTCTCAGCCTGTCTGAGTCACTGGCATTACAAGTTTATGCCATCATACTCAGCCTTTATGACTTGGACTGGGAACCCAATCCTGGGTTCCCATGTGGTTCCAGCCTATGGAGCACAGCTTCTTAGGAAAGAACCAACAGTAGTGGCCCTATTTCTTCCACCAGAATAAAGATATTTAATCACAGCAGCTCAGCATATCACTTATTAAGAGCATTTATCACTAAGTCTGAGGAAAGGGAAAAGGGGATTGGAAAGACCTCAAGAGGTATGGTATAGGCAGAGTATGGGAAGCTCATGAGCATGGCCTGTGGAAAATAAACTTAGTAGGAGAGGGTCTTGAGGTGTAGAATTTAGGAATCACAAATGCTAGGATGTAGCCAGTTAATGGTCTAGAGAGCTATTTTCAAGAAAACAGAGGAAAGAAAACATCCAAATCATGAAGCACAATTAATAACCAGATATATGAAGCCAGACTGCCCAAGTTTAAGTCTTGTTTTTTTCATTTAATAACCTTGTAACCTTGAACACATTATTTTTTTGTGTGTGCCTCAATTTTTTCCATCTGAAAAACAGGGGTAAATATATTAGGTCATTGGGAAAGTCATGACATGAATCACTATGTCTTTCTATGCAAAAATGCATCCTGACTTTCCTGACAATCCTGTAGTACCATCCCCATAGGACATTTATGAGAAGTCAATGCGAATATATGTTGCATGTAAATCTTTACATGTCTTATGTGTAGAAAGAGCTGTAGAGCATGTGCTGTAATTATCATCAGCAGTATTAACAGTAGTAACAGAATATTCTAACCACAGGCAGCTCCCTCAAAACTCCCTGCTGCTAATTTCAAGACACCCCAGGCGAGGGTATGAAAATGACTCAGCCCAACCCAGTCTCACTGCTGGACAATCAGCGTGTGACAGGTCACTAAAGTAAACACTTCTAACAAGTGACAAGGCTTTTGTAAAATAAAAATCAGTCTTATTAGAACAATCTACTCCTAACTACTCTTTGAGATCCTCTGGGGGTCATGTCCAGAGACTTCAGCAGGCAAAGAATCTCATTTGTCAAGTGTAGCTTTGCACCCTGCTTATCTGGGCACACCTTGATGCAAAGAGCTCCATGTCATCTTCCTTTGTCCAGGACTACTCTGCTACCATCCAGAACACCATTATGACCCCAACACTAATATCAGTAAGAATCCATTGCATACCATGTCAAAAACATCCAGGGATTCCTAAGGACCTGTAGGACAAAGCCTACCATATGGAAGAATCGTAAGGTCCAACTCTGACACATTCCAAGGTTGGTGAATGAATAAATGATTCACGCAATCTAGCCCAACCTGTTACTTCATAGATAACTCAGTTTGAGGCCAATAGAGGCGAATGATTTACCAAAATTTTAAATGGGCACAAAATACAACTTTGAATAAATCAAAGCATGATTGTGTTTTACTTGGACACTATTTTATAATACTGAAAAACTGAAACTCCACTGTAGGAATTTGGGACAGCCTGTATATACAGAGGGAGATATTTTAGAATGGGGTGTAAAGAAAGGAAAATATCACCTCTTGAACCACGCAACGTGGACAATATTCTGCCTGCTTGGAATGTGACGCTGTCCTTACCCCTCAATCTGTCAGGCCTGTCATACCCCATCCCTGTCACTTACTGACCTCTGCTGGTATCCCCTGGGTAATACACAATTGGTGCTAGTGGTTCATGAACCCTCCTGGGAGAACGTTTTTGATCAAATGTTGTGGGGTACCCATTGCCCAGATTTTGCTTTTTCCACCATTCTCCAATATAAGAAATGGAAAAATGGTTGATTCCTGGGCTGGACAGGAAAATTCAAAATTAACCTGAAGCATCTTGTAATGCCTAAAAGTAAAGATGTGATCAAAAACAAAAGGGTGGGAAAGCATGTCATAGACACAGGATCCACCCTGACATAGCTCCTAGTGGCCAAAGCTGGAGTAATTTAAACCAAAAACTGTGTTATTAAATTACAACCCAAAGTGTAAACTAAATATATGTGGGTCCACATTTATCTATACAAAGATAAATGATTGATCAGTTAAATAAATGAATAAACAAATAACTAAATAAGGAAAATCTTCCTTACAGAAGAATTCCAGATAATATAAGTAGATATTAGTATGGGGAATTAAGGGATAAAGAAAGAAGCAGAACATTTAAGGGACACAAAAATGGAAAATTATCTGTGGATAATAGTGTGTATGGTAATATCTTTGACTGAACCAATATACAGTGTATTCATGATGGGAAAATTTATTTGATATTCTGTAATGACACAGTGATTAAACGTAAAAAGAATAATTTTAAAGAGAACTCGGGAAAAAAATTAAGTTCTATAAGTTTAAGTTTAATCCTCTATCTTTTTTGCATATGGGCTGGACTTAATGACTTACATCCAAATAAAAATATATGGAAAGGGAAGAAAAAAGTAGTAACTTCACTGTGGGTAAATATGACCAAAATCAGATCGTCAGAAAAGTAATGGCATATTTTTCTATGCAAAAATGCATCATGGCTTTTCCAAAAACCCAATACCACCTCAATCAAGTAATCAAGTTTAGCATCACCAGCAAGAAGTTGTATTAATATTGCATGCCCCTGATGTAATATGATGAAAAGAACACTGTATCTCTATGGTATTCTTTCCCCAAATGCCATAACCCCAGCATAATCATGAGGAAAGTATTAGACAAATAATGAGGGCTATCTTACAAAATGTAAAATTGACCAGTATTCCTGAAAATTGCCAAGGTCAAGTAAAACAAAGATGGAACGAGAAACAATCATAGACCAGAGGAACCTGGGGGTGATATGACAGCTCAACTCAACATGGCATCTTCATTTCTGTTCTAGAACAGACAATAAACATGGGTAAAGACAACTGTAATGTATGAATACAGTCCTGAGTTTATTCAAAGGTATATAATAATGGTGGTTTCTTCATTTTGACAAATTTACTGTAATATAAGATGCTAACATTAGGGGAGACTGGGTGAGGCATATATAGAAGTTCTCGGTACTATCTTTGCCACTTTTCTGTAAGTCTAAGATACTACTTCAAAACAAAAACATATTATTTTAAAATAGCCAATAAGGAAGCTCAGACCAAGAGACAAGTGGGATAGCATAAATTAAAAAGAGAAAAGGAAACAATTTATAGGACAAAGAGACAACCTATATACTGGAAGAAAATATTAATATTTGCAAATCATACATTGTATAAGGGGCTAATAGCCAACATATAAAAGGAACTCAAACTATTCAATAATAAGAAAGCAAATAACCCTATTTCAAAATGTGCAAAGGAATTGAATATATATTTCTAAAAAAAAAAAAAGACAAATGGCCAACAGATACAAGGGAAAATGTTCATAATTTCTAGTCATTAGAGAACTGCAAACTAAAACCACAATGAGATATCACCTCACATTTGTTAGACTGGCTATTATCAAAAAGATAAAAGACAATGTGTTAGAAAGGATGAGAAGAAAATGAAATCCATATATACAGTGTTGGTAATACTGTAAATTAGTACAGTCATTTTGGAAAACAATGTGGAGGTCACGCCCCACCCCCAGAAAAAATAGAATTAGCATATGATCTAGCAATCTCACTACCGGGTATATACCTAAAGAAATTGAAATCAGTATGCTGAAGGGATGTCTGCACTCCCATGTTTATTGTAGCATTATTCAATCTTAGTGTTCATCAATGGATGAATGTGTTTAAACAGATCACACACACACAGAATGGAATGCCATTCAGCCATAAAAAAAAACAAGGACAGAGAATTCTGTCTTCTGCAATAATGTGGATAAACCTAGAGAAGATTTTTTGTTAAGTGTAAAAAATCAGGCATAGAGATACAAATACCACATGACCACTTAGTATATGTAATCTTAAAAAGTCACACTACCGGAAGTAGAAAGCAAAGTGGTGATTACCATAGGGTGGCAAAGGTAGGGTGGACAGAGAAGACACTAGTCGATGGGTATAAAGTTACAGTTAGGTAAATTTATTAACAAGCTCCGGTGTTCTATTGCACAGCAAGGTGACTATAGTTTAAAATACTATATTACATATTTCAAAATATTTAAAAGACCAAATAATCACCCTAAAGAAATGATTACAAACTTCAGTATTTAAGGTGATGGTATGCTAATTAGCCCAATTTGATTATTTCATAATGTATACAGGTACTGAAATATCACATTGTACCCCAAAAACATTTATAACTATTTGTCAAAAAGAAAATTAAACTATTTGAAAAATGCTTCCAAGGCCCCATATGATCTGACTTCCAGTGCTGTTCTGTTCTCTACTCCTGTGAGCCTCTCTCCTCTCTCTCTCTTACTCTCTGGCTCATTCTTCTCCTTCCACATCACCCTCATTGATGATCCTGGAGCCTGCTCTAGAGCTTCTACACAAACTGTTGTCCCTGTCTACAGCTCTCTTCTTACAGTCATATACATGGATAATTTCTTCTAACCTTGGAGTAAATCAAATAGATCAAATAAAGGACATCCAGTTAAATTTGAATTTCAGATACACAGTGACATGCAGCAAGGAACTGGGACATTCCATTTGGGGATATATTTGCACTAAAAATGATTTATTATTTACCTAAAATTCAAATTTAACTGGGCATCCAGTATTTTTATCTGCTAAATATGGCAACTCTACTCAAATATCATCCTACCAATGAAGCTACCTTGATCTTCTCCCATAAAACAGCAGTTACCTTTCTTGGACACCTTGCTTTCCTTTTTCCCCTTGACAGACATTTAACATGCTATATCCATTTATCTAACATGGTGTACCTATTTCTCATATTTATCTTCTGCCTCCTTATGATGCAAAGTAAGTGTCCTGTGGGAAGGGATCATTCACTATTTTGTCCCCAGTAGCTAGTACACTGCTGGCATGTATTAAGTACTCAGTAAATACATTTTTTAATGAATTGATATCTTGAGAGATTATGATTATTGAGCTAGTACATCGTAGCAGCCAATCCAGGTGCTTGAGATATTCAATAACGTGCAATACATGTTATCCCTTTTTCACAGTTGAGGGTCAGAGCAGTTTGGTGGTGTGCCCAACAACACTCAGCTAGTTTTGCAGTTCAAGGATATGAATCCAGGTCTGCTAAACTGAACAAATCATTCTCCTTTTGCTGTGCCAAGTGAATATCAGACAGATCTTGTCAAGAGGAAAATTTTTATTTATTTAGTTTGGGTGAGAATGCATACCAGAGATCCATTTTGTGTGGGAAGCACATTTAACTCTGAAAAACAATCTTCGATGATTGTTCTTGGTTTGCACTACATGTCATTTTGCAGATGTGCAGGACAGAACACAAGCGATTACTCTCCACAGCTCTGTGGGTCCCTGTCCTGTATCAAACCTGCCTCGATTCACTTCCTTCCTCTCCTATTCAAAGCACACATTTGTTAAATTGTTTCAAGATGTCTCCAAGGTACAATTTTGTTTTATAGTCACTGTCAACCCAAACTATTTAATGTTAATTTCTTACAACCTACTCCACTGTCAGCTTTCCTCATCATTGCTATTTATTTCCCAGCTAAATGTGCATTTATTTGTTGACATTTTTATTAAATTCGACTGTAATAAATCTGTCTGCATTTATATCTATTTCCCCTTTGTGCTCAAGAATTCAAGTAAGTTGATGTATTTATTAACTGGGTGGCCAATTGCCCGGAAGAACAAGGGAAGGCAAACACTGTCACATTAAACTACGGGAGCTGAGGTTGGGGGAATAGAACCCAGAAAGTCCCTTGTAGCATCTTAGCGCATCTTGATGTCCAGAATTGGATCTGACACCCGCACTGTAAGCACTTCCAGAAAGGCAAAAACAGGCTTAGCTCTCCATCCTGTTAGTCACGGAAAACTTGGAAAGGGGGAAGGAATGCCAAGGGAAATCTTGATGAGGGAGTGGAAAATCTAGGAAATTACCTTAATCCCCAGGCCCCATTGCCTCACGAGCAAGTGTAATAGAATGATTAAGAACCCAGTTTTGGAAATGAGACAGATTAGCTCATATCCAAGTTTGCTATCTATTAGGTAATTGGAAAAGTCATGACGTATTTTTCTATTATTTTCTATGCAAAAATGCATCATGACTTTCCTGACAACCTAATAACTTTGGCTAAGTTATTTGACCTCTCTAAGCCTACAATGTCTCTTCTATAGTATTGGGGTAATTATAATGCCAACTACTTAGGGCAATTTTAAGTATCTAATGAGATAAGGTGTATATATTTTTAAGATTGCACCTAACATACCATAACTGCTCAGAAACTAGTGCATGACGACATTATTTCCTTGCTTTGCTCCAGATTCCGGTTTTTTCCTTTTGCTTCTGATTTCTGCTGCCATCCTATATTATATCTGCTCATCCTGAGTTATCTGCATAGGAGCCATGATTCAGAATTATGACTGATCCAAGTCAAACTTGGAATGCCTTCTTTTATATTCAGGCCAAGATGTTCTCAGTGCACTTAAAAGAACCCTGGGCAACTCCAGCAGCACAAGTGTTAGAGGCAGCCCAAACGTTGATGCCAGAGTACCTTCTACACAGAACCTCGTGATTGTGCCAAAGTAGCAACAGCTTGGGCAAGGTGGTTTAATTGCCCACAGACTCAGTGTACCAATCCATATAATGGGGGCAGTATCTTACTGATCTATCACTGGGTCCTCAGAAAAGTCATGGTGCCTTTTTGCGTAGAAAAATACGTCATGACTTTTCTAACAACCCAATACCTCTCAGGTAATTACTTAGTAAACTGCAGTGTTGGACAAATGTTTATGACTATCACTTTTGGCACCCTAGGTTTTATGGGAAATGAAGAAAGATAATTTGGGAAAGAAATGAAGAGGACAGTGATTAAGCTTCATAGTTGCAAGGATGGTCTTAGCTGGCTCTGATTTTGGGCGGGGGTTGGCTCAGAATGAATTGATAGTATCTCCCTTGGAGAAGTTTTAGACTCATATCAACTGATTAGGAAAATCTTCAAATCTGAGGATGGAAAATACAGTTTACAATGAGCAACGTTTAGAAGTTTGGTTTTCCTTTAATTGTCTACTAACTAAACAATACTATGTACAACTCAAAGATATATAGAATTCACACAGCTAAAGAAATGTGATTGTTTCATTGAATGGGCCATATTAATCTGCCTAATATCAACAATAGGATATGATTGATGTAATAAAATATTTGCTTCCTTATTTGTTTTTTGTTTGTTTGTTTTGAGAGGTTTTTGCTATAGGGCACATGCGCTCTCCAGAAACACAGAGAGAAACAGAGAGATAGAAAGCAAGAAACCACCACCACCCCCCCACCCCCAGAGGGGATGACAAGACCGCAATCCCTTCTCCTCCATTCTTCTCTCAGGATCTTGGGCATGCACGCACATACGCCTGGAGTGAGTTTAAGCCACCGAGTCCAGAATTGAACCGCGTCTACTACATGGGACTCCAGCAACATAGTCATTAAGCCAACTGCTGGTCCTGCTTCCTTATTTGTATGTAAGGTTTGAATCATTGCCCAGCAAATCACCTCTGAAAAATAGATGTACTAGCTTTAAGTCCTGAAATCTAAACTGTATATAAGGTTTCTGTAAAACTGTATATAAGGTTTTGTTTCTGAATGGAAAGAAAACTGTTGAATAGAAAGTGAAGAAAGGTAATATAACATACTAGAAAAAATGCTGGATTCAGTCAGAAGCCTTGCTGTCTAGAATCTTACATGTGCCCTGAGCTTTGGTTTACCCATTGATAAAAGAGCCACTATCTTTTTCTAGGGTTATTGTAAAGATTAAATATATATGAGAAAATATAAAAGAGAAAGTGTTTTGCAAACACAAATGTAAGAAATTGCTAGAAATTAATGAAATAAATTAAAAGATAAAGATCTTGGCTGTGAAGATTTTTACCTCTCCATTCTTTCATAGAGGTGGCATCCTCTCGGAATAGAAACAGCCCTAGGGATAGAGTAGAGATGCAGGTATAGACAGGGTCCACGTCCACCAAGGAATTAACGCATGTGTTGGATCTCTCCTAGTAGGCAGTTTCTCTTAAGGGAACTGAAAACAACCCTTGCTATTTCACAAGGATTGTATAAACTACACTGAGATAAGGTATGCAAAACGTATTTTGTAAAACGCATTAACAACAATGTAAGAAAATATCTTCAACAACATTATAAATATTTTAAAAGAATCCAATAGAAGGTGCTTTACCTTTTCTTTCCTTTCTTCTTTAATTTCTCTTTAGTTTTTTTTTTCCTTTTATCTACTGCCTTTTCTCTTTGTGTTTAACTCTGCTTGCAATCTATTGCAATTTGTGCATAAAAACAAAATATTCAAGGAACACATAGAATTAATGTGTCTTTCTCTGACAATGGGGATCACTTTGATTATTCATTCTAACTTTTCTGAGCCTCACTAAGAAACACTCTAAGTTTTCAGAGTTCTCGAAGCTTTTTTCTGATTCTCTAGTCCTAACTGATCTCCTCGCTACTGTAATTATTCATTTTTCTCTTGGAATAAAAAAACATACCCCTTGCCACACCTGCCAGCCCTACATGGAAGGCCCTTTCTCCTCCCTAGTCTCACCTTCCATCTTCTTCTCCTTATTCTAAGCAATCTGTCTTTCCAAAGCAACACATATGCCTCCGGGCCTTTACACATGATGACATTTTCCTGCACCTGTAAAACTACCGTCTGTAGATTTTCACAGGTCTGCTTCATTTCTATCATTCGGTCTCAGCTCTGGTCTTGCCCTTTGGATTGTTTTTCCCTAGGCTCTCAGTGTGTGGTAGTCCCAGGACTCCAGTCTCTCTGTGTGTTGTCACTCTATTTCAGGGTCTTTCTGCAATTTTATATACTTCAAATCAGTGGTCCCTGACCAGAGAAATATTGACCCTTGAAGAAGGGGCTTGTAAATATGTGGACATTTTGACTGGCATGATGATGAGAGCCTACTACAGGCAGTTAGTGAATAGGGCTAAAAGATGCCTTAGAGAGTCTACATATGGTGAACTGTCATTCCCTTCACAGATAACAATAGCTCTTCTGTTGAAAAATACTGATTTACTTTCTTATTTCTTGTGTCCCCCACAGAAATGTCAATTCTTGTTTAAGTTTCCTAATGCTGTTGTAACAGATAACCACAGACTTAGTGGATTCAAACACAAGTTCATTCTCTCACAATTCTGGAGGTCAGAAGTCTACAATGAAGATGTCAACAGGGTTGAACTGTTTTTGGAGACTTCAGAGAAGAATCTATTTCCTTGTCTTTGTCAGCTCCTGGAAGCCACTTCCATTCCTTGGCTATGGTCCCTTCTTCTACTCATTCTAATCTCTTGCTTCTATTCTCATATCTCCTACTATTGAACCTTAGTTCCTACCTCCCTCGTAGGAGGTCCCTTGTATTATATCAGAGTCACTGGACAGTGCAGAACAATCTTATCTCAAGAACTACAACTTAATCATGAGGCAGACTCAGACTATACAGTTAGGAAGAATAAATAGCATAAGGGGGCCCGTGTTAGAACACTGAGGGAAACAAGGGCTGTAAAGCCAGTCAACCTATTTTAACTTAATGGAAGTCACATTCCTCACTGCCCACTGTCCCTCTGGCCAAAACTAGCATTAGATGCCATTAAGTGAAACAAAGTCAGAGACCCAAGACCAGACAGCTTCTAAGTTTGGAATTTTAGGTGTCTGGACCTAGTGGAAATTATAGGCTAATAAGCTTAAATACATAGGAAATTACAGCCTAAAGAACAGAATGGTCCACTCTATGTAAATCATATTGGGGTAAAGAACAAATATGCCCCCTATCTAAAGAATGCCAAGAGGAATCAATATGGGCCTTAAATAGAGACAATTGAAGCACTCATACCATACGTTCAGATGAAGCAAGGAATGATGTGACCATTGCCTCAGAAGACCCACCTCTTTCCACAAAAAGGCCCTATAAGAACTCAGACATCTGGTCCTTCAGAAGGCTAATCAGTTGAGAGATCCTCTTTCACACCGTGAAAGGCTTTCCTTCCTTCTCTCACTAAAAAATCTCTGCTTGCTTACCTACATCTACCTCTCTAATTCTTCTTGAGCTGCGGACAAGAACCTGTGTCTCTCTGTAGGTGCTGTGGTTGATCACCTCTGAACCTCTGCATCCTTCCATCAATCACACCTGCAAAGTTCCTTTCGCTATTTAAGGTAACATCTACAGATTCTGAAGATTAGTATATAGACTTCTTTGGGAGCCAATTGTTCATGTTACCATAGGTCCATAGCTCCATAGTAGGGACTTTGTCTTGTTCAATATTATAAGCCTGGAACCTACAGAGACCTTAGCACACAGCAAGCACTCAGAAAATCTTTGATTCTGGATGAATGAATAGGTTGAGTCAACTGTTTACTGCAGTCTTGCAAATATATGTGGGCAGGATTTCATGCAAATGCTTCCCTATAAAATAAAGCCGCAGTTTAGGACACTGTTGTTTTCCCTTATGGAATATGGATTTATCCATGTTAAAAATTCCTTTACAGAGAACCAGCAGTTAGCGTAATGGCTATGTCGCTGGATTCCCACGTAGTCGACTGTGGTTCACGTCCCGGACCCAGTGGCTTAAAACTCATGCCAGGTGCATGTGTGTGCGTGCCCAAGATCCCGAGAGGAAAATGGAGGAGAGGGGATTGTGGCATGACCATCCCCTCTGGGGGGTGATTTCTCGCTTTCTGTCTCTATGTCTCTCTCTGTCTGTCTGGCGAGCGCACGCGCCCTATAGCGAAAACCTCTCAAAAAAAAAAAAAAAAAAAAAAAATTCCTTTATAGCAACCAGAGTTCTTGCTCAAAATCTGTATTGTGACTTTGTCAGCATTCACCCCAACCCTGAACTTTAAGAGTAAATCTTCCCACGAGATACCTTCAGTCATAAATCTTTCCACTGGCTGTTTTCACAAGGAATTAAATCAAAATGAAGGGAAAAAAGTTAATCCTAAGTGCTCACATTTATGGCTTAATAACACCTTATTTCAAAATGATATAACTAGTACTAGTATTTGAGAGAGTTGACGTTATAATGCTTTTCCTCTTGGAGATTGTGTCTAGATAGATATAACATACCTTAGTCTCTTCATGCTGCTATATCAAAATACCTGAGGCTGGGTCATTTACAAACAGAATTTTTTCTCATGGTTCTGGATGCTGGAAAGTCTAAGGTGTAGTCCAGGTCAGGAGCTAGTGAGAGCTGCTCTCTGCTTCCCTTATGGCACTTTGCTGGTTTGTCCTCTAAAGGGACAACTGCTGTGTCCTCATATGGGGAAGGGACACAAGGATCGAACAGCTTTCTGAAGACTCTTTTCTGAAGAAATTAACCCCATTCAAGATGGTGGAGTCCTTATGGCCTAATGACCTCCCACAGATCTCACCTCTTAAATCATCACCTTTGGGTTTAGGTTCCAATATATAAATTTTGAAGGGACACCTATGTTCAAACCGTAGCAGAACAATATAATGTAGATTATTCAGAATGAATTGCATAAAACCCAAATTTCAAACTAAAGTATTTTCAAGTTTTGTCCTTTGGAAAATATTTCTTGGCTTGTATGGAGAAGAATATGATATGCTATAAATTTCCTAAGGCCAGTCTGACACATACAATTGACAAACCCACCGTTTATGTGTACAGGGCCTTGATACTTACTTCTTATGTCCTTTGGGCTTAAAAAGGGGTGAGGCTTCCAGTGTACAAATGAAGATCAGAGGCTCAGAGAGTAAAAAATAATGAGACAGCAGAGGCAGCACTAGTATTAGAAATTGGATCTCCTGGCTTTCCAGTCAGGGCTCGTCCTTTTCACTTCAATGCAGAGAAGTATGCCCTTGTTGCTTCCAGGGTAGAATTTTTTTGAGCCCACAAGAAAGTCACAGAAGGACTCTTTGCTGACAGGGAGTTTGTAGAACTCACCATTAGAACTCAATTATGGGGGACAATATCTATGTCTCAGGATTCCCAGACTTAGCATAAAAAGGGGGTATCTTCCTCTTTCATTCTTATCCAAACCAGCTAGAATTGTTTCCGTGCATGTAAAATGAATGTGCCACTGGGAGGAAGGGCACAGTGCAGAAATGAGAGGTGGGGAGACCATATGTGAATCGTTGTCTTTATCAACTAACACATATAGTGAAGGGAAATTCTCATTTCCAGAGCAGATTACATTCGCCGCCAACTTCAGGCAGGGCTTCTGACAAGCAGTGGAAGAATTACTCTTTTTTTTTTTTTATGGAAATTCAATCTAGTTTGATGCCGGGAAGCATGGGCCCATCTAAAATGGTAAGTGACAGGAACAACGCATCAGGTATCTGCTCAGGCAAGCAGGGTCCAAGCCACGCGTGTGAGTACTTGATGGTCAGCCCTCTCTCGCTGTCACCATGGAAGCAGTGGGAAATTGCTAATGCTTTTACAGATACTTCAGGGTAGGGGCCAGGAAACAGCCTCTTCAAATTGTGTGTTGGAGGCCCTTCAAGGTTAATTCAGACCAGCACACTCTGCTGATAGCTGAGGGTTTTATGTAGAAAGCCTGGGGGTTGGAAGGATTCTCTCTGTCTCATACTCATGGACTTGCAAACACAATGCTCCTGTCTTTTGCAAGGCTGCTGGGGTTCAGAGGAAAAAGTATACACAGAGACTCAGGGTGCCTAGCTTCGGGCCTTGACTGTAACATCCCATGGCTCTTCACTCTGGAAAAGACATTTCCCTCTCCATAATCCATTTCCTTGTCTGTCATGTAAGAGATTGGTGAGCTGTGGTAGTTATTGTTGCTCTGTGTTCCTAGAATGCATTCTTACTACCTTTGTCTCGGTGACTCCTCCTTTTTCTTTAGAAAACCTCTTTCCATTATCCCTGGTTCTCTCTTTCTATTTCTCTACACACACACACACACACACACACACTCATGCACGCACATACACATACCTGGGAGGGATGCCCAGGCGGCAAAGGCTGGGGAAATGACAACAACAATAACAATACCCTACTTCTTGGCTAGTGAAGAATTCAAGGAAATGACTCTAGCAGAACCAGTGACATTTGTCTGGCTCTTGAGTCTGACTCGCAACTTGTTAGCTGGTTAAACTTGCACAATTTATATAACTTCTCTAAGTCTCCATTTTCTAAGTGAAAATAATTATAGTGCCTCCTCTTAGAATTGTATGACTGAATACAAGAGTGAGTATAAAGACAGGAGCACAAAGTAAATACTTAACAATGTCAGCCCTACCACTTCCTGTTCCTATTTCCTGGTATTATTATGCAGGTATTGAGAGAGAATTCATTTCTTTTCTGGGGTTATAACATTGATGGGTGTGGAATTGGGGGTTCTTATACCACCTTCCTTAGCAGAATGGAAATAAATAGCCACAATAGGAAATAACAGAAATGGGCAAAGAAGACCAGGGCCAAGTGATGGGATTATGGACAGAGCTCTGATAACTTTGTCTGAATGCCTTAATCCCTCCAAACCCTTAGCCTCTAGGAATGCCAGTTGAATGGCCTGATGAGTGCTCCATTTTGCCAAAAATTAGTTTGAACTGGATTTCTATATACTTCAAATTAATAATAAGAGATTTTATTAAACATTTCCTAAGGGTTCTTCCATTTCTGAAATTATTTGGTACCATTTTTTCCCATTACTTATTCATCATACATTTAGGGCTATCTAAAATGTAATGGGGACTTTTCCCAGGAAAGAAGTTAATATTGAGATGTCCTTATTACAACACAATTGCCCACAGATGCCTAGAAGAGAGAAAGTGTAGGTATTGATTGGGATTAATGCGCAAAGAAATAAAAGACTGAAATGAGCAAGTATATTTAAGTTGGGATCTGAAGTTTGGACAGGACTTAACACTGTGTGGAAAGAATCCATGCTCATTGATGATCGGAGGAATACAAAACAAAATCACAGTAAGATTCTATTTGACACCACTGCATTAGCATAAATCAAAAATACTTAGCATTATTGAGCTTGTTGATTTTTGTGATTGGAGAGTATATGGAATCATGAGATCTCTTATACTTTGCTGTGGAGTAAAAATTGGTAGAATAACTTTAGATAACAGCAATTATATTATAACAGTGTCCCTCCTAGGACACATACCAAAGAGAAAGTCCTGTGTAGCAGGAAACCTGTGTAAGAATGTTCAGAATGGCATTTTTCATAAGAGCACAAATCTGGAAACAGCTCAAATGCCCACTAACAAGAGAATGGATAATGGATTCTCATTATACAGAATATCATGTGATAAAATGAGGGCAATATTGCTACCTAAAACCAGGTAGGTGAATCTTCTCTTTAGAAAAACATTTTTCAATTTTTGCTATAGGGCACATGCACTCGCCAAAGAAACAGAGAGACAGAAAGCGAGAAATCACTCCTTGGGGGCGGGGAGGGTTGGCCACAACACAATCCCTTCTCCTCCCAGGACTTTGGCCATGCATGCACATGTGCCCGGCATGTGTAAGCCACCAGGTCTGGGACTCAAACTAGAGTCGACTACGTGGGAGTCCAGCGACATAACCATTATGCCATCTGCTGATCCCAGATAGGTGAATATTAGCAATATGATATGGAATGAAAAAATTGTAAGTAGCCTACTACCATTTTTACAAATAAAATAAATAATTAAATAATAAGCATTTTAGAAATACATAGAAATTAGATAGGAAGAGACTGAAAAAGAGATACTGAAGGAAAGAGGGAAGAGAGGATGGAGGAACAATATAAGGGAGAGAGGGAAAGAGAAAGATCAGCTCAAATTCTGATGGACTTTCCTTTGGATGAGGGAAGTAGAAGGCCCGAAGAGTGGAGAGTCCCAAGAGTAGATGTAAGTTATCATCAACATGCTGTTTTCCAAACTAGTACCAATCTAAAGAGTGTTTAAAGTCAAGAATCATGATTAATTCTGGATAGCAGCATTTTAAGGAAAATAAAATGTCAAGAGCATTAGGGAGAAAGTGCTTTTCTAGAAGTGTTCCTCTCCACCTACCTCCCCTATCACCAACGGCTGAAGTGGGACATAGTGTGGTGTGTGTGTGTGTGTGTGTGTGTGTGTGTGTGTGTGTTGGTGGGGCATTTGTATGTATATGTATATACAGCAATTAAGGGGTGGAGAGAAATCACAACAGTAGGGAACATATCATTTAGGGCCTTTTAGGTGCTAAAGACTTGAGCTTTTATACTAAATACAATGGGGAGCCACAGAAGGCACTTAGGGAGAAGAGAGACATGGTCATATTTACATTGAAAAGGGCACTTTGGCTACAGAAGGAAGAATGGGTGGGGTAACAGGAAGGCAGCAGGAATGGAGAGAGAAAGGAGGTGAGAAGCTCCAGCTCTGTATCTGACCAGAGAAATCTTAGTATTGAGAATCAGCAATAGTTAATGATAGAGAGGAATGGACAAATCTAAGAGAATGTTCGGAGACCAAATAACTACTCTAAGTTGTTCATGTCCCTCAAAACAAAAAGAACCAAAGATGTTCATCTATAGTTCTCTATTTATCATGTCAAGTGACAAATTTGCAACTTACCATTAGATATTCAAACAGATTTTTCAATTCGGGGCAAGTGCATTTCACCAGAAGCCCTCAGAAATTAGATCTTTGAGAAACTTAGGTTAGCAATGCTAGCTAGAAGTTCTCACTCAGCGTCCTAGAGCTGCACCTGGGAAATAACTGATCCATGTACTCATTAGAAAGAAAAGGAAATGGCCTCTCCTTAACTCTACCCTCAAGTTTTTGACTTGGAAACCAAGATCCTAGGAATTGCCATCAATGTTATCTAAAAAAATGATCAGAACTTTGCCCTCTCCTGAGTAGGAAGGCAAGCTTTTTCATGCCTGCTTTTAACCAGCTTGCCTGGAACGCCTTACAATTTTAATTTTCTATTCAGGTTTTTGTGACAATTAAATCAGACCTTGATGAATTTGGAGGAAAAAACACCCAGCACAGTGATTATGAGTACTAATTAGGAAGCAAAATAGTGGCTTTGATGAATCTGTGCTTGGTTTGTCCCTTAATTAATTGACTGGCTGCTATTACACTTGGTGGTTGATTGGTTGAAATATTCCATTAAAATTTGATACAGTCTGGGCCCTTTATTCAGAAGAGCCTCCCAAGGATGTGGAGTGAGTGGGAAATGGGGGGTGTGAAAGGCATACTTTTGTTTATTATTTTCCTTGTTGGATGCAGAGGGAATTCCTTGAACAGGTACTCAACATGTCTTCCTCCACGTACAAGTAACCTGTGTAACTCTGGGGAAATTTGCTTCAAAGGCAGCTAACAATTTGTTGGATTTGCGAAATGAAAGGAGACCCATGGCAGTCCTCCAAGCCAGCTTTAAGCACTTACTGTGACTGCATGCACATACATGAGAGGGGCGTTGCCGTGCTAAATGCCATGAGCCGGGCTGGCACATCCTTCCTACTTTTGTACCTAGGGAAATGGCTTTGGTGTCTGTTCAAAGCATTACCAGGGAAATATCTCAGTAGCAGACAGAATGCAAAGATTTTTTTTTCCTTCAAATCCCTCTAACTCTCCAGTAACCTTAACTCCTTTTCTCCTGAAAAGTCTTGTGACCGATTCAAACACCAAGGCTAGGTTTTGTTCCATGCTATCTAAGGACCACACCTTCCCTCCTTGGTACTAGAGAAGCAATTGTGTCACATGCACAGACTGCTCAAAGGGTGATTTTCCAGAGATTCTTCTGAAGAAACTAAATCTGATTTAAATGGAGATATTGTTGGGACCATACATGTCAGGGATCCTGCATCAGCACAGGGACAGAGCACAGGCATCTAAATTCTATTGTCACTTGCATTCTATGTGCAATATGAGATCTATACTCGATATCCAGCAAGTGGTAAGAAGAAAGGAGAAACTGACTCCTACAGTCAGCTCTTGCTCACTCCAGCTGATGTGGAGGGACTTACTGCCATAATAATTTAAATTCTAATAGTAATAAGTATTATTGTGTGTAAGTGCTATAGAATCACGAATATTACTTTGGTTTCCAACAAACTCTCATTGTTGGAGGTGATAGTGGATAAAAAGCTGGACCCTTATAGAGCTATATTCCAAATTCTTAGCATCTATAAATGGAATCTTATACTTCAAGTTTCAAAGCAAGGAATGTGAATTATTATAGTAGCTTATTCAAAAGTGGACTACAGAAACCTGAAGGTGACCTTCCCGTCAATATGGAAATATCCTAATCTTATTTCAGAGACCCAATAGCTTATTGACTAGGCATGGGTTTGTTAGATGGGAGAACTGCTAACTGACCTAAGGGCTCCCTGTGAGAAGGCTTGCCAGCAGTTAGATTTGCAGGGTCAGGCTTAGAAGCAAAGACAAAAAGCAGAGCTTTCTAAGTTTTGTTTTGGAATGACCTATTTGCTATTGAGTCACCTTTCATAGCACAGCTGCATGCATTTCTCACTCAGTATCTGCCTGATCTCCTTCTCTGGGATCCTGGTTTTAATCAGCACAGCATACAATATCACTATAACTCCAGTAAGTGGGTAGAAAGAGTGGTAAACATGTTATAATCTGGCTTGATTTACAATCATTTCTAGGTAGAAATTCAAGTTTGGAGCATTGTCAAATACCCATCTCCATCTAAAAAACCACCCCTACCTTTAAATACACTTCAATTCCATTTTCTCAGACAGATGCAATCTTCTCTTTCTTTAAAGATTCACACTTCATTCCTTTGCACAATTGTACGACATTAAGTTTTACTCCCTGTTATACCTCACCTTCTTCCTCCATAACAACATAAAAACTCAGAGAGCAGCAACCATCTTCTACTTACGTCTTTTAAATTTTTTAGGATTTATATATTTCTGCCATGAGAGGAAGGGAGAGTGAGAGAGAGAGAGAGAGAGACAGAGAGAGAAGTGGCAGGGGACTCCCCAACAGGGTCTTCACACTGCGATTCACCTACAGCCTTAATCAGATTCGATCATAGCGCACACATGCAGGGCCAGTGTGTATAGGGAGGCCCCTATATACAAACTGGCAACCTCCTATCCTTTATTAATCTATAGAGCCGAATCCAGTTTCACATATCCAATAGGAGTTTAATAGACAGAAACCAGCCTTCCCTCTTTGACCTGCATAGAAGACAACTCAGACTCTTCAGTGTACCAGCGGTAAACCCTAGAACAAAAGACTTATCTTTTAGAGGCCTCAGTTTTCTTAGCTCTAAGATGGAGACAGTAACGGGGCCTGTGCAGTATTTAAAAAGATGATGCACGTCAATTAGCACAGTGCCTTGTAAAAGGTGGGGGCTCAATAAGTGGGGATTATTAAAAATAGTATTAAATGAAACCCAAATCGACTGCCTGAATGTTTTCTTTACTGGAAGCTCCTTCAAGTCAGAGATAACATTTATCACTAATTGCAATTTTAGTACCTAGCATTGGACCTGACCCTCAGTAGGTGCTCTGTACGCGTTTCTGGAAAAGGTGCCTATTTCAGATGTCTGACTTAAAACTTTATGACCTTCTGTTGATTGTAAGTCTGCAGAATCTTCGATTTCATTGCTAACAGCAAAAAGAGAAAGCTAATTGTCTAGGTAGAGTCTTCAGGCTTCACTTGCAAAAACTAGAAAATACTTCTCTTTATTCATTAGCATAAGGTTACTGTCTAAGTTTTCTGTTTTGTGCACCTCCTTCACCTCTTTTTGTTCCTAGAAAATAGAGTAAAAGTGAAACAGGAAGGTGGGGAGGAGGGAAACAACAAGTATTATATTGAAATGCTAATCTCATTTCATTTAATGAATTGTGGAGGCTCAGAGAGTGATCTGCATCCTCAAAGAATAATTTCTTCAAATGCATTGAGCTCAATATTCCCTTCTGGACAACTTTTCATCTTTCTTCCTTAAGTAAGAAAAAAAAAAGCATTAAATGATGTTAAAGTATCCCAATTAAGTCTGGCTTTCAGAGCATCCAAGCTTGGGGGGGGGGGGGTATACTCAGTGATGAGATGAAGCCCAGCTGCACCCTCCCCAAGTCTCTGGAACACAGCTCTACCCTGCTTTCTCTACTGACTCACATTGCCTGAAGCAGCGCCCCAAAGTTGAGCAGTGCTTATTTCCGGAAACAGCAAATAAACACACTATCAGGTCAAGTCCATTACAAAGTTGATCAAGGCACCTGCAAGCTTCCTCAGAGGCTTTGGCCCCAAAGCTTCCATATTTATTGGGAGCACACCTCTATCTAAAAGAGCATCTATTTTAATTCTCTAGGGTGGACAGCCACTGATCCAAGTACATCCTTTATAAATGAGCTTGGGGTTGAGTTCATGAAGGTGTTCACGGGTAGGTCTGTTCTTGCTATGCCTATGGGTTTGTACTTGAACTTGGGGAGTCAGATTGAAAGTTATTTTTAATTACAATTTTAAAAAGACATGATAACCTACAATGAAAAGGTTGGAAGCATGAAGGAGAATAGGAACTCCCAGAAGAAAGGGAAACCAGGGTAGGAATTAAACAAAGCAAGTGATCTCACAAGCATTGGAAGAGACTAGGACAAATATGGGGGGAAACTGCAGCATCTCTGAAGGCACTAAATTTTATTTTAGAATAACCAAGGTCCCTAGAAATTGTTGGGAATGCAGAAGAGAAAAAACAAAAAGTAGGAGATACTATGATAGTATAAACTATTAACTCTTTTCAAAAGGATCTAGTCCTTGGACATCAGAAAGGAGAATTAGAAGCCAGTCTTTGAGAAACCTCCATGTTGTTCTCCACAGTGACTGGACCAACTTACAGTCCACCAGCAGTGTAGGAGAGTTCTCCTTTCAACACATCCCCACCAGCACTTATCATTTATTGATTTTTAAGCAACTGTCCACACTCTATGGTGGGAGCTGAGAGATTAGAGGGCATAGAAGCATTAAAATTGTTATAGATTTGAGAGACAATGTGGAAACAGGGTGGGAGAAAGGGGGAGAAAGGTGGGAGAGGCAAGACATTTATGGGACACAGAAAGGATTATTATCTGTTGATGATAACATGTTTTGTGTTCTCAACTGGACTGATGTGAAGTGTATTTATGCTGGGTATATTCAACTTACAAAGTGATGTATAGTAGTTAAATGTATTAAATAAATAAATAAATAAATAAATAAATAAAAGAAGCCATTCTTCCTAGATGCATATCACACAGAATTCTGAGTTGCCAGCAATGGAAACTGACTCTGGTTATTTAAGCCAAAAATTATTCATTGGAAGTATATTGGCTAGCTACTGAAGCACGAGATAGCTGGATGACAGGCTCTGCAGCCACCCGGTCAGAAATGGCACCCAAATACACACAATAGTTCTGTTAATATCCCACTTGCTGCCATGGCCAGGCCCTAGGAGCTCCAGCTTACACCGCCACATCCCAGACACTGGATAGTGCGCACACTGCTAGCAATTGTATTTCAACTTCTATAACTTGCTATAGCTACCTCTACTCCCAGAGAGAAGTCTCAGGGGTCCCTTCATTCATCTTTACTCATTCCTACTACTCAAAGTTTTTGGGGAATGTATATTGAAGTCTAGCCCATGTGCCTCTGCCTTTGCCTTAGCCATGACTGGAATCCTAACTAGAAATTTGACTCTCCAGCATCTTCAGCTTCTCTAGCGAGAGATGAGCTCCACGTTTGGCTAATTCTCCAAACGCCAGAAAAAGAGTTCAGATAAGAAAGCAAAAGAGAATAACAAAATTCTACTACATGATGAAACCTGTTTTGAGTTCTTTAAAAGGTAAGAATGAGATACCTTACTCTTGAGAAGTAAACATGAGGTGCTATAATTAGGAAAGAGCACATTAGTTGTGAGTGCAGGTTCTGGAGACAGAGACAGCCAATCCTGTTTCCATTGCTTCTCACCCATGAGATCCTGTACAAGTTCTTTAAACTCTTCAAGCCTCAGTTTTCCCATCTGGAAAATAGGGTTAATAATAATTTGGCAACATTGCTGCTGTGGCATATCCTGTGAGATCTGTTGTTTTTGCCTGCTTAGAACGTCTTTCCCGTCTATTGTATTAGTGCTCCCCTTTCCAATGGAGAACTTATTCAGTGTGATCCAAATAAGCCAACCCAACTTGCCCTCATTAAGGTGGGTAACATATGACTGACCAATCATTGAACCCTGTATCCCTGTCTTCAGTTATTAGTTCAGGGGTGAGCATGGGATTTAAGTTGAACCAACTGAAATCCTGTCTGGAACCTTTCTCCTGGAGATGGCTGTAAAGGCTCTTTCTTTTCCACCTGGGCTGCAGCATTGGTAGGAGGTGAGTTTGGAACTGCAGAGGCCATCTTTCTTATTTCATAAAGAAACTTTACCCAAGGTGGAGGAAAACAAAAATCATGAAGACATTGTCTGGAACAAGCCACAGCCTGGTGTTTGGAGAAGTTGGATGCCACATGGTCAACCAAGAGGTTTGAATCTTGGCCTCTATGGCTTGAAAACCATACTGGATACATGTACATGTACCATATCCTGACAGGATGGATAAATGAAAGAGAAAGGATTGCCACAGGAGTGCACCACATTGAGGGGATGCTTTTTTCTCTCCGTCTCTCTCAGGCAGGTGCACATACCCTCTGGGGTGGGAAGTGGGGAGGAGGGAGAAGACATTGTCTAAATCTTTCCAGCCAGTTGAACACAAAGTCCACTACTATCCCAGCCTTCTTAGTTATCGGGATCAATAGATTTCCTTTGATGCTTAAGCTAGTTTGTACTGGATATTTAGCAGCAACTACCTAAAAAGCCCTAAGGAATCCAGTTGTTGAAAGGATTATATGAGACAATGCTAGTAATATGCTTAGTTGGGTATTTGGTAACTATTTGGTTCCTGATTTTCCGTCCATAGGTGCAAGCATTGAGCTTAACTTCAACAACAACAACAAAAAATCTGGTTGAACCAGTAGGTGGTGTGGTGATTGAAGTGCTAAACTCCCACATGTCTGACTGCGGTTCAAGTCCCAGACCTGGCCGCTTGCTTTCTCACTCCCGCACCCTATGGTCATAGTTTAAAATAATAATAATTAATAAAAATAAATAATTGTTTTTAAATCTGGCACTGTACAAGTCTTGGTCATATCTTGTATTACCTGTCACTCTCTATACTAAATGCATTTCAAATTCTTCTAATAGTATTTCCTTTCCTGTATTTCACTTTTTCTTCATTCTACCCAAATCCTGCAATTCTAAGGCCTAAGTAGTGTCTACAAAAAGTAAGCCCTCCCTAATTATTCTAGCCTTGACTAGTTTTCCCAAGTACAGCATATTATAGAGAATACACCAAGGTACTTCTCATATAGTTTCCTCTCTCATAAGTTTGACTATTTTATGTGTTTGGCTCATGTTCCAAGCTTCACTGAGGATAAGAACAAATCTTATGCTTATTTGTAAACCCTACTCTATAAATTGCTCTTTTCTGTAAATAGAGGGCCATTGACTAGGCCCTTACAGAAAGTTTGGTTTTGAGAGCAGAGATACTCAGGAAATACTTGTTTGTGAACTGATTTCATAGACTGAATAAATATATTTGGTGTTCAACCTCACATATGGCAAGGAACCTGCCAAAGGAATGTATGCACTGGCAGAGAAAGGCCTTAATCTTAAGTCTCCTTTATTTCAATATTCTTCATTGATATAATAGGTGAATTTGGCTACTTTGAGGTTGTGATGTGTACAAAATTATACATAAATAAATACTGATATTTACCATTACCTAAGACTTTACTGTTGGTTCATAAGGAAAGTCATGATGTGGTTTTGCACAGAAAAACACATCATGACTTTTCCAATGATCTAATACATGCTGGTAGCTTGCTTTCCATACATTAATTCATTTCATCCATTGAGGTAATACTATTGCTCTCCCCATTTTAGAGTTGAGTGTACTGAGTGAAAAGATTTGGCCAGAGTCCCACAGTTATTGTCAGGGCTGGAATATTAACCTGGGACTCTCTGACTTAAAAGATTCTTAACTGAGGCTGGCAGGTTGTGTGGTGATTGGGGACACTGGACTCCCACGTGGCCAACCATGATTTGAGTCCTGGATCTAGCAGCTTGCTTTCTCACTTTTCCTCTCTCTCTCTCTTGTTCTGTCCCTCTCTGGTCAATATAAAAATAAATACATAAATAAATAAGTAAAGTTAAAAAAATAAATCTCTAAAACAAAATTTTAAAAAAGACTCTTAAGTGCTGGGTCCTTATGTTCCTTCAATAAACAAATACTAATTTGTATCTTAATACCTCCAAAAAGTCAGCTGAAGCCCAAGACCTTGATAGCTTTGACATATTACCTCAATGTGCTAACAAATCCAGAGCTTCCACCCTGAGCTTCTGCCCTTCCCACGCTCCAGATGATGCACGTACCTCTTTATAACCATATCCCACATTTTGCTCATTTTTAATAGAATGTTAATTTTAAATTCATTTTCCATACCCAGATTTAGATGAGGCACCCAGTTGAGCATACTTAGTTTCTATCTAAATGTGCCATATCCCAGGTGAAAAATGTGCTGCCTGCAATGTAATTATGCATTCAGGAAAATGTGTATGTCTACTGGGGGCTTATAAATCAATAGATTATTGTACAATATATTGTCCATTTTTTTTTGCAATAGACATATTTGAGAAAACCCAAACTTTTCAACTGGTTATACACTAATAGTGAATTTGAGGCTGGGATAAAAAAGCAGAATAAATCTGAGTTTACTGTTGACCAAGAAGACCTCCACAGCTTTCTCACCTGTCTGCTCTACTCAAGGCCTGAGAAAAGCCTAGAATTTGTCAATAATGTCCCAATAAAGTAAAGTTTGGTGCTTTGGTCCTAGAATAACCACTTGTTCTCCATTCCATAAACATTTTTTTTTTTTTGGAGAGGCTTTTTTTTTTTTTTTTTTTTTTGCTATAGGGTGCGTGCGCTCGCCAGACAGACAGAGAGAGACAGAGAGACAGAATGCGAGAAATCACCCCCCTGGGGGGATGGTCACGCCACAACCCCTTCTCCTCCATTCTCCTCTCGGGATCTTGGGCACACACGCACACGCGCCCGGCCTGAGTTTAAGCCACCGGGTCCGGGACTCGAACCGCGGTCGACTACGTGGGAGTCCAGCGACATAGCCATTACCCTAACTGCTGGTCCCAACATTTAATTTTTTTAAAAAGTTTGA
Source organism: Tupaia tana (assembly GCA_026018925.1). Lineage (NCBI taxonomy): Eukaryota > Metazoa > Chordata > Mammalia > Scandentia > Tupaiidae > Tupaia > Tupaia tana. Next base: position 42,152,759 of record JAKSZU010000014.1, on the reverse strand, counting down.
TAGAGGGCACATGGGCTTGACAAAGATGGAGACAAACAAAGAGAGATAGAGGGAGAGAGAGAGATTGAGGGGGAACATGAGAAAGTACCCCCTCATTGGGGGGATGGTCATGTCACAATCCCTTCTTTTCCATTTCTCCCCATTTAGGATTTTGAGCACACGTGCGCATGTACCTGGCATGTTTTTTCAAGCCACCGGGTCTGAGACTTGAACCCTACAGTTAGCTCCCAGTTAGCATTTATTGAGTTCCTACCATAGGCCACAGGGATACAGAAGTGAACAAGACAAGACAAAAGCTCTGCTCTCTTGGGCCTGGCATGTGAGTGGAAAGTGACAAACAAGCAAATAATTGATAAAATTATTCCAAAAAGTCATAGTTCTATACCGAAAATAAAACAGGGCATTAAGTTAGGCAGAAATCAGGGAAAATGATGCAAGGAATGGTAACAAATAGGTATTTAGAAAGGGCTACTCTGAGGAGTAGATACAGGAGCTGAGAGAAACATGAGAAGGAATTAGCTATGCAAACATTGAAGGGAAAGCGTTTCAGGGATGGGACAAGTGTGTGTACAGAAATAGAGTGTGCTCAAGAATAGTGTGCAGGGAAACAAAGAGAGGGAGACTGGAGAGTCGAAAGCAAAGGGAGAGAGTGGAACAAATAATATTAGACAAGTAAGTAAAGGTTTGGTCATATAGGCCCTGGCAGGGCCTTTGTAAGAAAGTTGGATGTTATTTTAAGTAAAGAACAAAACCATTTGGGGAAATTTAAGCGAGAGAATGACAGGAGCTGATTTTAAGCTTTCTGCCACTCCAGTCAAATTGCATATGTTTATGGTAAATTTAAAGCTCCAGAAGCAAAATTGCTCCAAGTGAGACTTGCCTGTGTACACACTGTATTAAACTATCGTGGTTTTTTTCCCTCGAAAAATGGGAAAATTTTTTCCCAATAGCCACATCTTGACAAGTCAAGTACTTTGTAGAAGAGTTTCACCATAACCAAATTGCCAAAGACTTCTGGAAATGTATTCTTGATACTGTGGGTAAAGAGAGAGTTTTCTAAATGACTTATTGAGCTTCACTGAAAAGCAACAGCCAGCAAAGGCAGATGACCTTCTCTGTGAATGGAGATAAACCAATGTGTTTGCTAAAGGCTGTGGATTGTGCCTCCTAAAGCTGTTAATGGTTACAGTGAGTCATCTATTCACACCCTCTACTTTCAGAAGAGCAAAGGCTGTGATCGCCAAGAGACCTAATTCAAATTCCTCCTCTGTCTCTTCCTGGCTCTGTAGTCAAGTTAAATAATATCAATATTTTTAGTCTTCTTATCTAAAAAATGCTGATTAACAATGACATTACCTTCTAGGGTTGTAAAGTGATTAAATGAGGCAAACTAAGTAATGCATTAAGTCCCAGGCAAAGCATGACTAGTTGCCAACAGGAGTCCATAACTGGAAGATGTTTGTCAATGCTGAGAAGTATTTTGCAAGGAAAAGCAATCGAAAATCTTCGGACAATTATGCAATTATACCTTCGTATGAGAATGGTACTCAATCCAATCACCTGTTTTTCTATTGCCTGAAAGTTAAGGATGGTTTTTACATTTTGAAATGCTTGAAAAAACTTGGAAGAATTTATGACAAGTAAAAATAATAGGAAATTCCAATTTCAGTGTTCCTAAATGAAGCTGCACTGAAACACGGCCACATACATTTGCTTATGTAGTAACTGGAGCTCCTTTCTTCCAAAAATGGCAGTATTGAGTAGTGGCAGAAGAGACTGGGAAGTCTGAAAATATTTACTGCCTGGCCACTTTCAGAAAAAGTTTGCATTTCCCTGCTCTAACCAGCTGAGCTGGCTATATTGCAATGAATTGAACTGTTATTTCATTCATTTTCTGTCCATTTACATTCAGTTTTCTTTTGACAAGACTGTGAATCCACAGGTGGTGACTTATTTCCCCACTGGATATTTGGCCTGCGGTTAGCATGCACTTTACCAGGGTGACCAGCAATAGGCTTATGACAACTTCATGGTCACCCCACCTGCTACCCGAAGGTAACTGAATAAACAGAATACTGTGTGATTCTCTGCTTCCCTTAATTTCTAAGGGAAAAAATCTTATTATAAATATTAACCAGATCATCAATTAATGTCCTATCACTTCCTATAGATTATCACTTTACAGTGAGGCATCCATTGGTACACAGCCATAAGTACTTGCAAAAAATCATTTATATATTTATTTATTTTTGTCTTAGGCATATGTGCACTTGATGAAGAGAGACAGAAATAGAAAGCGAGAAATCACCCCCCGAGGGAGGGGGTGGTGGCTGCACTACAATCCCTTCTCCTTCATTCTCCTTTCAGTATTTTGGGCACACATGTACACATGTATGGCATGATTTTCAAGCTGCCAGGTCTGGGATTTGAACCATGGTTGGCTATGTGAGAGTCTAGCATCAGCACCCTAACCACCATACAACCTGCTGGCCCCTTGCAAATAGTCTTTAAGAAGACATTAAATGTTTCTATCAGTAATTAGTATCTTCACACTTGAGAAGAAAACATCCATCTCAGACAGATGGAAACCTTACATTTAGGGAAAAGTAAAAATTTGATAGGGTCTCTGTACCAGTATCTATCAAAGCTTTGGCAGGCAGTTTCCTTTTAGCCTTTGATCTCCCTGTCAAACCATGTCTGTCAGTGAGCAAATTATCAGGCAAATGTTCTACCAAGTTTCTTGTTCTCAATCTTTCTGTCCTTCTCAGATAGTCAAGACAGATCTTTGTTTCAAAGAGAGAAAAGTTTTATAAAAATATTGTGCTGTTGGCATATTTGAAACCTCATGAACCTTTCCCTAATCAGAAAAAATAAATTGTTGTCCTCACCCACATGTTCTGTTCATAGCATTCTTTCTTAATAACCTTCCTAGATTTTTCCATCTCCAGATCCCTGGCCTAAGGGATACTGAAGCAGGGCCCCCTCACCCCAGTTCCAGCTCCAGTTCCCCCAATTCAGTGACCCTCTCTGTCAGCAAGGACTGCCCCCAGCTCTCCAGCAGAATGCATTTCCATTTCCAGACCCCGGGCCTAAGGGATACTGAGGCAGGGACTCCCGCCCCACCTCCACATTGCAAAACACAGCAGAAGACAGACTTTGGCACACATCAGTCCACAATAAAAGCATACTTGTTCCTAGTCTAAGAAACATTCTCCAGAAAGGTATCCAAAAGTGAATACCTCTCCCAAAGTCTAGACATAGAAGAAGAGCCTCAGGTCTAAATAAACAAGAAAATGTGTCTCCATCAAAAGAACACAATAACTCCCCTCCATCTCTTGAAAAAACAGAAGATGTTACCAAAATGTCAGAGAAAGAATTTAGAACATTCATGCTGACAAAATTCTATGAGTTGGAACAGAAAAGAGACAATGAGCTATGGGAGATTAGGAAGTTCTTCTATGATATGAAAGAAGAAATGGACATTCTAAGAAAGAATCAGATGGAACTATTAGAGATGAAGTCTGTAATACAGGAAATCAAAAACTCTCTCAAAAGTATTAAAATTTGATTAGACCATGCTAAAGATCGATGTAGAAAATAAAATCTCTGTCTTAGGAAAGAAACACCAAAAAGATAAAGAAAATAACAAAGTAACAAAAAAAAAAACACATGAGGATAATATATGAGAAATATTAGACTCTATTAAACATCCAAATTGGTATCCCAGAAGGTGAAGAAGCTAAGGGCATGGAAAATCTATTCCATGAAATCCTGCAAGAAAAATTCCCAAGTCTAGAGAAATGCTCACATATCCAGACCCAAGAAATACAAAGGACTCCAAATATAATCAACCCAAAAAGATCTTCCCCAAGGCACATCTTAGCCAGACTGGCCAAGCTTGCAAACAAAGACATGATACTAAAATTGGCAAGAGAGAAAAGAGAAGTGACTTACAAAGGTCATCCCATCAGGCTAACTCCGGACCTTTCAACAGAAACAATGCAAGCAAGGAAAGAATGGGAAGACATATTGAACGTGTTAAGAGCAAAACAGTTCCAACCAAGATTATTATATGCAGCAAGATTATCCTTCATATGGGAAAAAAAAAAAAGATTAAAATGTTCTCAGACAAACAAAACCTGAAAGAATTTGCCAATACCAGACCAGCTCTTCAAGAAACTCTGAAGAGAGTCCTGTTCCAGGAAAACTAAGAATAAACAGCCAGAAATAAAGGAATGAATGATAACCAAGACGATGGTCAACTTAAAGTTAAGGACAAGTTCAGAAATATTGATAATAATATTGAATGTTAATGGATTAAATTCTCCTATCAAGAGACACAGACTGGCTGAATGGATTAAAAAACAAAAACTCTCTACTCTGACACTGCAAAAGCAGTCATAAGAGGGAAGTTTGTAGAAATTAGTGCACCTAAGAAGAAGATGGAAAGAAGGCAAATGGATCACCTAACATCATGCCTCAGAGAATTGGAAAAGAAACAGAAAAAAAATACAAAAAAATCCAGGAGAAAGGAAATAATAAAGATTCAAGCAGAAATAAATAAAATAGAAAATAAGCTAACTATGCAGAAAATAAATGAAAACAAAAGCTGTTTTTTCCTAAACGATAAACAAGATTGACACACCACTAACCAGACTAATTAAGAAGAAGAGAAGAAGGAACCAGATACATCAAATTCACAATGAATCAGGCAACATTACAACAGATATAACAGAAATACAAAACATCATTAGAGGATACTATGAACAACTCTATGCCAATAAAGAAGAAAACCTGGATGAGATGGACAAATTCCTGGACACATATAATCTACCAAGATTGACTCAGGAAAGACATAAAAAGCCTGAATAAACCTATAACAAGCAATGAGATTGAATCAGTAATAAATAACCTCTCAACAAAGAAAAGTTCAGGCCCTGATGACTTCACTGCTAAATTTTACAAACTTTTAAAGAAGAGGTAACCCTCATTCTACTCACACTGTTTCTAGAGATCTAAAAGGAAGGAACCCTTCCAAATTCATTCTATGAAGCCTCCAACCCCTCATTCCCAAAATGGACAAGGATATGACAGAAAAGGGAAAACTACAGACCGATATCTCTGATGAATATAGATGCAAAAATTCTCAACATGATACTTGTTAACCATATTCAACAGCATATAAAAGAGGTTATTCATCACGACCAGGTAGACTTTATTCTAGGAATGCAAGAGTGGCTCAACATATGCAAAAGCATAAATGTAATACACCATATTAACAGAAAGAAAGGTAAAAATCATATAATCATTTCAATTGATGCAGAAAAAGCATTTGACAAAATACAACATGATTTTATGATCAAGACTCTCAGTAAAATTTGCATAGAAGGACCATTTTTCAGCATAATAAAAGCTATGGAAAACCTACAAGCTAACATTATACTGAATGGGGAAAAGCTGAAAGCTTTTCCACTAAAAACAGGTACAAGACAAGGCTGCCCACTTTCTCCGTTCCTATTCAATATAGTACTGGAAGTCTAGCCAATGCAATCAGACAAGAAAAGGAAATAAAAGGCATTTCAATAGGGAAAGAAGAGCTGAAGTTATCTCTGTTTGCAGGTGACATGATTGTATACATAAAAGACCCAATAGTATCCATGAAAAAACTGCTTGAAGTAATAAATGCATACAGTAAAGTGGCAGGATACAAAATTAACTTACAAAAATCTATAGCATTTCTATATACAAACAACAAGCAGAGACAACACTGAAGAAAGTAATCCCATTTACCATAGCCACAAGAAGCATAAGATACTTAGGAACAAAACTAACCAAGGAATTCAAAGACCTCAACAAGGAAAACTATGAAAACCTCAAAAAGTTAAATGAAAAGGACACTAAAAAGTGGAAGGAAATTCCATGTTCCTGGATTGGCAGAATAAATATAATCAACATGGCAATCCTACTGAAATTAATGTACATGTTTAATGCAATCCCTATAAAATTACAAGAGACCACAGATCTAGAAAAGATAATCATAGAATCTGTCTGGAACCATAAAAGACCCCGTTTTGCTAAAGCCATCCTGTGCAAGAAGACTGGAGTAGGTGGCATCTCACTTCCTGACCCCAAAATATATTACAAAGCTATGGTAATCAAAACAGCATGGTATTGGCACAAAAACAGACATGAGGACCAAAGGAACAGAGTAGAGAGTCCAGAAATAAACCCTAAAACATACAGTCAACTCATTTTGACAAACGGTACCAGTCAATACAGTGGGAAAAGGGAAACCTCTTTAGCAAATGGTGCTGGAAAAACTGGGTATCCAACTGCAGAAAGATGAATCTGAAACCCTATCTGTCACCATTAACAAAAGTCAACTCAAAGTGGATCAAAGATTTAAACCTAATACCACAAACTATAAAATTACTGGTGGAAAACACTGGGGAAACTCTGGGAGACATTGGGGTAGGTAAAGACTTCTTAAGCAAGACCCCCAAAGCACAGACAATAATCCCCAAAATAGAAAATAGACAGGTGGAATTACATCACACTAAGGAGTTTCTGCACAGCAAAGGACATCGTAATTAGTGTGAATCAACAACCCTCAGAATGCGAGAGAAATTTTGTTACCTGTGTCCCAGATAAGGGACTGATAACCAGAATACACAGGAAACTCAAGTAGCTTACCCAGAACAAAATGATTAACCCAATTAAAAGATGGGAAAATGAGCTGAATAAACAACTCTCTAGGGAAGACTTATGAACAGCCAAAAAGCATATGAAAAAAATACTCAACATCCCTCATTGTAAGGGAGATGCAGATCAAAACCACAATGAGATACCACCTAACCCCAGTCAGAATGGCAAAGATTAAAATAATAATAATAATAATGTTAAGTGCTGGAGAGGATGTGATGAAAGGGAAACTCTCCTTCAATGTTGATGGGAAGGTAAATTGGTCCGGCCACTGTGGAGAACGATATGGAGGTTCCTCAAAGACCTTCAAATAGAACTACCATATGATCGACCAATTGCACTCCTGGGTATCTATCTACTCAAAGGACAGGACATCACTCAGTGGGAAAAGTGCTTGCACAACTATTTTCATTGCAGCATTATTCACAATTGCTAAGACATGGAACCAATCCAGATGTCCACAAACAGATGAATGGATTAAAAAATTATGGCACATACACTCCATGGAATACTATTCAGCCATAAAAAAAAACCAACAAGGCCCCGGAATTTGATAGAAAGTGGATGAATATGGACCAGCAGTTAGCGTAATGGCTATGTCGCTGAACTCCCATGTAGTGGACCGTGATTCAAATCCCAGACCCGGTGGCTTCAACTCATGCCAGGCACGTGTGCGTGTATGCCCAAGATCCCAAGAGGAGAATGGAGGAGAAGGGATTGCAGTGTGGCCATCCTCCCTGCAGGGCGATTTCTCATTTTCTGTCTCTCTGCCTCTCTCTGTCCTTCTGGTAAGCACACACGTCCTATAGCAAAAAAACTCTCCAAAAAAAAAAAAAAAATGAAAGTGGATGAATATCAAAGATTGTTGCTAAGTGAAGCAAGTCAGGCTATGAAAGAGAGACATTGTATGTCTCCACTTAACATATACCGACTGTCCACACTCTATGGTAGAAACTGAAAGACTGGAGAACATAAAAGCATTAAAAATTGTAATGGACACTAGAGACAAAGTGGAAAGAGAGTGTGGGAGGGGAAGAGCATAGGAAAGAAAATTTTGGGGAGAAATGGAGAGGTAAGACACTTATGGGACATAGATAAGGTTTTTGTTTTGTTTTGTTTTGTTTTCTTTGAGAGGTTTTTGCTATAGGGCGTGTGTGCTCACCAGAAAAACACAGAGAGACAGAAAGCAAGAAATCACCCCCCAGGGAGGATAGCCACACCACAATCACTTCTCCTCCATTCTCTTCTCAGGATCTTGAGCCCTCACACACACGTGCCCAGCGTGAGTTTAAACCACCGGGTCCAGGACTCGAACCATGGTAGGCTACATGAGAGTCCAGCAACATAGCCATTACGCCAACTGCTGGTCCCCATAGAAAAGGTTTTTTATCTGTTGATGAGGATATGTATAATAGTCTCAACTGGGCTGGACTGAGGTGTATATCATGCTGGGTAAAGTCTCTTCACAATCTGATGTATAGCATTTTAAAGTATTAATAATAATTTTAAAAATTAATTAAAAAATAGGAAAAAATAATCCTCCTACTACTTCCTATCCCATTATCATGCAAAAAGTACCTCTCCTATTGGGTTGTTGGAAATGTCATGATGTATTTTTGCATAGAAAAATATGTCATAACTTTTCCAGCAATCCAACATATGCCAAAAAGTTATACTGCATGCTTCATAATATCAACTCTTTTTGTCCGTATTCAATCTGGTGACTGTTGTATTTCCATTTTACAAGTGTATAAGCTGATACTTGGAGAACTTAAGTAATTTGCCTTGGGTCATCTACCTTGTAAGTGACATACCTACGATTTGAACTTAGAGCTTCTAATTCCCAAAATAGCTTGTAAATACCATAATTCAGTGCAAAATTAATGCTTGGCTTAAGATTAAATGTGTAAAGTTTTATTGCCCAAGATCCCCTTCCCCAAATTAACCAAAGATAAATAATTTAAATCATACATAATAAAGAGAAGTGGTGTTCTTAATAAGAAAAAATGATTTATTAAAAAACAAAATGTTCTTTCCATGAGGCTTGCTTTGGGCAGTATATCACAAACTCTGTGAACCAAGAATATATGCTTTATCTAGGATAAGACTGATAGATTTGGGACATCACTAGGGCGTCTCTTATTCTTTAGGGATTTGGCAACCTGCTACGTCTGTGTTATTGGGACAAGATGCAATGAGAAGTCATAGATTATCTTCTACATTTGCTCCTTAGAGCTTATTAAAATCTATTGCTGGAATCTGTGCTTTATAGTCCTAGCATTTACTCAACCTGTTTACTATTGATAAGAAATATCTGATAAGTAATATACTGTAAGTAACCTCATTATTTTGCCCAAACTCATTCTACTGTGCCATGGAATCTTTAAGATGTTTCCCCCCTTTTAAACAAATTTTATTAAGATATAATTTGCATACAATAAGCCACACTATTTTTAGGTGTACATTTTGGTATGTTTTGACACACATGTACACCTTTATAAACACCACCTTGACGAATATATAGAACATTTCTCTCATTCCATTAAGTTTTCTGCAGTCAGTCTGCCCCATGCTCACTCTCCCTGGATCACCATTATAAATAAGTTTTGATAATTTCATATCAGTGAAAGCATTTATACTCTTTTTATTTCAAATTTTTATTTTTAAAAAAACAATTCTTATTCATGTGTTTCTTTCTTTCAAGGCAAAGTAAAGAAAGAACCAACACCCAAACAGGGTTCCCAACACCATGATCTTCCTTCAGCTTCAGCCAGTCCCAGATCATGGGCACGCACATGCGCAGCACACTCAAGGAGGTCTTTAGAAACAAACCCAGTACTTTTTCATGTGGCTAAGCCTCGCAGAGAACTGCATTTTACTGTTGTGCCACCATCTGGGTCCTCAGACCTCTTTCACTTAGCATAGTGCCTCTGAGATTAATATGTGCTGTGTATTAACAATTATTTTTAATTAATTTTTTAGGTTGTTGCAATAGTGTGTATTCACCCACTAGAGAGAAACAGACAGAGGGAAAGTGAGACATCACTCCCCAGAAGAGATAGTCATGCTGTAATCCCTTCTCCTCCACTCTTCTCTTTGGATTTTGAGAACACATGCACATGCGCCCAACATGATTCTCAAACCACCAGGTCCAGGATTTGCACCGCCATCAGCCATATGAGAATCCAGTGCCTTAACCATCACACCACCTGCTGGTCCTTTTTTTTTTTTATTTTAATTGCTGGAGAGTAATGCACTAACCAGAGATAGATGTTGGGGAGGGGCAGGGTACTCCCACATGGAGCGTGGTCATGCTGCAATCCCTTCTGCTCCAATCCCTTCTGCTCCATTTCTCTACCCTACTGGGATTTGGTGATACATACACACTTGTACTCAGTATATTTTTCCAGTCCCTGGGCTCAAAATTCAAACCATAGTTGGCCATGTGAGATCTGACTTTCTTAACAACCAGACTATGGGTCTAGTTAAGTAATTTCTTTTATTATTTAATAGTATTGTATTTTATGGGTATCCTTTTTTTTAGAGGTTTTTGCTATAAGGCACGTGTGCTTGCCAGAAAGAGACACAAAGAGACGGAGACAGAAAGAGAGAAATCACCCCCGGGGGATGGCCACGCTGTAATCCCTTCTCCTCCATTCTCCTCTTGGGATCTTGGGCACGCACGCACATACACCCGACGTGAATTTAAGCCACTGGGTCTGGGACTCAAACCACGGTCGACTACATGGGAGTCCAGCAACATAACCATTGTGCCAACTGCTGGTCTCATGGTATCCAAATTTTTTACCCATTAGTCTGTGATAGATACCTTGGTTGTTTCCTGTTTGGGCTATTATGAATCAAGTTGTACATTCATGAATAATTTTGGATGGAGATATATTTTTATATTCATAAATGTCTAGGAGTACATGCATGCTAGAGTAGAGAGGCTGGATAATACGGTATACCTGTTTTATAAAAAAAAATGCTAAACAGTTCTCCAAAGTGGTTGTACCACTCCTACTAGAAATGTATAAAAGTTCCCATATCTTGGGACCAGCAGATGGTATAATGATTACATCACTGGACTCCCACATAGTCAGCTGTAGTTTGAGTCCCTGACCCAGTGGCTTCAAAGTCATGCCAGGTGTATGTGCCTGTGTGCCCAAAATCCTGAGGGAAGAATGGAGAAGAAAGAATTGCAAAATGGCCATCCCTCCTGGGGGATGATTTCTCGCACTCTATCTCTCTCTTCCCTTCCAGCAAATGCACATACCTATAGAAAAAAAAAAAAAAACTCAAAAAAAAAGTTCCCATTTTTTTAGAAAGACTTTTGCTGTAGGCTTATGTGTGCTCGTGGGAGAGACAGAGAGAGACAGAAAGCGAGAAATCACCCTGGAGGGGGGATGGCCATACCACAATCCCTTCACCTCCATTCTCCTTCGGGGTCTAGGGCATGCACGCACTCACATGTACCGGTGTGAGTTTAAAGCCACTGGGTCAGGGACTTGAACCATGGTTGACTACATGAGAGTCTAGTAACATAACCATTATACTATCTGCTGGCCCCAGCACATATCTTCATTGTAGCAGATAGTTTGTGAATATTAGCTTCATGATAATTTAGGTCTTTCTCAGTAAAATAATAACTGTTGGGACTGTAAGAGAAACTGACCCCAGGGAACCATTTTCTGTGAAGCTATCAAGAGCAACATTACTTCAACTGCGACAAAGATGATTTTATTGGCTAATTGTCAAAAAAGAATGCTCATATATTGTAAGAAAATATGATTTAAAATTTAATCTGTGTAAATGAAATTGATTTGAGATCTTTATTGCTTAGAGACCGGACTTTAATGAGTTACTACTATTTAGGCATTGGCCATGGAACAAGGGATTGCCAGTGATTTTAAAATGTGACCTACTTCAAACCTGCAGTCTGCCTTAGATGGGTATTTAGACTGGGTTTGAGTGCTTCTGCGGGATCATTAACGAATGACAACTGCTACATGACAGAAGGAGCAGAATGGCCACTGAGAAATCCAATCTCTGCCCATAACACCACTCCATGTTTCTTCTTGTGAACGAGTGGATATGTAGGGGCTGAACAAACTTCCATTGTCCTATGCAATTCAGCAAGAGGAAACTGAGAACTGAACAGAGACCTGAAGCTTCTCTCTTCATAGTGTAAAAGACAAACGGCTTTGATTTAATAGCCAAGAGTCATTAATTAGCCAAATTGAACTAAATACCCTCAAACGCTGGTAGCTAAAGAATTGCAAGATTGTGGCACCAGGAAGAGAACCCAAATGGAGAGTATCCAATTTCAGATAGAGGATATCAAATCGTGAGAATGGAAAAATAATGATGTGTCTTAAATCTAAGAAATGAGCACACTATCTACCTGTGCAGACATAATTCTTTATCGTATTGCCTGCTAAGGAATAGTCTTTTTTTCTCAAAATGTGATTTTATTTATTTTTTTAGTTTGCTATAGGGCATGTGCACTTGTAGGAGAGAGACAAAGGGGAAGTAAGAAATCACCCCCAGGGGATGGCCACTCTGCAATCCCTTCTTCTACGTTATCCTCTCAGGATTTGGGGCATGCACACACATGCACAGGTGTGTTTTCCAAGCCACCAAGTCTGGGACTTGAACCTCTCAATTGTTAGCCATGTGGGATTGGGCTCCCAAACTACCTGCAAGTCTCAAAATGTAATTTTAATTTTAATGTTTTTAGTTAGACCTTGATGTAAGTAGACGGTAGATGTTAAAGAGTGGAGTCACAGTGATTGAGTTGGAGGGGAGATGCAGAGTTCTCTAAGAAGACAATTCACTGGTGGCCTTGCTCAAATTGTAGCTACAATTTCTCAAAACTTGAACAATGAAAAAGAAAACATGAAGATGTATAGTATTCTAGGACAGTATTATGAGAAATAGCTGGAAATACCGAAAGAACTTTAATGGTGACTCATATTTAACTTTTTAGTGTTTCCTGTTACTGTGCTAAATGGTTTAAGTGGAGTCATTTTATCCAGCTTCACAGCAATTTCATGAATGAGGCCCACTTTATAGCTAAAGAAACTGAGCCACTGAGAAGCTCGGCTAAGTGCACACTCCTAACAGAGAACAGAACCTTCCGATCACAAAATTAGCAAAACAAATACATGTCTCATGAAGTCAATATAAGGTGCCTGTGTTTGGCTTGGCCAATAATTTCTCTGTCTCATGCATAAGGGCCAATTCCTGACCCTGAGGAAAGAAATGCTGGAACAGAGGGGTTCAGGTTAGCAGAACCATCTGTGAAAAATGGTTAGCTTTTTATCAGGTTGTCTTTACAATTTACAGCACAACTTCCCAACATTTAAAGTATCCTATACATATTATGTCATTTAATCTGCACAGCATCTTGGGGGTGGGAGCAGATAAAGGGAATTAAATGCAATCAATAATTACAAATATTGGGCAGAAAAGAAAATGAGTTTTTAGTTCATTCTTAGGGACTAGCTAGTCAACTTGTACTAATTCCTACAACTGTACTGAGAAACTAGTACTGAAGCCCTCATCTATCTTCTGGTTCCAGGGTTTGCTTCTTGGTTTTAACACTCCCTTCTCCCTTTGGTGATATACTGAATGACAAAAATATAACTTCATGAACTTTGACTAAAGGTCCCTGCAATAGACTTTTAATATAATGATAATGATGGGGCCAGCAGATGGTATAATGGTTACGTCGCTGGACTCTCACATAGTCGACCATGGTTCGAGTCCCAGACCTGGAAGCTTAAAACTCACACCAGTTGCATACACCATGTGCGTGTATGCCCAAAATCCCAAGAAGAGACTGGAGGAGAAGGGATTGTGGTGTGGCCATCCCCCCTGGGGAAGGAGCACTGATTTCTCACTTTCTGTCTCTGTTCTCTCGGGCAAGTGCATGTGCCCTGTAACAAAAATTTCTCTATAATAATAATGATGATAATGATCAAAATAAAAACAACAATGACCTTTACCAAAGACAATGTGTCAGAGTAAATATAGTAGAGTAAATATTTTATGTAAATCCCTTCATGAATCCTCTTCACACAAGCCTATGAAGCAAGGTCTTTTTTTTTTTTCACCCCATTTTACAGGAAAAGACATTGAACTGAAGTGGTGATGAATGTGCAAGAGTCCACGTTTGACTTCTTCCGGGGTCCTCTGATCTTAATCAATAAATTACATTACCACCTGCTATAAATTAAATTTCCTATATTAAGGTAAAACCTTCCAATTCCATGAGATTTTGTGTGACAAAGAGGCTAGAACACCAGCCCTCATTGTGAATGTATGGATCAAATTTCTACATCATCCATAATGAGAACCCATTGTCATAGCAACAGACATGTCAAATATTCCAGCTCCAGCACTGGGAAGCAACATTCTCCAATGATCCAGAGGAGAGCTTGCCTCCATTTCATGGCATCATTCCAGATGTCACCTGAATCTTTTGTTCTTTAATTTCAGTTGGGTCACATTTTAGTTAAAACAGAAATCCCAAGAAGTAGAAGGAAGTTCCCTAAAAGAAGATGCAAAAGCTGTAAGAGATACAGCATGAAAGAAAATTTCACAATCCGTGGACTTTTCCTAATATGGGAACTTGTTATATATATATTTTTAACCACCTAATAGTAAATTCTACCCTGATTTCCAGTCCTATAGTATAGAATGCCAAGTAGCCTGTAGGAAACAAGCATTCTCTCTCGATTTCATTTTCTTTATGTAAAGCCATTTTACCTGCCGAACCCATAAATCAATGGGAAAACAATAAATATGGATGGCAGGTGAAAGTCGTTTGATGACATGGGCAGACTTACAGTACAATAAATATTAGTTATTTATCTAAAATTTACATTTAATTTGTCTTCCTGTATTTTTGTTTGCTAAATCTGGTAATCCTTTCTGGAGACAGACCGAATGAGTTTCACGTTCTAGCTCCACACCCTAGTTGTGCTATTCAGATCGGTTGTTATGAACATGTCTATGTTTACATATATATACACACACACACATATATATAAACTGGATACATTCATATATATTCATATTTATATATTAAATAATTGGATACATTCATGAATGTGTTGATGATAATAATAATTGCTGTTTGTTTTTTTTTCATGGTACCTCGTAGGGTTTTTGTATCGAATTATTAAAGGAAATTGACTCTACTTTATTATAGATGATTTCCTCATCTATAATACGTAGTTAATGCCTGTAACTATCTCATAAGATTGTGCTTAGAATTAAGTTTAAAAATACCTATTGTATGACTGAACCATAATAAGAATTTGAAATATGTGTATTATTCATTATTATGACCACTATTAGCCACCCCTGAAACCATTAAATATAAATAACCACTGCCACATTTCCTAATAAAAAAAACCCATCATCTTTGCAAAAACTTAAATGATGTGATGACTCAATGACACTTGACTAATAATAAATAGCAATTAACTAAATTCAACTCAATAAACATTTATTAACTCCCTAATACATGCAAAGCACAGTGCTAAGCACTTGAAGTACAAAGATCATAAGGTGTCAGAGCTGAAAGGGAGCGTAAAAGATGACTTCACCCAATGTCCCTCCTATTGAGATAAGGAAACAAATCAGAGGGAGGGAGACAGGAAATGACCTACGCAGCATCAAGGGGTGAAACGGTGGCAGAACCAAGACTAGCAACCAATCTCCCTCTGAATTCTGAATATCTTTTTCTTAATTTTCATGTGTTCATACATATAGACAGAGCACATGCCCTTAGGAGTATACACTGGTAGATGAACACCAAACCGATGTAACCACTGGTTCTACCATTTTCCCTTGAGTTTACTAAAGTAGAGTCAATTTCCTTTAATAATTCAATACTCACAAAAACCCTACGAGGTACCAAAAAAAAACAAAGAGCAATTAATATCATCATCAATCCGTGGCAAATTGCAGCCCAAGAAATCAGTTTACTGGCTTAATGTTGTAAGTTAAGTATGAGAGAGAGCTCAAAGTATAGGCTAGATCTCCTGAATTATCCACCAGGAGTTGCCGGCTCCACCCAAGGAATGGAATCATAACAATATGAACAAAGTAAAGGATGGAATCCTGCCTTGTTCCCAGAGACTGAGGTTCTGATTTGAGAACTTCCTCCTTAATACTGACTTGAGAACTTCCTCCAAATCATGCTTTGCTCTTATCAGTAACCTATTTAAGGATGCAAGGTGTGCCCCATCTTCAATTTATGATTGGGATGCTGCTACCATGGTAAACTTCCATACTGAGTACAAATGGTAGACCATAAGATCAAGTGTAAAAGACCAAAAAAAAGTGCATGTGTGTATGTGTCTATGTGTATACGGTTCTAATCTGAGCTTTCCTTCTATGGGATAGGAGCTGAGCACACTCATTTCAGAAGGTCCCTATACCTCCTTTTCCCTGGGGTTATATAGGGCCATGACATAAGTGGGAAGGAACTGGTAAAGCCCTTTGCCTCTATCCATGTCAACGTCTATGTCTTCTGAGATTTTGTTCCAATCAGGTTTCATTGAGATCTCCACGGTATCCTCCTTCCCCCAGTCCCAGGACCTCTGCAGATGTCTGCTAACTGGTCATACCTTATCCTACTGCATGAGAGCAATGAGGTCACCACTGTGCCATGCTAAGGGCTGGTAAGGTTGGTAATTCTTCCCTATACACCCCATGAAGTCATTTATGTATGGTTGTCTCTGTACCATTCAAGATGGAAGGGAATGCTGAGGTCTCTCTGGGTTCATCCAGAGACAGAGGAAGTACATTCCTGCTCTTTGGTTCCTTAGGTCTAGCTGGGAATGTTCTCTCCAGCCCAAAACTCAGAAAGAAAAACAGAACGGTAGGCCTCTTCTCAAGGACCCACCCAGGACCAAGTCCCCTATTTCCCCTTTGATTTTCCCTCCTTTCCTCTAGGTAGATGGTATTTATCCGGTCTCGCGCATAGGAAAACTGGACATGACTGCACTTTCCCAAATGTCTTAATCTTATATTTGAACGTTAGCTCTTGAAACTCCAAAGTCAGAAATGGTATTCTTTTACTTTTAGTCTCTTTTGTCCCTGTCCTCTTTCTTGAAGGTAGAAATTACAGAATATCCTAGCTGCTGCATAAATGGAAAAAAGACTGTAAATTAAGAGAAAGTAAAAGGAGAAAACAGATTAATACATCAAAATAATAGCCCACTGATTTTTCCTTATGCCAGTTGCAGTGGGCTACACCTAGCCCGGTGGAGTCCCAGATTAACTGACAGTAGCTCTTGCAGTATCTAGGCTATTACCCAACCTCTCCAAGAATGGGATCCAATCTGCTGGACTGCACTGGCTCCCTCTGTCATTCATTCATGCCTTTGTTCATGCTCTGTTTTGATGCATAGATTTCAACACTGTGCCTGGTACTTAAGACACACAGATGATCCAGAACACAAGGATCTTTCCATGAAGAAGCTCTCTGTTTAGGACAGGGCTACTGTTTCTTAGTCCTGCGCATTATAAGATGTTAAGTGACATCCCTGACTTCTGCCCATTAGATGCCATTAGCACAAAAAATATCTTCAAATATTACCAAATGTCTTTTACGGAGGCAACTTTATCTGAGGTTGAGAAGTATTGCTCTAGCAAGAGAAATAGGCATATAAATAGATCATTTTACTATAGACATCAGGACATACACCAGGACATAGATAGGGACACACATAGATTAGTACAGAATCCTAAGGAGGTATCTAATCCAACCTGGGATGGGTGCATTGAGATGGGACAGTTACGCCTGGTTAAATATTGTTCACATGAAGTTCTGAACCAGAGCCCACGCGGCTATCCCAAATGTCTGCTCTGCCATTCACCTTTTTTTATACATTCAATAAATATTTCTGAGAACTGATGCTAAGAGTTAGACACTAACGTACAAAATGTATAACACGTGACTCTTGCTTACACAGAGGCTATCTGTAATTACAGCTAAAAACCTGAGTTCTGAAATAGGGCTGCTTGGTTTTTCCATTTGAAACCTAATATTTGCCAGCATTACGACTTAGGGCCAGTTACTTGACCTCTCTGGTCTGCAGGTTCTACTTCTGTAAGTGGGGATAATAATGCAAACCACTTCTCAAAGTTAATCAGATTAAAAGAGATAATTCGTGTAAATCTCTTAGCATCTGGCCTGGTACATGGAAAACACAGACTAAATGGTAGCTTTTATTAGTAATTATTCAACTTACGGATTTTGTGTGGGAAGTCTTGTTCCAAGCTACGATCTCTTTTTAGTGCCAGTGTGGTTAATTGAATTACGTCCAGTAATATCCTAAGATGTGACAAGCAGAGACTCAGTATCTTGTCATCATTGTACTTCCATTAAAATACCATTCAGATTAAAAGTACTATGAAATTGTAATTAGGGCATTAATTTCTTCAGTAATAAATTAAAATTTTCAGGTCAACCACAATAGCCATAATAAACAAACAAAAAGAAAGAAGTAGGAAAAGAAAGGAAGAAAAACTGAAAACTAAGCCTCACAGTCTTAGATTTTAGTCTCATTTCTCAGTTGGTATTTTTCAGTCAAAAATTGTTTTTCTTCCATTTTAATACACAAACATTAGTTTGGAGACTCTATCATCTCCCAGGCTCAGCACAATTCCTAGTGCATGTTTGGGCATAACAATTACCCAGCAAAGAGAAGCTTGGGGATGGTTTAATAACAGTCTTCAAATATATGAAAAGTTATTACACAGAACATGATGACCAGCTGTTCCCTACTTCCACAGAGGACCACGAAAAATAAATAGGCTGAAAATTACAGGAGCTGACAATTTGAGGTAGATTCACTGAAGAACTTTTCAGAGTATAAAGTCACTGTAGAAAACCTAACAAAGAGATTAAGAAATATGGTATAGCAAAAAGAGTACTTGACAGAGATTTAGGGACTATATTTTGTCATACCTACTCGAAACCCATAACTTTCTGCAAGCCACCAACCCTCTGAAGCGGCTAATCTGTAATTTTCCTCCAAGTTCCTCATTATATAACAGGGGTCAAAGTGTAACCAGAATATCCCTGAGACACAACAGTCTGTGGGTACAAAAGATGAAGTAGGGGTTCTTGGCTAGGGACAATTTTGCCTCCCAGGGACATTTGGCAATGAGTAGAGTCATTTATGATTGTCACAACCGAAGGAGGAAGGTGTTTTTGGTGTCTAATGAATAAAAAAGTGTCAGAGGGACCAGCAGTTAGCGTAATGGCTATGTCGCTGGACTCCCATGTAGTCGACTGTGGTTCACCTCCTGGACCCGGTGGCTTTAAACTCACACCAGGCGTGGGTGCGTGCGTGTCCAAGATCCCGAGAGGAGTATGGAGGAGAAGGGATTGCAGCGTGGCCATCCCCCCTGGGGGGTTATTTCTCACTTTCTGTCTCTCCTGTCTCTCTCTGTCTGTCTCTCCAAAAAAAAAAAAAAAAAAAAAAGAACGTGCCAGAGATGTTGCTTAATTTTCTACAATTCAGAGGGCAGCTACCTAAAACAAGGAATTATTTGGTTCTATGCATGCCAAGAATGAGAAATCCTTCTCCAGGGTAAGAACTCAACTGTTTTGTACACTTACTCATTAGACCCCTGCATCTCAATGGCCAGGATTTTTCCAATAATTTGAGACTATTATCTGTGGTAGCTATTGCTATTTTATAGCATATTCTTAGCTCTCTGCATCTTGGGGTTGCACTTTCTTATCCCTTTAAAGTTACTTGCTTTAATCAGCAATACGAGTGGAAATAATGTACTTAAAGGGCTAACGGATGAGTCACTCTGGTCCCTTCTCACTTCTGCAAGTCTTGAAAGTGGAGGTGAGATCTCGTGATGAAGCCCTGGTCCGCCTGGCTTCCTCAGTTACTATGATAAGCAGCATCTCCTGCCAACCATGTCAGATACGTCAAGTAAGTGGGTTTTTTTTTGTTTTTTGTTTTTGTTTTTGTTTTTTCTTGTAGTTGAACAGATCTAATGGTATATGGTTTTGGAAATGCAAACTATGATTGTAAAAGAGTATTATGTGAGGAATCTAGGTGGTCAAGTCAAAGCGCCTTGATTCAAAAACCTAACTGTGTTACCTACTAGCTGGGTGGCCTTGAATATGTTATTTAACTTCTCTGCGTTCTACTTTCTACATGTGTAAAATGAGGTAATCAGTAGCAGTTTCCTTGGAGGTCAAATGGGAATTTACACATTGTGCAATTTGTAAAGTGCCTTGCCCACTAAGTACTTTATAAATATTGACTCAATTAATCCTCATAACAGCATTGTGAGATCATGATTATTACAATTCCTGTTGCATGGAGGAGGAAACTGAGGCACTATAAGATTAAGTAATTCATCTAAACCCATAAAACCAGTAAATGGCAGAGAAAATATTCAAACTTGGGCTGTCTGGCTACAGGGTTCATGCTATTAGCCATAATATAATGATAATGAAGATTATGCCATTGTCTTAAAAATACTATCTGTTGGGCTGTATGGAATTACAGACAAAAATCTGAGTAGACTCTACCCTCAGAGAGTTCACAGTCTATTAGGGAGGATTGGACATGAATTTCAGAAGTACCCAGACCAGGTAGAATGTGATTGGTACAATAAAACAGATAAAAATAAATGCACTGGCAATTTTATTAAATCTCCCATTTAGCCCTCAGTTAACCTGAAAATTCAATTAACCAGAAGCAGTTCCCATATGTTACTATGAATCAAGGTTTTATAGTATCAGTTGAACTCATTTAACCTTAATAAGCAGATGATTGCATATGGATTGCAAGAGGATTTAGAAACACAATAATTCAGAAACTGGCTCCATGGCTTTGTTTTCTTAAAAGCAAAGGGACATTGTCAGACAGAAAAGGAGAGAAAACAATGAGTGCTAGCACAATGCAGTAAAGAAGGGAGAAAATCTTGGTTTGTGGAAGACTAAATAGGTCAGAGGAGAAAGAAAAAGCCTTTGGCATCCCTGACCTTGTCTGGGTAACGTCTGTCAGAACAGATGGCCCTGCTTTCCCAGCAGACAGTCTAAAGGACAGTAACTGGTGAGGCAAGGTGTGCCCATCTATGTAAGACCAATCATGAAGATAGATGAACCATCACTTATTGAGTCCCCAAGGGTGATTATAAAGAATAGTTAAAGAACTCAAAATACCATAAGATTCAGGATATGTGCAGAGAAATCATGGATTTACACTGCCTCCCCTTTTTTCCTTCCAACCTGGGAGAATTGAATTCATCCTTCAAGGTCCAATGCAAGTACCCTGTTCCATAACTGCTCAATATTATTTGGTTGTTTTTACCAGCATTAAATATATATATGTATATATATATACATATATATATATGTATATATATATATACATACACACACATATATATATGTATATATATACATATATATATATGTATATATATATACACACATATATATATATATGTATATATATACATATATATATATATGGCTTCTCTATACTAACTCTCATATTGCAATTTACACAGGAGGCTTTTCTAGAAAAAAAGAGAGCAGTGTAGGCTGAATAGTTATAGAATATTTTGTGAAGATCAATATATACCACCGATGCAAACTTCTGATGAATTATCTTTTTCCAGACAATTATGTCCCTTTTTAGTTTTATGAGCCACGCATCAATGCTTATGACTCAGTGGAACTTGATGAGCGTATATCTTATTGTAAAAATTAATTGTATTGTGTTCCTTCTTTAGTCTTTTTGAATAATGAAGTTAGAAGATTGTGCCCCATGAAAGAATGGCAAATACCCAAACAGATAATGAAGCTTTGATTATATACAGAGGTAGAGGAAGTAAGATGCAAGAACTCCGATTTCACTTATAATTAAGAGTAACTCTGCTGATAATGTAGCAATAATGAAGCAAAAGTTCATCAACTTGAACCAATGTGTCTCATTTTGAAAGCATCTTAAATTATACCAACAATGGATTGAAACATACTCCCTTAACAGGAGTTCATAGTTCCTGTCTATATTCTCTGATGACCTTTTGTACCTTCATTTTAACACTTTTAATTGTTATGGCAGTGTCTGCCTCCCCAGTAAGATTGTGAGGCTTGTTTGGCCAAGAATTAAACTTTATTTGCATCTTTTAAACTGAATTGAAAAGACCTCACCAATTAGTTTTTCTAATAACAAATGTAAGAGCTGAGTCAGACCTACCCTTATTCTGTGGAGCACTGAAGTAGCTCGTTCTGATACAAGAGAGCAGATGTGAGCTTGTCCCTTCATTAGAATTAAGGGTTATTGTCTACTATGGTCATCTCATTGCGCTTTGCAGACTCTAAAATTATGGCAGCCAGAAATATTTGAGGAACTGAAAGTCTCAAAATTAATATTAGCAAATCTGGGGTCAAAACTTCAGTTGTAGATGAAAATCACTCTCCTTTTTCAGCCATCCTCTTTAACCAATCCTAGGCAAATAATGGTGCATGTGGTCTTAGAGGACCACAGAACAAATGAAGTCCTGTATTGGCATTTCCCTTCTGAAATTTCCTGAATGTTGCAGATGAGCCCTGAGGCCAATCAATGAGTTCTTTTGCAGTGTGTGCCTGTGTGAGCATATGTATGCATGTGACTTGAGTCGCTCTAATTAGAGTTGTTTCTGCCTCCTACAATATCATGCTTACCTTCTCATTAAATGGTTTGTATTACCAAGAGTCCATTTCAGTTTATTAAGCATTTAGTAATGTAACTGATACATAACTTTAGACACGACAAATTTCACATTATATTTTCAATCCGTGCAAACAAAATTGGGCTGCAGAAACAAGGGAACACACACAACTTTAAATTATAAAAAATCTTAAGAAATTTCTTCTCTATTATTCCCATTCATTGTGTACCTTTGCATATTACATGATCTACTTCCCACCATTATTATGAAGAGACAACTATAAACAATTGCACTAGCATTCTCAAGTAGGTGGTCCTAGAGTTAAAGCCTGCCTGAAAGTTCTCAAAAAGGAAAAGGAAACAGAAAAAAAATCATTTAGAAATTTAGATATTCATTCCTTATTCCACAGGTATTTATGGGGGCACCACCATGTAAAGAGAATCTCATAAGATCCTATAGGAAACTATAATGCTTATTCAGCAGTGCTTACAATATAGTACTAATAGTCACCAAATTAATCCTCTTCCCTCTTATATTTACCAAAATGATGACTGAGGCTCAATTTATATGACTTGCCCAAGAACCCTGCCCAATGAATGTTATAGGAAAACACTTCATGCAGAGGAATAAGTAATCATTGTAAATACATTGAATAAATAAATCAATAAAATAAATACATTGAAATATGTATTTAGTTACAGTTATTTCTAGCACTAATATTGGAAGAACCTGAATAGGAAGTCTTCCCCACCTTTGTTAACTACCTCTGTATTCTACCCACTAAGATCCTTCTACTGGTATTTTAAAGAATACCAGGGCAGGGCCTGAAGCCTCGTAGTTAATGGAGCCACATCCCACCTGACTGACCACAGTTTGAATTCTGCCCTTGGTGCCTTGAAAAACCATGGTGTGTGTCCATGCATTGCACACATGTGCAAGTGTGCATGTCCCAAACCCTAAGAGGATGGAAAAATGGAGGAGAAAGGATTGCTGCATGAGCACATTCCACTGGGGTTGGCAAGGAGGTGCTTGCTTCCTCACTCATGAACATGTAGGCAAAAATTCTAAACAACATATTAGCAAAATTAACCTAGCAATATATAGAAAGAATAAAACATCAGGACCACGTTGAGTTCATCTCTAGAGTATGAGTTTCGCTTTACATGAATAAAATCAAAGTAACTGCAACATTACAAAATACAGGAAAACTATATGATCATTTAAAATAATATAGAAAAACTTCTGCTAACACTCAATTAGAAGGAAAGAAAATGTCATTACTTTGATAAAAAGTATATACTGAGGCCAGAAGGTAGTGTGGTGGTTATGGCACTGGACTCTCTCATGGCCAACTGTAGTTCAAGTTCCAGACCTGGCAACTTAATTACGCCAAGCACATGTATATGCCTAAAATCCCAGGAGGAGAATGGAGAAGGGATTGCAATGTGTCCATTCCTCTAGGGGGTGATTTCTCACTTTTCCTCTCTTCGTCTCTTTCTCTCTCTGGCAAATGCATGGGCCCTTTGGCAGAAACCTTAAAAACAAACAAACAACAATAAAGTATTTATCAAAAAGTGTATAGCAAGAATTATAGTTTATGAAGAAATTTTAACATTTTCCACTGAGTTCCTTTTATAAGAACTAGAGTTGATAGGCAGTAGAATAAGAAATTTAAAAATGTAAGGATTGAAAAAGAAGATGGTTCTACGAATTTATACTTCCACCATCAGTTCACAAGGCTTTCCAACACTTGGTATGTTCAGTTTCTTTCTAACCATTCAGGAGAGTACATAATGGTTTCTTATTGTGGTTTTAATATGTGTTTCCTTAATTGGAAAAACTTATCATTACCTATGAAAGTTAAACAAACACCTATCTTGTGATCTAGAATTTTCTCTTCTGTGAATTATCCAACTCAATGTTTGTGCATATATACTATTAATATGATACTGTAAAACATGTTTGGTCTTTGCTCCATTTATTGGCATATAACTCCTAAAATCTTTGGAACATGTACATACATCATAATATATAATACATATATAATAAATATATAATAAATATAATATATAATAGTATAATACATATTATGTATAGTTATAAATTATATAAATTTATGTTTATATATAATACACACACACACACACATACACACACACATATATATGCCATCTCATTTCTGGTAAAACTTCATTCCCACAAAGTTTATAAGAAGTTGACATATTAGAACACACTGTGTAAAGTAGTCATATCTCTTTTACCTATTGCTTAATTGTATTATAGGGATGAACATGTATCTAACTGAAAGAATGTTTCCCATGCCTAGTACTGTAAAACAGAAGGCATGTAAATTCACCCTTCAAGCAATTGCAATTAGATATGCTAAAGGGAAACCAGTAAGACTGCCTGAGTCCACACAGCACAGAAGAGAAGCTAGCACTGGTAGAGACGAATTCCCCATTCGATAGCCCTTTGTCGAGCATCTACTGGGACTTACAACAAAAGCCCATGAGCATTCTCTAGCAACAACTCCTGGGACTTTGGACTAGATAATTTCCACTTAAGGTGCATTCACTGTCCTGTTATGGAACATTAATCGAAGCCATGCTTATGATTGAAGCACATAAAATAAGCTTAAAACATGAAATACCTACCATGTTTTGTGTGATACCAGAAAAAAACACTCTAATGGAAATAGAAGTGTCCAGAAGCATTCCAAAATACAGTGGAAATGGTTTCTATAAGATTATGCTATTGGGGAATTCAATAAGAGCAGGGAACCTCTTTTTCCCCAGGACTTACTCTGGAACTGTGTGAGGAGCTTCTGGATTCCATAGTTCCCTATGGATGGTTCTCGGCTGACCAACAAAGAGCTGCTCAGGTGTTGGGCTAATAATTCTGGGTAAATGGACAACAACATGCCGTTTGGAGGGATGCCACTCTGATTGAAGAAAGTAAAAGCAAATCAGCTCAGTGGGCTGAATTGCAGATTGAAGAGTTGCGTGAAAAAATCCCATGTTTGGGTAAGCCAGTGGTGTGGTAGTTAAGGTGGCTGGACCAATTGTGCAGTTCAAGTCCAGGACCTGGTGGCTTGAAAAATATATCGGACACTTGTGTGTGCCTGTCCAAAATCCCAAGAGGAGAATGATAAAGGGATTGTGGTATAGCCATCCCCTCTGGGGATGATTTCTCACATTTCCTTTCTCTCACTGAACTGGGCTGCGCTTTCACGGTAGAAGATACAAATGCTCAGAGAGATAAAGAACAAAAGATATTATATGAATTTGGATGGCTGAATATCGTTTCTTTATGTACAGTTCAAACCATAATGTTTAACACTGGACAGAAAGATATCCTCCCAAGAGTAAGAATTTGCTAAAGTGAAATGGGTGGGGCCAGCAGATGGTGTAGCTGTTACATCACTGGACTCCCACATGGCTGACTACAGTTTGAATCCTGGATCTGGTGACTTGAAACTCACACTGGCAAATATGCTAGGGATCGCTCACAGGCTTTTGTTATAAGCCCTGATAGATGCTCGACAAAGGGCTATTGAATGAGAAATTCATCTCTAGCGGTGCTTCAGCTTCTCTTCTGCACTGTGTGGGCTCAGGCAGTCTTACTGTTTCTCCTTTAGCATATCTGATTGCAAATGCTTGAAGGATGAATGTATATGCCCAAGATCCCAGGAGGAGAATGGAGAATGGAGTATGGCCTTCCCCCATGGGGAGTGATTTCTCACTTTCTCTCTCATTATGTCTGTCTCTCTTTAGCAAGTGCACATGCCCTAAGGCAAAGACTCCTAAAAAAAAAAAAAAGTGGGCAATTAAAACACTGATTGTCTGAAATAGGGGATGATAAACCAGTTTACATATAAGAATATAGCGATGGGACCAGCAGATGGTGTAATGGTTACTGGACTCCCACGTAGTCAACTGTGGTTCAAGTCTCAGACCCAGCAGCCTAAAACTCATGCCAAAGTGTATGTGTGTGTGTGTGTGTGTGTGTGTGCCCAAAATCGAGAAGGGATTGCAGCATAGCCATCCACCCTCTCAAAGTGATTTCCCACTTTCTGTCTGTCTCTCTGGCAAGTGCACACATCTTATAGCAAAAATTTAAAGAAAAAAAAAATATGGCCACACTTAACATGAGTAGGACTAAAGAAATGTCCCTACTAGACAGTCCTCATTTTTGCGGTGGATCAGGGGGAGAGGAGGTGAGGAAGGATGCTAGTATGACTGTAATTCTTTCCAAGGGAGGAATACACTGGTATAACAACTACGACTCCGTATCTCCCCAGCACCATCTCCCCACTTGATGTAGTGGTCATGGAATCAGTTCTGCAACAAAAAATTATGGTAAGGGGATGAATCCTAAGAAATAAAAAAAGGACCCACAGTTTTAAATTTTATGTCAGAGTTCCTAAGGACCTGATGGAGGTGGGCAGTGCCTTTACCAATCTGGCAAAATTGGGGTTAACAGTGAATGCAGCTATATTGCCTGGTGGTAGACATAGTCCAGTAGTTCTGTACCCATGCAATCTACCCTATATGAATAAGAGTGGACTAAGCAGGAGGCACTGGCTAGACTAGTATTTGCTTCCAGCAATCTGGATCAACACAGTTGCCAAACCTAACATCCCTTCCAAAGATGGAAAGTTTGGGGTAAAAAAAAGAATAACATAGCCCAGTCAAGTGGTGCAGTCAGTAGTGAACTGAAGTGCAGTGCTGGAAACCATATGGCCAACCATGGATTTAGATCCCCAGGTCAGTCTGAAAACATGCTGAGCACAGTGCATGTGCTTAGGATCCTGACAAGCTGGAAGACTGGGGGAAGGAGATCACACACAGCACGATAAGACTTTATCAAGGGTGCTTCTCCCCACCCCATTGCACACACGATCATGAATAAAATAAACTTTGGGGAACATGACAAATAGAGAAAAGGAGAAATAGCAGCTGAGGGTAAAGGAATGAATAAACGGGTTGAGGGAAATCCAATATTATATTTACACCTTGAAAGAGGCTTAAAGCTAGAGATAATATTATCTCTTAGCTCAATTATATCAGAAACCTGAAAGGGTGATGCTATATGTTTTCTAAGACTGCTTTTGCTTCAGGAACCTGACAAAATCAATGGAAGCCTGCAAACCTGAATGACCTCACCCTGAAAGATATTTTTATACACTCTGATGATGGACTGGACTAATTATTAATGACTGAATGGGATTCTAGGCATCTTTGGAGTTGTATATCCTTTTGATGTGTGAGATCCATGTTCAAATACCTATGATCTAGCCTTTTCTCTTCTGCAAATTATCCAACTCAAATGCTTGTGCGTGTGAACCCAAAGACATGTAGAAAAATGATCACAGGAGCCTGATTTGCAATAGTCCCAATCTAGAGACAACCCATATGTCCACTGACAATCAAATGAGTAAGTACATGGTGGCATATCAAACAGCACAGCATGAAGATGAAGGTACTGCACGAACATCATGAATGAATCTCTTTGTCATAATGAAGAGCAAAGGAAGATGCCAAATTATTCCATTTAAATAAAGTTTGAAAACAGATAAAACTAGTGTATAATATTTAGGGATGAATAGAGAATGAAAACACAATGTTGATTATAAAAGTTGAGCCAGTGGTTACCCTTGTGGGAGAAGCATTATTATTAGACAGAAATAGGAGAGTTTATCTGGGGTGTGAGAATATTCTATTTCTTGATCTGGGGAGTGATTCTATAGATGGTTGCTTTGTAATAATTAATTAAGCTATATATTTATGTTTTATGATCTTTTTCCATGTGATTTATTTCATAATTTAAAAGGCTAATAAATTTAAAATAAATTGTAAGCCACAGTTAATAACTGCATACAATGTGTCAGGTATTGTACTAAAACTTTTACATTAATTAACTCAGTTAATCATCAAACAACCCTAGGATGGATGGATGGATGGATGGATGGATATATATATATATATGTATATATATATATATATATACACACACACATATATATATATATGGTTTTTGGGAAAGTCATGATGCATTCTTCCACAGAAAAATATGTCATAACTTTCCTGACAGCCTAATATTATTATCATCCTTATTTTAGGGATAAGAAGATATAAAGCAATGGTTTCTCACAACTTTGACTGCACATTAGACTACTTGGAGAGCTCCTACAATACCTGATGGCCTGGTTGCACCCAGATCAATTAAATCAGAACATCTGGAAGCAAGATACACACATCATTTTTTAAAAAAACTTCCTTTGGACTTTCAAAATTTGGCCACATTTGAGAACCATGAGATAGAGTCATAGGAAGACAATGGTATTTGTCCATATTCACACAGCCTAAAACTGAAGTTCAAACCCAGGCCATATGATTGTGAGTTCATACTCTGAACCATTGTCTATACTGCCTTGTGAATAAATGAAACAACATTCCTTTATCAGGAACCTGGAGAGAACTGAGAGACAAGTGTGCAGAGAACCTGCTTCTCAGAATGACTAGAGCACAAAGTGAGTGTTGGAGTCAGGACTGTGTTACAAGACAGGCAAAGGATAGATGAAAATCAGAGTTAGGAGGTGGGGCCGGCATGCAAGTATCGAGGTTTCTTTTTCTGGCGATGGAGTGATACAGCCTAAATGCATCTTAGAAACAGCTCTAGAACCACAGTGCAGAGGACGTAGGGTGAAGAGGGGCAAGACAGGAGGCAGCAGAGTCACCTCAAAGAACTACCGCAATCATTCACAAAAAGAAGAGGACCAGAATAAAATGCGTTAGAAATGATAAGGAGGAAAGTTTTGCAGAAATACATGGCATGATTTGTAAGAGTGTGGGATGAAGGATGGAAGGAGTACAGGGTTGCACTGATGATGAAGGTAGATGATACCACTAAATGGTATCAAAAGAAGAAGAGAGGGATAAGAGGAAAAGGTAATAAGATCCATTTGGATTGAGTTAGAGGTGACTGTAAAATTCGAAAGCCAGTTGGAATAAAAATATAAAGCTTTGGGGAGGGGACATGACAGAAATAGAACAAGCTTTGGACATCACCAACACATGGGTGGGCCAGAGGCAAAACTCAGAGTCAGTTGGAATGTCCTGGATACCATTGCCACTGCCCTCTTAAGAACAGATCCCCATCTTTATCTTATAAAAAGCATTTATTTACTAAATCTTCATTACATCCCTACCTTCGAAGTTAGCAAAAGAAAAGAAGGCCTGAATGACCCAGTTGACCTTGCAAACTGGCTAGTTCTTGGATAAGCCATTTAATCTTTTTGAATCACAGTATCCTTATCTGTAAAACTGAGATAATTATCAAGAATTCTCTCTCAAAATTGCTGGGAGAATAACTTTACAAATACTTAAGGATACAAGTGTTAATATGGTCTTCATTTTTATAATAAGAGAAACCAAAGTACAAGGTTTGAAAAATGCTTCTTCTCATATACATAGGGGTAGAATGTAGAAATAGAATCTTCAGTCCTGTGTTCTTCCTTGGATAACATATTTCCTATCCTTTTCTTCTCTACTTCAAGCAAAAAAAATAAGCATATAATAAATATTTTTCTGGGACCAACAGTTGGCATAATGGGTATGTTGTTTTCTGGGACCAACAGTTGGCGTAATGGCTATGTCGCTGGACTCCCATATAGTCTACCACGGTTCGAGTAATAATAACCACAGCATATAAAGAACGTGAATATAATGTAAGCCTCTGTACTGGGGCATAGGAACCATTTGGAAGATCTAGAAGAGCCCTCTTGTAGATTTAGTCTTTGTGTCTTCAAAGAACAGACATAGGACCAGTGATAGAGACTCACAAGAAACTAAGTTCAGCACGATAAACAGAACTTTCTTGCAGTCCAGACCTCCCACAGGTAGAAAGTAATGGCAAGAGGGCAAGTATAGATGGCTTCTAGTCTTCCCCTCACAATAGTTCCTGATAAATGAGATGACAGAGAACAGCTTAACTCTCCGAGCCTTGTATTCCTTGTGTAAGGTGAGAAGGTTGGATTTGATGAGGGGTGAGGAACAGGTTCACCTTGATAATATTGATTACTTGGTATTCACGGCCAAATCTTCTCATTGAGACAAATGTGAGCCTGTGTTCAGGCTTAGGAGGAAGAAGGACTGCTTAGTAGCTTCTGCCATGGAGAAGAAGTGTGTATTACCGCACTTGTGGTTGCTGTGGACCAGGTGATCATTAAAATTCCTTCCAGGTCCACAGTGCAATGTCAAATTCACATCACTTCACTGCATTTGCAAATAGGTGCATTTCCAGAAAGTCCTTGTCATGAGAAAGGAAAGCTATACTATCTTTAAAAATTTTACTATTGCATTCATTAGTGTTAATTTCACTTGTAAATATTAATAATGCTTTTTTAATTTTTATAGGATTATCCTATGGACTTCATAACATGGATCCATTTCACTTTTCAGTGTTCTCAGAAGCAGACTGGAAGATTTATAAGGACTCTAGCAATTGAATGGAATAATTATTCAAAATTCACCTATTCTGTAGGCTTGTTTTTATAAATACGCTGGTTTAACTGGCCTGCCTAATGAAAGGGAAATTCTATTTTCCCTCCACTCTTATAAGATTGACCTGTACTTCTGAACTGTGAAAAAATTTCTCATTCACTGTAAAGATGTTTTTAACAAGCATGCCCTCTTGCAAGGGGATTTCCTCCCCCAGACAAGCTGTGATAATATCTAGTAAATCTGTCTCTCCGATGATAATGTGAGTTCCATTTCATTTTATTTTTTTCCTCATACATAACATACAGGGTAATAGATGATCCAGCACTCGAATGCTATGGAAAGATCTAAAAGAGAATGAATGCATTTGTCAAGGGCCACAGTAGACTCTGCCGATTGCTAGTACTGCTAGATTGTGACCACACTTCATTTTTCATCAGCATTCCGCTTAATTTACCACAAGTATCATCGTCCCAGGGCTGTCAGCCT
The DNA here is from genome assembly GCA_026018925.1 of Tupaia tana. NCBI lineage: Eukaryota > Metazoa > Chordata > Mammalia > Scandentia > Tupaiidae > Tupaia > Tupaia tana. The sequence goes on along the minus strand of JAKSZU010000014.1, from coordinate 42,121,350 downwards.
GGAAAGATGATGCCCTTGTTGTGTGGGCTTCATGGGTACTGACTGTTGAGGGGCTCAGGCTCTAGGAAGAGGGCCATCATTCATAATTTCCTACTCTTATGTCGTTGAGACAGTCAGATGCTTTGGAGCCAAGGAAAAGAAGGACTTGAAGCTAAGCAGACGGGCAGGTGAATACCTTAAAGCACCTGCTGCTGGCTGCAAAGCTTCTAGTTACCTGTCTTTGGGGAAGTCCCTTCATGCTGCTTACTGCTGACAGTATAAATCTGTGCTGTCCCATACTATAGCCAAGAGCCAGGTGTGGTGATTGAGCCCTTGAACTGTGGCTATCCAAACTGAAATGTGTCGAGTGTATAAAATGCACACCAGAATTTAAGACTTAGTACAGAAAAACAGTGTAATTTTATATCGATTCCATGTTGAAATGACCACATACTGAATAAATTGGGTTAAATGACACATATAATCAAAATTCATTTCACCTACCAGCTTTTTACCTTTTTAATGTGGCTACTGTAAAACTAAGAATTACGTATGTGGCTTGCATTATCTTTTCACTGGATCTCACCACTCTAGAGTTGGGTTACTATCAAATCCCACCCTGGTGGTTTGCCAAGAGACCAAAAAAGGAGTTGGATTAGGCAATGGTTTTGAATTAGCCTACTAGCCAGTGAGTGACAGACATGTGATAAGTCACCATATCTCTGAGTTCCAGTTCTGACTCCCTTTATTCCCCTCATCTCCTAAGGAGAAGCATGCAATTCTGAGTAAGGAGACCTGGGTGTTATTTCATGACCCATGTATTACTCACTGGCACAGAGTTGTAACTTCCTGTGCTTCAGTTTCTATTGACTAAAAAGTGGAAACATATCTCACATGGTTAGTCACAAAATCAAAGAAAAAAAAAAGTGTTTTGGAAATCCTAAAGGACAACATAATGTTAAGGTAGTCTAGTGTCGAGTTTAAGAGCACAGACATTGGAGCAAGACCACAAATCTGCACTTGAGTTCTAACAATATCACCATTTAGGGGTGCTTTAATTTCCCCTAGGTCTCGATTTCATCATCCGTAATAATCTTTTCTCTTAGGATGGCTGGAAGAATAAAATAAGTTAATACACATAAAGGACTTAGAAACATGTCAGACCCATAGTACATGAACAAAAAATGTTTACTACTTTTATTAAAGATGATACTACTCCACTTTTATCATCCTACATCCTATGAGTAAAACTCACAGTAAAACTCTTAAACATAAACTCATAAGTGATCACCCACTTTGTGAAATTTTAGGGACAAAGAATAACCCAATGCCTCTAAAAGGAGTGTCAGTTTCAGGCCAGCTGGTGGTGTGGTAAAGGTGACTGACACATATCAGGTGTATGTGCACACAGGCCCAAAATCCCAAAAAGAGAACGGAGGAGAAAGGATTGAGGCATGACCATCTCCCTGGGGGTGTCCTTCTCACTTTCCCTCTATCAACTCTCTCTTGTGAGTGCTTGGGCCCTGCAGCAAGTTTTAAAAAATAATAATAGGGACCAGCAGAGGGTAGAATGGTTATGTCACTGGACTCCTAGTAGTCAACCGCAGTTCAAGTGCTAGCCTTGGTGGCTTAAACTTATGCCAGGTGTGTGTGAGTGTATGCCCAAAATTCCAAGAAGAAAATGGAGAAGAAGGAATTGTGGCATGGCCATCCCCCCCGGGGGGAGGGGGGGTGATTTCTAGCTTTCTGTCTCTCTGTCTCTGTTGAGTGCACATGCCCTGTAGCAAAAATCTCTCTAAAGAGAAAAAAAAAAAATAGAATAGTTTCGCTGTCTTTAAAAACACAACAGTCAGATTGTATTTACCTCTCTCAGCTGTTGAGAGAATTAAAAGCCTACTACACTGCCTCAAAATAAATGTTAGCTTGCAATTTAAAAAAATAACAACAAAAATATTTTTGTTTAGTAGTAGATATATTAACACCACTATCAGAAATGTATCATTTTAATTTAAAGCTTTCATTTTGCTTGATCCATGTACTTATCCCTCTTCCTTCTGTCTTCAAACATATGCTGAATTCCATGAACTTCTAACAAACTTCTAGACTCTGGCATGCCTCCAAATTTAGTTCTCTTTCCTCCCAAAACTTTGCCCAATTGATTTAAGTTAATGTTAATATACCCCTATGGTCTACTTTTCTCTCTCCCTCTCTCTTTCTGTCTCTTTCTAAACATGTTCTGACACCCAGAAACTGAGTCTACACAATTTTTGATAAACGGGGTTTTCAAAACCACAAGATACTACCTGCCTTTTGTCAGTCTGTTTTTTTCAAAAATAACTGTTCAACCTACCTTCTCTTTAATTTTATCTTTATTCTCCTGTTACTCCTCTGACCATTCATTTTTTTCCCCCCTTTTTTGGTTTCCTCCTCTTCTCCCTCAGCTCCATCTTCCATAACATTTAGCATTCTCCTTTTCACTCTTCCTATTCCCAGGATCTTTTTTTTTTTTTTTCAAATTTGCTAGTTTTTTGTTTGTTTGTTTGTTTTGTTTTGTTTTTGTTTTTTTTTACACGTGCACACATAGGAGACAGGCAGAGAGAAAGAAGGTAAGTGGAAACGCCCTTCACGGGAGTTAGTCATGCTTCAATCCATTCTTCTCCATTTCTCCTTTTGGGATTTTGGGCATGCATGCACATGTACCTAGTGTGCCTTTCGAGCCATCAGGTCCAAGAGTTGAATCATGTAGTCAGCCATGTGGGATCCAGACACTTTAATCATGCTACCAGCTGGCCCCACTCCACCTGCTCTGCGTTGCTGACTATATTTTCCTCAGGGCCAGAACCTCCCTGTTATACATATACCACAAATCTATCTATCTATCTATCTATCTATCTATCTATCTATCTATCTATCTATCTATCTATCATCTCTCTCTCTCTCTCTCTTCCCCCCCCCCATCCCCTTCACTCATTGCCTTTCTCCTTCTTTCTCCCTTTGTGTGAGGCTCTTCTTCACACGAAGCTCAAGACAAAATACCTTTTTCCTTCCTCAAGTTCCTATTAAATGCTTGAACTTTATTTCAGTTAGTGACTTTAGTATTCACCCAGTTTTTCAAGATTAAAAAATATAGAACTTTCTTTTGTCCCTTTCACTGTATTATGTATAATAGGTCTGGGCTTGAATCCTCACTTCATATCTACTAGCTATGCAATGTTGACCAAGTTGCTGGACCTCTCAGTCTTCTCATCTGTAAAAGTAAGTTGTTGTGATTAAATAGGATAATACATTCAAAACATTTAACATAACCTTTTATCTACCTTGACTTTCCATCTCCAATTAAATCTTTAATCATTCATCAAGAATGTCTAGGGTATTTCTTTTGTCCTGACAGATAAAAAAATACTTCTTTGATGTTGGGCATTATTTTTATTATTACTCCATATATAACTTACAGAATTAACTTCTAGACTCTATTATACATGTAGTAACTCATCATGACTTGTAGAGTCTTCCTATAAAATGTTTCTTGCATCTCTTCATACTTTTCTATTTTTCAACCCTACTATTTCCACCAGGCTTTTATCATTTTTTTTTGAGAGGTTTATTTTTGCTATAGGGCGCGTGCGCTCACCAGACAGACAGAGACAAAGAGACAGAAAGCGAGAAATCACCCCCCAGGGGGCATGGTCACACTGCAATCCCTTCTCCTCCATTCTCCTCTCAGGATCTTGGGCATGCACGCACACGCGCCCGGCGTGAGTTTTAAGCCACCCGGTCCAGGACGCGAACCGCGCTCGACTATGTGGGAGTCCAGCGACATAGCCATTACACTAACTGCTGGTTCCCCATGCTTCTATCATTTTATAAAAAAGTCTGCATTCAGTTACTAACAATGTCATCTTCTTCAAGTCCTTTTCTCCATTTATCTACCCTACCAGACAAATTGCCCTAGAACTCTACAATTCGAAAACTTTCCATAGTTTCTCATAATCTGCTTATAAAAGAAAAAAGAGAGAGAGAGAGAAAGGGGGTAGGGATATACCTAGACTCTCCATCATCTGACATTAATAAGATATACCAATAAGCACATGAAAAGACACTCAACATCATTAGTCATTAGGAAAGTGCAAATTGAAACTACAATGAGGGGTCATTTAAGCACCCTAGGATGGCTATAATAAATAGAGAAAGAGAGAGAAGAAAAATAACAAATGTCAGTGAGCATGTAAAGAAATCAAAACCTTTACACATAGCTGGCAGGAATATAAAATGATATGGCCACTGTAGAAGAGTAGTCTTTCTGTTGTTCATAAACATAAATATGGAGTTAACTGTATGATCCAGTAATTCCATTCCTAGATACTCAAGAAAAATTTAAATATTTATTCACACAAAAACTTATACACAAATGTTTACAGCAGCATTATTCATAATAGCCCAATCATGGGAACAACACAAACATCCATTGACTGATGAATGGATAACTAACTGTGGTATATCAATACAACAGAATATTATTCACCCATGTAAAGGAATAAAGTACTAATATATGCTACAACATGGGTGAACCTTGAGGACGCTGGGCTAAGTGGAATAAGCCAGACATAAAAAGACAAACACTACATGATTTCATTCATATACAGGTACCTAGAGTGGAAATGGAAACAGAAATGGAATGGTGGCTATGAGGTGCTCAAAAACGGATGAATGGGTAATGACTGCTTATAATTACAAAGTTTTTTTGAGGGGTGGGTTGGTAGTAAAAATATCCTAGAATTGGAGAGTGGCAATAATTCCACAACCTTATGAATGTACTAAAAACCACTACTTGTCCTTTCTAAATGGTTAATTTTATGGTAAATTAATTTGATCTCAAAAAATAAAAAAGAAAGACATATATCAGTATCTGGCTTATAAACATCAAAGAATTCTCTAAGTTCCTCTTTCTCCCTATTAAAAATGGTGAAACTGGGACTCATAATCCAGTTATTTTGATACAAAGATGATGCTTTTCCCTACCCTATTAATATTGCCTCTCATTTGTGCTGAAGCAGAGGTCTACCAGAAAAGAGAAACAGTGAAACATGCCTTTCTTATAGTTCTGCCATTTTGAATAAAAAGCTATTTGCTCAATCACACGATCAGTTGATGGTGATTACAGAAAAATTATTCATATCCTTTGTTCAATGCAATGCAGCTGTTGATACTATATTAATAAATCCAGCCAAAGATACAAAAGATTATATGCAGATAACTTGAAGGAGAAAGTAAAAGAAGAATAACATGAAGAATATCAACATGGCTTTTGCCTAAACAAACTATTACAAACATTGCTTTTACCAAAAAGATTATTAAAGGAGTTTAAAAAATTAAATTAAACTTGAGAGAAAATTGGTTTGACAAATAATTCTTCAGTTGGCAGGTGTACTAAAGCAAAGATAAGAATTAAACAGCAAATATTTCTGGAATGCCAACTATGATGTAATGACTCACACGCACTTGGTTTCATAACCCTCTTTTGCCACTTTGTCAGCTGAATAACCTTGGCCAAATTATTTCATTTCTCAAATCATCTTTTTTCCTCTTGTGTAAAACACAATTTTAAAAAATCTTTTAAGATTAGTATTAACACATAAGTCACAGCAAATAGGTACACTAAATGGTAACTGTAGTTATTAATTATTCCATATAAAACCCAGGAATAATGGTGCCCAATATCTAGGCAGAGGTCAATGATAATACCTACTTTCAAGAGGAGAGTAGAGTTCCCCGTATCAAACACAGGCCTCTTAAAAATAGACAGGTCATACCCTAAATCTATCATTAGGACGTTTTTTATTGGTAATTTTCAAGGAGCACAAAGGAGCATCTTTATTTACTCTTGGTGGGAAAAAAAGATACAATATACAAACAATGAGATTTCTTTTCATAATGACAGACCTAAGCTAACAAATCACTCATTCCCACCTTAAATAATTAGAAATCTTTTAAATATTTCTCTCCATGAAGGCTTCAGATGCACATCTTTATAAAAGATTCCTTTTATAAAAGAATCCAACAAATGTTCTAAGAACATTTAAATTATACCTTATGTAAATTACTCCAAAGATAAGAGAAGGAAGATAACTATTCAACTTAGTTTCTGAAATAAAGATATTGTTTATGCCAAAAGTAGAAGTGGATAATACCAAAGAATTATTGACCAGGCTAGTTTACAAACATTGATGTCAGATTCCAAAACAAAATATCTATTAGTTGAATCCAGCAATATTATAAATATAATAAAGTATGCCCAGGTAAGGTTTAACCCAGGAATGTAAGATTATATCAATATTAAAATAACTAAAAAGGAAAAAAAATACCATACCAACAAACTGATAATATAATTATTACATAGTATTCCTGGGCCAGTCCTCTGGCTCAATGGATAAGGAAGCCAGATCCTACATGGCCATAAGCAGTTCAAATCTTGGCCCCAGTGGCTTGAAAAACATGTCAGACATATATGTGTGTGTGCTCAAAATCTCCATTGGGTGGAGAATGAAAGAGAGGGGATTGTAATGTGACCACACACCCCTGTGAGAGTGCGTTCTCCCTCTTTCTCTCTCTATCTCGCTCTGGTGAGCATACCTACCTGCTGGTAATTAATACATTAAAAAAATCCCAATAACACATTTTTCTAACAAAGTTTTTATGAAACATTTCCAATAACATTTCTAATAACATATTTTCCTAATGAAAGCTTTTAGCAAATAAGAAACAGCAAGAAAATTTATTGTTCTGATAAAACCTGTAACAAATACAATACTTAACAAAACTTTAGAATATTCCCATTAAGTTCAGAAATAAGACAAAGATCCCCATTATAACTTGTATGATTATTTTACCAAGCATCTGAGTTAACAGAATAAAACAAGAAAAAAAAAAAAAAAACTGGTATAAAGAGTATACATTGGGGCCAGCAGCTGGTGTAGTGGTTAGGCATTGCACTCCCACAAGGTCACCACGGTTCAGGTCAGAGACCTGGTGGTTTACTTTCTCACTTTCCCGATCTCTCTCTTTGTCTCTCTGTGGTCAAATTAAAATAATGATAGTAATAATAAATAAAAGTAAATGAATAATTCTTTTTTTAAAAAAAGAGTGTGTATTGTCATTTGCTGAGGAGTTCTGTATATAGAAAATCCATTCCCCCATCTTAGTCTGTTATTGCATTGTTAACAGATATACCAGATTCTTAGTAGCTTTAAATAAATAGAGATTTATCATCTCATAATTCTAGTGCTAGAAAATCTGAAGGCATAAGCCTGGCATCAGGCCAGCTTACAACATGGCCAACAGAAATGCATGCATGGGCAGAGAAAGACAAACTACTTGCCCTCTTTCTCTTTTATAGCAACAAGTTCTCATGAAAACTAATTTCTTATGACGTCTAAAACTCAGTCATGACAGACATCACTCATGACAGTGCTGCCTCCATGATGCAATCGCCATGATCCAATCATCACTCTAAAGGCCTCACCACTTCCGAACATCAAATTGCAAAACATGAAACTTGGGAGGACAAACATAATCCAAACCATAGCACATACCCCACGAAATCAAATTACCAGAATGTATAATTCAGCAGGGTTCCTGGATATAGAATCAACCATAAAAGTCAACAGATATTTATTAGTTATACACAATTAATTATAATTAATTGGTTAATAAATATGAAGACATACCATTCACAATAGTGATAATACTGTAAGATTCAAGAAATAGATCTAATGAAAGATGTTTAATACTTGGGAGGAAAATTTTTGAAATGTTGAAGGTCACATGAAAGATCTAAATAAATGGAGAAATAATCAGGTTTGTGGATGAGAAGATTAAATATGTTATACACAAAGATTTTCTCTGAAATAACTTGCAAAATCCATGCACACTACAATCATCTCCAAAAAGAATTCTTGTAAAAGATTAACAATGAGGAATATGACATGAGAGTATGGATAGGCAGATACATCAATGAAGATTATGGAGAGCCCAAAACCAGAACACGGCACTTGGAATATAAGAAACAGAACATTATAAATCAGAAAGAAAACCAAGTTTATTTAATAAATGGTGGTTCTGCTTGAAAGAAAAATGAGATTAAAATCATTTTATGTCATAAAGTTCCTGATGATTTAGAGACCTAATGTTAAGAACAAATTTAGATTTGGGACCAGCAGATGGTGTAATGGTTCCATCGCTAGACTCCCATGTAGTCGACTGCAGTTCAAGTCCCAGACATGGTGACTTAAACTCATGCTGGGTACGTGTGTGTGCGTGGCAAAAATCCCAAGAGGAGAATGGAGCAGAAGAGATTACAGCATGGTCATTCCCCCAGGGAGTGATTTCTCACTCTCTCTCTCTCTTTCTCTCTCTCTAATTCTCTCTCTCTGGTGAGTACATGCACCCTATATCAAAAATAATAGTAATAATAATAATAATAAAATAATAGATTTAAAGAATATGGAAGAAATTGGGATCAATAAGTTCACTCAAGTTGAAAGAATTTTATTCATTTTTTTGTTTTTGTTTTTGTTTTATTTGTTTTGAACTGTAGAACTCATGGTAGCTTGCTTCTAAGTCAGCAAGAGCAAGTCTGAGTCTCATACAGTATAATACAATCACAAAAATGCCAGCCCATCACCTTTGTCACAAATGCAATATAATCACAGCAGTGACATACCCTAACACCTTTACGATACTGATTAGACACATATAGCAAGTCTTGCCCATACTCCAAGGGAAAGGATTATAGAGGGACATGAACACCAGGAGGTAGAAATCATGAGGCCAGGTTGAAGTCTCTTCAGTACACTGTAATTCTTCGACGTTGTCAGAATGTCCTAACTTACTCAGTTCTACTGGTGCCGTTATTCTCTTCCAAGGGTCATTACCTACAAACTAAGTCCATCTGCTTCTTCTTGTGGCCAATGAAATGAGAGGCAGAGGCTGGTGAAGAAGAGAGTTTATTTCTTCAACCAGGTTACAGGAAAGTAGTCAGAAAGCACCACCAAACTGTCTCAAAAAGCTCAGTATGTGCTCAGTTTTTATAGATACAAGGTACAAGCACATGCAAATAATTCCTCACTATAATCACAGTCAGTTGGTTTCCTTTGAACAATGATCCTGATTCCTCTTTTATTCCAAATACCCATCCCTGGTTTCTCATCTGACCAGTTCCCCAAATGGATCTCCCTATGATTGAGCACTTGGTCAGATGTTTCTCATCAGAGGTCTTTCTTAATTTCAAAATGGCTGCAGTCCTGCTAAACCTCAAGCTGAACTGCTTCAGAGTAAGAGTAGGCCTTTCCTTTTCTTTCCCAAATTCAACATTCTTGACTCCAAAATAATAGAGAATTTTCCTTCATACTTCTCCACAATGATTACTCTTTTTTTTTTCCTTCCTAATACCAGGATGGGTTAAAGTATTAAAACATTAGTGAATGACTACTAATGAAAACATTACAAGAGCAGAGGTGAAGTAAATATAATGTTTAAAAAGAGGAAAAATACCTAAGGAGAAGAGGTATAAACTAGCCTACTCAATGTAGGAATATTCTAGGCTTTGTTCCCCACCCCCTGATCTTCTAAATTATAGTTTCCAAAACATCCCGACTTCAAGCTCCAAATGTAGTATGAGACTTCTTGGAAAGTCAAAAACACTAGTCAAAGCTCTGGACATGTACACGTACATACTTTCTATTTCCAGAGAGGGCAATGAAAATTTTTAGCTTCTTGGCATTCCATAAGTAAAGCTAAAAAAAAAATCTACTCTTGGTTTTAAAATCTAGTCCATAATAACATCACACAACCACACTGGAGATCATCCTTTTCATTAATAACAACTAAATAGCAATAATAAAAATTATTATTTATTAAGTATTTACTGTAGTCTATACACTGCAGAGAGGACTTAGACACATTGTTGAGTCTTTATACAAAAATCTGAATTAAGTATTTTTATTTCAGCTTTCCAGATGAATGTACTGAGGCCTAGTGTACTTATGTAACTTTCCCAAATTCCAGTGACTGGACAGTGGCAGGACAGGAATTTAAACATAGATTTATTAGTCTCCAAAGTCTTGTATGTTATCCTCCTGGTAACACTATACATCACATAAAAATCATATTTACTTACTAGCAGAAATATGGTACTCTTAACATCGTGGTTGTAAAAAACATAAATATGTTGTGAACATTCAAAACTCACTCCAATAGTTACTATGCAAGTGTGTACTGAGTTCTTTATGACATTCTTTACTGTGAAGTACAGTTCTAAAAAAACAAAATTGATTAAAAATGAGGTAACAGGGACCAACAGATGGCATGGTGGTTAAGGTGCTGAACTCCCACATGGCTGCCCTCAATTTGAGTTCTTGACCCAATGGTTTAAAACTCACACCCGGCATGGGTGTGTGCATGCCTAAAATCCTGAGAGGAGAACAGAGAATGGATTGGCATACCCATGCCTCCCTTGGGGGTGATTTCTCACTTGTTCTCTCTCTGTCTCTCCAGTGAGCACACATACACACACCCTGTACCAAAAATCTCTGAAGAAAAAAAAAAAATCAGGCAACAAACAATCTCATGTTAACAAAGAAAATCTTAACATAACCAATAAAAGAAGAATTTGTAATTTCCATGTAGAGGACTGTGGGAGATAAGAGTTAATAATCTGAGAAAATGTATGGGTATCAATCATTGGTCCAGTTAGAGATAGGTGAAATTATATGTCACAACAGCTCATTAGGAAGAGATAAAAAAGAACACCTTTACTCACACACTGTGAGTTAAGACCATAGTACTGTACTGTGCATAAAAAAGTTCTCAAAAAAGCAAAGATAAAGATAAAACAAAATTTAAAGAGATGTTTTATAGTGATGACATGGTAAAGCCAGTGATTTGATGATTTACAGGCTTTACAAAGTTTTTTATTTTAGTTTATTATTATTATTTCTTTCCAAGGAAAGACTCAGCTATAACATTTTGAACTTTTTCTCTATTATCTATTCTATACACGAAGCAATGGTTATAATAAATATATAAATTGAAAACTGGGAAGACACCTGCCTATCAAATAATTGGTTAATTTGTATTTAAACCCGCTTCTGTGAAAATTGTTGAATCTACATTTAGTCTTGACCTTCAGTGTTATTATTAATATGTTGGAATTTATCCTTTTTTTCTAGTTGTTTTGTTTTCTCTTGCCTCTGTTTGTCTCTCTAGTTCTTTCTGGTATAGCAATCCCTTAAGTATTTCCTAAAGAGCTGATTTCATTTTGATGAATTCTTTAAGCCTTTTTTTTTTAAGAAATCTGGGCATTATTTTATTTCTACTTCCTATTTGAAGGATACTCTTGCTATATATAGTACTCTTAGCTAAAATTGCTTTTCTTCCAGAATTTTAAATATATCTTCCCATTCTTTCCTCACCTGCATTCTTTCAGCTGAGAGATTTGATGTTAGTCTAACAGATAATCTTTGTAAGTCACTTGGCATTTCTCTCTTGCCATTTTAGAAATTTCTCTGATTTTTACCAATTTGCTATGATATACCTTGGAGAGGACCTTCTTATGTTGTATCTATTTGTTGTCCTTTGTATCTCCTGGATTTGAATGTCTGCATGACTCTAAATTTGGAAAGTTTTCAGCTAATATATTATGAAAGATGTTTTCTGTACCTGTCTCTCATCTTCTGGAATACCTATTAGGTAGCTATTTGGCTATTTAATGGTATCCAGGATTTCCCATATATTGTCCTTTTTTTAAATGTTCATTCTTCTATTCTTTTTAGTTGCTTGGACTAAATCAGAGGTTTTGTCTTCAAGGCCAGAGATTCTTTCTTTGGCATGGTCTAATTGGCTTGATACTTTTGAGGGAGATGTTGATCTCCTGCAATGTATTCTTTATCTCCAGAAGTTCTGTTTATTTTTCAGTGTGTCTATCTCCTTATAGAGGTCTTTCATCATGTTATGAAAGGATTTTCTCATCTCCTGCAACTGATTTTCTGTTTTCTTTTGCATATTGTTGAGTGTTGTCACAATGAATATTCTGAATTCTTTTCTGACATTTCTGCAATTGCTTGTATTTTATCCATTGTTGATGAGGAGTGATGATCCTTTGAGGGGGAGGTATTTCCTGACTTTTTTCTATTTCTTTGGGCTCTGCTTTGTGTTTTTTTTAGTCACCCAGCGGTATACTCACTTCTTTCTACTTCTTTGGGGTACGTTTCTGTAGCTGTGTTCCCCTGCATTTTCTATGATATGCATAGGTCTGTGTCAATTTCCCTCTTCTATTGTGGGTGGGAGTGTGGAATCCACAGGAGTGGAGGGTTTAGATACTAAAAGGGACATTTCTCTCCTTTTATTGCAAAGGGAGTTATAAAGAATTCCTTAAGAGTCTCCTAATATTGGCTATTTTGTTTTTATATACCCAAATCTAACTTCTGCCAATGTGGTAGAAGGTTGCCCTGGCAGATGGAATTAGGGTGGCAGAGTATGTCCAACAGGCTGGAGAGCTGGTCTTCCTCCACAGCAGGCCAGGCAAAGTCCATGCGGATGAGCTAAAGTTGATTGGCCTGGCATGGGCCTGCCTATTGATCTTGGATGCATGAGGGACAGAATGGTGTCAGCACATGTGGGCCAGTGGCTCCTACCTTCTTTCTCTGGGACTGTGGGATCTCTCTGTTGTTCCTTCTTTCTCTGGAATTATAGCTATCACTCACCTTTTTAACTGAAAAGACAAAGTGTTATTGTTGTCGCTTTAGAGATTTTTGCTATAGGGCGTGTGCTCGCCAGAGAGACAGAAAGGAAGAAAGCACCCCCCGGAGGGATGGCCATGCCACAATCCCTTCTCCATTCTCCTCTCGGGATTCTGGACATGCATGCACGCACATCCAGTGTGAATTTTAAGCTGATGGGTCCAGGACTCGAGCCATGATTCACAACATGAGAGTCCAGTGAGGTAACCATTATGCCATTTGATGGTCCCATTGTCGTTGTTTTAAGTTTTTGCCATAGGGTGCAGGCACTTGCCAGAGAGGAGAGACAAAGACAGAAACAGGGAAGGTGAGAAATCACCCCCTGGGAGAACGGTCATGCCACAATCCTTTCTCTATTCTCCTCCATGGATTTTGGATGTACATGCACACATGGCCAGCATGATTTTCAAGTTGCCAGGGTCAGGACTCAAATCACAGTCCACCATGTGGGAGAACCAGTGCCTTAACCACTATGCAACCTGCTATCCCTGAAGAAAAAGTTTAAGAAGTCAAAAATTGAATAATGAGACCTGAAATATTTTAATCATAAAAAAGCTCATTATTGCTTGCATGACAGTTTTCCAAATTCCTTCATAAACAAGGGGATTTCAAGAAGTTTGTGGAGGGACCAGCAGTTAGTGTAATGGCTATGTCACTGGACTCCCACATAGTCGACCACGGTTCGCATCCCAGACCCGGTGGCTTAAAACTCACAGCGGGCACGTGTGCGTGCGTGCCGAAGATCCCGAGAGGAGTACGGAGAAGGGATTGCGGCGTGGCCATCCCCCCTAGGGGGTGATTTCTCACTTTCTGTCTTTCTGTCTCTCTCTGTCTGTCTGGCGAGCGCACGCGCCCTATAGCAAAAACCTCTCCAAAAAAAAAAAGATGTTTGTGAAAACAAATTGAATTACAACACAAGTTTATTTTGAATTTTGATGCCAAAAAAATTGAAATTCATACATAAGTTTTTTCATAATATGTATTTTCCATGAATTTTTGAAGACACCCCAGCACCTGATAACATTTTTTTCATTTATTTATTTTTACATTTTCCCACAAACATTTACTTTATATATCACAAAATTTTTGCTCATAATCCATAGCTCTTGACAGTTAATAAATAACTTTCAAAAATTCAGAATACTGAATTTTAAAGATAATGTTCAAAATATTACTTATAATTTTGTATAATTTTGTTTGTGACTCTATAACAACAGAAACAGTATGGTTTTAAATATGTTTGAGAAAATATTTTTCTAGTCAACTACTCAAATTGTTGAAAAGCAAATGCCCAGCACACTAGTCACACATAAACCTTCTCAATTTAGCCCTGCCTACCAAGTACTCTATGATATACCATCTGCTAGCAAAGATCAGTCTCTTTTTCTTCCTTCAAAGTCTTTCTTAAGATAATCCTCTGGTGGTGTTGCTCTTTCCCAATCTCTACTAATTACAGTGCTGGGCTGGAAAAGTCCCGGTTATTTTATATTATAAATTCTTTTATATATCTTCTCTGTCTCTGCCAGGCAGAAATATTTCTGAGGCCAGGCCATCTTTCTAAGAGCTTCTGTTGGCTTACTTGAGATCTACCTTAGTTCCATAATTTTCTGATTAATCTTGAGATATGACATTCCAGTCAAAGCCCTGTCCAATAATGAGTATTTCCAATTTCTGATTCAATGCAACAAGCATTATTGAACTTATGCAAATAACCCTTCTGTCACAAAATTAAAATACTCCCAAATATTTCCAATGCAAGAGGGGTCAGGAAGGAAGAAAAGTTTGTTTCCATTTAAAGAAACAAACAAGAATAATATTTTAACAAATTGTTGAACCCCTCAACAACTCAAAAGAAAGTAAAAGGTTTAAATTGGGAAAACAAAGCATAGTAAAAAAAAAAAAAAAAGAAAGAAAGAAATCAGTAATATTTTACTCAAAAGTCATAAAATTCTATTTCAGCATTTCAGTCTTATATTCAAACTCTCTTCTGTTGAATATGTAATGTTACTGTGATCCAATCTTTCCGTTTAAATCCTGGAAGTTAACACTCAACGTTATCATTGATATTTCTTGTCCCTAGCATTAAATTGGTCATTTTCTTCGTTGCCTTTTGTTCTCTTATTTCTGTATGTGTCTTTAGTTTTCCTGGTAGAGCACTCCTTTCAGAACTTCTTGAAGAGTGGGTCTGCTATTGACAAATTCTTTCGGGTCTTGTTTATCTGAGAATGTTTTTATCCTTTCTTTCCATATGAAAGATAATCTTGCTGGGTATAGTATTCTTGGTTGAACTTGTTTTTCACTTAACACTTTGAATATATTTTCCCATTCTTTCTTTGCTCGCATTGTTTCCGATGAGAGGTCTGAGATTAGCAGATGGGATAACCTTTATAAGTAACCTGATGTTTCTCTCTTGCCAAGTTCAGTATCTTGTCTTTGTCTATAGATTTGGCCAGTCTGGCTATGATGTGCCTTGGAAAAGATCTTCTTGGTTTGATTCTATTAGGGGTCCTTTGTATTTCTTGGGTCTGATATTTGAATGCCTCTCTAGATCTGGAAAGTTTTCTTCCAAGATTTCATGGAGTAGATTATCAATGCCTTTATTAGTTTCCCCACCTTCTGGGATACTGATTACTTGGATATTTGGGCACTTAATGCTATCTAGTATTTCACATATAGTATTCTCTTTTTTTTTTTTTTTTGGTTATTTTCTCAGGATTTTTTGGTTGTTTTTTCTAGATCAGAGATTTTGCCTTTAACATCCAAGATTTGATTTTCTACCTGGACTAATCTGCTTTTAATATTCTCAAGGGAAGTTTTGGTTTCCTGAATGACAGCCATCATCTCTAATAGCTCCATTTGATTCTTTTTTATGGTGTGTATTTCCTCTTTCAGATCATGGAAGAACTTCCTCACCTCCTGGAACTCTTTTGTCTCTTTTGTCCTGCATCTTCTGGAGTTCATTATCTCTCAGTTCTTGCATCTTGTTTAGTTTTGTCACTATGAATATTCTATCAGACATTTCCATGAGTTCAACTGTATTGTCTGTGGATGATGAGGGGTTGTTCTTTTCCCTTAGGGGAGAGATATTTTCTTGATTTCTCATGTTTCTTGTGCTTCTGCATATGTTTCTGGTTCTTCTGGAACAAAATCTATCCTCCACTGTGCTTCACAGTGTGGCATCCACAGAAAGATAAGGAGTTCAGATTTATTAAAAGAAATTTTTTCATTAAAGCAGAAGGTTCAATAAGCATTGAGGATTTCAATGACTCTAAAAGTATTCACATGCTTGGCTACTGTGCACCTAGGCCTATCTAGACCTTCAGAGTGTGGAGAGTGAAGCTCAGAGTGAGAAAGTAAGGTTAAAAAAATGTATAAGCAAAAAGAAAAAAAATTACACTAGAACAATACTACCAAAAAAGAGAGAAATCTAGAAGATGGGGTTTAGAGCATAGCTTCCCTGAATAGGCCAGGGCACACCTCAGCTTTAAAATGGCTTCTTGTCTGAATATATCAGGAGTCTAGAACCTGATAACATTTTCAAGGTGGTTAGGAATTCGTGGCTCAGACTAATCAGTGACACTTCTAAAGGCATAAAACCGTCAAATAAATGCCTTCAACAGCACCTGAACTTGAATGTTCTCTTTTGAGTCCAGTATTCTTTCCCCTAACATCCGGGAAGTTGAACGTGAAGTGAAGAGGAATAAGAAATCACAAAAAAGTGACAGAAAGAGTAGGAAGATCTGGCATTGGCTATACCTACATAATTTTACAAATTGATAGTTCAGATTTTTTACTTTTTTTCATTGTGTGTGTGTGTGTGTGTGTGTGTGTGTGGTTTTGTTTTGCTTGTTTGTTTTTGCAGAGAACCTTGCTGCTGAAGTTATTTGACTAAGAAGAGAGAAAAATGGTCACTTGCCACAAAAAAAGTTCCTTATGTTAGGTTATGGCTGCTTAAAGTTATGTGAATACTACAGTGAAGTCACACCATATTCTCAATCTCAGTGTTTACCTCTTTTAACATCTATTGTTGCAGTAATAATTACCTTTTTGCAAAGCTTTCTGTGCTGGAACTCGCTCTCTGGGAAACTTCTTAGGAAATTGCCGTACCTCACTTATGAATAAATTACCCATCATGAATGCACTTCAGCCCTGGAATAATGTGATTTGCCCTGACCCCATTAGATTACATCAATGTAACTACATGGATGCTAATTGTAATACTCTGTTATTTGCACACTGAATCAAGGGGCAATGTCCTGCCTTAAGAGTTTAATGGCACTAAAGCAGCGAGAAGCAGACTTTGTTATCCCTCTCTGGCTTTCCAGCAGCTGGTGGCCTCTGTAGGAAAATGCAAATTCAAAATCAGAGTAGCTGAACCTTGGATACGTTTGCATTTCCACCTGCTAATTAAACCAAAGGAAAAACCTCATCTTCTCTGTTGAAACCCTTCTAACCTGAGGGCTCAGCCCAGGCACAAACCAAGAGCGCATTGAACACCTCGCTCAGCAGCACTGCCCAACAGAAATTCAATGTGAGCCCACGGTGGAGAGCCACATGTGGGGTTTCGAATTTTCTAGTACCTTAGAAAAATAAGTAGGCAAAATTAATTTTATGTTACATTTAGTACAATATAGTGAAAATATTATTTTATTACATAATTAATATAAAAATTATTGAGCTATTTTATATTCACGTTTCATATTAAGTCTTCAAAATGCCTGCATATTTTCCACTTCTAACACATTTCAAGTTGGACTTGCCGCATTTCAGCTGCTCAATAGCCACAAGGGATTAGAGGTTACGGTACTGGACGTTGTAGATCCAGAGCTTTTTGGCATTTCTCATAGAGCAGTTTCTGTGACTGCAAATGAAACCTGGACTGGGATTTAAATTAGGCTTTGGGGGCTAGCAGGTGGTGTGGCTGTTAAAGGTGCTGGACTCCCACATAGTTGACCATGGTTCAAGTCCCAGACCTGGTGGCTTGCTTTTCAACTTTCCTTTTCTCTCTCTCTGTGTCTCTCTAGTGAGCGCGCATGTCCTATAGCAAATTAAAAATAATAACAATAAATCAATTTAAGTAAATAATTCTTAAAAAATAAATAAATTAGGCTATTAGCATAAAGTGCTTAGCAGAATTCCTAAAACATAGTAAGTACCAGTAAATGATAGCTATTATCAATATTATTATTACTGACTTGAGATTGAATCCTTAGAGATTATTTTATATAAAAGATCCTCATTTGAATTTTTTTGTCTTTCTATGACTCATTTGTACAAAATACAAAACTTTATTAAACTTTATTTTACATAGCACTTACTTTTTTTTTTTTTTTTTTTTGAGAAACAAATTTTTTTCTGTAGGGTGCATGTGGTTACTGGAGAGACAGAGAGAGAGACAGAGAAACAGAAAAAGAGAAATCACTCCCCAAGGATGATGGCCACATCACAATCCCTTCGCTTCTGTTCTCCTCTCAGGATTTTGGACATGCAGGCACACGCACCCACCGTGAATTTTAAGCCCCAGGTCTGGGACTTGAACCATGGTCAACTACATGGGAGTCTAGCAATGTAACCATTATGTCATCTGCTGGTCCTCACAGTACTTTCAAATGTTGTATATAATGCTGTAATATCACATTTAACAACATCTTTAACAGCAAAGGCCAGCATGTCTCACACTTCAGTCATCTAATTTTATTAGCTCTACATATCAATTTTTGTCTTCAAATCCCTTTATTTCTTTAAAAGTCTTTAAGAATTTAACCCCATCTTAAGAAATCACCGCCCTGAAATCAGGGTTTTCATATACTAGATATTTGTTTTTTCCTAATGTTGAAATAAACACATAACTATTTTTTCTAATGTTAAACTAAACACATAACTATTTTAACTCCTAATGTTAAAATAAACACGACTATAAAATGTCGTGTGCCTATCCTAAAGGCATTATATATGCAATGACACTGTAATTAACATAGTTTGAGGGAAAAAATACAGAATCAATATCATACAGTGTTTCATTTTGCTGTGTTCCTTCTTTGTGGCTGTGGCAAGTTATTTAACCCTTATAAGCATTAGCTTTCTTATCTGTAAAATGAGAGCAACCGCACTATCTACTGCCTAGGGATTTGGGGTATTAGATAAGCCAATGCATATAAACCATTCAGCATAATGCTTGGTTTGCTTGAGTGCCTTCATAAATAAAAGCAGTCTATAATAAAAATTCTATAACTAAAAGTCTATTTTTAGGGGACCAGCAGGCGGCGTGGTGGTTAAGGTGCTGGACACTCACATGGCTGACCACAGTTCAAGTCCTGGAGCTGGCGGCTTGCTTTCTTGCTTTCCCCTGTGTATGTGTGTGTGTGTGTGTGTGTGTGTGTGTGTGTGTGTGTGTCTGGTCAAATTTTAAAAATAAATGAATGAATAAATAAAATTAAATAAAAAATAATTATGTTCAAAGAAGCCTATTTTTATTATAAGTGATACACAGTGTACAAAGTCCTTTCCATACATTATTCTCACAGGAATCCACTATAGAAACTAAGATCATTGTTTCCACTTTATAGAAGAAACTGAGACTAATAACTTGTCCAGAATTAACAGAACAGTATGCAGCAAAGTTGGATGCAAATTCAGGTTTTTGAAGTGACCTTGCCACTTTCATTAAATTACCTTTGCTGCAGCTGGACATCTGTCTGCCTATTTTTACCATTGCCACCTACTGCAAAAAGAGTCTTTCCACTGGCAAAGACTGGGTAGAGGAAGTTGAAGAGTCTCACCTTTCTTGACCAGCCATTAGCATTTACAGAGCACCTAGATAGCGAAAACTCCATTACACTAAGAAGGTGTAGTCTTCTCTGCTATCTTAACTAATCTCAATAGATCAGATGTTTATAGAATTTACCCCTCTAAAAACATTGAAATGTACATTTCAGTGAAGCCATCCCTTTTTTTTCCCTCACATTTTATTGATTCACAAAAGATCTTAATTAAACTAAATATTTTCAACAGTGCACTTCTGCATGGATGACCAACCCATCATTGAGTGAATTGAAGAATCTGGTAACCTCCCAGGCAATGTAGCTCCACTGCCTAAAGTAACTTGTTATGATGGGTTGGGGGATGGTTGTGGCATGTTCTTCTGGGATTTCATTTTTAAGTCAAGGTCTAAATTCTTTGTTTCACTCTGTGAAATTGTCAGGACACACAGCCTTGGTGTCTTTTATAGCATAAGACCAGATTCTGTTTTCAACAGACCCAAGAGACCTTTCAAGGCAAATTCAATTCAGAAAATCATGCCAGAAAATATCTAGTCATGTATGAGGCAGCTATAAAAAGCTATGAATCCTGTTCATAAGTACTAAAAATTGCCACTATCGATGCCCCCCTTTCATCTTTATTTCTTCTCCAGGGAGATTTATGTAATTAAATGAAAATAGAATATGAATGACTACCAATCACAAATAGTATTCCATAGAGAGAAATCCATAAAAGTCTAAATTTATAAAATCTTTACCAAATAATTTAGCTTTAAATATAATACTCTTCTAGGGGGCGGCAGATGGTGTGGTGGTTTAGGCGTTGGACTCCAACAAGGCGTACTGTGGTTCAAGTCCTGGACCTGGTGGCTTGCTTCCTCACTCCCCTCCCCCCTTTCTCTCTCACTCTGTCCCTCTTTGCTCAAGTTAAAAATAAATAAGTAAATAAATAAAATAAAGATAAATAAAACAATTTTATATATATATATATTTTTTCAAATCATTACATATATGTTGATCATCTCCCTAACCAAAATGTGAGTTCTGTTGAGGCATATATTTCAGGAAGGTATATGGTTGAGTGAATAAAACAGTTGATTCCAAAATTACTTGTTCCATGTTCCTGTAGAACAACAGCCCTATCTTAAATTTATATTTATCAACATATTTCTATCTATTTCTCTATCTATCTGGGAAAATTTTATTTATTAATTTTAGCAATGTCTCACTGGCAGAGGAGAGAATTTTTTTTCATTTGTTTTGTTTCATTTTATACACAGTATAGCTCGGTATAGCTTTGTATTCTAACTTAAACAATAAACATGTTACTATAGGTTACTGAAAAAGTAATGACATTTTTTTTCTGTTTTTCTATGCAAAAATGCATCATGAATTTTCTGACAACACAACACATAAGGAATCTTTGTATACTTCCAAAATTCTTATGTTGAAGCCCTAACATCCAGTGTGATGGTATTAGGAGGTGAGGCCTTTGGGTAATTATGCCATGAGGGTAGAATCCTATAAGTAGTATTAGTATGTTCCTGCTCACTCTCATTCTGTGTGTGTGTGTGTGTGTGTATGTGTGTGAGTTTATGTGTGTGTGTGTGTGTGTGTATTTCCATGTTAGGATATGCTCTCTCCACCATGTTAGGATACACAGACATCTGCAAACCAGGAAGAGAGCCCTCACCAGATACAGAATCGGTATCTTGACCTTCCAGCCTCCAGAACTAGAAGAATAAACTTCTCTTGTTTAAGCCACCCTGTCGATGACATTCTGTTAGAATGAACCAAACGTATGCTATTTGCATATCTCCTAAATTATTTTAAAATAACAACTCAGAACCACTTGGGTTGCTTATTGACTTTAGAAAGCCAGTTCCCACAGGGGAAAAAAGGGCATGTGCTAAATACTCCATCAAACTCCTGATGTATCACATTTCTGGGAGAGAAACATCTATGCAGATCACCATTTACACATCCCACAGGAGAAGCAGTCTAGTTGGGAACTACTAACAAGTGTATTCACCAAGCAGGAATTTCACTGGCCAGATGTTGTTCGCCTGACTTAGGAGTCAGACAGATGTGGATTTTCAGGCCAGACCAGTCATATGAGAAGACTTCCTCAAGCACTGCACTGTGGATGGCGTGTTATGTGAGGAGGAGACGAGGCTCTGGGCTGCTCCTGAGATCCTTGCCCAGTGTCCGTCAAAGAAGAGATGCTCAGTGAGTAGGAGCTGTCCAGCTGGGCTGGGACTGAGTTCTCTCAAGCCCAACAGGGAGGGAAGGAGGCAAGCTTAATTCCAAATTCCTACCTTCTCTCTCATCTAAGCCTGCTACTTCAATGACTTAGAGAACAGCTAGCTTTCACTTTCCCTCTAACACCAACAAATCTATCCACAGGAACTAAATCCTTCAAGCCTTGAATCTGACATCACGGTACAGGGGAACTTTGAAACCCCTTTCACCTACATGCAACTTTCAAGTGTGACTGTTGGGATCCCAGAGACTATAATAAAAAAAGGGAAATCCTCCAAGAAAACCAGCCTACCCTTAGCGACAAAGGTCAAAAACCAGAATGCTACATTTGTCCTGTTTACAGGGAGAAAATGAGAATTTTGATATAGTTTAGAAATAAGATCTAAAAGTGGGATAATGTAAATTTATTAGGAAAGCAATTGTTTTGGAGAGAAAAAAGATTCTACATAATAATAATAATAGTTAAAGCTTACCAAGGCTAACTTAAATAAATTCATGTTATGTAAGAAGCAGCAATGCCGGCATTTGGTGTGAGTTTCATTCCATCGGCTTTCTTTTCTTATTACAGTTATAAAATCTTTGTGTTTGAAATGAATGATAGTGGTCATCTAGTCAGTTTTCTCATCTCTAGTATAATTCTGATAATACCATATCAAGGAATAATGCTCCAGTTTATAAACTTCTTCATTAAAATATAATTAAGGTTGCCAGATTTAAGAAATAAAACTAGGATACCCTGCTAATCCTGAATTTCAGTGAACGACAAAGCAATTTTTAGTATTAGTACATGAGACATACACTTAAAAAATGTTGTTCTTTTTCTGAAATTGACATTTAACAGGGCATTCTGTATTTTATCTGGCAACCAGAAGTCTGATATTAGCACAGCATTCTACATATGAGCAGACCAAAATAATACAGTTTCTTGGAATGTTGAAAGGTGTAATTCAAGGCAAAGGGATGCCATTTTACAATTTTAAGCCACAAAGTATTTATGAAGCACTTTATACTTGACTAATAACTTCTTTTGATTTCAGTCCTTCCAAACTCATACTGAAAGGAATTATCCTACTTGTTCGAAGTTATACAGCTAGTAAATTTAAAAATCTGATAATGGGACCCAGCGGATGGTGTAATGGTTCTGTTGCTGGACTCCCACGCAGTCAACCATGGTTTAAGTTCCAAATCCAAGTGACCTAAACCTCACACTGGGCATGTGTGCTTGGGTGCCCAAAATCCTGCGAGGAGAACTCGTTTTCTGTCTTGATGTCTCTCTGTGTCTCTCCAGCAAGTGCCTGTGCCTGATAGCAAAAATCTCACTGAAAAAAAAAAACTGACTTTTAAATCTGGATACTCTAATCCTGCTGCTGCTCTTACTGCTATTACTAATGATAGCAACCCAACTATGATGTATTAAGTGCTTACTGTACTGTCTGTCAGGTGTTGTAGTTAGACTTTATATATAGCTCTTTTTTTCCATGTAGACAAACTTTGAATATTGTTTAGAATTTTCTCCCAATTTCAATAAGATGATAAGTAACTAAGTTGAGTAGCAGTACATCTAACATAACTTAATACAAAACTTAACAAATTCCTGGGAAATGATTTGGAGAGCCATCATCTATTAACACAGTCACCCTCTGTAAACAAAGGTCCTACATCCAAGGATTCAGACAGATGCAGGTGCAGCCAGGCCTGCCAATTGTTATGAAAGGAAGAACAGGTGATGTCCTAAAAAAGAGAAAAAAGCTTAGCTCTGTATTTCCCTCTTCACTAATATCTAATGCTGAGATTACTCAGAAGTAACCTAGAGATGACTTAAAGTTTAAGGCAGGATGTTCAAATACTACAGTCTTTTATATTATATAAGGATTTAAGCATGTATGGATTTTGGTATTCATAGGGAAGTGAGGTGTAGTTGGGAGGTGGGTGTGTAGTGGAGAGGGTCCTTGAACCAATCCCCTATGGATACTGAGGTGTTTACACCTTTGCCTCTTCTCTTAGACCTTGAGACATGAAGACAGGGAGTATGTCTTAGCCACTGTGTCATCCTTCATTAAACCCGATGCCAATACTTTGCAAAGAGAAGGAACTAAAATACATGTCCATTAAGTTAGTGAACAAATGAATGAACAGATGTCTACAAAATATAAATTTCAGATTTTGGGAGAGGCCAGAAGGTATATTTTCTTTTTAAGTAAATAATTTCAATCTAACACAAGAGGTTTTCAAAAGAAATAGAACATAGATTGAGTCTTACTCCCTTAAGGTGTTGCTTGAAGAAACATTAAGAGAAACAGAAAAATGGAGAAAAGAGCTTAAGGACTTCATTTAATTCAGAAGTATTATTATGGTTCTTTAATAGACAACTTGTCTTATTGTGGAGCCCTCAACATTTGAGGGGTCTTCAAAAGGTTCATGGGAAATGCATTTTATAACAAAAACTATGTGTGCTTTTCAAAACACATTTGCACTAAAATAAATTTATATTTTCATTACATTTTCCCCAGACTTTTGAAGTCTCCTCATACAGACAGGGTTGTCCTAGAAAGCTCACTTCTGCTACTGCCTTGTAAAGTTTTGTCCTTAAGAGACTAAATGTTTGATAGCAAATATTAGGAGATAGCTATGTTGATGGGGCTATCAGTAAAACCCACCAATAACCTAGTTGCAAGATATTAAATGACCATTTCACTGCTCGGATATAAGAAAGTATATAGAGGGACCAGCAGTTAGCATAATGGCTATGTTGCTGGACTCCCACGTAGTCGACCGCGGTTCGCATCCTGAACCCGGAGGCTTAAACTCACACCGGGCATGTGTGCATGCGTGCCCAAGATCCCGAGAGCAGAATGGAGGAGAAGAGATTACGGCGTGGCCATCCCCCCTGGGGGGTGATTTCTCGCTTTCTGTCTCTCTGTCTCTCTCTGTCTGGCGAGTGCACGCGCCCTATAGCAAAAACCTCTCAAAAAAAAAAAAAAAAAAAAAACAGTATATAGAAAGAAGGGGAGGGTGAAAGGGGAGAAGGAGGAGATGGAGAGAATACAAGAATGGAGAAGGATGCAAGCAAAAAGCGTAAATGAAGAAGATAAAAGAAAGGAATTTGATAAGCATTAAGAGGCTGAGTTTAAGATTCAACTCTGCAGGATCCTAAGGGCAGAACTAAAGAAGGTTCTTTCTTCCCTGGGCCTCAGTTTCTTCATCTGTGAAATAAAGGGATTAAACTAGAACATTTCCTAAAATATCATACTTCATGTATCTACCTATATCATTAGGTGATATCCCAAAGGGAGGAAAAATGTATTTCTGTGGCAAATAAGATTTGGAAAGTGCTGGATTAAGCCAAACAAAATGTTTGTTTGTTTAATTTGAAGATTTTTAGTGCCTTAGAAGTTCCAATGTGCTTTCTTTTCTCATTTTTTAAAGGGGGAAAATAGTGCCTACCATCTATAGTTCTTCTGCAAATTAGATGAACAATTCTAAAAACTTAATGGATGTTAATCTTCATCAGAATGGCCATAATTGTTATTATCATTAACCTGGAAAGGCAAGGGATATAGAATACAGCATCTTCCAAGTTTAAGCTAGAACCCTCTCATTTATTTATTTATTCATTTATTCATTTATTTGTGGAATACCTCATTGGGGTTAATATTTCTCATTGTACCATATGAAAGCCCTATCAGGAATGATCCTATAACTCCTTCCATCACTAATGTCCCATGACTCCTTACTAAATTAAGCTTCTAAACACAGACTGCTATCCCCTGAGCAAGCATGCCAAAGCCCACCATAAGTACTACATGAATATTTGTTGAATGAACAAATGAATGATGTTTAAAGGTTGATCACCCACTAATTCCATCCAGTTCACAGGCCCAGACTGCAACCCTGTCTACCAAACTAGAGGACTTTTTCAGAGCCTGTGGTTTTGACACGTTAACAAGGAAATATAAAATTTTTAAATCTGCGAATGCTCTGTATCATCCTCTCTAATTCAGCCATCATCACTCAAGCCATTAGCCATTTCATTCATTCACTCATTTATTCATTCATTCAGCAAATACCTACAAAATGCTCTCTGAGTTCTATGTATTGTTATAGCAAGCAGGAGATTACAATGATGAATCATTCACAGAGCAGGCCCTCACAGTAATTACAGTCTCCTTGAGGAGAAAAATATGTACAGTAATGATAATTTAAGGTTAGTGGTAAGAGCAGAAGCAGTTTAATGCAGTCACAGATTAGTTAGTTCTAAGAGCAGGGAAGACTTCAGGAGAAAATCATGTGACATTTAAATGTATCTTAAAGGATGTGAACACATAGACATTTCAAGCAGAAGGAACCCTGGGCAAAGAGTTTATACTGCATCGTCGTATCACATGGTCATTAATGGCACAGCCTAACTGTGTGCAGCCATGGAATTTCTTCCCAGTGTGTGACATGCTGGTCACTTGGACTAAGCAGGTAATCTTCCTACTGACTCTATTACTTGTGAAATGTGATTATTCATGTGAGATGAGTAAGCCATAGCAATAGTTAAACTGTAGCTGTGGCCAAATGCCAGGTACAATTTAAGACTTTGAATGCATTCGCTCATTTAATCTTCACAAAAACACAATTCTCATGCGTAGTAATTTGATCAAGGTTAAAGAGCAATGATCATTGAAGTCCAGAATTTCTCATGATTCTTTCTGACTAGAGATCCAGACCCAATGACCAAATCCTAGTAATTGGTGTTATCTCCATTTTACCCGCAAAAAGAAAAAAAAAAAACTTAAGCCTAGCAAATTGAAGAAATTCGCAGCACCAAGATCACAGAGCTAGAATGACAGAGCTGGGGTTCAAACTCAGATCTGTCTGACTCACAGCCCAGGGCTCCCAAAGACCATGCATGTTCTTACCTTAGCAATAACCACGACGGCAGTAACAATAATAGAAATGGAGGGGAGCAATGTGATTCATTTTCTCAGTCCTTACAAGTTTTTACTTTAGACACGTTTCTGAAAACAAGTCAGATTAACAACAAAAAATATCCGTAGAAATTTGTTTTACTAACTATACTGTGCCACATCACACAGAAGAGACCTCAGTTCAAAAGTATCCCCTAAAGCAGAAGCTTGGGGTCTCAGCTCATGTATACAGCATATCCAACAAAGCAAAATGAATTGAGAAGTGATAGGACAAAGGATCACACAGTCCCAGGCTCCAGAGGCAGGAAAACTGTTAAAAGGTAGTAAAGTTTGCTTCCCAGTTCCTCTGACCTCACGGGTGCCATCCTGAGCTGATACGTAAGGTGTCTCCATTGGGCAAACAGGGGAAAGACAGGGGGAAAGAGAGAGAGTGCCCTGGCATTGTAGCTTTTATTTTTTAAAAAATGATTTATTTAATTTATTTATTATTATTTTTCTAATTTCTTATGGGGCACATGTGCTCATTAGAGAGAGACAGAGAGAAAGTGAGAAAGCAAACCAAGAGGTCTGAGACTCGAACCAGTCAGCCATGTGGGAGTCCAGCCTTTAACCACCATGCCACCTGCTGGCCCCCTGCATTCTAACCATTTTTGGTTCTGCAATGTTCAGTATTTTATATAGAAATATTATGATTTTTTTTCTTTTTTGGAGAGATTTTTGCTATAGGGCGCGTGCACTTGCCAGAAAGACAGAGAGAGACAGAGAAACAGAAAGTGAGAAATCACCCCCCAGGGGGGATGGCCACACCGCAATCCCTTCTCCTCCATTCTCCTCTCAGGATCTTGGGCATGCACGCATACGTGCCCAGCGTGAGTTTAAGCCACTGGGTCCGGGACTCGAACCGCAGTCAACTACGTGGGAGTCCAGCAACATAGCCATTACGCTAACTGCTGGTCTCTAGAAATATTATGATTTTCAGAATCAGCAGCAGCCACAGCAGCAGCCATAGCAACAGCAGCAAATGTGCATGACAATATTTACGATGTGACAGGCACTGTTGCACAGGTTATTAACATAGATTAACTCATGTAGTCCTCAGAACGACCCTGTGAAGTAGATAGCAATGAGAAAGTTGGAGTGGAGAGCTGTTAGGTAACTTGCCCATAGTCCTACAGCCAGGCATTGGTACACCAGAAATTCGGACTCGAGTAGTCTGGCTTAGAGTCTGAGTTCTTAACCTTGATTCTACAATCCTTCTCTAAAACTGGACAAGGCTCAGCACCTGTGACTCATATAACCAGTAACATGCTGAACTGTAGAACTGGAAGCCATATACCTGGTCAGCCTAAAAACACACCAGGATGCAAACGTGCCCAGGATCCTAGCAGGCTGGAGAACTTGTGAAAGGGAACCGTGGCATGACCAAGCCTAGTGGAGGGTGTTCTCACTCCCCACTCACGCACATACATGCTTGGTTATGAATGGAAAAGAAAAAATAAAGAGGGCTGTGATAGGAGACAAAGAGAGGCACATTTCGGAAGTTCAGAACAACCTCCCCACCCCCAGTTCAGAAGGCACTTTAAATGACTATCAATTTAAGGGCAACGTGTCTAAAATACCAACTGTCCAACTAAAGACTACTTCTTTCCTGAGTTGGATCCTTTGTAATTTCATTGCATAAACAGAGCAGAAGTTGGAGAAAGATTTCATCAAATGAATGATGTGGATCTTTATGTTCAAATTGACTTTGTCGATAGGTACCCTTCTTGTAGGCAAAATAGGATCATGTACCTTGTATAATTGTGTTTGCCTGCATGCACACTATATGGGAAAAAATAGAGATAGCTATTATAAGTATGATAGCCAAGTTAAAAGATGCACCTTAAAATTAGAAAAGATTAGAGTTGTCAAAGCATGAATAAAGGGAGTCCTATGGAGTCTCTTTATTTCTCCCATGTTATGTTCTATAACCTTCTATTTAATGGTAGCTGTCATCTTTTCAAATGTGGTGGGCATTTTCTTAAGCTAGAGATGATCATTAGCACTTTGAATTATAAGACACCGATAATTGTCTGATAATCTGTGTCAGTTATGCGATTTTCTGCCTCTTTTGCTTGTTTTTATTTGGAGTGTGAAAAATGCTTAGCAGGTGGATTTTCTGCTGAAAACTAAAGGAACGCGTATTTTGGCTAATCACTTTGTGCAAGAGTTGGCTAGGAAATGAAAGCTACTGTTAAAAGGGAAGATAAGTGTGCAATTAGTGACAACTATGTAGAAATTAAAGAGCAGGAATATATTCCAGTGAATCTAAGCTAATGGCAGGAAAACAAAAACTCTCCACTATTGAAGCAATCTCCTCTGCCTTCTTGGTTTATAGCTTGAGTCTTTTTTAATTGGCTACAGGTCATGGAAAAACAAAAAACAAACTTATCAACCATCTTTTACTTGCATTTGGAACTGCAATAACTATGGGGTCATCGGAAAATTCATGAAGCATTTTTGCATCAAAAAAACAGAAATATATGTCATGACTTTTCCGACAAACCAGTCATTTTAAGTTTGCTACATCGTGCATGTAAAATATTAAGAATGACATTTCTTACGATATAATAATAACCAACAATTCCTGAGAATTACAATGTGTCAGGCGCTGTTCTAGTTTCACAAACTGTTGTTCATTTAGTCCTCAGAATTCACAAGGATGAAGTATATGAACCACTGAGAAAACTGACTCAATGAGGTCAAGTAATTCATCAAAGGTCATACAGATTATCAGTGGCAAAGAATTCCAGCCCATGACCATCTGAGCAAAAACCTGCCCTCTTAATGGCCACTCTGTATGCCAGCTTCTCCTGTTATGTCCTCCAGGCTTTGGCAATTCACTAGAAGCAGAAGAGAAACCTCATAATGGCTACATTTTCATTTGATAGTTGTGCTTCTCAAATGGGAAGCTCTGGGATGTTGGGAAATTGCCTGGGGCACTGAAGTCACAGTATTTAAAATGATGTCTTTTCCTGGAATGTTAAAGCTAGTCCATGACTGAGTAGTACATGGCAATTATTTATAAAACATGATTTTTACTTAAAAGACATATGATGGAGTAGAAGTCACATGAATTTTTTAGGTAAAACAAGATGAAAATTCAAAGAAATGTCGGTTTCAGCCCTATCTCCCAAAAGGGTTAAGCCCAAACATGGAATCTTGATCCATTCTTCTCAGATCACCATCACCATTTAACCCACCCAGAAGACCACTTTCTTTTGGTGGTAGCACTGCGGTTTTCCTCCTGAGAACTACCCCTCATGTATACTCTTACTCTTGAAGATTGAGTCATAGGCCTCATTCCCAGCTCTAAGGGAAGCCTTTGCTCCAGGATCGACCAATGGAACTCAATTATAAGTAATTTGGAAAGAGAAGTTCTTTTGTCTGGACTTGAAGCTGGGAGGATGACAGCCTGGAGCTGCCCTGGGCCATCTGGCCACCTCATGGGCAGAGCTTGCCTGAGAATGACGCTAACATGGAGGAAATCAGAGCCAAGCAATGGAGCAAGACCAAGTCCTGCTGAAATTGTTTGAGCCCTAGCCATGCCTGAGGCTAACTCCTGAACTCATTAGTTATTTCAGCCAGTAAATTCTTCTTTGTGTGTAAATGTGTTTGTGTTCCTGTCACTTGCAACTCAAAGTATCCTAACACAGTACTTATCCATCTATTTGTTCATCATGGAAACTCAGATGTCAAACTATTGGGAACAGATGGAGGGGGATAAAAATCCATGGCTGGTGGTGGTATTGCCATAACCTAGTTCACCTTCACATCATAGTTAAAGAAGGATCAGGTCTTCATAAAAGGAAAGTTTTATGGAAATAAAAAGATAGGACCCTGTACTTATGCAAGTACATAAATCAAGCAACTAAATTAAAAATGATGTATTGAGAAAATAGGTTGTGAATTATCCTCTCCTCTAAGAAAAGCACTTGTCATTTTGGCAAACAGAATTTAGGAATGATGCATATATATATATCTTTATACACATTTGCTCTGTTCGTCAAAGAACCTGAGTCTAAAATTGGCTATAGTTTTACTTGTTGGGTCTCCTAACTTTGAAACTTTGATACCTTTTAGTTCTATAAAAGCAGAAAGGTTTCAAAGAATGACCAGTGTCAAAGAAAGCCAAGAGCTCTGCAGGCTCAGCTCATAATTATTGCTGTGTGGTCTGGGGGAGCCCAATCGCTTTGACCTTGACAGTTTCCCCAGGTTTGGCTTTAAGGCAATATTCCCAGTTTCTTTCCTAATACTCAGCACACCCTCATCACCTTTGCCAGACTGCGCCCATTACCAGATGTCTCCACTCTTGCTCTTCCACCTTTTGAGAGACCCTTACCTGTACCGTTCCACTCTTGCTTCTCTTTCAGCTTCCATTTTTTTGTTTTGTTTTGCTTTTACTTTTTTTTAAAGACATTTTTGCTATAGGGCACATGCACTTGCCAGAGAGACAGAGAGAGACAGAGAGACAGAAAGCAAGAAATCACCCCCCCAGGAGGATGGTCACGTTGCAATACCTTCTCCTCCATTCTCCTCTTGGGATTTTGAGCACGCACACTCATGCGTTCAGCCTGAATTTTAAGTCACCAGGTCTGGTACTCGAACTGTCATTGACTACGTGGGAATCTAGCAACGTAACCATTGTGCCATCTGCTGGTCCCTCAGCATTCATTTTAAGAAATCTGCTCATGAGGTCCTCCTTACTGTTGTCTGATACACTTACTCCCTCCTTCTGAGTTTTCCGAGCACAGAATATTAAGGAGGATTTTTAAAGTATGATCTAGTCCAGTCCCACCCTCTTTTCACCAATCTGTGCTTTACATATTTAGTCACTGCAAACTCAGATGCCAGAGGGGGAGATGAAATACATATATGTGCATGAAAAGCATAGGTTATAAGACAATGGGGTGAAGGTATAAAAATGAAAGTACAACTTGCCTAGTTATGATGATTTCTAAAATATTAACATAAATGTGACAAACCAAATGCAAACATATCAGGCCCATGGACCACGCCCTTCATCTTCTCAGCCATGACCTGAGCGATAATAAATCCCAACTGAAAATTATTACACAGACCATCTATTTCATTAATTTCAACTCTATTAGAAATCCTCCATTCTTTTTAGAGAGAGAGATTTTTGCTATAGAGCACGTGTATTCTCCAGAGAGAAAGAATGCAGGAAATCACCCCGCACGAGGTATGGCCACACCACAATCCCTTCTCTTCCATTCTTCTCTTGGGATCTTAGGCATGCACACACAGGAGCCCATTGTGAGTTTTAAGTCACTGGGTCCGGCACTCAAACCACAGTTGACTGCGTAAGAATCCAGCTACATAACCATTATACCATCTGCTGGTATCTAGGAATCCTTTAGAAATCTATTAATACTTAGAGTCTTTGCCACATTAGGAATCACTCAGCCATCTCAATCTCTCGTATCATTCTATAATTATTTCAAATGTAGTAATACTCTTATTTCCCAAATGCTTTGAAAGCAAGATACAGATGTTATGTGGCACGCAAAGTTGGATTGGAGATTGCTTTCTTTCACTTGACTCATACACCATATACCATCTTATTTGAAGAGAATTTCTTGAGAGTCCAATTTTAGAAAATGTCAAATAAAGTGGTGAAGCAATTATATCCAAAATGCCCACCCACGGGGTGTGAGAGAGGATCTCTCATTTCTTCCAGAAATGTTACTTGTAGCATGATTTTTTAATTTTGGTGTGTCTGGAAAGTGAAAGTTTCTAAAGCATTCATCACCCAGCAATTATACATAAATGATGCAATTAAGTTTTTTTTTTCCCCCAAGCTGATAAGTGTCAGGAGAGAAGAAAAAATAAAACAAAACAAAACAACATTAAATCCACTTAGGCAAAATAGGCATAAAAAAAAAAAAAAAAAACTTTAATGGACCAGAATTATGTCAGTGATTCTTAGTTTCAGTTTGAAAGTAGAAAAATCATGATTAGACTGGTTTGCCTACCATTTTCATAGATTTTAACATTTTTCTCACATATCCTATCAGTCAGGTTAGATCAAGTAAAGCTCATTTAGTTTGGTGCAGTCAACCAGTGCCAAGGATGCAGAGCTCAGAAGTCTCAAGGATCCTTAGCAAGTGACCACTGAAGAGCACATGCTCACTTTCTATTGCTGAAAATGGGATGAAGACCCATTTGGGGCTTCAAACAGTCCTCTAAAAAATAACAAACAGGGACCAGCAGATGGCATAATGGCTACGTCACTGGACTCCCATGTAGAGAGCTGCAGTTCAAGTCCTGGACCCGGTGGCTTAAGCTCATGCTGGGCACATGTGGGTGTGTGCCCAAGATCCCAAGAGGAGAATGGAGTAGAAGGGATTGTGGTGTGGCCAATCCCCCTGGGGAGTGATTTCTCACTTTCTATCTCTCTGTCTCTCTGTCTTTCTGGTGAGTACAAGCTCCCTATAGCAAAAAAAAAAAAAAAAAAAAAAAAAAAAAAAAAAAAAAAAAAAAAAAAAAAAAGCAAACAAAACAAACAAAAAAAAAAGAAAAGAAAAAGAAAGAAAAATAACAACCAACCAACCAACCAAACAAACAAAAAACCCAAACCTGTATCTGTACCTGGATCAGAGTGGACACTTTAATACTAAGCAACAACTGAGTATTGAATTAATATATAATTTCCTAACTTGGTTAGGTTTTATATTGAGTTGTCAGGAAAATCATGATGTATTTTTCTGTTTGTTTTGTTTTTAATAAAAAAATGCATCATGATTTCCTGATGACCCAATGTTTGACAGCTCTACAAAAAGGAAGAAAACAGGTCGAGAATCCAGAAGCTGGTCATACAACATTTAGTTGTTTTAGTGTAAAGCATGAAAGATCATTTTGTTCAAGTTTGATGTGTTGGTTTTTATGAGTTTACTCAATTACAAATTTTTAAAAAGAGACTTTCCTCAGAACATTTTATTTCTTATACATGAGCTCATTAACTTCAAGAAATGAAGCCTGCACAGTCTGAAGGGAAAAAATTGACATTTTTAGGTTAATAATGCTAATAAAAATAACACTGATAATATTTATTAAGTACTGATCATGTTCAAAGAACTTTACATAAATTTTCTCTATTAATCATTCTAACAATCACTTGAAATAATGAATATTATCCCTCACTTATAGGTGAGAAAAATTAAGGCACAGATGATCTCTATCCACAAAGAAATATTAATTAAATAGTGGACATGGGGTTTAAAGTTTGACTTCAGAGATGGCTAACATAAACATTCTATACTTTTGAATCCCACTTTTAGTGCACCAAATGGTGCCCCAGTGCCCTGTTTTGATGGGACATTTGTCTTCCTAAAGTAGCAACTACCTTAAATTCATCAAAATCAGCATAAGACCATCTTCCACGGAATATCACTGCTCTGTCAGATATTTGTTAGCAGGAAAATTGATCAATTATATTTCAGAAACTTGAAAATAAGCCCAAACTGGTTACTCTACTGTAGGATCCCCCAGGGCCTTGAACATAACCTATGTGGTTTGTACTTAAAATGTAAACTTTTCAGCATTGCCTAACAGACCCATCATAACCTTGTGGTCTTGCCCATCTCAACCCATGGCCATCACCTCCAGTCCCCATGCTCTAGCCAAACTCTCCCACCTTCAGTTCTTCCCACCAGATTCAATGGCTGCCTCAGAGTCTCTCGTGGCTCTAAGCTTTCACTGCTGCTTGTAAGGCTGACTCTTCCCTCTCATCCATCAGGACGCAGGCAAAATATCAATTCCTTCAGGAGGCCTTCTCCACCACCCCATCCAAAGCCCATATGGCCCATCTTTATCATGCCACCTCTTTTATTTTCCTCACACCATGTTCATTTCTTTATTTACTTATGTGTTAATTGATTTCAAATAAGAGGCCCACAAGGACATGAGAACATAAAGTTCAGAAGAACAAGGTCATGGACAAGGTCACGGACTATCGTATTTAGGGCTGATACCTACTGCTTAGCACAGTCTTCAACACATACAGATATCTAGGAAGTGTTTGTCAAATTAATGACTCTCCAAGGAGTAGACCCGGTATGTTCTATTTCCTAAACAAGTCTGGTCATACACATCCCCCTTTCAAAAATATATTTTATATCTCAAAGAAAGCCTGCATTCCATGGAACACAGTTTGTGAAAAGCAGAACTAAACCAAATAAAGCCTCACCATTATTCAAAATAAAGGAAAATTTAAACTATCCTACTTCTGCCCTATCTTAGAATAACTGTGTTTAAATTTAATATTGTGGAGTATTTCTGATGTAATTTTAAAGTGTATCTAATTAGTATAATTATGTTCCATGTCTAGCACTTTTCATGGTTTAAAGAATACAGGATTTTCTAGCCTCAAAAATATACTCAGGCCAAATGGTAACTCTAGAAGTGATGCCTGTTTTAAATATAGACTTACCAAAATTCCAAAATTCTCCTGTGTATTAGCTTAGGTCCTCTAAGAAAGACCTGAAATGTGCTCCCCTCCCCAAGATATCGAAGTCCTAATACCCAGTTCTTGTTAATGTAGTATTATTTGGAAGTAAGAGGTATGCAAAGATCAAGTTAAGATGAGGTCATTATGATGAATCCTAATCCAATATGACAGTGTCCTTACAAAAAGGGAAATTTGGACACAGCGACAGACATATACAAAGTAATGATGTGACCACACAGGGAGAGTACCACGTACAATCTAAGTATCATCTGAGGCTATAGAAGCTGGGAGAGATGCATGGAATAGACTCAGAAGGAATGAAACTTTTATACACCTTAATCTTAAACTTCATTCCTAGATCTATAAGAAAAATGTATGCTGTTTAAGCCACCCAGTCCACGGCACTTTGATAAAGTGAACCTAAGGCAATAATACAATTGATTAGATCTGCAAGAGATCAGTTAGGGGAGGAACCTGTGATGGAAAATGAAGATGGTGTCAAAGAAGGGCTAGGAAACCCAGCAGAGTGCCATGCAGGTCTGTTCCTTATGAACCAAGAAGAAAGGAAGGTTGAGCAGAAGAATCTTAGATTATATTTCTATTCTAAGAAAGTTTGAGAAAACTAATAGATTAGGAGTCCTTGAACCAAGTTGCCTATCAGAGCGGTCCCACGTCTCCTGCTTTCATGTCTTTGCCAAGCTCGATCGCTGGTTGGGCACGGTCCATAAGAAATATGGCTTTAGCAGCAATGCAGTGATGAGTTTCTGGGCCTGGCAACTGGTCAGCCAGAGACTTAAGAGTGCATTTTAACTGCCTCCACCCTCTGATCTTGCTTTTCTCATGGAGATCTTGCTGAAAGGTAAGCTAGAGAGATACTGAAATCTGTCTAAGAAAGTTATTGTATACATCATGCCTAAAAGGTTAGCATCCCAAATCTGATGGACTAGACCTGAATATTACTCAATAGTTTTGCCTTTGCTACTTAGCATATGTGTGATCTCAGGCAGCTAATTAACCTATGTGAACCTCAATTTTCTCTTCTGAAAATAGGGTTAATAACAAGATCTAATTCAAAAAATCAATGTAAGTTTTAAATAAAATAATACAAGAAAATTGCTTGGTACAGTTTATGGCACACTGTTATCAACCAACAAAATGTAATACATGGTTATTATGCAGTTATTATCATTACTGTGGACATGATCAGCGCAGAAAATACTTTTGAGGTTTCATTTAGGTGTTTATTTTGCCTACCCACATTACTTAGCACTTCCCCCCCACCCACACACACATTTTTAAAATAACAAAATTAGTCTTTCCTGCAGAGCACATAGGTAGTAATCAATCCCGCATCATCTCCTACCTATGGACAATGGAAATCTTAAGAGATAATCAGTTAAAAGTCCCCATTCCCCTGTCATCATCAGGGACAGGGACATGTCCTAAATGGTTCTAATTTTGGCTATCCTCTCCACCTAAGCTTCAGGGAAGAGACTCTCTTTCTCAGGGTTCTAAAGTCCTATATGTCTCTGCATGAGCTTACCTGCTTACCTCTGCTATGTCAGTTTATGTAACTCTCTCTATTGTTCACTACCTTGCAGGCCCACAGGCCTTCTTTCAGATCCTTGGGTGCCATAAGTCCTATTTTCACTGAGGCCTTTGACTTAAATTTGGCTTAAATGTATTTCCTTAAACTCTACTTCTTAGAGAACGCTTATGCTTTTCCTGAGGTCTCTTAAGAATTCACTAACATGTTAAAAATCTAAATTCAAGATCATCTCCCCAACCTGGCCCTCTACCCCATAACCAGGCCTTCTACCTACAGAAGTAAGCAAGCTAGAATCACCAGTCTTGACCTGCCAGCGATAATCAAGCCTAACTTGTGTGTGAAGCCCTCTAGAGCTAAAAATACAAAACCCTGCTCCAGCAGTGACTGGACCTTCTAGACAAGTAAACCAATACGGTTGCATTATTCTTAAGTTATAAAGTCGTCAGGAAGTCATGACATATTTTTCTGTTTTTTATACAAAAATGCATCATGACTTTCCCAACGACCCAACAGTTTGAGCAAGACTTGAAACAGTCCAGGCTAATACATTATTATCATCATCACCACCACCATCATAAATGTGTGTGTACTTATTACTATTATTATTTTTAAACACAATGACCTCATCTCTCCATAATGTGTACATCAGAACTTTCTGGCAAATAGAGGGGTAGGTTTGATGGCAAATCATAGCTCCATTCAAATAAATGGGTTTAGGAGCTAGAACATCAGAAGTAAGCTTCCTGTTCAGGTTTCACTGCCTTTAACCTTCAGCAATGCTCATTTTTCACAGTCACCAAAACCATTTCCCCAAACTTAGAGCATTCCATTCATCCATCCACCTGGATGTCACTGGAAGTGATTGAGAAAGATTACAAATCTTCAGTGTCTTTACATTGTCCTTAGAATAGACAGAAATCTAGCTTGAGATCCCGGGGCAGCATGAACTAGGAACACCTTGACATTAAATCCAGCTTCTTGGGGTATTAATGTGGAGTGGGGGAACTGAGTGGAATGAGTGATCTAAACTAAGCTATCTGCACATTTAAGTTTCTGTCTTTGATGACGACTCAGGGATAGACACGTGATCTCAGATTGACAAGCCAGGACATGAATACTGACAACAGTGAGGCAAAGACTCTCCTTTCCTGCTAGGTATAAGTTGGAAATTCCAGGATATGATTAATATCATCCTGGGACTCAAAGGTCAAACAGCCTTACAATGAAGTTGAACCTGGGGAAGGAAGGATAAAAATAAAGAAACACCTGGGCCACGATGACATTGTTATTAGAGCAACTCTCACCTGGAATCAGATACTCCTGTCTGTTTTGGTTACTTGAATCAATAAATTTCCTTTATAGTTTAATCTTAGGTCACAGGGTTTTCTGTAACTTGCAACTAAAGCATCCTAAGAGACTGGTATTTATATCTACTTTTCCTGGAAGGAAGTTCAAAGTTTCCATCTGTGACCCCAAAGAAATATTTTAGCACCACATCCTCAAGAATTTTTAAGGTTCCTTTTAACATTAGCATTCTGTGTGGTTTTTTTTTTTTTTTCCCAGCAGATTTTAAGTTGCAAGCTTAGCTGATAATGCATAAAGTGAGGCAATATAAAATATGCTTTCAAATAAAATTGGGCCTTTCTATTAGAAGATATACATGCTTATTAGAAAAAAAAACTTTTGAAAAACATAAAAAAGTATAAAATAACAGAGAGACAGCCACTGCTAATGTTGGGCGTTATTTTTCTATGAATTTTTATGTAGTTTTATAAAAGTTTTAATTTGGTTAAGCTTATATTATAAACACACAATGCTTTGTCTGCTTTCATTTTTTACATTTGACGTTATAGCATAAGCACTTCTCCAGATCAGAAACTTTTTGTAAACATCCTTTTTAATGGCTGCATAACTTTCTATTGAGCTTTATCATTTCCTTAATGTTAAATGAAATGATATAGTTGTTT
The DNA here is from genome assembly GCA_026018925.1 of Tupaia tana. NCBI lineage: Eukaryota > Metazoa > Chordata > Mammalia > Scandentia > Tupaiidae > Tupaia > Tupaia tana. Next base: position 42,082,619 of record JAKSZU010000014.1, on the reverse strand, counting down.
TCATGGTCATATCTTTTTCTTTCCCCCAAAGTTGGGGCAGGAGGGAAGGATTCTTGCTCAAATCTAAAAAAATGCACCATCAGTTGTGGAAATTCTCGTCTTTATGACAAGTCAAATTACAGGGGAAACTTGGAGAAGGCAATGGGAACACACTGGGATGCTCCAGGTAGCCTTTCTCTCTCTCCCTCCTTCTCTCTGAGCGTCACCTTCAGTCTTTTCTTGCTACAGAATATCTTCTCCTAGTCCTTAGGCCACATGGAGGCTTGTGGACATTAATAGCCCTCTAGTTCCATGGTCAGCCACCTGGAGATACTATCTCTAGCTCAATCCTGAAATCACCTTCCAAGGAGAGGCACTCTGCTCTAACTTCAGTCAAACGAACACTGTTAGTCCATTCAATTCTGTCAGGTGGAAGGTGGGGGAGTGGAGGGTCACGTTGTACAAATGACTGCTGAGTACCAGCATGGATTTGGGCCTCACTCATATTGATCAGAAGGAAGCGTTCCCAGATAAAATAAATAAATAAATAAAAGAAAAACAAAAAACAAGGATCATTGATACAAGCTCTGGAAAAAAAACACCCAAATTATCCACCAGAACAAAACATTTTAAATATAACATCAACCTTTCCACACTTCTGCTCCTCAATTTTCCCAGCATTCTTTGCACCAAGTACCAACTTCCATAGTAGACTGCCTCTACAACTGTAAGTTCTCCTGCTGGGCTACACAGTAATTAGATAAGATACATTTTCCATTTCTGGTGCTATTCTTAGTCATTTTCTGCCCAATTTCTTCAAGACCAGATTTAGCTTAGGCCAGCCTGTGTTAATCTGCAGGGCTGTGTGGACTTTCTCTTTGTTTATAATACAAAACATCTCCCTCTAGGATCTGCCCTAACAAAGAGCTGAAGACTGACTTTTCTAGAATACTGGCTTCATTAGGCTTTTGATGTCTCCTGCTTGCCTGTAGCTATCCCACAGGTTGAGGAGATGTGGATGTGGCAGGCAGCGGGTAGGGAGAGAACAGGTGAGAGAAAAGGAGCAGAGGATTTAAGTAACTCCTCTGGACTTCACTGCATGTCTTGTAAACATCCACTGAAAGCTCTCTGAAGTTTACACCCTTTTGAAGGGCACAGTTAATAAATGTGTATCTCTAAGGAGACATAAAAGAGCCCACGTAGTCTGTTGCATGCTGATTTAATCAGTAGCTACACACATCGCATGTTTGTTAACTGTTCACAGTCTGAATGGTGTTGATTGAAGGGATTTCCTTCCTTCATCCTCCTGCCTGCTTTCTTCCCAGAAACTCAATCAGGAACAGTACTAGGAGTTGTAAATGAAATAAAGAGAGACAAGAAAGAGCCCAGATCCCAAAGAAGTTTCTTATCTAATGGATGAGCAAAAGGTTACAAGGTACAAAGGGTAATTAGAGCATATGTTCATTCTATGAGATTCAATAGATTCATGGAGAAAATAAAATTAACTCTAAGTCCATAAAAGTTTATATGATCTAGACTGGGAGGACGGAGGTGTGGTAGAGAAGACATTCAAGTAAAAAATAAAATGAAAGAAATGATAAAAGCACAGTGAGGCTTTTTCAGAGACTATTGAGTGTTTAAATAAGATTTTAGTAGAAGGTGCAAGTGGTAGTTTAGCAGAAAGAAAGCTGGAGAGACAGACTGGAGTCCTCATTGGCAGATTCTCAGCTTGGCTAAGGCATTTGGGCTTTATCTTACAGGAAGTGGTAGAGTCATAGAAGGGTTTCCAGTTAGGAAAAAAAAAAAAAAAAAAAAAAAACAAAACCCAGAATCTTATTTTCACTGAAAGAAAAGAACTCCAGAGACATTTGAAAGGATGGACTGAGGGAGGGTTAGGAGGTGCTGTTTAGGCAAGAATGTCTAGGATCAAAATTTTGTCAATAACAAAAGAAAGAAGAAAACTATCTTCCAAGTTTTATACCTACAGCATGTACTTCAAATAATGTTTGTGTTGAAATACAAAGGAAGAAGGGCTTCTTGTGGAATAGATTTGTCAGGGAAAGAGAGGTAGATATTAGAGGAAAATCAAGGCACAACTCATTGAAATTGCATGATGAGTCAATACTTCAAGTGTTTCTAGACATCCCTAATTGGGTTTAACATGAACTATGAATATAACCTGAAAAAATGACAAGGTGACAGAGGAAAGAAGTGCATCTTCAATGTTAAAAAAACACCATAAACAGTGGCTCAAAGGCCACTTTTCCCAGTGTATGCTGAGAAAACTTAGCAAGTCAGGCTGTTGCTCTTTAGTGAGACTTAAAATCAAATGGATGTGGTAGAATCAGATGATAAGTTTCCTAAATGCCTTTCTAGGGAAAGGCAGGTGTGGGCTGGATACCATGGTGATCCACGACAGTTTGTTAAGCAGAGAAGTGTGTGATTGAAGAGTGCTGTGAGGCAAGTAGACTTAATGGTGGTCCATGAACACAGTAATCAGTGTGAATCTACAACCCTCAGAATGAGAGAATATTTTTATAAAATATGCCTCAGACAAGGGACTAATGATACACAGGGAACTCAAGTGGCTCACCTACCAAAAAATGTCTAACCCAATTAAAAGATGGGAAAATGAGCTGAACAAAAATCTCTCTAAGGAAGACATTCAGACAGCCAAAAAGCATATGAGGAAATGCTCAATATCCCTCATCATAAGGGAGATGTAGATAAAAACCACAATGATATACTACCTAACCCCTGTTATAATGGCAAAGATTAAAAATACAAAAAGTGTTAAGGGTTGGCGGGGATGTGGTGAAAGGGGAACTCTCCTACACTGTTGGTGGGAGTGTAAACTGGTTCAGCCACTGTGGAAAACAATCTGGAGGTTGCTCAAAGATCTACAAATAGAACTACCATTTGATCCAGCAATCCCACTTCTAGGTATCTACCCAAAGGACAGGAGAATGCTCAGTTGGAAAAGCCTTGTACATCAATGTTTACTGCAGCATTATTCACTATTGCTAAGACATGGAACCAACCCAAATATCCACAAACAGATGAGCAGATAGAAAAAGTGTGGCACATATACTCTTTGGAATACTATTTGGCCATAAAAAACAAGACACTGGCTTTTGATAGAAAGTGGTCAAATAGGGAAAATCTATTGCTGAGTGAAGCACACCAGGATATGAAAGAAAGATATTGTATGTATCCACTTAATATATACTGACTATCCACACTTTATGGTAGAGATTGAAATATTGAAGGGCATAAAAGCAGTGAAAATAGTTATGGATGCTGAAGACAGAGTGGAACGGGGCAGTAGAAGGGAAGAGTATAGAGAAAGATAGCAAGAAAACAAATAGAAAGGCATGACATTAGTGGGACACAGAAATGTTTATTACATGTCGATGATAACATGTATAGCATTCTCAACTGGACTGGTTTGAGAAGTATTTCATGTTGGGTAATTCTTTACAAGCCAAATGATATACAGTGATTGAATGTTTAAAAAATAATGAGAATAAATAATAATAATAATCAAAAAAATGATAAAAAGCTATTTGATGATGATATGGTTAGTAATGTCTTTGTCTTGACTGATATGCATGGTAATCGTGCTGGAAAAAGAAATGTAATACATTGTAAAGATACGTGCAATTAAATGTAATATCAAAATTATGATAAGAATAAATAAAATTAAAACAAAACAACAACAACAAAAAACAGTGGTCCATGAAGTGGCCTCCTCTATGCTATTCCCTTTATTCCTAAACCAAGATCACTCTTACTGGTAGATTGGAAGGAAGAACATTTGCCCCTCAAAATCACTGACTAGTACTTACAAATCTTGAATGGAAGACCCAGACTATTTCTACTCCCTCTTTGTGCAGTTCCATGGCTGGGAAGACAGTATTGGCCAGGGGGAAAGGCACTAGGCTGTTTCTGTAGAAGTGCTGGTCATCTTTACTTGGGTATTTCTGCATGCATAAAATGAGGATTCGTTATCTGCCCTGTCTTTGTAAAAGGGTTCTTGAGAGAACAGAATGATGGAAGATGTACGTAAATGTCTTAAAAGTAAAATAAGCAAAGTAAATAGTACACAATCAATATTAGATTTAACATTTCCTTCTGAGTATATAGATAGCAATTGCAAAGGGGAAAAAATACAGCAAAAATCATAATGAACTTTTTTTTACATATAACATAACAGACACTATGCTAGAGGTTTTATATGCATAATCTTATTTAATCCTTCCGAGAATCTATGAAATATTATTCCTTTTTTCAGATGGTAACACTGAGACTCAGATAAGTAAGGAACAGATCCAACATCACATAGCTAGTAACAGAGTGAAACCTAAAAACACACAACATTAAGGGATCAGCAAATGGTGTAATGGTTACATTGCAGGACTCCCACATAGTTGATGGCAGTTCGAGTCCCAGACCCAGTGGAGGTAGAGCATTGACGGGATGGGGAGGTGTGGTGTTATCAGTTGAAGATATTTTTTTTTAATCAGTTGAAGATATTTTGATCAATGGGACTGGAGAGAAATGTTCACATATTGAAATGCTCACATTGTAAGCTAAACAATGTGATTGAATGTATATAAATAAATAAATTAGTTAATTAGAAAAATAAAATAAATAAAAAACTCACACCAGGTGCACATGCGTGCATGCCCAAGATCCCAAGAGGAGAAATGGATTGCAGCATGGACATCCCCCTTGGGGGGTGATTTCTCACTTTCTGTCTCTCTGTCACTCTAGCCAGCACATGTACCATATAGCAAAAATCTTTTTGTTGTTGTTGTTGTTGCTCAAATTCTGCCAAGTGGTCTTTATTTCACTAATGTATTTTCATTAAAATTATTTTACATACTATTGTTATTATATGATGCTATTTAAGTGGAAATCTCTCTTTAAGAAAAAGTTATTCATGTAACCTCTATGCTACATTGTCTCCAATGGATCCCAAGCCCATTAGTATACATCAGAGTTCAACCAGGGATGGATTAAAAAGAAGGACAATCTCCCTGGAGATTGATTGATGTATTTTATCTGGTCATATCTAGAGTTCAAGTTCTAATGAAGATTCCCAACCTTATTCCAGGCTGTAGGAGACAAGAAGAAAGGGAAGATACCAGAGAGCCATCAAAAGTAAGAGAAATGAAGTGTAGGATAGGTACAAGCACACAGAACAGAAACCTAGAAAGTAACTATTTGTGGAATGAATGAAGGAATGGATGGATAGGTGGATACATTTATATATTTACTATTATGAAGGTCTCCCATTTTACCAGCCAACAGTCTTCTGCTAAGTTGCATTATTTTAAAATTCTTCTTCTCTTTACACTTTTACTTCTGAGCAACTAGGATATGCCTTCAGAGGGAACGATTCCCATGATTACTAAATCAAAGCACTTTAGAGATTTCAGAATGAGAGTGCCTTGAAGCCAGCCCTTGGATCTCTTGTTTCTAAGAGTGGCTGATATGAAGTTCCTGAGTCAGCCAGAGCAGTGATGATTCTGACCTTAAAAGAGAGGAAAGGAATCAAGAAGAAAAATAGAGAGGCAAGATATGTAAGAGACACAGAAATGGAGGATGGTCTGTTGATTGTAACATGTATGGTATCTTCAGCTGGACTGGTGTGAGGTGTATTCAGGTTTGTAAATCATTTCACAAGCTGTAATGATGTAAAGTGATTGAATGTATCAAATAACGGGGAAAAAAATGCTACTTGGAAATGGTCAGTCTCATAGCCTTCCAGAAAGTATCAATAACAAGGTATTTGCATGCTCCTATCACAAAGAAACATTATGAATGAAGGTATGTATGGAACTGTTATATAGTCTATATATTCTGTATACTATACCTCTCTATATAATATATTTTTATTTGTGGAAGGAGAGAGGTGGGTAGGATAGTTCTGGTTCCACCTCTAAGATACTATATAATCCTGGCAAAGTCACTGTCTCTCCAAGCTTTAGTTTCTTGACCTATAAAATGGGAATGATAATATGTTTATCTCTAGTGTTATTCTGAAGAAAAAGCAAAATTAATGGCATAGGTTAAGTACTTAGCTCGGTGCCAGGAATATAATTCTATTCCAAAACTGTTAGCTGTTTTATAGTGATTACTACTGTCATAATGATCCATCCATAATGGAAACTCTTCATGGCCCATCTTTCAGCAGCAGAGGCTAAGAAGCAACTTGTTCTGTTTTATAATCATTGTTTCCCTTTAAAAATAAAAAATAGGAAGGAGTATTTTTTTCATGACTGCTTTATCTGAAATAAAAATTTTATCAACTACTATATACCTGATAAAATACATATAGTAGGGAACAAGGCATCTTGTGGCCCTCTACACACCTACGAATTATAAATATTCACAGTCTCAGTATGCTAGTCCTCCCAAGGTATGAAATGGAATGACCATCAGATAAATTGCCGGAGACACAGATGGCCCATAAGGGCTTTGTTTACATCAGTAGATTAGAGTCTGTCCCTCCAGTGGCCCATGGATTCCACCAGACAGTACAATTTATTCTGGCATGGAAGTAACACATATTATGGATAGCACAAGATCAGTGACCCAAGTTTTCCTTAGTTTATGACCCCTTTTCCTTGTGGCTCAAAGTTATAATCCTTCAGTAAAACAATGATGTCTCATTTCACAGGCAATTCTTTTTGAGTCTCAGAGATACTTAGAACTTAATGCCATATAACTAATTTGGCGGGCAGCCTGCTTTTAAGTTGGGGATAAGGCCCAGCATGACAGAGCTAAGATAGTGATAGAATTGTGGGTCTGGATAAAGGTTTCTGAGACTGTTGAAATACAGACCAGGAAGTGAGTGTATAGGAGAAGAGGTTCCTAGCAGTTATAGTATATACTACATTAATTCTGGAAAAGCTTCTAGGAAATTTTTATTTGAAGTTGGCAAACTGGTAGTCTATAAACCAAAGCAAGCCTAAAGAAGGATTTTTTTTTTCAGTTTAATTTGAAGTAGATATTCACATTTAAAAATTGGGAAATGATGGATTAGGGGAAAAAAATCTAGATTTCTGGCTTCTCAAAAAAATATGTATCAGCTGCCTCTTCAAGGTTTTACAACAGCACTTATAACCTCTGAAATCTCAACACTGACATCAAAGGAAACCCATTATTTACCATTAAGATTGTGTTGTGGTAGCCCCTATAAACATGTTTTTATCAAAACTAATAGAATATAAGGTAGATCAAGAAAGCTTAGTTTTTTAAGAAAAATGAGAAAGAGCAATTTTTTTTTGTTTGTTCTGAAGGCCAATTTCTACGTATTTAACAACCAAACAAACCATGTCTTTGCAGAAAGAATACAACTTAAGAAACTGTTTTGAAATAAACCTGCCTGCTTTAGTCATTATTCACCTGTCTGATCCCTACTGACACCTGATTTTGTCGTCCTGGGCAAATCTAACTTCACCATTCTATAGGTAGAGAAAATGAGGCCTAGAAAAAGCCCAAGATTTCAGGCATACACTAGACCACTTAAGGCACCAGGATATAAACCTAGAAAAGCAGATGCCCAAGTGTATAGTTTGTGCTAAGCTACAGGTGGACAGTGGAATGGTGCAGCCAAAGGAAAGGGGCACCTGACAGGCTTGATTTAAATTCTGAAGGAAGGTATATTAAACACCTCAAGTACAATATTACAAATCCTCTTAGCCACAACCAGTTCCCTGCATGCTTCAACCAGTTTGGGACAGGTCTTGCTCTGGGGTTTGGCATTCACACATGCACAATCCAGGAACACAGAGGAATTAACACCCCTGTGATAACCCTTGGCTGATAAGGACATGCCATGGGTAAATGCAGCCCCTCTTTCTTCCATCCAAATGCATAGTTCTCAGATCATTTTATATGGCTTCTTAAAATGTCCTGCAAAATTGAACAACAATCCTGAAACAATGGCCAATTCAATAACAAGTCCTTATCATTCTCTTCCTCTTTCCCAGTGTCTTAGTCACCTTGGGCTGTTTAAACAAAAATATCAGAAATTGGACCATTTAGGGACCAGCAGTTAGCGTAATGACTATGTCGCTGGATTCCCACGTAGTCCACCGCGGTTCGAGTCCCGGACCCAGTGGCTTAAACTCACGCTGGGCGCGTGTGCGTGCATGCCTAAGATCCCGAGAGGAGAATGGGGGAGAAGGGATTGCAGTGTGGCCATCCCCCCTGGGGGGTGAATTTCTCGCTTTCTGTCTCTCTGTCTTTGTCTGGTGAGCACACACGTCCTATAGCAAAAAAAAAAAGAAAAGAAAAAAAGAAATTGGACCATTTAAATAACATTTATTTTTCACAGTTCTGGAGGCTGAGAAGTCCAACATAAGATGTCAGTAGATCCAGCGTGTGATGAGAACCTGCCTCCACACTTGCAGAGGCCTGTATCTTCACAGGGCACAGAGAGGAAGCAAGCTCTCTCATTTCTCTTCTTACAAGGGCACAAAGCCCATGCAGGAGGTATAAGGACTCCACTCTTAGGTCCTAATTATCTCCCCAAGGCTCCACCTTCTAATACCATCACATTGTGGACTAGGGCTCAACATATAAATTTGGGGGAGACACAGCATGAAGCCCATATCACCCACTCACCCTAAACATCCTTCCTGATAACTGAACACATCTGCAAATAAACTGTTTTCATTGAAGCCTTTATCTCATGGTTTGCTTTAGGGGAACTTGGGCTATAACACAAGTTAAATAGTAAGTGAAATGTAGACCCCATTTCAGATAACTCAGAGGTAGTATTCAGGACAGCAGTATCCATCTCCAATGTAAGGCTTCCTAGAAAAGGAATCCTGGAAATAATTGCTTTCCTTGGTATGACATAATACAAACCCTTGTGAATTTTAATTAAAGGGTATTAGAAATTGCCCTTAGAATGCTCCTTCTGTGTCTAATTGCCAAAAGCAGATGAAACAGAGTTACAAGCTTAAAACAGCTTAGACATTAGGATTGAAGTTTGTTTTTGCTTGGTTTTGATATTTAATTCAAAGTATTCAGGAAAGTTTCAATGGAATAAAATGGTCATTTTTTTAGAATTGTAAGTGAATGACATCTTTAAACATGTGTCTACTCAAATTATGCCATTAGTTGAAATAGAGTTGTATATTACTTTGAGTTCACAGTCTATTGTCTGCCTGTATCTTTCTTGGTAATGTCAATGAGTGATGTCTAGACCTTTTCTTTTTAAGATTCCCAGGATAAGAGTTGAGGTTACTGCTGAAGGTTCACTGTTAGGAAAACATGTGTGTATACTGTTTAACATCAGATCAAGTTGGTTTCCACCTGTCACTCAGTCTCTGCATGACTTCAGCTAAGTTCCTTTGCCTTTGCTTGCCTCAGTTTTCCCTCTGAACAAGAGTCTTCGACCACAATGTTAAGAAGAAACATGTACATTTTGTAGTTAACCCTTGAGTATGGATTCCCTGTGTAAGACGCCAGGAAACTAACCATTCATGTCCACACGAATATACCCACTGATTTGCACCACATGCTTCCAAAACAGCCCATTCTGTGTTGTGGAGGGTGCTAACTTCTTTTTACTAGCCAGTGTGCTAGTTTAAAATGTTCATGAGTGGAGAAAAGTTGCTTGCTTATTTACATATTTGTTTGCTTGTGTGTCTGGTTCATAGCAGACTTCTTCCAAATAGAACTTAATGTGGCAAGGAGGTTTCACAAGTCCAAGTATTGATTGATTTTTTTTTTTCTTTTTCTTTTCTTTTTTTTTTTTTTAAGGTTTTAGCTTTTGGGGACCAGCAGTTAGTATAATGGCTATGTCACTGAACTCCCATGTAGTCCACGGGGGTTCGAGTCCCGGACCCAGTGGCTTAAACTCACGCCGGGCGAGTGTGCGCACGTGCCCAAGATCCCAAGGAGAGAATGGAGGAGAAAGGATTGAGGCGTGGCTATCCCCCCTGGGGGGTGATTTCTCACTTTCTGCCTGTCTCTCTGTGTCTTTCTGGTGAGCACATTGCGCTCTATAGCAAAAAACCTCTCCAAAAAGAAAAGGTTTTTAGCTTTTGCTGTACGGTGCATGCACTCACCAGAGAGAGATGAGGGTGGGGGAGAGAAATCACCCCGTCCCCCCAGGAGGGATGGCCACACTGCACACTGTAACCCCTTCTCCTCTACTCTCCTCTCAGGATTTTGGACACACACACACACACACACACACACACACACACACTCCAGGTGTGATTTTCTAGCCCTTGGGTCTGAACTCTAAAGGCAGTCAGCCATGTCGGAGTCAGCTCTTCTAATCTCCATGCCACCCGATGGCTTATTTTTAAAATGTCCTTTGTTTTACTTTTATTGGGTTAGCTCTGAAAGTTTCTCCTTGAAGCTCTTGGATTTTAGTTGATTCCCTAGTCTGAAAGGCTGAGGAACATTTTTTTTTATGTTTTCTCCAAAGGCAATAATTCCTCAGAACACTGGAAATGGCGACATCTGATTGGCCATGTCCTCACACCCTGAGGACCTGCCTCTGGCCGTGTATAAGCCCAACTCAGCTTCTCTAGCTTTCAATCTACTTTGTATTCCATTGGCTGAGTGGCAGTTAATTTAAACTCAGATTTGGTCTCAGGATTACGCCTTGAGAACTCTTCTCAGAAGAGTGAGCCTGACAGAGCATCCAACCTGAGGATCTGGAGTCAGGCACTGGCTGTCGCTGGCATTTCAGGGCCCCCTCCATGTGGGGCCCTGTCTGATGAAGCATCTGTAGGTATCAAGACCTGGATGACATCCAGATTTTTCCTTCTGGCTGGATTGTGTTGGCCAAAAGTGGCCTTTCAGCTCACATCTGTCCTCCAGGCTGGTCACGCGCTGGGTACTAGCGTTTTGGCAGACTATACAAGCATCACAATTAGCACTGTCTCTGTGAGGTCCTGCACATTCGAACCTCTTAATTAGCTGCCTTGCCTTAAGCTCATTATTCAGAAGCTTGTCCCTAACTCCAACAGTGTATTCTTCCCCAAAGAGATTTTGCGCATCTTTTATTAGATATATTCCTAGGCACTTGATATTGTATTTCTTCCTATAATGGTAGGGTATGTTTAGCTTTATTTCTTTTTGTTCATTTCTGGTTTATGGAACTATAACTGGAGTTTTATAGTAAGACTATAATAACGTGCTCTGTAATTATGCAAATATAGGTATAAAGCAATTAGTGTCTGAGTTCTCTGACCTCCCTTCTCTCATAGGTATAGGGGCTAACATTCTTTTCTTCTGGAAGCAGGAGCGACACAGAAAGTGTCAGCTTTTGCTCTGTGATCATGTGGGATTTTATTGAGTTGCTGTATACTCAAATGGGTACACCGTAAGTTTCACATTTACTTTTGTACTTTGTGTGTCAATGGAGATGGCCTGTAGTACTTCAGTATAGATTGACCTCACCAGTAATGAATGCTCGTATTTTACTGATGGGATTTCTGGATCCCACTTATAACATTATGGTGCAGTACTACATTATATTCGTTTAATTGCCAACAGCCTTGCTAAGTTTGTTTATTGCTTCCAATAATTTGTTATAGATTCTTTTACATTTTCATTTTCAATAAATTCTTTTACATTTTCACTTTCATATAAGCTAACAATAGTAAAATTGTATTGCTTTCCTTTTGCTTCTTCCTCCTGATCTTACTGACTGGGATTTCCAGTTCAATGAAGAATATAAGTATTGGGAACCAGCAGTTAGTGTAATGGCTATGTCGCTGGACTGCCACGTAGTCGACCGCGGTTCGCATCCCAGACCCAGTGGCTTAAAACTCACGCCGGGTGCATGTGCGTGCGTGCCCAAGATCCCGAGAAGAGAATGGAGGAGAAGGGATTGCGGCGTGACCATCCCACCTGGGGGGTGATTTCACGCTTTCTGTCTCTCTGTCTCTCTCTGTCTGTCTGGAAAGCGCACATGCCCTATAGCGAAAAAACCTCTCCAAAAAAAAAAAAAAAAAAAAGAAAGAAAAGAAAAGAATGTAAGTGTCTATAGTGGACATCCTCACCATATGGCCAACCTAAAGGAAGTTCCTTGAACATAATGTTTACTGTAAGTCTTTTGTAGATACTCTATCAAATTGAGAAATTCTCTTTTCTATGTGGTAAGAAAATTTATTATAAATGGATATTAAATTTTAGCATACATTTTGCTATATATACTGACATGATTATATGATTGATTCTCTAACATTAAATATAGCCTGAAGTTCCTTAAATAAACCAGGAATCTATTTTTATGTAATATGTAATAGCTTTCAACTTTTTCATGATGCTTGATCCAATATGCTGATACTTTGAGATTTTTGCATGTATTTTCATAACTGAGTTTGGTCTGCTTCTTACATTGTTACAGGCTTCCTCAAAAAATAAATTATGGAGTATGCTCTGTTTTTCTATTGTCTGGAAGAGCTGGTATAAGACTGGAATAGTTTCTTGTTAAATACTGGACAGCACTCACTAGCACAGTTATTAAAAGTTTGAAGTTTTACTTTGAACATGAGGTTTGGAAAAGCTAATTTACTTTACTGGTAATAGGATTTTCAGGTTTTCCATATCTTCTTGTGTCAATTTTATTAATTCATATTTGCCAGGGCATTTGTTTACTCTAATTTTTTAAATTTTCTGACATCAAATTTATATCTTTTTCATACCTTTTAAAAATATTGAAGGTTCTGTTCATGTCTTTTCTTTTTCTTTATTAGTTTTACCAGAGATTAGTAAACTATACAGTTTTACTTGTTTTGTCAGACAAGAACATTTTAGCTTTGTTGATTCTCATTATGATCTGTGTGTTTTCAATTGTATTAAGTTCTATTTTCTCTCTTTTTTTTTTGAATTTGGTATTCATTGCATCCTTCAAATGTACTCTAGTTTTTCAGATATTTTGGTCTGTCTTGGCCATCAATTATAGAAGTTTATTAAAAATTTTTATCTTGCATATTGATACTTTTCTCCTTATAGTTTGTCAGTTTGTTTTAGCTATTTTAAGATATTTTGTTAGAAGCACACAGATATATCTTTCAGCTGAACAACATCTTTTACCATTACAAAATGGTTTTATCTGTAATAATGCTTTTATGTCTTAAATTCTATATAGCCTGTTTCATATTATTGTGTTTTAAAAAATAAAATACTGCCTATGGCCAGCCCATGGTCTGTACTTAAGGAATCTAAATCCCATATGGCTGATCACACAGTTTGAGTCTCAGACTCACCTGCTTAGAAAACACTCTAGGCAGATGTGGATGCATGCCCAAAGTCCCAAAAGGAGAAACAGAGATGAAGAGATTGTGGTGTGGTCATCCCACATAGGCAGTGCTTTCTCAATTCCTGCTCCCCACCCCCATTGGGGAGCACATGTGCGCCTCTGGCAAAAATTTTTCTTTAAAAAAAAGAGGTGTTGGCAGGTGGTGTGGCAGTTAAGGGTGCTGGACTCCCACATGGCCAACCGTGGTTCAAGTCCTGGAGCTGGTGGTTTGCTTTCTTACTTTCTCTCTCTCTCTCTCTCTCTCTCTCTCTCTGCCTCTCTCTGCCTCTCTCTGATCAAATTTAAATAAACAAAAAACAAACATATTTAAATAAAATTATTCTTTAAAAAATTCTGAACCTGTCTGAAAGAAAATTGGCATAAAGTAATAGACTGTAATCCACTTAAATTTATGTAATGAAGATACATTAAGCTTTGATTAACTGTCTCATTTTGTTCTTTCTACTTGCCCCAGCTGTTCTAGGTTTCTTTTTCTCTCCATTTTTTTTTTTTAGTAATTGTTATCATTCCACTGATCTTAACCGCTACTAGTTTTGAAGATTATATTCTTTATTTTTGAGAGAGATTTTCTGCTATAGGGCACATGCACTCACCAGAGAGAGAGAGAGAGGGAGAGAAAAAGAGAAAGTAAGAAATCACCACCCTCCTCCCCAGAAGGTATGGCCATGTCACAATATCTTCTCCTCTATTTTCCTCTTGGGATTTTGGGCATCCATGCACATGCACCCAGTGTGAGTTTCAAGCCTCCAGGTCTGGAACTCAGGCTGCAGTCAGCCATGTGGGAGTTCAGTGCTCTAACCACTATGACACCTGCTGGCCTGTTCTTGTTGTTTGTTTGTTTGTTTTAATAGATACACCATAAATTATAACATGGACTTTCAACTTATTAAAAATATTAAATGTCATTATTTCCCTTTATAGACAAGTAACTTACTACCATCTTTTTTTTAAAATGATAGAGAGTGCATGTATGAGAAAGAGAGAAAGAAGCACCCTTGACAGTATCTTAACACTACAATCCCTTTCCCTAAGTTTCCAATTTCTCAGGATTCTGGATGCTCACATGTGTACCTCGCATGACTTGAAGTCAACCCAGAGATCCAAACCCATAGTTGACCATACGGCTTCTAGCCTTACAGGGCACTTGTATTACTGCTGTGTCATAACAACTTACTTATGATGTACATTGAGATGATAGTATATAACTATATGCATTTTTTGTAACTGGGCCATCTTATCCTAAATGCTTTTATATAGCTATTTCTACATGTTTTAAATTTCACAATATGTCATTATTGTTCATTTCACTTTGAATTACTCTTTTTATTGTTTATTTTTTCTTGCATCTCAGACTTTCCATCAGAGACCACTTTCCTTCTACTTGAAGTTTCTCCATTAGAATTTCCTTAGGTGAGGACCTGATGGAAGCAACCTATTTTAATTTTTTATCTTGTCAAAAAAATGTAATGTCTTCAATCTTAAAAGGCATTAACATTTTAAAATAGAATTCTGGATTAATGATTTTTTTTTGTATCACATTGAAGATATTGTAGTCTCTGGGTTTCATTTTGTTGTTGAGACATTGGCTTTCACTGTAGACAGGAGTCAGAAAACAATTTGTTCTGTTCAAATCCAGCCTAGAGCCTACTTTAATACATTTTTACTGTAATACTGTCCATCCCCATTCATTTACATATGGCCTATGGCTGTCCTGATGCTGTTATGGCAGATCGGAGTATTGTGACAACAACCATATGGTACTTGAAGCTCCAATATACTATTTTTGCCCTTTATTGAGAATGTTTGCTGTCCACTAGCTTAGGACCAACTCCCTTTGATTATATTTCCCTCTTGGAATATTCTTCTTTATTTTCTCCATTTTCACTACAATATAATTCTTTTTACTTATCCTCCTTGAAATGTTTTGGATGTCTGGAATTTGTTGGCTGATAGCTGTTACTGGTACTTAAATATTCTGAATCTTTTTTTTTTTCTATTAGTTATCTATTAGTACATACAAAATTCACCAATAATTAGTCACTAAGTTAGTAAATGTTTATGATGTCTTAGCCTCTCTGTAGAAAGGATATTCAAGAGTGGCTTGGTCAGGAACCAGCAGTTAGCGTAATGGCTATGTCGCTGGACTCCCACGTAGCCGACAGCGGTTCGTGTCCCGGACCCGGTGGCTTAAAACTCATGCCGGGCACGTGTGCGTGCGTGCCCAAGATCCCGAGAGGAGAATGGAGGAGAAGGGGTTGCGGTGTGACCATCCCCCCGGGGAGTGATTTCTTGCTTTCTTGCTTTCTGTCTCTATGTCTCTCTCTGTCTGGCGAGCGCATGCACTCTATAGCGAAAACCTCTCCAAAAAAAAAGAGTGGCTTGGTTGAACAGTTCTGGCTTAGGAGCTTTTGCCCAGCACTTGTCACACATCAGCTAAAGGTGCAGTCAAATCAAGAACTGACTGGGAATGGAGGTTCTACAGAGGCTAATTTACATGACTCACAAGTTAATACTGGCTGTTGACGGAAAGCCTCAGTTTCTTTTTAGATGGGTTCTCCACACAGCATGGTATTCCAAGAATATGACGACTGGCTTCCCACAGGGAAAGCAATCCAAGAGAGAGCTAGGCAGAAGCTACCTTCTTTATTACAGTTTTGGGGACCAGCAGATAACATAACGGTTACATTGCTGAACTCCCACATGGCCCTCCCCCTGAGATTGGATTCTGGACCCAGTGACTTAAAACACTGGGTGCATGCACATGTACATTTTCCCAAGAGGAAAATGGAGTAGAAGGGATTGAGGTATGGCCATCCCCCTGGGGGATGATTTCTCCTTTCTTTCTCTCTGTCCCTGTTTGTTTTTCTGGTGAATACACACACCCTGTATCGAAAATCTCTCTTTTAAAAATATGAAAAGACAGTTTTGGAGGTCACATTGTATCTTTTACATCACATTCTATTCATTAAATATAGCCCACACTCAAAGAAGTGGTCAGTTAGGCTCAGTCCAGTAAAGAGAGGAGTGTTAATTATTATGGATGTATTTTAAACCACTATGTTATCCTTTATAATATACCTGCCTACTTCCATTTTCTCTCACTCTACTCTTTCTGGGACTCCACTAAAACATAGATTAAGCCTTGTACTGTATAAATGTCCCTTCTCTCTTTTTTGTATTTTCCAACTCTTTTTTCCCTGTGCTATGCTACCGGTAATTTCCTCTCTCCAGTCTTCCAGTTCATAATTGTATTATCAATCATATACAGTCTGCTGTTAATCCCACCACTTAGTTTTCAATTTCAGTCATTTTTACTTTAAAGATAAATTTATTGTTGAGGCCAACAGGTGGAATAGTGGTTAAAGCACTGGATTCCCACATGACCGATCATGGTTCAAATCCTGGACCTGGCAGCTTTAAAACCATGCTGGGCATGTGTGTGTGCATGTTTAAAATCCCAGGAGGAAAATGGAGGAGAAAGGACTGTGGTGAGGCCATTCCTGCTGGGAGATGATTTCTCACTTTCACGTTCCTTCTCACTGTCTCTGTCTCTGCTGGGGGATGATTTCTCACTTTCCTTCTCACTGTCTCATCTCTAGCAAACACACATGCCCTAAGACAAAAAAAAAAAAAAAAGCCTTAAAAACATGTATTAATTCAAAACTGAATTGCTTTGTCTAGGGATTCTATTTGGTTCATTTTTCATATCTACTAAGTTACTTCCTATAATCTTGTCTTCCTTGCAAATAACTTCAATTTTGCATTGTAGTTCTTTAAACATAATAATCAATGTTGTTCTCTTATCTGTTTCTATTAATGCCAATACCTGAAGTCTTTATGGGCTTTTTCCTGCTCTCTCTTTGCTGATTTTTATTCATGGAGTCTAACTTTCTTATATGCCTGGATCTTTACCTGAATTGAACATTGAATCTAAAAAATAGTTTTGTTTTGATATATGCCTAGAGAACACTCCCAAGCCCAAGAATACCTTAGAACAAGCTCAAGGTCTGAAACTCTCAGGAAGGTGAAAAAAAAATCAATTTCTGATTAAAACTATTCAAAAGAGCTTTCCAAGTTCTTTTTTCCTTTAGACAGAGTCTATGTCAAGATCTTCCTGCTTCAGTCGCCCAAGCAGCTGAACTATAGGAGTGCACATTGCACCTGGCTTTTAGGGTGGGCTAGAAATTAGACATGGGCCTCCATGTAAGTACCAACATTTACCCACTGTATGTTATCACAATCAGGTTCTAGGTCTTGTCCTCTCTCCCAGTGGGTAGAACCTTTGGGCAATGTGACTGAATATGATCAAAGGGTTCATTAGACTCTTAACTAATGATGAATCTCCTGGATTTCTGTTTATCCATAATACCCCACAAAGTGACCAAAAAACTTTCCCAAGGGAACATAGTAAGGAAATGTTATAGCTGAGACCTGAACCAAGGATCTTACGTTCCTTCTATGCCATGCCTGATCCCTACAATCAATAACGGGTAATGTTGGTCAGTGATGATTATGGTATTGTTCTTTCTCTTCTCCCACAACACAGTCTCCAGTGGAATATTCTATTCAGCAACTTCAAGTCATATAAGATCCTAGCTATGCCAGGGAAAGACCAACCCATAGTTGCTGAATATAGGAGCTCTGCCTTTTACTATCTGGACTACCAATTGGGCAGAAGTAAAATCTTCAACTTTAGTAATAGAAAGGGTGCTATCTGACTACTGAGAGAACAACTGTGTACCTTCTGAGT
The DNA here is from genome assembly GCA_026018925.1 of Tupaia tana. Lineage (NCBI taxonomy): Eukaryota > Metazoa > Chordata > Mammalia > Scandentia > Tupaiidae > Tupaia > Tupaia tana. Next base: position 42,064,581 of record JAKSZU010000014.1, on the reverse strand, counting down.
TAGTGCTGCCACTACTGCAGAATTATAACAGCATTGTCTATAAAATAACAGGGTATTTTTTCATGGTGCATGTCAGCAGGGTATCTGATTGATACACTGCATTGTTTTCAATCATGGTTTTATGAGGCCCCCATTAAATATTGAAAACCCAGCTATATATTTAGAACAGTAATTAGTCTGAAGCAGCCTCCATGCCCTATTCCCTGTTAAAGTTTTAAAGTAAACCAAGGATGATGAATATTTAATGTACTGTACCTCATTGTCATCTGATAATAAGATTTGTTATAGGGTTATAAAATGTTATGTTAGGTTCTTACAGCACATCATTAATATTGTAAAATGTAGCTGGGCTCCCAGGCAGAGCTGCCTGACAGAAAAACAATAGAAAGATAAGTGATATCAACCATTTTCTCCAAGGGCTTAGAAGACAACCAGACAACAGGTTTTTAAAAAAAAGTCTTTGAGAACTAGATACATTTGCTATGCATGAAGAGAAACGAAGAGAGAAGGTAACGAAGGCTGTAAAACAAAAAAAAGAGACAATAAAGGGGAAAAGCCAAGAAAATATGGAAAACAGACTAGATAAGGTGGCTAGTGGTGGGGAGAATTCAAGTATCAGATAGAAAGTTGGATGGAACAAGCACTAAAGTCCTGTCCCACATTTAGAACTCAGATTCCATGCTCCCTCCAAAGGGGATCAGAATATGTCACCTTCAAAACATACCACTTTGGCATAAGGACTATTTTGAGCTAGAAGAAACCAAGAAAAATCAGACACAGGAAGCTCTCTAAGCTCTCTTAATTTGCCTAAAAGCAGGGCATAAAATTCTCTTCTGGAGCTGTCTCTCCCTTCCCATACTAGAAAGAAGAGAACAACCTTTATGGTCAGCAAAATATTGGGCCCTTGGAAAAGTCAACATTTTTCCATAGCAAGCCATAGAAAAACACATCATGACTTTTCCAATGACCCAGTAGATGACATCAAAATGAGCCTGTGTGTACAAACTTTACTAAATAACTCTTTTTTTGGGGGGAGAGGTGTTTTTTTGTTGTTGGTTTTTTTGTTTTTTTGTTTTTTTTTTTTTTTTCTGTCTCTCTCGCCAGACAGAGAGACAGAAAGCGAGAAATCACCCCCAAGGGGGGATGGCCATGCCGCAATCCCTTCTCCTCCATTCTCCTCTCAGGATCTTGGGCACGCATGCACACGCACCCGGCGTGAGTTTTAAGCCACCGGGTCCAGGACGTGAACCACGGTCAAATACATGGGAGTCCAGCGACATAGCCATTACGCTCACTGCTGGCCCCATTTACTAAATAACTCTTACGAACCATTAATTTCCCCCTATATTTTCCAACCACCTTCTCAAAATTTGCTGCCCTTAGAAGTCTACACCCCCTTATTTTATCCAGGGTTTTCTCTACAATTTATCTCCCTTTGTTAAAATAATATAAACGCCCCAGAGTCTAAATGCTTCTTCGGGTTTTCACTATTTCTCTGTGAAGCCCCCAAACGCATAAAATTTTAAAAATCAACATCAACAAAAATGCATGTGCCTTTTCTCTTATTAATTGCTCTTTTGTCAGTTTAATTGGAAGACCCTGGTTAAAGAACCTAAGTGTTCAAAGAAAGTTTTTCTTCCCTTATACCTTATAGCCAAAAAACCTTAACACTGTAGAGATCTCATGTGGCCATTTACCTCATCTCATGGATTCTCAGAAAGTTTCCATTGGCCCTCAGAACAATTGCTGCTGTCCACAAAGTAAACTCTGATAATAAAATAAGTGTCACTTGGCAGCAGTAACAGTAAACCAAGATTAGAGTTTAGACATTATTATTTATTTATTGTCTATTTCTGTCAACCATAGTAGAAATAGGACAAAGTGTTAGAAGAGCTATCAAAACCTAATTTAGGGACACAGGTTTCTAAACCATTAGCGCCAGAAGAACCTTGGCAATCATAACAGCATATAGTGGTTAGGAGTGTGACTTGTGCCGAACAGATAACTTTGATTTCTGCCACACACTAATTTCATGACCATAGACTTTCTGCACATCGCTCACCTAATTTCTGTAATGTGCTACTAATCAAACCACAGATTATGAAAATAATGAACTTAACACAATGACTACTTGATTTAAACATGTAGTAAGTATGAGCAATGATACTGACAATGATGAAGGAGAAAGAGGAAAAGAAAACATCTAACTTACTCTTACAAATAAGACAAGGAAGGCCTACAAAGAAGAGAAAACTTGTTAGAGAAAATATAGCTTACTATTGCTGAAACTGAAGTTAGTCAAAAATCTCTTTTTTGCCATAAATAATAGAATATAGTTATTAGGTACCTATTACAGTATTGGATGCCTTGGGATCAACAGTAAAACATAAAATCTTTAATGTTATGTAATAAGATTTATTGCTGTGAGAATAATGTAAAATGTATGCCATGAATTATATTTATTTGATGAAAGTACTATAGAAATTAAATATGTCTCCAAAAAGTTTATGAGACTGAGAAAAAAACTCTTATGTTATAATATAAAATGAAAAAGTAGGAAAAAAACTATTTGTAGATAATTTATTGGGTCATTGGGAAAGTCATGACACATTTTTGCACAGAAAAAGATAGAAAAACTATGTCATGACTTTCCTGATGACCTTATACACACACATACACATACACACACATACACACACACATACACACACACAAACACACATACAGGTGAGTAAAAGCTTCTATTCACAGTAGTAACTAGGGAGGCAAAGCATTAATGAGACAAAGAAATGTGGTATTATCTGTTGAAGATATTTTATAGTTTTATCAACTGTACTAGGGAGAAATGTTCACTTGCTTAAATATCGATTTTGTAAGCCAAATAATGTGATTGGATGTATAAAATAAAATGAAATTTAAAAAATTTAAAGAAGGTTATAAGAACTAGATTAAGGAAACAAACTAACTCCTAGTATGATGTTATATTGTATTAATACATATAGAATTTTTTCAGAACTTTGGCCAGCTCTGTGACCTGGTAGTTAAGGTAGCTAGATCCCACATGGCCAACCCTACTGTTTAAGTCCTGGACCTGGCAACTTATAAAACAGGCTGGGGAACCAGCAGTTAGCGTAATGGCTATGTCGCTGGACTCCCACGTAGTCAACCGCGGTTCGCGTCCCGGACCCAGTGGCTTAAAACTCACGCCGGGCGCGTGTGCGTGCATGCCCAAGATCCCGAGAAGAGAATGGAGGAGAAGGGATTGCGACGTGACCATCCACCTTGGGGGGCGATTTCTCGCTTTCTGTCTCTATGTCTCTCTCTGTCTGTCTGGCGAGCGCACGCGCCCTATAGCAAAAACCTCTCAAAAAAAAAAAAAAAAAAAACAAAAACAAAAAACAGGCTGGAGACATGTAGGTGTGTGCGTGCCCCAAATCAAGACTATATGGAGAAATAGACAAGGGATTAATGCATGGCCGTACACCATGAGAGGTTTTGTCTCCCTTTTTCTTCTCTTTCTTTCTACCACAAGCACACATGCCGTCTGGCAAAAATTTTTATAAAAAGGATCTTTTCAGAACTTGACAAAGCACTTCTATGTTTCATCTGAAAAAACTACAAAAAAAGTAATAGAAAAAATTTTTTCAGTTTTCTGATTTATCAGGCTCAAATAGATTGTCAAGTCCCATTGTTGGCATTTGTGGTGGACATGTAAATCAGTCTTATCTTTCCAAAGGAAAGGTTGGCAATAGGCGTGAATATTTTAAATGAGTACACTCTGAGATTTATTGATTCTCAATGTAGTACATTAAGGAGATCATCAGAGCACTGAAAGGTTCAGAGAAGTGTCATTTTGTTCATGTAAGTGAACAAACAACCTAAAAACAAAATATTCAACGTTGATTTAGTTAACTTGTCAAATTATTGGTCAGATAAATCCCAGTTCATCAATTAAAAGGAACATTAAAGTTCTAAATACATAGTATCTTGTTTAGTGAAAAAACAGATTATAAAACAAAATATAATTCATGTAAAAATATAAGCACACAAAAAATATTTACAAAAATGTTCATTTAAAGATGTTGAGATTTGTAGTCTTGGTTTTTTTTGTTTGTTTGTTTTCCTTCTTATTTACATTTTTTCTATTGTTCATTTTTTCCCCCCAAGGAGCCTAAATCTTTTATTTTCCAGACATGGGTACTATACTGCGATACTCCTACTCAGCCTCCTGAACAGCTGGAACTACAAGTATTCATCACCCTACCCAGCTTTTTAGGGTTGGCCAGGAATCAAGCCTGGGCCTCCCACATGGCCTCAGCCTGCTGAAGAGCAACATAAACCACTACATGGTACCACAGCTGGGCTTTGAATCATTTTGATAATCAGAAAAAAAATAAAATAAAATAAAGCTCATTTCATGTTTTAAAATAAAAAGCAGCACTTCAAGTGGAGAGAAAGAAAAAGAATGAGTCAATATAATCAAAAAAGAAACGATTCATCTAAAATCCTCATTTTAGTGAATTACTTCAATCTCCTCATCAAAACTTACCTAAGCGAGTGAAGGGAGTTACAAAGTTGCTTAGTTTGCAAATGTTTTGTTTTGTTTTTTCCTTCCCTTGAACCTGTACCAATTTTAATGAGCAGAAAAATGAGTGAAGATGGAGAAAAATGGGCAATCCAATTCTAGATAAGTTTTAAGTTACCTCTGCAGGATCCCAAGGGAAGGAACTGGAAGAGAATATAAACCTAAAGAGAGATCATTTGGGGCTGGTTTGAGAAAAGATACTCTAAAGAGGTAGTAAGCTCAGAATCTCTGGAGATCATTAAGCAGAAGTGGACAACTTCTTGTCAAAGATATCTTAGAGAAAATGGTCTCATCGAAGGAGGCTTTGGATGAAATGACCTTTAAGTTACATTCTAACCCAAAATTGGCTCTATTTCTCTGTAGCACTAAAAAGGGGATATAGTTCTTTCAGTATTGAATTTAAAAGATGCCCACAAGGATTCCCAGAAATAAGGTGGTTTAAATGAAATATCTTTGTTCTACAACTTAATTCAAATCTTTCTATTTATCTTAAAGCAAAGCCTAGGGCTTCTGGTGGTTGACTAAAAATTTTTGGAGTCCTGGGCAAGAGAATCACTGAACGGTCATTGTTGTCATGAAGTAAGAAGATACTGAGACCACTGACAGAAAGGACTGGGGTGAGGATCTCAAAATATGGAACTTGGAATTATTTTGTTCACAGAGATCTGTGGACAGAGAAGACAGATTAACAAAAATCTCCAAATGTGCCAGATCATCAGAGAGCCTAAAAATCCAGAAAAAGTCTTAACAGATGAACTGGGTTGAATACAGGAGACAGAAGAACAGGATGATGTTGTCAATAATAACACATAGAGGGAAAAAGCAACTTCAGGCACAAATATCAAGCAAAACCGAAGAAAACAGAACTAGCCTTTGATAGATGCTGAACAGAGAGAAGACAAATCGAGAAGGAAAATAAGAGAATGTCAGGACACCTATACATGCCCCTCCCGCAATGTCTACTCCTATATCCCCCTAAGAAAACGTTCAAGAAATAAAAGATACAGTTTTCAATCAAACTAACTGATAGGTTAGGGGAGAAGATATTCAGGATCAAGACTGAGATCTTATTAAGTAACTAGAAAAACTAAAAACAAGAGTATGAAGAAATAAATAAAAGGATAACAATTACAAAAGAAAATAAATGAAAATGAATCAGGGACCAGCAGTTAGCGTAATGGCTCTGTCACTGGACTCCCACGTAGTCGACCGCAGTTCGAGTCCCAGACCTGGTGACTTAAAACTCACACCAGGTGCATGTGTGTGCGTGCTCAAGATCCCGAGAGGAGAACGGAGGAGAAGGGATTGCGGCGTGGCCATCCCCCCTGGGGGGTGATTTCTTGCTTTCTGCCTCTCTGTCTCTCTCTCTGTCTGTCTGGCAAGCGCACGGGCCCTATAGCAAAAACCTCTTAAAAAAAAAAAAAAGGAAAATGAATTAAAGGTTGACTATAAGAGATTTAACATACAAATAAAAGGAGTTACAGAAAGGGAAGAAAGGCAAACAGAAAACAGAAGATCTACAAATTTAACACATTCACAATAATAATTCCAATAGGGTTTCCATAGAAATTGAAAAGCTGATTCTCAATTTATAGAGGGTCATCTCCATAGCATAGCACTAAAAGCCTTGCACATGGAAAGCCTGAATCTCATATGACCAACCACAATTTGAATCCCAGCCCCAGTATTTTGAAAATCTTGCTGGGATCATGTGAATGTGTTCCCGGAATCTTGACAGCATGGAGAAATAAAAGAAAAAAGATGGTGGTGTGATCAGAACCCATTGAGGGATGCTTGCTTTTTCTGTCTTTTTTTCTGATACATACAGATACCCTATGATAATTAAAATAGAATGAAATCAAAAAATAAAAATAAATAGCATACATATAAATAATATTTCGAAAACACTTTAGAATCCATGGAAATTTTAATAATAACAAAAATAAAAACCTTATGCTATCTTATTTCAGATCTTACTATACCCAGGGAGTAGCCACCAACCATTCGCATTTGACAGAAATTCAAATGCAGGAAAGTGAATTGGAAAGCTTTGGAGTAGGAAAAAAGAAAATCTTTAAATATACTCTGATTGGAGACTGATGGTATGAAGAATCTGGAAGTTGGCATGTTTTTAAATAAATGTCAAAAGACACCATACATAATATGAACTTCTTGAAGAGAAATTCAAAAAGTTCATGAAAAATTAAAAGATAAAAATTAAACAGGCAAATTTTATTTTCCAACATTAGCTCCATCATATTCAAGACAGTTTTGTAAGTGATGATCCTCTAAATGTCAGAATATATAAAACTGTAATATATGACAAATTGACATTACAGAGTTGGAAGGTTGATTTTTTTTTTTTAATGGCAGTATAATCGGTCGTTCATTAGGATGACAATAAAATGAATTCCTAAGGTACATAATACAAAGTAAAGATAAAAAAATAAAGAAAATCAAATTCTGCAAGAAAGTTTAGGTAACTTCATGTATAACTCATATTAAAGCAGAAAAACCAAGTGTTTTAAGCAAAAGACAGTCTTAGTCTATTTAACCTATTATAGCAGTATATCATAGATGGAGTGACTTATGAACAACAGAAACTCATTTCTCACAGTTCTGCAGGTTGGGAAGTCCTGGATCAAATTGATGGCAGGCTTCATGGGTAGTAAGGGCCCACTTCCTGGTTCACAGAGGGCTGTGTTTTCACTGTGTAATCACATGATGGAAGGGACAAATGAGCTAACAGGTTTCTTATAAGGGTACTACCCCATCCATGAGGACTCCACCATCATAACCTAATTATCTGTCTAAAGTCTCATATCCAAATACCATCACACTGGAAAATTGGCTTCAACCTAAAAATTTGAGGGACAAAAACATTCAATCCATTGCAGATATTATAAACAAATTACAATGCTGGAGAATGAAATCTAGTATATGTAATATATTTTAAAATCTCTTCTAAATTGAAAAGGAAACTTCCCAAGAGACAAAATATGCAAGGTTATGAGTAAAAATTCACAGGAGGATAAATCCAAATAGCCGGTAGGAAATATTAAAGAGCCTAAAGCTATTGGTGATCAGAAAAATGCAAACTAACCCAGCAGTGAGTTATAATTTTATAAACCAAATTGGCAAAAGACCAATAACAACTATCACTGGTGGGGATATAGAAAGGAAAAGGCTATTTACATATTGGTGGTAAAATGTAATTGTTATTGGTGGTTTTGGAATACAATCTAGCAGTATTTATTAAAATTTAAAATGTATGTACCCTTAACTAAGTAGTTCTACTTCTTGAAATGTATAGAATAAAAACAAATCTTGGGGCCAGCAGGTGGCATAGTGGTTAAAGCACTAGACTCCCACATGGCCAACTACAGTTCAAATCCCAGACCTGGTGGCTCACTTTTTCTCTCTCTTTCATTGAATTAAAAAATAATAACTATAAATAAAATTAAATAATTCTTAAAAAAAAAAAAAAGAGTCTCATTGCTAGCCTCATAGCTTAGTGATTGAGGGAACTGGATCCCACATGGCTAACTGTGGTTGGAATCCCAGCCCTGGAGGCTTGAAAAACATGCTAGGAACATGTTTGTGCATCCCTAAAATGGAGAAAAAGAACTGAGGCATGGCCATGCCACATTGGAGGATGCTTTCTCTCTCTTACCCTCTGGTAGTAAAACAAATGGATAAATTTCATATACATATATATGTCATATATATGATATTATATAGTCATATATATATATATATATATATATATATATATGTAAAATATTATATAGTATCTACATCATCAAAAACAAAAATCCCAGTACATAAACATAAAGATATGCTTTTAAGATATGTTTTAAAGGTATGTTTGGTGCAACAATGTTTGAAGTGGCCAAAACAAGATAACAAAATAATATATTTTGTTAAAAAATATTTTATTTGTTAATAAATAAAATATTATTTCATCCAGGATTTCATCCTGGATAAAAACTTAATATCCATCGATTGTGGAAAGGCTGACTAAATTATAGCTACAATGTAATGATATGCATGCATGTAATTTAATAAAATAACGTATATGCAGATAGTTTGCCTATCATTAGCATATCACTAGTTTAAAAAGTCATTTATATTACAGTGTGCACAGTGTGGCACTATTTTTATTTGTTAAAACATATATATGTTTGTATATGCATGGAAAATAATACAGGTTGAACCACCTTAATCCAAAATCTGAAACTTTTGTGCTACAACACAATACCAAAAGTGGAAAATTCCATACTTGGCTTCACGCGATAGGTAACAGTCAAAACACAGACACTTTAATATGCAATTTATTCAGTACACCCAAAGGTAAAAAGATCCTACAGTCCCCTTCAGCTGTGTTATATGTTTTCTGCAGATGCCTGAACTTACCACATGAGCACACTCACCAAGGGTTTCATGCACAAAATTATTCAATTAAATAAAATTATTTTTATTCTATGTGTATAAAATGTATATAAAACATAAATAAATGTCATGTTTAGATTTGGGTCCATCCCCAAGATTTTTCATCATGTATATGTGAATAATCCAGGGGGGGATGGGAAACAAATTAAAATTCCAAACACTTATGGTCTCAAGCATTTTGGATAAGGGATACTCAACTTCTAATATCCAACATTCATTGAGCTATTCTTTTGTGCTATACACATTGATGCAAATAAAGTATACCTTTTAATCCTCTCAACAGCGCTATGAGATAAGTAACTAGTGTTAGCCTCACTTCACAGATATGAAAACTAAGGCTTAGAGGAGTTAAGGGGCTTTTCCAAAATAACCCAACAGGTGACTGAAATAGCATACATCATATTAACATTGCTTGCCATTAGGAGGGAATAAGGGCAGGGGGTGCACAGAGAAAGGGGAACAGAGGCCTACGTTTTTCTCTTCATTTACTCAGGACATTTTTCACTGTTTTATAATGAGTCTGTATTTTATAATCAAGTTGAGACATTTTTAAAATTTGCCCTACACTTAACCATAGAAGTGAAGCAGTTTAAGTTTCCTCTTTTATACCCTTTCTGCATTTAAATTTATTTCCCCCACTTACTTCTCAGTGTCATTTTTCTTTTAGTTTTATTTCTGCCTCCTAACAACATTGTTCAGTCTCCTCAATTTTTCTCTAATTCTCGTCTTCAAAGCAAGATAAATTATATCCCCAACATCCTCACACACACACACACACAGAAATCCTAGGGAGAAGAACAGAAAGAAACCAAGCTCTCTAGTCAAGCTTACAGAGGATTATGCATGTCAGAGAAATGCATTTTGATGTGAAACAGATCTGAAGGCAAACTCTAGAGAACAGAACCATCAAGCATTATTTGAGGGAGGTGATCAGGCAATGTATCTGGGATGGCACCAGACAGAATCTATTGTCATACGTGGGAAGAAGGAAACAAAACTAAGATAGAGGATGGGGATACCTTCAAAGTCCTAATATTAAACAGAGATAGGAATACTGCACTCCAGTGTCAAATCCCACAACAGTCTGGAGAAAATTTTTTGACTCAGAGAGAGAAAATCTCTTCAGCCTCTTAAGTCACTAGATCCCTGCCTCAGCTTAGCGCCTGACTTTGAGCGGGTTCCAAGCTCCAGTTGGAAATGGAGATAGAGAGTGGATTAAGCACAGTTGGGCTTTCACACTTAAACCTTGAGCATTAACAGTTCAGCAAAGCAAGGTTTTCCCACTGGAACTACTGTACTTCCAAATCCAAACTATTGACAAGCTCCCAAGTTTAACGCATCTATAAGAAATATGTATGTGTGTTGACCATAAACTGGAGCACACATCTTAAAGCAGAATCAGAGGTCTAGGAAAACAGCCAAATTGAGGCTGCCTTGGCTAGACAAATAGTATTTCTCTCACATTGCTAGGCTTAAAAGAATACATTTTCCCAACATCAGCTTATCAAATATAGTAACAATGAAACATTTAAGAGTAAAAGAGAGAGAGAGATCCCTTAAGTGCAACTGTTTTTTTTAAAAGATTTTACCCAAACAGAAAATGATGTTAATATACTCCATTTAATAATTTCTATCTCACATTTTCAAAAAGTTTGAGCATTTAAAGTCAACTCATTATTATGATAAAACATACAAAGAGATATTTTTATCCACAACAGGCTCAGTTTCAAAAATCTTGTTATACTTAACAGCTTGTTCCAAATGCTGAGTGTGATTTAACCCTAGGCAGGAACATCTAGGGATGCATATTTTTCTTTATAGCTTTTCTCTGGAAATTTACTTGAATTCTCAAAAGACTATACAAAGTAAAATTTAGAAAAAAGAAAACACTTCATAAAAGAATTACTAACATAATCTAAAATTATGTTTCACTAGGGTAAAGGAAAATCCACCAGGACTTTCCTAAAAGCTTACATCTCTCCATTGTTAGTGAAATTCCCATAGGAATGACTTTCTACAGCTAAGTTCTCTCTGAGTTGGCCTTACCATGGGGCTACCAAAGGAAAGAGGTTGAACACAGCAAGAAGAGAGGTGAATGGTGCCAGAAAACTATAAGCATAACAACCATGTGCTAAGAATTAGTGAGGCTGGGACCAGCAGTTAGCATAATGGCTATGTCGCTGGACTCCCACGTAGTCGACCGTGGTTCACGTCCCAGGCCCGGTGGCTTAAAACTCACGCCGGGCGCATGTGCGTGCGTGCCCAAGATCCCAAGAGGAGAATGGAGGAGAAGGGATTGCGGCGTGGCCATCCCCCGTGGGGGGTGATTTCTCGCTTTCTGTCTCTCTGTCTCTCTCTGTCTGTCTGGAGAGCACACACACCCTAAAAGCAAAAACCTCTCCAAAAAAAAAAAAAGAATTACTGAGGATGAATTTCCTTGGAAGCAAATAACAATAAAAAAATAACAGTAATAATAGAAATTGCTTCCAATCATTAACCACCCACCATGGGCAAGACATTAAGTCAATTGTTTTCCTTGTAAACCTCACATGAGTTATTTCATTCCATTTGGAAGACAATAAAACTGGGCCTCAGAGAGGATCTGACCCTTAGTCCACAGCTAAAGTGGCAGAGGTAAAATAAAATCCTCTACCTTGTCTGCTTTTGAAGTTCCTACTTGGAGGCCCATGAGAAAAAGAGATGCTCCCTAATATTAGATATAAGGATAAAGAGGGTAAACATGAATGTATAAGGCAGTGGTCCCCAACCTTTTGAGACCAGGAACTGATTTTGTAAATGACAAGTTTTCCATGGATCAGAGGGGGGAGGAGGAGATAGTTTCAGGATGTTTCAAGTGCATAATGTTTATTCTACATTTTATTTCTAGTACATTGTAATATATAATGAAATGATTATACAGTTCATCATAATGTAGTATTTGCAGCCACTCCCCAGTGCTAACATCACTACCTCAGCTCTATCTCAGATAATCAGGCATCAGATTCTCACAAGGATCATATGGTCTAGATCTCTTATAGGCACAATTCACAGTAGGGATCATGCTCCTATGAGAACCTAATGCTATCGCTGATCTGACAGGAGGCAGAGCTCGGGTAGTAATCTGAGTGATGGAGAGTGGTTGTAAATATAGAGGAAGCTTTGCTCTCTTGCTACTGCTCACCTCCTGCTGTGCTGCCAGTTCCTAACAGGCATGGAACATGCTCTTTGGCCTAGAGGTTGGAGATACCTCCTGGTATAAAGTACATGAGAGAAAGAGGAGAGCTGAGGAGTAGAAATTGGGGTTGAAGAAGGGACAAAGAAGTGGGGAAATGCAAAAAGAAAATGGAACTGATTTCTATAGCCCTTGAAAATCATCCGGGGATGACGGACGCTGTTTTGTTTTGTTTTGTTTTTTTTCCAAGCAAGATGTCCCTGTTTGTGTCCCTCAGCTGCCAAACTATTTAAAAACCATCTTCCTACCTATATTGTTCTGAAACTTAACGCCACAAATAACTTAAATCTTTACTAGTGAAACAAAACAGGGATAAAGAGCCAAGCTGTGATATTCAAGCTCCAAAAGATTCAGAGTTGGATTGATTTTGAGTTATTACCAATTAAAGTTTATCTGGGGGATGCATCTCCAGAACCCAGACCAAAGTTTAACAACCATGACCATATATGACTTCAATTTCAGTATGACTCGCTCTGTCAACTCTACCTGAAATAAGACAGCAAGTCACTGTACCTACCCACTAAAGTTTCAGCATCTCATCAGGAACCTAGCAGAGAAGCTGTGTTCAAAGGATCAAGCAACATAAAATCTATGGAGCTAAGACGTTCTGTGACATGGTAGCTACATCAGTAGGGATTTTGTTTTGTTTGGGAAAAAATAAAAACAAAAACCAGAACTAGTTCTAGCTAACTAGCTAACTGAAGCAGAACAGCTTGATTGGAACATAGGATCACTCAAAGAATGAAAGAAACTGCTACAGTGCCAATCTTAGGAGAAAGGGGAAAAAAGGATGCAGGGATCTGAGCAGCAGAAACTGGTCAATAATTAGGGTTAAGACAGTGCAAAGAATTAGCTCCAATTGTCTTTTCATCTTGGCATCACTAACTCAATATTTAAAGTCCCCAAACCGAGAATTAATTTGGCCTTCTTTGGGTCTCTTGCTGACCCCTTGGCTGGGGCAACTTAATGGACAGTTCCAAGGATCTACACAATGGGTAAGAAGTAACTATCCAAAAGAATGTTGAGGACAATGTTCCAAAAAAAGCATGTGTGTATGGAGGTGGAGGAGGAGGGATATGAAGTGGGAAATGGATGCTGAGTTGAGGGGAAAATTCACCACACTGTCCTCGGGGTTTGACTTCTCTTAAAGAACTTTCATTTGATAGCTCGATTTGGATTCTCTAAATCACTCATTCTCATATTCTCTCCCTTTCCCCTCTTGAGGGAGGGAGAAGGAATAGAGGATTATTCAGGAAGAGAATGACTTTTAAAAATATTCAAGACAACAATTCTAGATGAAAATAATGAGCTTATGATACCATTCTTTTGTTTCTTTTAGGTGTTCAGACTTTTTTTAAAGCAAGTTTAAGTTTGCAACAAAATTAAGAGGAAAGTACAGAGATTTCTCATATATACTCCCCTTCTGTGCCCTAATACATTCATAGACTTCATCTTTATTATTGATTTTTTTTTATCATCAGGATTACACGTACTCACCAGAGACAGAGAACAGAAGGCACCACTGAATGGGGTGTAGTCATGCCACAAATCCTTCTTCATTTCTATTCCGTGGGGATTTAGGTTTTCATGCACATGCACCCAGAATGTTTTTCAAGTTCCAGAGCCAGAATTTGAACTATGCTCAATTATGTGGGATCCAGTTTCCTAAACCAATAGGCCATGGAGCTGGCCCATCTCTCCCATTAATTACATCACCCACCAGACTGGAACATTCATGACAAATGATGAACCTATATGACATCATTATTGCCTAAACTCTATACTTTACATTAGGGTTCACTCTTAGACTTGCACATTCTATGGATTTTGACAAATGCATAATGGTATTTATCAGTATAGTGTCATACACAGTATTTTCACTATTCTAAAAAGTCCCATTCTTTGACTATCCAACCTCTGGCAACTACTGATCTCTTCACTCTCTCCACAGTTTTTGCTTTTTACAGAATGTCACATAGTTGAAATCATACAGTATGCAGCCTTTCCAGATTGGCTTTTTAAACTTAGTAAACTGTATTTTAGTTCTCCTTGTGTGTTTTTATGGCATGATAGCTCATATTCTTTTAGCACTGAATAGTACTCCATTATCTGGTTATATTATAGTTTACTTATCCATTCGCCTACTGGAGAACATTTTTGCATGCTTCCAGGTTTTGGCAATTATGAATAAAGCTGCTATATACATCCTTGTGCAAATTTTTGTGTACACAAGAGTTTTCAACTCATATGGGTAAATATCAAGTAGGACAATTACCAGATTACATGGCACTGGCATGTTCAGTTTATAAATTGCCCAATTGTCTTCCATGGCTATACCATTTTGCATTCCTGTCAGCCATGCAGAAGAATCCTCTTGTTCCACAGTCTCATTAGCATTTGATGTCAGTGTTGCAGATTTTGCCATTCTAATAGGTGCATGGTGGTATCTTTTTAAAAAATTTCTCATAGGGCATGGGTGCTCACTGGAGAGGGAGGGAAGGGAGAGAGAGAGAGAGGGGGAGAGGAGGAGAGAGAGAATGAGAGAGTGCTCAAGAGAGTACCCAGCATGAGAAACTGTCTTGCTGCAATGTCTTCTTCCCCATTTCTCCCTCTTTTTTAGGATTTTGGTCACACAGGCACCCAGTGTATTATTCAAGCTGCTGAGTCCCAGACTCAAACCACACAGTCAGCCATGTGAGATCCAACCACCTTCCCTACCACAGCACCAGCTGGCCCATGAGGTGTATCTTGTTGTTTTAATTTGTATTTCCCTGAAGAGCATCTTTTCAAAAGTATATTTATTTGCCATGGGTATAACCTCTGAACGAAGTATCTGTTAAGGTCTTTGGCCTTTTCAGACCATTTTTAAAAGACATTTTGAAACATTATAACAACAGGAATATTTATTTGGGCAACTTAAAATAACTGTCTTCTAAGAGGATGAATTTGAGGAATGTGAGGCTCTTTATTCTACTGACACCTTGATTTGAAGAGCCAGGAGGCTAGAATGTGGAATTGTAATCAGTTAGTTGCAACCCCTGGGCTGCTCAGGACATGTGAATGGAAGCTGCCGTTTTGAGGAAAACCACTTGTGGTCTGTGTTCCAAAATCAAGCTGAGAGAGGTGATCAGAAAAGCAAAACGGAAAAGTGAAATAGGGAGGTACACATTTAGAAAGCAATCTGAGTGGAATGAGAGAGGGAACAAGATTAATAGGACAACTGCCTTGACATCTATTGGCCTACCAAGTCCAGTTTATATCCCTCCTAAGGAATGGTCATATTTCTAATCCTTGAGTCAAAGACTAACTCTGGGTGCCTATGATAAATCCTCCTATAATTGAACCAGATGGATTGGGTTCTTATATATGGCCATCAAAACAGTTGCAGTGTAAGACTTTCCTTTAACCTTGGGATGAAAGTTCATGGCCTGGCCAGTAAACCTAGTGGAGAATAGCAACAAAGTGAAGACTGGATGCCAAGATGGATCATTTGACTCAGGAGAAGGTTTGTGAGGGGACCTTGCGATGGAAGCTTTAGCCTCAGGAACTGTAGGGATAGAGATACAAACATCTACAAGTTCAGAAAAATAAAAATTACAAGTAGAGATCTGAAACTTGTAGTTCCAGTGGATACTCCATTGCCATCCCCACAGCCTGTGTTGGGTGAATCATGACACTCCTACCAGCCTGCCTCAGATGGTGAGCGACCTGAGCAATGAGGAGACTCATCACTACTTTTCACAGCTTGTGAGTAGTGAGCGATTACTGTGATTAACAAGGACACCAGGTCCATTCACATGATGAACTTGCAGCTTTGGACAGTGAGAAATTGTGGTGATTAGCAATTCAGAGTGATTAAAAGTTCACTGGCTAAGGCAAAACCCCAGTGGATGGGGAAAAAGTGAGAGAGAGGGGAATGCTCATTGCAAGGCATTGATGCTGATTCAGAGCTACTAATATGAGGATCAGAGGACAGACATCAATTGTCATTAACTTGGTTGCATCCACAATGACCCATGTTAAACTCATCTTCCCTGACAGAGGGAAGGGAGGGGAAAAGCAGTAATTAACAAAAGAACATTGTCATGTTTTGAAGAAGGGAAGAAGCTTGAAATCTTCTTTATCCTGTAAAAATACAATTAACTTTAAAACATTTCTCTTAACTCTATTTGGGCAATTTCAAGAATGGTTTCATTTAAGAAACCCAAGTACCTAGGGGCTGGATGCTGGCACAGTGGTGAAATACTACAAGGTTGACCACATCAAAGGGTTTTGATTTTGCATCTAGAGACCTCCCTATATGCTGTGCGTAAGTGTGCAGTGGTGGCTAGGGGTGCACGACACCATGAGGATCCTGTTGAAGGTGCTGTTTCTTATGCTCATTAAATAAAGAAATAAATGTAAAAACTTGAAAATAATAAAGAAATACAAGTGCATCAAAACGGCATAGAAAAGACAACATGGTGATTAAAAGCTTGGGCTCTGAGTCTTATGCATCAAGATGAATCATGTTTTTCTACCTAACAGCTGTAAGGTTTTAAAGTTTACTATACATCTGAAAAAGGTGGTTAATATCAGTAGCTGTGGCCATTGAATTAATGAAGGCTTCAATGATAAAATGCCTAGAAAGTGCTTAGAAATGTGGCTAGCATACCATGCTCGAGAAATATTGGGTTGTTGGAAAAGTCACGACACATTTTTGCATAGAACATAAAAAATATATCATGATTTTTCTGATAACCCGGTATTGTTACTAATAACTATGAAAAAAAATCTTGAAATCATTTTGTCTTTCAATGGAGATCTCAGGGATTTCTATGCTTTTATTTGCTCCCATGAAGTCTCTATCACTTGAGCATACTTACCAAATTTACAGTCGATATGATATTGAGGAAAATGTTCAATAAAATAGATGACAAAATTGAGATTCCAAACATCTCAACTGACTGTGATGATAATTCAACTCTAACATAATGGAATTGAATTCTATAACTTATTCTCTATCAAGCACCATAGTGAGCCCTGGGCATATAAAGATGATTAAGAAGTGGTCCCTGTTCATAATGAGCTCAAAGTCTAGTTGGAAAGAAAGATGCCTATGCCAATGAAGGTGATCTCCCTGCATAAGCACAGACACAAAGCCATATCCAGAGACAGGAATGTGAAATCTTCAATGTGACAGAAAGGTAGGGGAAACTGAGAGAGCTTCATCAGCTCGATTTCAGGCAAAAGAAACACCATACAATACAAAAAGGAAGGAAATGTTGAATGGCCTAGCATATTTGAGAAACTGTAGCAGAAAGAGAAAAGTGATGAGTGAAAGGAGAACATGATGCAGAAATATAAAATGCCCAAGAGGTTGAGAGACCTCAGTGTCATGCTAGGAGCCCAAACCTTATCTTAAAGGTGCAGAAAGCAGGGTACTAGTTTATTCAATAAATACATGTATTAAGCACCTACTTGAGCAAGACATTTTTCTAGGCACTAAAAAAATGGTATCAGACAAGAGTTCCTGTTCTCTTGAAGCAGAAGGGAATGGACTATGAACATGTTGATAAGTTTTAAAATTTTTTTCAGATAGTATTGAGTGCTATCTAATATACTATAAAGTACAATGGGGTAAGAGAATAGTAATGCAGATGGGGATGCTACTTGAGCCAAGGCAGGCTGAGCATGTTTTTTGAGAAGGGGGCATTTGAGCTGAGGCCTGAATGAGAAGAACCAAGCCAGGTGAAAATGTATGTACAAAAATCAAATTCAAATACCCACTCTTTTGAGAGAAAGAAGGAGGAAACAAGTGTAGAGCACTTGAGGACACTGGTAGAGGACACAACTAAAGAAGAAAGAAGCCAGGAGCTAGGGGTTCTCTGTGGGAGCCCTGGGGCTAGCCCCTGGCGCATTTCTGCAGCTCTGTTAAGGTGTTTTATTTTTTATTGACAATAACCAAAACTTCCTCCTGGCAACGAGTAGGCACAGGCCAGAACTGTGAGATTTCCCTTAGCACACAGGACCGTATGAACATCAAAGAGTAGTCTTTCATCTTGAATGAATTTCTAATGTCCTACCAAATATTCATTTAGATAAAAATGCCTGCTTATAATGATCTGAGCCTAAAACCTAACTCCATTTTACATTAAAAAGCAATTTTTTCAAAATAAGATTAGTCATTAAATTATCCAGATACTAATATCTTATAAACTGAGGGAAGAGCATACATTTTTTTTTTACTTGAACATGACCAAGAGTACTTCGGAATATGTTACCAATTGCAATACTGCTCGAGGTTTTTGAGTTACTAGTCAAAACACAAAGAGACCTGTATTAACCTGCATTTGTCACTCACATCTTCCTGGTGACTTCACCTTCCTTGCGTCTTCAAGTGTATTAAAGTATGCATGTATATACTGAAATATGTATTGTATAATTATAAACCATTTTACTTCCATTCTATATCATATGAAATTAGGAGATTATTCCTGTTTTTTAATCAGTGATCAGATAGGTATATTATCTGTAAAATTCATTATGAGAAAGGATGTGATTAAACATGTCTTTATAAAATGAAGTCATAAGATCTGATAGCGGTGAGGACCACTGTAGAACATAGGAAGGAAAATGGATTTTATTTTAAGACCAATGAGAAGTTTGGGAAGTATTTTTTAAAAAAGGAAGTTTTGGTATGTGATTTACAATTTTTGCAGCTTACATCTGCATCTGTAGTAATGTGTTGAGGGATACAGGAAGGATTCAGAGAGACCAGAAAGAAGTAGAATGTAGGCATCTGGACCTGGGGCAAGATACTAACAATAGAATTGATGAAAGTTTTTGTTTTGTTTTGCTTTGTATCTTGTCTGCTTAGAACCCTTGAGGTATTTGCAGGCTCTAATTATATCATTGTTATTTCTCTTTTTTTGCTAACACACCTAGATCCTTCAAATACAAGGGGGACTTTTAAAAATTCATGTGGAAACAAAGTTAAAGTATGTCTATTTTGGTGCAAAAATTTTAAAATCCATGCATAGGTATATTTATATAATGCCCTTTTCTATATTTTTTGAAAATTCATCTATTCTATAAGGCAGTTTCTCAACTTCTTCCAACTTTGTTGTCATCTTCTAATATTCTGTATTGTCAATATCTCTTTTAAAGTATAATGACCAGAATTTAGAGCAATTATTTGAATTTGGCATGAATTATTCACTGGACAATTAGACAGCTAGCCCCAGTGACCACTTTCCCCAGCTGTCTATTGAAGAATGATGCACTTTCTGTAACTGCTTTGCATCATTTATTTATATACAACTTGTGACGAAATATGACTTCCTTCATTGAGTCTATATACCAGTCTTCGCATTTCTTTTTTTTTTTTTTTTTTTTTTTTTTTTTTTGAGAGGTTTTTGCTATAGGGTGCATGCACTCACCAGGAAGACAGAGAGACAGAAAGCGAGAAATTACCCCCTTGGGGGATGGCCACACCGCAATCCCTTCTCCTCCATTCTCCTCTCGGGACCTTGGGCATGCACGTACACGGCCCAGTGTGAGTTTAAGTCACCGGGTTTGGGTCTTGGACTGTGGTCAACTACATGGGAGTCCAGAGACTAACTGCTGGTCCCCCTTCATATTTCTAAGACCATTATACTAATTGCTTTTTCCCTATCCTTTTCCATCAGACTCCAGTACATCATGAAGTAATATTAGAGAAGACCTCAACACATTACAAAAGCTTACAAAAAGCCAGTATGTGACAAATGCTAGCTGAATAGTCCAAACAGAGCATGTGTGATGGTGTATGCCATTTTTCCATAGGATCTAACCTATAGAGTAGCCGTTCCTCAAACCATATTTTCTCATTAACTCTGTTTGTTCTGTCACCAACCATATCATCTGTATAGGAGCAAAGACATACGCCTCCAACTCCAGTTCATTCAGGTGAATCTCTGAAGAACAGAAAGTTTTATAAAGTTATGAGGTCCTTGGGCTTGCTCCATGGTCTAGTAGTTAAGACAGCTGGATAGCATATGGCTGATGGTGAAGTTTGAGTCCTAGATCCAGCAGCTTGAGAAACATGCCAGACACATGTGGGTGCATGCCCAAAATCCTGAAAAAAGGGAGAAATGGAGAAAGGATTGAGGCATGCCCATTCCCTATAGGAGGATGCTTCTTCTTCTTCTTCTCTCTCTCTCTCTCTCTCTCTCTCTCTCTCTCTCTCTCTCTCTCTCTCTCTCTCAATCTGGCAAACACACATACCCCCTAGCACAAAAATTATGAGTTCCTCATCATTACAAGTAAGAGGCAAAGAGTAAATTACCTCAATCTGAAGATGGTGAACAAAAAAATTTCACAGTAGGGGCAACTGCAAAGCTGTAGATTAACAAGATAAAATTTAAGCTCCTTTACCCATTGCACAGATTCCTTGATTCCTATAGTCTTCTACCAACTGGTCTTAAAGTTACCCTACTTCTCTTACTCACTCTTAGGAGATGATTCCACAAAACTCACTGTTCTAACTACCTATCGCTGCCTAACTAACCATCCCAAAACTTAGTGACTTAAAAGGCCATTTTAATTTGCTTATAGGTTTTACAGGTTAGGAATCTGGACAGAGAACAATAAAGGGGTATTTTTCTGCTCCTCAAGGCCTGGGTCCTCTGCTGTGAAAACATGAATGGCTGAGGATGTTTCAGACTACTGGGATCTGAAATTGTCTGGAAGCTTCTTCATGTACATATCTGGCACATGGGCTGCCATGCCTCAAAAACTAGTGTTGACTAAAATTATTAACTGAAGCATGAGGCTCTCGAAGGGCTTAGCTTCTTCATAGTATGGTGGGCTTAACAGGAGTCATACTTCTAATGTGGCAGCTTAGGGCTCCCAGAGCAAGTGTGCCGATGAGCAAAGCAGAAACTGAATTACATTTATAATCTAGCCCACAAGTCATCTAGTATCGCTTGGTATTGACTGAATCTGCCATAAGTCTGGCCTGATTTAAGGGAAGGGGATATAGACCTGACCTCTCAATGGGAGAAATGTCAGAGAATTTGCAGCCACATTGTAAAGTTGCCACATTCCCTAATGGGTTTTATTTTAAAATTTTAGATGATAACCACCATGGTTTTGAGGGTTTTTTTTAATTAATTAATTTATTTATTTTTAATTTCATTTTCTCTTATACTTTCAATCACATTATTATTTGTCTTACAAAATGGATATTTCAACAGGTGAACATTTCTCCTAATACAGTCGATAAAACTACAAAATATCTTCCACAGATAATACCACACTTCTTTGTGACATTAATACTTTGCCTCCCTATTTTTCTTCTAAATGTCCTTCCCCAGACCCCCCTCTTGCACACATACTATATTTGGTATTTACATCTATATACTGTGTTTCTATATCCTTTAGTGAATTAGTTTCAGTCATAGAGTGCGGACATTTGGTATATATTAAGTGGGGACATACAAAGCCTTACTTCATAGCCTGGCTTGCTTTTTTTCCTTAAATTTTTTTTTATTGAAGTAAAGTATGTATCTGCATACCTTAGTTACTAGAGCTTCTAAGTGAAACCGGGAAGAGAAAGTAAACCAAAGCTTCTAGTGCACATGGAGAGCTTTTTCTGGAGCCACGAGCACATTGGAGTGACTTTGGAGTGGAACAAAGACTGACATTCTGGACACCTGCTGCTTCCTTTAGAGACCCTAGGAGTTTCAAGATCAAACTCTATAGCATCCCAAACCCCTGGGAGAAAAAAACCTTGCTCAGACTCAATTTATTGGACACTGGCCTTTAATCCACTGAAATGTGTATGTTCTACAAGTCTCTTAATGCTCTGTTTTGGCTAATTGGTTACCTAGACACATCCTTATCCTTACCTGGGGGCTAAAATCTGCTTAGGCCTAGGATAAGAAACACACAGGAGATGACTATACTTCCCACAGAGACCCATCAAGTTCCACCTCTAAGCAACAAAGGAGAGCTACCTCAGCCAGGGAATTGAAATGCTCGAGGAAGCATCCCCGCCTGACTAAGTGCAGTACAGTTCTCCGCACCAACCGCCAACTAATTATTCCTCACTGCACATCAGCAAAGGCTGATCTGATTAAAATCATAAATCACCCCTGTGTTTCTGTATGGAGAGTGTGGAGTTGAGTGTGTTCATTAAGATGTGCAACATCATTAACAATGAGGACTTTGGTCAAGTCACAAGCATCCCCTATGTTTAAGGTTCAAAGATGTTAATCTTTCAGTTCAGACTCCAAACCATTGAAACTGGAGGCAGATTACAAGTTGACAGCGCTGTGTTTCACAGGAGGCCCTGCAGTCTTGGGAGGAAGAAGAAATGAGAATCTTACATGATCACTGATCAGTCTTCATAATGGTAATTAATAAGATTTAATTAAGTTAATTTAGCACCTACCAGGCAAGTGCCAAACTCTTTACATAGATCATCTGATTTCATCTTATGACAATCCACAGAATCAGAAACCATATCCTAGAAAAGGAATCTACTCAAAATTACACTGTTTGGAAGCAATGGAGCCAGGATGTTAGCCACAGTACTCTGTGTCTAGAGCTACTATCTTAACCACTAGGCAACACGGCCTCTGCTCATGAGTATATGCAAGATGCTTTCTAGATACTATTAGGAAGTCAGAAATATCTAGAGAAGGTAATTCCTGGCCTGAGTTTTTAATGTAGGAAAAACCAGCTAGGCTTAGAAATGGGGAAGGGAATTAAGCAAGCATTGCAAGCAAATGGAAGAATGGATAGCACAGAGCACAGGGGAAACCACTCTGTATGATACTATAATTATGGATGCACATTGCTATGCATTGGCCAAAACCATAGATCGTACAACACAAGAGTGAACCCTAATATACACTGTGGACTTTGGGGGATTAAGATGTGTCAATGTTGGGACCAGCAGATGGCATAATGGTTACATCACTGGACTCCCATGTAGTCAACCATGGCTCAAGTCCCAGACCCAGTAGCTTGAATCTCAACACCAAGCGCATGTGTGTGCACACCCAAAATCCCAAAAGGAGAATGGAGGAGAAGGGATTGCAGCATGGTCATCCTCCCTGAGGGATCATTTCTCACTTTCTGTCTCTCTGTCTCTGTTTTTCTGGCTAGTGCTTGTGCCCTATACCAAAAATCTCAAAAAAAAAAAAAAAAAAAAAAAAGATGTGTCAGTACATGTTTGTCAGTTATAACAAGTGTACCACTCCAGTGGAAGATGCTAACCAGTAACAAAAGTAATGGACATGGCTATGCATGTGAGCAAAGCATTACGAAAATGAACTTTCTGTACTTTCTGTTCAACTTTGCTGTGAACCTAAAGCCGCTCTAAAAAGTGAACAAGATAGCCACATGAAAAGCTCAGAGAGTACTCTAGTCACAAGTCTGAGATCTGGAACCAAACTACTAGTGAACTGTGTGACTTTAAAAGACCAGCGTGGGGACCGGGGGGGCTGCATGCAACTTGATCCTCATGATGCCCTGCATTCATGTCCCAGCACCTCTCTGAGCACATTTGTGTCCTGTACTGAGACAGGGCAGATGGCAGCATGGGGACCCTGTTGGGAGTTGGTGCTTTACTGTTCCCCCCCAACCTTGGAAGAAATAAACTGAAAGAAAGAAAGAAGAAAGAAAGAAAGAGAGAAAGAGAGGGAGAGAGGGAGAGAGAGAGAGAGAGAGAGAGAGAGAGAGAGAGAGAGAGAGAAAGGGAGAAAGGGAGAAAGGGAGAAAGGGAAGGAAGGGAAGGAAGGGAAGGAAGGGAAGGAAGGGAGGAAGGGAAGAAGAGAAGGAAGAGAAGGAAGGAAGAGAAGGAAGGAAGGGAGGAAGGGAGGAAGGAAGGGAGGGAGGGAGGGAGGAAGGATAGAAGGAAGGAAGGAAGGATAGAAGGAAGGAAGGAAGGAAAGAAGGCTGACTAACTAACTGACCTCCTTCACCTTTACATTTTGGAGTTTTGGTTTTTCCCATCTGTAAAAAAACAGAGGGTGATAATACAAGATAATTGCCTCCTAAAGTTTTAAGGGACGATCATGTGAGTAAAGCATAAATTCAAAGAAAATATGAATACACATACACACACACACACACACACACACACACACACACATATATTCTTTATATGTAGACAGAGAGAGCTCAAAAACTGGTGAATATGGTAGCTTCCTATTAGGCCCCAGTGAATCTGTCTCAAGACGATGAATGAATGCTGTTGGCATGACTTATTAGAGGGCAGCAAGTATTGTGGTATGACGATGAAGGGAGGGTAAAAGGCAAGTAGTACAAAATACAGCTGGGGCCAAACTGTGCCCTCGATCTTTCTTATTTTCCATGAGCCCTATGGCGAGGAGGAGAGAAGACACCACTATCCATCTTCCCTACAATTAGCACTTTACAACATACTTCCAGAGTCATCATTTCATTCAATATTCTAAACAAATATATGAAAAAGTACATGACACGTGTGTCTTGTTCCCATTTTGTATAAATCTCTGATGCTCAGAGAGTGTAAGTACCTGTAAAAAAGGTCAACAGAATAATAACACAAAAATAAATGAAACCCAATTATTCTGACCCCTGGCTCTTTAACCCTCTACAAGGAGAAGAGAGTTTAGCAAAGAAATTGCTAGGGAATTTCTTTTTTTTTTTTTTTTTTTTTTTTTTGGAGAGGTTTTTTTGCTATAGGGCGCGTGCGCTCGCCAGACAGAGACAGAGAGACAGAAAGCGAGAAATCACCCCCCAGGGGGGATGGCCACGCTGCAATCCCTTCTCCTCCATTCTCCTCTCGGGATCTTGGGCACGCATGCACACGTGCCCGGCATGAGTTTTAAGCCACTGGATCCAGGATGTGAACCGCGGTCGACCACATGGGAGTCCAGCGACACAGCCTTACGCTAACTGCTGGTCCTGGGAATTTCTTCAATATCAGAGAGAAGTTGGACAGGTTTGCTAGCTACTCACCAAACCTGTTTCTTTTTCCTCCTGGAACACACCTTTGCTACATTTTCCTTATTAAATTAATTGTCTCTCTATGGGGTCCTAAAATGTGTTTGTCAGAATAGTTGATGAGGGACCAGCAGTTAGCGTAATAGCTATGTCGCTGGACTCCCAAGTAGTCGACTGCAGTTCAAGTCCCGGACCTGGTGGCTTAAACTCATGCCGGGCACGTGTGCATGCGTGCCCAAGATCCCGAGAGGAGAATGGAGGAGAAGGGACTGCGACATGGCCATCCCCCCTGGGGGATGATTTCTCGCTTTCTGTCTCTCTGTCTCTGTCTATCTGGTGAGCGCACGCGCCCTATAGCAAAAAAACCTCTCCAAAAAAAAGAAAAAAAAAAAAAGAATAGTTGATGAAAATATTTTGGTTTATTATAATTATAAGCATGTTCCTCCATTGAAAAATCCATTCAAAATATCTGATTCCTTGAGGTCAAAGACTTTTAAATAACCCTGATATTTTTAGAGGAAAACATGTACAATTATTTTCATTTGAGAAATAGAAATCATCTCTTTGGTTGTTCTGTAATGAACATAAATACCCTTCAAATGCACTACATTAACTGCATTACGGTGTTTGCTGCATTATTACCAAGAATACTACACTGCTACATCTCCCTTGCAGTTTGGTGTGATCATGGGACTGAGCACTGGCCAAGTGGTTGTGGGCAGAAGTGATGTGTGGCACTTCCATACTTGCCCCATGAAATCTTCTCTTGTTCCTCTAGAACAGCAACATAGGATGACAGACCTACGAAATGGAAGGAATATGAACCCCTAAATCCCAAGTTTCAATAAAATTGTCAAATGATCTGGAGTCCTGTTCTGAAAACTACACATGAATGACAAATACATTTCTTTTTTGAGAGATTTTTGCTATAGAGCATGTGCACTTACTGGAGACACAGAGAAAGTGATAAATCACTCCCTGGGGGTATGACCAGCTGTAATCCCTCCTCCATTCTCCTCTCGGGATTTTGGGCACACACGCACATGCTTCCTGTGTGTTTCAAGCCTATGGGTCTGGGACTCAAGCCATGGTCAGCCATCTGGGAGTCCAGTGCCTTAACCACTATGCACCTGCTGGCCCTGACGAATACATTTTTATGATGGTAAGCTATTGAGGCTTTTCTCTTTCAGCAGCCAGCACTACCTTAACAAAATAAAAACAGTAAAAGCATATCAATATTGCAAACCAGGCACTCATGAAAACCATCATCAGAATTTTCAGGTCCCAATTACTTTTGTTTTTTATTGGAATTTCATTGGGTGCTAATCCTAACAATGGGTGGTAACAGATTAAAGTTTTGACATTTTTATTTTATAATTTCTTATTTAATAGTTGTACATCTTCATGGAGTACAACACGATTTTTCAAAGCATACATGCAGTATGTGATAATCAAATCAAGGATATTACCATATTAATCATCTTCAGCAAAGAACATTTGATTGTCCACCTTTGATTTTCATTCTACTAGTTTGGTTTTTGTTGGATGATATATTGGGTTGTTGAAAAAGTCATGATGCATTTTTGCATAGAGAAACACTTCATGATGTTTCCAACAAATATATATGCACACATATATATATTATATATATTATATTATATACATTATATATTATATATATATATATATATATCTTATTTATCCCCCTCTTCAGAAAGCTTCTTACAAAAGAGAAGATATTCTGTGACTTGGAGATACTTGATGAGAGACTTTATTCTTTTATTTTTTCAATTTCAAAGCTATTTACTGAGCACCCATTGAAAGGGTCTGAAAAAAGTTTGTGGAAGACACATATTATGAAAAAAAACTTTGATTTCATTTTTCTATTAGGACGTCAGAAAAGCCAATGACCGGGACCGGCAGTTAGCATAATGGCTATGTCGCTGGACTTCCACGTAGTCGACCGCGGTTCGAGTCCCGGACCCGGTGGCTTAAACTCACGCCAGGCACGTGTGCATGCGTGCCCAAGATCCTGAGAGGAGAATGGAGGAGAAGGGTTTGTGGCGTGGCCATCCCCCCTGGGGGGTGATTTCTCGCTTTCTATCTCTCTGTCTCTCTCTGTCTGTCCGGCGAGCGCACGCGCCCTATAGCAAAAACCTCTCCAAAAAAAAAAAGAAAAAGAAAAAGAAAAAGAAAAGCCAATGACACATTTTTGCCTAGAAAAATACATTGTGACTTTTCCAATGACCTAATAGGAGCTTCCTGAAGTCCATTGATATGTCTAGCCCCACTTTTAAGAGATAAAAGTATAGCAAAAAATAAAACAGACAAAGACTCTGTTTTTACAGCTTACATTCTAGTGAATTTCTACCTACATGTGGAGTCCTTACATTCAAACCTGAGTCCAAATCAGCTAGGTTCTCGGTGATCTGGATTCATATTATGACATTAAGTGTGCCTAGGTTACAAAGTTTTGATGAGTCATGCGTTATGATAATAGTCCATTCTCCCAAGTCATAGAGCGCCTACTTCAAAGATATGAAGGAAAATCATCAAATGAAAGCTTTAGAACAAATTAATG
The DNA here is from genome assembly GCA_026018925.1 of Tupaia tana. Classification (NCBI taxonomy): domain Eukaryota; kingdom Metazoa; phylum Chordata; class Mammalia; order Scandentia; family Tupaiidae; genus Tupaia; species Tupaia tana. The sequence goes on along the minus strand of JAKSZU010000014.1, from coordinate 42,036,771 downwards.
GGATCCTCACTCAGGAACTTAGACTGTGCAGCCGGTGGGGAACACAATAATAAATGGCTGTGGTAACAATAATCTTGTGTGGCTGTTCAGACAGTTGGTGATGATGCCAGCGTCAATCCATTCTGCTTCTAAGCTCCTATTCTAAGAGTTCATCATATCCTTCGGTTTCAGAAACACCAGCAATGGCAGATGTGCTGTCCAACTGACCAGGTTAAGAAAAATAAAGGCAGATGGTTTTAGATTAAAGTGTGGATGGCAATGCTGCCATTAGAGAATTGACATTCTGTCACCAGGCCAAGGTTCTTCTATTTACTTTACTCTCTAAATTACCTGCCACCTGGTGGTCCAGGGAATAATTTAGCAGTTTAGTCATGGGCAGTTGATTAAAAACTCATTAGTTTGGACTCAGTGATTCATTCAACAAAATATTTATTGAGTGCCTAGTATGTGTGTAACAATGCTGTAGGTGCTGAGGAATACAGCAACTACCAAGACAGTAAGCAAATAAAGCAGCTTTTGATTTTGCAAAGTGCTAACAAGACACTGAATCAGGGTAATGGGGCCAGGGGAAGCACAAAATAGTAGAGGATGAGGGAAAGTCTTCTCTAAGAAGTAACATTTTAGCTAAAACTAGAAGCCAGGTATTACTGTTACTATGTTTAAAAAAAGGGGGGGGGGGCAGCAAGTGGTGTAATGGTTACATTGCTGGACTCCCAAGTAGTTGACCATGGTTCAAGTACCGGTCCAGGTGGCTTAAAACTCACACTGGTGTGTTTGCATGCGTGCCCAAGATCCTGAGAGGAGAATGGAGAAGAGATTGCAGCATGACCATTCCTCATGGGAAATCTGTCTCTCTGGCAAGAGCATGTGCCCTATAACTAAAATCTCTCCCTTAAAAAAAAAAAAAAAAAAACTTAGCACTATCTTGGAGTTATGATGAGTCCAAGTACGTGTTTGGTGAGTCCTCTATGTCGGGTTTTCCAAGTTGAAATGAAGGTATTGTTGGAGCTGTGATCTCATCTGAGAAGTGGGTCCTCGCCCAAGATCATTGGTTGTTGGCAGGATTCTTTTCCCTTGTGGCTGAATGATAGTGGCCCTCATTTTCTTGACAGTTGTTGGCTGGGGACCATTTTCAGCTCCTAGACACTATCCTCAGGCACTTGCCACATGGTCCCTCTCACAGGTTAGCTGTTTTCTATCAGCCAGCAGGAGAGTATCTCTTGGGTACTTCACATTCTTTTGAAGGACTCACTCAATTAGATCAAGCCCACTGGGAGTCTCTCTTTTGATTAACTCAAAGTCAACTGATTAGTAATATCATTACGAAAATGATGTAGCATCATTCAGTACTCACTTGTTCCACTTGCAGTCAAGAGGAGTGGATTCTAAAGAACATGTACACTCAAGGGTGGGAATCCTAGGGACCCTCTTAAAATTTTACCTACCACAGGTGAGAACCACTCATTCTAACTCAAGTGTAAAGCTTCCAGACAAGGCCACCAGAAATTTCAAAGACCCTGAAGTAGCAACACACGTGGCGTTTTCAGGAAAGGGAAATAAGGCTGTATTGAAGCAAGGTGGATGAGACAAAGGGTAGACAAGATGAAGTAGGAGGTATCAGCAGGTGTTAGAGCACTTGGAGCCTTTGTAACCATGATAATAAGTTTGGGTTTCATTTTAGTGTGAAAGAAAGCCTCTAATGTTGATTGAAAACTCCCCACACCCACCCCATCTGTCTCATCTGTAGCAGAAAGATCAATGGTTCTAAACTCAGGACAAATGGGAGAAAATGACTTGTTGGCACTACTCATTTTATGAAAAGAGGGCCAGAGCTAAAGGTTCTTTATAAGTCTGACATCATATTTTTTTTCTAGGTCTTCTTAAAAAGACTATTCAGTAAAAAAATAATATATAATATGAATGTAATCACTTTCTAGGTTGACCTAATTAGAAAGAGATCGAGTCTGCTGCTTCTTCCACGCGTCTTACAATGCTCCTGAGTGCACCTTTGAGTCACTTCATAAGTTCTATAAATAACAATAGCAACATTAATAATCTGGAGGAATCTCCAGGAGCAAAATGCAATGTTTTCCTTTGGTCAAGGGAGAATCATGATTAGTAGTTTTAACTTTTCCTATCAGTGCAGATTTTCAAAATAATACTGAGACAAGTTTATTGTTTAGAAATGCTAGCTCCTCCTGGTCATTTTTCTTCTTCCTCATAAGCACGGGCTGAAAGGGAGATCCAGGTTTGAGTTAAACAACCTATAGACATTTCATTGTTTCCTAATCTACGCACAAGGCAGAAGCATAACTGCTTTCTTAGTATCTTCTTTGAAGTACTAGTGGGACTTCCTTGAGGCTTTCCTTTGCACCTCTGATTAGTAAAGGGGAAAAATAAATTTAAGAAATAATAGAACTTACATTCTAAAACTTGAAGACCCAGTAAGAGCTGTTTAACTCACATATTTTTGTTAAGTGCCTACTCATTAATTTAACTTTCCAAATCTCATTTGGACTAAAGTTTGGATTATCATTTAAAATAAGGTGATACAAAAATCTTCCTTTCTTAAAATTCCTTTCCTGTTACCATGGTTGAGGCTTCAAATCGTAAAGATCATATTACATTATTTTCCTCTCAGGAAGTAAGAGAAATTTATTCAGTGAAGCAATCTAAAAATAACTCATTCGAGAACCAGTGGCTTCCATGGTTACCAGAAGACCCTGTTGATTCTTTGCTCTAACAGGCAACCACAATTGGAGAATAATTTGAATAGAAAACAACACACACCCAAAATAGCATGAAGAACCCTAGAACAGGACTATGCAAGTTGCATTTCACTAAGTGCAATCTTCTTCACAGCACTATGGAAAGCAAACACCAGGAAGAAAGGAATAGACTTCTAAAAACTAAATGAAACTTTGTGCTAACTTCTATCATGCTCTTATGCTCTGACAAAACCTACAGTACTGCATAATGTAAATATGGAAAATGCCATGTTCACCAATAACACTGGGTTGCAAGGAAAGATATGACGCACTTTTGCATAGAAAAATATGTCATGACTTTCCTGACAACCTGATAACTGGTTATATATTTTTAATGAAAGGGGAGTTAAGTAAGGTATTCTTTCCTTAGGTAAAATTATGCCACATAATGTTACTTGTAAGTGATACATGCACTGCTGATGGTTGAAAATGAGGTAATATATGTATAGTTTTGAAATATATTTGCTTCTATATTTATGTATTTCTTCATGCCTAAGAAAGAAATCTTCTAATGTTCTGACACCCCACTCCATCTTCTTTCTAGAAGCAAGAATCTAAGAATAATCTACTTTGAAAAACAGAATTTCATATTTTCATCACATGTTCTCAGGTCTGGCATACCCAAACACGCTTATTGCAATATAAGAAAAATACACACTGAAATATACTAAAACTCCCAGCACAGTAACTAAGCTAGCCAAAGAATTCCAAAAACATAGGTTAGCATATATTTTGCACAGCAATCTTTATTAAAGCCATAGATAGTCAGATTTGACAGAAATTGGTTCAAAAAATTATTTTTAGGGCCAGCTGGTGGTATGATGGTTAAGGCAGCTGGATCCCACATAGCTGACCGAATGATTCAAGTCCCAGACCTGGTGTCTTGAAAAACACACAGGGCATGTGTGCATGCATGCTTAAAATCCTGAGAGGAAAATGGAAGCGAAGGGGACCGTGACACAGCCATCCCCCTTGGGGGTACTTGCTCACTTACTTTCTCTTTCTCTTCCCCAACAGCCCCCACAGCAAGTGCATACATCCTGTGGCTAAACTAAAAAATAAAATAAAAAGTATTTTCCAATATAATTAGATTAACTTTTTTTTTTTTGTTTGCACCAAAGGTAGTCTTATGATTCTCTCTTACATTCAGTAGTATCCAGTAAGTGTCTACCAGATGCCAAGCATTGTTCCAGGCATGAGGGTTTGGCTATGAGTAAGATGGACAAGGTACCTGTCCTTATGAAACTTATATTCTAATAGGGAAAATAAAAAACTAGGAAAATTCCAAACTGTAATAATTTCATTAAGGAAATTAAACATGATTTTATAGTAGGGGGAAGGCTATCTTAGATAGTGTGGTCAGAAAGTCTTCTCTAAGGAAATTTTGAGCTCTAACTTAAGTAGAAAGAGCCTGCTATTGAAAGAATCAAATAAAGAACACATGGAAGAAAGAGCAACATATACAAAGACCTAGAGAGAAGAAAGGGTTTGGCTTGATAAGAGAAACAGAAAGCAAGCCAGCTGTATGTTTCAATGTTTTCCCCAAAAATTCATGTGTTTGAATTTGGTGCGCCATTGTAAGGGTATTGAGAGGGTATAGACTTAGTCTAATTATGTTATTGAGAGGTGGGAACTTTAGCCATCAAGATTAGATCCCCATGATTGAGTCCTGCTGTGTTTGTAAGGGGATGTAATCAGACAGAGATGTGCTCTACTCAGCTCTCTTCAAGCTCCTGCCCTCTGCCATCTTATCTACCAGCCAGTAGACCCTCACCAACTGTGGGTCTGACTTCTTTGACCTTCAAACCATGAGCTGAACAGACTATTCTGTTAAATTGCCCAGACTTATATATTACTGTCATTAACAACAGAATGGACTAGAACACCAGTATAGCTGAAGTAGAGATGACAATTCAGATGAGTTGAAAAGGAAACCAGAAACCAGAAACAGCCATGAAAAGGAGCTTAGATTTCTAAGTGCCTTAAGAAGCCATTAGAATAAATTAAACATACCAGTAATAGAATCAGAAATGAGCTTGTAAAAAATGACTATCTGATTTTATGGACAAAGGACTACAACATGCCAAGAGAATGAACAAGGTGATTACTTTGAAGGCCATTGCAGTAGCCCAAGTGAGAGATGATGTTTGGTTGGCAAGGGTGGTGACAGAGAGGTAGAGAAACACAAGTAGTATCTCCTATTCATTAATATGAGATAGGATGAGATATACTAAGAAAACCTAAAATCTTTATTTTCCAGAGTTGTGGGTATGAGAGAATACGGTATCTTCCATGTATGTGTGGGTTGTATTCCAAAAGCTTGTTAATCAGTTGTTTCAAAGTCAGGACACATTTTGCCACAGACATGGTGGTAGAATATGTTCAGATTTCACATAAATAATAAATTGGTCTAATGTTCAAACTAGTGAAGGGTAGATAATTCTCATAGTTCCACCCTTTTTCCATTATCTGACCTACTCTCAAAGTAGAATGACTTCAAATCATTACACATTTCCCTAGTAGCTTTTCTGATAATCTCATTTTTCTCTGTGCCCTAATTGCTTTACACTCACTTTTATCTCTCATGTCTTTCTAATAGAAAACAATCCCTGTAATACATACAGTCATGTGTCACTTAATGTAGCTATATGTTATAGCCTATAGACCACTATGGAACCACCGTCACACATGCAGTCCCTGTTTGACCAAATGTCATGCAGTGCATGACCGTAATACTGAGCTAGTTAGGTTCTCCAAAGAGGAATGTTAAACTTATCAGCACTCTCATAAATTTTAGTTTATCAAAGATACATCATCCTCAGAATAAAAGACCTTAGACATCTCTTTTCAGAAAAAGAGTAGCATCTGAACTTTCAATTTGGCCATGACAGGGTACAGGATTTGTCTTTCTGCCCTAAGCAAAAATAAAATTTACAAAATATGTAAGAGTCAGCACAAGACAGTAATCCCTGAAGAAAGGAAAACTAATTAAGTAAGTCCTATGATTGGTCTACCTACCTTAAAAGAGTTTGGAGGCCAACAGGGTAAGAAAGCAGGTTCCCAAAGAGCCCAGTGGTCTCCCTGAGTGGAGCAGGAAACAGAGATGAAAAGTTTGGAAGCCACAGTAACTAGAACTGACAGAGCAGAGCACTAGAGGAGATGGCCACACGGAGACAGAGAGCTTCCAGAGGCCTTTGAAAGCTTCCCTTCAAGTCTTTAGCTGAATACAGATGAGTGCATCGTGTGTATAAGAAAACTACCAGAATTTAGGTAAAGGAAATGGAATAATCCCTGGCACTGGCCCCACAGGCTGGTCACTGTGTGTGTTCCCATCAGCCAGAGTGTGGCAAACCTTACATGGAGCATCAGAAAGAGTTCTCACAAGGGAACTGCCTCTGAAATATAACCAAAACTAGCTCTAGACTAAAGGCTACTCTGGTCTTACCAAGCAAAGCTTAAAAGCAAGCCCTTAGAATGATCAAATTATTTCCAAATAAATTGTGTCCTAAAGCAAAGTATATGGCTATTTAAAGGAATACTAAACACACACACTCACATATTATATATATGATACTGTATATATATATATATATATATATATATATATATATATATATATACACACTATATCAGCAAGATAAAATCAACAGTGTTTGGCTTAAATTAAAAATTCCATGAAGATGAAGCAAGAAAATAACACCTATGTGAGGAGAAAAATAAGTTAATGGAAAAAGATCAGAAATAACACAAATGATAGAACTAGTACATAAGAACATTAGAAGTTACTATAAATATATTTCATATGTTAAAGAACGTAGGAGAAAACGCACTGTTAAAGAGATATATTCTTCAAAAATTTATGAAAAATATGTATTATTGGGGCCAGCAGGTGGCATGGTGGTTAAGGCACTGGACTTTCCCACATGGCTAACCATGGTTCAAGCCCCAGATGCAGCAGCTTGAAATCACACTGGGCACATGTGAGTATGCTCAAAATACCAAGAGGAGAATGGAGGAGAAAGGACTGTGGCATGGCTATCCCCCTAGGGAATGATTTCTCACTTTCTGTCTCTGTCTCTCTCTAGCAAGCAGACATGCCTTATAGAACCCTCCCCTCAAAAAAGAGAAAAATATGCATTATAAAAATTATGCATAGATATCAAAGTTTTGGCATCAAAATAAACTTAAACTTTAATTCCTTCATATATATATAATATATATATATGTATATATATATATATATGTATATATATATATATAGCGCCCACTAGTATGTATATATTTTTCCTTAATGATCTAAGTTGAACTTCTAGATAAGAAAAATGCAATGATTGAGATGAAAAATATACTGTAGGACTAACAGTGGGTTAGTCAGTGTTAAAGATTAGTGAACTTGACATATATATGCAAAGTATCCAAAAAGAAACGCAGGGAAAAAAAAGAACTGAGGAAAAATAAACATAGCATCAGTGAATTCTTAAAAATTTTTACACAGCCTAATGTATGTATAATTGAGGTTCTGGAAGGAGAAGAGCAAGAAGGAGCCTACAAAAATTTTCTGAGAAAATATGATTGAATTTTTTCCAAATGTGTTGATCCAAGAAGCTCAATGAACTCCAAGCATAAAAAACATGAAGAACTCAATATCAAGATCAAAAATACTTCATAATCAAGTTACTTAAAACTAGTGCTTTTTACAAAAATCTTAAATAGTGAGAAAAAAATTTTGAAGTGAATATTAATTGCCTGAATATTTGTTACAATGCAAGTTTGGGATTCAATAGGCCTGGGGTGGGACCTGAGATTCTGCATTTCTAATAGGTTCCCAGGTGATTCCAAATCTGTCAAAGTGAGGATCATACTTTTGAGAAGCACATTCCTAAGATTCTAATAGCCAAACTGATTTGTTTTTCTAAATTAACTCAAGATGCCAAAAGACTTACAACTGAAAGGAAAGAGATAAACCCAGAAAGTGTAAGGTAATGATGCTGGGTTTCCAGCCAGTTTCATACTAATTAGACATCAATAGAGAACTACATCAAAACCTAGTCCTTAAAAATTCACTTTCAATTCCTTCGGGAATAAGGCCAAGATAAAGTTTGTGTTTTTGGTCTTCTCACAGCCGTTCCTTCTTTGATGATTTTACCCTCATTTCCTTTTGAAACTTTATCCCCTAATCCACTCCCAAGTTATTTGCTTTGAGTAGGAGTTCCCTACAAACTCCAAGGAGGAAATCTACAATCCAGCCCTAGTCAGCCTACTGTATTTTACTAGACACAGTGATTGGTTCAAGGATGGACATGTGATTCTACTTTGTCTAATTAGACTCTCAGAGGAACTTAAAGAAGGATTCCTCTTGCTTTTGAACCTGGAAGAACACAGACTAGACCGGGTGCGATTAATTTGCCTCCTTTACAGGAGAATGTGTAAGAATGCAGCCCACAACAGAAGTGGCAGCGCCAATACAAGGAGAGGAAAAAACCTAGATCATGTCCTGTTAATCCCTAGACTATGCCATAATTTATGTCAGACCTATTCCTTAGACTTCTTCTTATTATTCTTTTTTTGGTTTACTTTATTTTATTTTATTAAATTTATTTATTTACATTCATTCACTGTACATCATTACAGCATATAAAGTGAGACTTTCCATCCAGAATACACTGTATATTGGCTCAATCAAGCACATCAACATACATGTTATCATCAACAAATAATTTTCCATTTTTTGTTTCCTGTGTGTTTTGCTTTTTTTTTTTTCCCCATCCTTGATTCCCTATCTCTTACCATTGGCCATCTCCCACTCTCCTCCCACACTGTCTCTAGTATCTATGTTTGCTTTCTATACTTGCCCCCCACACACATTTTATTGAGTCACTAAAGATCTTAATTCATCTAATATTTTCATAGCAAGCCCAGCTGATATATACATTTCCATGAACACAAGATCAACTTTAGGCATAAGCCTCAGTGAGTAGAATGAACATCCTATAAACTTCTTCTTGTACTAAGCCAATAAACAGTCTTTAACTTCTTTAAGCAGGTTTGACTAATATTTTCTTTTTATTGTACAGAAAGAACTCAGAAACAAAAGTATGAGTTAAGCAACCTTTCGAAACCTAGTGTAGGAACTTAATCACAATTTATAACACAATTCCTGTTAATAATAATAATGAAGTTCAAGTCAGATCTCAGGATTCTTGAAGACATTTCTTCACCCTTTGCTGTTACATCATTTGTGAAAAGAGGGAAATTCAGATTCTACCTGTCTGGGTCATAGTGTTTTGTCAAAGAGTTCCAAAAATTGTGAGTCAAGCCCAACATTTGGTAACTCATGTTTCTATTCCTAAAATAAGATGTCAGAAGAGATGTGGTGAATAAAGTGAAAGAGAAGCAACAATACCACAATCATAAACATCTTGACTTGGAAAGTGAACACTCATTAACCAAGACAATGACTAGCTGATTTGTGCTTACCTTCTTTCTTTTCTTAATTAAAAAAAAATTACACTGAGATGAAATTGGAGTCCCACATAGTTCCAAGAAGACTGGAACTTTACAATTAAACATTATGCATTTCTACTATCAAGACCATAGGATGTACACAATGGAAGGAGGAGGCAGGGAAATTAATTTCACTCTCTGGGCCTCAAATTCCCCACATCAGAGAGACTGGGTCAGATCATATTTCCTTTTAGTGCTAAGTGTTGATGATTCTGTTAAGAAATAATAGTTAACTAGGATTTCAAAAGCCTAAAACAACTGAGGCCTGATATCAATCATATATGAGCATAACAATGCAGCATGGAATAAATTCAGAGGAGCCAAAAATAGTTTAATCCTACTCTGTGCTAGGCTGCTGACCTACTCTCCCTAAAGTCAAATGGTATTGAGTTCACCTGTGACTTTGTTATTCCAAACCAAGTATCTTAAACAAGTTCTACTAACATCTGGCTCAAGTCCAGAGTTCTCCTAGCATAGAGACACTTCCAATGTCTTCTGAAAAAGAGTCTCAACCAAAGTAAAAGTGGGGCTCCAAGAATAACAGCCTATTGCTGACAGTCAAAAGAAAGACAAGATTTCTAGTTAAAATGGCATCAAAAAATCCTTTCCACTTACTTCAGATTACTATGTGAGTCACCATGGAAATGGGAGAGGATGGTCTTGAAGGAAATTAGGTAAAAATAATAAAAATTCTGACATAAAAATACTTATGAAGCCAGCAGGTAGCATACTGGTTAAGGCACTGAATTCCCACACGGCCGACCACGGTTAGCGTCCTGGATTCAGCAGCTTGAAAATCACACTGGGCTCATGTGCCATTTTCTCAGGGGATGACTTCTCACTTTCCCTCTCTGTCTCTTTCTGGCAAGCTCACAAGCCCTATGGCATCTCTCCCTGAGTCTGACATGTATCTGACTATTTTTAAATTCCTGGCATGGCGAGCACCATAGTTTTTGATGGTCTTCACCTTCTTTTAAGTAACTCTGGTACTCCAAATTGCCTAGAAAGTGTCTTGTTCATTATAATAATATAGCTGCTTTCACATAGAATCAAGCATGTGCCTTTCTAAACACAATATGCTTTTAATTCTGATTTCCGCTCATCAATATTAGAAATAAATTCATTTTATGTGTGAGTTGTGTTCTATTTTTTCCTAGATAATATTCACAAAATCCACTGTGACTATTCCAAAGAGTCAGTGTTGTCTATAATAATCCTCACTCAATTTAGACTTTTTCTCAGGGTTTCTGGAGTCAGACTCTGGCTTCTCTCTTTTCCTTCATACAAAAAAAAAAAAAAAAAAAAAAAAAAAAAAAAAAGGAAGAAGCGTTGAGGCCAGCTCAACTGTTGTTTTGACAATTTGACTGGGAAGAGACAGTGATGTCTTCTAGGACCTAAAATAAATTTTTTGCAGAGCAGTCAAGTCTTCACCACTACCCAAACTCGATCAATACTAAGCCATGGGAGATGGATTAGTGGATCAAACAGCTGTCTACAGCTTTCAGTTTTTCTGGAACCATGGGAGATTATCACAGTGTTACATGTTCCTGGGGCAAATAAACGTAGCCCCCAGAAGCTTACAATGAGGACATCTTCCAGAGGAAACCTCAAAAATCCAATCTTGCTCATCTAGCAGCAAGCAACCTAACAAACATCCTATCTTAAGCCTCAAAGAATATAGATTTATTACTGCTTAAGTCCCATGGAACAACCCTTTAATCCCCTATCAGATAATTCCAGTTTCACAAATGATGAGGATCCATTTCTTGTAAGCTCAGAGATTTCCTGACTGTGGCTCCAAGATTCTTTCCGTTAAGGAGGACAGAGAGTTTTTCCATTTGGCTCTAAAGAAGCTGTTTCTCTTCACACACAAGAGTGTGTGTGTGTGTACATGCACGCGCTCACAGAGGATGGAGCTATTGTTTCATTTCTTTATTTTTCCCATAAACATTTAGAGGATTTCTGTGTACTAAGCATATGTAGTATATGAAAAGGCACTAGCGACTACAATAGTCACTAGCTGAAGTCCCTGTACTCATAAGGCTTATAGACCAAGATGGAAAGAGCGGATAAATACTTGAATAGGTAACTCAATAAGCAGTGATGAAGCACATGAGAGCAGAAAGCCCAGGGAGGGCTGAGAGCAGAGAGGCACACCTTACTCAGGTTTAAGTAGGTAGGAAAAGTTTCCCAGGAGGGTAGCTTCAGAACAAAAAACTGAAGGGTGAGAAAGAACTGAACAGGGGATGCTGATGATGATGATGATGGCGGAGAAGAGTTTTATAGGCAAAGAGGAGAAAGGAAAAGGCCAAGGGGAAGGGAAAACACAGTGCACTTAGAAACTCCAAGTGATTCAGTCTGGATAGACAAGGACCATGAGACTGGGGTATACAGAGAAGCATGTCTTAGGAATTAGAGTCAGATCAGAACAAGTCTTGTGGGGCACAGTAAGAAGGTAATCTTTGTCCTTAAGAAAAAAACATTTTATAGTTTCTCTTAAAAGTCTAGGAAATGTATCTGAATTAGTGAATATTACCCCAATGTGTTCACCCAGTGAATAAGAGCATTGTGTGAGGGACCAGGATGATCTCTTACAGAAAAAGTTGTGGGACCAGCAGTTAGCGTAACGGCTACGTCGCTGGAATCCCATGCAGTTGACCACGGTTCAAGTCTCAGACCCGGTGGCTTAAAACTCACGCCGGGCGCGTGTGCGTGCGTGCCCAAGATCCCAAGAGGAGAATGGAGGAGAAGGGACTTCAGCATGGCCATCCCCCCCTGGGGGGTGATTTCTCGCTTTCTGTCTCTCTCTCTCTCTCTCTGTTTTTTTTTTTTTTTTTTGGAGAGGTTTTTTTCTCTATAGGGCATGTGCACTCGCCAGACAGACAGAGAGAGACATAGAGACAGAAAGTGAGAAATCACCCCCCGGGGGGGATGGTCATGCCGCAATCCCTTCTCCTCCATTTTCCTCTCAGGATCTTGGGCACGCACGCACACGCGCCCGGCGTGAGTTTTAAGACACTGGGTTTGGGACACGAACCACGGTCGACTACGTGGGAGTCCAGCGACATAGCCATTACACTAGCTGCTGGTTCCCTGTCTCTCTCTGTCTTTCTGGTGAGTGCACGCGTCCTACAACAAAAACCTCTCAAAAAAAAAAAAAAAAAAAAAAAAAAAAAAAAAAAAAAAAAGAAAAGAAAAGAAAAGAAAAAGTTGTAAGTAAAGGGTGGCAAAGGGGTCACATGCTTTTGTCCAAATGACGAGATTACCCAAGAGCAGAGCTAGAATCTAACCTCTCAGTATCATGGCCTTGGCAAGGGGGACATTGTGTAAGCTCCCACCTTGATTTCTTCATCATGAATTCCCACCTTCACCCTTCTCTGTCTCATAAAAAGAGACACATGCAAATGAGATAAATGGAGGGCCCAGAAGTCCATGACCCAGCTCACTATGTGTTTAACAAGGCTCTCTAAGAGTTGGGAAGGAGATTGAGGGTACAGCAGAATAAGAATGAAAAAATAAACAGAATGGACCAGAAAATGAACTTCTCAATTCTGTAGACCTAAGGTCTCTCCTAATGGCCTTGTTCATTCTACAGCTCACAAGCCAATGATGTTTCAGCCTTCACATTGTCTCATCCATTCTAACGTTTCACAGAAAGAAATCCCAGAAGGACCAGTGAGTGAATTTACAATGAATAACCTTGCTGCCTCAGTGTTACAGATAAGGAAACCTGAGTTCAAAAAAAAAAAAGAATTAACTTGTCCAAATTTCAAAGTTAATTAAGGGGTGGAGTCGGTATTCTAATACTCAGAGGTTTAATTTCCAGGCATCTTTTTAACTAGTATGTTATATCATGAGTAATTTTATCCAAGAAGCCTAAAATAATAAACAGATGATTTGTGCACATGTCACCTCCTTGAGAGCATGTGCAAGCAAGCTGCCACTGACCACCATTGAAGCCTAGCCTTTCTTATGTCGATTGAGACATGGCATGGGCCACAGCAGATTATTCCACTACCTAGAGTAAACCCACAACTTACAATCCCCATCATGGCCTTCCATATGTTCGGTATGAGCCCACCTACCTCTCCAACTTTATCTCATGCCCTCTCTCCAGTTCCACTCATGCTAGCCTCCCATGGAGCTCTTCAGATGAGAATTGCACACATGCAGTACACCCTACCTAGGGGTGCACCTTCTTCTCTTCACAAGATTCATTTCTCTCTCTCCTTCCATGCCTATGCTAAAAAGACCATCTCCTCAGAAAATTGTTTGGTAATAACCCAAAAAGTCTAAATGGTTCCTGACCTCCAATCCTCATCCATCATTATCTTGATCATTTTTCTATTTGCTTCATAATATTCATCACAAATATATACTGCTTTATATATTACGATTTATCTGATACCCACTCTATACAGTAGGCCTCAGAAGGGTAGCATCTTTTTGTCTATGCTTAGAACAGTATTTGAAACCAAGCTGGTGTTCAATAAATATTTGTGGAATTAATTTTGAAATGAAAAGGATTAATATAAAATTTTTAATCCTCACAACTTCCCATGCCTCTTACAATACAACTGCAAAATCCAGTATCCAGATTTTCTCAGACTTCCCTTGTCCCAAAAATAACTACTTTGAACATACCACAGACTACTCCCTCCTGAAATCTTCAGACAGTATTGACTGATGAGCTGAGGGCTGAGTCAGCACCACGGTCCACACCTTTATCTTAGGTCTGCAGGAGGGCAGAAAGTCCCAGTTCTCTCCACACAGCTACATGCCAACAAATACAATAAAGATGAAATCGTAGCGCTTAAGAAGATCATGTTCCAAACACCTACTATTTAAATTGGCTACAGGTAACCCCATGAAAGAAACTAATTCTGGTCCCAAAAGTCACCACAATAAACATTATCTGAATGCAATGAAAGGAATATTGACTGAAAGGGATGAATCTTTTGTTAAGAGTGCAATTGATTCTCTAAAAAAATAAACACAGCAATTGGCAGAGAGCCTGCTGGTGGTTGATTTGAAAAAAAAAAAAAACAAACTTATTTTTAACCAAAAGTTGTATCTTCTTGTGCTGTGACTAAATTTGGTGGAAATGCCAGAAAACCTTAATGTGAGTTTAAGCCAAAACCAAGATACATATTCTCAATCAAAAGGTATATTTACCTTACATTTGGGATTCTATCAAGTTAGTTTAATCTTTTAAAATATAAAGAACTTCAGGTTGTAGGTCAGAAATAAGGGGGAGTTGTGGCAACTTCCCGTGAAGGTTGACTTATACAGAAACCCACTGCAGATAAACCACTAATCCTCAAGTCAGTGTCTGGAATTCATGTGCCAACATCTGGGAGAGGGCACTGGAGGCTAGTCCTCTTGAAAACAGAGAATGCATCTTGGTCATCTCTTAGTTGCCCCACATACTAGGTACATTTCGTCACACATGGTAGATGCCAGAAAAATGTATAATATACGGGTACATAAATGAACAATGAGGCAGATCGCTAAAGGCTAAGGACATAGTCACAGAGAACTGGTACTTTTTCTTCCTATGCAAAGGTATTTTCTAGATTTTCAAAAAGGGTCATCAAAATGTGCCAGAACTCCACACAAAGCACATTTGTAAAACAACAGATGGTGATATTATCATCTTCAGTGCATTGGTGAAGAGCCGTAGGCTAGGGCCAAAAAGGCTTCTTGGGTTCCCTTTGAGTTGGTTGAAGGTGAAGGTGGGAGAAATGCTGCCATTCTTTCCCACTGAGAGCCAGTTAGAAGGCTTCCCTCTGGAAAGCACAGCTGGAGAAATTTAGAAACTCTTTTCAGCTGAAATTCAAAAATAAAAGTAACGCTACTTTGGAATAGTCGAGACATGTTTACATGTATTATTTTAGTTTAAATTTATAAAACTATTTCTCATCTATAAAGTGAGATTAGAATTTCTACCCAATAGAATGGTTTTGAGAAAACAGGATGACGTTTGTACAAGTCTTAGTATTGTGCCTTACCTATCGCAAACACCTGGTAAATGGTCGTTGTTATCGTGACTTTTGTTTTTAGGCTTTTTTCTTTATTTTTTGAGAGTTTTTTTTATTTTATTTTTTATTTGTTTGTTTTTGCTGTAGGTGAGAAACCACCCCCCAGTAGAGATAGCCATACCACAAGCTCTTCTCCATTGTTTTAGGATTTGGGGCACACACACACACACACACACACACACACGTACCTGGATTGAGTTTCAAACTGCTGGGTCTGGGACTCAAGCGGCAGTCAGCCACGTGGGAGTCCAGTGCCTTAACCATTATGCCACATATCGGCCAGCTTGTTTTCAGTTTTTAAAGGTTTTTGTTTGTTTGTTTTTTTGTTTTGTTTTGTTTTTTATTTCATGAGAATGAGAGAAACAGAGAATAAGAGACAACACACTCAATAGGGTCTTAATGCCTTGACTCACCCGCGACCTCCGCTAGCCTCTAATCATGGGCCTGCACACACCCAGGTATGTTCAGAAAGTCTCTGGAGGATGAGAACCTGAAATTTTCCCGTGTGAGTCAAGACTCACAATGTCATATTTTTCTGCTGCCCCACCAACTGACCCCCATGACTAGTTTTATTACTATTGCTGTCCCAGATTGGGTTTTCTGGGACAGAGGTTTGTACACAAGGCTTCTATTAGGAAGTGTTTTCAGAATTAACATCTGAGAAAAGAAAGAAAATAAAAGAGAATTGGGCAGAGGGAAAATTTGAGCTGTGAGCAGTTCCAACCAAGGCTCAATAACTCCCAGAGAGAGCTCTAGACAGTTTGGTTCTGCAGAACTGTCACCTGGCTGGGGCAAGAAGACTGGGCCTTTCTACCCATGCATTGATAAGTCATCATTGTGGGCTTCCCTTGACGGAGGCAGACCTTGGACAATTCAGTTGTCTTCAGCTGAGGCCATCCCTAAAGTGGGCTCCAAGATGAGGGTGTCTTCCAGGAGAACTTTCTAAAGCTGGGGAATAAATCATTCATTGCTGAGAGGATACCCTGGTGTATCACAGAGCCTACCCTGATTAGTAAGTAAGAAGAGTACTTCAGAGAGTTACTCGTATTGTACAAGGCCACAGTAAATAAATAAACAGCAGCGATAGGAACAAAAGTGAAGTCCTCCGACTTTAATTCAGCCCTCTTCAGTGGTCCAGGACTCTTCAGAGTCCGTTCGTATTTCTCCTCTTCATTGTGCCAGCAGCTCTTCCATCTCTGATCCTACACGGATCAAAGAAGAGCTGCTTAAGGTAGTTGCCTTGTCTTTTCTTGAGGATCAGATGAGTGACTTTGCTCAAGAAAAAGAAAATAGAATAATGTGAAGGGAAGTTTTTCTCAATTATACTTACTCTAAAGAAGGTTCTCATATTTTCACCATGTTTCTTCTCATTTGAAATACACACACACACATACATACATGTGCACATACTATAGAATCCAAAAGGGTCTGTTTAAATAAATATTTTGCCTATACACCTACCACATTAGAATCTCTAGGGATGAGATTTTTAATCATGTTCTGCCTTCTTCACAAGCACCTGAAGGGAGGCCCAAATGCATGCTAACTTTTGTGAACCATGTCTATAAGTCATACCACTGGTCTAAAGTTATGACTGCATTGTTTTATTTGTGCTTTAAACTGACTGAAAACAACCTATAGAATCATAGAATTCTTTAATTAAAAAGCATCTTGGAGATTATTCAGTCCCCATTTTTAGAAGAAAAGAAATCAAGGCTAGAGAGGAAGGCTACCTTGCTCAGAGTGAAAGAAGAGGTTCAGGACCAGGGCTGGGCTCCCACTCTGAGTCAAGCCACCTTACTGCTCTAACAAACTTCTTCAATGACAATGAGACATTTCAAACCACTCTCCACCATGAAAACAAACTTTAAAAATGTGCCAGGACTATGCTCAAAAAGACAAGACATTGGAATGAAAAGAATCTCATTCATCTGAGTCTGTTACAAATACCTTATAACACTATCTGTAAGTGTTCCCAATTCGTGTATCTGGTGATCAGAGACTTAAGAAGCCTATTTATTTGAACTTGGTTTGCCGAATAGGAAAGAAGACTCAAAAGCAATCCATGCCAAAAGGAATGGTAGTCCTTCTACAGTTTGCTGAAAATAAACCTTAAAACTCAAACTCATTTTTATTCAGAAGTGAGCTTAGGTTTTCAAGTCAGTTTCTTAAAGGAGTGAATAAAGAGGGATACTCCAAAGCTTGATCACATTTCAGATCATTTATTTCACTTGAAATCTCTCAAGCTTTGATTAATAACAATTATACTAACAACAATGATGACGACAATGGAAAATCAAACTGTACTTTCCTCTTTAGCAGTCCCCACACACAGTGACTCAAGCATAAAATATGAAAGCTGTGGCTGGTTCGATTGGCATCTGTGGTTCTCTGGGTCCCCAAATGGCCTGTTGTTAATTCCATTTATAGTAAATTGAGGGAATAAATAAACTCTTAATTTGGGTGCCCATGAAAATATGCCAAGTCAACATGCCAGCACAGCCAAAAATCTGTTTTAACTGGTGTTCCTGCCCATTAATTCCATTAAAAGTTACTAAACTCAGAGCCCAGCTTAGAGTTAGACACAGAAAGCTGTTCAGAAAGGCAATATGGGATAGTAGAGAAACACAGCCAAGAAGTTAGGAAGCTAAAGTCTCCATTTCTGGCTTCTTCAAACACATGGTGTGTGTTTAGAAAGCACCGTCTTTCTTCCAGTGCCTCAAGTATTATGTCTACTGTTGGGTGGTTTTCCTACCTGTACCTCATTACCTGCAGCCATTCACAACGTCTAAGGCTAGAGAAACTTTAAGACCCAAGAACCGTATCTCCAACCTCTAACCTGGCTCAATCCAAGGAAGAAAAAATAAGTCAAACAGACCAGAGATATGGGCTCAGTAGTGTTATAATCACAGACACAGTTTCAAAATACAGAGATCAAAGAACAAGAGACCAGTCATCTCTGACACTAAGCATGTATTAGAAACAAGTCCTTATCTTTCTGTAGAATCAATCCAGGGTGGAGTAAGCTAAATATCATGATTTAAGATGAAGTTTCTCAGTACTCACTCCAATAATAAATGGCTTCTCTCTTGCCAGTGAAAACTTTTTTTTTTTTTCCCTTTCCTTTTTTGGAGAGGTTTTTTTTTTGCTATAGGGTGCGTGCGCTCGCTAGAAAGACAGAGACAGAAAGTGAGAAATCACCCCCCAGAGGAGATGGCCACGCCGCAATCCCTTCTCCTCCATTCTCCTCTCGGGATCTTGGGCATGCACACACACATGCCTGGCATGAGTTTAAGCTGCCAGGTGCGGGACTCGAACTGCGGTCGACTACATGGGAGTCCAGAGACATAGCCATTACACTAACTGCTGGTTCCGCCAATGAAAACTTTCCATTTAAAAATATTTTAGAGGGCCAGCAGGTGGTGTGGAGGTGAAGGCACTTGATCTCATATGGCCAACTGTGAAGTTCGAGTCTCAGACCAGTGACTTGAAAATCACCCCAGGCACGTGTGAGGTGCATGCCCAAAAGTCCTGTCAGGAGAATGAAGGAGAAGGGATTGCAGTGTGGCAATTCCCCTGGGAGGTGCTTTCTCACTTTCTCTCTCTGGTAAGTGCATGCATTCTATAGAAAAAACAAAATTTAATGCAATTCTGGACCATTCCATGGTCTACTGACTTAAGGAACTGGATTCTACCTGGCCAACCCCATAGTTCCAGTTCATTAGCCAGCAGCTTGAAAAACAAAACAAACAAATGAAAAAAACAAACTGGGTATGTGTACACACATGCTCAAAATCCTGAAAGGAGGGAGAAATGAAGAAGGAATTGCAATATCATCATTCCCCATAGGGGATGCTTCCTCCTTCTCCCTCCCTCCCTATCTCTCTCTCTGATGAGTGCATGCATCCTCAGGAAAATTAAAAAGAAAAACAGAATTGTATTAAGTTCAAAATAGAGAAGTAGGGAAGGACTAACAGTCTCTTTAGTGTAGATTTAAGAATATGACACGTATCAATTAGTGTTCTTTGTATGTTATTAATAGGAATTAACACTGACTTAAAGGAAAAAGTAGAATTAACAAGAGGATTTAGGGTAACTCATAAACTTGAGGGAAGAGTCAATTAACCAGGAATAACTGATCCCTGGCAGCAGGCATGCTCTGAAATTCCAATCCTTAGGAGAGAAAATTTGAATGGTGAGTGTTGGCTCATTGCCTGCCCACTGCCCACCACTACCCCCAGACCAGGGCAGGGACCATATTTAGCAGCCTTGGTAGGACTACAAGGAGCCTTGGAGAAAGCCATCCCCCCAACAGCCAAAACAACACATGCCTTCACTTCATTTATTTGTCAATGAATATAAATAACATTTACTTGTAGGGATTTTTTTTACCATTAAATTCATGTATTTTCATTATATAAAATGTGCTACAAGAACATATTATGAGTCAAAACACACATACATCTCACTTTGTGGAGGGGAGAGGGAAAGGAGATAAACACATCTGATAGCTAACTCCCCTAGAAATAAACAAGAGATTTCAGACTTTTAGGAAAGGATGTGGAGTCTCTATTCAAGCTACTTATAAATGTCTTTAGCTCTTACCACAATTACTCCGTGACTTGCTTAGAAAATGAAATAGATGCTATTAACAAGGCTGTTTCTTGCTAGATGATGAATGACATAATCTAATCATGTATTAGACTCACAGAAGGAAGAGCATTTCTTATGCACCAAGGCAAAAACTTCCCAAGAAACTTTAAGATATAATGTATGAGAAAGAGCTCTACTATAAGATTGCAATATAATTGTAAGGCCCTTTTCTTCTCTATTATAACATATTGGAGTAACACAAGGAAAGGGGCAGGCAGTGGCTGTAGAGCATAAACCCATGGCCACACCCATTTCCTTTCCTCTGATGGCTGGGTACTTAAAAGGTATATGGGGGAGGGGAGATCTTCAAAAAGTTCGTAGAAAACACGTATGATAGAAAAATTGTGCATAGATTTCAAATGTTTTTGCAGCCAAGTACACTCATACTTGAATTTTATTTTTACACATTTTGAAGTCTCCATACAAGTTTGGGCTACAAGTACACACTTCTGATAATATATATGATAAAGACTACCCATATTTGCACCTGAACTTATAAAACTGTTAATAGCATAAAATAGATAATTAACAAAAAATGATGAAATAGATGTATATTACACAATAATTATTTACTGGATACTTACTTTGTTCCAATAGAAAATAACTATTTCATTACATTGAAATGTCTGAGCATAACTAAAACATACCTTATGTAGTCCTTGCCCTTAGAAAAGATTTAATCTACTTGGAATTTAATCATGAATTCATTTATCAGTGCATGGAGTAAAGGAAAAAGCATGATCCTGCCCTTTCGAAGAGTCTACAGTCCAGAGGGGAAGAAGATGTTAAACTATTGGATAAATATTAATTAAAAATTCTATTATAGAACACTGACATGAAAACAATCCATTTACATACTTCTAAAAAGGAACTAGAACTATTAAGCTATTACGCAGTGTGCACAATATAATATTCGATGTCAAATATGATCATTACA